>CP129455.1:22700000-23977500 GCA_030445155.1 Quercus variabilis | reverse complement strand
AAGTGATCCATCGAATACTTGTAATTCCTAAAATTTACTCAAATGAGTGTGGATTTGGTCATAGCATCTTCAAGTGCACATGCAAGTCCAATGTTAAGGTATATTCCATTAACATTGATAGAAAGTTTTGAGAACATCATTTCACAAGAAATGGTGGACAAGATTAAGTTGAAGATTAAAGCCTTAATGAATAGCATGGTTTAAGAAAGGTAAAGAGGTAAAGGTAACTAAAGAAATCTTGTTTCTTTTGAAATGGGAAATTATTGTAAGTATGAAATTTGGTGCGATATTGTTGCCATGGATGTTCGTCATTTCCTCCTTTGGTGTAGCCTTGGCAATATGATGGGCATGCTATCCATGATGGCATAGAAATATATATTCCTTTAAAATTAGAAAGTTTGAATTTGTCCATTTGCCAATTAAGAAGGAAAGAGCTCCTAAATATTTCAAAGAAGAGGGTAGTTATTTTCTTATTTTTTTCCAATTGCAATATAAGATAAAATTACTAGAGTGGTGTACATGTTGGTGGCTAAAGAAAAAAAGGAAGCTTGTTAGTGTACTCTATAGCCTACCTAACAAAGTGCACTATCTAATCAATCTAAAGGAGGACGAAGAATTGAATACGCAAGCTATGGTCCTCGTGGAGATTTTGAAGAAGGGATATATTAGGGAAAACATGACTCCTTGTGTAGTACTGACCTTACTCATGCCAAAGGAGGATGGCACTTGATAGATCTGCGTTAATAGCCACACCATGAACCAAATTATTATCAAATTATCTGGTTATATTCCAAGAATTGATGACTAAAGACATATTGAAGAGCAAGAGAATGCCTAAAGAAATTTAGAATGAAGCTATTGATTATGCAATCTATTTGTCTAATTGTTTCCCACCTTCTTGTGTTTGGGAGCATAGCATATCCACATGTACTAGATCGAGAGAGGTCCAAACTAGATAACGAGAGCAAAGACTATGTCTTCATTCGCTATGATCCAAGCTCTAAAGGCAATAAGCTTAAAAATCCGAGCACTTGAAAATTAATTGTCAATCGAGATGTGGAATACAACGAAGAAGGTATGTGACATTGGAGCACCCAAGAAGAAGAAAAGTATTCTTTCCATTACTTGAAGAGGAAGAGCATTTGAATAAAGTTCAAGAAGAGCCGATGCTCGACCTCCATAACCAAAATCTCCCATTTATGAAAGTCCATCCTCATAATCATCACTAAAAGCAGTGACCAAGAAGAATAAGAAGTCTACAAGATCTCTATGATTCAACGGAGAATATAGATGATCTAATGCTCTTTCATCTGTTTGCAATTGTGAACCTACAAGAATTAAAGAAGTTGTGCAAGATAAGAAATGGATGAAGAGATCAAGGTAATAAAGAAGAGTGATAAATGGAGGTATCTTGATTGTTTGTTTGTATATAAATGATTTGATTTTTATAAAAAACAATCCAAGTAAGTTTGAGGACTTCAAGAAAGTAACGACTAAGGAGTTCGAAATGACAAATATTTGGCTTATGAAGCAAATGGAAGATGTGATATTCATTTTCCAAGAAGGATTTGCTAAGGAGATGTTAGAAACTTGTTGGTTCCTAAAGGGGATGGGTGGGAAGTGTTTGAAAATGGATGTGAATTGTAGGTGAATTGACTTAAGGCATAGAGAAATATTAAGAGCGAAAGGAAATGCAATAAGGAAGAGTTAAGTGCTTACAATTCGAATCCATTTTCATACATGGCTTTATCATAACTCATGGCTTTATCCTTTTGATTACTAATTAAGAATGTGCTCTCACCGACTGTGTGATTATAGTGTTACATGTGCCAATAGCTCTAACTAACTCTATCCTAATCCCAACATGTGTAACTAACTAACTTTATCCTATCTTGATACTAACTTTTAATTGAATAGATAGAACTTCAAGAAGTATTAGGATATTACAACAGATGTGAGATTCCTAACATTCCCTCCCTTTCAAAACAACCCATAAGGTGCTGTTATGCTCGACATCATCATCAAAGGAAATCTTCCAATGGACCAGTATCTTAGTGACATCTTGATCACCATATTCATATACTTCTCTTTGACTAGTGGTCTCATGTACTTTCAAAATCCACTCAAATTCTTGAGCCTTCAATGGTTCTTCGATCTTCAAGGTCTTATTGTTTCTTTAGACCTTGGAATGTTCTTGAATCCTCGAGCCCTCATTTGATTCTTGAACCACTGGAACTGTTGGCTCTTGCATCTTTGATTATTGAATCATTGACACTTGGATTTTCTGATTCTTGAACCGTGAACTCTTGAGTGGCAACCTTTATTGGTGCATTAAGAATTGGTTTTAAGTCCTCAAGCATGAAATTCACGGGCTTTTGCATCTTGGATTCTTGGGTGATAACCTCCTTTCATGCATCAAGGATTGGTGTTCAAAACCTATCTTGTAGCGCATATGAAATCCAACTAATTTGTACATAATCCTGATGCCTGCACATCTTGAAAATATTCCCACACCTCTCCTTACATGTAATAAGAGGCAATGAAAAATATGAGATGTGGTCGTGTGTTTTTCTAGCGCAAAGAATTCATAGAGCTTGAGAAGCTGCCAAAAAGGATCTCCACCTTTGAATGCAAACTCAATGAAAGCTTGATGAGTTGCAACAAATTTGGTCATTTCAAGATCAACGGCTCTATTATCATTTGTTAGGACTCTTATGGTTCCTAAGGGAGATGGGTAGGAAGTGTATGGAAATGGATAGGAAATGCAAGTGAGTTTAATTAATTCAAGGTAGTCTCTCTCCATAAAGAAATATTAAGAGAGAAAGGAAATGCACTAAGCAAGAGATTAGTGTTTTTTTTTTTTTTTTTTTTTTTAATGTTTCATATTAAGGTAACAAGCTCTTATCTTGTTGGCCACACATGGCTTAATCCCATTGGCTTATTAATATAGCATGTGCTATCACCAATTAACCCATATGATTATAGTGTTACATATGCCAAGACCTCTAACTAACTTTATTCTAATCCCAACATGTGTAATTAACTAACTAACTCAATCCTATCTTGGGACTAAGTACTAATTGAAGGGATGGAGCTATAAGAAGTATTAGGATATTAGAACAAATATGAGATTCCTAACATGAGATCCTCAAGAAATTTTAGATGTCAAATTACAAACTAGTTAGTGCTCTTGTGGAATGTGGAGTAAAGTATGACAATAGAGAGAGGGTAAATCAAATATTCTTCAAGAGTTTGGTTGGAAGTCTAAGGTAGCTAATATGCACAAGACCAAACATTCTCTTTGGCACTAGGCTTCTTAGTTGCAACATAGAAGTACCAACTATGACTCATTTGAAGACAACCAAGAGAATTCTTTGCTATATAAAAGGTACACTAGATTTTGGACTATTGTATTCACCCTCTAAAGAGTTTAAACTTATTAGCTACAGCAATAATGATTAGGCTGGGGACATTGATGATAGAAAGAGTGATAGTGGGTTTGTATTCTATATGGGTGATTTTGCATTTGCATGGACATCCAAGAAGCAACCAATTGTGACTATATATTGCTACTACCTCTAGTGTTTGTCATGCAATTTGGCTTAGAAATTTGTTAAAGGAGTTGCAAATGTTGCAAGCAAAAGCTATGAAGATATTTGTGGACAATAAGTTAACACTAGCTCTTGTAAAGAACCTAGTCTTTCATGACCAAAGCAAGCACATGGATACCTAGTATCATTTTATTTGAGGATGTAGAAAGGAAATTCCACGAGTTTGTGAAGTCACATGATTAGGGTGCAAATATCTTCACCAATCTTCACCAAGCCACTAAACTATGACACCTTCTACAAAATGAGAGCCTAATTTGTGGGGATCAAAAATTAAGTTTAAGAGGAGGTTTTGAAAGTTAAACATAATTTTTGTTATGAAAATCTATTTTATTTATGAAAATGAGTTAGTTGAAGAGTTAAAGATACATAAAATAATAAGGCAAGTTTACATAATGAGTGAATAGAGGATTTTTTTTTTTTTTTTTTTTTTTTGGAGTTATATAATAAACACAAGGAAAGTCATGGTTGGACATGGAGTATATATACCTCACGCATCCGTCAATTTTTAAAAAGTGCAAAAAAAGAGAGATACAATTATGTAAGAGTTTTTTTACTCTCTCTATCTCTCTCTCTCTATATATGTGTGTGTGTGTGTGTGTGTTTTGTGAGTGTGAATCACCTTCTTTGAGTGGTGCATGAGTGTTTGAGAGTGCAGGTGGCAAAAGACCCACAAATGTTTTACCAACAACCCTAACTAGTTTATTGTGAATCCATAACTGATCCTTAAATTTTGAGAATAAGGCTTAGTTACTTTTGAGGATCCATAACCAATTCTAAACTTTAAAGTAAGGCTTAGTTATTTTTGTTGTTGTCGTACTTATTGTAATGCTTATATATATATACATATATTTCATGTATAGTAAAGTAATTTCTTTCATTTTTCTCAATCAAGACTACTTGACAATTTCAATTTGTATATTGCACTCTTTGAACTTTCATCATACACTTGCAATGTAAGCCTAATGGTGTTATTTGCTAGTGGAAGAACACTACAACTAAGTGGATTTAACATGTACATATGTGATATTACTATAAAAGATAGGAAGAGAATTTATTTAACGAGATCAGAGCTCACTTTTGTGTTGGAATCTTTAGCATTGGATTTTATGTATACATAACCAAAAGTGTTTTAATTGATATATGTTTCTCTAAACAAAAAATTATAATCTCTAACGTTGCTCCTAAGTTAGAGTCATATAATTCATAGAGATTCGCATGATGTTTTATGAAGAAATTCTTAGAGTAATGCTGTGAATAGATTAGTCAGGATAACAAAAGTGGATTTAATCAGGTAGAAGAGCAAAAGTACAAAGACCATCAGGCATTAAAGGAAGAGTTTTTTTTTTTTTTTTTTTTTTTGGGGGTGGGGGGGGGGGAGAAAACAAACATTAAAGGCAGAATTGAAGCGGCTAATTGAAGTTTTGCAATAAGCTAATTAATAGGCAATAATTAGCAATATTCAAAGACAAAATAACCCGCTTATTATAGAACTTCAAAACAAGACGTTAAACCCTTCAAGGTAAGAATTGCAAATTGTTTAGTTGGTTTACCAAAAACAGAAAAGTGTTTATTTGTCTTTCTTTTTCCTTTCCCTTTTTTTTAGACAGAAACCATAAGATTTTGCGGTACTTTTTCATTTCTTGATTTGATGCTACATAGTACTATTTTTTAAATTATTTTTTTTCTTTTTTAATGCTACATAGTAATATTTTTTAAATCACTTATTTGGTTTGTTCAGTAAAGGATCTTTATTTTGTGCAGTTGGGTCTCTCACTCTCACACACACACACCTTAGAAATTATAAAATCATAGTGAATGCATGAACAAAGCGATCAAGGAATGGACAATGACATAGTTTTCTAGTAAAAAAAAGGAGAAAATAGAAAGGGTTTTTCTGTAAGTAGAAAGAAGTGTGAGAGAGAGATTGAAACCTTGAGCTGGCGAATTCAAAGAGCTTTCCTGTAGCAGAAAAGACCATGAGACCAATTTCAGCATCGCAGAGAGTAGAGAGCTCAAAAGCTTTCTTAAAAAGTCCTCTCCTCCTCTTTGAGAATGTCACCTGCCTTGCCGTCCTGTTGTCAATCTTCTTAATCTGAATTTTCCTCCGTGTCATTTTCCCAGATAATAACTTATCAGACCCTTTACTTCAAAGTTCGAACCAAATGATTAGCCCAACCTTGTATTCCAGAAATAGAAACCATTTGCATACAAAGCTGCGAGGGAGAGAGCGAAGAAGAAAATTATGTAGAGAACAGTAAAAAGATAAATAACTAAGGGTCGGTTTGAATTGCATTGAGAAGGAAAAAAACAAAAGAGCGTTTATGTTTTTTTTTAGGTCTATTATTGTACGGAAGAGGAATATTGTCTTTGATAGAAGTTTAACCAAAGTATCAGATCAAAATATAACAAATCGTACTGCGTCTGCTTTTTTTTTCTTTTTTCCTTTTTTATGAAAAAAACAATAAAAGATGGAAAATATAATATTTACCAAAAATATTATATATAAAATAGGACAAATCATGCTGCGCTTGCCTTTTTTTTTCTTTTTCTTTTTTTTTTTCTTTTTTTATGAAAAAAACTGTACTTTACCTATAAAAGATGGAAAAATAAAATAAAAAAAAAATCTAAGCAGGGGTGTATACTACAGCCAACATAACTAGCAAAACTGTTGTTTCTCACCCCCCACCCCCCCCCCCCCCCCAAAAAAAAAAGAAAAAACTGATGTGTAGCATGAAAGTACACTAGCTTAATTTTAATATTGAATTTATTATTCATAAATTATCTATTAAAGATATTTTCTTAATCCATTTTAATGTTACATCGTAATTTGAAGGTGAAAAAAACCATAATAAAAGTTAAATTATAATTTTTATCTATTCTTATTTTTTTTTTCTTTATATATTATTTAAGTTCCTTTATTTAGTCTTTGGAAAAAAGAAAAAAGTTCCTTTATTTACATTTGAATCTAGTTTTTCCATCTATCTCCATCTGATTGTACCTTTAAGTCATATTTCTCTCCAATAGAAAATTACGTCATTTCCGGTAGAATTACATTGAAAACATACATAATTTAAATGACTAAATTAGAAAAAAAAAAATTAAAACTATAAGAACAAAATTGAAAACTAGTTATGGTTAGATGATGCAATATGTATTTAGTCTTTTAAAAAGTTAGGCCAAGAGCCTTATGAGTGAGCATTAGCATCCGGGGATGCAAAAAAATAAAAAATAAAAAATAAAACTTATTTTGCATTCTTAAATATTACTTTATCTGTTTTACCAACTCATTTTACAACTCATCCTATATCCTAATTTTTATTTTTCCATACAACCCAATAAAATAATATAAACTACCTAATAAAATAATAAAAAAAATATTATTCTCTCTCTTTTTCCCTCAGTCGCTTTCTCTCTTCACACACAACCACATATTAAATTTTTTTTTTTTTTTTTAAACTATGAGCAAGATTGCATATATGCAACCTTACTCTTCAAAGGTCTCAAATTTTTTAAGTTTAAAAACCCGAATGGAGTGGGTTTTAACAACTCACATCACAAAATAGGTCTCCATCAATGATGCTATTACTGTAATATTTAGCATCCAAGCTACAATAGAGTGTCATCTTTGACACCCTATTATAGCATCAAAGTTATAAATAATAATAAGGGGAAATTGCAGTTAACCCACCTATGGTTTGGCCCGTTTTAATAATGTCCACCCGTGATTTGAAATTTGTCACCATTAAAAATAGAGGTATATGTGTCTTTTTCATTATATTTTATGTCTCACTCCTCTTTTCTCTCCTTCTTCTTCTTCTTCACATAAAACGTAAAAGAAAAATATCAAAAAACAAATCAAGATAAAATTCGTTTCATCATTTTTCATATACATAATTAGCACAAAGTTTTACAAAAAAGGATAGACAAAGCAAAAAAAACCTTCTCTCTAAAACTCTAACCCTCTCTCTTTTGCTGGGTTCTCTAAAAAAACCCAGATTTGCAAGTAAAAGAAAAATCTTAAAAAAAAATAATAAAAAAAATAAAAAATAAAATAAAAAACCCAGCAATTTAGCAAATCCAACTCCACAACCAACTTACTGAACCATCAAATCATAGCCTCACCAAACTACTACCTCCAACACCACCACTGTTGTTAGCCACCACCCAAAACCCCAAATCGAGATGCAAAAACAAAGAAACAAGAAAAACCCAGCAAAAAAATTAGCAAAAAAAAAAAGTATGGTCATCAACCACTCCCTAGGTCCCTACATACTCCATACACTCTAGCTCCAGAAGTCTCAATCTTCACCAAATTCCAAATCTCCAGTTCTCAAGTCAACTAATACTGAAAGATGGCATCTCAGTCCCAATCCCAGTCCGAGACCATCGAACACATCGTCCTATTCAAGGTGAAAGACGAGGCCAAACCATCGAAGGTGAAGGCGTGGCTCGACACTCTCAACGGCTTGTCCTCCTTGGACCAAGTGGCCCAGCTCATTGCCGCCCTATTAATCCAAATTGCCCATAGTCCAAGACATCATGGCCTTCGATTAGGTCGCCCCCGATCTTCATTTGGCGGTCACACCCAAACCCAAACCTGGGTCCGCAGTTTGAGTCAGGTTCCTCAAACTAAAGGAAGAATAAGAGGGCAAAGATGTAAAAAAATTAGAGATACTTGGGGTTTTAAAAGAAATGAAGGATGGTTTGTTGTTAGGGCAGCAAAAACAAATTAGTGAGTTCAGTTATGGAGAGAACTTTTCTCCAGAGAGAAGCAGAAGGAACTTGTTAGCTTATCTGGTAGTTTTTTCCTGGACACACACAGTTGAAGGATTTGAATGAGGAATTGGGCAATCACTTTGGCAATCAAAGTAAAGAGAGAAAGGGATTATGGGCTTGGGGATTTTTAGGGGTTCTAAGGTAAAGAAAGGGAGAGAGTTCTTTTCTTTTTTTTAGGGTTCTATTTTTGGCTTATATAGTAAAGAGGAATTTCTAACGGAAAGGGCAGAGGTGGGTAACAGGGATCTAACGGAAGCCACCTCAGGTGGGTTAAGTGACAAATTTCAAGCCACGGGTGAGCACTAATAAAACGGGCCAAACCATAGATGGGTTAACTGCAATTTCCCCTAATAATAATAATAATATTTTATATCATTCTCTCTCCTTTTTATTAAAATAATATTTCTCTTTCTCTTTCTTTTTTCTATTCAGTGACTTCAATCTTCACCATTTCTATCTCCCATTTTTGTCACTCCGTCTTCTCCCTTTCTTCCCTTCTTTTTTTTTTTTTTAGGGGGAGGTGGGGGGTTGAGTTTGTGGTTCATGGGTGGCTTAGCTCGTGGGTCTCACAATGGGTTTTGGTGGGTTTTTAATTAGAGTTGCAGTGATTTTTGGCAAATGTTGATGGTTTCCGGCAGATATGGCTAGGTTTTTCGGCGGTGATTGTGAGAAGATTACGGGTTTGTGATTTTGGTGGGTTGTTTTTCTTTTTCTTTTTCTTTTTCTGGTTGTTGGTGGTGATGAGGTTGTGGGTTTGGGTTTGTGATTTTGGTGGTAGGGGATTGTGGTTGTGGGAGGTGGTGGCAGTGGCTAGTCATGGGTGTGGCTATGGCTGTGGGTTTGCTTGGATAGAGAAGAAAGTGGTGGCTTTGTTCAGGTAAAGGGAGAGACAGATAAGAAGAGAGAGAAAGAAACATAGTGAGAGAATAAAAATAATAATATTTAAATAAAGTTGCAAAAAAAAAAAACTTTTGATGATAGGTACATTGTAAAAGGATGTATTAAAATAAATAAAGTAGTGTTTAAGATGTTAAATGCTAAAAATTTTACCTCCCTTGATACGAATGCTCTAAGTAATATTACCTAATTCTTTCGTAAAGGAGAATTTAAATTTGAATTATATATATATAGATATATATATGAGACGGGTTCAAGTTACACTTTGTGCGACTTTAAAGAGTTAAACGTTTTCTAAACCTTTGGATTTAAGTAAATTCAACAGTAAAAAAAACACTTATTAATGTTAATAATTTGTTTAGAATCTCATTTATTATTCCTTATTTATTACGTTTCATACCTATCTCTATTCCCAAAATAATTCTCTCTCTCTCTCTTTCTCCTCCACCACTTGATATATAGAAGGAAACTAAATTGATGGATACTAAAATGATCATCCCAAGGGTGTATAGTGCTGCACTGGTGCATAAAGTGGTCATGGTGATCATGTAAATGAGTTTTTATTTTCCTATGTTGACAACAAAGGAAAAACAAGATAGGGAATTCATTGTAGTCCAATAATGCTTGGGATTTTTGTATATGCAAGTTTTACTACAAGTTTTATGTCAAAAATCACAAAAAAAAAAAAAAAAAAAGTCTATATTTAAATAATTCAAAATAAACTGTAGTCCATATGGGTTTAAGTTACACCTAGTGTACACTTAGTGTAACTCTAAACAATGTTATACCAATCAATATTTTTTAATTATATGTGAATTTTGACAAATCAACCATTGCATTACATGATCTTTGTATATTCTCCATGCTTACAAAATTTCAAGGTGATCAAAGATCAATTGTCAAGTTATCTATCAATTATATAAACTCAAGCTTTTATAGTTTAAAATAGTGTATAAAAGATGAGGTTTTTGGTCGAATGGTAAATAACATCCAATTGGTATAAAAATTGGCATACATGTTAAGAAAATATAGAACATGTAATCCAACGATGTAATTTTCAAAATATAAATTTATTAACAAGTTCTTAAGTGGTGAAATATTGTTTAGAGTTATACAGTATGTAACTTGAACACAATTTATATATATATAATAAAGTTCAATACAAGATTATTTAAAGCTAGACACAAAAAGGAAAAGGTTTATATATATATATATATATAAAGAAGAGGCTAAATAAAGTTAAGAAAAAATGAATATTATTTCTAAATAATTTGTAGCTTTTAGTTCCATCCTTGAACCTATGCTTGTGTTATCTTAATTATTCAATTTCGTTTCGAAAAAAACAATAATAACAATTAATCCAATGTTTCACTTATTCCACATTCCTTTTAAAAATTGAATGTAGAGTGACTTTCATTTTCATGATATTGCTTTACAAAGACATGAGACTAAAGAGTTCAAAAGAAATTGAAAAACTGCAGTTTATTTATCTATGGTTTTGGCCTTATTATAACTTAGGTCATAAAATTTTTATTGTTATATTTAACACCCTATAATTTGGACTAAAATGCAACCAATTTGCATTTTGTGAACAAATCATTTATTCCCTTCTTGTTTGCATGTATTACAACTTAGTCTCACAAACATTTCGGTTACTACATTTTCACCCCTAAAATTTTTAAAATAAAATCTAAAACTCTAATTTGAATGGAATTCTATTGATTTCATCTTAGTCATCTTATGGGTAAAATGTAAAAATTGAAAGATTGTAAAATTAAATTGTAATTGGACAATATCATAGGTGTATATAGTGGCAGACGATCAAAGAGGCCGGGGTGGGGGAGGGGAGGGTAACCCAAAATTTTTTTAAAATCTTGTATATATATATATATATATATTTTTTTTTTTTAATCCCTAAAAATTTTATCCAAAAAAAATCTTATATATATATATATATGAGTTGGGTTTAAGTTACACTTAGAGTAACTCTAAATAGTGTTACACTACCCAATAATTTGTTATTAAATTCATATTTTAAGAGTCCCACCATTGAATTACATGTTCTATATATGCTAAACATGCATGCCAATTTTCATGTCAACCAAATGTTATTTACCATGTGGGATTCTCAAAATATGAATTCTAAAACAAGTTATTGGGTGGTATAATATTGCTTAGAATTACACCAAGTGTAACTTGAACCGAACCCATATATATATATATATATATGAAATGGCAAAGTAGCTTGACTTCTAACATCCTAAATCTTAGTTAAATTTTTTAGATATCTATAAATAAATTGTTATTTTTTACGTCTATAATTTATTTAAGAAATTATAAGGTTATTCATATTTATTTAAATAGAATCACAATTTCATTAGAATTGGACATTTATAAATTATAGTGAACATGGTTATGCTAACAATTATCTCAAGTAATAATGAGAAAAAGAACAAGACTTTTATTCTTACACTTTTGTAGACACCTAATTTTATAACCTGTATTTAACCTCATCTGCAGGCAAAAGGGTAATTTTACATCCAGAATGTAAAATTGTAACTTTTGACTGTAATTTCATTCACTTCATATAAAACAAATCTTGAAATATTAATAATCAAAATTACGGTTCACAGGCTTCGGTCAAAACCATTGGATTAAAAGATATCATGAAATCAAGTTTTAACTACTCAAATGTATACACAAGGTTGAGTTTGATCAAGTGTGATTGTGAACAATTGATTTTAATTAGTACCATGACTATTCAATTTAAAATTGGAGACATGCCATGATCCTAACTGATTGAACTAAAAATAATTGCAAGGTTGCACATACTTGATTAATTTGATTATCAAATATTAATGATTTCTCAATTATTG
The DNA here is from genome assembly GCA_030445155.1 of Quercus variabilis. Lineage (NCBI taxonomy): Eukaryota > Viridiplantae > Streptophyta > Magnoliopsida > Fagales > Fagaceae > Quercus > Quercus variabilis. The sequence goes on along the minus strand of CP129455.1, from coordinate 23,965,340 downwards.
TTGTAATTATCCTTTAAAAAGGGCAATTAGGCAAAATTAAGTATTTTAGGGCCCTAATAAATGTGATTGGGTTAAAATGAAATTTGCTCACTCTTTTGTCTATATCCTTGAATCATTACTAATAATTTTTTTTTTTTTTTTGAGGAACAATTACTAATAAAAAGTTAAAATGTATTGTTCAATTTTTTTTAATGTATTGTTGCTAATTATTTAACCATAATAGGTTTAGACAAATGGTTTTACCGTTTTATTTTTATTTTTATAATTCAATAATTGGAAGAAAAGTATTTGTCAATTCAACTACAATGCTCTTGGCAAAAGGTTTTATAATTTAATGACACATTTTTGTAAAAATTAGGTGATTTAAATGTTTGATAATATTCTTTGATATGTTAAAAAAAAAAAAATTACTTAAGTTTTATGCCCAAAAAATGTAAAAGGAAAACCAACAATACAACTAAATATATAAAAATGAAAATTTCATTTATATCATCTAATCTTACAAAGAGAGAAGTAGAAAAAGAGAAAGTTCAACTTTATTCCTATTTGGCAGAATTTACTTTGTAACCCTATGCTTTGGAAGGTGTTAATTTATATTCTTCATTATAAATAATATAATATAATATAATGGAGAAAAAATGTTTATAAAATAATAATAATAATAATAATAATGATGATGGAGAAAACACCAAGAGAGTAAAAATGATATATATTCAGATCGAAAGAGTGAAAAAATAATGAAAATGTTGAAACAGGTATAATATATAATATTGGAATCAAATTAGTAAACACAAAACTTAGGGCCCCAAAAAAAAAAAAAATAACATGTTTGGTAGGATTGTTATTTTAGGAGTGATTGAGTTACATTTCTCATTTTAAGGTATTTAAATACTAAATTTAGAAAACTCTTCTTATCAATTTTTAGTTTTGAAATAACATTGTTCAATGGCACTTTTGTAAATATTTTAAAAACTTTAGGTCCCACTAATTAGACTACATGTCATCACTTTTATAAAAAAAAAAAATAGGCACACATACTAAACATACAATTATATTTTTCTTACTTTTGAAATGACGTTATTAGAAATATAGTACTAAACACATTTTTTGTATTATCTATACTACTATTTAAGGAGTTTCTCTTGTTTGAATTCTTTATTTTTTTAGTTAAAAAGTACCTCTACACCCCTATGTTTAAGTAGAGACAAAATTAAAGAACAATTTGATAAAAATGCAACTCTAACTCCCATTAAAACATTATCTAAAAAATGGAATCATTTTCCTGTTAATTTTCAAATTATTTTATCTACTTATAAATTAAAATTTTAAAATAAAAATAATATATATAAAATAAAAACAAAGATTTTTTTTTTGCTAAAAAAAAAGTCTCATCACACGCGCGAAACACATGTCATGAGGCTAGTGAGTCCTTTAAATATATATTTTCACAATATTTTTTAAACCATAATTTTTATATTATTTTAAAAAATAAATAATTATACTCATACACCACTACCAAACCGACTTTAAAATACTACAAAATTTAGTAGCAGACTTCCAGTAATAAAAAATAAGGACCAATGGAGAGGTCATCTAAACTTTTTCAACCAGAGATAAAGGGAATATATTTTTGAGGCCATGACTTTTTTTAATGTTTTGCAGAAGCGTGCCCATGACTTAAATACAAAAATGGACCACAAGATGGTCCAGGTACCTTTTCAGATACAAAAATGGAACCTTTTTATTTTATTTTTTCAGAATAAGATAATAGCAAAAATCACATTTTCGTTTTTATATTTTCAGTTGATTTTCACTTTTGTTTGTAAATTTTATTTTTATTGCTTTTAATTCTTATTTTAAAAAATGCTTCTCATTTTAGTTCTTGCTATTACATCAGAGACCAAAATATGTACACATAACAAATGACAGAATTAAAAAATATTAAAAATACTTTATTTTATTTTAAAATAAAATAAAATTTTAGTTATAATTCAATTACTTAGATAATAATTGGTCTTCACGTTCTTCTTCCAAGAACACCAGAAAATAAAAAATTTAATATTTCCCCCTCTTTTATTTCATTTTCTTAGCATCTAATCAAGTAGATAAAAAAAAAAAAATTGTAGTCCATTTTTCACATTTTACAAATTCTCAAATATAATAATAATAATAATAAAAAAAGAACCACAAATCTCAATCTCTCTCCGTTGCTCTGTGCTTCTTTTCTTTTCATTTCAGAGGATTGGAATTTTGGGAATCTCTCTTCAAATTCACAAAAAAGGTTTGGTCTCAGCAATGTCTTCTTCACAGTCATCACCAGGCTACTACAACACACTTCCCTCCACATCCACAACCACCGCCCTCAGTTCCACCGTATCAATCATGGTTAGCAAAGGCGCTGTTTCCTTATTGAACAACATCGCACGCGCCGCCTTGGGTCTCAGCTCATCTCTCTACACCGTCGACGGCGGCCAGCGCGCCGTCATCTTCGACCGCATCCGTGGAATTCTCGACGAAACCGTCGGCGAAGGCACCCATTTCCTCATCCCATGGCTCCAAAAGCCCCACACTTTCTCCTCCGTCTCCGGCACCAAGGACCTCCAGATGGTCAACCTAACCCTCCGCGTTCTCTCGCGCCCTGAGGTCACGCGCCTCCCTCAGATCGTCCAAACCCCAGGTCTCCTGTACGACGAGAAGGTCCTCCCTTCAATCAGCAACGAGGTCTTGAAGGCCATCGTGGCTCAGTTCTTGTTTTTTTTTTTTTTTTTTTTGCATGATACATTTAGATCTAGATTTATGTAATTTTTGGATTTTAATTATGTTTTTAGTTTTTTTTTCTTTTAGTTAAAATTGATAAATTAATTTTTTTAATATTTTTTTTAATTTTACCGCTCATGTGTGTATTTTTTATCCTTAATATAACGGTAAGGACAAAAACAAAAAGTATTTTTTAAGATAAGAACTAAAATAACAAAAATGGTCCAATTTTTGCTCAGGCAATATGCTCCATATATATTGTTCCATATTGCCTGGGATAAACTGGCTAAGCACTCTTGTCACTATTCTAGTAGATAATTTTATATAAGTAAATATTAATAAGTACTGTACACTGCTTGTTAAGGTTAAATTAATGCAAATCTTATTTAATAAAAAAATTGGATTTATTGAAAAATAAATAAATAAATAAAAATAAATAAAGAAAACTAATCCCACAATCTATTTTTACATTTTTTTTTTTTTTTTTTGTCTATAAAACTGGCTCCACAACCTATAAAGCTGCAAAAATAAAAATGACATAAAGCTACAAAAAAAAAAAAAAAAAGGACAAAAAGATGCTATAAGAGCATCTCCAGCAGTTTCTTCAAATTTTTGTATTATTTGAATAATGAACAGTGATATTTAACTTTTACCTATTCATTTTTTCAAATAAACTTCCAACAGATTCTCTATTCCATTCTTTATTTTATTTAAATATTATTTCTTCATTCATTCTTTATTATTTTTTTATCATCATTTATTCTTTTTTTAACAACTATATTTTATGAGATGTGTTACATCCACAACCTTTTACGCAATACTTTCATAACAAATTTTATGTAAAAAGTTGTTGCTAGTTCTAATTTGAACTCACTACTGAAATTATTTTTTTTCTCGCCAATATTAACTTATAACAATCTGTTACTTAAAATTTATTGTGAAAATATTGTGGTAGAATTTTTTAATTAGAATTTTTTATTCTTTTATTTCATTCCCCTCCAGACACGTGTCCTCCACCCCCTTCTTTTATTTCTTTTTCTCCTCTTCAAGAACGTTCCAGCAAAATCATTTCCTCTTCACATCAGAGAGAGAGAGAGAGAGAGAGAGGAGCGATCGGCTTGGGCTTCCACCGCCGCACCAACTGCCGCTCCAGCCGCCGCTCGTCGTCCTCCCCACCACAAGGCTGGGTCAGATCGGCTTTGTCTCTTTTTTTTTTTTTTTTTTTTTTTTTTTTAAATCTTGTTCTGATTCAATTTGTTGTTACAATGGAGCTTAGATAGGCTTTCATGCTCTTAATCTAGTTAATCTGTTGTTTTTATTTTGGTTTTAGATTTGTTGTTCTAATTAAATTTGTATTTTTTCTTGTTCTTGATCTGTTGTTTCTATTCTGATTTTAGATTGTGTGTGTTTTGATTGTGTTTTACTGTTGGAGAGAGAGACACAGATGAACAAAGAACACAGGAGAAAAGAGAAAGATTTTTTTTTTTTTTTATTCAGCCGGGTATTTTTTTAAGATAAAATAAGGGAGTAGAGTTGCTACAGTGTTCTCTAAATTAAGAGAATTACTGTAGCAACTTGAAAAATAAATTTAGAGTAGCAGTGCGTTTGGAGAAGCTGCTGGAGTGTGTACAGTAACATTTGGTGGTCCAAATTTAGCTTTACAATAGCTGTTGGAGATGCTCTAAAGCATAAAAAGCTGCTTATGGTACCCGTGAACAACACAGCCCATTTATATTGGAAAATTTTTTATTTTATTCAAGTGTGGTATACATCAAGTTCCAATAATTGTTAACCTTTAGTATAAAGGGTCACACTCAACTAATTTGAAGTTAAGAAATTTTTTTTTTTTTTTGGTAACGGTAAATGGGGTACCACTATACATATCACTTGTGCTAAGAGACTAAATGTTTGAAGTAGTTTTATTTGTTTTTTGATTCATGAGTTCTACTAAATGATTTTACAAAAGCAAATGTTAACAAGCACGATGTAGTTCTTATTAAGGTTAGAGTAATGTAAATCCCATTTAATAAAAAATTGGATAACTGAAAGAAAAAAATATATAAAACTGGCCTCACAATCTATTTTAATATATTTTTTTCTCTCATGAACCTAGCTCCATAGCCTATGTAGTGCTTGTTAAGGTTAGACTAATATAAATCCAATTTAATAAAAATTGGATAATTGAAAGAAAAAAAAAAATATATATATATATATATATATATATATAAAATTGGCCCTACAATCTATTTTAATATTTTTTTTTCTCTCTATGAAGCTGGCTTCACAGTCTATAAAGCTGCAAAAAAAAAAAAAAAATCAAAACAAAAAAAAAAAAAAAGAAAAAAAAAAAAAAGAGTTTGTGAAGCACAAAAGGTTAGTTACGGTACCTGTCAACACAACTCATTTACCTTAAAGTGCAATATTTGGTTATTGGGAAATTTTTTATTTTATTCAAGTGTGGTCTACGTCATGTTCCAATAATTGTTAACCTTTAGTATAAAAGGTCACACTTAACTAATTTGAAGTTAAGAATTTTTTGTTTGGTAACAATAAATGGAGTACCACATTACATATCTCTCAAACCTAAGAGACTAGATGTTTGAAGTAGTTTTATTTTATTTTATTTTTTTGATTCATGAGTTTAATTAATTCAAACTATAATATAATAAAGTACATGCCTTAGATATGTATCTCAATTTAACAATTCAAGAATTGGGATTGAAAAAATATAAATTAAAGGACGTGATTGCATGTACTATATATGATTAATAAATCAAATTATACAAAGATAGAAGTGGTAAGTGTAATTATAAATTTTAAAATGTTTAATATGTTCATGTTTTCTTGTTACACCAAAAATAAATATGTTTGGTGAGATTTCAAGATGTAAACCTACTAGCATTATAAGTGACCTCATGTACTATTCATGATTCACGTTTTGGTTTTTATTTTGAGTAAAGTGAGAAAAAGGACAAAAAAGAGTCATTCACAATTGATTAGTCTATTACTTGAAGAGTAATACACACGTAGGTAGATAATCAATTACTTGAAGAGTTCTACTTTTAAATATTCACATTAGCACCCTCAAAAAACAAAACGAGAAACAAAGAAAAAGAAAGAAAAGAATGACATTTGATTTTTGTTCACACTAGCCCTAACATGTTAAACATTTTTTTTTTTATGAGTTTACTTCATGGTGATTGGTGAATACCAAATTATATACTGATGCAATTTTGACCCTAAAAAACATATATTTTAAAATTTTGCTTTATTTTATTTACTTATATATATATATATATATATATATATATGAAGAGAGAGAGAGAGAGAGAGAACCATGACAAGATCTAATTAAATATGGATAACACCTGTGAAGTGCTAATCTTGAGTTGCCAAGGAAGACTAGGAAATAGAACAATCCAACCTAGAAAAATTCAAAATTCAAAATTCAAAATTAAAAACAAAAAATGAAGAAGAGGAAAAAAAAAAAAAAACAAAAAAGAAAATAGTGGGAGCAAACTAATATTATGAATTATGGTATCACTCTTCTCAAGTTGGTGCAAGAATGTGGAATGCAAAATCATAGGAAGCTAATAGAAGTCTTACTGCAAGCAAGATTGACTTGAAAACATTTTTAGACCTGAAGGTTTAAACCAAAGTGTACTCAAAAGCACCATTTTGATAAAGAAATGTTGCAGAAAATATGTAATACTAGCAATCACGCAAAGATAAACAAAACCTATTGCAGAATTGTGATAGTATGACTTGCCATCAGTCTCAAACCTACATTCAACCTTTTCCTACACCCTCTACTTCATTTACCATTGTAACAAATTGACCCTTGATTCATCCATTAAAATGACAAAGCATCCAAAATCTACCATATACACAAGCAGACTCTCTTAGAATCAGCTGGTGAAAACAAATTGGTCTTACAGAAAGTTAATTACAGCTCTGAGCTAGGATTTGTATTTACTTAATCATGGTCTTTTTTCTTTTGTATTAGAGAAAAGAGAATCCATGTATGCTTCTTGATCTTCACTATACTTCAAATTTATTTACGAAAAGGTAGCCTGCAAGACAGAGAAAGATGCACTAACGCAAAGAGTTTCTCTGTAATAGCAGCATGCATTTCTAGGCATGCAGTCAATGATGATAGTTAAGTTGCTACACAACCAGAAAAATTGCTCATTGATGAGTTGAAAGTGACATCAACCTGTGGTTGCAACCATTAATTTCACCAACAAATTTATCTTTCAATACCAGATAAGCCCATATAGAACTGAAAATTAGAATATAGTACATATTGTAATGCTAAATCCAGAGAAATAACTAAACCTCGGGACAAATTTATCTATTTGGTCAAGTTCCTTTATTGAAACTACAACTATATGCTATAAGGCCCAAAAATATTGAGGTTCGATGTAAATATCCTTTGATTGAATCCTGAATATTATTTCATACTTCATCTAGAAAACTTGAAATTTTAAGAATTTCACAAACTTACCCCAACTTGAGAGATATGTATGAATTGTCATTGTCTTGAGGATCAAATGAGCTGCAAATATTGGTAATTAACTCAGATAACTAACCTTGTTTAAGTACATGTTTTTGAGTGCTAAACAGATTCTCCATCTATTGAAGAGACATTTTTTGTAACTGAGATAGGAAGAGAGCAGGAAGAATTTTTTCTTAAAAAAAAAAAAAAGACCTATTACCTGTTTTAATCGTTGGATTTCTTCCATCAGTTAGGCTCCCTGCATTAAAAGAATAAGATGAACAGAGACCCATTACTAAGACTTCTTAGCCTTAAATACAAAATATGATTTAATTAATATGGTATATTTACTTAACTTCTTATATAAGAAATAGATGCGTTATGAATTGGTATAGGTTAGGTGATAGGATAAACAATATAACATTCATTTCTGAATTTATGTTAACAATTGTTTCAACTAAATATTCAATGGCGCTTGTTACTTGTTGTTAGCCATGTGAACTTTTCCTTTCTCGACCCATTGAGCTAGCCAGTGCAAGCAAAAACCACTATTTTTATGAACTTGCACCAACTTGCATTCACATTATGACAAAGTTTTACAGCTGACATTTGCTGAAGATGTGGATTTAGGGTTTAAGCTTATTACATTATAGTAGTCCTAATTGTACACGGTATTAAACTATATTACTGCAATCCTAGGGTTAACACAAAGTTAGTCTACTACATATTCCCTTAAAAAAGTACACTATTATACACAAAATTCAATAATAAATACGTAGTTGTTTAAAATTTCCTACTGTTCACATAGGCATCTAAGACAAAACCACCTTAATACCTTGTGTTCTTTCACCTTCTCTTAGTTTCTTCTTTCCACCTAATATTTCAATATTTTACCATGATATTTTATTATGAAGCGGATCATCACTAAAGTAAGAAACTGTTATACATCGAAGCCATATGAACTTTAGCTCAAGGGCACTGATCTGTTCCGGAAATGTCTTGCAAACATTATAATAATTGTATGAAATGTCCTGCAAAGATTTAAAGTTTGGAACATGACCTTTTGCTGAAGGGTAGTGATCTCTTCCAGAAAACTTTCACCCTGCAAGACAAAAGTTTCTTATATTAAGAGAAAGTGCATAAATTTCAACACTCCATCAAACAGAGATAAAAAAGAGAGACAAGCCTTTGTTTCTATAACACGGCTCAGGCCTACTTCAAGCTCTTTCTCTAGTTTCTGTAATTCTTCTATATCCATCCCAGGGAGTTCTTCTCCCCTAATCTTCCTGTGTTAGGTCATAGGTGTGAACATTTCTCAACAAGATGATAGTGATGTAGCTATAATACCTCAGTTCATGTGTCTTCTCCTCAATTTCCTTGCTCAACATTGCGTAGGAGGTACCGTTCTCAAGCTAATATAAACAACTGCCGTTCATGAAGATTTTTGAAATGTGATGTGTTACCGTGAAGAAGGTCTTTACATGAGAAAGAATTTGACGAACAAGTTGTATGTGAAGAAGCAACTTTACAGTTTGCAAATGAAGGAAGGTTCAGATTTGTTGAAGCATTTCAACACATTTAACATGTTGAACACCCAATTGTCAAGTTTTGGGGTGCATTATAAGGATGAAGATAAATCGTTACTCTTATTAGCATCACTCCTCTAATGACTATGTTGATGTATGGGAAAGAAACTGTAGTACTTGATGAGGTGACTAGTGCTCTCTTGTCACACGTAAAGATGAAGCAAGATGACGATGGTTCTCAGGCTAATGGACTTATTGTAAGGTTAGAGTCGAGTTATTGGTGTAGAAGTGAGTCAAAATCCAACGGGAACAGATCTTTATCTAGATCACGTACAAAGAAAGATGTAGAGTGTTTTTATTGTCACAAGAAAGGGCACAACAAGAATCAATGTTAAGAGTTGAAAGAGCATTTAGAGGAGAAGATGAATGGAAAGAAGCCCCTAGAATCAGCTAGTGTTGTTGAAGAAATATCAGATAAAAGTGAGGTTGGTGCAGATTTACTTTCTGTCTCATGCAAGTAATAATCTTCTATGGGAATCTTGGATTTTAAACTCAGCATGCTCATATCATATGACTCCAAAGAAAGATTGGTTTGACATGTATAAGCCTTACAATGGTGGTATGGTCCAAATGGGTAATGATGCTACATGCCCGATTATTGGGATTGGTACCATGAAGATCAAGATGTTTGATGGAGTTGTAAGAGTTCTTAGTATTGTCAGACATTTTCCAGATCTTAAGAAGAATTTGATTTCTTTAGGAGTATTGCATGATTTGGGGTATTTATACTCATCAAAGGGTGGAATCATAAAAATTACCAAAGGTGCTTTGATAGTGATGAAGGGATAGAAAGTAAGCACGCTTTACAGATTGATTAGGAACACAGTTGTATGAAGAGTTACAGTCACCACTTCGATATAGTCCAACACTAACGACACAAAATTATGGCATATGCGACTTGGCCATATTGATGAACGTGGCATGTTAGAGCTGCACATGAGAAATTTTAGTAAAGGGGGTGAAGACATGCAAGTTAGACTTCTGCGAGTATTGTGTGTATGAAAGTAGCATAGAGTCAGTTTCAAAACAGGCTCTCATACAAGTAGAGGTGTTCTTGACTTTGTTCATTTAGATGTTTGGAGTCCAGTTTTAGTTTCTTCTCATAGCGATGCTCAGTACTTTGTCAATTTCATTGATGACTACTCTAGAAGAGTACAAATTTATTTTATGAAGCATAAGTTTGATGTGTTTGGCATATTTAAAAAGTGAAAGCATAAGTTGAAAATTAGACTGGCAAGAAAATAAAATACTTTAGAATAGATAATGGACTAGAGTATAGAGATAAAGAATTCAAAAGATTTTGTGAATTAGAAGGTATTACTTGTGACTTCATAGTTAAAGGAACAGAACTTTAGCAGAAAGAGCCAGATGCTTGATGTCGCGGAAGCCTAAAGAAAGCACACACGATGCTCTCTTCTTGGAAACTAAACTGCTACTTTTTGGATAGTAAACCTTGAATCTACGAGGGGTTCCTTGAATCCATAAAGTGATAAACACTAATCCACCAGAGAAAGAATTTGACAAAAAGTCTGTATTTTTGTAAATCTGAAAACTGCCTTACCTTTAGAGGCTACAATGCGTTTAAATAGTAAAAAGAAACCTTAAGGCGGTTACGAAAGTATACAAAACCCTAATTTGACTAAACAACGTTAAAAATACCTAAAATAAGGAAATAAATAACCTAAACCTAAAATAACAAAAATTACTTAATAATACTAAAATTAAATAATTATAAAATTTTAATTCTTGATCGTGTCCTACATCAATGCATGAGATTGAATACGGTTGCCTAAGGTGTTCTTAGCAGAGACAGTTAACACAGTAAACTTCATTTTAATAGATCTCCATCATCAGCCATTGATCAAGATTCCAAAAGAGGTTTGGTCAGGTTGACCAGTTGATTATTCGAGTTTAGAAATCTTTAGTTGTCCAACTTATGTGCATGTGCAGAGTGGAGAGCGTTCTAAATTAGATTCGAAGTTAAGAAAATGAATATTTCTTGGTCTTGAAAAAGTTCTTAAAGGCTATAGCCTTTGGGATCCAATCTTAAAGAAAATGGTGATCAGCAGAGATGTCATATTTGATAAAGCCTTTATGTTGAGATAGAATGAAGCAAAGACAAGTGATGACAGTCACAAGAGGAATTAACTGTTGAGGTGGAGTTTGACGAAAATAGTTCACCCAATGATAGGGGTAATGATAATGATATTGATCCACAACAACAACAATAAGAGTCTTATTCAATTGCTAAAGGTAGAGAGAAGAGGTTCACAAAGCACCACAAAAATATGGCTTTGAAGATATGGTTAACTTTGCTCTCATAACCATCACTGGAGATCCATTGTCTTATAGGGATGAAGAAGAGATGGGTCACTACTGAAGAATAAGACATGGGAATTAGTAAAATTTTCCAAGGGAAAGAAGGCTATTGGTTTCAAGTGGGTATACCTCAAGAAAGAAGCATTATCCAAAATGAAGGTGAAAAATTCAAAGCACAGTTAGTGGCTAAGGACTACTCACAGTATGAGGAATAGAATGCCTTTAGTAACACAAATTAGGGTGTTTTATGGTCTACTAGCCTTTCTATGATTTCTTTTCTTATTTATATGCATAGTAGCCTCCAAGGTAATTCAAAATTTCATTAATATAAATTTCTAAAAGTTTTTTCTCCATTCCTTTTGGGGGACTTCAAATTTCTCCTTGTGAATTAAAGGAACCTCTTATGTATTCAAGAGTTATTATCTCAAAGTAGACGTAATTTGTTTCTAATGACTTTCCACCTCACTTATTTACCTAACTATAAAACTTTAAAACATCAAACCTGTAGCTTAATAGACAGTTGGTCCATTTTGCCAAGATTCTCTGGAGGTAGATTATGCCTTCATTTACTTGCTGCATACTTCAGACAACAAAAGGATAACACATTCAATTCTTTTGTCTCTCTCTCATTTTAATAAATTGAAAGTGCGGCTGAACTTGTAAACTACTAGTATGTATTTTTTACTCTTATCTAAGGAAATAAAACTTAAGCTAGTGACTGAAGAATTAATTATTTATCTCATACCGGCGTGTTGCATATTTGCCATTATCTGCAGGCCAATTGTGTTCCCAATTAAAATGTGAAGCACAAGTGATATTTATATTGATTGAAACAAACTATGTGCAAACCCCTAATTTGGTCAAACTATATAAGGTGAACATCTATATGAACCCCTAAATTATTTATATTGATTGACACAAGGGTTACATTATGATGTAGGGAGATTATCTAAGATTTTATTTTTGAATGTAAAATTTATTTTGTTTTTGACTTTAAATTTTAAATTGAGTTTTAACGTTGAGGGTTTTAAGTGATTTGACTAGGCATTTTTCTATATTGGCGTAATCCCTAAACCCTATTAAACTTTTTATTTTTTTGAGATAATAAACCCCATTAAACTAGTGCTCTCGTAATTGTGAAAGGCAATAAAATTTAAATTAGAATAATTTGATGATTTGAGAGTGATGACTTTCTGTTTGTTTGGTATTGATGCCAAATACCCTTAGGTGGTGATGCCTAGGGCTTGCAAGCAAATTTTAGAAGGTGGAGGCCAATATTTGTCCTGTATAACCTTTTATTCTCCTTTTATCCTTTTTTTCCTATTTTATTCTACGTCAACTTGGTGTAAGAATGTTTGATCCCCCCCCCCCCCCCCAACCAATTCAAATCAGTCCAAAAAGAAGAGAGAGGGAGAGAGAGAGAACCCTACACCCATTAGCCCAATTTTCAAAAGAAGAAAATGTGAGATTAGCCCATTAAACCCAAAAGCTAACCCGTGCATATCAAGTTCTTAGCAACGACTAAAGTTTTAGTCTTTGTATTTTGTGGCTAAAAATGACTTCCTTTGATAGAGACTTTGAGGAGCAACTTAAGGAGAATGGGAATTGGGAAAAGCCTCCTTAACTCTTATTGCTCCATTGATAACCTCCTCACACTTATTGATAAAGTCAAAAATTTGTTAGCAAATGTGGATCTTGCACCATCCAAATCGATGCAAGATGCACTTTAACCCTCAATGAAGGCATTGGTCACTATTGAACTTTTCAGTTGCATCTTGCATTATTGAGATTACGAGAATAACAACACCAGATGCCTTATATGATGATGAGCAAATGAAGGAAATATTTCAGCTGATTGTAGCAACATTTGAAGATTTGTCTATTTGTTTCATGTGCCCAATTGTTACTATACGAAGGAGGTTTCAATTCTTGACTTTGTTGCAAAGGTCCAGTCATGCTTGGTGATGCTGGACCTTGAGTGTGATGCATTGATTGTTGAGATTTTTCAAATTTTCTTTAAAATAATTGGGTCCATCTATTCACTTGTTGTATTTTCGGCCATGGAAGCAAATATGTCTTTAGACATATATAAAGAAATTTCCTTGACACTTCTCAGCCCACTTTTAGCTAGTGTAAGAAAGGAAATTCAAAAAGTTTCACCTATTTTGTAAAAATTGGGGGAGCAAGTAATCACTAAGATTAATGCCTAACAAGACAAAACAATGGCAACCACTCAAAAACTACCTAACAAGCTTGAGGGTAAAGCTTTACACGAGAGATAGAAACGTTGAGGCACCAAAATTTGGTTATGCAAAGGAGATACATGTTAAGGCATCAAAATTATTTTTGAATGCAAAAATAATTTTGTCTTTGACTTTAAATTTTGAATTTGGTTTAAATGTTTAGGGTTTTAAGGAATTTGATTAGGCATTTTTCATACTGGTGTAATATCTAAACCCTATTAAACTAGAAGATTTGTAATCGTGGAAGGTAGTACAATTTGAATAAGAATAATTTGAAAATTTGAGAATGATTGCTTTCTCTTTGTTTGGTGGTGAATGGTGATGTCTAGGGCTTATAGGAAAATTCTAGGTGGTGAAGTCTAGTATTTGTCTTGTTTATTCTCTTATTCTTATTTTCCTATTGTGTTCTACATCATATAAAATTCTTACATATTTAGTAAATTTCTAATTTTTGCAGGCCAAATTAAATGACTTAGACTTTTGGATTTGTTCAAGCTGTTGCATTAAAATGTTACATAATTACTGCTTGCAGGATAAATATCATAGAGTAAATACTGTTTTAGTTTTGGAAATTTTAAAGATTGAAAAGATACTCTAAAATTCAAAGTAAGACTTCACAAAACTTGTCATATTAGTTTTCCATGACAGTTCATCATGAAGCCCTACAAAATCCTAGACATCTAGGTACGCACTTATTGTTATTTAAATTAATGTTGCTGAAAATTTTATCATTAACTACATTGAAATTCCTTTTGAAAATGCTTTATCTGGTTAATTGCAATTCTTAACAACAACAATCAAAGACAAGTGGATAAGTCCCACTAATGCACTGTAAAGAGCACAATTATGATGGAAAAGACCATGTTATTATCATGATCTTGATTAATGTGACTATAAGATCAATACTGAAACTAACATAGTACTTATCAAATTTGAAAGAAATCTAGTTACTTGACTAAGTTATGCTACTTATTTTCACTGTGGTTTAATTAGTAATTAGAGATTCTTATTCAAAGTCAAGTCACTCTTGACATCATTTTGGAAGAGTATGTCTTCCTAATCTTATTCTTTCTTCTTGTTGGCATGCTATTGCTAGTCTTCCCATCAGATATCTTCACAGCTAGGTTATTCCAACATTTGATCAATTTCATCATTCCACTCATGGAATTATCATCAATTGAAGCGTAAGTGGTTATCTTGTCTGTCTGTAATCCTTCATTAAGAATTGTGTAACTAGCCTTGCTTAGATGGTAAAGTCTCTTATATTTAGGAACATGTAAATGTAATTCTTTTTTTCTCTTTTAAAATAAAAGAGAGAACACTTATGTCCTGTCTTCATGTTACCATTTTCCTATCTGCAATGCCTATTAGAATGGTAGAATTCTTTGTCACCTTTGATGTGATACTAGGGGTTAGATCTCCAATTTGCCAGTTTGTGGTTTTGTATCACTAAATGGTAATTTCAGTTCATTTTAAGTACCGTATTTGAACAGGTTAAACTAGAGTACTCTATATCTTTCTCTGTGATGTCATACATAGGTCTAGTTTTGAACATACACAACAACAGTACCCCATTGAGACTTCAAGTAGAAATACCATGCTTGTGATCATATATTTTCTATGAGATCCTGACTTGCCCACTACTTGTGCAGCCTCATTTCAAAGAATTTGGTTATGTACTCTCCTTATAAATACATGCTTCATCCATATCCTAGAAATTTCTTTTTGAAGTCTCAAAGTGCAATCTTTGAGGGAGGGTTTGGCATGGTTAGCTTATGAAGGGTTCAACATTGGGGGGGAGGGAGCTTTAACCACACTATCCTCCAAGGAGGAAAAGGTTATTCCTAACAAGCTTGCAATAGCATGAAAAATATTAAGGGTGACATAGAAGAATGGCATCATTTTAATGGGGATTAAACAAAGGTTAAGGCATGGACATTTGAAATTGAAAAGAGTTGGAACTCATTGAAAAGTAGGGGACTTCTCTCTTTCCCAAGAGCAATTGCCAAATTACTGGGTTGTAATGTCATTTCCAATTCCTAAGGCACTCTGAGAAGATGTCTCTATGAATATTGTTGTGGGTTTTCCAAAGACGAAAAGGATTATAACAAGAGTCTAGCCGCTTATCATGTGACTGATTTTTACCCTTGAGAGATTGTAAAACTTCATTGTATTTTAATGACTATGTCATTAGATCAAGAAATATAAGTTCAAAATCCATTGGGCACAACCTTTAGTTAATGTTCGCAACTAACCTTCAACATAGTTCAACTTGTCATCCTCAAATTGATCAAGCATAGGTTGCTAATCAAATTTTAAGTGATTTTCTGAGAGTTATCCATCTAACTTAAGCTGAATTGCTTACAATCGGTTTGCCAGCCAAACTACCAATTATAGTCCATTTAAAGTTGTGTATAGTCAAAATCCTATTACCCTTCGAAACAAAAATCCTATTAATGCTATTGACATGATATTATTGCTTACTACTAATCATTGCAGTGGAGATATTGAGTAAAGAGTTAAGTATAGAAAATTGCTACTCATAATTTTAGTGGAGACATTGAGGACAGAGTGAAATATATAAAGAAGTTGCATGAAAATGTTCAAAACTGATTTCTCAAACAAATTCAAAAGTACCAAAAAGTAAGCCAACAAAGATAGAAAACCAGCAACTTTTAAGGAAGGTGATTTGGTGTAGATTCATCTTTAGAAGAATGCTTTCTAGTTGGATATCTTGGGAACTTTTGCCTAGACTTGATAGTCCTTTCAAAGTACTTCAATGTTTAAGCAAAAATATATACAAACCATATAAAGTCTAGTGAATAGGTCTTGTTAGTTGTTTTTAAAAATATTTGGTCAAACCTTTACTTTGTATATTTTTCCTTGAAATGTAAGTAATTTCTTATGCATGGAGAGTTTTTCCAAGTAAATCCTGTTAAGTCCTAGATCATGTATGAAATTAAAAGAGAGTAGAATTTTGAATTGAAAATTGGCCTTTGGCTTTTCTTATGTCTCTTTGCAGCAAACATTCTACCTAAGAAAATTTTTGTAGACAACTTATCCGAAAATACCTAACAACACAGGATAAACAAAGTCCTTCCTGCTCATTGTTTACCAAAAAATTGCATCAGTGATGAAATTTCTCTATATGAACAATCAATACCCAAAACTATTGTTTCAGTAAACATTCAAAGAAATATCCAAAATTTTCAAAAGATTTAATGAATGAAGGGGAAACTTTAAGATTGTGAACCAAATCAGGATGGAACTAGGACTTAGAGTTGGGGGGGGGGGGGGGGGGGGGGGGGGGGCTGTTGTTGGCTATGTGCGGCGGCTTCGTCCTCTAGCTCTACTATTACTTAGCCATTTGATGGATTTTTTTTTTTGGGGGGGGGGGGGGGGGGTGGTGTGTGTGACTTTGATGTTGCTACTAGGTAATGACAAAATAATTTTATATAAAATTTCTTAAAAGGCTGGGTTTTTTTGTGTCGGGTAAAATTGGTTAATTGGGCTTATCTTGTTTTAGATTTACTATTGATAATTTTTGTTATTGTGCTAATTTTTGGGGCTTGTATATTTAGATTTAGATTTTAGATCTATTAACTTTTTATGAGGAGGAATGCTAGAGCTACAAACTTGTTTACAAATTGCTGATGTAGTGAGTGGTTATTGATAAGTCAAAAAGTAGTGTAAGCGGTGGGCTAAGTGTGAATCAATAAGGATTTTTTACTTCAACAGTTTGTAAAAATGTTGTAGAAAAGTTTGTGGTTATAGCATTACTCTTAAAAGAATTAATGATATTATTATAGAGGGGCAAAGTGTAATTTTATAGAACAAAATTACTAAAATTAGTACCCAAATATATACTAATATTTTTAAAAAAAATTTGGGGAAGGGGGGGGGGGGGGGGGTGGTGGGGGTGGGGGCAATTGCCCCCACCTCAAAGCTTGCCTCTGTCCTTGAACCAAATCTTCTAATTTTCTATTCCATATAATTTTTTTTTTTATATTCTCTCTTCCTTCTTTTCCCCCCTAAAATCAAAATCTATTGATCTCTTCTCACATTTCTTGATATTTTCTAAATGTATTATTTTTTTCCTTCTTTATGGGTATTAAGCAATGGAAATTCTAAAGTGGAGTATAAAGTTAATTCTATTTCCCCCAATTTGAATGAGTAATACTAACAAATTATTTTTTGTTTTTTGAGAACCTAACAAACTAAAGTTTTTTACTCCCTAATGTTGCACGTTTCATAACAGCTAATGCACACATTAGAGCGTGATGGAGCACCCCTGTATGATTTCATATTAGATGACTTGAAATTTATGCGGCACAAAAAATTTGAAATGATTTCAAGCTAAAAATAGTTATTTTATTTTATCACTAAACCCTAAAAGACTCTCAAAAATAATAATTAAAGCCTAAATAAAATTAAAATGAAATTTAAAAGATAGAGATACTTTCATTAGGACATCCTTTCAAGTATGATGTTTAGGCATATCTAATGCTATTGTTATAGGCTCTTAAAATTGTAGGTAACTTTTTCTTCTTTTTTTCTTTTTGAGAGGAAAATTTGTGGGTTGCCTATTGATGTAGAACAGACAACACATGCCTTCTTGGAGCAACAGGGACACAGGAAGTTGCAACGCAAGATCAAAGAGAGGTGCTAGTAGGGGCTATCAGGGGTAACAGTGTCAGAATTGCATGAAATTTGGCAGGTTGAAGGGATAAAATGTTCTGATCCAAATTCATGTCATGATTGTCGCCAAAATTTATGCAAATTCCTTCATTAAAGCCCCGAAAACAGTGTTTTTGCTATTTATAGTAATATTTGTTTTTCATTAATATCTTTTAATTTAAAAGTCAGAACAAGGTCCCGTCTGTTTTAGGACGACTCTTAAGGTTAGTAGTTTATGATTCTGTATTTAACTCAATTTTGCCATTTTTGGTAAAATTAGGTAATTTTGTCACCTAATTGCTTAATTAGTGTGAATTAGGGTTTTAAACGTTTTTTTTTCTCAATATTTATATGTTTTGTAGCCATCAACGGTAAAGGAGACTATTATCAATAAACACAGACGTTTTATCAAATTTTCTTTTAGTGGATTCCAGTTTTATGAAAAACCTCTCATCGATTTGAGATTTACTACCAGGAACTAACAGTTTAATTTCTGTTCCATCAAGAGAGCATCGTGTGTATTTTTTTTTCAGGCTTTCATGACATCAATTGGTATCAGAGCCTTAACTTATCCTGGTCAGATGGCTAACTGGCGAGACGGTGACCACCATAACAATGACGACAGTGGCAATGTCAACAACCCAGTCCTCACTAGGGCTGAGTTCCTTGATTTTCATGATGAAAATCAACAATTTTGTGATTCAACCCAGTAGGCTCTAGACCAGATTCAAGAAGCACTTGCCACCTTGCTTAACCAAAACCCTAATCATGACGATGGAGAGCGACATGATAACCGAACGCGTGGCCCTCCCCATCGTGGTCCAAACCAGAACAGGTAGCAAGACTACAATGAAGAAGACATTGAAGATGAGGAGTATGCAGAGAGAGTCCCTGAAAATCATCATGTTCCCATAACCTATAATGGCCAATATTATCAAGAGCAGAGAATGAAAGTAGAGTTACCATCCTTTAATGGTAATGTCTCCATTGAAGTGTATCTGGATTGGGTCAATGAGGCGGAAAAGTTTTTCGATTATATGGGTATAGCAGATGACAAACGGGTGTGTTTGGTGGCCTACAAATTAAAGGGAGAAGCATCTGCCTAGTGGGATCGTGTTCAATTAAACTGTACATGTGAATGAAAGTTTCCAATACAATCATGGAGGAGAATAAAAAGATTAATGGTAGATAGGTTCTTACCACCAGAATACCGGGAGGAGTTGTTCAGATAGTATCAGGATTGCAGGTATGGTACTCAGACAGTTAATGACTACATGGAGGAGTTTGACAGGTTGGCAAATTACAATGATTTGGAGGAAACTAAAGATCAACAAATATCTAGATTTGTACACGGGTTACGAGTTTCCATCCGAGATCAGGTATCCTTACAAACCTTGTATACTTTGAATGAGGCTGTAACCTTATCCAAGAAAATAGAATATCAACAACTCAGGGCAAGTTTGAAGTTTTCCAACCGCAGTTTAAGGTCCTCTAGTTCCACTGCCAACAAAGGTAAACAGCCCATGTTGGCACCACGATCACAACCCGTGGTTAGGGAGAATGCACCACGATCACAACCCGTGGTTAGGGAGAATAGTGGTGTCAACCAATCCAGTGGCAGTAGCAGGTTTCGCAGCCTAACCGATAGTGAATGCCAACCCCTATGCTAGGCCAACTGGGAATAAGTGCTACACGTATGGAGAACCAGGACATCAATCTAGTACTCGCCCTAAGCGAGCCATAGTGAATTTGGTGGTGGTAGAAGAGGGCGAGGTAGAAGGTGAACAAGAGGGTGAAGAAGTATATAATGATGCAGATTCGTATGCCTATGATCCCAATGAGGTCCAAGAGGACGAGGAAGGCATGCCATTAGGGCAGTCATTGGTGATTTAGAGGTTGCTGCTCACACCAAGGGTAGAATACGATGATCAGCGGAATGAGATCTTCCGAGCACGATGCACCATTAGTAAGAGGATCTGTGATTTGATTATTGACAGTGGCAGTGTAGAGAACATTGCGTCGAAGAGTTTGGTTACCAAGCTAGGACTGAAAACAGAAAAGAATCCCTCTCCATACAAGATAGGTTGGATCAAGAAAGGTACGGAAACTCTTGTTACTCAACAATGTCGTGTTACTTTTTCTATGGGTAAATGTTATTTAAATGAAGTAGTTTGTAATGTTTTTGAAATGGATGCATGTCATTTAATATTGGGTAGACCTTGGTAGTATGATGTAGATACTACTCATAGGTGTAAGGATAATGTGTATGTGTTTTTTAAAAATGGCAGAAAAATTTTCTTTAGTCCTATTAAGGAAGGCAGTATACCCAAAGCTTCTAAAGTGGAGGGGAAGCCAGCACTCCTCATAGTAAACAATGAAAATGAGTTTGACAGGGAGTGTAAGGAGTTAAAACAAGTATATGCTATAATGGTGACAGATGGTGAGCCAAAGAAGGTTACTGAGATACCTGAGGCAATTCAACCATTGATTAAGGAGTTTGAAGAGCTTTTTCCAGAAGAGCTGCCTACAGGTTTACCACCAATGCATGACATCCAACATTGCATTGATTTAGCTCTTGGAGCTAGTCTACCTAATCTACCACATTACAGGATGAATCCTCAAAAGGGTCAGATTCTATAGGGGCAGGTGGATGAGCTTTTGAGCAAGGGGCAGATCAAGGAGAGTATAAGTCCATGTGCAGTGCCGGCATTGTTAACACCAAAGAAGGATGGGAGCTGGCGTATGTGTGTGCATAGTCGAGTCATCAACAAGATCACAGTCAGGTTTCGATTTCTTATTCCTCGACTAGATGATATGTTTGATATTCTGAGTGGGTCCAAGTGTTACACCAAGCTGGATCTCAAGAGTGGGTATCACCAGATTTGGATTTGACCTGGAGATGAGTAGAAGACAGCTTTTAAGACAAATGGGGGTTATATGAGTGGATGGTAATGCCTTTCGGATTGTCCAATGCTCCCAGCACTTTCATGAGACTTATGAATCAGGTATTGAAACCATTTATTGGAAAGTTTATGGTAGTTTATTTTGACAATATCCTGATTTACAGTAAGACAAAAGCAAACCACTATAATCACGTGCGAAAAGTATTAGCGGTGTTGCAGGCCAATGAGTTGTATATCAACTTGAAGAAGTATAGCTTCTTGACTGATAAGTTGTTGTTCTTAGGGTATGTGGTCAGTGCGTACGGGATTCATGTTGATGAGGACAAGGTCCGTGCAGTCAGAGAATGGCCAACCCCAAAGACAGTGAGTGATGTGTGAAGCTTCCATAGGCTAACAACCTTCTATCGGAGATTTGTTCGAGATTTCAATAGCATAGTAGCCCCTATCACTGAGTGTCTGAAGAAGGGGAGGTTCTCATGGGGAAAAGAGGCAGAACAAAGCTTTGCCTTGATCAAGGAAAAGTCAAGCATAGCCCCGATTTTGGCATTGCCCAACTTTGATAAGGTGTTTCAGGTGAAGTGTGATGCATTTGTGGTCGGGATAGGCACTGTTCTTTCACAAGACAATAGACCAATAGCATTCTTCAGTGAGAAAGTTTGTGAAGCTCGAAGTAAATGGTCAGCCTATGAACTGGAGTTCTTTGCTATAGTACAGACTCTTAAGCATTGGGAGCACTACCGGGTTCAGAGGGAGTTTGTATTATATATGGATCATCAGGCATTAAAGCACATCGACAATCAAGTTAGCATTAACAGGATGCATGCTCGGTGGGTAGCTTATATGCAACAAGGCACGGGACAACAAGCTATGCAGTTCCAGGACAGTGATGGGTACTTCTGAATTTGAGGCCTGGCTACCTCCGATTAGTCACAAAATTTGTGGTTTTATTCAGCTCTTATGGGAGGTTCTATTTTCTTCTTCGTTGAGTCCAAGACTTTTGAATTCTTTGTTGAGAAGGGTGGTACTTACTTTATGCTTCGTATATTTGAAAGATTCAAGGATTCCCTTCAGTCAGTTTTCATGGGCAAAGAATGTGCTAAACGTTTGCTATCTTATGTGAAGGATCTCATTTCTAATATACCACCTAGTAACTTTGCTCGTACATTCAGGGATGGTAGTAAGGTTTTCATTTTGCAACTGGGTTCCAATGCTTACGGAAGCTTTCTTATGATCTCTGAACTTCGTCATAGGCGTCGGAAGGGTTCCATCATTGTGCCGAAAGGAAAGATAGGTAGTGGGTGGAGAGGATTTGGTTTTCATCTTCGCAAGACTATTGTTCCAGTCTCTCTTACCGTCAATCCATCTTCTCAATCTGTATTGAACATGACTGGGCAACATTTCAGGCAACATAAGTCCTTTTTCTCGGCGGTGGTGGACGGTGATCGGAAAGACAATGGTGGAAGAAAAAAAGGAAGGAATTTAAATATTCAAAATTCAAACTTACCTTGTTCGAGCAGTCAGAATCAAGATTGTCTGAGTAGTCAGTACCAGGATTTGAGGGATAGAGGTGTTGGGAAGCTAAGTTTGGTACTTGGTGCTGACTTCATGCTTGAGTTTAACGCCAATGACTCTCACGGCTCTAACACTCCTTTATCGCTGGAACTTTCTTTGTCTTTGGAGTGTGGGCTGAATGGGAAGTGGGTTGTTAAACACTCTAACATTAGGGAAGTGGGCCGGGGAAGTGTTGAGCCCACACAAGTCTTTAGGCCCTCTATTCTCCCAAAATCTAAACAGGGCCCATCTCCTTCTTAGCCCAAACCCAAGGTCTGGTGGCCCAAAACTAAAGAACTTAAACCCCTGCCAGTTAGTGTTTCTCATCCTTTAGTTAAGGCTTCATCGCTCCCATCAGCCTTATCGTCCCCAGAGGTTGGTGTTTTGTCTTCCGATGGAGTGGGTGTTGTGTCGATAAAGCCGCTAGGGTCAACAATGGACGATACAGCTCAGTTTCTAGTCTCCGATGAGGCCGACGACGCCAGGTATGTGATATCGGCACTGTCTAACTTGAATCACGCTTCCGATGTAGTCGGGGCTGAGCCTCTCGGTTCCGATGTGGCCGATGAGCCCATGCTTGTATCGGCTTGCACCTCAGACTTGGATAGTGAAGAGGGCTTAGAGCGAGACCTCCAACTGATCCTTTAGGAGCATTCCAGCGATATTGTCAAGAAATGGGGGAATTCGGAGCAGTGGGTTCTGGAACTACGTGACGGAAGGCGGGTTGCGGTTTCGATTCCTTTATCTCGGCCTCGGTGTGTAGCTACCGAGGTTTTGGAGGACCAAATACACTTGGCCTTAGTTCCGTGGGAGTCTTCTGAAGCTGTCAATGAGTCTACGGCTCTATTCGAAGAGGATGAAGGGCTGGTGGAGGACTGGGTTTCAGATTCCTTCTCGGAGGATGCTTATCAGCCTCTTACTGTTGAACCTCTTGCTTCTTCTCTCCCTTCGGCTTTGGCTGAGCTGTCGATTGTGGATGAGGAGGGGTTAGTGGGCGTGGATTTTTCAGAGGGGCAAGTTCCTTGCTCTGAGTGGTTTCAAAGGAGATTTAATAATTTTGATAGTTTCCTTGGCACGTCCTTAGAGGGTTTGGAAGATCAAGCAACTGAATTTTTATTGGCGGTTGAAGTTGAATTAAAGTGGAGGGCTGAGGTGAACACATCATCTTGTAGCTTCAAAAGCCCAGGGATGAAAGGTTTAAGAGAGCTGAAGGGGCTGTTCAGCTTTATTAATTATGGCTCTACCATTACTAGGCGTAGTGGTTCTAATAGGGCTCGGGTTCTCGTTGTGGCTCAATGAATTTGAAGTTTCTTTCTTGGAATGTCAGAGGGCTGAATGATGTTGTTAAGCGGCTTCAGGTTCGTAATTTGTTGCATTCCTGGAAGGCTGATATTGTGTGTTTGCAGGAGACCAAACTAGAATGGATTACTAGAGGTACTGTCCGGAGTATTTGGAGTTGCCCTTACGTTGATTGGCTGTACTTGGGTTCTGATGGTGCTTCTAGAGGTATTTTATTGATGTGGGACAGCCAGGTTGTGGAAAAGGTGGAGGAAGCAGTGGGGCATTTTTCAGTCTCTTGCAAGTTTAAAAATGTTGGCGACCATTTTGAGTGGACTTTTACTGGTGTTTACGGACCAAATTTTAACAAAAGGCGTAGGTTGATGTGGGAGGAACTAACCAGGCTGATCAGTTGGTGGGATTTGCCTTGGTGCGTAAGAGGAGACTTTAATATCATCTGTTTTCCTTCTGAGCGACTGGGGGCTGCTAACTTTTCCTGGGCTATGTTTGATTTCTCTGATTTTATCTCTCTTCATGGGCTGATGGATATCCCCATGGCAGGGGGCCTTTACACCTGGTCCAATTCTTCTTCAGCTTCTCGTCTTGATCAGTTTCTTTTTTCCCCGCTTTTGGCAGACCACTTCACTCAGTTTTCACAAAAAAGGATGTCCAGAGTTCTTTCTGACCATTTTCCTATTTTGTTGGAGGGAGGGACTCGGCGTAGAGGGAGAATTCCTTTCTGTTTTGAAAATATGTGGTTGAGGGTGGATAATTTTGTCGATAAAGTGAAGACGTGGTGGGCTTCCTATTTGTTCCAAGGTACCCCGAGTTTTATTCTTGCTAAGAAGTTGGCTGCCTTGAAGTTGGATTTAAAAAAGTGGAACTAGACAGAGTTTGGCAATGTAACGTTTAAGAAGCAGGAGCTTTGGAGCAAGTTGAATGTCTTAAATGCTAGAGAGGAGTCCCATGGATTAACAGCTGAAGAGAAGTTAGTTCAAGTTAATCTTCGTACTGATATTGAAAAGTTGACTCTTTTAGAAGAGATTAGTTGGCGTCAAAAGTCTAGAGTGCTGCATTTAAAGGAAGGGGATGCCAATACCAAATTCTTTCATAGAATGGCTAATTCTAAAAGAAAAAAATAATGGTATTGAAAGCCTAATGGTGAATGGTACCTTATCTTCTAACCAAGATATGATTACTGATTACATCTCCCATTTCTTCATGAATTTGTACTCTGAGCCCCAGACTGTTCGGCCTTTGCCAGATGTGTTAAATTTTCCTATGATATCCGTTGCTAATGCGGACTGGTTAGAGAGACCTTTTGAAGAGGCTGAAATCTTTGATGTTGTTCAGAGTTTTAATGGTGATAAATCTCCTGGTCCAGATGGATTCCCTATGGCTTTTTTCCAATCTTGCTGGGGGATTATCAAGCCTGATCTTTTGGCTGTCTTTCACCACTTTTTTGCTAATGGTCAGTTTGAGAAAAGCTTAAACGCTACTTTTATCACTCTCATCCCCAAAAAACATGCTGCATGTGAGATTAGGGATTTTCGGCCCATTAGTCTTGTTGGGGGGGTCTATAAAATTATTGCCAAAGTCTTGGCTAACCGTCTTCGCATGGTTATGGGGGATATAATCTCAGCTTCTCAGAACGCTTTTGTGAGGAATAGACAGATTCTGGATCCTGTTCTTATTTCTAATGAATGTCTTGATAGTAGATTGAAGTCTGGAGTGCCTGGGTTGATTTGTAAATTGGATGTTGAGAAGGCTTTTGACCATGTAAATTGGAATTTCCTCTTGCATATGCTTGAAAGAAGTGGGTTTTCAGCCAAGTGGAGAAAATGGATTTTCTTTTGCCTATCTACTGTCCGCTTCTCTATCTTGATTAATGGCTCTCCTTGTGGGTTTTTTGGTAGTTCTAGAGGTTTAAGACAAGGTGACCCGTTGTCGCCTTTGTTGTTTGTGTTGGTGATGGAAGCTTTGGGAAGAATGTTGGATAAAGCTGTTCTTGAAGGCCGCTTGTCAGGTTTCTGTGTGGATAACTTAGAGGGTAGATCCTTGGCAGTGTCTCATCTCCTTTTTGCGGATGACACTCTCATTTTTTGTGATGCTGATCTAGATCAAATTTTGATTCTTCGTATGATTCTTATTTGGTTTAAGGCGGTGTCAGGGCTTAAGATTAATTTGGGCAAGTCCGAATTGGTTCCGGTTGGAGTAGTGCCTATTATCTGGAATCCTAAATTCAAGGATAAGACTATCTGGAATCCGATTCTAGAGAAAATGGAAAGGAAATTGGCGGGTTGGAAACGCTTGTATCTATCCAAGGGTGGTAGAGTCACTCTTATCAAAAGCACCCTTTCTAATTTACCCACTTATTTCCTTTCTCTTTTTCCTATACCTGCTAGTGTGGCTTACCGTATTGAGAAGCTTCAACGGAATTTTTTATGGGGCGGTTTAGGTGATGAACCTAAATTGCATTTGGTTAAATGGGCTACAATATGCACTCCTATTTCTTCAGGTGGTTTAGGCATAAGGAAGATAAAACTTTTCAATATAGCTCTTCTTGGGAAATGGTTTTGGAGATTTGGGTCTGAGAAAGATGCTTTTTGGAGGCAAGTGATAGAGTTGAAGTATGGATGTCTTTGGGGGGGGTTGGTGCACCAGACCTATTAAGGGTCCCTTCAGAGTTAGGTTATGGAAGTGTATCAGTCAGGGTTGGCCTTCTTTCTCTCGCCATATTCGGTATGATATTGGTGATGGGTCTAGGGTGAAGTTTTGGCTTGACCATTGGTGTGGAGAGCATCCTCTTGCTGTTAGCTACCCTGGCCTATTCAGATTTTGCAGGAATAAGGAGGCTAGTGTGGCTGAGCTCATGAAATCCCCCAATGGTGTCCTTTTTTGGGATGTGAGTTTCTTTAGGGGTGTGCATGTTCGAGAATTAGAGGCTTTATCAAGCTTCATGGAAACCATTTATGGTTCTTCTATTAGGGGGTTTGGTGAGGACAAGATGTGTTGGATTCCTAACAAAGCTAAGGGGTTCTTGGTGAAAGACTACTATAGAATTCTTGCTAGTCCTACTATCTTCGGTTTCTCTTGGAGAAGTATTTGGAAGCAGAAGATTCCCTCTAGAGTAGCTTTCTTTGTTTGGTCTGCTACATTAGGGAAATGCTTGACGATTGATAATTTGCGAAAAAGGAAGGTGTGGATTTTGGATTGGTGCTACATGTGCAAGAGTAATGCTGAATCGGTTGACCATCTGTTCCTCCATTGCCCCGTTGCTATGGATCTCTGGTCTATGGTCTTGGGTTTATTTGGAGTATCTTGGGTTATGCCCCTTACTGTTTTGGGGCTGTTAGGGTGTTGGCAAGGTAGCTTTGGTCGTCATCGAAATGGTTATATATGGTCCATCATTCCTCATGGCTTAATGTGGTGTCTTTGGAGGGAGAGGAATAGTCGTTGTTTCGAAGATTCTGAGAGATCTATTCCAGACCTTAAGCTTTTCTTTTTTAGAACTTTGTTGGATTGGTTGTTTGCTTTGCAAAACAAATCTTTTCCTTCTCTGTTTGTTTTCCTAGATTCTTACAATTTTTGTGTTTGATCTGTTTGGCTCCTTGTTCACTCCCTGTGTACTAGGGTCTTTCCCTTTTGATATCAATATATCTTATTACTTATCAAAAAAAAAAAAAAAAAAAAGCTTTTATGCAACGCTTTCATTTCACTTTGAAGTATAAGTCTGGTGTCACCAATAAGGTGGCTAGTGCACTTAGCAGACGAGCATTGTTGTTAACCACCCTACGTACTGAAGTTGTAGGGTTTGATTGCCTCAAGGAGCTGTATGAGAATTACGAGGATTGTGGTGATATTTGGGGTAAGTTTCAGCAAACTCATACTACTGTCAATAGTATGTACATCTAGGATGGTTTCCTTTTTCGGGGTAACCAATTATGCATCCCTAAAATTTCATTGAGAGAGTAGATTATTAGGGAGTTGCATGGTGGAGGTTTGGGTGGACATATGGGCAGAGATAAGACTATAGCACCGGTGGAAGAGAGGTATTATTGGCCACAACTCAAGATGGATGTTGGCAATCATGTGGGGAAGTGTCTAATCTACCAAATTGCTAAAGGTCAATCTCAGAATACTGGTTTATATATACCTTTGCCAGTTCCACAAGCACCATGGGAGGATATGTCTATGGACTTTATACTGGATCTCCCTCGAACCCAGCGAGGTACGGATTCTGTTTTTGTTGTGGTTGACAGGTACTCGAAGATGTCCCATTTCATAGCATGCAAGAAGACTTTAGATGCTACTCGAGTGGCCAATCTGTTCTTTAAAGAAGTTATGCGTTTGCATGGAGTGCCAAAGTCCATCACCTCTAACCGGGATTCCAAGTTCATTAGTCACTTCTAGCAGACTTTGTGGAAGTGTTTTGACACTTCCTTGAATTACAGCAGCACAAGTCATCCATAGACTGATGGCCAAACAAAAATGGGTAATCGCACTTTAGGGAATTTGATCCGGTGTATCTCAGGCGAGAAGCACAAGCAGTGAGATCTTGCACCGTCCCAAGCAGAGTTTGCGTATAATAGCTCAGTCAATAAAAGCACTGGTAAGTCTCCATTTGCCATCGTCTACTGCGTGCCCCCAAAACACGCTTTGGACTTGGTACCTTTACCTGAACTTCTAGGAGTGAGTCACGCAGCAGAGAATATGGCTGACCGTATTCAAGTCATGCAAGAGGAGGTGAGGCAGAAACTAGAAGCTACAAATGCTAAGTACAAGGAAGCTGCTAATAAGAAGAGGCGTGAGAAGATCTTCAATATTGGGGATTTAGTGTTGGTCTATCTTAGGAAGGAGAGATTTCCTGTTAATACCTATAACAAATTGAAGGACAAGAAGTATGGGCCATTTCAGATTACTAAGAAGATCAACAACAATGCTTATGTGGTTGCTCTTCCTCCAAACATGAGCATTTCTTCTACCTTCAATGTTGCTGACTTGTATGATTATCATCCTTCTAATGAACCAGATAGTGGGAACTCGGGGTCAAGTTCTTTTTTAGTGGGGAGGACTGATGTAGAACAGACAACACATGCCTTCCTGGAGCAGCGAGGGTGCAGGAAGTCGCAACTTAAGATCAAAAGGAGGGTGCCAGTAGGGGCTATGGGGTAACAATGTTGAAATTGCATGAAATTTGGCAAGTTGAAAGGAAACGACGTTCTGATCCAGTGGTTTTGCTATTTATAGTAATATTTATTTTTCCTTAATAACTTTTAATTTAAAAGTCAGAATAAGGTCTCGTCTGTTTTGGAACGACCCTTAAGGTCAGTAGTTTATGATTTTGCATTTAACTCAATTTTGCCATTTTTGGTAAAATTCGGTAATTTTGTCACCTAATCGCTTAATTAATGTGAATTAGGGTTTAAACGTTTTTTTTTTTCTCAATATTTATATGTTATGTAGTCGTCAAAGGCAAAGGAGACTATTATCAATAAACACAGACGTTTTGTCAAATTTTTTTCTAGTGAATTCCAGTTTTATCTCCTTATAGATTTAGAGAAAACCCCTCATAGATTCGAGGTTTACTACCAGGAACTAACAGTTTAGTTTCTGTTCCATCAAGAGAGCATCGTGTGTACTTTTCTTTAGGCTTCTGCGACATCACCTATATACCAGTAACCAACTTTAGTGACTTTGGATTTTAGTATATGTTTTAGGTAATAAATGTAAATCTTCCCTTACCATCTTTTAAAAAAATATAATCTTTTTTTTTTTCCAAATATGAAATTTAATAACCTAGATAATTATTAATAGAAAATTGTTATGATCATGTTTGTATATGGAACAATTTATTCTATCATTTAAAGAAAATATAATGTGGCAAGATTCTAATGAAGGATTTTAATGTAGAATAGAATATAAAATCAATTAAAAATATAAATTACAATAATGACATTAAAATTTTAAGGACTCAAAAACTTATTGATAAAATTTTATGAGGTCAACCAAAAGTTAAATTCCTCTAAAATGCACATCAAAATATGATAATTTTTCCTCTCTTTTATTTTCTATTTATAGTATAAATATGAAATTTGAAAATTATGATTGTTATTAATAGGCAATTATTATGATTTTGTTTGTGTATAGAACTATATTCTAGCATTAGATATTTATTATAATTATATTCGCATTGGAACTAAATATTCTATTATTTAAAAAGAATGACAAAATTTGGTTACAAACTTAGTTGCATCCTTATGCTTCAACTTCCTCCAAGATACTAACATGTCTTATTATTTACACATGACTCACGTAACCACACTTAACCCAACCAATACTTGTCATGTGCACACATGCATTTTAGCTTCTTAGAAGAATAGTATGGTTTAAGAAAGGTAAAGAGGTAAAGGTAACTAAAAGATATCTTGTTTCTTTGAAATGGGAAATAATTGTAATGATGAAATTTGGTGTGATATTGTTTCCAGGGATGTTAGCCATTACCTCCTTTGGTGTAGCCTTGGCAATATAATGGGCATGCTATCCAAGATGGCCATAGAAATACATATACCTTTAAAATTAGAAAATTTGAAATTGTCCTTTTGCCAATTAAGAAGGAAAGAACTCCTAAATATTTCAAAGAGGAGGGTAGTAATTTTCTTATTTTTTTTTCCAATTGTAATATATGGTAAAGTACTAGAGTGGTGTACATGTTGGTGGCTAAAGAAACAAAGGAAGCTTCTTAGTGTACTCTATAGCCTACCTAACAAAGTGCACTATCTAATAACTCTAAAGGAGCATGAAGAATTGAATAGGCAAGTTATGGTCCTCATGGAGATTTTGAAAAAGGGTTATATTAGAGAAAACATGACTCCTTGTGTAGTACCGACCTTACTCATGCCAAAGGAGGATGGCACTTGATAGATGTGTGTTAATAGCCACACCATGAACCAAATTATTATCAAATTATCTAGTCATATTCCAAGAATTGATGACTAAAAACATATTGAAGAGCAAGAGAATGCCTAAAGAACATTAGACTGAAGCTATTGATTTTGTAGTCTATTTGTCCAATCGTTTCTCAACTTCTTGTGTTTAGGAGCATAGCATATCCACATGTACTAGATTAGGAGAGGTCCAAGCTAGATAACAAGAGCGAAAATTATGTCTTCATTGGCTATGATCTAAGCTCTAAAGGTTATAAGCTTAAAAATCCGAGCACTGGAAAATTAACTATTAGTCAAGATGCAGAATTTGATGAAGAAGGTATGAGAAATGGGAGCACCCAAGAAGAAGAGAAGTATGATTTCTTTCCTTTACTTGAGGAGGAAGAACATTTTAATAAAGTTCAAGAAGAGTCTAACACTCCATCTCCATCACCAAAATCTCCCATTTATGAAAGTCCAGCCTCGTAATCATCACTAGAAAGAAGTGACCAAGAAGAATGAGAAGTCTACATGATCTCTATGATTCAACGAAGTATATAGATGATCTAACGCCCTTTTATCTATTTACTGATTTTGAACCTACAAGAATTAACGAAGTTATGCAAGATAAGAAATGGATAAATTCTATGGATGAAGAGATCGAGGTAATAAAGAAGAATGATGCATGAGAGCTAGCAACTCTTCCGCATTGAAAGAAGGCCATTGGTGCAAAATGGATGTAAAAGATGAAGAATAATGCAAAAATGAGAGGTGTAGAAATACAAAGCAAGACTGGTGGTGAAAGGCTATAGCCAAGAAGGTATTGAACCGTTGCTCATTTGGAAACTATAAGTTTGCTAATTTCTTTAGCAGCTCAAAATAAATGGAGAATTTATCAAATGAATGTAAAATCTTCTTTTTTGAATGTTTATATTGAAGAATAAGTTTATATTGAGCAGCCTATAGGCTATGTTGTCAAAGGGTAGGAAAACAAAACATTGTAGTTTAAGAAATCTCTATATAGCTTGAAACAGGCACCAAGAGCTTGGAACAACCTAATTGACAAATATTCTCAGGAGAAAGATTCTCTAAATGCACACATGAACATGCAGTATATTGTAAGGTGCATAAAAAATGGAGGTATCTTGATTGTTTGTTTGTATGTAAATGATTTGATTTATATACGAAACAATCCAATTAAGTTTGAGGGCTTCGAGAAAGCAATGACTAAGGAGTTCGAAATCACAAATATTTGGCTTATGTCCTATTATCTAGGCATTGGGATGAAGCAAATGGAAGATGAGATATTCATTTCCCAAGAAGGATATTCTAAGGAAATGTTAGAAACTTGTTGGTTCCTAAAGGGGATGGGTGGGACGTGTTTGAAAATGGATGTGAATAGTAGGTGAATTGACTTAAAGGCATAGAGAAATATTAAGAGAGAAAGAAAATGCAATAAGGAAGAGTTTAGTGCTTACAATTCACATCCATTTTCATACATGGCTTTATCATAACCCATGGCTTTATCCTTTTGCTTACTAATTAAGCATGTGCTCTCACCAACTGTGTGATTATAGCATTACATGTGCCAATAGCTCTAACTCTATCCTAATCCCAACATGTGTAACAAAGTAACTAACTTACTCAATACTATCTTGGGACTAACTTTTAATTGAACGGATGGAACTTCAAGAAATATTAGAATATTACAACAGATTTGAGATTCCTAACATTCCCCTCCCTTTCAAAACAACCCACAAGGTGTTGTTATGGTTGGCATCATCATCAAAGGAAATTTTCTTAAGGACCAGTATCTTAGTGACATCTTGATCACCATATTCATACACCTCTCTTTGACTAGTGATCTCTTGTACTTTCAAAATCCGCTTAAGTTCTTGAGCCTTCAATGGTTCTTCGATCTTCAAGATCTTATTGGTTCTTTGGACCTTGGAATGTTCTTGGGTCTCGAGCCCTCATTTGATTCTTGAACCATTGGAATTGTTGGCTCTTGCATATTTGATTCTTGAATCACTAACACTTGGATTTTCAGTTCTTGAATGGTGAACTCTTGAGTGGCAACCTCTATTGGTGCATTAAGAATTGGTTCTTAGTCCTCCGGCATGAAATTCATAGGATTTTGCATCTTGGATTCTTGGGTGATAATCTCCA
This sequence comes from Quercus variabilis, assembly GCA_030445155.1. Lineage (NCBI taxonomy): Eukaryota > Viridiplantae > Streptophyta > Magnoliopsida > Fagales > Fagaceae > Quercus > Quercus variabilis. The sequence goes on along the minus strand of CP129455.1, from coordinate 23,932,433 downwards.
TTGATACATCATGGATTGGTTTTCAAAACTGGTCTTGTAGTGCAAATGAAATCCACCCAATTTGTGCATTATCCCAATGCCTGTACATCTTGAAAATATTCCCATGCCTCTCCTTACATGTAATAAGAGGCAATGAAAAACATAAGATGTGGTGGCATGTTTTCAAGAGCAAAGAGCTCATAGAGCGTGAGAAGTCACCAGAAATGATCTCCACCTTTAAATGTAAAATCCATGAAAGCTTGATGAGTTGCAATAGATTCGTTCATTTCAAGATCAACGGCTCTAATACCATTTGTTAGGAACCCGATGGTTCTTAAAGGGGATGGGTGGGAAGTTTATGGAAATGGATACAAAATGTTGGTGAGTTAATTTGAGGTAGTCTCCCTCCATAAAGAAATACTAAGAGAGAAAGAAAATACACTAAGCAAGAAATTTGTTTATTCTTTAAAATGTTACAGATTAAGGTTACATGCAAGTATTTATAAAACCCAAGATCTTATCTTGTTGGCCACACATGGCTTATTAATATAGCACGTGCTCTCACTAATTAACCCATATGATTATAGTGTTACATATGCCAAGATATATCTAACTAACTCTATTTTAATCTTAACATGCGTAACTAACTAACTAACTCAATCCTATCTTAGGACTAAATACTAATTGAAAGGATGGATCTATAAGAAGTATTAGGATATTAGAACAAATATGAGATTCCTAACAGGAGATCCTCAAGAAATTTTAGATGTCAAATTACAAACTAGTTAGTACTCTATGGAATGTGGAGTGAAGTTGTCAAAGCATATGACAATAGAGAGAGGGTAAATCAAACATTCTTCAAGAGTTTGGCTGGAAGCCTAGGGTACCTAATATGCACAAGACCAAACATTCTCTTTTGCGTTGGACTTCTTAGTCGCAACATGTGATTCATTTGATAACAGTCAAGAGAATTCTTTGTCGTATAAAAGGTACACTAGATTTTGGACTACTATATTCACCCTCAAAAGAGTTTAAACTTATTGGCTATAGTGATAGTGATTGGGCTGGGGACACTGATGATAGAAAGAGTGATAGTGGGTTTGTATTCTATATGGGTCATATTGCTTTCGCATGGACATCCAAGATGCAACCAATTGTGACTGTATGTTGCTATTACCTCTAGTGTTTGTCATGTAATGTGGCTCAAAAATTTGTTGAAATAGTTCCAAATGTTACAAGAAAGAGCTACGAAAATATTTGTGCACAATAAGTTAGCACTGGCTCTTGTAAAGAACCTAGTCTTTCATGACCGATGCAAGCACATCGATACCTAGCTATTGGGCTTAACCTCTACTTGAGTTCATAATCTATTTGTTTTGTGGGCTTTTGGGTTTCCTACTATGGGTGTTCCTATGCTCGGAAGCCCAGGGACACTCCTGTTTCCACAAATCCCTCTCTTTACCTCACAAGATCACTATCTTCCTTTCTTAGACTAGTTGCCCTCTTCTCTCCCTATTCTCTCCAGAATTGCCAACCCTCTATTCCTCATTCTCTTCCCCTATTTGTAGGCTTGGATAAGTGGAGGTGCCATGATTACTTCCCCTCACTAGTGCGAATGAAGGTCCAATTCCATCACTTCAAAGTGGATGCTCTGTCGGGAAAGGTGGGAGTGGCATTGGAACTGATTTCCACCTTCGAAAGCTCGCTCGGCGGTGATGTTCTCAAAGGCACTACCAGGCAACCGAGGGCAGGGTGTCCTCGAGCAATAACACTCCCAACCAGGTGAGAAGTGATCTGGAGGGGGGGTTTGCTTGAGGTGTTCAGGCTAGCGTGGTCCCATTCCAACTCTTGGACTCAAATTGGGCCTTAAGATTTCTAGGTCGAGACTAAAGGTCCAAAAATGGGGAGAAGGTCACATAACATGCAGTGAGGCTTGGGCCCAAGGCCTGTGGGACTTGGGGCCTAGCCCCGTACAATAGACCCCCTTGATTCGTGCCCGGCTACTGAGAACAAATCAAGGATAATCAAGCGGTGATAATGATCCCTCGAGAATCTTAATCGTTGGTTGTCAAGTGAACCGGATGTCCATCAATACCATCTTAAAAGGAGTGTTGCACTAGGATATCACGCTCAGCAATAATTATGACTTGCCGGTTTCTGAACCGTCTGGCGGTTCGTGAATTGAGCCCATGCGTGTGGGAGTTACCAGGGGCATTTGGAAAGGTTTTCTTGCCGCTTTCTCATTAAATGCTTCTATTCTTATAAATACCTCCTCCTGACTTCTCACTTCACTTTTTACACTCTTTCCTCTCCGGTTTTCTCTCTGTCGAGCACATTCCTTAAGCTTAGTTTTCCTGCACGTACACTCTCCAGCCCAGATCATCATTTCTTAGAGCCCATAGTAAGTCCCCTTTACTCATCCCTTTCCTTTCAATTTTCCTTTACTCTCGTAGTTTAAGAATGAGTTACTCTTACCTTCTTGCTTCTGGAGTGCCTTTGGCTGCTTTTAGAGCAACCTAAGGCGTTCCTGAGGATGTTGATGTCGCTTATTGTCATGAAGGCAATATCACCCTCTAGAGGCACGCTAGTCCAAACGTAACTTTCTTCCCTTTGATGGCCATTCTTGAGGGTGGGGTTAGGTTTTCCATAGACCCCCTCATTATAGGTACCCTTAGATTCTATAGCTTGTGTCCCAACCAACTCCCCCTTAATTTTTACCGAGTGGTGAATTGCGTCAGGAGGTTAAACCAAATATTTGGCTTGCAATTAAACTACCATGATATTAACTTCATGTATAGTTTGTGCGACAACATCAAGTCCGATTACTATTTAAATCTAGGGATATGCAGGTACAACTTATATCATTCCTACTCGATTCCAATAGAAACTTGGTGGGAGAATTCGTCTGGGTGAGCGGCAACTGGTTTGTTGATGAAATCCCCTACCCCCTTTTGCCTCGTGATGTTCGTTAGTACCGAGCGCTTTTACTTGTTTTATGTTTAACACTTTTATTCAATCTGCTTGCGTATATACTAACCAATCTTTTTATTGATTTTTTGCAGAGGAAAGATGATTTAAACCGGATCATAGGGTTGTACGTGTAAGGGACCTTAATTTTGTACTTAGGTCAAAGATTTTTGTGCATACAGATGGGCAGCTTCGAGTGTCCCATCTAATACTCATCTGTGAACCTGTATACTCCATCTGGCAGTCATTCAACCAGGCCTTGTTGGTGGACAACCTACTTTTGTCATATATTGACGTTCAGCATGCCAACTTCCTTCCTCCTTTGTTGACCGTTGGCGAAGCTCAGGATCTCGACCCTAGATATACCACCGCAGAGGATCGTGCACTAGTGAGAGACAAGTTAGCTGAACGCGTATCTCAAAGTCGAAAGGTCCAAGTACCTGTTGAAGAGCCAGAAGCTCTAGCCCAGCTAGCCCAGCCAGAAATAGCCGAGGTCGGACTAGACGCCGAGATGGTGACAAGGTGAAAAATGACATTCGACAAATTCCTGTCCAGCACCTATCCTGCCGCCTAGCCTTAACAGCCTCAGGGCAAAGGCCGCACCCCTCCTCCCTCCTTTATTAGTTGTGCCAAAAAGAAGCAGCGGGTTGACGATTAACTACCTAGATTCCTAGTAATGCCCCTTCTAAGACCCCTCCCCGGCCATCTAGCGAGATCGTGATCTAGGAGCCGGTGGGTGATTCCCGGCCAATTACCCAAGTTGGTGCTGATGTGGCGTCTTCCTCCCGACCCGAGGTCAATTGACAACCCAACTTTAAGCTCAACAATGGGCCTCTGCCAGTGACCGCCAGCATAAGGACTTAGGCCTAGGGCCAAGGGGGGAGGGTGGCCCAGAGTTTGGTGCACGGCCTCCTATTGCCCGAGGACATTTAGTTTTTCTCAGACGGGGACGAGGATTCGTTAGCACGGAACTGCAGTGGCACACCATGGCGGTAATTTTCCTCTCCTTCCCTTTTTGTTCATTTTAATGCATGAATAATCCCTCCACCCTTATATTCGTTATTTTTGTGTTACCAAGCCTTGCAGCTGACCCATATCCTTGGTGAGAGATTGAAAGAGCTCGCCGAGGATGCTAATCAGGAGAAAGCACTGAAGGATGTTGCCAACGCCACGGCTAAGGAGAAGGGCAAGGCTGCCACGGCCGCTAAAAAGAAGGCTCAATCTTTGGAGAAGGCTCAATTGCTAGCTGAGAGGAAACTGGCCAAGGCAGAGGGCAAGCTGGGGGACGTGGAGCTTAAATTGGTGGAGGCAGCCAGCCTAAATCTAGCCCAGGTTGACGAAATAGTTGACTTGAAGGTGGCCCTTGAAGCCTGTGAGAGTAAGTGGTACAACAAGGGCTTCACGAATGTTGAGAATTTCGTGGAGCCTATCGTCCACTAGGCCCGGTTTCATGGGTTCAAGGAGGGGTGTCTAATAGCCCTTCAAGTAATGGGAGTGCCCGAAGATTCCCCACTAAGGAATCCCGAGCAAATCCTATACTTGACTCCCCCTCTTCCTATGCAAGGTCAAGCTGATGTTGCTGATGAAGATGATACCCCAAGTATGAAGGAACTGGTGAGAGCAATTGACGCTCATGTTGATCTAGAGGCTACCAGCAACCTCAACACTGCTAAAGACACACAAGCCCAGCAGATAGCAATCGAGGACATCCCTGGCCAACTAGCCGACGAAGCAGCCTATCTCCCACACAATGATCCTCCCGTTTGATACTTACATTTTTTACTAGCCTTTATTTATTATTTTTTTTTTAATCCATGTTTTCTTTTCTATTTTATTTGTCTAGTTTGCCCTAAGTCACCGGGTTGTGGTGATGGAACAATGATTTAACTTTTATTTTCCTAAGTTTTATTTACCTATAGTCGTTGGGTTGTGGTGACAAAACATTGGTTTAATCTTTATTCCCTTGCTTTAATCGTGTTTTACGAATGTTTGCTACTAAGTTATTCTTTCAATCATGGTCTTGCATTTTCTTTCTCTTTATATATATATATATTCCAAATGACCGGGTAGTTTGATTTCGGTTTGCCTTTAAACGGTGATTGAAACTGCTTTCTCATTTATCTTCAAGAGGATAAGTCATATCCGTGCACGTATGATGACCGGGACTAGTTTGGAAGAGGTCGTCTATATCTAGAAAGAATTGGCTCCTCAATGATAAGAACCAAATTTGACATGTTTAGGCTTATCTAGGAAGATTTAGTGTAGGGTGATCATCTTCCCTATGATTTGGATTAAATCTGAGAGACTGGCTTTAGTCATTTGAAATAATTTGACGTATCTCTATGTGCTCGGTGACAAAAACAGAGCTAAGAAGCTTGTTTCTATTGGAATAACCTAATGTAAGGATTTCCACCTGTCTGGTGTTGAAGATTACCCCGGGAACAGGTTCCTGTTAGATAAAATTTAAGATTAAATTTCCATTTGCTCAGTGGTGGAAATGGAATCGAAAGGCAAGTTTCTGTCCTTAGAGTAATTTGACATAAGGTTTTCACATGCTCGGTGATGAAAATCGAACCGAGAGGCAAGTTTCTGTCCTTAGAGTAATTTGACATGAAGTTTTCTCGTGTTTGTTGACCGGAGCTAATTAGTTAACAACAATAAAATCATTAGTACAAATACACCTGCATGGATAAACATCACTATTGTATTAATTAATAATATGCACAAATCACATTACATCCAATCTGTACCCCCGTGTATTGATAGTTAGTGGTAAAATTTCTTCAGATTGTGGGCATTCCATGGCCGGGGAAGCGATCTCTCGTCCAAGTCCTCCAAATAGTATGCCCCAGTGCCCGCGATGGCGGTAACTCTATAGCGCCCTTCTCAGGTTGGGGCCAACTTCCCTGCATTAATATCCCGTGTATTCCCCACTACCTTCCGAAGTACCAGATCTCTTGCTTCAAATTCCCTTTTTCTCACGTCTCTGTAGTATCTTCGGGCAAGTTTATGCTGATATTCTGCCAGCCGTATAGCTGTTGAATCCTGGCATTCTTCCAGCAAGTTCAATTGTTTCAGCATCAACTCTGAATTCTTGGCGGGGTTGAATCTTGAAACCTGGGCGCTGCATAAGTTCATTTCTGCTGGTATGACCGCTTTTGCTCCATATGCTAGAGAGAACGAAGTTTCTCCCATAGACCTTCTTGAGGTTGTTGGATATGCCCACAGAGCGCTAGGCAACTCCTTTGCCCACCTCCCCTTAGTACCTTCTAATCTCCTCTTTAACCCGTTCACAATGGCCTTATTGGTGGCCTCAGCTTGACTGTTGCTCTGTAGATATGCTAGGATAGAATACTGGTTCGTGATGCTGAGACTGCCATAAAACTCGTGGAAGGCCTTGCTATTAAACTGCAACCCGTTATCTGACACTAGGGACTCCAGTACCCTAAACCTTGTCACTATGTACCTCCACACAAACTTCTTGACATCCATATCCTGGATGTTGGCCAATGCCTTTGCTTCCATCCATTTGGTGAAGTAATCCACAAAAACTAGGACAAACCTTCAGTTTCTTGTTGCCAAAGGGAATGTACCAATGATATCTAGCCCTCACTGCACAAAGGGCCAAGGGCTACTAATGGGATTCAAGCACCCCGTCGGTTAGTGGATCACAAATGCGTACTTTTGACACTGCTCACATTTCCGTGCATACTCGCTAGCGTCCTTTTGCATTCGCGGCCACCAAAAACCTTGAGTCATTACCCAGTGAGCTAATGAACGTCCCCCCACGTGACTACCACACATTCCTTCATTTAGCTCAGCCAGGAGACCTTCAATCTTGCTAGGGTGTAGACACTACAAGTAGGGCCCATCAAAAAATCTCCAATACAGCTTATAATCAGCTGATAACCAATACCGAGTGGCTATTCGGCGTACTTTTTCCGCTTCCTTTTCATCAGCAAGCACGCAATCCTCTGCTAAAAAGTTGATGATCGGATCCATCCAACATGGTTCAACTAATGTCACCTGTGAAATACTTACTCCTACATTGAAAATTGATTATGCTACAAGCTCCACCTTAATTATTCGAGGAACCTCCTCCGTCATTGACAGCGCCAATGTGGCCAGAGAGTCCACGTGTCTATTCTGCCCTCGAGCCACTTGGACCACCTCCACCTTAAGAAATTGACTCATTATCTGCCTTACAACTCGCAAGCATTCCTTCATTCGGGAATCTCGGGCTTCAAAACTGCTCTGCACCTGGCTAACCACCAACCAGGAATCCGAGTAGACCACGACTTCCTACGCCCTTGTATCTAGAACAACTCTCAATCCAGCAAGTAAGGCTTCATACTCAGCTTTGTTGTTGGAGGCCCTAAATTCCAACTTGAAAGAATGTTCCAACCTTATCCCTTCTGAAGTGATGATAAGGATCTCGACCCCTACCCCCCATTGCACTCAAAGCGCCATCCACAAATACCTTCCACGGGCGACAGTCCACGTGACAAATTACCTCCATCTCTTTTCTTGGGAAAAATTCCTCAACAAAATCAACAAGAACTTGGCCTTTCACCGATAGTCCACGAATCTCTTCAACAGTGACTATAAGGGATACTTGATCAACACATAGACAGTGTGAGCTTAAAAATAATGCGGTAGCTTCCTCGTAGTGTGCACTAGTGCCAACACCAACTTCTCTAGGGGTAGGTATCTTGTCTCAGTGTTGATTAGGGTCTTGCTTATATAGTACATAGGTTGTTGCACTCCTCGATCTCTCAGGAGCACAGCACTCACAGCGTGTTCCGACATTGAGAGGTACATGAATAAATCATCCCCGAGCTTTGTGGCCGTCAACATAGGTGCCTGCATTAAATATTCCTTTAATTCCTGAAAAGTCTTTTTACACTCCTTATTCCACTGGAATCCCTTCCACTTCTTTAAGAGTTGGTACACTGGTTGGCAACGGTTGGCAGACTTGGAAATGAATCGGTTAAGGGCAACTAACATACCGGTTAGGACTTGGACTTCCTTCGAATTACTCAGTAGCTTGATAGTTAGCGTCAGGTGAAATAAATATTGTTTTCTCCTAATCCTCGGCAGCTAGGACGATTTGATGATAACCCTAAAAAGCGTCCAGAAAGCTTATCCTTGGGTGTCCATATGTGGCATCTACCAGCTGATCAATCTTCGGCATAGGAAACGGGTCCTTCAGACATGCTCGGTTGAGGTCAGTGAAGTCAACACAAATCCTTCATTTGCCATTTTTCTTTTTTACCATCATGGTATTCACAAGCCACTTTGAAAAAAATCTCCTTTATTGCCCTTGCTCTCTTTAATCTCTTAACTTCTTGCCTAACTACTTCGACGTGCTCCTTAGCCAATCTCCTCGATTTCTACTTCTTGGTGGGATATAAGGGGTCCAAGTTGAGCTTGTGAACTACGAATTAGGGATCCACCCCGGGCACCTCATATAGGCTCCAAGCGAACACGTCCACATTCTGCATAAGGAATAGCTAGGGATGGCAATTTATATTTGATCTGCGGATATCTAGTCCAGCTCGACCCTAATGAGTTGGATTTTACCCGACTCGATAAATTATAGGGTCGAGTATGGGTTTTAAAAAAAAAAAAAAACCCGAAGCAGGTTCGAGTCTAGTCTGGGTTTTTGCAAAAACTTGACTCGAACCCAGACCCGACCCGACCCGTTTATGTGTGTTAAAAATACTAAAATACCCCCATGTATATATAAGTTAAAAAAAAAAAAAAAAAAAAAAAAAACCCTAATCCCATTTCACACAACACAATCACTCAGCCCAACTGCCCCTACTCACTTTCTCCTCTCCCACTCTCACTCGGTCACTCCCTCTCACTCACCCCCAACCAATCTCTTTTCACATTAGGTGCAGCAGCGGATTCAATTTGAAGACTATCCAGAATGACCTGGCCAACCTGAGTGCAGTTATTACTTAAAAACTGGGGATTGTAAGTTTAAGTCTAATTGCAACTATCACCACTCTAAGAATTGAAATGTGAAGTCGCCCTCATGTGCTCTTAGCGACAAGGGCCATCCTCCGAGATCTGTAAGTTTATTCATCTGGGCTATACTTTTGTAAAAGAATTTGAAAACTGGGAAGTAGTTTCAAATTTCTCTCCCCACAAAATGGAGCCAAAATCTAGTATGATTTTGAAAAAATGACAGGAAGTTTCATACTGTTTTTTAATACTTGTCCCTTTTGGAAATTTTCTCATGTAATTTCTATTCCCTAATTAGTTCCTATAATGATTTTTTTTTCTTTGAAATCCAGGAGCAAAATATATGTTCACATTATAGTCTTTATGGCATTTGCAATTTCGGGTTGGCTTTAAAATTTGACCATCCGATAGATCCACCTTCTTCACCTATGACTGGAGTTGATCAGCATTTTTCCTATGGTATCTTTGTAACTACAAAAAATGCTAGAGTGGTTGGGAGTGGAAGTGGAATTGAATTTGGGCTTCAATTTTTTTTTTCCCCGATTGGGCCATGATTTGGGCCATGGATTGGGCCCAAATTTTGTTGGCCTAAACAGGGCCTGCGGGACCCGGCGGGCGGATTTGGGCCCCAAGAAAAAAATCTGTTTAATAAATGGGCTTGGTTCAGGCCGCGGGTCAGGTCCGGGTATGAAAAAACCTGGCCCGAACCCGACCCGTTACCATTCCTAGGAATAGTAGTGTCTCAACCCTCTCTTTGTTCTCCATACATGCTCCTATCAGAAAACTCTTGTCATCATCCGAGAATATTCTTACTCTCACCAAGTCCTCGGCACAGCTAGCCCCCGCTCCCACTAGAGGTTTCTGTAATTGCTACGAGGAAGCCTCCTCGGTTGATTCCTTTTGTTTGATTCCCTGGCCAACTGCAGCTACCAAGCACTGCCTGGCCACTTCCTGGATTCCCCTCACTATGGCAATGCCCCGCTTCATGTAGAATTTCACCTTCACATGCATGGTGGATGGTACTGCCCCCATTGTATGAATCCATGGCCTTTCTAAGATCGCCGTATAAGGGGAAAACAAAGCGACCACTATGAATGTTACTATCACCTCTTTGCCTTCCATATTCATGGGAAGTGGGATCTGCCCTTCTGGGATAACCATCCGGCCATCAAACCCCATCAGTGGCGTATCATACTTGAACAAATATTCCTTCTTCAAGCCAAGCCCCCTATACAGGTCAGGATACATCACCTCAGCTCCACTCCCCTGATCTATCATTACCCTCTTTGCTATGAAACTATTTATCTGGGCCGTAACCACCAAAGCATCATCGTGTGGTTGAATCGTGCCCTCCAGATCATTGTCATTAAAGGCGATGGGCTCCCGAGTACACCTTAACTTCTTCTCAGAGGGTTAATCAGGTTGATCACCCGTACAACTTTTCACCAGTACCACGGCCAGTACCCCCCTTCTGCTGGACACTTGAGGGCCTCTTAAAGTTGCGTGGGTGACTTTTATCACTCCCAATGGGGGCGGGGGAGGATTCCCTCGTGGCCATGTGCCCTGCTCGGCTTCTTAACCCCTTGGGTTCGTCACAAATTCTTTCAAGTACCCTGCCTTCACCAACTATTCTAGATGATCTTTTAACACCCTACACTACTCGGTGGTATGCCCTTTATCATTATGGTAATTACGATAGAGGTTTTGATTCCTGCTAGACGGGTCTCCCCCCCATCTTGTTCAGCCACCGAAAATATGGTTCATTCTTGATATGATCCATAATCCTGTGCACCAATTCCTTAAAGGCTACATTCACCTCTCCCATTTATGGCCCCGACTCTTGAATCCTCAAATCCTTTCGGAGCCTGGATTGTAAACTGATATGTCGAGGATGATTTATGATCGGGGCCTTGCCCGTGCTCTATAACCGATCATCTTCCAAACATTTATATTCTTCAATACGTCTCATCAACTGCCTCATATCCTCGTAAGGCCTCCTCATCAATGATTCCCAAAGTCTGGAATCCTCGGGCAACCCCATCAAAAAAGTACTTACCGCAACTTTTTCATTACCTCTACCAATCTCATTGTACAATTCCCAGTACCGGTTAGCGTAGCTGTAGAGGGTTTCCCCAGCCCCCATTTTCATTGATAACAATGCATCCACGAGCTACAGAACTCGGCTGCAAGTCATAAACCATACACCAAACTCTTGAATCAATTCAAAAAAAATCTGAATCGAGCCCTTCCTTAATCCATTGAACTATCTCAAAGTGGCGAGGTTGAGGCTCGAGGGAAACACTTTACACATCAGTGAATTGTTTATGAGTATGCAAAGACATCATTTGAATATAATGGCTTACATGGTCTATCGGGTCCGTCTTTACATCGTAAGAATTGAACGGCAGTCGTGTAAATCTGCTCGGCATGGGTTCCCTTTCAATGTCCCTCGAAAATGGTGATTGGGCAGCTAAGCGTAATGCGCGGCTCATAGCGTCCATGGCCGCATTCCAAGGTTACCTCTCCTCTAGGGAAATTGAATCCCAGTTTACATATTCCCGTGAGCAAAACTGGTGCTGATGAGACCTGGATTGATGGGACCCTGTTCCATGATGATCCCCGACACTAGTTGACCTTTCCCTTCACTCCCTGTGGTCCCTTGTCTGATGCCTATCTATCGCTTATAACTCCAAATCCCTCACCAACCCACAAAGATGTTTAAGTTCCTCATCCCTTTGGTCAAGCTCTTTATCCCTTCTGTTGAAGTGATCGCACCCTGAGGAATTGGACATTGTCTGATACGTTTGAAATGACCCTTCTCCAAGGTCGAACTGCCCTGCCTCTTCATATTGCCTATCTTCACGTCCCTTCTACCTTCTTTCCTGCTAGGTGGAGCCCCGAGAAGACCTCCCTGAGCCACTTTTAGCAAAACCCCCCAATTGACCTCTAGACATTTTTCGGTTCCTGCCCCAAAGAACCACAGCTTCGTAGGAGATTCCCACAGACGACGCCAATTGTTTGTACCCAAAATATGGCTATTGAGCTTAACCTCTACTTAGGCTCACAATCTATTTGTTTGTGGACGTTTGGGTTTTCTATTATGGGTGGTCCTATGCTCGAAGCCCAGGGACACTTCTATTTCCACAAATCCCTCTCTTTACCTCATAGGATCACTATCTTCCTTTCTTAGAATAGTTGCCCTCTTCTCTCCAGAATTGCCAACCCCCTATTCCTCATTCTCTTCCCCTATTTATAGGCTTGGATAAGTGGAGGTGCCATGATTACTTCCCCTCACTAGTGCGAATGGAGGACCAATTCCATCACTTTAAAGTGGATGCTCTGTCAGGAAAGGTGGGTGTGGCATTGGAATTGATTCCCACCTTCAAAAGCCCACTCGGCAACAATGTTCTCAAAGGCATTATCGGGCAACCGAGGGCAGGCTATCCCCTAACAATAATGCTCCCGACCAGGTGAGAAGTGATCCCGGGGGAGGGGGGGTGGTTTGCTTGAGGTATTCAGGCTAGCATGGTCCCATTCCAGTTCTTGGGCTCAAATTGGGCCCAGAGATGTCTAGATCGAGACTAGAGGTCCAAAAATGGGGACAAGGTCACATAACATGCAGTGAGGCTTGGGCTTAAGGCCTGTGGGACTAGGGGCCCAGCCCTGTACAATTTTATTTGAGGATGTCTTGCTAGAAAGGAAATTCTACTTGAGTTTGTGAAGTCACATGATTAGGATGCAAATATCTTCACCAAGCCACTAAACTATGACACATTCTACAAGATGCAAGCCTAATTTGTGGTGATCAAAAATTAAGTTTAAATGGAGGTGTTGAAAGTTAAACTTGAATTATGCTATGAAAATCTATTTTATTCATGAAATGAGTTAGTTGAATAGTTATAGATACACAAAATAATGAGGCAAGTTTACGTGATGAATGTATAGAGAGTTTTTTTTTTTTGGAGTTATATAATAAACATAAGGAAAGTTATGGTTGGACATGCAGTATATATACCTCATGCATCTGTCAATTTAGAAAAAGTGTGAATAAAGAGAAGTACAATTATTTAAGAGTTTTATTACTCTCCTTAAAGGAAGAGTTTGTTTTTCTTTATTTTTTTCCCTGAATTTTAGAAATATCCCGCCAATAGAACTTCAAAACAAGTAGCAGCTACATATATTCGTTAAACCCTTCAAGGTAAGAATTGAAAACTGTTTATTTGGTTTACCAAAAAAAAAATTTGTTTTTTTCTTTTTCCTTTCCCTTTTCTTTAGACAGAAATCATAAGATTTTGCAGTACATTTTCATTTCTTGATTTGATGCTACATAGTACAATTTTTTAAATTATTTTTTTCTTTTTTAATGCTACATAGTAATATTTTTTAAATCACTTATTTGGTTTGTTCAGTAAAGGATCTTTATTTTGAGCAGTTGGGTCTCTCACTCTCTCTCACGAACACCTTAGAAATCATAAAATCATAGTGAATGCATGAACAAAACGATCGAGGAATGGACAATGACATATTTTTCTATAAATAGAAAAAGGGTTTTTCTCTAGTAAAGAATAAGAGAAAATAAAAAGGGTTTTTCTATAAGTAGAAAGAAGTGCAAGAGAGGAAGAGAGATTGAAACCTTGAGCTGGCGCATTCAAAGAGCTTTCCTGTCGCAGAAAAGACCATGAGACCAATTTCAGCATCGCAGAGAGGAGAGAGCTCAAAAGCTTTCTTCAAAGTTCAAACCAAATTATTAGCCCAACTTTGTATTCCAGAAATAGAAATTATTTGCATACAAAGATGTGAGAGTGAGAAGAAAAGAGATATGTAGAGAATAGTAAAAAAACATTACACACATTTTCTAACACATATTTTAACATACTTTTTCACCTATACGTAAATCAAAAATACCCAAACAACATTATTCAAACTCTTCTATTAAATGGCCCTAAAATGTTATGGTTTCGGAATGGTAAAGACTATAGAGAAATAAAATGAAATCTATGTATTATTGTACAGAAGAGGAATATTGTCTTTGATAAAAGTTTAACCTAAGTATCAGATCAAAAATATAACAAATCGAACTGCACTTGCTTTTTTTTCATTTTTTCCTTTTTATGAAAAAAAAAACCGCACTTACTCAACCAATAAAAGATGGAAAAATATAATATTTACCAAAAACATTATATATAAAATATAACAAATCAAGCTGCACTTGCTTTTTCTTTTCTTTTCTTTTTTCATGAAAAAAACTGTACTTACTCTACCTATAAAAAATAAAATAAAATAAAATCTGAGCAGGGGTGTACCCTACAGGCCTACACAATCCGCATAACTAATAAAAGTTTTGTTTCTTAAAAAAAAAAAAAAAAAAAAAAAAAAACTGTTGTATGGCATGGAAGCACACTAGCTTAATTTTAACATTGAATTTACATTCTCAAAAATTATATATTAAAGATATTTTCTTAATTCTTTTTAATGTTACATCGTAATTTGAAGATGAACAAAACCATAATAAAAGTTAAATTATAATTGTTATCTATTCTTATTTTTGTTTCTATATATATATATATATATATATTTAGAAAGACTATATATATTATTTAAGATTCTTTATTTACTCTTTTGAAAAAAAAAAAAAGTTCCTTTATTTACATTTGAATCTAATTTTTCCTGTCATCCAAAAAAAAAAAAAAAAAGAATCTAGTTTTTCCATCTATCTCCGCTTGATTGTACCGTTAAGTCATATTTCTCTCCAACAGAAAAATTACGTCATTTTTCGGAAGAATTACATTGAAAACATATATAATTTAAATGACTGAATTATAAAAAAAATTAAAACTATAAGAACAAAATTGAAAACTAGTTAAGTTTAAATGATGCAATTTGTATTTAGTCTTTTAAAAAGTTAGGTCAAGTCTTCAAGAGCCTAATGAGTAACTAATATTACCCAATTCTTTCATAGAGGAGAATTTAAATTCAAATCTCTCTCTCTCTCTCTCTCTCTCTCTCTCTCTCACACAGACACACACACATATAGGGTTGGGTTCAAATTACAGTTAGTGTAATTTTAAGTAATGTTACACCATTCAATAACTTGTTAAGGAATTTATATTTTGAAAATTCCATTGTCAGATTACATTTTTTATATGTTCTAAACATGCATGCCAATTTTTATACCAATCGGATATTATTTGTCATTCAATCCATAAACTTGTCTTTTATACATTATTTTAAACTATTAAAACTTGAATTTATACAATTGATAGAGACGTGACTATTAATCTTTGATCACTTTGAAATTTTGCAAGTGTGGAGAATATACAAAGATAATGTAGTTCAACAGTTAATTCATCAAAATTCACATCCAATAAAAAAAATATTGAGTGGTATAACATTGTTTTGTAACATTGCTTCAAGTTACACCTGGTATAACTCTAAACAATGTTACACCAATCAATATTTTTTAATTGGATGCGAATTTTGATGAATTGACCGGTGGATTACATTACCTTTGTATATTCTCTATATTTGCAAAATTTTAAGGTGATAAAAGATTAATAGACATATCATCAATCAAATGTTTAAATTCAAATTTTTGTAACTTAAAATAATGCATAAAAGTTAAGTTTATGGATCAAATGGTAAATGACATTTGATTGATATGAAAATTAGCATGAATATTAAAAATATATACAACATGTAATTCAAAGGTGGGATTTTCAAAATATAAATTTTGTAACAAGTTATTGGGTGATATAACATTATTTAGAATTACAATATGTGCAACTTACACCTGACATAACTTTAAAGAGTTACACCTTTTTTTTTTTTTTTTTTTTTTTTTTTATATACAAGATAAAATTTCTACTCTGGCTTAATATAAGTGTATATGCGTATGAAACTTCCTCTTAAAGAGTTGAACATTGGCTCTTATCCCTCACACCTCACAAGCACTTAGACTTGTGGAGTGACCATCATACTAAGAACGTGCGGTGGTGAGTTACACATTTTCTAAACTATTGGATTTAAGTAGATCCAACAATAAATATATATATATATATATATATATATATATATAAATACTCATTAATGTTAATATTTTGATTAGGATCTCATTTATTATTTGTTATTTATGACATTCCATTACCTATCTCTATTTCCAAAATAATTCTCTCTCTCTCCACCACATGATATATAGAAGAACACTAAATTAATGGACACCAAAATGATCATCCCAATTATAGGTAGCACTGCACTAGTGCATAAAGTGGTCATGGTGATCATGTGAATGAGTTTTTATTTTACTATGTTGATAGAAAGGGAAAAACAAGACAGGGAATTCACTATAATCCAATAATGCTTGGGATTTCTGCATATACATGTTCCGTATATACAAGTTTTACTACAAGTTTTATGTCAAAAGTCAAAACCAATTAAAAAAATTATAGTCTATATTTAAATAATGCAAAATAAACAATAATTTTTTTTGTAGTAATTTAATCTTATTGAAATCTAGGTAATAGAGTTTCACTTAAAATTTAATTAGTTTATTTAATAATATGTCATGGAGGAGAAAGAGAAAGAGAGAGAAATAGAATGTCATAAATAAATTATATTAAATGAGTTCCTCATCAAAATATAAACTTTAATGAGTGTCTTTTTTAAATAATAGGATCTACTTAAATCTAATAGCTTAAAAAATATGTAATTTGAACCCATTTCATATATATATATAAAACTCTAGATAGGTGGTGTGCGATTGAATTTGAAAACTAGAGGGACTAAAATAAAGTTCAGTACAAGGTTATTTAAAGCTAGACACAAAGAGGAGGCTAAATAAAGTTAAGAACAAATTAATATTGTTTCTAAATAATTTGTAGCTTTTAGTTTCATCCTTGAACTGCTTCTAAAAAAAAAAAAAAAATCATCCTTGAACCAATGCTTGTGTTTACTTAATTATTCAATGTCGTTTCTAAAAAAACAATAATAACAATTAATCCAATGATATACTTGTTCCACATTCCTTTTAAAAATTGAATGTAGAGTGACTTTCATTTTCTTGATACTGCTTTACAAAGGCATAAACTAAAGAGTTCAAAAGAAATTGGAAAGCTACCATTTATTTATCTATGGTTTGGCCTTATTATAACTTAGGTCATAAACTTTTTATTGTCATATTTAACACCCTATAATTTGGAATAAAATGAAACCAATTTGCATTTTGTGATTAAATTATTTTTTTTCCCTTTTGGTTTGTGTGTATTACAACTTAGTTTCACAAACTTTTCAATTACTTCATTTTCACCCGTAAATTTTTTTAAATAAAATCTAAAACTCAAATTTGAATGGAATTCTATTGATTTCATTTTAGTCATCTAATGGGTAAAATGTAATAATTGAAAGATTGTAAAATTAAATTGTAATTGGACAACATCATACGTGGATATAGTGGCAAAGGATCAAAGGGGCCGGGGTGGGGGAGGGGAGGGTAACCCAAAAATTTTAAAACATCTTGAATTTTTTTTTTAATCCTTAAAAATTTTATCCAAAAAAAATCTTATATATATATATATATGAAATGGCAAAGTAGACTTCTAACATCCTAAATCTTAGTTAAAATTTTTAGATATCTATAAATAAAATTAATATTTTTTAAGTATATAATTTATTTAAGAAATTATAAGGTTATTTATATTTATTTAAATAGAATCACAATTTCATCAGGGTTGGACATTTATAAATTATAGTGAACATGGTTATGAGAACAATTATCTCAAGTAATAATGAGAAAACAAACAAGGGTTTTGTTCTTACACTTTTGCAGACACCTAATTTTATAACTTGTATTTAACCTCATCTGGAGACAAAAGGGTAATTTTACATCTCGAAGGTAAAATCGTAACTTTTAACCGTAATTTCATTCACTTCATATAAAACAAATCTTGAAATCTTAATAATCAAAACTAATCTTTATAATCAAAGCTACCGCTCACAAGCTTCAATCGAAACCATTGGATTAAAAGATATCATGAAATCAAGTTTTAACTACTAAAATGTATACACAAGGTTGAGTCCGATTAGGTATGATTATGAACAACTGATTTTAATTGGTACCGTGAGTATTCAATTTAAAATCAGAGATATGTCAAAATCCTAATCGATTGAACTAAAAATAGTTGCAAGGTTGCACACTCTTGATTAATTTGATTATCAAATAATAATGATTTCTCAATTATTGTTGTAATTATCCTTTAAAAAGGGCAATTAGGCAAAATTAAGTGTTTTTAGGGCCCTAATAAATGTGATCAGTTAAAATGAAATTTGTTCACTCTTTGTCAATATCCTTGAATCATTACTAATGATTTTTTTTTTTTTTTTTTTTTTTGAGGAACAATTACTAATGAAAAGTTAAAATGTATTGTTCCTTATTTTTTTAAAATGTATTATTGCTAATTATTTAACAATAATAGGTTTAGACAAATGGTTTTACTATTTTATTTTATTTTTTATAATTTGATAATTGGAAGAAGAGTGTTTGCCAATTGAGCTACAATGCTCTTGGCAAAAGGTTTTATAATTTAATGGCACATCTTGTAGAAATAAGGAGATTTAAATGTTTGATAATATTTTTTGATATGTTTAAGAAAAAACTACTTAAGTTTTAGACCCAAAAAATGTAAAAAAGAAAACCAACAATACTACTAAATATATAAAAATGGATATTTCATTTATATCATCTAATATTACAAAGAGAGAAGTAAAAAAAGAGAAAGTTCTACTTTATTCCTGTTTGGTGAGATTTCCAATTGTAAACCAACTAGAATTACTTGAGATTATCAATTACTTGAAGAGTCATACATGCATCAAGGAGATAATCAATTACTTGAGGAGTTCTACTTTTAGATATTCGCATTAGCACCCCCAAAATAACAAACAAACAAACAAAAAAAGAAGAAAAAAAGAAGAAGAAAAGAAAAGAAAAGAAGAATGACATTTGATTTTTATTCATCTTAATTAGCCCTCGCATGTTAAATGTTTATGTTTTTTTTTTTTTTTTTTTGGGGGCGAGTTTACTTCATGGTGATTGGTGAATACCAAATTATATACTGATGTAATTTTGACCCAAAAAAACACATAATTTAAAATCTTGCTCTATTTTATTTACTTATATATATATATAGAGAGAGAGAGAGAGAGAGAGAACCAAGACAAGACCTAGTTATATATCGACGAAACCTGTGAAGTGCTAATCTTGAGTTGCCAAGGAAGACTAGGAACTAGAACAATCCAACCTAGAAAAATTCAAAATTCAAAATTAAAAACAAAAAAAGAGGAAGAAAAAAAAGAAAACACTAGGAGAAAATTAATATTATGAATTATGATATCACTCTTCTCAAGTTGGTGCAAGAATCTAGATTGCAAAATCATAGGAAGCTTACAAAAGTCTTATTGCAAGCAAGATTGACTTGAAAACATTTTTAGACCTTAAGGCTTAAACCAAAGTGTATTCAAAAGCACCATTCTTAATAAAGAAATGGTGCGGAAAATATGTAATACTGGCAATCACGTAAAGATAAACAAAAGCTATTGCAGAATTGTGAATCAATTTATCAATAGTATGACTTGCCATCAGTCTCAACCCTACACTCAACCTTTTCCAACATCCTCTACTTCATTTTCCATTGTAACAAATTGACCCTTTATTCATCCATAAAAATGACTAAGCATCCAAAATCTATCGTATACACAAGCAGACTCTCTTAGAATCAGCGGGTGGAAACAAATTGGTCTTACGGAAAGTTAATTAAAGCTCTGAGCTAGGATTTGTATTTACTCAAACATGGCCTTCTTTCTTTTGTATTTGAGAAAAGAGAATCCATGTATTGCTTCTTGATCTTCACTACACTTCAAATTCATTTAGGAAAAGGTAGCCTGCAAGACATAGAACGATGCATTAAGGCAAACAGTTTCTCTATAGTAGCAACATGCATTTCTAGGCATGCAGTCAATGATGCAAATTAAGTTGCTACACAAACAGAAGAATTGCTCATTGATGAGTTGAAAGTGACATCAACCTGTGGTTGCAACCATTAATTTCACCAACAAATTTATCTTTTAGTACCATATAAGCCCATATAGAACTGTAAATTAGAATATAGTACATATTGTAATGCTAAATCCAGAGAAATAACTAAACCTAAGGACAAACTTATCAGTTTGGTCAAGTTCCTCTATTGAAACTACAACTATATGCTATATGGCCCCTAAATATTGAGGTTTGATGCGAATATCCTTTGATTGAATCCTGAATATTATTTCATACTTCATACATAAAACTAAAAAATTTTAAGAATTTCACAAACTTACCCTAACTTGAGAGATATGTCTGAACTGTCATTGTCTTGAGGATTAGATGAGCTGTTGGTGATTGACTCAGATGACTGACCTTGTTCAAGTACATGTGTTTGAGTGCTAAACAAATTCTCCATCTGTGGAAGAGACATTTTTTATAACTGAGATAGGAAGAGAGGAGGAAGAACTTTTTCTATAAAAAAAAAAAAAAAAAAAAAAAGACCTATTACCTGTTTTAGTCTTTGGTTTTCTTCCATCAGTTGGGCTCCCTGCATTAAAAGAATAAGATGAACGGAAAGCCATTAATAAGAATTCTTAGCCTTAAATACAAAATATAATTTAATTAATATGGTATGTTTACCTAACTTCTTATATAAGAAATCGATGCATTATGAATTGGTATAGGTCAGGCGCTAGGATAAACAATATAACATTCAGGTCTGAATTTATGTTGACAATGGTATCAACTAAATATTCAATGGTGGTTGTTACTTCTTGTTACCATGTGAACTTTTCCTTTCTCTACCCATTGAGCTAGCCAGTGCACACAATGACCACTATTTTTATGAACTTGCACCAACTTGCATTAACATTATCACAAGATGGATTTAGGGTTTAAGCATATAACATTATAGTAGTCCTAATTGTACACAGTACTAACTATATTACTGCAATCCTAGGGTTAACACAGAGTTAGTCTACCACATATTCCCTTAAATAAGTACACTATTATACACAAAATTCAATAATAACTATGTAGTTGTTTAAAACATTCTACTGTTCACGTAGGACTCTAAGACAAAACCGCCTTAATTCCTTGTGTCCTTTCAACTTCTCTTAGTTTCTTCTTTCCACCTAATATTTCAAGATTTTACCATGTAATCATTATGGAGCGGATCATCACTAAAGTACGAAACTGTTATACATTGAAACCATATGAACTTTAGCTCAAGGGCACTGATCTGTTCCGGAAATGTCTTGCAAACATTATAATAATTGTATGAAATGTCCTGCAAAGATTAAAGTTTGGAACATGACCTTTTTCTGTAGGGCAGTGATCTCTTCCAGAAATCTTTCACCCTGCAAGACAAAAGTTTCTTATATTAAGATAAAGTACATAAATTTCAACACTCCATTATAATGCCGGCAAACAGAGATAAAAAAGAGAGACAAGCCTTTGTTTCTATAACACGGCTCAGGCCTACTTCAAGCTCTTTCTCTAGTTTCTGTAATTCTTCTATGTCCATTCCAGGGAGCTCTTCTCCCCTAGTCTTCCTGTTTTAGGTGTGAACATTTCTCAACATTAATTTATTGTGGTATGTATATGTCTTTACAGTAACAAGACAGTGATGTAGCTATAATACCTCAGTTCATGTGTCTTCTCCTCAATTTCCTTGCTCAACATGGCGTAGGAGGTACCGTTCTCAAGCTAATTTAAACAACATGCCGTTCGTGAAGATTTTTGAAATGTGATGTGTTACCGAGCACTTTTAATATAACAATGGTTCTAAAATATGTAAGCATTTCCTGCCCTAAATAAGAAATTTTGGGGCTGCCGTAAATGTCAGAGTCATCACTCTGGGAGTGCAACAAGTAGTCTTCAAAGTTGTTAAAAAAGAAAATACCTAGCTTTTCTTATGGTGGTAGAATTTTCAATAAAACGCAAATTTCAAAGTTTTCATGAAAATTTCATGAGAAAGTGGATAAAGAAATAATCCAAAGTCATGTTTCCTTCTGACTTTCAATTTAGAATTCAGAGCACGATCCCATTTGCTTTGGGATGTCTCCTATGGTTTGTAGGATTTGAATTTGTAAATTTTCTAATTTTGAAATTTTTGGTGACTTTTCATATTTCTAGCCTCATTTTTTGCTTAACACGAATTAGGGTGTTTTATGGTCTACTAGCCTCCCTATGATTTCTTTTCCTCTTTATATGCATGGTAGCCTCCAAGGTATTTCAAAATTTCATTGTTATAAATTTTAAAAAGTTTTTTCTCCATTTCTTTTGGGGGACTTCAATTTTCCTTGGGAATTAAAGGAACCTCTTATGGATTCAAGAGTTATTATCTCAAAATAGACGTAATCTGTTTCTTATGAGTTTCCACCTCACTTATTTACCAACTAAAAAACTTTAAAACATCATACCTGTAGCTTAAGAGACAGTTGGTCCATTTTGCCAAGATTATCTGGATGTAGATTATGCCTTTCAATTACCTGCTGCATACTTCATACAACATAAGGATAACACATTCAATTATTTTATCTCTCTCTCATTTTAATAAAATGAAAGTGCGGATGAACTTATAAACTACTACTATGTATTTTTGACTCATATCTAAGGAAATAAACTTGAGCTGGTGACTGAAGAACTAATTATTACCTCATGTTGGCATATCTGCCATTGTCTGTAGGCCAACTGTATTTTTCTTTTTCCAATTAAAATGTGAAGCACAAGTGAAGTTTATATTGATTGATACAAACCATGTGCAAACTTCTAATTTGGTCAAACTATAAAAGGTGAGCATCTATACGAACCCCTAAATTATTTATATTGATTGACACAAGGGGTACATTATGATGCAAGAAGCATTAAAATTATCTAGGATTTTTTTTTTTTTTTGAATGTAATTTTTTTTTTTTTACTTTAAATTTTAAAATGAGCTTTATTGTTGAGGGTTTTAGGTGATTTGACTAGGCATTTTTCTATATTGGCGTAATCTCTAGACCCTATTAAACTAATGCTCTTGTAATTGTGAAAGGCAATAAAATTTGAATTAGAATAATTTGATGATTTGAGAATGATGACTTTCTCTTTGTTTGGTAGTGATGCCAAATAACCTTAGGTGGTGATGCCTAGGGCTTGCAAGCCGATTTTAGGAGGTGGAGCATAAATTTTTTCTTGTTTATCCTTTTATTCTTCTTTTATCCTTATTTTCCTATTTTCTTCTACATCAACTTGGAATCAGAACATTTGATCTCCTCCACTTAATTCAAATCAGTACAAAAAGAAAAAGAAAAACTCCACCCATTGGCCCAATTTTCGAAAGAAGAAGAGGTGAGATTAGCCCATTAAACCTAGAAGTGATCAAGTTCTTTAGCTATTAGCAACAAGTTTCAATCTTCATATTTTGTAGCTAAAAATGACTTCCTTTGATAGAGACTTTGAGCAGTAGCTTAAGGAGGATGTGAAAATCCTCCTTTACTCTTATTCCTCCATTGATAACCTCCTCACTCTTATTGATAAAGTCAAAAATTTGTTAGCAAATGTGGATCAAGCACCACTCAAATCAATGCAAGATGCACTTTTACCCTCAAAGAAGGCATTGGTCACTAATGAACTTTTCAGTTGCATCTTGCATTACTAAGATTACGAGGATAACAACACTGGATGCCCCATATGATGATGAGCAAATAAAGGAAATATTTTAGCTGATTGTAGCAACATTTGAAAATTTTTCTATTTGTCTCATGAGCAAGAAATTTAGCATCCTTGTTGGAAACAATAGATAGGGGTACACCATGAAACTTGTAGACTTCTTTGAAAAATAAAGCAGCCACATTGGAAGCATCCGAAGTCTTCTTGCGTGGGATGAAGTGAGCCATCTTGGAGAAACGATCCACTACCACCATGATTGAATCACTCTTTCATTGTGTAGGTGGAAGGCCAAGAACAAAATCCATACTAATATATTATCATGGTTTATTAGGCATTGGAAGGGGTAAATATAGACCTGCATTCGTAATTGTACCCTTTCCTTTTTGACAAACTTGGCACCTTTGAACATGCTCCTCAACATCTTTAGTCATTCCTAGCCAAAAGTAGTTTTGTTTAAGGAATTCCATGGTCTTTGATTTGCCAAAATGCCTCAAATTATGTTGTTCAACAATCATCAGCTCCCTTAGAGAACATTTAGGTAGACATAATTTTAGCCCTTTGAAAAGAAATCCATCCTTCAACCAAAAGTCAGACTTAGTAGGATGCTGTCCCTGCTACAATTGTTGGTATAGATCACCAAAATGTGGGTTGTTTTGGTAATTCTCCTTGAAAACTTCAAAACTAGCGACCTTAGCTTCCATTTCCACCAAGAAATTAGTCCTCCTACTCAACCCATCAGCCACTTTGCTGAGAATTCCCGACTGATGTTTCAATGAGAAAGTGAATTGCTGCAAAAAGCTTACCCACTTAGCATGCCTATTTTTCACATTAGAGTGGCTATTGAGATATTTCAAAGCCTCATGATCGATGTGTAGAATAAACTTCTTGTAGGCCAAATAGTAACTCCAATGCTTGATGGCTTGAAAAATAGCATAGAATTCCTTGTCATAGGTAGAATACCTAAGTTTTGCTTCATTCAACTTCTCACTAAAGAATGCTATGGGCTGCCCTTCTTGGCTAAGGACACCCCCAGTTCCCACTCTTGATGCATCACAATTAAGCTCAAATATCTTGTCAAAATTGGGCAAGGCAAGATAGAAGCTTCGGTTAACTTCCTTTTCAAAAGTTGGAAGCTTTCTTGGGCTTCATCAGTCCAAACAAAAGACTTTTATTTGACACAATTGGTGAGAGGCATTACAATGGTGCTAAAATTACTAATAAACCTTCTATAAAAGGTAGCAAGACCATGGAAACTCCTCACCTCATGCACACTAGAAGGTGTAGGCCAATCAACAATTGCCTTAACCTTGTTTTCATCCGTGAACACTCCTTTGGAAGACACAACATACCCCAAGAACACCACTTGATCCATCCCAAAGCTACACTTTTTCATGTTACAATAAAACTTTTCTCTCCTCAAAATGTCATGCACAAACTGTAAATGCACCAAGTGATCCTCCAAACAATGGCTATACACCAAAATATCATCAAAATATACCACAACACAAACCCCCAATAGTGGCTAAAACATTTGTGTCATCACCTACATGAAAGTGCTAGGTGCGTTTGTCAAACCAAATGGCATAACATGCCATTCAAATAATCCATTATGTGTCTTGAAGGCCGTCTTCCATTCATCTCCTGGGCAAATTCTAATTTGATGATACCCATTTCGCAAATCAATCTTGGAAAATACCTTTACACCTGCCAAGCAATCTATCATGTTATCCAATCTAGGAATTGGAAAACAATACTTGATTGTAATCTTGTTGATAGCTCTACTATCTACACACATCCTTCAAGAGCCAAGAGGTAAGTCAAGAGGTAACTCATGGGGAAAAACATCACCATATTGCTGCAATAACTCAATGACAGCACTAAGAACATCAGTTCCATCCATTGTGTTGACTGGAATTAATGCCAAAATGTAGCCACTATCTTAACTTTCTTGAATGAACCTTTTAGAAGCGAGTAAAGAGGTTGTAGAGGATTTAGAAGTCACCTTTTCCTTCATTGGCATCAAAGTAAATTGCTGATTGTCTTTGCTTAAGGTATAGGTGTTCTTCCCATCATGCATCGTTTGGCGATCATATTGACAAGGTCTTCCAAGAAGGATATGGCACGCATCCATTGGTACAACATCACACCAAACTTCGTCAAAATATTTCTTCCGGATAGAAAATGGCACCAGTAACGCTTCATTACTTTCACCTTATTACCCTTCTTGAACCAAGAAAGTTTGTAGGGATGTGGGTGATCTTGAGTGGCAAGCCTCAACTTATCAACCACCTCTTGAGAGACCACATTTTCACAACTTCCCCCATCGATGATCATACTACAAACTCTTCCTCCAATGCTACAAGTTGTATAAAAAATATTGGTTCTCAACCAATCTTCTTCGGAATTGAATTCAGGAGCAAGAAGAGTCTTTCTCATCACAAGTGTCACCCCCTTCTTCTTCAAAATCACCACCAACCTCATTTGAAGGTTGATCAAAGATGGGTTCTCTATCTTCACGTTCAAGCTCTTTTACTTCCTCCAATATAAGAGCCTTCTTCCTACAATCCGAAGATCAATGCCCCGACTCTCCACACTTGAAACATTTGAAAGTACCCACTTGTTGTTGTCTACCCCACCAACAATGGCTGTTTGGGACTGTTTTGGGGCTTTAATAGCAGATTTAGAACCTACTGGTTGTTGTTCAACGCTAGAAGTTTCTCCTCTTCCATTTGTACTTGAATTCCCAACCTTATATTGGCTAGAAATCCCTGCCCAGACTTGGAACCCCACTGTCCAGACCTTAAAGCTGGCCTAGTTTGTTGCTTCTCTACCAGTAAAGCCATGTTGTAGGCTTTCGACACATTCCACAATGACTGAAGACTAAGGACATCTTGGACGGATGGCTTCAGTTCTCTCAAGTACCTTGCAACCATTTGTTCTTCACTTTCATTCAAATCTACCCTTACTACAAGTTGGTGAAACATCTCCGTATACTCCTCTACACTTCCCTCTTGCTTAAGGTTGTGTAGGTCTTTGTAGAGTGATTAGGTGTAGTTGAAAGGAAGAAATTGCTCACAGATCTTTTTCTTCATCTTCTCCCAACTCTTGATCTTGACTTTACCACTTCTTTAGCGAGAAATTTGCAATTGTTCCCACCAAGCGGAAGCTCTCCCTTTAAGGTGAATAGCGACTAGCTTCACTTTCTTTTCATCTGTAACTTCATAATAATTAAACACCCTTTCAACGGTGTTAAGCCAATCTACAAACTCTTCCAGTTTGAGACTCCTTTGAAATTCTGGAATTTCAACCTTGAAGTTGTAGTCAAGCCTTGGCTCATTTCTTTTCACATAAGGCCTACCCCTTGGAGGAGCTCCAAAAGGGTTCTCAAAATGAGAATGAGAGTCATCGGACTCATCAGTAGTCTCATGAGGACGCTGCATATGCTACACCACCTCCGTAAGTGTCGTAACTTGTCTCCTTAATTCAGCAATCATGTCTTCTCTCTCTATGTTTTGATTCCATCCAAAATTCCTCCCCACTGGAGGGTTGGCTTCAACTCCTTCCCCAACATCCATTTGATTCCCCCTTATTCCACCTCTCCTTCCTCTCATTCTTTGAGCCATTACAAGCTTCACAATCTTTCAAAAAATTGTAAATAGAAGTAACAGCACAAGTGATCAAATCTGTGATATTTGCAACAACCACAGATTTGATTGTCAAAAGGAACCTAGATCTAAATTCTAGGATCTTGAATGGAGGGAGGAAAAAAAAAGGACATAAGGAAATCTATGGCTCAAATGATCAAGTGGTAGGGAAAAGAGGACCCAATCTGTGCTCTGATACCAAATGATGGGAATCAAGATCAATTAATTGAGAACTTGAACTAGAATTGCATTAAAATTAAGAATTAAAGCTAGAATTACAGAGAAATTGGAGAAACAAGTTTCTATAAAGGTCTGAAACTAAATTATATTCACATCAAAAACTGATTCTACTCTTACATAGCAAGCCTATTTATAATCTTCAACTATTAGGAAATAAAGTAGCTAATAGTTACATAAGTCAAAACTGTAATTAAAGAGGATACATGGCAGATGTGAGAAGTCAAAATAAGGGGCTGCTGGCTGCCCTAAGAGGTCAGAAAGGATGGCTGGCTGGTTGTCAGTCCTAATGGTAGAGGGGGGTTGGTTGGCTGTTTGCCTTGTAGAGGGTGGCTAGTTTTCAGTCCTAATGGTTGGGGGGGGTGGGGGGGGGGGGGGGGTGTTGGTTGGCTGGCCTAAGGATAGAGGGTGGCTGCATCAATGTGTAACTAACTAACTCTATCCTATCTTGGGACTAACTTTTAATTGAATGGATGGAACTTCAAGAAGTATTAGGATATTACAACAAATATGAGATTCCTAACATTCCCCTCCCTTTCAAAACAACCCACAAGGTGTTGTTGTGTTTGGCATCATCATCAAAGTAAATCTTCCAATGGACCAGTATCTTAGTGACATCTTGATCACCACATTCATACACTTCTCTTTGAAGTGGTCTCATGTACTTTCAAAATCCGCTCAACTTCTTGAGCCTTCAATGGTTCTTCGATCTTCAAGGTCTTATTGTTTCTTTAGACCTTGGAATGTTCTTGAATCCTCGAGCCCCCGTTGGAATTGTTGGCTCTTGCATCTTTGATTATTGAATCATTGACACTTGGATTTTTGATTCCTGAATCGTGAACTCTTGAGTGGAAACCTTTATTGGTGCATTAAGAATTGGTTTTGAGTCCTCTAGCATGAAATTCACTGGCTTTTGCATCTTGGATTCTTGGGTGATAATCTCCTTTGATGCATCAAGGATTGGTGTTCAAAACCTGTCTTGTAGCGCATATGAAATCCACCCAATTTGTACATAATCACGATGCCTACACATCTTGAAATATTCCCACACCTCTCCTTACATGTAATAAGGGGCAATGAAAAATATGAGATGTGGTGGCGTGTTTTCTAGAGCAAAGAATTCATAGAGCTTGAGAAGCCGCCAAAAGCGATCTCCACCTTTGAATGTAAACTCAATGAAAGCTTGATGAGTTGCAACAAATTTGGTCATTTCAAGATCAACGGCTCTGATATCATTTGTTAGGACCCTTATGGTTCCTAAGGGAGATGGGTGGGAAGTGTATGGAAATGGATAGGAAATGCAAGTGAGTTTAATTAATTCAAGGTAGTCTCTCTCCATAAAGAAATATTAAGAGTGAAAGGAAATGCACTAAGCAAGAAATTAGTTTTTTTTTTTTTTTAAATGTTTCATATTAAGGTAACAAGCTCTTATCTTGTTGGCCACACATGGCTTAATCGTATTGGCTTATTAATATAGCATGTGCTCTCACCAATTAACCCATATGATTATAGGGTTACATATGCCAAGACCTCTAACAAACTCTATTCTAATCCCAACATGTGTAATTAACTAACTAACTCAATCCTATCTTGGGACTAAGTACTAATTGAAGAGATGGAGCTATAAGAAGTATTAGGATATTAGAACAAATAATGATTCCTAACATGAGATCCTTAAGAAATTTTAGATCTCAAATTACAAACTAGTTAGTGCTCTTGTGGAATGTGGAGTGAAGCTGTTAAAGCATGACAATAGAGGGAGGGTAAATCAAACATTCTTCAAGAGTCTGGTTGGAAGTCTGAGGAAGCTAATATGCACAAGACCAAACATTCTCTTTGGCGCTGGACTTCTTAGTTGCAACATAGAAGTACCAACTATGACTCATTTGAAGACAACCAAGAGAATTCTTTGCTATATAAAAGGTACACTAGATTTTGGACTATTGTATTCACCCTCTAAAGAGTTTAAACTTATCGGCTACAACAATAATGATTAGGCTGGGGACATTGATGATAGAAAGAGTGATAGTGGGTTTGTATTCTATATGGATGATATTGCATTTGCATGGACATCCAGGAAGCAACCAATTGTGACTGTATGTTGCTACCACCTCTAGTGTTTGTCACGCAATTTGGCTTAGAAATTTGTTGAAGGAGTTGCAAATGTTGCATGCAAAAGCTACGAAGATATTTGTGGACAATAAGTTAACACTAGCTCTAGTAAAGAACCTAGTCTTTCATGACCAAAGCAAGCACATGGATACCTAGTATCATTTTATTTGAGGATGTATTGCTAGAAAGGAATGCACTTGAGTTTGTGAAGTCACATGATTAGGGTGCAAATATCTTCACCAAGCCACTAAACTATGACACCTTCTACAAGATGAGAGCCTAATTTGTGGGGTCAAAAATTAAGTTTAAGAGGTGTTGAAAGTTAAACATAATTTTTGCTATGAAAATCTATTTTATTTATGAAAATGAGTTAGTTGAAGAGTTAAAGATACATAAAATAATAAGGCAAGTTTGTGTAATGAGTGTATATAGATTTTTTTTTTTTTTTTTTTTTGGAGTTATATAATAAACACAAGGAAGGTTATGGTTGGACATGGAGTATATATACCCCATGCATCCGTCAATTTTTAAAAAGTGTGAAAAAAGAGAAATACAATTATGTAAGAGTTTTTCTACTCTCTCTCTCTCTCTCTATATATATGTGTGTGTGTGTGTGTGTGTGTGTTTTGTGAGTGTGAATCACTTTCTTTGAGTGGTGCATGAGTGTTTGAGAGTGCAGTTGGCGAAAGACTCACCAATGTTTTTCCAACAACTAATCCTTATATTTTGAGAATAAGGCTTAGTTACTTTTGAGGATCCATAACTGATTCTAAACTTTAAAGTAAGGCTCAGTTATTTTTGTCGTTGTCGTGGTTCTTGTATTGCTTATATGTAAAGTAATTTCTATCATTTTTCTCAATCCAGACTACTTGACAATTTCAGTTTGTATATTGCACACTCTTTGAACTTTCATCATACACTTGAAATGTAAGCCTAATGGTGTTATTTGCTAGTGGAAGAACACTACAACTAAGTGGATTTAACATGCATTTGTGATATTACTATAAAAGATAGAAAGAGAATTTATTTAACGAGATCAGAGCTCACTTTTGTGCTGGAATCTTTAGCATTAGATTTTATGTATACATAACCAAAAGTGTTTCAATTGATATATGTTATTCTAAACAAAAAAATTATAATCTCTAACGTTGCTCCTAAGTTAGAGTCATATAATTCATAGAGATTCGCATCATGTTTTATGAAGAAATTCTTACAGTAATGCTGTGAATAGATTAGTCAGGATATCATAAGTGGATTTAATCAGGTAGAAGTGCAAAAGTACAAAGACCATCAGGCATTAAAGGAAGAGGGGGTGGGAGAAAACAAACATTAAAGGCAGAGTTGAAGCGGCTAATTAAAGTTTTGCAATAAGCAAGTGCAACTCTAAAACTCAGGGTAAATAAAACATTAGATTATAAGCTAATTAATAGGCAATAATTAGCAATATTCAAAGACAAAATAACCCGCTTATTATAGAACTTCAAAACAAGACGTTAAACCCTTCCAGGTAAGAATTGCAAATTGTTTAGTTGGTTTACCAAAAACAGAAAAGTGTTTATTTGTCTTTCTTTTTCCTATCCCTTTTCTTTAGCAGAAACCATAAGATTTTGCAGTACTTTTTCATTTCTTGATTTGATGCTACATAGTACTATTTTTTAAATTATTTTTTTCTTTTTAAATGCTACATGGTAATATTTTTTTAAATCACTTATTTGGTTTGTTCAGTAAAGGATCTTTATTTTGAGCAGTTGGGTCTCTCACTCTCTCACACACACACCTTAGAAATCATAAAATCATAGTGAATGCACGAACAAAGCGATCAAGGAATGGACAATGACATAGTTTTCTATAGATGGAAAAAAGGGTTTTTCTCTCTAGTAAAAAAAATGAGAAAATAAAAAAGGTTTTTCTATAAGTAGAAAGAAGTGTGAGAAAGAGATTGAAACCTTGAGCTGGCGAATTCAAAGAGCTTTCCTGTAGCAGAAAAGACCATGAGACCAATTTCAGCATCGCAGAGAGTAGAGAGCTCAAAAGCTTTCTTAAAAAGTCCTCTCCTCCTCTTTGAGAATGTCACCTGCCTTGCCGTCGAGTTGTCAATCTTCTTAATCGGAATTTTCCTCCGTGTCATTTTCCCAGATAATAGCTTATCAGACCCTTTACTTCAAAGTTCGAACCAAATTATTTGCCCAACCTTGTATTCCAGAAATGGAAACTACTTGCAAACAAAGCTGGGAGAGAGAGAGAGAGAGAGAGAGAAGAAAATTATGTTGAGAATAATAAAGAGATAAAAAAGGGTTGGTTTGGATTGCACTGAAAAAAAAAAAAAAAAAAAAATTGTGTGTTTATATTTTCTTTTCTGTGTACCTATGTATTGTTTATAAAATCTCTATAAGTACAGAAGTCTTCTAACATTATTTATATATTTAAAAATTATTTTCTTATAATATTTTTAATTTTCAGTTACACATAATAAATATTATGGTTCCGAATGATAAAGACTATAGAGAAATATAAAATGAAATTTATGTATTATTGTACGGAAGAGGAATATTGTCTTGATAGAAGTTTAGCCAAAGTTTCAGATCAAAATATATCAAACCCAACTGCACCTGCTTTTTTTCTTTTTTCTTTTTTCCCTTTTTATGAAAAAACTGAACTTACTCAACCAATGAAAGATGGAAAATATAATACTTACCAAAAATATTATATATATAAAATATAACAAATCATGCTGCGCTGACTTTTCTTTTCTTTTCATTTTTCATGAAAAAAACTGTACTTTACCTATAAAAGATGGAAAAATAAAATAAAATAAAATCTGAGCAGGTGTATCCTACAGGCCTATACAGCCCACGTAACTAACAAAACTGTCGTTTCTCACCCCCCCCCCCCCTCCAAAAAAAAAAAAAAAAAAATGTTGCGTGGCATGGAAATACACTAGCTTAATTTTAACATTGAATTTATTATTCATAAATTATCTATTAAAGATATTTTTTTAATCCTTTTTAATGTTTCATAGTAATTTGAAGATGAACAAAACCATAATAAAAGTTAAATTATAATTTTTATCTATTCTTATTTTTGTTTCTTTATATATTATTTAAGAGCATTCACAACGAAACTATCAAATACTAAAAAAGTTATTTTTTTTAACAGCTGACACCATAAACTACCTAATAAAATAATTAAAAAAATATTATTCTCTCTCCTTTTCTCTCACTCACTTTCTCTTTTCACACACAACCACATATTAAAATTTTTTTTTTTTTTTTGTTTACAATCTATGAACAGTAAA
Organism: Quercus variabilis; assembly: GCA_030445155.1. Taxonomy (NCBI): domain Eukaryota; kingdom Viridiplantae; phylum Streptophyta; class Magnoliopsida; order Fagales; family Fagaceae; genus Quercus; species Quercus variabilis. The sequence continues at coordinate 23,899,501 of CP129455.1, read as the reverse complement.
AATCCATATATGTAACCTTACTTTTCATAGATTACAAATTTTTTAAGTTTGCAAACCCGGATGAAATGGGTTTTAGACGACTTAAGTTGTAAAATAATACTAATGCTTTAAGAGCATTCACAACAAAACTGTCAAATGCTAAAAAAGTTATTTTTTAACAGCTCACACCATAAAATAGGTCAACTGCTATTGCCGTAATATTTAGCATCCAAGTTACAATAGGGTGTCACACCCTACTGTAGCTTCAAAGTTATAAATAATAATAATAATAATATTTTATATCTTCCTCTCCCCTTTTTATTAAAATAATATTTCTTTTTCTTTCTTTTTCTCTTTCTTTCATCATATCTCTGTCACTCCTCTTTCTTTATCTTTATCTTTTTCCGTTCAGTGACTTCAATCTTCACTATTTCCATCTCCCATTTTTGTTACTCTGTCTTCTCCCTTCTCTTCTTCTCCTTTTTTTTTTTTTTTTTTGGTGGGTTTTTAAATAGAGTTGTGGTGGTTTCCGACGGGTGTTGATGGTTTCTAGCGGATGTGGCTGGGTTTTTCGGCGGTGATTGTGAAAGGATTATAGGTTTGTGATTTTGGTGGGTTGTTTTTCTTTTTCCGATTGTTGGTGGTGATGAGGTTGTGGGTTTGGGTTTGGGTTTTTGATTTGGTGGGTTATTTTTATTTTTCTGCTTGTTGGTGGTGATGAGGTTGTGGGTTTGGGTTTTTGATTTTGGTAGTTGGGAACTGTGGTTGTGGGAGGTGGTGGCAATGGCAGTTGTTGTATTTGTGGTGGTTGCTGGATAGTGATTTTTTTTTGGGGGTTGGGGGGGGGGGGGGGGGGTGGTGGGCAGTGGCTAGCCGTGAGTGTGGGTGTGGCTATGGCTGTGGGTTTGCTTGGATAGAGAAGAAAGTGGTGGCTTTGTTCAAGGAAAGGGAGAGACAAATATGAAGAGAGAGAAAGAAACACAATGAGAGAATAAAAAAAAATATTTAAATGGAGTTGTAAAAATAAAAAATAAAACCTTCTATTTTTAGATATATTGTAAAATGATGTGTTAAAATAAATAAGACAAAAATTATATTTTAGTCTCTATATTTTTAGGTTATTCTTATTTTAGTCTCTATATTTTATTTTTATCAGTTATAGTCCTTATTTTAAAAAAGGCTTTCTATTTTAGTTTTTAACGTTACATCAAAAACAAAAAAAAGTTAATGTGACAAACGACTAAAATAATTAATATTAAATTAATGTCTACATGGCCAAAATTAATAATAAAAAAATATTTATTAACATTAAAAAATATCACATTAGCATCTAAATTAAAAAAAAATTAAAATCATATTAATTAAGATATAAGTGCGTCTTGAACAAGATCACAAACCCGATCCAGAAAAACAAGCTCAGAAATTAACAAAAAAAAAAAAAAAAAAAAAACCACAGATGTGGCATTTCATCAAGCAGGTGCTCTACGTTTTATGTTTTATTTGCTGATTGTGTTTTTCTATCCGGCATTTCATCGAACAGGTAGACAGCTTCATTTCCCAAACCAAAACCGTCGCGGGCCAAACTTAAACCCAACGCCGTGGCACCTTTTCGAACCCAAGACCTTCAGTGAAGATAGCCGCCAAATCCGAGCCTTCAAGATCTTCCATTGCTTGTCACTCTAGCAATAACACAGTCCCCAAACGCCGCCGTTTTCATTCCTCAAAATCCAGCGAGAAATGCCCAGAATTTTTCCGGTGGATCCATCAGGACCTCGAGCCCTGGGCTCGGACTGGGATCTCCAAGGCCCATTTGGCGGAGGCCCAGAAATACGCGGCTTTCCGGGTCGTGATCGTTGGTGGAAAGCTGTTCGTGGATTTGTACTACGCGTGTGTGCAAAGCCGAGCCATGTTTACTATATGGGGGTTGTTGCAGCTTCTCAAGAGGTATCCTGGAATGGTACCTGATGTGGATATAATGTTTGATTGCATGGATAAGCCCAGAATCCACCAGGCTGAGCATGAATCGATGCCGTTGCCGCTTTTTCGGTATTGTACCACTGTGGAGGACTATGACATTCGATTTCCTGATTGGTCTTTCTGGGGTTGGTAAGTAGTTTTTTAGACAGAGAAAGCTCAACCCCCGGCAAAGAAGAAATGGATGATCCGAGAAGAATTGTGACCGGGTGATCCGACACAGGGGACTCGGGTTAGGGTTAGGGTTAGGTATTCCATTCAATTTGTTTCAGATTTGGGAATTTACTGTTGTTTTTTTTTTTGTATATTTTTTTTTTTTCTAGATTTGTGTTCTTATTCAAGCTTCACTTTGATCTCAATTTATATAATTTTTAGTTTTTAATTCTGTTTTTATTTAGTTAAAATTAATAAATTAGTTTTTTTTTTTTTAATTTAGATGCTGATATGGCATTTTTTAATACCAAAAAATATTTATTATTAGGATTTTACTAACGTGTATCTTGAGGGCACACAATAGTATACCATTTTTGGATAAAATTTTATCGAAAATTAAAAAAGTTTTGACAGTTTTTTCAATTCCCAATAAGATTTTTCCAAAAACGAATTTGTTAACGTACCCTAACCAGACCCTTATTATTATTAATTTAGGACACATGGACATTAATATAGTATTATTTATTTTTACCGTTTACCACGTTAGCTTTTCTCGTTTCTGATGTAACGGCAAAGAGCAAAACAGGAAGCGTTTTTAGAATAGGGACTAAAAACGGTAAAAATAAAATATAAGAACTAAAATGAAAATAACCTGAAAATATATGGACTAAAATGTGATTTCTGCCAATAAATAAAATAGTGTTTTAAGAGCAGCATCCGAAAATGCTATCTTATTCCATTTTACCATTCTAAAAAACTACTTTATCAATTATACCAGACCATTTTACAATATATCTAACATCCCAAAAAAATAAATTTCCCATTCTTTTAAAAAAATTCTATTTTATTCTTTTCTTTTTACTATTTCTCTTTTTCTATTCATTTTCCTCTCTTTCTCCCTCAATATTTAGCACCAGTTTTAACACACAAAGCCACACACACACACACCGACCAATGATACACCAATCCACCTATCCAAACCTATCACCACACACACATAGAGCCACACACTCAAACAAAAACAAAAACCCAAAACAAAAACAAAACACAATCCCATTACCACACACACCAATCACCAGACACATCAATCCACCTATCCAGAATCTTCTCTTATTTTCTTTCATCTTCACACCAAACAAAAACTGAATACAATCCAAGAGTTTCAAACCCAAAAAAAAAAAAAAAAAAAAAAAAAAAAAAAAAAAAACCACCCACCGAAGCCCTCACTCCAATCCAAACCCATTCAGGCCACACTGATCACCACACACACCAATTCAGCTATCCAGAACCTTCTCTTATTTTCTTTCATCTTCACACCAAACAAAAACTGAACACAATCCAAGAGTTTCAAACCCAAAAAAATAAATGAAATAATAAAAACCCCACCACCAGAGCCCTCACGCCGATCCAAACCCATTCAGGCCCATCGAAGCCCTCACGCCGATTCAAACCCATCGGAGCCCTCACCCCAACCTCCTGACCCACTGTCGTCAAACCGATCGGAGCTCATCGGAATCACTATCGGAGCTCCGATTCAAACCCATCGGAGCCCTCACGCCGAGACATCGAAGAAATCCGATTCCATCGTTGTTAAAACCCATGGGGTCTTGGGTCTAAAGAGAGCAGAGAGCAGATGATAAAGAGAGAAGGAAGATAGAGAAAAGAGGAGAAATAATAAGAGAGGAGAGAGAGAAATTCCCGGGTTAAAAAGTCCAAAGAGTATTAAAATATATATATATATATATACCATTCAGCTATAGTATGATCTTAAATGTAAGATGGTACTATAGCTCGATGCCAAAAAAAAATTGACATTTCCCAAGTTTAGCCTTCCAGTTGCTGAGCAATTTTTGGGCCTAAATGCCAAATGTATCTTACATTTGGCATATGGCAAGCCCACTACTAATGCTCTAAGATGTTAAATGCTAAAAATTTACCTCTTTTGATACGAATGCTCTAAGTAATATTAGTATATTACCCAATTCTTTCATAGAGGAGAATTTAAATTTGAATTATATATACATGAGATAGGTTAAAGCTACACTTGGTGTAGTTTTAGAGTTACACATTTTCTAAACCTTTGGATTTAAATAAATACAACAATAAAAAAAACGTTATTAATACTAATATTTTGATTAGAATCTCATTTATTATTCCTTATTTATGACATTCCATACCTATCTCTATTCCCAAAACAATTTTCTCTCTCTCTTTCTCGTGTGAATGAGTTTTTATTTTACTGCGTTGACAGTAAAGGAAAAACAAGATAGGGAATTCATTGTAGTCCAATAATGCTTGAGATTTCTGTATATACAAGTTTTACTACAAGTTTTATGTCAAAAAAAATTATAGTCTATATTTAAATAATTCAAAATAAATTATAGTCTCATCTAGGGTTGGGTTTAAATTACACATGGTGTAAATCTAAGCAATGTTATACCAATCGATATTTTTTATTATATGTGAATTTTGACAAATCAACCGTTGGATTACATGACCTTTGTATATTCTTTATGCTTGCAAAATTCAAGGCGATCAAAAATCAATAATCATGTTATCTATCAATTATATAAACTCAGGTTTTTATAGTTTAAAATAATGCATAAAAGTTGAGCTTTTTGATCGAATAATAAATAACATCTAATTAGTATGAAAATTGGCATACATGTTAAAAAAATATAGAACATGTAATCCAACGATGGAATTTTCAAAATATAAATTCATTAATAAGTTCTTGGGTGGTGTAATATTGGTTAGAGTTACACCACATGTAATTTGAACCAAACCTATATATATATATATATATATAACTCTAGATAGGTGGTGTGTAGTTGAATTTGAAAACTAGAGAGACTAAAATAAAGTTCAATACAAGGTTATTTAAAACTAGACACAAAAAGGAAAGTTTTTTTTTTTTTTTTTGTTTTATAATTTTTTTTATATGAAGAAGAGGCTAAATAAAGTTAAGAACAAATTAATATTGTTTCTAAGTAATTTGTAGCTTTTAGTTTCATCCTTCAACCAATGCTTGTGTTAATTTAATTATTCAACTTCGTTTCGAAAATAATAATAATAACAATTAATCCAATGTTACACTTATTCCACATTCTTTTTAAAAATTGAATGTAGAGTGACTATCATTTTAATGATATTGCTTTACAAAGATATGAGACTAAAGAGTTCAAAAGAAATTGAAAAACTGCCGTTTATTTATCTATGGTTTGGCCTTATTATAGCTTAGGTCATAAACTTTTTATTTTTATATTTAAAACCCTATAATTTGGACTAAAATGCAACCAATTTGCATTTTGTGAACAAATTATTTATACCCTTTTTGTTTTCATGTATTACAACTTAGTCCCACAAACTTCTCAATTACTGCATTTTCACCCCTAAAATTTTTTAAATAAAATCTAAAACTCTAATTTTAATGGAATTCTATTGATTTCATTTTAGTCATCTTATGGGTAAAATGTAAAAATTGAAAGATTTTAAAATTAAATTGTATTTGGACAATATCATAGGTGGATATAGTGGCAAAGGATCAAAGAGACCGGGGTGGGGGAGGGGAGGGTAACCAAAAATTTTCTAAAAATCTTGAATATATATATATATATATATTAACCCTTAAAAATTGTATCAAAAAAAAATCTTATATATATATATATATATAAAAGTTGGGTTCAAGTTACACTTGGTATAACTCTAAATAATATTACACTACCCAATAACTTGTTATTAAATTCATATTTTAAGAATCCCACCGTTGAATTGCATGCTCTATGTGTGCTGAACATGCATGTCAATTTTCATGTCAATCAGATGTTATTTACCATGTGAAATTCTCAAAATATGAATTCTAAAACAAATTATTAGATGGTGTAACATTGCTTAGAATTACACCAGGTGTAACTTGAACCGAACTCATATATATATATATGAAATGGCAAAGTAGCTTGACTTCTAACATCCTAAATCTTAGTTAAATATTTTAGATATCTATAAATGAAATTGTTATTTTTTAAGTATATAGTTTATTTAAGAAATTATAAGGTTATTCATATTTATTTAAATAGAATCACAATTTTATTAGGGTTGGACATTTATAAATTATAGTGAATATGGTTATGCTAACAATTATCTCAAGTAATAATGAGAGAAAAAAAAAAAAAAAAGGCTTTTATTCTTACACTTTTGTAGACACCTAATTTTATAACATGTATTTAACCTCATCTGGAAACAAAAGAGTAATTTTACATCTAGAAGGTAAAATCGTAACTTTTGACCGTAATTTCATTCGCTTCATATAAAACAAATCTTGAAATCTTAATAATCAAAATTACAGCTCACAGGCTTCAATCGAAACCATTGGATTAAAAGATATTAAGAAATCAAGTTTTAACTATTAAAATGTATACACAAGGTGGTTCAAGTTACACTTGGTGTAACTCTAAATAGTGTTACACTACCCAATAACTTGTTATTAAATTCATATTTTAAGAATCCCACCGTTGAATTGCATGCTCTATGTGTGCTGAACATGCATGTCAATTTTCATGTCAATCAGATGTTATTTACCATGTGAAATTCTCAAAATATGAATTCTAAAACAAATTATTAGGTGGTGTAACATTGCTTAGAATTACAGTAGGTGTAACTTGAACTGAACTCATATATATATATATATGAAATGGCAAAGTAGCTTGACTTCTAACATCCTAAATCTTAGTTAAATATTTTAGATATCTATAAATGAAATTGTTATTTTTTAAGTATATAGTTTATTAAAGAAATTATAAGGTTATTCATATTTATTTAAATAGAATCACAATTTTGTTAGGGTTGGACATTTATAAATTATAGTGAACATGGTTATGCTAACAATTATCTCAAGTAATAATGAGAGAAAAAAAAAAGGCTTTTATTCTTACACTTTTGTAGACACCTAATTTTATAACATGTATTTAACCTCATCTAGAAACAAAAGAGTAATTTTACATCTAGAAGGTAAAATCGTAACTTTTGACCGTAATTTCATTCGCTTCATATAAAACAAATCTTGAAATCTTAATAATCAAAATTACAGCTCACAGGCTTCAATCGAAACCATTGGATTAAAAGATATTAAGAAATCAAGTTTTAACTATTAAAATGCATACACAAGGTTGAGTCCGATTAGGTGTGATTGTGAACAATTGATTTTAATTGGTACCATGAGTATTCAATTTAAAATTAGAGACATGTAATAATCCTAATTGATTGAACTAAAAATAATTGCAAGGTTGCACATAATTGATTAATTCAATTATCAAATATAAATGATTTCACAATTATTGTTGTAATTATCCTTTTAAAAGGGAAATTAGGCAAAATTAAGTGTTTTTAGGGCCCTAATAAATGTGATTGGGTTAAAATGAAATTTGCTCACTCTTTTTTCAATATCCTTGAATCATTACTATTTTTTTTTTTTTTGAGGAACAATTATTAATGAAAAGTTAAAATGTATTGTTCCTTTTTTTTTTTTTTTAAATGTATTGTTGCTAATTATTTAACCATAATAGGTTTAGACAAGTGGTTTTACCGTTTTATTTTTATAATTCAATAATTGGAAGAAGAGTATTTGTCAATTCAGCTACAACGCTCTTGGCAAAAGGTTTTATAACTTAATGGCACATTTTGTAAAAATGAGGAGATTTAAATGTTTGATAATATTCTTTGATATGTTAAAAAAAAAAAATTACTTAAGTTTTAGGCCCAAAAAATGTAAAAAGAAAACCAACAATACTACTAAATATATAAAAATGGAAATTTCATTTATATCATCTAAACTTACAAAGATGGAAATTTCATTTATATCATCTAAACTTACAATGAGAGAAGTAGGAAAAGAGAAAGTTCTAATTTATTCTTGTTTGGCAGAATTTACTTTGAAACCATATGTTTTGGAAGGTGTCAATTTATTTTCTTCATTATAAATAATATAATATAATGGAGAAAAATGTTTATAAAATAATAATAATAATAATAATAATGGAGAAAACACTGAGAGAGTAAAAATGATACATATTTAGATCGAAAGAGTGAAAAAATATTGAAAATGTTAAAACATGTATAATATATAATATTGGAATCAAATTAGTAAACACAAAACTATGGGCCCCAAAAAAAAAAAAAAACATGTTTGGTAGGAGTGTTATTTTAGGAGTGATTGAGTTACGTTTCTCATTTTAGAGTGTTTAAACACTGAATTTAGAAAAATCCTCTTTTCAGTTTTTAGTATTGAAATAATATTGTTCAATAGTACTTTTGTAAATATTTTAAAAACTGTAAGTCCCACTAATTAGACTACATGTAATTACTTTAAAAAAAAAAATGCACAGACACATACCAAACACACAATTATGTTTTTTTCACTTTTGAAATGACATTATTAGAAATATAGTATCAAACACATTTTTTCCATTATCTATACTATTATTTAAGGGGCTTCCCTTATTTGGAATTCTTATTTTTTTTATTTAAAAAATGTCCCTACACCCCTATGTTTAAGTAAGGACAATTTGACAAAAATGAAACTCTAACTCCTGCTAAAACATTGCCTAAAAAATAAGACTACTTTCTTGTTAATTTTAAAATTATTTTATCTGCTTATAAATTAGATTTTCAAAATAAAAATTATATATATAAAATAAAAACAAAGAGTTTTTTTTTTTTTTTTTTGGCTAAAAAAAAAGCTTCATTACACGCATGCGTGTGATGAAACTAGTGAATACTTTAAATACATATTTTGACAACATTTTTTAAATCACAATTTTATATCATTTTAAAAAAATAATACTCAAACACTGCCAAACAAGCTTTAAAATCTTACCAGATTTAATTGCAGACTTCCAGCAATAAAAAACAGGGACCAATGGAGAGGTCAACATCTAAACTTTTTCAACAAGCAAAAAAGGGACAAGATTTTTGAGGCCACGACTCTTTTTTTAATTTTTTGCAGAAGCGGGCCCATGACTTAAATACAAAAATGTTTTAGATACAAAAATGGATTTTTTTATTTTATTTTTCCTGAATAAGATAATTTAATTGAGAAGAAGGAACCAAAATGGTCCAGTCTTAGCTCAAGTGATATGCTCGACATATATTGCTCCATATCCCTGGGATAAACTGGCTAAGCACTCTTGTCACTTGTTCTAGTAGATGATTTTATATTGGCAAATATTAATAACCACGTGCACTGTTTGTTAAAGTTAGACTAATGCAGATCCTATTTAATAAAAAAATTGAATTTATTGAAAGAAAAAAAAAAAAAAACATAAAACTGACTCCACAATCTATTTTAACATTTTTTTTCTCTCTATGAAGCTAGCTCCTCAACCTATAAAGCTGTAAAAATAAAAATGACATAAAGCTGAATAAAAAGGACAAAAAGATGTTGTAAAGTATAAAAAGCTGCTTACAGCACCTGTTAACAACACAAGCCATTTATATTAGAAATTTTTTTATTTTATTCAAGTGTGATCTACATCGAATTCCAATAATTATTAACCTTAGTATAAAGGATCACACTTAACTAATTTGAAGTTAAGATTTTTAATTTTTTTTTTTTATTTTGGTATCGGTAAACCACTATACATATCACTCGTGCTAAGAGACTAGATGATTGATGTAGTTTTATCTATTTTTTGATTCATGAGTTCTACTAGATGATTTTATAAAGGCATATGTTAACAAGCACCACGTAGTTCTTGTTAAGGTTAGAGTAATGTGAATCCCATTTAATAAAAAATTGGATAACTGAAGGAAAAAAATATATATATAAAACTAGCCCCACAATCTATTTTAATATTTTTTTTCCTCTCTATAAAGCTGGCTCCACAAATTATGTAGTGCTCGTTAAGGTTAGGCTAATGTAAATCCTATTTAATAAAAAATTGGATAACTGAAAGAAAAAAATATATATTCCACAATCTATTTTAATATTTTTTTCTCTCTCTATAAAATTGGCTTCATAGCCTATAAAGTTGCAAAAAAAGGACATAAAGCTGCCAAAACAAAAACAAAAAGATGTTGTGAAGCACAAAAAGCTATTTACGATACCTATCAACTTGGGAAATTTTTTATTTTATTCAAGTGTGGTCTACATCAAGTTCCAATAATTGTTAACATTTAGTATAAAATGTCATACTCGACTAATTTGAAGTTAAGATTATTTTTGTTCGGTAACAGTAAATGGGGTACCACATTACATATCTCTCGACCTAAGAGACTAGATGTTTGAAGTAGTTTTATTTGTTTTTTGATTCATGAGTTTAATTATTTCAAATTGTAATATAATAGAGTACTTGATTTAGATATATATCTCAATTTAACAATTCGAGAATTGGGATTGAAAAAATAAATAAATCAAAGGATGTGACCGCATGTACTATATATGATTAATAAATCAAATTATACAAAGATTGAAGCGGTAAGTGTAATTATTAGTTTTAAAATGTTTAACATGTTCATATTTTCTTGTTATATCAAAAATAAATATGTTCGGTGAGATTTCCAAGTGTAAACCTACCAGTGTTATAAGTGACCTCATGTACCATTCATGATTCACATTTTGGCTATTATTTTGGGTAATGTGAGAAAAATGACTAAAAAGAGTCAATCACAATTTATTAGCCTATTACTTGAAGAGTAATACACACATCGGGTAGATAATCAATTACTTGAGGAGTTCTACTTCGAGATATTCACACTAGCACCCCTAAAACAAAACGAGAAAAAAAGAAAAAGAAAGAGAAGAATGACATTTTAATTTTTTTTTTCGCACTAGCCCTAACATGTTAAACGTTTTTTTTTTTTTAAATTTTATTATATATATATATATATATATATATATATGTATGAGTTTACTTTGTGGTGATTGGTGAATACCAAATTATATACTGATGCAATTTTGACCCAAAAAAAAACATATAATTTAAAATCTTGCTTTATTTTATTTACTTATATATATATATATATGAAGAGAGAGAGAGAGAGAGAGAGAGAGAGAACCAAGACGATCTAATTAAATATGGATGAAACCTGTGAAGTATTAATCTTGAGTTGCCAAGGAAGACTAGGAAATAGAACAATCCAACCTAGAAAAATTCAAAAATCAAAATTAAAAACAAAAAAAGAAGAAAAAGGAAAACAGTGGGAGCAAATTAATATTATGAATTATGATATCACTCTTCTCAAGTTGGTGCAAGAATCTGGAATGCAAAATCATAGGAAGCTAATAGAAGTCTTATTGCAAGCAAGATTGACTTGAAAACATTTTTAGACCTGAAGGCTTAAGCCCCACATTTTTGAAAAAGAAATGTTACGGAAAATATGTAATACTAGCAATCACATAAACAAATCCTATTGTAGAGTTGTGAATCAATTTATCAATAGTATGACTTGCCATCAGTCTCAAACCTACACTTAACCTTTTCCAACACCCTCTACTTCATTTTCCATTGTAAAAAATTGACCCTTGATTCATCCATAAAAATGACTAAGCATTCAAAATCTACCATATACACAAGCAGACTTTATTAGAATCAGCTGGTGGAAACAAATTGGTCTTACAGAAAATTAATTACAGCTCTGAGCTAGGATTTGTATTTACTTAAACATGGTCTTTTTTCTTTTGTATTAGAGAAAAGAAAATCCATGTATGCTTCTTGATCTTCACTATGCTTCAAATTTATTTAGGAAAAGGTAGCCTGCAAGACACAGAAAGATGCACTAAAGCAAAGAGTTTCTCTATAGTAGCAGCATCCATTTCTAGGCATGCAGTCAATGATGATAGTTAAGTTGCTACACAACCAGAAAAATTGCTCATAGATGAGTTGAAAGTGACATCAACTTGTGGTTGCAACCATTAATTTCACTAACAAATTTATCTTTCAGTACCAGATAAGCCCATATAGAACTGAAAATTAGAATATAGTACATACTGTAATGCTAAATCCAGAGAAATAACTAAACCTAAGGACATATTTATCTATTTGGTCAAGTTCCTCTATTGAAACTACAAATATATGCTATAAGGCCCCTAAATATTGAGTTTCGATGTAAATATCATTTGATTGAATCCTGAATATTATTTCATACTTCATCCAAAAAACTCGAAATTTTAAGAATTTCACAAACTTACCCCAACTTTAGAGATATGTCTGAACTGTCATTGTCTTGAGGATCAGATGAGCTGTAAATATTGGTGATTAACTCAGATGACTGACATTGTTTAAGTACATGTTTTTGAGTGCTAAACAGATTCTCCATCTGTTGAGGAGAAATTTTTTATAACTGAGATAGGAAGGGAGGAGGAAGAATTTTTTCTCAAAAAAAAAAGACCTATTACCTGTTTTAATCGTTTGTTTGCTTCCATCATTTGGGCTCCCTGCATTAAAAGAATAAGATGAACAGAGAGCCATTACTAAGACTTCTTAGCCTTAAATACAAGATATGATTTAATTAATATGGTATATTTACCTAACTTCTTATATAAGAAATAGATGCGTTATGAATTGGTATAGGTCAGGTGATAGGATAAACAATGTAACATTCAGTTCTGAATTTATGTAAACAATGGTTTCAACTAAATATTCAATGGTGCTTGTTACTTCTTGTTACCATGTGAACTTTTCCATTCTCTACCCATTGAGCTAGCCAGTGCACGCAAAAACCACTATTTTTATGAACTTGCACCAACTTGCATTCGCATTATGACAAAGTTTTAGAGCTGACATTTGCTAAAGATATGGATTTAAGGTTTAAGCTTAATACATTATAGTAGTCCTAATTGTACACAGTATTAAACTATATTACTGCAATCTTAGGGTTAACACAGAGTTAGTCTACTGCATATTCCCTTAAAAAAGTACACTATAATACACAAAATTCAATAATAATATGTAGTTGTTTAAAATTTTCTACTGTTCACGTAGGCATCTAAGACAAAACCACTTTAATACCTTGTGTTCTTTCAACTTCTATTAGTTTCTTCTTTCCACCTAATATTTCAATATTTTACCATAATAATATTATGGAGCGGATCAACACTAAAGTAAGAAACTAATACATTGAAGCCATATGAACTTTAGCTCAAGGGCACTGATCTGTTCCGGAAATGTCTTGAAAACATTATAATAATTGTATGAAATGTCCTGCAAAGATTTTAAGTTTGGAACATGACCTTTTGCTGAAGGGCAGTGATCTCTTCCAGAAATCTTGCACCCTGCAAGACAAAAGTTTCTTATATTAAGAGAAGGTGCATAAATTTCAACAAACCATTAAAATGCTGGCAAACAGAGATAAAAAAGAGAGACAAGCCTTTGTTCCTATAACACGGCTCAGGCCTACTTCAAGCTCTTTCTCTAGTTTCTGTAATTCTTCTATATCCATTCCAGGGAGTTCTTCTCCACTAATCTTCCTGTGTTAGGTGTGAACATTTCTCAACATTAATTTATTGTTGTATGGACATGTTTCTACAGTAACAAGATGATAGTGACGTAGCTACAATACCTCAGTTCATGTGTCTTCTCCTCAATTTCCTTGCTCAACATGGCGTAGGAGGTACCGTTCTCAAGCTAATATAAACAATTGCCGTTCATGAAGATTTTTGAAATATCATGTGTTAGCGTGAAGAAGGTCTTTATATGAGAAAGAATCTGACAAATAAGTTATACGTGGAGAAGCAACTTTACAGTTTGTATATGAAGGAGGGTTTAGATCTATTGGAGCACTTCAATACGTTTAACATGTTGAACACCCAATTGTCATGTTTTGGGGTGCATTATAAGGACGAAGATAAAGCGTTACTTTTATTAGCATCACTGCCTACACATTTTGATCATTTAGTGACTACGTTGATGTACAAGAAAGAGACTATAGTACTCGATGACGTGACTAGTGCTCTCTTGTCACACATAAAGATGAAGCAAGATGATGATGGTTCTCAGGCTAATGGACTTATTGTACAGTTAGAGTCGAGTTATTGGTGTAGAAGTGAGTCGAAATCCAATGGGAACAGATCTTAGTCTAGATCATGTACAAAGAAAAATGTAGAGTGCTTTTATTGTCACAAGACACAACAAGAATCAATGTGAAGAGTTGAAAGAGCATTTAGAGGAGAAGATGAATGGAAAGAAGCCCCTAGAATCAGCTAGTGTTGTTAAAGAAACATCAGATGAAAGTGAGGTTGGTGCAAATTTACTTTCTGTCTCATGCAAGTAATAATGTTCTATGGGAATCTTGGGTTTTAGATTCAGCATGCTCATATCATATGACTCCAAAGAAATATTGGTTTGACACGTATAAGCCTTACAATGGTGGTATGGCCCAAATGGGAAATGATGCTACATGCCTGGTTATTGGAATTAGAATAATTTGATGATTTGAGAGTGACGACTTTCTGTTTGTTTGGTATTGATGCCAAATACCCTTAGGTGGTGATGCCTAGGGCTTGCAAGCAGATTTTAGAAGGTGGAGCCTAATGTTTGTCCTGTTTAACCTTTTATTCTCCTTTTATCCTTATTTTCCTATTTTATTCTACATCAACTTGGTATAAGAATGTTTGATCCCCTCCACCCAATTCAAATCAATCCAAAAAAAAAAAACTACACCCATTAGCCCAATTTTCAAAAGAAGATGTGAGATTAGGCCATTAAAGCCAAAATACAACCCATGCATATCAAGTTCTTAGCAACGACTAAAGTTTCAGTCTTCGTATTTTGTGGCTAACAATGACTTCCTTTGATAGAGACTTTGAGGAGCAGCTTAAGGAGGATGGGAATTGGGAAAAGCCTCCTTAACTCTTATTCCTCGATTGATAACCTCCTCACACTTATTGATACAGTCAAAAATTTGTTAGCAAATGTGGATCTTGCATATCAAATTTGTGAACTCATGCTTATAAGCTACGAGTGTGAGGCATTTCTTCCTGATGTGGGATTGAGCAAATCTATGCGGGAGGCATCGGCCTCCTCGACCTACTCCTAAAGCGGACAATACCTTCTAAGGGAGAGATTCGTTTCTCCATAAAAAGGCGCCTTTTGGGGTTTAAGTGAAAACCCCCACCTTCCCCCTTCATCCTTAAGCGCTAGGCATAAATGAAGGAGTGCCATCAAGCAGCACTAGCAAGTGCAAATGCTAGGCCTTACCCATCAAGTAGTACTACTTAATAGGTACACCCCACTTGTGAGCTCATGCTTATAAGTTGCAGGTGGGAGGTGTCTCTCCTCGATGTGGGTTGAGCAAATCCGTACAGGTGGCACCGGCCTCCTCGGCCCATTCCCAAAGCGGACAATACCTTTTAAGGGAGAGATTCGTTCCTCCACAAAGGCATTAGTCAGTAATGAACTTTTCAGTTGCATCTTGCATTATTGAGATTACAAGGATAACAACAACAAATGCCCTATATGATGATGAGCAAATGAAGGAAATATTTCAGCTGATTGTAGCAACATTTGAAGATTTGTCTATTTGTCTCATGTGCCTAATTGTTACTATACGAAGGAGGTTTCAATTCTTGACTTTGTTGCAAAGGTTCGGTCATGCTTGGTGATGCTGGACCTTGAATGTGATGCATTGATTGTTGAGATGTTTCAAATTTTCTTTTAAAATAATTGGGTCCATCCATTCACTTGTTGTATTTTCAGCCATGGAAACAATTATGTCTTTGGACATATATAAAGAAATTTCCTTGAATCTTCTCAGCTCACTTTTAGCTAGTGCAAGAAAGGAAATTCAAAAAGTTTCACCTGTTTTGTAAAAATTGGGGGAGCAAGTAATCACTAAGATTAATGCCTAACAAGACAAAACAATGGCATCCACTCAAAAACTACCCAACAAGCTTGAGGGCAAAGCTTTACACATGAGAGATGGTAACGTTGAGGCACCAAAATTTGGTTATGCAAAGGAGATGCACATTGAGGCACCAAAATTATTTTTGAATGTGAAAATAATTTTGTCCTTGACTTTAAATTTTGAATTTGGTTTAAATGTGGAGGGTTTTATTGGATTTGATTAGGCATTTTTCATATTGTTGTAATACCTAAACCCTATTAAACTAGTACATTTGTAATCGTGAAAGGTAGTGCAATTTGAATAAGAATAATTAGAAAATTTGAGAATGATTGCTTTCTCTTTGTTTGGTGGTGAATGGTGATGTCTAGGGCTTACAGGAAAATTCTAGGTGGTGAAGTCTAGTATTTGTCTTGTTTATTCTCTTATTCTTATTTTCCTACTATGTTCTACGTCATATAAAATTCTTACATATTTAGTAAATTTCTAATTTTTGCAGGCATCAAATTAAATGACTTAGACTTTTGGATTTGGTTCAAGCTATTGCATTAAAATGTTACATAATTACTGCTTGTAAGATAAATATCATAGAGTAAATACTATTTTAGTTTTGGAAATTTTAAAGATTGAAAAGATACTCTAAAATTCAAAGTAAGACTTCACAAAACTCGTCATATTAGTTTTCCATGACAGTTCATCACGAAGCCCTACAAAATCCTAGACATCTAGGTATGCACTTCTTGTTATTTAAATTAATGTTGCTGAAAATTTTATCATTAACTACATTGAAATTCCTTTTGAAAATGCTTCATTTGGTTAATTGCAATTCTTAACAACCACAATCAAAGACAAGTGGAATAGTGGATAAGTCCCACTAATGCACTGTAAAGAGCACAATTATGATGGAAAAGACCATGTTATTATCATGACCCTAATTAATGTGACTATAAGATCAATACTGAAACTAACATAGTACTTATTAAATTTGAAAGAAATCTAGTAACTTGACTAAGTTATGCTACTTATTTTCACTGTGGTTTAGTTAGTAATTAGAGATTCTTATTCAAAGTCAAGTCACTCATGACATCATTTCGCAAGAGTATGTCTTCCTAATCTTATTCTTTCTACTTGTTGTCTCGCTATTGTTAGTCTTGCCCATCAAATATTTTCAGAGCTAGGTTATTCCAACATTTGATCAATTTTATCATTCCAGTCATGGAATTATCATTAATTGAAGCGTAAGTGGTTATCCTGTCTGTCTGTAATCCATCATTAAGAATTGTGTAACTAGCCTCGCTTAGATGGTAAGGTCTCTTATATTTAGGAACATGTAAATGTAATTCTTTTTTTCCTTTTTAAAATAAAAGAGAGAACACTTTTGTCCTCTCTTCATGTTACCATTTTCCTATCTGTAATGCCTGTTAGAATGGTAGAATTCTGTGTCACCTTTGATGTGTTACTAGGGGGTAGATCTCCAATTTTCTAGTTAGTGGTTTTGTATCACTGAATGGTAATTTCAGTTCAATTGAAGTACTATATCTGAACAGGTTAAACTAGAGTACTCTATATCTTTCTCTATGATGTCTTGCATAGGTCTGGTTTTGAACATACACAAATACAGTACCCCATTGAGATTTCAAGCAGAAATACCATGCTCGTGATCATATATTTTCTATGAGATCCTGACTTGTCCACTGCTTGTGCAGCCTCATTTCAAAGAATTTGGTTATGTACTCTCCTTATAAATACATGCTTCATCCCTATCCTAGAAATTTCTTTTTGAAGTCTCAAATTGCAATCTTTGAGGGAGGGTTTGGCATGGTTAGCTTATGAAGGATTTAATCTTGGGGGAGAGAGAGCTTTAACCACACTATCCTCCAAGGAGGAAAAGGTTATTCCTAACAAGCTTGCAATAACATGAAAAATATTAAAGGTGACACAGAAGAATGGCATCATTTTAATGGGGATTAAACTAAGGTTCAGGCATGGATATTTGAAATTGAAAAGAGTTGGAACTCATTGAAAAGAAGGTGACTTCTCTCTTTCCCAAGAGCAATTGCCAAAATACTGGGTTGTACATGTCATTTCCAATTCCTAAGGCACTCTGGGAAGATGTCTCTATGAATATTGTTGTGGGTTTTCGAAAGATGAAAAGGATTAACAAGAGTCTAGATGCTTATCATGTGACTGATTTTTACCCTATGAGATTGTAAGACTTCATTGTATTTTAAAGACTATGTCATTAGATCAAGAAATATAAGTTCAAAATCCATTGGGCACAACGTTTAGTTAATGTTCGCAACTAACCTTCAACATAGTTCAACTTGTCATCCTCAAATTGATCAAGCATAGGTTGCTAATCAAAGTTTAAGTGATTTTCTGAGAGTTATCCATCTAACTCAAGTTGAATTGCTTACAATCGGTTTGCCAGCCTAACTGCCAATTATAGTCCATTTAAAGTTGTGTATAGTCAAAATCCTATTACCCTTCGAAACAAGAATCCTATTAATGCTATTGACATGATATTATTGCTTACTACTAATCATTGTAGTGGAGATATTGAGGAAGGAGTTAAGTATATAAAATTGCTACTCATAATATTAGTGGAGACATTGAGGACAGAGTAAAATATATAAAGAAGTTGCATGAAAATGTTCAAGACTGATTTCTCAAAAAAATTCAAAAGTACCAAAAAAAGTAAGCCAACAGAGATAGAAAACCAGCAACTTTTAAGAAAGGTGATTTGGTGTAGATTCATCTTTAGAAGAATGCTTTCTAATTGGATATCTTGGGAACCTTTGCCTAGAGTTGATAGTCCTTTCAAAGTACTTCAATGTTTTAGCAAAAATATATACAAACCATATAAAGTCTAGTGAATAGGTCTTGCTAACTGTTTTTAAAAATATTTGGTCAAACCTTTACTTTGTATATTTTTCCTTGAAATGTAAGTAATTTATTATGCATGGAGAGTTTTTCCAAGTAAATCCTGTTTAAGTCCTAGATCATGTATGAAATTAAAAGAGAGTATTATTTTGAATTGAAAATTGGCTTTTGGCTTTTCTTATATCTCTTTGCAGCAAACCTTCTACCTAAGAAAATTTTTGTAGACAACTTATCTGAAAATACCGAACAACACAGGATAAACAAGGTCCTTCCTGCTCATTGTTTACCAAAAAAATTGCATCAGTGATGAAATTTCTCTATATGAACAATCCATACCCAAAACTATTGTTTCAGTAAACATTCAAAGAAATATCCAAATTTTTCGTAAGATTTAATGAATGAAGGGGAAACTTTAAGATTGTGAACCAAATCAGGACGGAGCCAGGACTTAGAGTTAGGGGGGCGGGCCTGTTATTGGCTATATGCGGCGGCTTTGACCTTTGGCTCTACTATTACTTAGCCGTTTGATGGATTTTTTTTTTTCTTGGTGTGTGACTTTGATGTTGCTACTAGGTAAGGACAAAATAATTTTATTTAAAATTTTTTAAAAGGCCTGGTTTTTTGTGTTGGGTAAAATTGGTTAATTGGGCTTATTTTGTTTTAGATTTACTATGTTCAATTTTTTTTATTGTGCTAATTTTTTGGGCTTGTATATTTTGATTTAGATTTTAGATCTATTGACTTTTTCTGAGGAGGAATGTTAGAGCTACAAAGTTGTTTACAAATTGCTAATATAGTGAATGGTTATTAATAAGTCAAAAAGTGGTGTAAGCAATGGGCTAAGTGCGAGCCAATAAAAATTTTCTACCTCAAGAATTTGTAAAAATGTTGTAGAAAAATTTGTAGCTATAGCATTACTTTTAAAAGAATTAATGATATTATTAAAGAGGGGCAAAGTGTAATTTTATAGAACAAAGTTACTAAAATTAGTACCCGAGTATATACTAATATATATTTTTTTGGGGGGGGGGGGGGGGGGGGGGGGTGTGGTTTGCCCCCACATCAAAGCTTGCCTCTGTCCTTGAACTAAATCTTCTAATTTTCTATTCCATATAATTTTTTATATTCTCTCTTCCTTCTTTTCCCCCTAAAATCAAAATCTATTGATCTCTTCTCACATTTCTTGATATTTTCTAAATGTATTATATTTTCCTTCTTTATGGGTATTAAGCAATGGAAATTCTAAAGTGGAGTTCAAAGTTAATTCTATTTCCCCCAATTTGAATGAGCAAAACTAACAAATTATTTTTTGTTTTTTTTAGAACCTAAAAAACTAAAGTTTTTTACATCCTAATGCTGTACGTTTCTTAACAGCTAATGCACATATTAGAGCGTGATGGAGCACCCCTGTATGATTTCATATAAGATGACTTGAAATTTACGTGGCACAAAAAATTTGAATTGATTTCAAGCTAAAAATAGTTATTTTATTTTATCATTAAACCTTAAAGGACTCTCAAAAATAACAATTAAAGCCTAAATAAAATTAAAATGAAATTAAAAAAATAGAGATACTTTCATTAGGACATCCTTTCAAGTATGATGTTTAGGCATATCTAATGCTGTTGTTATAGGCTCTTAAAATTGTAGGTAATTTTTTTTTCCTTTTTTCTTTTTGAGAGGAAAATTTTTGGGTTGCCTATATACCAGTAAACAACTTTTAGTGACTTTGGATTTTAGTATGTGTTTTAGGTAATAAATGCAAATCTTCCCTTACCATCTTTTAAAAAAATATAATCTTTTTTAATTTTTTTTTCCAAATATGAAATTTAATAACCTAGATAATTATTAATAGGAATTTGTTATGATCATGTTTGTATATGGAACAATTTATTCTATCATTTAAAGAAAATATAATGTGGCAAGATTCTAATGAAGGATTTTAATGTAGAATAGAATTTAAAATCAATTAAAAATATAAATTACAATAATGAAATTAAAATTGTAAGGACTCAAAAACTTATTGATAAAATTTTATGAGGTCAACCAAAAGTTAAATTCCTCCAAAATGCACATCAAAATATGATATTTTTTCCTCTCTTTTATTTTCTATTTACAGTGTAAATATGAAATTTGAAAATTATGATTGTTATTAACAGGCAATTATTATGATTTTGTTTCTGTATAGAACTATATTCTAGCATTAGATATTTATTATAATTATATTTGTATTGGAACTAAATATTCTATCATTTAAAAAGAATGACAAAATTTGGTTACAAACTTAGTTGCATCCTTATGCTTCAACTTCCTCCAAGATACTAACATGTATTTTTGTTTGCACATGACTCACTTTACCACACTTAACCCAACCAATACTTGTCATGTGTATTGCACACATGCATGTTAGCTTCTTAGAAGAAGTTAAAGCCTAAGGTTGCAACTAAATTTCCAACCAAACTTTGTCTTAAAGAGAATATGATTACAAAATATAAATTTAATTTAATTAAAAATATATATTAAAATAATAACATGTAAAATAGTACGGCCTCAAAAACTTATGGCATGATATTACAAACTCAATTAAAAGTCAAACTTTGGTTTTATATATATAATAGATTTTTAAAAACTTTAACAAAATATGTTTTTTTTTTCCTTTCTTTTATAATATAAAAATTTGACAATTATAGTAATTATTAATAAGCATGGCCGACAATCTTTTTGTTTTTATGTATGGCCAAATTGGTCATCTAGCTAACTAATGTCCATAGAAAAGGGTAGATGTGTATGTCACTTCGGGACGAAGATAATGGCAAAGAGTTTGTTGTGATGTCGGTTAACCCATATATAATGATATTGAGGTTATGCAAAGTTGGGAGATTGAATTGAAGAAGGTGAGTGATCCATCGAATACTTGTCATTCCAAAAAATTACTCAAACGAGGGTTGACCCAGTCATAGCATCTTCAAGTGCAAATGCAAGTCCAATATAAGGGTATATTCCATCAACATTGATGGAAAAGTTTTTGAGAACATCGTTTCACAAGAAATGGTGGACAAGATTAAGTTGAAGATTGAACCCCATGTAAAGCCTTAACGAATAGTATGGTTTAAGAAAGGTAAAGAGGTAAAGGTAACTAAAAGATATCTTGTTTCTTTTGAAATGGGAAATAATTGTAAAGATGAAATTTGGTGTGATATTGTTTCCAAGGATGTTAGTCACTACCTCCTTTGGTGTAGCCTTGGCAATATAATGGGCATGCTATCCAAGATGGCCATAGAAATACATATAGCTTTAAAATTAGAAAATTTGAATTTATCCTTTTGCCAATTAAGAAGGAAAGAACTCCTAAATCTTTCAAAGAAGAGGGTAGTAATTTTCTTATTTTTTCCAATTGTAATTTAAGATAAAGTACTACAGAGGTGTACATGTTAGTGGCTAAAGAAACAAAGGAAGCTTCTTAGTGTACTCTATAGCCTACCTAACAAAGTACACTATCTAATAAATCTAAAGGAGCATGAAGAATTGAATAGGCAAGCTATGGTCCTCATGGAGATTTTGAAAAAGGCATATGTTAGAGAAAACATGACTCATTGTGTAGTACCAACCTTACTCATGCCAAGGAGGATGGCACTTGATAGATGTGTGTTAATAGCCACACCATGAACCAAATTATTATCAAATTATCTAGTTATATTCCAAAAATTGATGACTAAAAACATATTGAAGAGCAAGAGAATGCCTAAAGAATGTTAGACTGAAGCGATTGATTATGCAATCTATTTGTCCAATCATTTCTCAACTTTGTGTGTTTAGGAGCATAGCATATCCACATGTACTAGATTAGGAGAGGTCCATGATAGATAACAAGAGCAAAAATTATGTCTTTATTGGCTATGATTCAAGCTCTAAAGGTTATAAGCTTAAAAATCCGAGCACTAGAAAATTAACTGTTAGACGAGATGTGAAATTTGATCAGGGTTGGAACTAGGATTTGAACCGGGAGGGAGGGGGGGGCCAAAGCTTAAAACAATTTTTTTTTTAATGAAAATAAAAAATAACACCTATTTCATATTCAACAAAAAACTACATATAAAATAAGTGTTTCTTAAACATTTGATATTATAAAAATGCCGACAGAGTATAACATACAAAATAAATGTTTTTTAAATATTTCAACACATTTATCAAAATGGAACTCGACGCTCTTTTAAGTCTCAAAAGTCGTCTATGATTGAACAAAATAATAATAATGAACAAAAAAAAGTTGGAAAAGAAATAAATTTAAAGGATGAAATTAAAATCTTACCGAAGCCAAGAAGAAGTTTTGTTAGGGACATTATTCAAGAAATAAAATACAGACTTAAAACTATCTCCACAAACTCTATAATCTATGGTATGCGAAAGAGATGAAGTTACGAGTAAAAAACGACAAGTAGATGATTGGTACAACATCAAGTTCACAACAAAAGAGAGAATAACTCAACTTGAATTCAATGAAACTTCCAAAATGAGAACTATGTTTTGACCAATATTCCTAGTTTTTTTTTTTTTTGGGTACTCTTCCCCACCCCCCCCCCCCACCCCGCGCCCCGCCCCGCCCCTCCCCTCCCCTATATAGGTTCGTCCCTGAAGAAATGGGAGCACCCAAGAATAAAGTTCAAGAAGAGTTTGACACTCCACCTCCATCACTATTAGGTTTTAAGGATTTAGAATCTAAATGTATTAGAACTTTAATGTGTAATGTTGGCAAACCATAATCAAAACTTAGAGTCTAGAATTAGGCTACTCAATGTATGTTTATATGTAAAGTTGGAATCGAATGTACTGCAGGATTTATTATGTAAATCTGTCAGGCTCGATTAATCGAAAATTAGACTTGATCAATCGAAGCTTGTGCAGATTGTTTTTCTACAGATTTTTCCAACTCAGCCCAAACCTGTATGACGTGTAGGGTTTTATGTTTTGCCTTAAGTATAAAAGGAAAAACCCTAATCACGTTTTACAGTGGTTGTTTATGTTGTGTGTATGAATCTCTTGTAAGATTTAGAAGTGTTTTCCTTCATACATACTTAGGGTTTCCAATCTCAAGATTGATGTCGAGAGCTTGGTGATCATCTCAGTTGCTACATAAAGAGCTTAAAGAAAACACAAGTGGGAGTTCTTGTGGTTACCGTGAATCCAAGAAAGAAGTAGTCCGTGGACTTGAAGCTGTCACATAATTGTGATAGTAAGTTTCCTACTCAAGGTAGCAATAAGATGTTAGTGGTCTAAGTCACTATTATGTAAACTTTAATTCTTTCACAGTAGATCTGTTTTATCTTGAAGATAGCTAGGTTAAATCCTTCCCAGATTTTTTACCGGTTTGGTTTTCTTTGGTTATCATATCATTGTGTTATTTATTTTCCGCACTGTTCAATGATATGATTTATTTGTGTTAACCTAGATTTGAATAATTTACCTAAGTTAATCACTTGACTAAATAACTAGGTTAATCTGTTTGTGTTTAAGGGGTCTAAAAACGTACAATCACAAAAATCTCCCATTTGTGAAAGTCCATCCTCATAATCATCACTAGAAAGAAGTGACCAAGAAGAATAAGAAGTCTACTCTATCTCTATGATTCAACAGAGTATATAGTTGATCTAACGCTCTTTAATCTGTTTGCTGATTGTGAACCTACAAGAATTAAAAAAGTTATGCAAGATAAGAAATGGATAAATTCTATGGTTGAAGAGATCAAGGTAATAAAGAAGAATGATACATGAGAGCTAGCAACTCTTCCGCATGGAAAGAAGGCAACTGGTGTAAAATGGGTGTAAAGATGAAGAATAATGCAAAAATGAGAGGTAGAAATACAAAGTAAGACTGGTGGTGAAAGGCTATAGCCAAGAAGGTATTGATTATGATAAAGTATTTGCCTCAATTGCTCATTTGGAAACTATATGTTTGCTAATTTCTTTAGCAGATTAAAATAAATGGAGAGTTTATCAAATGGATGTAAAATCTTCTTTGTGGAAAGTTTATATTGAAGAATAAGTTTTTAATGTGCAGCCTATAGGCTATGTTGTCAAAGGGGGAAAACAAAACTTTGTAGTTTAAGAAATCTCTATATAGCTTGAAACAGGCACCTAGAGCTTGGAACAACCTAATTGACAAATATTCTTAGGAGAAAGATTCTCTAAATGCGCACATGAACATGCACTATATTGTATGGTGCATAAAAAATGGAGGTATCTTGATTGTTTGTTTGTATGTAAATGATTTGATTTTTATAAGAAACAATCAAAGTAAGTTTGAGGGCTTCAAGAAAATAATGACTAAGGAGTTCGAAATGACAAATATTTGGCTTATGTCCATTATCTAGGCATTGGGATGAAGCAAATGGAAAATGAGATATTCATTTCCCAAGAAGGATATTCTAAGGAAATGTTAGGAACTTGTTGGTTCCTAAAGGGGATGAGTGGGAAGTGTATGAAAATGGATGTGAATTGTAGGTGAATTGACTTAAAGGCATAGAGAAATATTAAGAGAGAAAGAAAATGCAATATTCACATCAATTTTCTTACATGGCTTTATCATAACCCATGGCTTTATTCTTTTGCTTACTAATTAAGCAAATGCTCTCACAAACTATGTGATTATAGTGTTACATGTGCCAATAGCTCTAACTAACTCTATCCTAATCCCAACATGTGTAACTAACTAACTAACTAACTAACTCTATACTATCTTGGGACTAACTATTAATTGAACGGATGGAAGTTCAAGAAATATTAGGATATTACAACAGATATGAGATTCCTAGCATTCCCCTCCCTAAATGTTGTTGAGTTTACTTAATTTGAGGTAATCTCCCTCCATAAAGAAATACTATGAGAGAAAGAAAATGCACTAAGCAAGAAATTTGTTTATTATTTAAAAATTTCCAGATTAAGGTTACATGCAAGTATTTATAAAACCCAAGCTCTTATCTTGTTGGCCACACATGGCTTATTAATATAGCATGTGCTCTCACTAATTAACCCATATGATTATAGTGTTACATATTCCAAGAGATTTAACTAACTCTATTATAATCTTAACATGTGTAACTAACTAACTAACTAACTAACTCTATTCTAATCTTAACTTGTGTAACTAACTAACTCACTCAACCTATCTTGGGACTAAATACTAATTGAAGGGATGGATCTATAAGAAGTATTAGGATATTAGAACAATAATGAGACTCCTAACAGGAGATCCTCAAGAAATTTTAGATGTTAAATTACAAACTAGTTAGTACTCTGGATTTTTTAAGTACTTATTTTGACAGAAACCATAAGATTTTGCAGTACTTTTTCTTTTCTTGATTTGATGCTACATAGTCCTTATTTAAATCATTTTCTCTTTATATAATGCTACATAGTAATATTTTTTAAATCACTTATTTGGTTTGTTCAGTGAAGGATCTTTATTTTCAGTAGTTGGGTCTCTCACTCTCTCTTACACACACCTTTAGAAATCAAAAAATCATAGAGAATGCGTGAACAAAACGATCAAGGGATGGACAATGACAAAGGGTTTTTCTCTAGTCAAAAAAATGAGAAAATAAAAAAGGGTTTTTCTATAAGTAGAAAGAAGTGTGAGAAAGAGATTGAAACCTTGAACTGGCGTATTCAAAGAGCTTTCCTGCAGCAGAAAAGACCATGAGACCAATTTCAGCATCGCAGAGAGTAGAGAGCTCAAAAGCTCTCTTAAAAAGTCCTCTCCTCCTCTTTGAGAATGTCACCTGCCTTGCCGTCGTGTTGTCAATCTTCTTAATCTGAATTCTCCTCCGTGTCATTTTCCCAGATAATAGCTTATCAGACCCTTTACTTAAAAGTTCAAACCAAATTGTTAGCCCAACCTTGTATTCCAGAAATAGAAACTATTTGCATACAAAGCTGTGAGAGAGAGAAGAAAAGAGATATGTAGAGAATAGTAAATAAGTAAATTACTAAATGTTATGGGTTTCAGAATGGTGAAGACTATAGAGAAATAAAATGAAAGCTATGTATTATTGAACGGAAGAGGAATGTTGTCCTTGATAGAAGTTTAACCAAAGTATCAGATCAAAAATATAACAAATCAAACTGCACTTGCTCCGCCCCCCCCCCCCCCCCCCCCTTTTTTTATGAAAAAAACTGCACTTATTCAACCAATAAAAGATGAAAAATATTATATTTACCAAAAATATTATATATAAAATATAACAAATCATGCTGCACTTGTTTTTTCTTTTCTTGTCCATTTTCATGAAAAAAACTGTAATTACCCTACCTATAAAAGATGGAAAAATAAAATAAAATAAAATCTGAGCAGGGGTGTACCCTACAGGCCTACACAGCCCACATAACTAACAAAACTGTTGTTTCAAAAAAAAAAAAAAACTGTTGTGTGGCATGGAAGCACACTAGCTTAATTTTAACATCGAATTTATTATTATTATCATAAATTATATATTAAATTTATTTTCTTAATTCTTTTTAATGTTACATCGTAATTTGAAGATGTACACAACCATAATAAAAGTTAAATTATAAATTTTATCTATTCTTATTTTTGTTTTTATATATATTATTTAAGTTCCTGTATATACTCTTAAAAAAACAAAAAAACAAAAAGTTCCTTTTTTTTTTTTTTTTTGGATAGGTAAGCAGAAACTTATATTAAAGGGGGGGGGGGGGGGGTACAAAGAAGTTCATGATGATGAACAACAACATAACACAACACAACACAACACAACAGCAACACAGCACAACACTACACAGCACAGCACACCACAACACAACAGCTAAGAGAAGTTAGGAAACTAAGCTAAGAGAAGGCATAAACTCAGAGAGAGAAGAACACTCAGTGAAACCCCAGCAACGAGACCATTCCATTAGACTGCGTAGGCATAAAATCTTTAACTCCTCCAACGTTTTCTCTTTATCTTCAAAAGAACAACGATTTCGCTCCAACTAAAAAAAGGTTCCTTTATTTACATTTGAGTTTAGTTTTTCCATCTATCTCCATCTGATTGTACCGTTAAGTCATGTTTCTCTCCAACAGAAAAATTACGTCATTTTCCTGAAGAATTACATTGAAAACATATATAATTTAAATGACTGAGTTATTAAGAAAAAAAAAAAAAAACTATAAGAACAAAATTGATAACTAGTTAAGGTTAGATGATGCAATTTGTATTTAGTCTTTTAAAAAGTTAGGTCAAGAGCCTTATGAGTAAGTAATATTAACCAATTCTTTCATAGAGGAGAATTTAAATTCAAATTATATATATAGTTAAGTTCAAGTTACACCTGGTATAATTCTAAGTAATATTACACTATCCAATAACTTGTTAATGAATTTATATTTTGAAAATTCCACATTTGGATTACATGTTCTATATATTCTAAACATGCATGTCAATTTTCATACCAATTAAATGTTATTTACCATTCGATCCACAAACTTATCTTTTATGCATTATTTTGAACTACAAAAACTTGAATTTATACAATCGATAGATGACATGACTATTGATCATTGATCACCTTGAAATTTTGCAAGCATGAAGAATATACAAAGATAATGTAATCCAACAATCGATTTGTCAAAATTCACAACCAATCAAAAAATATTGATTGGTGTAACATTGCTTAGAGTAACAAATTTTCTAAACTATTGGATTTAAATAAATCCAACAATAAAAAAAAAAAAAACACTCATTAATGCTAATATTTGAATTAAGATCTCATATATTGTTTCTTATTTATGACATTCCATACCTATCTCTATTCCCAAAATAATTCTCTCTCTTTCTCCTCCACTATATGATATACAAAGGAGCACTAAATTGATGGATACCATAATGATCATCTCGAGTGTGGGTAGTGCTGCACTGGTGCATAAAGTGGTCATGGTGATCATATGACTGGGTTTTTATTTTACTGTGTTGACAGTAAAGGAAAAACATGATAGGGAATTCATTGTAGTCCAATAATGCATAGGATTTCTATATAGACATGTTCCATATATACAAGTTTTACTACAAGTGTTATGTCAAAAGTCAAAACAAATTAAAAAAATTATAGTCTATATTTAAACAATTCAAAATATATATATTTTTTTTTTCGGTAGTAAGTTAATCTTATTGAAATCTAGGTAATAGAGTTTCACTTAAAATTTAATTAGCTTATTTAAAAAATATGCTGTGGAGGAGAAACAGAAAGAGAGAGAAATAGAATGTCATAAATAAGTTATATTAAATGAGTTCCTAATCAGAATATAAGTATTAATGAGTGTTTTTTTTTTAACTGTAGGATCTACCTAAATCCAATGGTTTAAAAAACATGTTACCTGATGATACTCTATGATGTCTGCTCTTGATGATACTCTTTAGCATCAGACCAAGATACCAATCAATTTTTAGTGTAGGCAGGGATTAAATCTCAAATTTCTTATTCAACCATCATAGATTTTACTAGTTGAGCTAACTGGAACCCATAACATGCGGTTGAATTTGAAAACTAGACACAAAAAGGAAAGGTTTTTTTTTTTATATTTATTTATTTTTTATTTTATATGAAGAGGAGGTGAAATAAAGTTAAGAACAAATCAATATTGTTTCTAAATAATTTGTTGCTTTTAGTTTCATCCTTGAACCAGTGCTTGTGTTAACTTAATTATTCAAAGTTGCTTCTAAAAAAACAATAATAACAATTAATCCAATGTTACACTTGTTCCACATTCCTTTTAAAAATTGAATATAGAGTGACTTTTATTTGCTTGATATTGCTTTACAAAGTCATGAGACTAAAGAGTTCAAAAGAAATTGGAAAACTGCCGTTTATTTATCTATGGTCTAGCCTTATTATAACTTAGGTCATAAACTTTTTTTTGTTATATTTAACACCTTATAATTTGGACTGAAATGAAACCAATTTGCATTTTGTGAACAAATTATTTATTCCCTTTTGGTCTGTGTGTATTACAACTTAGTCTCACAAACTTTTCAATTACTACATTTTCACCCCTAAAATTTTTAAAATAAAATCTAAAACTCTAATTTGAATGGAATTCTATTGATTTCATTTTAGTCATCTTATGGGTAAAATGTAATAATTGAAAGATTGTATTGTAATTGGACAATATCATAGGTGGATATAGTGGTAGAGGATCAAAGGGGGGTGGGGGAGGGGATGGTAACCCAAATTTTTTTAAAAAATCTTGAATATATATATATTAATCCTTAAAAATTTTATCAAAAAAAAATCTTATATATATATATATATGAAATGGCAAAGTAGCTTAACTTCTAACATCCTAAATCTTAGTTAAAATTTTTAGATATCTATAAATAAAACTATTATTTTTTAAGTATATAATTTATTTAAGAAATTATAAGGTTATTTATATTTATTTAAATAGAATCACAATTTCATTAGGGTTGGACATTTATAAATTATAGTGAACATGGTTATGTTAACAATTATCTCAAGTAATAATGAGAAAACAAACAAGGGTTTTGTTCTTACACTTTTGTAGACACCTAATTTTATAACTTGTATTTAACTTTGTCTAGAGACAAAAGGGTAATTTTACATCCCAAAAATAAAATCGTAAGTTTTGAACGTAATTTCATTTGTTTCATATAAAACAAATTTTGAAATCTTAATAATAAAAAATAATCTTAATAACCAAACTATGACTCACAGGCTTCAATGAAAACCATTGGATTAAAAGATATCATAAAACCAAGTTTTAACTACTAAAATTTATACACAAAGTTGAGTCTGATCAGGTATGATTATGAACAATTGATTTTAATTGGTACCATGAATATTCAATTTAAAATCAGAGACATGTCACAATCCTAATTGATTGAACTAAAAATAATTAAAAGGTTGCACACACTTGATTAATTCAATCATCAAATATTAATGATTTCTCAATTATTGTTGTAATTATCCTTTGAAAAGGGCAATTAGGCAAAATTAAGTGTTTTTAGGGCCCTAATAAATGTGATTGGGTTAAAATTAAATTTGCTCACGCTTTTGTCAATATCCTTAAATCATTACTAATGATTTTTTTTTTTTTTTCTAAGAGGAACAATTACTAATGAAAAGTTAAAATGTATTGTTCCTTTTCTTTTCTTTTTTCTTTTTTTTTTTAATGTATTGTTGCTAATTATTTAACCATAATAGGTTTAGACAAATGTTTTTACCATTTTATTTTTATTTTTATAATTCAATAATTGGAGGAAGAGTATATGTCAATTGAGCTACAATGCTCTTGGAAAAAGGTTTTATAATTTAATGGCACATCTTGTAAAAATGAGGAGATTTAAATGTTTGATAATATTCTTTGATATCTTAAAAAAAATTACTTAAGTTTTAGACCCAAAATATGTAAAAAGAAAACCAACAATACCACTAAATATATCAAAATAGAAATTTCATTTACATCACCTAAACTTATAAAGGTGTCAATTTTTTTTTTTCATTATATATAATATAATATAATGGAGGAAGCATGTTTATAAAAAATAATAATAATAATAATAATGGAGAAAACACCAAGAGAGTAAAATGATACATATTCAGATCGAAAGAGTGAAAAAATAATGAAAATGTTGAAACGGGTGTAATATATAATATTGGAATCAAATTAGTAAAATACTATTAGATTTAGTTCCAGACTTCCAGTAATAAAAAGTAGGGAGCAATGAACTTTTACAACAAGAGACAAAGGGACTAGATTTTTGAGGCCATGACTTTTTTAATTTTTTGCAAAAGCGGGCCCATGACTTAAATACAAAAATGGACCACAAGATGGTCCAGGTCCCTTTTATTTTTCCTGAATAAGATAATTTGATTAAGAAGAAGGAACAAAAATGGTCCAGTCGTAGCTCAAGCGATATGCTCCACATATATTGTTCCATATGCCTGGGATAAACTGGACAAGCACTCGTCACTTGTTCTGCTAGATGATTTTATAAAGGTAAATATTAAAAAGTACCGTATAGTACTTGTTAAGGTTAGGCTAAGATTAGACTAAGGTTAAACCACCGCACATCCTTGTTGTAATAGTCACTCCACAAGTATAAATGCTTGTAGGGTGTGGGGGGTAAAGGTCGGAGTTCAAGTTTCTAAAAGGAAGCTTCACACACATACATATTTAGATTATGCTAAAGTAGAATTCTATCTTATATAAAAAATAAATAAATAAAAAAGGTTAAACTAATGTAGATCCTATTTAATGAAAAAAAATTAGATTTTTTAAAAGAAAAAAAAAATGAAACTGGCCCCACAATCTATTTTAACATTTTTTTTCTCTCCATGAAGTTGGCTTCACAACCTATAATACTGGGAAAAAAAAATGACGTAAAATTTCCAAAAAAAAGGACAAAAAGATGTTGTAAAGTATAAAAAGTTGCTTACAGTACCTGTTAACACAACTTATTTAGAGTATCTCCAGCAGCTTCTTTATATTTTTGTATTGTTTAAACAATGAACAATGACATTTACATTTTACCTACTTACTTTTTCAATATATCTTTCAATAGATTTTCTATTCTTTCTCTATCTCATTTAAATATTATTTATTTATTCATTTTTTAGCACACATATTCCCATACCCCCATCCTCACTCCTTTCTTTGCTAATTTTTTATTTAGTTTTATTCTTTTACAAATGTACAGTGGCCCATCAGATTTGATGAGCTACTATTCATGAGCCAAAAAAAAATCACGATTTAGAGAATTCATTGGAGCCCATTTTTTGGGTCTTATTCTTTATTACAGAGATTATTTTGTTTTTACCTAAGCTATTGGAGATGCTCTTATATTGGAAAAATTTTTATTTTATTCAAGTGTGGTCTACACCAAGTTCCAATAATTGTTAACCTTTAGTATAAAAAGGTCATACTCAACTAATTTGAAGCTAAGTGGGGTTTTTTTTTTTTTTTTTTTTTTTTTTTTTTTTTTTTTGGTAACAATAAATGGAGTACCACTGTACATATCACACAAGCTAAGAGACTAGATGTTTGAAGTAGTTTTATTTATTTTTTGATTCATGAGTTTAATTAATTTAGACTGTAAAAAAGTACATGCTTTAGATATATATCTCGATTTAACAGTTCGAGAATTGGGATTGAAAAAAAATATAAATCAATAAGATGTGACCACATGTACCATATATGATTAATAAATCAAATTGTACAAAGATAGAAGTGGTAAGTATAATTATTAATTTCAGAATATTTAATATGTTCATATTTTCACGTTATACCAAAAATAAATATGTTTGGTGAGATTTCCAGTTGTAAACCTACTAGCATTAAAACACTAAAAATAGATATCACTTCTCTAGAAAGTAGAAACACATTGAAAATTATTGAGTATGCTATCTAGCTCTTATAAGTGACCTCATGTACTATTCATGATTCACCTTTTGGTTGCTATTTTGAGTAAAGTGAGAAAAAGGACTAAAAAGAGTCATTCACAATTGATTAATCAATAACTTGAACATTCATACACACATCAAGGAGATAATCAATTATTTGAGGAGTTCTTTCTAGACATTCACATTAGCACCTCCAAAATAAAAACCAAAAAAAAAAAAAAAACAAGAAGAAGAAGAAGAAGAATGACATTTGATTTTTATTCATCTTAACTAGCCCTAACATGTTAAAACTTTTTTTTTTTTTTTTGATGAGTTTACTTCATGGTGATTGGTGAATAACAAAATATCTACTGATGCAATTTTGACCCAAAAAAAAAAACATATAATTTAAAATCTTGTTTTATTTTATTTACTTTTTTTTTTTTTGATAAGTAATAGATTCATTGAAATCAAAAAGAGAGGAACATCGAAGTACACAGGGAGTACTTATATATATATATATAGAGAGAGAGAGAGAGAGAGAGAGAGAGAGAGAGAGAGAACCAAGACAAGATCTAGTTATATATCGATGAAACCTGTGAAGAACTAATCTTGAGTTGCCAAGGAAGACTAGGAACTAGAACAACCCAACCTAGAAAAATTCAAAATTCAAAATTAAAAACAAAAAAAGAAGAAGAAAAAAAAAAAAAAAAAGAACACTGGGAGAAAATTAATATTATGAATTATGATATCACTCTTCCCAAGTTGGTGCAAGAATCTGGATTGCAAAATCAAAAGAAGCTCACAAAAGTCTTATTGCAAGCAAGATTGACTTGAAAACATTTTTAGACCTTAAGGCTTAAACCAAAGTGTAATCAAAAGCACCATTCTTAATAAAGAAATGTTGCGGAAAATATAATATTGGCAATCACGCAAAGATAAACAAAACCTATTGCAGAATTGTGAATCAATTTATCAATAGTATGACTTGCCATCAGTCTCTACCCTACACTCAACCTTTTCCAACATCCTCTACTTCATTTTCCATTGTAACAAATTGACCCTTTATTCATTCATAAAAATGACTAAGCATCCAAAATCTACTGTATACACAAGCAGACTCCCTTAGAATCAGCTAGTGGAAGCAAATTGGTCTTACAGAAAGTTAATTAAAGCTCTGAGTTAGGATTTGTATTTATTTAAACATGGCCTTCTTTCCTTTGTATTTGAGAAAAGAGAATCCATGTATTGCTTCTTGATCTTCACTACACTTCAAATTCATTTAGGAAAAGGTAGCCTGCAAGACATAGAACGATGCACTAAGGCAAACGGTTTCTCTATAGTAGCAGCATGCATTTCTAGGCATGCAGTCAATGATGCTAATTAAGTTGCTACACAAACAGAAGAATTGCTCATTGACGAGTTGAAAGTGACATCAACCTGTGGTTGCAACCATTAATTTCAACAACAAATTTATCTTTCAATACCATATAAGCCCATATAGAACTGTAAATTAGAATATAGTACATATTGTAATGCTAAATCCAAAGAAATAACTAAACCTAAGGACAAACTTAATCAGTTTGGTCAAGTTCCTCTATTGAAACTACAACTATATGCTATATGGCCCCTAAATATTGAGGTTTGATGCAAATATCCTTTGATTGAACCCTGAATATTATTTCATACTTCATCAGTAAAACTAAAAAATTTTAAGAATTTCACAAACTTACCCCAACTTGAGAGATATGTTTTAAGGATCAGATGAGCTGCAAATATTGGTGATTGACTCGGATGACTAACCTTGTTCAAGTACATGTGTTTGAGTGCTAAACAGATTCTCCATATGTGGAAGAGACATTTTTTATAACTAGGATAGGAAGAGAGGAGGAAGAACTTTTTCTATTAAAAAAAAAAAAAGATCCATTACCTTTTTTAGTCATTGGTTTTCTTCCATCAGCTGGGCTCCCTGCATTAAAAGAATAAGATGAACAGAGAACCATTACTAAGAATTCTTAGCCTTAAATACAAAATATAATTTAATTAATATGGTATGTTTACCTAACTTCTTATATAAGATATCGATGCATTATGAATTGGTATAGGTCAGGTGATAGGATAAACAATATAACATTCAGGTCTGAATTTCTGTTGACAATGGTTTCAACTAAATATTCAATGGTGGTTGTTACTTCTTGTTAGCCATGTGAACTTTTCCTTTCTCTACCCATTGAGCTAGCCAGTGCACACAATGACCACTATTTTTATGAAATTGCACCAACTTGCATTAACATTATGACAAAGTTTTACAGCTAACATTTACTAAAGATGGATTTAGGGTTTAAGCATATAACATTATAGTAGTCCTAATTGTACACAGTACTAACTATATTACTGCAATCCTAGGTTAACACAGAGTCAATCTACTACATATTCCCTTAAATAAGTACACTATTATACACAAAATTCAATAATAACTATGTAGTTGTTTAAAACATTCTACTGTTCACGTAGGACTCTAAGACAAAACCACCTTAATTCCTTGTGTCCTTTCAACTTCTCTTAGTTTCTTCTTTCCACCTAATATTTCAATATTTTACCATGATATCATTATGGAGCGGATCATCACTAAAGTACGAAACTGTTATACATTGAAACCATATGAACTTTAGCTCAAGGGCACTGATCTGTTCCGGAAATGTCTTGCAAACATTATAATAATTGTATGAAATGTCCTGCAAAGATTAAAGTTTGGAACATGACCTTTTGCTGTAGGGCAGTGATCTCTTCCAGAAATCTTTCAACCTGCAAGACAAAAGTTTCTTATATTAAGATAAAGTACATAAATTTCAACACTCCATTATAATGCCAGCAAACAGAGATAAAAAAGAGAGACAAGCCTTTGTTTCTATAACACGGCTCAGGCCTACTTCAAGCTCTTTCTCTAGTTTCTGTAATTCTTCTATATCCATTCCAGGGCGCTCTTCTCCCCTAATCTTCCTGTTTTAGGTGTGAACATTTCTCAACATTAATTTATTGTGGTATATATATGTCTTTACAGTAACAAGATGATAGTGATGTAGCTATAATACCTCAGTTCATGTGTCTTCTCCTCAATTTCCTTGCTCAACATGGCGTAGGAGGTGCCGTTCTCAAGCTAATTTAAACAACATGCCGTTCATGAAGATTTTTGAAATGTGATGTGTTACCGATCACTTTTAATATAACAATGGTTCTAAAATATGTAAGCATTTCCTGCCTTAAATAAGAAATTTTGAGGCTGCTGTAAATATCAGAGTCATCATTCTGGAAGTGCAACAAGAGTCTTCAAAGTAGTTAAAAAAGAAAATACCTAGCTTTTCTTATGGTGGTAGGATTTT
This sequence comes from Quercus variabilis, assembly GCA_030445155.1. Lineage (NCBI taxonomy): Eukaryota > Viridiplantae > Streptophyta > Magnoliopsida > Fagales > Fagaceae > Quercus > Quercus variabilis. The sequence continues at coordinate 23,862,906 of CP129455.1, read as the reverse complement.
CAATAAAACGGAAATTTCAAAGTTTTCATGAAAATTTCATGAGAAAGTGGATAAAGAAATAATCCAAAGTCATGTTTCCTTCTGACTTTCAATTTAGAATTCAAAACACGATCCCGTTTGTTTTGGGATGTCTCCTAAGGTTTGTAGAATTTGAATTTGTAAATTTTCTAATTTTGATATTTTTGGTGATTTTTCATATTTCTAGCCTCATTTTTCGCTTAACATGAATTAGGGTGCTTTATGGTCTACTAGTCCCTATGATTTCTTTTCCTATTTATATGCATAGTAGCCTCCAAGTAGCCTCCAAGGTATTTCAGAATTTCATTAATATAAATTTTAAAATGTTTTTTCTCCATTCCTTTTGGTGGACTTCAATTTTCCTTGGGAATTAAAGGAACCTCTTATGGATTCAAGAGTTATTATCTCAAAGTAGACATAATCTGTTTCTTATGACTTTTCACCTCACTTATTTACCAACTAAAAACTTTAAAACATCATACTTGTAGCTCAAGAGATAGTTGGTCCATTTTGCCAAGATTCTCTAGATGTAGATTATGCCTTTCAATTACCTGCTGCATACTTCATACAACATAAGGATAGCACATTCAATTCTTTTATCTCTCTCTCATTTTAATAAAATGAAAGTGCGGATGAACTTATAAACTACTACTATGTATTTCTGACTCATATCTAAGGAAATAAACTTGAGCTGGTGACTAAAGAACTAATTATTATCTCATGTTGGCATATCTGCCATTGTCTGCAGGCCAATTGTGTTTTCCCAATTAAAATGTGAAGCACAAGTGATATTTATATCGATTGACACAAACTATGTGCAAACTTCTAATTTGGTCAAACTATAAAAGGTAAGCATCTATATGAACTCCTAAATTATTTATATTGATTGACACAAGGGGTACATTATGATGCAAGAAGCATTAAAATTATCTAGGATTTTATTTTTGAATGTAACTTTTTTTTTTTACTTTAAATTTTAAAATGTGCTTTATTGTTGAGGGTTTTAGGTGATTTGACTAGGCATTTTCTATATTAACGTAATCCCTAGACCCTATTAAACTAGTGCTCTTGTAATTGTGAAAGGCAATACAATTTGAACTAGAATAATTTGATGATTTGAGAATGATGACTTTCTCTTTGTTTGGTAGTGATGCCAAATACCCTTAGGTGGTGATGCCTAGGGCTTGCAAGCAGATTTTAGGAGGTGAAGCGTAAATTTTTTCTTGTTTATCCTTTTATTCTTCTTTTATCCTTATTTTCCTATTTTATTCTACATCAACTTGGTATCAGAACAACTGATCTCCTCCACTCAATTCAAATCAGTACAAAAAGAAAAAGAAAAACTCCACCCATTAGCCCAATTTTCGAAAGAAGAAGAAGTGAGATCAGCCCATTAAACCTAGAAGCGATCAAGTTCTTTAGCTATTAGCAACAAGTTTCAATCTTTGTATTTTGTGGCTAAAAATGACTTACTTTGGTAGAGACTTTGAGAAGCAGCTTAAGGAGAATGTGAAAATCCTCCTTAACTCTTATTCCTCCATTGATAACCTCCTCGCTCTTATTGATAAAGTCAAAAATTTGTTAGCAAATGTGGATCAAGCACCATCCAAATCAATGCAAGATGCACTTTTACCCTGAAAGAAGGCACTGGTCACTAATGAACTTTTTAGTTGCATCTTGCATTACTGAGATTACAAGGATAGCAAAACCGGATGCCCCATATGATGATGAGCAAATGAAGGAAATATTTCAGCTGATTGTAGCATCATTTGAAAATTTGTCTATTTGTCTCATGTGCCCAATTGTTACAATACGAAGGAGGTTTCAATTCTTGGCACTATAGCAAAGGTCCGGTCATGCTTGGTGATGCTAGACCTTGAGTATGATGCATTGATTGTTGAGATGTTTCAAATTTTCTTTAAAATTATTTGGTTCATCTATTCACTTGTTGTATTTTTGGCCATGAAAACTATTATGTCTTTGGACAAATATAAAGAAATTTCCTTGATTCTTCTCAGTCCACTTTTAGCTAGTGTACGAAAGGAAATTCAAAAAGTTTCAACTATTTTGTAAAAATTGGGGGAGCAAGTAATCACTAAGATTAATGCCTAATATGCAAAGGAGATGAACATGCCAACAACTATCCAGTTAGTACATCCTCAACCATGTGTAGTAGACCAAATTCAAGTTGTTGGTCAATCAATACTTGATGAGGCGAAAGTTTAGCAAGAGAAGAAAAATTTTGAGGGTGCACATGACGTGTAGTGGAATTTGCTGAATATGCTATAATCAGTCCTCTATGGTGCATGGAGATAAACAACTTGATGAAGTGGAGAAAGTGGATACTATGGTGATTCAAGAGAAGATTGTGTTGATTTTAGACATTGGTTTTCTCATTTCCGAAGAGTATCATGATGTGATGGAATGCAAAGCTTTGTTATTATACGTGCTCTCAGATGTGGTTCCTATATTGTGGCAAGCATTGCGTGCTAGAGTTCTAATCCTTCTCTTCTTCAAAACTCAAGGTCGAGTTTTCTTCAAACACATAAGTATGATAGAGGGAGCATTAGACTTGTCATTTCTATTGCTCTTAACATCCTCCTTTTAGAAAGTGGCAAGGGTGGCAAATCTAAGACACTCAAAAGTTTATTCCCATACACAACTTCAAAAGGAGATGTGTTAATAGTCTGATTCAAAGAAGAGTTGTAAGCAAATTCAGCCAAGGGAAGGATACTTTTCTAATTCCTAGAATTTTCTCCAATCAAGCATCTTAAGAGATTTCCAAAACCCTGGTTGACAACTTCAGTTTGACCATCCATTTGAGGGGGGAAAGAAGTGCTAAAGTGCAATTCAGTTCCTATCTTACGCCATAGAGTTTGCCAAAAATGAGCAAGAAATTTAGCATCCTTTTCGGAAACAATAGATAGGGGTACACCATGAAACTTGTAGACTTCTTTGAAAAATAAAGTAGCCACATTGGAAGCATCCGAAGTCTTCTTACATGGGATGAAGGGAGCCATCTTGGAGAAACGATCCATTACCACCATGATTGAATCACTCTTTCGTTGTGTAGATGGAAGGCCAAAAACAAAATCCATACTAATATACTCCCATGGTTTATTAGGCACTACAAGGAGTAAATATAGACCTGCATTAGTGGTTGTACCCTTTCCTTTTTGACAAACTTGGCACCTTTGAACATGCCACTCAACATCTTTAGTCATTCCCAGCCAAAAGTAGTCTTCTTTAAGGAATTTCAAGGTCTTTGATTTGCCAAAATGCCCCAAATTATGTTGTTCAACAATCATCAACTCCCTTAGAGAACATTTAGGCACACATAATTTCAGCCCTTTGAAAAGAAATCCATCCTTCAACCAAAAGCCAGACTTGGTAGGTTGCTGTCCCTGCTACAATTGTTGGTATAGATCACCAAAATGTGGGTTGTCTTCGTAATTCTCCTTGAAAACTTCAAAACTAACGACCTTAGTTTGCATTTCTACCAAGAAATTAGTCATCCTACTCAACCCCATCAGCCACTTTGTTGAGAATTCCCGATTGATGTTTCAATGAGAAAGTGAATTGCTGCAAAAAGCTTACCCACTTAGTGTGCCTCTTGTTCACATTAGATTGGCAATTGAGATATTTCATAGCCTCATGATCAGTGTGCAAAATAAACTCCTTGTAGACCAAATAGTAACTCCAATACTTGATGGCTTGAACAATAGCATAGAATTCCTTGTCATAGGTAGAATACCTAAGTTTTGCTTCATTCAACTTCTCACTAAAGAATGCTATGGGCTGCCCTTCTTGGCTAAGGACACCCCCAATTCCCACTCCTAATGCATCACAATTAAGCTCAAATATCTTGTCAAAATTGGGCAAGGCAAGGATAGGAGCTTCGGTTAACTTCCTATTCAAAAGTTGGAAGCTTTCTTGGGCTTCATCAGTCCAAACAAAGGACTTTTATTTGAGACAATTGGTGAGAGGTGCTGCAATGGTGCTAAAATTGCTAATAAACCTTCTGTAAAAGGTAGCAAGACCATGGAAACTCCTCACCTCATGCACACTAGAAGGTGTAGGCCAATCAACAATTGCCTTAGTCTTGTTTTGATCCATGACCACTCCTTTGGAAGACACAACATACCCCAAGAACACCACTTGATCCATCCCAAAGCTACACTTTTTCATGTTACCATAAAAATTTTCTCTCCTCAAAATGTCACTTTAAATGCACCAAGTGATCCTCCAAACAGCTGCTATACACCAAAATATCATCAAAATATACCACAACACAAACCCCCAATAGTGGCTGCAACATTCGTGTCATCACCCTCATGAAAGTGCTAGGTGCATTTGTCAAACCAAATGGTATAACAGGCCATTCAAATAATCCATGATGTGTCTTGAAGGCCGTCTTCCATTCATCTCTAGGGCGAATTCTAATTTGATGATACCCACTTTGCAAAGCAATCTTGGAAAACACCTTTGCACTCGCCTAGCAATCTAGCATGTCATCCAATCTAGGAATTGGAAAACGATACTTGATTATGATCTTGTTGATAGCTCTACTATCCACACACATCCTCCAAAAGCCATGCTTCTTAGGAGTCAAGAAAGCGGGTACTGCACAAGGGCTAATACTAGCCCAAATATAGCCTCTATCAAGAAGCTATTGAACTTGTTTTCACAACTCTTCTTTCACCTTTGGAGCCATATGATATGCTGCCTTGTTTTGTTTGGAAGGGGTGCACCCAGTACCAAATCAATGGCATGTTGAATGTCTCGCATAGGAGGCAAGTTAGGAGGTAACTCAAGGGGAAAAACATCACCATATTGTTGTAATAACTCAGTGATAGCACTAGAAATATCAGTTCCAGCCATTGTTTTGACTGGAATTAATGCCAAAATGTAGCCACTATCTTGACTTTCTTGAATGAAGCTTTTAGAAGCGAGTAAAGAGGTTGTAGAGGACTTAGAAGTCACCTTTTCCTTCTTTGGCAGCAAAGTAAATTGCTGATTGTCTTTGCTTAAGGTATAGATGTTCCTCTTCCCATCATGCATCATTTGGCGATTATATTGCCAAGGTCTTCCAAGAAGGATATGACATGCATCCATTGGTACTACATCACACCAAACTTCGTCAAAATATTTCTTTCGGATAGAAAATGACACCAAGCAACACTTCGTTACTTTCACCTCATTACTCTTCTTGAACCAAGAAAGTTTGTAGGGATGTGGGTGATCCTGAGTGGCAAGCCTCAACTTATCAACCACCTCCTGAGAGACCACATTTTCACAACTTCCCCCATCGATTATCATACTACAAACGCTTCCTCCAATGTTGCAAGTTATATAAAAAATATTGGTTCTCAACCAATCTTCTTCAGAATTGAATTTAGGAGCAAAAAGAGTATTTCTCATCACAAGTGTCAAGCCCTCTTCTTCTTCAAAATCACCACCAACCTCATTTGAAGGTTGATCAAAGATGGGTTCTCCATCTTCATGTTCAAGCTCTTTTACTTCCTCCAAAATAAAAGTCTTCTTCCTACAATCCGAAGATCAATGCCCCGACTCTCTGCACTTGAAACATTTGAAAGTACCCACCTGTTGCTGTCTACCCCCGCCAACAGTGGATGTTTGGGACTGTTTTGGGGTTGTAATAGCAGATTTAGAACCTGCTAGTTGCTGTTCAACCCCAGAAGTTTCTCCTCTCTCGTTTGTACTTGAATTCCCAACCTTATATTGGCAAGAAATCCCCTGCCCAGACCTGGAACCCTATTGTCCAGACCTTAAAGCTAGCCTAGTTTGTGGCTTTTCTACCAGTAAAGCCTAGTTGTAGGCTTCCAACACGTTCCACAATGATTGAAGACTAAGGACATCCTGGATGGATGGCTTCAAGCCACTCAAGTACCTTGCAACCATTTGTTTTTCACTTTCATTCAAATCTAACATTACTACAAGTTGGTGAAACGCCTCTGTATACTCCTCTACACTTCTCTCTTACTTAAGGCTATGTAGGTCTTTGTTGAATGATTGGGTGTAATTGAAAGGAAGAAATTGCTCACAGAGCTTTTTCTTTATCTTCTCCCAACTCTTGATCTTGACTTTACCACTTATTTGGCGAGAAATTTGCAATTGTTCCCACCAAGCGGAAGCTCCCTCTTTAAGGCGAATAGCGACTAGCTTCACTTTCTTTTCATCTATAACTTCATAATAATCAAACACCCTTTCAACGGTGTTTAGCCAATCTACAAAGTCTTCCAGTTTGAGACTCCTTTGAAATTCTGGAATTTCAACCTTGAAGTTGTAGTTAAGCCTTGGCTCATTTCTTTCCACATAAGGCCTACCCCTCTCAAAATGAGAATGAGAGTCATCAGACTCATCAGTAGTCTCATGAGGAGAGAGCATAAGCTGCACCACCTCCATAAGTGCCGCAACTTGTCTCCTTAATTCAGCAACCATGTCTTCTTTCTCCATGTTTTGATTCCATCCAACATTCCTCCCCACTGGAAGGTTGGCTTCAACTCCTTCCCCAACATCCATTTGATTTCCCCTGATTCCACATCTCCTTCCTCTCCTTCTTTAAGCCATTAGAAGCTTCACAATCTTTGAAAAAATTGTAAATGGAAGTAACAGCACAAGTGATCAAATCTGTGATATTTGCAACAACCACAAATTTGATTGTCACAAGGAACCTAGATCTAAATTCTAGGATCTTGAATGGAGGGAGAAAAAAAAAAGAAACACAAGGACATCTAGGGCTCAAATGATCAAAGTGGTAGGGAAAAGAGGACCAAATCTGTACTCTGATACCAAATGATGGGAATCAAGATCAAATGATTGAGAACTTGAACTAGAATTGCATTCAAATTAAGAATTAAAACTGGAATTATAGAGAAACAAGTTTTTGTCTAGGTTTGAAACTAAATTTTATTCACATCAAAAACTGATTCTACTCTTACATAGCAAGCCTATTTATAATCTTTAACTATTAGGAAATAAAGTAGCTAATAATTACATAAGTCAAAGCTATAATTAAAAAGGATACACGGCAGATATGAGAAGTCAAAATAAAGGGCTGCTGGCTGCCCTAAGAGGTCAGAAAGGTTGGCTGGCTGGTTGTCAGTCCTAATGGTAGGGGAGAGAGAGAGGGGGGGGGGGGGGGGCGTTGGTTGGCTGGCCTAAGGATAGAGGGTGGCTGCATCAATGTGTAACTAACTAACTCTATCTTATCTTGTGACTAACTTTTAATTGAATGGATGGAACTTCAAGAAGTATTAGGATATTACAACAGATATGAGATTCCTAACATTCCCCTCCCTTCCAAAACAACTCACAAGGTGTTGTTATGTTCAGCATCATCATCAAAGGAAATCTTCCAATGGACTGGTATCTTATTGACATCTTGATCACCATATTCATACACTTCTCTTTGACTAGTGGTTTCATGTGCATTCAAAATCCGCTCAAATTCTTGAGCCTTCAATGGTTCTTCGATCTTCAAGGTCTTATTGTTTCTTTAGACCTTAGAATGTTCTTGAATCCTCGAGCCCTCATTTGATTCTTGAACCATTGGAATTGTTGGCTCTTGCATCTTTGATTATTGAATCATTGACACTTTGATTTCTGATTCTTTAATCATGAACTCTTGAGTGGCAACCTTTATTGGTGCATTAAGAATTGGTTTTGAGTCCTCTAGCATGAAATTCACGGGCTTTTGCATCTTGGATTCTTGGGTGATAATCTCCTTTGATGCATCAAGGATTGGTGTTCAAAACCTGTCTTGTAGCGCATATGAAATCCACCCAATTTGTACATAATCCCGATGCTTGCACATCTTGAAAATATTCCCACACCTCTCCTTACATGTAATAAGAGACAATGAAAAATATGAGATGTGGTGGCGTGCTTTCTAGAGCAAAGAATTCATAGAGCTTGAGAAGCCGCCAAAAAGGATCTCCACCTTTGAATGTAAACTCAATGAAAGCTTGATGAGTTGCAACAAATTTGGTCACTTCAAGATCAAAGGCTCTGAAGTGTATGGAAATGGGTGGGAAGTGTATGGAAATGGATAGGAAATACAAGTGAGTTTAATTAATTCGAGGTAGTCTCTCTCCATAAAGAAATATTAAGAGAGAAAGGAAATGCACTAAGCAAGAAATTAGTTTTTTTTTTTTTTTTTTTTTTTTAAATGTTTCATATTAAGGTAACAAGCTCTTATCTTGTTGGCCACACATGGCTTAATCCTATTGGCTTATTAATATAGCATGTGCTCTCACCAATTAACTTGTATGATTATAGTGTTACATATGCCAAGACCTCTAACTAACTCTATTCTAATCCTAACATATGTAACTAACTAACTACTCAATCCTATCTTGGGACTAAGTACTAATTGAAGGGATGGAGCTATAAGAAGTATTAGGATATTAGAACAAATATGAGATTCCTAACATGAGATCCTTAAGAAATTTTAGATGTCAAATTACAAACTAGTTAGTGCTCTTGTGGAATGTGGAGTGAAGTTGTTGAAGCATGACAATAGAGAGAGGGTAAATCAAACATTCTTCAAGAGTTTGGTTGGAAGTCTAAGGTAGCTAATATGCACAAGAGCAAACATTCTCTTTGGCGCTAGACTTCTTAGTTGCAACATAGAAGTACCAACTATGATTCATTTGAAGACAACCAAGAGAATTCTTCGCTATATAAAAGGTACACTAGATTTTGGACTATTGTATTCCCCCTCTAGTGATAGTGGGTTTGTATTCTATATGGATGATATTGCATTTGCATGGACATCCAAGAAGCAACCAATCGTGACTGTATGTTGCTACTACCTCTAGTGTTTGTCATGCAATTTGGCTTAGAAATTTGTTGAAGGAGTTGCAAATGTTGAAAGCAAAAGCTACGAAGATATTTGTGGACAATAAGTTAACACTAGCTCTTGTAAAGAACCTAGTCTTTCATGACCAAAGCAAGCACATGGATACCTAGTATAATTTTATTTGAGGATCTATTGCTAGAAAGGAAATTCCACTTGAGTTTGTGAAGTCACATGATTAGGGTGCAAATATCTTCACCAAGCCACTAAACTATGACACCTTCTACAAGATGAGAGCCAAATTTGTGGGGATCAAAAATTAAGTTTAAGAGGAGGTGTTGAAAGTTAAACATAATTTTTTGTTATGAAAATTTATTTTATTTATGAAAATGAGTTAGTTGAAGAGTTAAAGATACATAAAATAATAAGGCAAGTTTACGTAATGAGTGTATGGAGATTTTTTTTTTTTTTTTTTTGGAGTTATATAATAAACACAAGGAAGGTTATGGTTGGACATGGAGTATATATACCTCATGCATCCGTCAATTTTTAAAAAGTGTGAAAAAAGAGAAATACAAATATTTAAGAGTTTTCTCTCTCTCTCTCTCTCTCTCTCTCTATGTGTGTGTGTGTGTGTGTGTGTTTTGTGAGTGTGAATCACTTTCTTTGAGTGGTGCATGAGTGTTTGAGAGTGCAAGTGGCGAAAGACCCACCAATGTTTTTCCAACAACCCTAACTATTTTATTGCAAATCCATAACTGATCCTTAAATTTTGAGAATAAGGCTTAGTTACTTTTGAGGATCCATAACCGATTCTAAACTTTAAAGTAAGGCTTAGTTATTTTTGTTGTTGTTGTTGTAGTTCTTGTAATGTTTATATATATGTATATATATATATATATATGTCATGTATAGTAAAGTAATTTCTTTCATTTTTCTCAATCAAGACTACTTGACAATTTCAATTTGTATATTGCACACTCTTTGAACTTTCATCATACACCTGCAATGTAAGCCTAATGGTGTTATTTGCTAGTGGAAGAACACTACAACTAAGTGGATTTAACATGTACATATGAGATATTACTATAAAAGATAGGAAGAGAATTTATTTAACGAGATCAGAGCTCACTTTTGTGTTGGAATCTTTAGCATTGGATTTTATGTATACATAACCAAAAGTGTTTCAATTGATATATGTTTCTCTAAACAAAAAATTATAATCTCTAACGTTGCTCCTAAGTTAGAGTCATATAATTCATAGAGATTCGCATGATGTTTTATGAAGAAATTCTTACAGTAATGCTGTGAATAGATTAGTCAGGATAACAAAAGTGGATTTAATCAGGTAGAAGTGCAAAAGTACAGAGACCATCAGGCATTAAAGGAAGAGTTCTTTTTTTTTTTTGGGGGGAGAAAACAAACATTAAAGGCAGAATTGAAGCGGCTAATTGAAGTTTTGCAATAAGCTAATTAATAGGCAATAATTAGCAATATTCAAAGACAAAATAACCCGCTTATTATAGAACTTCAAAACAAGACGTTAAACCCTTCAAGGTAAGAATTGCAAATTGTTTAGTTGGTTTACCAAAAACAGAAAAGTGTTTATTTGTCTTTCTTTTTCCTTTCCCTTTTCTTTAGACAGAAACCATAAGATTTTGCAGTACTTTTTCATTTCTTGATTTGATGCTACATAGTACTATTTTTTAAATTATTTTTTTCTTTTTTAATGCTACATAGTAATATTTTTTAAATCACTTATTTGGTTTGTTCAGTAAAGGATCTTTATTTTGAGCAGTTGGGTCTCTCACTCTCTAACACAAACACCTTAGAAATCATAAAATCATAGTGAATGCATGAACAAAACGATCGAGTAATAGACAATGACATATTTTTCTGTAGATAGAAAAAAGGGTTTTTCTCTCTAGTCATAAAGATGGGAGAATAAATAGGGTTTTTCTATAAGTAGAAAGAAGTGTGAGAAAGAGATTGAAACCTTGAGCTGGCGAATTCAAAGAGCTTTCCTGTAGCAGAAAAGACCATGAGACCAATTTCAGCATCGCAGAGAGTAGAGAGCTCAAAAGCTTTCTTAAAAAGTCCTCTCCTCCTCTTTGGGAATGTCACCTGCCTTGCCGTCGAGTTGTCAATCTTCTTAATCGGAACTTTCCTCCGTGTCATTTTCCCAGATAATAGCTTATCAGACCCTTTACTTCAAAGTTCGAACCAAATTGTTAGCCCAACCTTGTATTCCAGAAATAGAAACTACTTGCATACAAAGCTGCGAGAGAGAGAGAGAGAGAGAAGAAAATTATGTTGAGAATAGTAAAAAGATAAAAAAAAAAAAAAAAAAAAAAAAAAAAAATGGTCGGTTTGGATTGCACTGAAAAGGAAAAAAATATGTGTTTATATTTTTTCTGTGGATCTGTATACTGTTTATAAGATCTAAAGTAAAGAAGTCTCGTGACATTATTTACGCACCTAAAAATAATTTTGCTATAAAATTTTCAATTTTCAATCGCACACAATAAATATTATGGTTTTGAATGGTAAAGACTATAGAGAAATACAAAATGAAATCTATGTATTATTGTACTGGAAGAGGAATATTTTCTTGATAGAAGTTTAACCAAAGTTTCAGATCAAAATATAACAAATCGAACTGCACCTGCTTTTTTTCTTTTTTCTTTTTTATGAAAAAAAACTGTACTCACTCAACCAATAAAAGATGGAAAATATAATATTTACCAAAAATATTATATATAAAATATAACAAATCATGCTGCGCTTGCATTTTCTTTTCTTTTCCTTTTTCATGAAAAAAACTGTACTTTACCTACAAAATATGGAAAAATAAAATAAAATAAAATATGAGCAAGGGTGTATCCTACAGGCCTCTACAGCCCACATAACTAACAAAACTGTTGTTTCTCTCTCTCTCTCACACACACACACAATATATATATATATATATATATATATATTATTACGTAGCATGCAAGTACACTAGATTAAGGATCTGTTTGGATACAATTGAAAACTGAATAGTACTATGAGACTAGTTTTTAATGAAAAAGTTGTTGAAAAGTGAAATTTGTGGGTCCCATGAACAGTACATAGGACCCACTGATGTGCTGAAAAGAAAAAAGAAAAATTCCAACATTGCGACTATTGTTCATGAATAGTGCATAAACAGTAGCCATGTTTTTCTCTCAGATGCGTGCCAAGAAAAAAAAAAAAAATGCCAGACGCAAACACGCTGGCTTTCAGCCGAATCCAAGTGTCACCTAATATTAACATTGAATTTATTATTCATAAATTATCTATTAAAGATATTTTCTTAATCCTTTTTAATGTTACATCGTAATTTGAAGATGAACAAAACCATAATTGAAAGTTCGAAAATGTGTCGAAAACACAAGAGCTATTTAGACCCCAAAATTAAAAATACAACTTGGTTGATTTTACACTAACTTAATATTAAGTGCGGAATAGCGTAAACACAAGCGTATAAGCAAAAAAACTATTCTAATCCATATTTAAAGTAACACAGCAGTAAAAATGAAATGAACAAGAGTAGGGAAAAGAGATGCAAACACAGATAATACCGAGACGTGTTATCGAAGAGGAAGCTGAAGAACTCGGTGAAAAACCTCTCTGTCACCCTCTAAGCAAAAATTGATTCACTAGACAATCAATTGGGATACGTGGGTGAGTAAGAGACCCTTCAAGCCTAATCTACCCAATGTATCTAAGTCCTCCAAGCTCCTACTCCAACAAGGCTTCTCGAAACCGTGTCTTGTCTTAATTCTCCGGATCCCGCAATAAGCTTCATGTTGCATTTGCCATCCTTGGCTTCTTCCAATGCCTCCTAGCAGCATCAAAATTTCACTTGACACTCTTAAATGGTATGATAAATGTTTGGGCTATCAACCTCTCAATGGTATGGAAATGGAGAGGTAGGAGTTGAGGAATTTCCATTAGCAAATGTGTAAAAGATTGTGGGTATGACAGTCTCTAATTCTTTAGGTGTTTAGCTAGGGTTTTCTCTTAAAAACACTCATCAACATTTGTGAATAATGTGGGTATATATAATGTGGGTACAAAATCAAATTAGGCAGACTGGTAGAACAGAATGCCTTATGGGTGTCTCGCGAGAAGGCCTTACCTGCAAGATACTCACGAGAAATAGTTGTTTCCATCTGGCCTGACTCTTCGCATTCTAGCATGTGCAGGACACGAGTCATTTCACAGGTAACTAAGTCGCGATACACCCACAAGAAATCTTCAGTTTCAAATGCTTAAGTCTTCACACTCTCTCTTTCTATCACACAATCCTTACAATGAAATCCCACAATAAATACAATGTGCAACAGATTGAATAAAAATACAATCAAATTTGGCACAGAATAAAAACTAACAAAATATGATGTTGTAAATAATAACTTTATAATAATAAAAGTTAAATTATAATTTTTATCTATTCTTATTTTTGTTTCTATAGATATTATTTAAGTTCCTTTATTTACTCTTTTAAGAATAATAAAAAGTTCCTTTATTTACATTTGAATCTAGTTTTTCCATCTATCTCCATCTAATTGTACCTTTAAGTCATATTTCTCTCCAACAAAAGATCACGTCATTTTCCGGAAGAATTACATTGAAAACATACATAATTTAAATGAATAAATTATAAATAAATAAAAATTAAAACCATAAGAACAAAATTGAAAACTAATTATGGTTAGATGATGCAATTTGTATTTAGCCTTTTTAAAAGTTAGGTCAGGAGCCTTATGAGTGAGCATTAGCATCCAAGGATACCAAAAAAAAAAAAACGCTTATTTTGTATTTTCAAACACTACTTTATCTATTTTATCAACCCATTTTACAACACACCATATATTTCAATTTTTATTTTTACATACAACCTAATAAAATAATATAAACTACCTAATAAAATAATTAAAAAAATATTATTCTCTCTCTTTTTCCCTCACTCACTTTCTCTTTTCACACACAACCACATATTAAAATATATATATATATATATATATATATATATATATATATATTACAATCTATGAAAGTCAAAATCCATATATGCAACCTTACCTTTCATAGGTTACAAATTTTTTAAGTTTGCAAACCCGAAAGAAATGGGTTTTAGGCAACTTAAGTTGTAAAATAATACTAGTGCTTTAAGAGCATTCACAACAAAACTGTCAAATGCTAAAAAAGTTATTTTTTAACAGCTCACACCATAAAATAGGCCTACTGCTATTGCCATAATATTTAGCATCCAAGCTACAATAGAGTGTCACACCCTACTGTAGCTTCAAAGTTATAAATAATAATAATAATAATAATATTTTATATCATCCTCTCCCCTTTTCATTAAAATAATATTTCTCATTCTCTTTCTTTCATCATATCTCTGTTACCCCTCTTTCTTTTTCTTTTTCTTTTTCCGTTCAGTGACTTCAATCTTCACCATTTCTATCTCCCATTTTTGTCACTCCATCTTCTCCCTTTTTTTTTTTTTTTTTTTTTTTTTGTTGTGTGGGTCGACTTCATGTTTCATGGGTGGCTCAGCTCTTGGGTCTCGCAATGGGTTTTGATGGGTTTTTAATTAGAGTCGCAGTGGTTTCTTGCAGGTGTTGATGGTTTCTGGCGGTGATTGTGAGAGGATTATGGGTTTGTGATTTTGGTGGGTTGTTTTTCTTTTTATTTTTCTTTTTTCGATTGTTGGTGGTGATGACGTTGTGGGTTTGGGTTTGTGATTTGGTGGGCTATTTTTCTTTTTCTTCTTGTTGGTGGTAATGAGGTTGTGGGTTTGGGTTTGTGATTTTGGTTGTTGGGAACTGTGGTTGTGGGAGGTGGTGGCAGTGGCAGTTGTTGTATTTGTGGTGGCTACTGGATAGTGGATTTTTTTTTTTTTTTTTTGGTGGTGGCGGCAGCAGGTAGTGGCTAGCCGTGGGTGTGGGTGTGGCTATGGCTGTGGATTTTCTTGGATAGAGAAGAAAGTGGTGGCTTTGTTCAGGGAAAGGGAGAGACAGATAAGAAGAAAGAGAAAGAAACACAGTGAGAGAATAAAAATAATAATATTTAAATGAAGTTGTAAAAAAAAAAAAACGTTTATGTTAGATATATTGTAAAATGATGTGTTAAAATAAATAAAATAGTGTTTTAAGAGCATCCACATTTGGAAATGCTATCTCATTTCATTTTACTATTCCAAAAAACTACTTTATCAATTATACCATACAATTTTACAATACACCCAACATCTCAATTTTTTTTTTTAAATATTCTATTTTATTTTATTATTATTATTTTTTTTACTATTTCTCTTTTTCTATCATTTTCCTCTCTTTCTCCCCTAGCCTCTAGCATTGGTTTCAACACACAGAGCCACACACACAGAGACCTATGATACACCGATCCACCTATCCAAACTTATCACCACACACACACACACACACACAAACAAAAACAAAACACAATCCCATCACCACACACAGCAATCCACCTATCCAGAATGTTCTCTTATTTTCTTTCATCTTCACACCAAACAAAAACTAAACACAATCCAAGAGTTTCAAACCCAAAAATAAATAAATAAATAAATAAATAAAAACACCACCACCAGAGCCCTCACTCCGATCCAAACCCATTTAGGCCACACTGATCACCACACACACCGATCCAGCTATCTAGAACCTTCTCTTATTTTCTTTCATCCTCACACCAAACAAAAACTGAACACAATCCAAGAGTTTCAAACCCAAAAAAAAAAAAAAAACCCTACCACCAGAGCCCTCACATCGATCCAAACTCATTCAGACCCATCGAAACCCTCACGCCAATTCAAACCCATCAGAGCCCTCACCCCAGCCCACCAACCCACCATCGTCAAACCCATCGAAGCTCATCAAAATCACTATCAGAGCCATCGGAGCCCTCACGCCGAGCCATCGGAGCCAGATGATTCCACCAATGTCAAAACCCACGGGGTCTTGGGTCTGAAGAGAGCAAAGAGCAGATGATAAGGACAGAAGAAAAAGAGAGAAAAGAGGAGAAATAATGAGAGAGGAGAGACAAATTTTCAGGTTAAAAAGTCTAGAGAGTATTAAAAAATAAATAAAAAATTATACCATTCAGCTACGATACCATCTTAAATGTAAGATGGTACTGTAGCTCTATGCAAAAAAAAATTGACATTTCCCAAGTTTAGCCTTCCAATTGTTGAGCATTTTTGGGGCCTGAATGCCAAATGTATCTTACATTTGGCATATGGTAGGCCCACTGTTGATGCTTTAAGATGTTAAATGCTAAAAATTTACCTCTCTTGATATGAATGCTCTAAGTAATATTAGTATATTACCTAATTCTTTCATAGAGGAGAATTAAAATTCAAATTATATATACATGAGATGGGTTAAAGTTACACTTGGTGTAACTTTAAAGAATTACACATTTTCTAAACCTTTGGATTTAAGTAAATACAATAATAATTAAAAAAAAATGCTTATTAATACTAATATTTTAATTAGAATCTCATTTATTATTCCTTTTTTATGACATTCCATACCTATCTCTACTCCCAAAATAATTTTCTCTCTCTCTCTTTCTCCTCCACCACATGATATATAGAAGGGCACTAAATTGATGGTTACCAAATTGATCATCTGAGGGGTGTATAGTGCTACACTGGTGCATAAAGTGGTCATGGTGATCGTGTGAATGAGTTTTTATTTTACTATGTTGACAGCAAAGGAAAAACAAGATAGGGAATTCATTGTAGTCCAATAATGCTTGGGATTTTTGTATATACATGTTCTGTGTGTACAAGTTTTACTACAAGTTTTATGTCAAAAGTATTAAAAAAAAAATTATAGTCTATATTTAAATAATTCAAAATAAACTATAGTCTCATATAGGATTGGGTTTAAGTTACACCTAGTGTAACTCTAAGCAATGTTACACCAATCGATATTTTTAAATTATATGTGAATTTTGACAAATCAATTGTTGGATTACATGACCTTTGTATATTCTCCATGCTTGCAAAATTTAAGGCGATCAAAGATCAATAATCATGTTATCTATCAATTATATAAACTCAAGTTTTTATAGTTTAGAATAATGCATAGAAGATGAGTTTTTTGATCGAATGGTAAATAACATCTAATTGGTATGAAAATTGGCATACATGTTAAAAAAATATAGAACATGTAATCCAACGATAGAATTTTCAAAATATAAATTCCTTAATAAGTTCTTGGGTGGTATAATATTGGTTAGAGTTACATCATGTGTAACTTTAACCCAACCCATATATATATATATATATATATAACTCTAGATAGGTGGTGTGCGGTTGAATTTGAAAACTAGAGAGACTAAAATAAAGTTCAATACAAGGTTATTTAAAACTAGACACAAAAAGGATAGGTTTTTTTTTTTTTTTTATATGAAGAAGATGCTAAATAAAGTTAAGAACAAATTAATATTGTTTCTAAATAATTTGTAGCTTTTAGATTCATCCTTCAACCAATGCTTGTGTTAACTTAATTATTCAATTTCGTTTCGAAAAAAAAAAAATAATAAGAATTAATCCAATGTTACACTTATTCCACATTCCTTTTAAAAATTGAATGTAGAGTGACTTTCATTTTCATGATATTGCTTACAAAGGCATGAGAATAAAGAGTTCAAAAGAAATTGAAAAATTGCTGTTTATTTATATATGGTTTGGCCTTATTATAACTTAGGTCATAAGCTTTTTATTCTTATATTTAAAACCTATAATTTGGACTAAAATGCAACCAATTTGCATTTTGTGAAAAATTTATTTATTCCCTTTTTGTTTTCATGTATTACAACTTAGTTTGACAAACTTCTCAATTACTGCATTTTCACCCCTAAAATTTTTAAAATAAAATCTAAAACTCTAATTTTAATGGAATTCTATTGATTTTGTTTTAGTCATCTTATGGGTAAAATGTAAAAATTGAAAAATTGTAAAATTAAGTTGTATTTGGACAATATCTAGGCGGATATAGTGGCAAAGGATCAAAGAGATCGGGGTGGGGGAGGGGAGGGTAACCTAAAATTTTCTAAAAATCTTGAATATATATATATATATAAGTTGGGTTCAAGTTACACCTGGTGTAACTCTAAATAGTGTTACACTACCCAATAACTTGTTATTAAATTCATATTTTAAGAATCCCACCATTGAATTACATGTTCTATATGTGTTGAACATGCATGCCAATTTTCATGTCAATCGGATGTTATTTACTATATGAGATTTTCAAAATATGACTTCTAAAACAAGTTATTAGGTGGTATAACATTGTCTAGAATTACACTAGGTGCAATTTGAACCGAACTCATATATATATATATATATATATATATATATGAAATGGCAAAGTAGCCTGACTTCTAACATCTTACATCTTAGTTAAATTTTTTAGATATCTATAAATAAAATTGTTATTTTTTAAGTATATAATTTATTTAAGAAATTGTAAGGTTATTTCGTATTTATTTAAATAGAATCACAATTTTATTATGGTTGGACATTTATAAATTATACTGAACATGGTTATGCTAACTGTGGGGGAAAAAGGGCCCAGCCTAATGTAATGGGCCGAAGGCCCATAGGAGGGCTATTTTACGACCAAGAAGAAGAAGATGGAAAAGGCAGGGCCCGACTAGAAGTGGGATCCTCAAAAGGCAGAATTATCACAATCCGAAGAGGATATCTCCTATCCGAAGAGGCTGTAATCCTCTAATGCAATACCATAAATCAATTGAATGTGTGAAAGGCCAGAATGACCTTCCGAGGACTCCACCTGATCAAGATAAGCTCTAAGTATGCTATGGAACGATAAGGATGGAGAAATATCTAAGGGGAAAGCTGCTACCACCGTATTTAATGCCCTACAGCAACTTTTCTGACCACATTTATGTGGAGAAGACCCCTAAACAGTGCATTCTAACCTACCGCCACTCACACAGAGCTAAAAGAAAATGCCTGTCGTGACATGTACTTCAGCAAACACATGGATGAGGAACACGTGGCCGGTGGAGATGAGGAGAAGGACGACTATAAAAAGGAAGGAAGCTCCTAACAAAGGGGGGAGGAAGAAAACTGGATTGTAACCCTAAGACTTTTGTTCATCAGAAAATCAAGTAGTGTAGCTCTTCGGATTATCAAATTTTACATGCAAATTAATGTTGGCTTGTATTTGAAAGCTGTGATCCATTGTTATCAGTCTCATACTTAACCTAGCTCTTTCACCCATACTCTACAAATTAATTGTTTTTGGACTTGGGTCACAAAAACCAACCCTACACTAACAATTATCTTAAGTAATAATGAGAATAAAAAAAAAAAAAAAAAAAAGGCTTTTATTCTTACACTTTTGTAGACACCTAATTTTACAACCTGTATTTAACATCATCTAGAGACAAAAGGGTAATTTTACATCTTGAAGGTAAAATCGTAACTTTTGATCGTAACTTCATTCGCTTCATATTAAACAAATCTTGAAATCTTAATAATCAAAATTACGGCTCACAGGCTTCAATCGAAACTATTGGATTAAAAGATATTGTGAAATCAAGTTTTAACTACTAAAATGTATACACAAGGTTGAGTCCGTTCAAATGTGATTGTGAACAATTGATTTTAATTGGTACCATGAGTATTCAATTTAAAATTGGAGACATGACATAATCCTAATTGATTGAACTAAAAATAATTGCAAGGTTGCACATACTTGATTAACTCGATTATCAAATATTAATGATTTCTCAATTATTGTTGTAATTATCCTTTTAAAAGGGCAATTAGGAAAAATTAAGTGTTTTTAGGGCCCTAATAAATGTGATAGGGTTAAAATGAAATTTGCTCACTCTTTTTCCAATATCCTTGAATCATTACTAATATATATATATATATATATTTTTTTTTTTTGAGGAACAATTACTAATGAAAAGTTAAAATGTATTGTTCCTTTTCTTCTTTTTTCTTTTTAAATGTATTGTTGCTAATTATTTAACCATAATAGGTTTAGACAAATGGTTTTACCGTTTTATTTTTATTTTTATAATTCAATAATCGGAAGAATAGTATTTGTCAATTGAGCTACAATGCTCTAGGCAAAAGGTTTTATAACTTAATGGCACATTTTGTAAAAATGAGGAGATTTAAATGTTTGATAATATTCTTTGATATGTTAAAAAAAATTACTTAAGTTTTAGGCCCAGAAAATGTAAAAAGAAAACCAACAATAGTACTAAGTATATAAAAATGGAAATTTCATTTATATCGTCTAAACTTACAAAGAGAGAAGTAGAAAAAGAGAAAGTTCTAATTTATTCCTGTTTGGTAGAATTTACTTTGTAACCATATGTTTTGGAATGTGTCAGTTTATTTTTTTCATTATAAATAATATAATATAATGGAGAAAAATGTTTATAAAATAGTAATAATAATAATAACAATGGAGAAAACATTGAGAGAGTAAAAATGATACATATTCAGATTGAAACAGTGAAAAAATATTGAAAATGTTGAAATAGGTATAATATACATTATTGGAATCAAATTAGTAAACACAAAACTATGGGCCCCCAAAAAAAAAAAAAACATGTTTGGTAGGAGTGTTATTTTAGGAGTGATTGAGTTACGTTTCTTATTTTAGGGTGTTTAAATACTAAATTTAGAAAATTCCTCTTTCTAGTTTTTAGTTTTAAAATAACATTGTTCAATGGCACTTTTGTAAATATTTTAAAAACTGTAGGTCTCACTGATTAGATTACATGTAATCATTTTAAAAAAAAAAAATACACAGACACATACCAAACACACAATTATATTTTTTTTCACTTTTGAAATGACATTATTAGAAATATAGTACCAAACACATTTTTTTGCAATATCTATACTACTATTTAAGGGGCTTCCCTTGTTTGGATTCCTTATTTTTTTAGTTAAAAAATGCCCTTATACCCCTATGTTCAAGTTGAGACAAAACTAAAGGACAATTTGATAAAAATGCAATTCTAGCTCTTGCTAAAACATTGTCTAAAAAATAGGACTACTTTCTTGTTAATTTTCAAATTATTTTATCTGCTTATATATTAGATTTTCAAAATAAAAATTATATATATAAAATAAAAATAAAGAGTTTTTTTTTTTTTTTTTTTTTGCTAAAAAAAGCCTCATTACACGTATGAAATGCGTGTGATAAGACTAATGAGTACTTTAAATATATATTTTCACAATATTTTTTAAATAACAATTTTTATATCATTTTAAAAAATAATTCTCAAACACCTCTTCCTAACAAGCTTTAAAATCTTACCAGATTCAATTGCTGACTTCCAGCAATAAAAAATAGGGACCACTGGAGCGGTCAACATCTAAACTTTTTCAACAAGCAATAAAGGGACAGGATTTTTGAGGCCACGACTTTTTTTTTTTTTTTTTTTAATTTTTTGCAGAAGCAGGCCCATGACTTAAATACAAAAATGGACCACAAGATGGTCCAGGTACCCTTTTAGATACAAAATGGAACTTTTTAATTTTATTTTTCCTGAATAGGATAATTTGATTGAGAAGAAGGAACAAAAATGGTCCAGTCTAAGCTCAAGCGATATGCTCCACATATATTGTTCCATATGCCTGGGATAAACTGACCAAGCACTCTTGTCACTTGTTCTTGTAGATGATTTTATATAGGTAAATATTAATAAGTACTGTGCACTGTTTGTTAAAGTTAGAGTAATGCAGATCCTATTTAATAAAAAAATTGGATTTATTGAAAGAAAAAAAAAAAAACATAAAACTGACTCCACAATCTATTTTAACATTTTTTTTTCTCTCCATGAAGCTGGCTCCACAAACTATAAAGCTGTAAAAATAAAAATGACATAAAGCTGAAAAAAAGAACAAAAAGATGTTGTAAAGTATAAAAAGCTGCTTACGGTACTTGTTAACAATACAACCCATTTATATTGTAAATTTTATTTTATTTTATTCAAGTGAATCATTGTTAACCTTTAGTATAAAGGGTCACACTCAACAAATTTGAAGTTAAGTTTTTTATTTTTATTTTATTTTTTATTTTTTTTATTTTGGTAATGGTAAATGGGGTCCACTATACATATCACTCGTGCTAAATAGATGTTTGAAGTAGTTTTATCTGTTTTTTAATTCATGAGTTCTACTAGATGATTTTATAAAGACAAATGTTAACAAGCACCATGTAGTTCTTTTTAAGGTTAGAGTAATGTAAATCCCATTTAATAAAAAATTAGATAACTGAAGAAAAAAATATAAAACTAGCCCCACAATCTAATTTAATATTTTTTTTCCCTCTCTATAAAGCTGGCTCCACAACCTATTTAAGGCTTGTTAAGGTTAGGCTAATGTAAATCTTATTTAATAAAAAATTGGATAATTGAAAGAAAAAAAATATATAAAACTAGTCCCACAATCTATTTTAATATTTTTTTTCTCTCTATAAAGTTGGCTTCATAGCCTATAAAGTTGCAAAAAAGGACATAAAGCTGCCAAAACAAAAACAAAAATATGCTATAAAGCACAAAATGCTGTTTACGATACATATCAATCCAACCCATTTAGCTTAAAGTGCAATATTTGGATATTGGGAAATTTTTTATTTTATTCAAGTGTGGTCTACATCAAGTTCCAGTAATTGTTAATCTTTAGCATAAAAGGTCACACTCAACTAATTTTAAGTTAAGATTATTTTTGTTTGGTAACAGTAAATGGGGTACCACATTACATATCTCTCGACCTAATAGACTAGATGTTTGAAGTAGTTTTATTTGTTTTTTGATTCATTAGTTTAATTATTTCAAATTGTAATATAATAGAGTACTTGCTTTAGATATATATCTCAATTAAACAATTCGAGAATTGGGATTGAAAAAAATAAATAAATCAAAGGATGTGACCACATGTACTATATATGATTAATAAATCAAATTATACAAAGATAGAAGCGGTAAGTGTAATTATTAATTTTAAAATGTTTAACATGTTCTTGTTTTCTTGTTATACCAAAAATAAATATGTTTGGTGAGATTTCCAGGTGTAAACCTACTAGCGTTATAAGTGACCTCGTGTACTATTCATGATTCACATTTTGGCTGTTATTTTGGGTAAAGTGAGAAAAAGGACTAAAAAGAGTCAATCACAATTGATTAGCCTATTACTTGAAGAGTAATACACCCATGAGGTAGATAATCAATTACTTGAGGAGTTCTACTTTGAGATATTCAAATTAGCACCCCCAAAACAAAATGAGAAAAAAAGAAAAAGAAAGAAAAGAAAGACATTTGATTTTTGTTCGCACTTGCCCTAACATGTTAAACGTTTATTTTTTTTTTTAACTTCGTGGTGATTGGTGAATACCAAATTATATACTAATGCAATTTTGACCCAAAAAAAAAACATATAGTTTAAAATCTTGCTTTATTTTATTTGCTTATATATACATATATATGAAGAAAGAGAGAGAGAGAGAGAGAGAGAGAGAGAGAGAACCAAGACAAGATCTAATTAAATATGGATGAAACCTGTGAAGTGCTAATCTTGAGTTGCCAAGGAAGACTAGGAAATAGAACAATCCAACCTAGAAAAATTCAAAATTCAAAATTAAAAACAAAAACAGAAGAAAAAAAAAACTATGGGAGCAAATTAATATTATGAATTATGATATCACTCTTCTCAAGTTGGTGCAAGAATCTGGAATGCAAAATCATAGGAAGCTAACAGAAGTCTTATTGCAAGCAAGATTGACTTGAAAACATATTTAGACCTGAAGGCTTAAGCCAAAGTGTACTCAAAAGCACCATTTTTGAAAAAGAAATGTTGCGGAAAATATATAATACTGGCAATCATGCAAAGATAAATAAAACCTATTCAGAATTGTGAATTAATTTATCAATAGTATGACTTGCCATCAGTCTCAAACCTACACTCAACCTTTTCCAACACCCTCTACTTCATTTTCCATTGTAACAAATTGACCCTTGATTCATCCATAAAAATGACTAAGCATTCAAAATCTACCGTATACACAAGCAGACTGTATTAGAATCAACTGGTGAAAACAAATTGGTCTTACAGAAAGTTAATTACAGCTTTGAGCTAGGATTTGTATTTACTTAAACATGGTCTTTTTTTCTTTTGTATTAGAGAAAAGAGAATCCATGTATGCTTCTTGATCTTCACTATGCTTCAAATTTATTTAGGAAAAGGTAGCCTGCAAGACAGAGAAAGATGCACTAAAGCAAAGAGTTTCTCTATAGTAGCAGCATGCATTTCTAGGCATGCAGTCAATGATGATAGTTAAGTTGCTACACAACCAAAAAAATTGCTCATTGATGAGTTGAAAGTGACATCAACCTGTGGTTGCAACCATTAATTTCACCAACAAATTTATCTTTCAGTACCAGATAAGCCCATATAGAACTGAAAATTAGAATATAGTACATTAATGCTAAATCCTGAGAAATAACTAAACCTAAGGACAAATTAATCTATTTGGTCAAGTTCCTCTATTGAAACTACAAATATATGCTATAAGGCCCCTAAATATTGAGGTTCGATATAAATATCCTTTGATTGAATCCTGAATATTATTTCATACTTTATCCAAAAAACTCGAAATTTTAAAAATTTCACAAACTTACCCCAACTTGAGAGATATGTCTGAACTGTAATTGTCTTGAGGATCAGATGAGCTGCAAATATTGGTGATTAACTCAGATGACTGACATTGTTTAAGTACATGTTTTTGAGTGCTAAACAGATTCTCCATCTATTGAGGAGACATTTTTTATAATTGAGATAGGATGAGAGGAGGAACAATTTTTTCTTAAAAAAAAAAAAAGAGACCTATTACCTGTTTTAATCGTTGGTTTTCTTCCATCAATTGGGCTCCCTGCATTAAATGAATAAGATGAACAGAGAGCCATTACTAAGACTTCTTAGCCTTAAATACAAAATATGATTTAATTAATATGGTATATTTACCTAACTTCTTATATAAGAAATAGATGCGTTATGAATTGGTATAGGTTAGGTGATAGGATAAACAATATAACATTCAGTTCTGAATTTATGTTAACAATTGTTTCAACTAAATATTCAATGGCGCTTGTTACTTGCTGTTAGCCATGTGAACTTTTCCTTTCTCTACCCATTGAACTAGCCAGTGCACGCAAAAACCACTATTTTTATGAACTTGCACCAACTTGCATTCACATTATGGCAAAGTTTTACAGCTGACATTTGCTAAAGATATGGATTTAGGGTTTAAGCATATTACATTATAGTAGTCATAATTGTACACAGTATTAAACTATATTACTGCAATCTTAGGGTTAACACAGAGTTAGTCTACTACATATTCCCTTAAAAAAGTACACTATTATTCACAAAATTCAATAATAAATATGTTGTTGTTGAAACTTTCTACTGTTTACGTAGGCATCTAAGACAAAACCGCTTTAATACCTTGTGTTATTTCAACTTCTCTTAGTTTCTTCTTTCCACCTAATATTTCAATATTTTACCATAATAATATTATGGAGCGGATCATCACTAAAGTAAGAAACTGATACATTGAAGCTATATGAACTTTAGCTCAAGGGCACTGATCTGTTCCGGAAATGTCTTGCAAACATTATAATAATTGTATGAAATGTCCTCCAAAGATTTAAAGTTTGGAGCATGACCTTTTGCTGAAGGGCAGTGATCTCTTCCATAAATCTTTCACCCTGCAAGACAAAAGTTTCTTATATTAAGAGAAAGTGCATAAATTTCAACACACCATTATAATGCCGGCAAACAGAGATAAAAAAGAGAGACAAGCCTTTGTTCCTATAACACGGCTCAGGCCTACTTCAAGCTCTTTCTCTAGTTTCTGTAATTCTTTTATATCCATTCCAGGGAGTTCTTCTCCCCTAATCTTCCTGTATTAGGTGTGAACATTTCTCAACATTAATTTATTGTTGTATGTACATGTTTCTACAGTAACAAGATGATAGTGAAGTAGCTATAATACCTCAGTTCATGTGTCTTCTCCTCAATTTCCTTGCTCAACATGGCGTAGGAGGTACCGTTCTCAAGCTAATATAAACAATTGCCGTTCATGAAGATTTTTGAAATGTGATGTGTTACGATGAAGGTCTTTATATGAGAGAATCTAATGAACAAGTTGTACGTGTAGAAGCAGCTTTACAGTTTACATATGAAGGAGGGTTTAGATCTGTTGGAGCACTTCAACACGTTTAACATATTGAACACCCAATTGTCAAGTTTTGGGGTGCATTATAAGGATGAAGATAAAGCGTTACTTTTATTAGCATCGCTGCCTACACATTTTGATCATCTAGTGACTACGTCGATGTATGGGAAAGAGACTGTAGTACTCGATGAGATGACTAGTGCTCTTTTGTCACACGTAAAGATGAAGCAAGATGACAATGGTTTGCATGCTAATGGACTTATTGTAAAGTTAGAGTAGAGTTATTGGTGTAGAAGCGAGTCAAAATCCAACGGGAATGGATCTTAGTCTACATCATGTACAAAAAAAGACGTAGAGTGCTTTTATTGTCATAAGAAAGGGAATAACAAGAATTAGTGTGAAGAGTTGAAAGAGCATTTAGAGGACGAAGATGAATGGAAAGAAGCCCCTAGAATCAGCTAGTGTTGTTGAAGAAACATCAGATGAAACTGAGGTTGGTGCAGATTTACTTTTTGTCTCATGCAAGTAATAATGTTCTATGGGAATCTTGGGTTTTAGATTCAGCATGCTTATATCATATGATTCCAAAGAAAGATTGGCTTGACACATATAAGCCTTACAATGGTGGTATGGTCCAAATGGCTAATGATGCTACATGCCCGGTTATTGGAATTAGAATAATTTGATGATTTGAGAGTGATGACTTTCTGTTTGTTTGGTACTGATGCCAAATACCCTTAGGTGGTAATGCCTAGGGCTTGCAAGCAGATTTTAGAAGGTGGAGCCTAATGTTTGTCCTGTTTAACCTTTTATTCTCCTTTTATCCTTATTTTCCTATTTTATTCTACATCAACTAGGATTAAGAATGTTTGATCCCCTCCACCCAATTCAAATCAGTCCCAAAAAAAAAAAAAAAAAACTACACCCATTAGCCCAATTTTCAAAAGAAGAAGATGTGAGATTAGGCCATTAAAGCCAAAGGCCAACCCATGCATATCAAGTTCTTAGCAATGACTATAGTTTCAGGCTTCGTATTTTGTGGCTAAAAATGACTTCCTTTGATAGAGACTTTGAGGAGCAGCTTAAGGGGGATAGGAATTGGGAAAAGCCTCCTTAACTCTTATTCATCGATTGATAACCTCCTCACACTTATTAATAAAGTCAAAAATTTGTTAGCAAATGTGGATCTTGCATATCAAATTTGTGAGCTCATGCTTATAAGCCCTCCCTGATGTGGGATTGAGCAAATCCGTGCAGGAGGCATCGGCCTCCTCGGCCATTCCTAAAGCAAACAATACCTTCTAAGGGAGAGATTCATTCCTCCATAAAAAGGTGCATTTTTGGTTATAAGGGGAAACCACCAACTTCCCTCTTCGTCCTTAAGCGCTGGGCCTAAGCGAAGGAGTGCCATCAAGCAACACCAGCAAGTGCAAATGCTAGGCCTTACCTATCAAGTAGTACTACTTGATGGGTACACCCCACTTGTGAGCTCATGCTTATAAGCTGCAGGTGGGAGGCGTCTCTCCCTAATGTGGGATTGAGCAAATCCGTGCGGGTGGCATGGGCCTCCTCGGCCCATCCCCAAAACGGACAATACTTTCTAAGGGAGAGATTTGTTCCTCCACAAAGGCATTGGTTACTAATGAACTTTTCGGTTGCATCTTGCATTATTGAGATTACAAGGATAACAACACTAGATGCCCTATATGATGATGAGCCAATGAATGAAATATTTCAGCTGATTGTAGCAACATTTGAAGATTTGTCTATTTGTCTCATGTGCCCAATTGTTACTACATGAAGGAGGTTTCAATTCTTGACTCTGTTGCAAAGGTTCGGTCATGCTTGGGGATGCTGGACCTTGAGTGTGATGCATTGATTGTTGAGATGTTTCAAATTTTCTTTAAAATAATTGGGTCCATCCATGCACTTGTTGTAATTTCAGCCATGGAAACAATTATGTCTCTGGACATATATAAAGAAATTTCCTTGAATCTTCTCAACCCACTTTTAGCTAGTGTAAGAAAGGAAATTCAAAAAGTTTCACCTGTTTTGTAAAAATTGGGGGAGCAAGTAATCACTAAGATTAATGCCTAACAAGACAAAACAATGGCATCCACTCAAAAACTACCCAACAAGCTTGAGGGTAAAGCTTTACACATGAGAGATAGTAACGTTGAGGCACCAAAATTTGGTTATGCAAAGGAGATGCACGTTGAGGCACCAAAATTATTTTTGAATGTGAAAATAATTTTGTCTTTGACTTTAAATTTTGAATTTGGTTTAAATGTTGAGGGTTTTAAGGGATTTGATTAGGCATTTTTCATATTGGTGTAATACCTAAACCCTATTAAATTAGTACATTTGTAATCGTGAAAGGTAAACAATTTGAATAAGAATAATTTGAAAATTTGAGAATGATTGCTTTCACTTTGTTTGGTGGTGAATGGTGATCTCTAGGGCTTACAGGAAAATTCTAGGTGGTGAAGTCTAGTATTTGTCTTGTTTATTCTCTTATTCTTATTTTCCTACTGTGTTCTACGTCATATAAAATTCTTACATATTTAGTAAATTTCTAATTTTTGCAGGCATCAAATTAAATGACTTAGACTTTTGGATTTGGTTCAAGCTATTGCATTAAAATGTTACATAATTACTGCTTGCAGGATAAATATCATAGGGTAAATACTATTTTAGTTTTGGAAATTTTAAAGATTGAAAAGATACTCTAAAATTCAAAGTAAGACTTCACAAAACTCATCATATTAGTTTTCCATGACAGTTCATCATGAAGCCCTACAAAATCCTAGACATCTAGGTATGCACTTCTTGTTATTTAAATTAATGTTGCTGAAAATTTTATCATTAACTACATTGAAATTCCTTTTGAAAATGCTTCATCTGGTTAATTGCAATTCTTAACAACCACAATCAAAGACAAGTGGATAAGTCCCACTAATGCACTGTAAAGAGCACAATTATGATGGAAAAGACCATGTTATTATCATGATCCTGATTAATGTGACTATAAGATCAATACCGAAACTAACATAGTACTTATTAAATTTGAAAGAAATCTAGTTACTTGACTAAGTTATGCTACTTATTTTCACTGAGGTTTAATTAGTAATTAGAGATTCTTATTCAAAGTCAAGTCACTCATTACATCATTTCGCAAGAGTATGTCTTCCTAATCTTATTCTTTCTACTTGTTGGCTCGCTATTGCTGGTCTTGCCCATCAAATATCTTCAGAGCTAGGCTATTCCAACATTTGATCCAATTTCATCATTCCAGTCATGGAATTATCATCAATTGAAGCGTAAGTGGTTATCCTGTCTGTCTGTAATCCATCATTAAGAATTGTGTAACTAGCCTCGCTTAGATGGTAAAGTCTCTTATATTTAGGAATATGTAAATGTAATTCTTTGTTTCTTTTTTAAAATAAAAGAGAGAACACTTTTGTCCTCTCTTTATGTTACCATTTTCCTATCTGTAATGCCTGTTAGAATGGTAGAATTTTGTGTCACCTTTGATATGATACTAGGGGTTAGATCTCCAATTTGCCAGTTTGTGGTTTTGTATCACTAAATGGTAATTTCAGTTCATTTTAAGTACCATATCCGAACAAGTTAAACTAGAGTACTCTATATCTTTCTCTATGATGTCCTACATAGGTCTGGTTTTGAACATACACAAATACAGTACCCCATTGAGATTTCAAGCAAAAATACCATGCTCGTGATCATATATTTTCTATGAGATCCTGACTTGTCCACTGCTTGTGCAGCCTCATTTCAAAGAATTTGGTTATGTACTCTCCATATAAATACATGCTTCATCCATATCCTAGAAATTTCATTTTGAAGTCTCAAATTGCAATCTATGAGGGAGTGTTTGGCATGGTTAGCTTTTGAAGGGTCTAACCTTGGGGGAGAGAGAGCTTTAACCACACTATCCTCCAAGGAGGAAAAGGTTATTCCTAACAAGCTTGCAATAACATGAAAATTATTAAAGGTGACACAGAAGAATGGCATCATTTTAATGGGGATTAAACTAAGGTTCAGGCATGGACATTTGAAATTGAAAAGAGTTGGAACTCATTGAAAAGAAGGTGACTTCTCTCTTCCCCAAAAGCAATTGCCAAAATACGGGGTTGTACATGTCATTTCCAATTCCTAAGGCACTCTAGGAAGATGTCTCTATGAATATTGTTGTGGGTTTTCCAAAGACGAAAAGGATTATAACAAGAGTCTAGATGCTTATCATGTGACTGATTTTTACCCTTGAGAGATTGTAAAACTTCATTGTATTTTAAAGACCATGTCATTAGATCAAGAAATATAAGTTCAAAATCCATTGGGCACAACCTTTAGTTAATGTTCGCAACTAACCTTCAACATAGTTCAACTTGTCATCCTCCAATTGATCAAGCATAGGTTGCAAATCAAAGTTTAAATGATTTTCTGAGAGTTATCCATCTAACTCTAGTTGAATTGTTTACAATCGGTTTGCCAGCCTAACTTCCAATTATAGTCCATTTAAAGTTGTGTATAGTGAAAATCCTATTACCCTTCAAAACAAATATCCTGTTAATGCTATTGACATGATATCATTGCTTACTACTAATCATTGCAGTGGAGATATTGAGGAATGAGTTAAGTATATAAAATTGCTACTCATAATTTTAGTGGAGACATTGAGGACAGAGTGAAATATATAAAGAAGTTGCATGAAAATGTTCAAGACTGATTTCTCAAAAAAATTCAAAAGTACCAAAAAAGTAAGCCAACAAAGATAGAAAACCAGCAACTTTTAAGGAAGGTGATTTGGTGTAGATTCATCTTTAGAAGAATGCTTTCTAGTTGGATATCCTGGGAACTTTTGCCTAGTGAATAGGTCATGTTAGCTGTTTTTTAAAATATTTGGTCAAACCTTTACTTTGTATATTTTTCCTTGAAATGTAAGTAATTTATTATGCATGGAGAGTTTTTCCAAGTAAATCCTGTTTAAGTCCTAGATCATGTATGAAATTAAAAGAGAGTATTATTTTGAATTGAAAATTGCAGCAAATCTTCTACCTAAGAAAATTTTTGTAGACAACTTATCCGAAAGTACCGAACAACACAGGATAAACAAAGTCCTTCCTGCTCATTGTTTACCAAAAAAATTGCATCAGTGATGAAATTTCTATATATGAACAATCCATACCCAAAACTATTGTTTCAGTAAACATTCAAAGAAATATCCAAATTTTCCATAAGATTTAATGAATGAAGGGAAAACTTTAAGATTGGGAACCAAATCAGGACAAAACCAGGACTTAGAGTTAGGGGAGGCGGGCTTGTTATTGGCTACGTGCGGCGGCTTCAATCTTTGACTCTACTATTAGTTAGCCATTTGATGGATTTATTATTTTTTTTTTCCTGGTGTGTGACTTTGATTTTGCTACTAGGTAAGGACAAGATAATTTTATTTAAATTTTTTTAAAAGGCCGGGTTTTTTGTGTTGGGTAAAATTGATTAATTGGGCTTATTTTGTTTTAGATTTACTATTGATAATTTTTTTTTTTATTGTGCTAATTTTTTTGGGCTTGTATATTTTGATTTAGATTTTAGACCTATTGACTTTTTATGAGGAGGAATGCTAGAGCTACAAACTTGTTAACAAATTGCTGATATAGTGAGTGATTATTAATAAGTCAAAAAATGGTGTAAGCGGTGGGCTAAGTGCGAGCCAATAAAAATTTTCTACCTCAACAATTTGTAAAAATGTTATAGAAAAATTTGTGGCTATAGCATTACTCTTAAATGAATTAATGATATTATTAAAGAGGGGTAAAGTGTAATTTTATAGAACAAAATTTCTAAAATTAGTACCCGAGTATATACTAATATTTTTTTTTTAAATTTGGGGGTTGGGTGTTGTGGGGGGGGGGGGGGTGGGGGTATGGGGGGATTGCCCCCACATCAAAGCTTGCCTTTGTCCCTGAACCAAATTATCTAATTTTCTATTCCATATAATTTTTTATATTCTCTCTTCCTTCTTTCCCCCCTAAAATCAAAATCTATATAATTTTTTATATTCTCTCTTCCTTCTTTCCCCCCTAAAATCAAAATCTATATAATTTTTTATATTCTCTCTTCCTTCTTTTCCCCCTAAAATCAAAATCTATTGATCTCTTCTCACATTTCTTGATATTTTCTAGATGTTTTATATTTTCCTTCTTTATGGGTATTAAGCAATGGAAATTCTAAAGTGGAGTTTAAAGTTAATTCTATTTCCCCCAATTTGAATGAGCAAAACTAACAAATTATTATTATTATTATTTTTTTTTTTTTGAGAACCTAACAAACTAAAGTTTTTTACACCCTAATGTTGCACGTTTCATAACAGCTAATGCACACATTAGAGCGTGATGGAGCACACCTGTATGATTTCATATAAGATGACTTGAAATTTATGTGGCACAAAAAATTTGATTTGATTTCAAGCTAAAAATAGTTATTTTATTTTATCATTAAACCCTAAAAGACTCTCAAAAATAATAATTAAAGCCTAAATAAAATTAAAATGAATTAAAAAAATAGAGATACTTTCATTAGGACATCCTTTCAAGTATGATGTTTAGGCATATCTAATGCTATTGTTATAGGCTCTTAAAATTGTAGGTAACTTTTTTTCTTTTCTTCTTTTTGAGAGGAAAATTTTTGGGTTGCCTATAAACAAGTAAACAACGTTTAGTGACTTTGGATTTTAGTACGTGTTTTAGGTAATAAATGCAAATCTTCCCTTACCATCTTTTAAAAAAATATAATCTTTTTTAATTTTTTTTTCCAAATATGAAATTTAATAACCTAGATAATTATTAATAGGAATTTGTTATGATCATGTTTGTATATGGAACAATTTATTCTATCATTTAAAGAAAATATAATGTGGCAAGATTCTAATGAAGGATTTTAATGTAGAATAGAATTTAAAATCAATTAAAAATATAAATTACAATAATGACATCAAAATTGTAAGGACTCAAAAACTTATTGATAAAATTTTATGAGGTCAACCAAAAGTTAAATTCTTCTAAAATGCACATCAAAATATGATATTTTTTCCTCTCTTTTATTTTCTATTTATAGTGTAAATATGAAATTTGAAAATTATGATTGTTATTAACAGGCAATTATTATGATTTTGTTTGTGTATAGAACTATATTCTAGCATTAGATATTTATTATAATTATAATCGTATTGGAACTAAATATTCTATCATTTAAAAAGAATGACAAATTTTGGTTACAAACTTAGTTGGATCCTTATGCTTCAACTTCCTCCAAGATACTAACATGTATTTTTGTTTGCGCATGACTCACTTAACCACAATTAACCCAACCAATACTTGTCATGTGCATTGCACACATGCATGTTAGTTTCTTAGAAGAAGTTAAAGCCTAAGGTTGCAACTAAATTTGCAGCCAAACTTTGTCTTAAAGAGAATATGATTACAAATATAATTTAAATTTAATTAAAAATATATATTAAAATAATAACATGTAAAATAGTACGGCCTCAAAAACTTATGGCACGATATTACAAAGTCAATTAAAAGTCAAACTTTGGTTTTATATATATAATAGATTTTTAAAAACTTTAACAAAATATGTTTTTTTTTTCCTTTCTTTTATTTTTTTTCTATAATATAAAAATTTGACAATTATGGTAATTATTAATAAGCATGGCTGACAATCTTTTTGTTTTTATGTATGGCCAAATTGGTCATCTAGCTAACTAATGTCCATAGAAAACGGTAGATGTGTATGTCACTTTGGGACGATGATAATGGCAAAGAGTTTGTTGTAATGTCGGTTAACCCGTATATAATGATATTGAGGTTATGCAAAGTTGGGAGATTGAATTGAAGAAGGTGAGTGATCCATCGAATACTTGTCATTCCAAAAAATGACACAAACGAGGGTTGACCTAGTCATAGCATCTTCAAGTGCAAATGCAAGTCCAATGTAAGGGTATATTCCATTAACATTGATGGAAAAGTTTTTGAGAACATTGTTTCAAAAGAAATGGTGGACAAGATTAAGTTGAAGATTGAACCCCATGTAAAGCCTTAACGAATAGTATGGTTTAAGAAAGGTAAAGAGGTAAAGGTAACGAAAAAATATCTTGTTTCTTTTGAAATGGGAAATAATTGTAAAGATGAAATTTGGTGTGATATTGTTTCCAAGGATGTTAGTCACTACCTCCTTTGGTGTAGCCTTGGCAATATAATGGGCATGCTATCCAAGATGGCCATAGAAATACATATACCTTTAAAATTAGAAAATTTGAATTTGTCCTTTTGCCAATTAAGAAGGAAAGAACTCCTAAATCTTTCAAATAGGAGGGTAGTAATTTTCTTATTTTTTCCAATTGTAATATAAGATAAAGTACTAGAGTGGTGTACATGTTGGTGGCTAAACAAACAAAGGAAGCTTCTTAGTGTACTCTATAGCCTACCTAACAAAGTGCACTATCTAATAAATCTAAAGGAGCATGAAGAATGGAATGAGCAAGTTATGGTCCCTGTGGAGATTTTGAAGAAGGGATATATTATAGAAAACATGACTCTTTGTGTAGTACCGACCTTACTCATGCCAAAGGAGGATGGCACTTGATAGATATGTGTTAATAGCCACACCATGAACCAAATTATTATCAAATTATCTAGTCATATTCCAAGAATTGATGACTAAAAACATATTGAAGAGCAAGAGAATGCCTAAAGAATGTTAGACTGAAGCTATTGATTATGCAATCTATTTGTCCTATCGTTTCTCAACTTCGTGTGTTTGGGAGCATAGCATATCCACATGTACTAGATTAGGAGAGGTCTAAGCTAGATAACAAGAGCAAAAATTATTTCTTCATTGGTTATGATCCATGCTCTAAAGGTTATAAGCTTAAAAATCCAAGCACTGGAAAATTAACTATGAGTCAAGATGTGGAATTTGATGAAGAAGTATGAGAAATGGGAGTACCCAAGAAGAAGAGAAGCATAATTTATGTCCTTTACTTGAGGAGGAAGAGCATTTGAATAAAGTTCAAGAAGAGCCTGATGCTCCACCTCCATCACCAAAATCACCCATTTATGAAACTCCATCCTCAAAATCGTCACTACAAAGAAGTGACCAAGAAGAATAAGAAGTCTACATGACCCCTATGATTCAATGAAGAATATAGATTATCTAACGCTCATTTATCTGTTTGCTAATTGTGAAACTACAAGAATTAAAGAAGTTATGCAAGATAAGAAATGGATAAATTCTATGGATGAAGAGATAAAGGTAATAAAGAGGAATGATACATGATAGCTAGCAACTCTTCCATGCGGAAAGAAGGCAATTGGTGTAAAATGGATGTAAAAGAGGAAGAATAATGCAAAAATGAGAGGTGGAGAGATAAAAAGCAAGACTGTTGGTGAAAGGCTATAGCTAAGAAGGTATTGATTATGATGAAGTATTCGCCCCAATTGCTAATTTGGAAACTATACGTTTGCTAATTTCTTTAGCATCTCAAAATAAATGGAGAATTTATCAAATAGATGTAAAAACTTCTTTTTTGAATGTTTATATTGAAGAATAAGTTTATATTGAGCAGTTTATAGGCTATGTTGTCAAAGGGTAGGAAAACAAAACTTTGTAGTTTACGAAATCTCTATATAGCTTGAAATAGGCACCTAGAGCTTGGAACAACCTAATTGACAAATATTCTCAAGAGAAAGATTCATTAAATGCGCACATGAACATGCACTATATTGTAAGGTGTATAAAAAATGGAGGTATCTTGATTGTTTATTTGCATGTAAATGATTTGACTTTTATAAAAAACAATCCAAGTAAGTTGGAGGACTTCAAGAAAGCAATGATTAAGGAGTTCAAAATGACAAATATTTGGCTTATGGCCTATTATCTAGGCATTGGGATGAAGCAAATGGAAGATGAGATATTCATTTCCTAAGAAGGATATGCTAAGGAGATGTTAGGAACTTGTTGGTTCCGAAAGGGGATGGGTGGGAAGTGTTTGAAAATGGATGTGAATTGTAGGTGAATTGACTTAAAGGCATAGAGAAATATTAAGAGAGAAAGGAAATGCAATAAGGAAGAGTTAAGTGCTTACAATTCACATCCATTTTCATACATGGCTTTATCATAACCCATGACATTATCCTTTTGCTTACTAATTAAGCATGGGCTCTCACCAACTATGTGATAATAGTGTTACATGTGCTAATAGTTCTAACTAACTCTATCCTATTCCCAACATGTAAAACTAACTAACTCTATACTATCTTGGGACTAACTTTTAATTGAATGGATGGAACTTCAAGAAATATTAAGATATTACATCAGATATGAGATTCCTAACATTCCCCTCCCTTTCAAAATAGCCCACAAGGTGTTGTTATGGTTGGCATCATCATCAAAGGAAATTTTCCAAAGGACTAGTATCTTAGTGACATCTTTATCACCATATTCATACACTTCTCTTTGACTAGTGGTCTCGTGTACTTTCAAAATCCGCTTAAATTCTTGAGTCTTCAATGGTTCTTCGATCTCCAAGATCTTATTGGGTCTTTGGACCTTGGAATCTTCTTGGATCCTCGAGCCCTCATTTGATTCTTGAACCATTGGAATTGTTGGCTTTTGCATCTTTGATTCTTGAATCATTGACACTTGGATTTTCAGTTCTTGAATGGTGAACTCTTGAGTGGCAACCTCTATTGGTGCATTAAGAATTGGTTCTTAGTCCTCCAGCATGAAATTCACAGGATTTTGCATCTTGGATTCTTGGGCAATAATCTCCATTTATACACAAAGGATTGGTGTTCAAAACCAGTCTTGTAGTGCATATGAAATCCATCCAATTTGTGCATAATCCCGATGCCTGTACATCTTGAAAATATTCCCACGCCTCTCCTTACATGTAATAAGAGGCAATGAAAAACATGAGATGTGGTACCGTATTTTCTAGAGCAAAGAATTCATAGAACTTGAGAAGCTGCCAAAAAGGATCTCCACCTTTGAATGTAAAATCAATGAAAGCTTGATGAGTAGCAAAAAATTCGTTCATTTCAAGATAACAGCTTTGATACCATTTGTTAGGGACCCAATGGTTCTTAAGGGGGATGAGTGGGAAGTGTAAGGAAATGGATACGAAATGTTGGCAAGTTTAGTTAATTCGAGGTAGTCTCCCTTCATAAAGAAATACTAAGAGAGAAATAAAATGCACTAAGCAAGAAATTGGTTTATTCTTGAAAATGTTACAAATTAAGGTTACATGCAAGTATTTATAAAACCCAAGCTCTTATCTTGTTGGCCACACATGGCTTATTAATATAGCATGTGCTCTCACTAATTAACCCATATGATTGTACTATTTCATATGCCAGGAGATCTAACTAACTCTATTCTAATCTTAACATGTGTAACTAACTAACTAACTCAATCCTATCTTGGGACTAAATACTAATTGAAGGGATGGATCTATAAGAAGTATTAGGATTTTAGAACAAATATGAGATTCTTAAGAGGAGATCCGCAAGAAATTTTAGATGTCAAATTACAAACTAGTTAGTACTCTGTGGAATGTGGAGTGAAGTTGTCAAAGAATGGCAATAGAGAGAGGGTAAAGCAAACATTCTTCATAAGTTTGGTTGGAAGTCTGGGGTACCTAATATGCACAAGACCGAACATTCTCTTTGGCGTTGGACTTCTTAGTCACAACATAGAAGTACCAACCATGACTCATTTGATAACGGCCAAAAGAATTCTTTGCCATATAAAAGGTAAGCTTGATTTTGGACTATTGTATTTGTTGGGGAGATAAACACCTTGGGGAGCTTCCTTTAGTAATTAATATAACATATAGAGACACATTTTAACCCAAAAGACCTAAGCCCAATAGGTATGTGCTCAATTATGTTATATTAACCACTCATTCTTCTTATCTTTATTCAATGTGGGACTTCACTCACACATGTAACCTAACAATCTCCCTCTCACATATGAGAGTCTTTGCCACTCTGTGGGCTTTAAGACTTCTCTGTGGGTCATGAATTAGTCCTACTTGCTCCCCCTTGCCTAATGGGCTTTTCACTTTATCAGTGCATCATTTATGGGTCTCTCATACGCCATCCATGGAAACCACATGTCAACCCCGCACGCACATCCATGAAAACCCCGCATGTTCATGTCTATGGGGAACCTCGCACCTCATCATTGTCTACCACCATTGGCAATAATACTCCTTTGTTGGGCCTTTTCCAAGATCATTTGTGTGGACTTTATGGGCTTGCTTGGTGTAATATACCGTCCCCGCTCTAACTGCGAAAGGGACCTGCCATGCTCCATTTGCGAAAGGGCTTCAAGTACACACAACCCATTCCCGTTCCAACTGCGAAAGGAACCTCTATAACCTTGCCATCTTTGCCCCGCACCACCATGGGCTTTGATGCCTCTTGTTAGGGAGATAAAAACTTTGGAGAGCTTTCTTGAGTAATTAATATAACATATAGAGACACACTTTAACCCAAAAAGCCTAAGCCCAATGGGTATGTGCTCAATTATGTTATATTAACCACTCATTCTTCTTATCTTTATTTAATGTGAGAATCCACTCACACGTGTAACTCAACAATATTTATCCTCTAAAGAGTTTAAACTTGTTGGCTATAGTGATAGTGATTGGGCTAGGGACACCAGTGATAGAAAGAGTGATAATGGGTTTGTATTCTATATGGGTGATATTGCATTCGCATGGACATCCAAAAAGCAACCAATTGTGACCGTATGTTGCTATTACCTCTAGTGTTTGTCATGCAATGTGACTTAGAAATTTGTTGAAATAGTTGCAAATGTTGCAAGAAAAAGATATGAAGATATGTGTGGACAATAAGTAAACATTGGCTCTTGTAAAGAACATAGTCTTTCATGACCAAAGCAAGCACATTGATATCTAGTATCGTTTTATTTGAGGATGTATTGCTAGAAAGGAAATTCTACTTGAGTTTGTGAAGTCACATGATTAGGGTGTAGATATCTTCACCAAACCACTAAACTATGACACCTTCTACAAGATGCAAGCCTAATTTGTGGTGTTCAAAATTAAGTTTAAAAGGAGGTGTTGAAAGTTAAACTTGATTTATGTTATGAAAATCTATTTTATTTATGAAATGAGTTAGTTGAATAGTTAGAGATACATAAAATAATGAGGCAAGTTTACATAATGAATGTATAGAGAGTTTATTTTGGAGTTATATAATAAACATAAGGAAAGTTATGGTTGGACATGAAGTATATATACCTCATGCATCCGTCAATTTAGAAAAAGTGTTAATAAAGAGAAATACAATTATTTAAGAGTTTTCATACTCTTCTTAAAGGAAAAGTTTTTTTTTTTTTTTTTTTTTTGGAGGAAAAAAAATTAAAGGCAGAGTTGAAGCAGCTAATTGAAGCTATACAATAAGCAAGTGCAACTCTAAAATTCAGGGAAAATAAAAAAATTAGATTATAAGCTAATTAATAGGCAATAATTAGCAACATTCAAAGACAAAATATCTCGCTTATAGAACTTCAAAACAAGTAGCAGCTACATATATTCGTTAAACCCTTCAAGGTAAGAATTGAAAACTGTTTATTTGGTTGCCCCCCCCCCCCCCCCCCCCAAAAAAAAAAAAAAAAAACTGTTTTTTTTTTTTCTTTAAACAGAAACCATAAGATTTTGCAGTACTTTTTCATTTCTTGATTTGATGCTACATAGCACTTATTTAAATTATTTTCTCTTTATTTAATGTTACATAGTAATATTTTTTAAATCACTTATTTGGTTTGTTCAGTAAAGGATCTTTATTTTGAGCAGTTGGGTCCTCACTCTCTCTCACAAACACTTTAGAAATCATAAAATCATAGTGAATGCATGAACAAAATGATCAAGGAATGAATAATGACATATTTTTCTATAGATAGAAAAAGGGTTTTTCTCTAGTAAAAAAAATGAGAAAATAAAAAGGGTTTTTCTATAAGTAGAAAGAAGTGCAAGAGAAAGAGAGATTGAAACCTTGAGCTGGCGTATTCAAAGAGCTTTCCTGTAGCAGAAAAGACCATGAGACCAATTTCAGCATCACAGAGAGTAGAGAGCTCAAAAGCTTTCTTAAAAAGTCCTCTCCTCCTCTTTGAGAATGTCACCTGCCTTGCCGTCGAGTTGTCAATCTTCTTAATCTGAATTCTCCTCCTCGTCATTTTCCCAGATAATAGCTTATCAGACCCTTTATTTCAAAGTTCAAACCAAATTATTAGCCCAACTTTGTATTCCAGAAATAGAAACTATTTGCATACAAAGCCGCGAGAGAGCGAGAAGAAAAGAGACATGTAGAGAATAGTGTAAAAAGTAAATTACTAAAATGTTATGGGTTTCGGAACGGTAAAAGACTATAGAGAAATAAAACGAAATTTATGAGTAATTTTCGCACACTGAAAGTACGTTTATATTGAGAATAGTAATTTTTATCGTAAAGAATAGAAGACATTGTAATGAAATAATTATTATTATTCATAAGTTTAGTTGTTATATATAGAAAGCTCGTAAAAGATGATGTATGAAGAAATTTTATATTTTTGAAAATATATTAATTTTAAAACCTATTATATGCACAAATGAATAACTATTACATCTATTTTAAAGAGGAATAGATATTCTTCAATTTAAAGAATAGTTATTCCAATATAATAACTAATCTAAGTAATAAAAATATAACCAAATGACTGAATTGCTATTACACATGAATAACTATTTTATTACAGGAGCTATTACAGTATACCAAACATACCCTATGTATTATTATACAAAAGAGGAATATTTTCTTTGATAGAAGTTTAACCAAAGTATCGGATAAAAAATATAACAAATTGAACTGCACTTGCTTTTTTTCTTTTTTTTCTTTTTTTCCTTTTTTATGAAAAAAAACTGCACTTACTCAACCAATAAAAGATGGAAAATATAATATTTACCAAAAATATCATATATAAAATATAACAAATCAAGCTGCACTTGCTTTTTCTTTTCTTTTCTTTTTTCATGAAAAAAACTATACTTACTCTACCTATAAAAAATAAAATAAAATAAAATAAAATCTGAGCAAGGATGTACCCTACATGCCTACACAATCCACATAACTAACAAAAGTTTTGTTTCTTTAAAAAATATAATAATTAAAAAAAAAAAACTGTTGTATGGCATGGAAGCACACTAGCTTAATTTTAACATTGAAACATTGAATTTATATTCTCATAAATTATATATTAAAGATATTTTCTTAATTCTTTTTAATGTTACATCCTAATTTGAAGATGAACAAAACCATAATAAAATTTAAATTATAATTGTTATCTATTCTTATTTTTGTTTATATATATATATATATATAGAAAGACTATTGTAGGGACCAGGTTCGGGCCTCCTGATGCGTTACGAGAGTGGACCCAAACCCAGCTAGCCCTGCAATTAATTTATAGAGAGCGGGGTTAAGAACTAGACCCAAGTAAAGGGTGCAACGACTATGCGTGGTAGTTCTCAGATGAACGCGAACAATGATGCTCTTTGGCCTTTCTCTTGGGAACTTGCAGTTCTTATGACTTCCTTCCTGATTGGTTATAGTTGCTCCCCTCCTTTTTTTCTCCTTCCTCCCATCTTCCAAGAGG
Organism: Quercus variabilis; assembly: GCA_030445155.1. Taxonomy (NCBI): domain Eukaryota; kingdom Viridiplantae; phylum Streptophyta; class Magnoliopsida; order Fagales; family Fagaceae; genus Quercus; species Quercus variabilis. Next base: position 23,821,014 of record CP129455.1, on the reverse strand, counting down.
GGTCCCTTACATTATATACTCCTTTCCCCATTGATCCTAACCTTACATTTGTTGAGCAACCAAGCCACTACTTGAGTACCTGTTCCATCAACCTCCTCTCCATGCTTTCCGTGGGTTGCGGCAACCAAGGCAACACTGTTCTGTAATTCCCTCCTCATTAATGAGACCAAGACGTTAGTTGTAAGCATTTAATATGGAGGTGACAGCTCGTCTTAGACTTGCTCCTCTGCCGTGCTCCCATTGTTGACGTGTGGTACTTGCTTTTTCCTCCTCGGATATTCATGAAGACCTCTATTGATGTTGTGGTACTTATGTATTTCAATGGTCTCGAATGTCCGAGGACGAAGTCATCCTCAGACCAGTTCCTTGGGACTGGACTTCTTACTTTTATCCACGGACACTACATGCATCCTCGGTATAGGCTTTTGGACCTAGTTTGAAGTGGGGTGAGGCTGCCTGACTTTCTGGCCCCACAATAGCCCCTTAAAATCTTGCTTTCCACATCCTCGGGCGGGAAGAAGGATTTTGACATACTCGGGCCTGTTCCATGTCCAGTTGAGTCTTGTTCCCCGTCAATATTGGGCTCTTTTCATCTGCACAAGGCACATTGCTGACGCTTCGGTGCGCGTAACGTATCCTTCATTAAATTCAGGCGATTATGTACTCCCCACGTTCAACGAGGTGATGCCAATCTAACGATGGAGGTTCGTCTCGCATTTATGGGCGTGAAAACCTGCACGGTTCCTCGATTTGGGGTATAAATACCCATTCAAACTGCCTTTTCCTCTTTTTCATTTGCAATCAAGAGTTCTCGCACGTCTATCCTGAGTCTAGCCAAACTCTCATTTACATCTCCAGCACAAAAAGCCTGTCCTAGGAACTCCTCCTCATTCCTGTAAGTCATTCTATCCATTTTTGAGCTCTCTTCCTTTCTACTCCTTTTCTTTCATTTGCTCTTTCTTAGTTCTTTTAGGCATCACTTAGGATGGGTAGATTTAAGAAGTATGTCTACACTAAGGAGGCGATGGAGAAATTCGTCGCTGACTATGAGATACCTAGCAACGTAGGCTTGAGGTATTGTAAGGATAGAGGTGGCTCCTTTGAAGGGAGAAGCGTGAGGTGGTGACTCCCATTATTGCCTTCCTCGAAGGGGGTATGAGAATCCCCATAGGACCGGTGATGAGGGGCTACCTTACGCACTTCCGGCTAGCCCCCACCCAGTGCACAATCAATGTTTTCAGGATTTTGGGCTGTGTGGATGCCCTGAATGAGAAGGTGGGGCTGAGGCTGACCGACCACGATATAAACTGGTGTTACAACCTTTAACTCCTAAAGGGCAAGTCATATTACATGAAGACAAGGGATGATAGGATACGGCTTATCCAGTTCCTCCCTGAGTCTAGTAAGGGGCTAAACGAGGATTTCCTCATCGTGTCCGGAGAGTGGCACGATGGCCTTCATTGCCCAATGACGGAGGGGATACCAGGTGGGGCAATGGGAATAGGAGGGGGTTCAAGTTCTCTTTTTTTTTTTCTTTTTTTTTTTTGTTTGTTTTGTTAGTGTAATTTGCTCTGTTTGGTTACTAACATGAATGTGTCTTCTTCCTGTAGACCCACACGCCTTCGAGCGCAACTTCAACCTGGCCAACAAGGAGGATTTGCAGAAAGTGCTAAGAGCGACAGTTTTTGTGAACGAAGACGACCATCAAGTTAGGGCCGCCCACAAAATCTTGGGGTACAATCCTGTTCAAAAATCGTTTGCGGCTTTGAAGCACGTGATCAGAGTAAACAACCCTCGGCTGCAAAAAATCACTGTAACTGAGGATGGGTTTCTGTTCCCTGAGGAGCCTTCCGTCCCAGAAGTCGTCATATTGGCCGGCCCTTCTTCCTCCCACAGATTCGCCGAGGCCACAGAGGAGGATCCAGAGAGGGAAGAGGAAGAAGCTGATTTTGGCCCCGCCGAGGAAGAGTTTGATATTTTTAATCAAGTCGATCAGTCCGAGGATCCTCTTAGGGACTTGGGCGATCCTCGTCTGACCGAAGTGGACCTTTTAGCGTCAGAAACCTCTCCTCGGCTAACGATGGGTTACAAGAGGAAACCCTACATCAGTCTGTTAGATTTGATCGAAGGCCAACCGGGGAAGTCCCAGTAAAAGCTTCCCCCTCCTCTTTCTAAGACTTAGCCTGCCCAGACCAGGTTGGTTCCTACCCAGTCTAGGCTTCCTCCTCTTCCACCTCAGACGAGTCTGCCCTCTTGGTTCGTGCCCGCCGATCCCAAGAAGAAGAAGGACAAGGGCAAAAGGCTTATAGAGGATAACTTAGTGTCCTCACAGGATGAGGACAATACTTTGCGGCCCTCCAAGCAGATAAGGATAGGTGGTAAGAGCCAGGTTAGGCAGGTCATCACCCTGCCCGAGGCTCAGGCCTGGCTCTCCGCCCCAATGCTCTATAGGGAGCCTCTGAAGGATGACACCTCCCTTAGGGACTTTAAGGAGGGCGAGGGTGCGCATATGGCCAATGCACTAGAGAGATGCCTGTTGCTCCCTGTGGATATGGCTGAGTTGGACTCCTTGAGGAGCAAGCAAGTCTTCCTCAGCCTCAAGCGGTACCTGGGAATGGTAAGAACCCCAGTACTTATGATTTTCCTGATTTCAAATCTTTTTTTTTTTTTTTTTTTTTTAGTTTGGCTTATTGTGCATTGGTTATTCTGGCAGGCTGTCTAGGCTACCTTTAGGTTGGAGGTGGTGGCCAACGACTAGGGGAAAGCCCTATACATGGAACATGAGAAGCGCTTACAGGTCACCCAGACCCTCAAGACCTTCGAGGCTGACCTCGCCACGGCCAGGAAGAGTTGAAGGCGATGATTAGGGCTTGAGACAGCGCAATGCCGAGTCTTGCTGGTGCCGAGAACCAGGCTAGAGAGCAGACGAGGTGTCTGGGCGAGGTGGAAGAGCAGCTGAAGATTACAAAGGAGCTGATCAAGGATCTAAAAGTGAAGGTGGCTGTTGCCGAGGGGGCCCAAAAGGCAATGGAGTAGGCCAAAGGCGAGGCCTTGAGGGCTAAGGCCGAGGCAGATTTTGGTAGGGAAGAGGCCCTGGCTACTAAGGAGGATGCCGAGGCGACAACTTATGCTGAAGGGGTAGCCGAGATAGAAGCCATCTACAAAGCTCAGGTTCCTGGGGTATGCCGACCCTATTGTTCCCAGGTCTGGGTTGAGGCCCTCAAATAAGCCGGGGTGGAGGCCTCGTCCGACCTGTGGAAGCTGAAGAGCGTATACTACCCCCCTGCCATCCGCGAGGCCACTCTTGATGGCGCCAAGACTGAGGAGGTTGTTGAGGAGGTAAGGGCTACCCCGGGTAAGAGGGCTTCAGTTGCTGAATCAAGGAAAGGCCCCAACAAGGAGGCGCCCCAAGAGGTGGTGAATGTCCCTTCCGACGCCCAGGTCCCCACCACTGAGGAGGCAGCCATACTTGCCATGCCTCTGCAGGCTATCCCTTTAGGCCAGAGCTCAGAGGACCCTGAGGTTGCCGCTAACTAGCCATCCACTAAGGGCGAGATTGAGTAGAAGGAATAGATCCCTTGACGTCCCTGTCTACTCTGCCTTTGCCATTTGCTTTGTCTTTTTTTTTTTTTTTTTATTACAATGTAATACGACTCTTGTTATGCAACTTTTAAGGACTAATTGCAATGCGAGTTTAATTTTCCGTTTTATCTATTTTGGCTGTTTATTCGCTTGCATGCTATCCGCTCAATTTTTTTTTTTTTTACTTGCATAATTTTAACTCTAATTGTGTCTTGGCCAATCACAACAGTAATTATAATAACGAGAGGGCGTGTATGCTTGGGTAGACCCTTTATGTCCCAAGGGCTAGGTAGAGTTTTGGTTCTTCCTAACATAGGTCCTCTGTGGGGTAGTTGTTTTTCTATAAGCTTGAGTCTGAGGCCCAGGCAAGGCCTCGGTTATGTCTGACACTTAGAATCTTTTTAAAGTAGTTAGTTTCCCCATAGGCTTGAGTCCGAGGACCAAGCAAGGTCTCGGTTCTGTCTAACACTTAGGACCCTTTTTGCAGTAGTTAGTTTCCCCATAGGCTTGAGTCCGAGGACCATGCAAGGCCTTGGTTCTGTCTAACACTTAGGATCCTTTTTACAGTGGTTAGTTTTCCTATAGGCTTGAGTTCGAGTCCTTGGTTTTGTCTAACACTTAGGATCTTTTTTGCAGTAGTTAGTTTCACTTAGAATGGCCATCGAAATGGGAGCTACATAATCAGGAGAGGCTTAAAATCTGGATCAAAAGAAACTTTTCATTAATAATAATATCTTTTTAGACTATTTACATTTCATGGGCGAGGTATAGGTTTTTCATCCAAATCTTCTAAATAGTATGCGTCTATCCCTGCTATTGAGGTAATTTGGTAAGACCCTTCCTAGTTTGGTCCCAACTTCCCCCAGGAAGGGTTCTTAGCAGCCCCTACAACTTTCCTCAGCACCAAGTCCCCCAATGCTAGTGGTCTGAGCTTCACATTGGCGTCGTATCTTTGCTTGAGTTTTTGTTGGTAATAGGCCAGCTGGACCATTGCTTGTTCTCTTCGATCGTCAACCAGGTCTAGGCTCCTCCCCAGCAGTTCGTCGTTGCTGTCTAGGGTGAAAGAGCTCGTCCTTTACATTAGGAAGTTTGTCTCTAGGGGGATCACTGCCTCGACACCATAAGTCATGGCAAAAGGTGTTTTTCCTATTAACCGCCTGGGCGTAGTCCGATACGTCCAGAGAACGTGGGGTAGCTCCTTTACCCATCTTCCCTTAGCGTCGGCCAGTCTCTTCTTGAGCCCATTGACAATGACCTTGTTAACAGCCTCGGCCTGTCCGTTTCCCTGAAGGTAGGCAAGCGTTGAGTATCTGTTTGTGATCCCCAATTCACAACAGTACCTTCTGAAGGCCTTGTTATCGAATTGGAGCCCATTATCCAAGATGAGGGTATGCGGGACACTGAATCGTATAACAATGTTCCTCCAAAGGAATTTCTTTGCATCCACGTCCCTAATATTGGTTAGGGGCTCTGCCTCCACCCACTTGGTGAAGTAGTTCGTGGCCACCAAGAGATATCTCTTATTCCCTGGCGCTTTGGAGAAAGGTCCTACAATGTCCAAGCCCCACTGGGAAAATGGCCATGGACTAGACAAAGGATTAAGGGCCCCTCCGAGCTGATGAATATTCGGAGCGAACTTTGGCATAGGTCACACTTTTTGACATAGTCCAGGGCTTCCTTCTGCATTCCTGGCCATCAGTACCCTTGCGTGATGGTTCAGTGGGATAGAGATCTTCCTTCTGTAAGGTTCCCACAGATTCCCTCATGCAACTCTTTGAGCAGTAATTCTGCAGTTTCGGGGTGGACGCACAGTAGGTATGGTCTAGAGTAGGAGCGCCTATACTACTTGTAGTCTTTGGACATCTAGAACCGAGAAGCACTCCTTCGTATTTTCTCTATCTCTGACTTCTCCTCAGGCAAAACATCGTCTTTGAGGAATCTCATTATGGGGTCCATCCAGCTGAGGCCCATTCCAACTTGGTGGATGGGGATTGCTTCCCTTGCCACCTCACTCGCTCTCTCCAGATGCTCCACAAGTATGATCTGTGGCAGACTCGTGGCCAAGGAGGTCGCGAGTGTGGCTAACGAGTCGGCGTGGTTGTTCCCACTCTTGGGAATGTGAGACAAGCTGAAGAGTCTGAACTCCGACTGCAAGTGCTTGACCTGGCTCAAGTACTCTTGCATTCTCGAGTCTTTGGCCTCCATCTCTCCCTTTACCTGCCCTACCACCAGTTTCGAGTCCGAGAATATCTCAACCGACTTTTCTCCCATCTTCTGTACCATGACCATTCCTTGCAATAATGTCTCGTACTTGACCTCGTTGTTTGTGGCCGAGAATCTGAGCCTCAGGGACTTCTCTATGACACGATCTTTAGGGGATACTAAGACTAGTCCTACTCCTAACCCTTTTTGGTTCGCCATGCCATCAACATAAACCTTCCAACATGGTGAACTCGGGACAGAGACTGTTCCAACAGGCTTTTCATCAAAGATCCTCCCCTCGGCCCCCACTTCTATAGTAGGCTTAGCAAACTCCACCGTTAAGTTTGCCAGAACTTGGCCCTTTATGGTGGTCCAAGGCATGTATTTAACACCGAAGGCACCCAAGATAGTATTCCACTTCGCAATTCTTCCCATATAATTGGCGGCCTGAAGTATGGACTTCAAAGGTAATTGGGTTAAAACGACCATCGTGTGAGCCTGAAAATAAGGGGGCAGCTTTCGCGAAGCGTGGACCATAGTAAGTATGGCTTTCTCTAAGGGTAAATACTTGACCTCGGCTTCGTGCAATGACTTGTTAACGTAGTAGATGGTTTTTGAACACCACTGTCATCTCGTATCAGCACCAGGCTTACAACGTGGTGCGCCACGGCAATGTATACGTATAGGACCTCGTCGGCCTCCAGATTATACATGATGAATGGCCGGGCTAGGTACTCTTTGAGTTGTTGGAAGGCCATGGCACATTCGTCGGACCACTTAAATCCTTTCCACTTATTGATCAGGAGATAGAAGGGTTTGCACCTGTCAGCCAACCTGGAAATGAATCGATTCAGGGCCGCGATCATTCCAGCGAGCTTTTGGATCTCTTTGGGGTTTCGTGAAGGCCTTAGGTTTTGGATAGCCCTAATTTGGTCGGGGTCAACCTCAATCCCCCGGTGGGTGATGATGTAGCCTAAAAACTTGCCAAATCCAATGCCAAACGAGCACTTGGAAGCATTTAGTTGCAGCCTGTGCTTTCTGAGGACGTCAAATATACAGCCGAGGTCCCCTAGATGCTCGGACACCAGTTTGCTCTTCACCACCATATCGTCAGCATAGATCTCAATGTTTTTGCCCAACAACGGCTCGAACATTCTCGTTATCATCCTCTGATAAGTAGATCTAGCGTTTTTCAGGCCGAATGGCATCACCTTATAGTGGTAGTTCCCGATGGGTATCATGAAGGCCATCTTCTCCTGATCCTCCAAGGCTAGTAGGATCTGATAATAACTCTGAAAGGCATTTAGGAAGCTCATCCTAGGATGGCTTGCGGTCGCATCTACCAGCTGGTCTATTTGTGGCATTGGGAAGGGGTCCTTTGAGCATGCTTTATTCAGATCCGTGAAGTCTACGCAAACGCTCCATTTCCTACTTTTCTTCTTGACTACCACAGTGTTGGCCAACCACTCAGGGTAAAATACTTCTTTAATAGCCCCTGAGCGCTTAAGCTTATTGACCTCCTCCTTAATTGCCTCGTCATGCTCTTTTGACAGGCGTCGAGGTGGCTGCTTCTTGGGGGTCACAGACGGGTTGACGTTAAGGTGGTGATAGATGAAGGATGGATCAATCCTTGGGGCATCGTAGGGATCCCATGCGAACACGTCAAGGTTCCTCTTAAGGAACTCAAGCAACTCTTCCTTCTCCCAGGGAGGCAGTTGGGTTCCGACCTGAAAGAACCTCTCCTGGTCGTTGTCGATGACCACTTTTTCTAAGCCTTCAAGTTTTGCTTCCTCAGTGGTCGTATCAACTAGTGCCACCGAGGTAGTTAACTTCTATAAGTTTTCTGCCACGGTGGTCGAGGATTCCGTATCTTGCCGACATGAGGTGGCTGCCACCATATACGCCTTTGCCGTTAACTAGCATCCTCAGATCTTGAGGACTCGAGCTCCTGACGGGAATTTCACCTTCTGGTGCAAGGAAGAGGCAACACCTCCCAAGGTGTGGAGCTAAGGCCTTCCTACAATGGCAATGTAGGGGGAGTACGTGTTCACCACTATAAAGTCCACCTCCACTACTTTCGGGCCAGTCTGGATGGGCAGCCTGATCACGCCCTCCAGGATGACTAGCTTCCTATCAAAGCTCATCAAGGGGGAGCTATAGGGCGATAGGTCCTCAGGCTTTAGCCCTAGCCCCTTATAAAAGTCGGGGTACATGACCTCAGCCACGCTGCCACCGTCTACCATCACCCTTCTGATATCGTAGTCTCCAATCCTGAGGGTGATCACCAAAGCATCGTCATAGGGTTGGGTGGTCCCATCCTTATCCTCCTCGAAAAAAGTTAGGATCGGGTGAAAGCTTCTTCTAGCCCTCTTCGGCTCGAACTGGGACTCCCCGTGGGCACCGGGGTCATAAATAGCACTCGCGAGGGGCACAGCCAAGATCACATCAATCGTTCCAATGGGCTGCCTCATGGCAGTGTCCTTCCGTGGCTCCTGGTAGGTTTGGCCCTGATGGTTGCTGGAATGGTGTAGGAGGTGCTTTAGCTTCCCCTCCCAGACTATCTGGTCCAGATAGTTCCAGAGATTCCTGCAGTCCTTTGTGGCGTGCCCGTGGTCCTGGTGATATTGACAGTAACGGTCCTGATTACGCTTCTCAGGATCCCCTGACATCTTATTTGGCCACTTGAAGTACGGTTCGTTCTTGATCTTTTCTAGCACCCTGTGTACCGGTTCTCGAAACACAGTACCGACAACCTGGGCGTTTATCGCCCTAGATTGTCCTATGAAATCTCTCCTCGGACGGGTGTTGTTATACCAGTCTGACCTGGAATCCCTCCTCTCCTGAAGGATAGCCTTCTCCTTCCCCCTGCCCTATAGCAAGTCTTCCTCTACCCGTTTGTATTTGTCGATCCGATCCATTAATTGCCGCATGCTGGTGGCGGGCTTACCAGTTAAGGACTTCCTTAGGCCGTGCCCCATCGGGAGCTCATTCTTGAATGTATTGATGGCAACATCGTCGTACTTGCCGTCCAGCTCGTTGTAAATCTCCCAATACTTGTCCGAGTGAGCCTTGAGGGTTTCGTCGTCGCGTATGGTCAGGGATAACAACGCCCTCATAGGTTGAGGAGGTCTGCTGTTTGTAACAAAACGGGAACCAAAGGCTTAGGTTAGCTGTCTGTACGAGTCTACAGAATTAGCCCTCAAGCCGTTGAACCACCTCATTGCCACAGGTCCCAAGTTGGACGAGAAGACTTTGCACATCAGCGCCTCGTTCTTAGAGTGGACGGCCATCCTCTGGTTGAACTGGCTTATGTGTTACACGGGGTCCGTTTTGCCATAGTAAATGGTGAAGGTTGGCTACTCGAACCGTCGAGGGAGCACCGCCTCTTCTATGCGACTCGTAAAGGGCGATCTGGAGAGTCGGTCAAAGCCCTACTCATGGCGTCACTTCCTAAGCCCCTAGGGGTTAGGCTGCCACGCTTACACCTCTAGTAGCACTCATCCTCGTGGGAGAAAGTTTCGCTCGGGGGTGTTCTCAACCTTTGCCTATAGTCGTCATCATTTTCATCGTCAGAGGGTAAGTCAGGGCTGGGCTCGGATCGCCTTCGCCGTGCATGGCGCAGCTTTCTCTTCAGATCATCTATCTCTTGTTGCATGGCCACCTTGTCGTCCTGTCTCTGGGATGCGTGACTCTTATCCTCATGCGATTGTGTGGCCGAGCCATTATCGCGCCTCTGGGGCATGCAATCGCTTTTATAGGTGTGGCTTTTGCTAGTTTGTGAGGTATGCACGCTTCCTTCTTGGAATCGTCCATTCTCCTCGTTTTGGTCGTGCCTAGTGTCACTATAGTTATTCGGACGTTGGGATCTAGCCGGTTCATGCTAATGGGAACTCCCTTAGTGAGGGTCTGATCCTACCATGCCTAGCTGTTGTCCTTACTGATGCACGAGCTCTTCCCACAGACAACGCCAATTGTAGGGACCAGGTTCGGGCCTCCTGATGTGTTACGGGAGTGGACCCAAGCCCAGCTAGCCCTGCAATTAATTTGTAAAGACCGGGGTCAAGAACTAGGCCTTAGTAAGGGGTGCAACGACCATGCGTGGTAGTTCTCAGATGAACATGAACAATGATGCTCTTCGGCCTTTCTCTTGGGAACTTGCAGTTCTTATGACTTCCTTCCTGATTGGTTACAGTTGCTCCCCTCCTTTTTTTCTCCTTTCTCCCCTCTTCCAAGAGGGGTCCTTTACATTATATACTCCTTTCCCTATTGATCCTAGCCCTACATTTGTTAAGCAACCAGGCCACTACTTGAGTACCTATCCCATCAACCTCCTCCTCATGCTTTCTGTGGGTTGCGGTAACCAAGGCAACACTGTTCTGTAATCCCCTCCTCATTAATGCGGTCAGGACGTTAGTTGTGGGCATTTAATGTGGAGGTGACAACTCGTCTTGGACTTGCTCCTCTGCGGTGCTCCCATTGTTGACGCGTGGCACTTGCTCTTTTCTCCTCGGATATTCAAGAAGACCCCCCTTGATGGTGTGGTGCTTATGTACTTCAATGGTCTTAGATGTCCAAGGACGGAGTCATCCTTAGATAAGTTCCTTGGGGACTGGACTTCTTACTTTTATCCTCGGACACTACATGCATCCTCGGCATGAGTTTTTGTATCTGGTTTGAAGTGGGCCGAGGCTGCCTGACTTTTTGGCCCCACAACTATATATATTATTTAAGTTCCTTCATTTACTCTTTTCAAAAAAAAAAAAAAAAGTTTCTTTATTTACATTTGAGTCTAGTTTTCCTGTCATAAAAAATAAAAAAAAAATAAAAAAAAAATCTAGTTTTTCCATCTAGCTCCATTTGATTGTATCGTTAAGTCATATTTCTTTCCAATAGAAAAATTACATCATTTTCTGGAAGAATTACATTGAAAGCATATATAATTTAAATGACTGAATTACAAAAAAATTAAAACCATAAGAACAAAATTGAAAACTAGTTAAGTCTAGATGATGCAATTTGTATTTAGTCTTTTAAAAAGTTAGGTCAAGTCTTCAGGAGCCTTATGAGTAACTAATATTACCCATAGAGGAGAATTTAAATTCAAATCTCTATCTCTCTCTCTCTCTCTCTCTCTCTCTCTCTCTCACACACACACACACACAAATATATAGGATTGGATTCAAGTTACAGTTGGTGTAATTTTAAGTAATGTTACACTATTCAATAACTTGTTAAGGAATTTATATTTTGAAAATTCCACTGTTAGATTACATGTTCTATATGTTCTAAACATACATGCCAATTTTCATACCAATCGAATATTATTTATCATTCGATCTATAAACTCGTCTTTTATACATTATTTTAAACTACAAAAACTTAAATTTATACAATTGATAGAGACATAACTATTAATCTTTGATCACCTTGAAATTTTGCAAGTATGAAAAATATACAAAGATAATATAGTCCAACAGTCGATTCGTCAAAATTCACATCAAATTAAAAAATATTGATTGGTGTAACATTACTTAGAGTTATACTAGGTATAACTTGAAGCAATGTTACACCACTTAATATTTGCAAGTATGAAAAATATACAAAGATAATATAGTCCAACAATTGATTTGTCAAAATTCACATTAAATTAAAAAATATTGATTGGTGTAACATTGTTTAGAGTTATACTAGATATAACTTGAAACAATGTTATACCACTTAATATTTTTTTATTAAATGCGAATTTTGACAAATCCACCGTTAGATTACATTATCTTTGTATATTCTCCATATTTACAAAATTTTAAGGTGATCAAAGATCAATAGACATATCATTAATCAAATGTTTAAATTCAAATTTTTGTAGTTTAAAATAATATATAAAAAATAAGTTTATGGATCAAATGGTAAATGACATCCAATTGATATGAAAATCAGCATGAATGTTAAAAACATATACAACATGTATTTCAAAGGTGAGATTTTCAAAATATAAATTTTATAACAAGTTATTGGGTGATATAACATTATTTAGAATTACAACAGGTGTAACTTACACCTGGTATGGTATAACTTTAAAGAGTTACACTTTTTTTTTTAATACAAAATAGGATTTCTACTCTAGCCTAATTTAAGTGTATATGTGTGTGAAAGTCCCTCTTAGAGACTTGAATCTCGGCCCTTATCCCTCACACCCCACAAACACTTATACTTGTAGAGTGATCACCACACCAAAGATGCGCAGTGGTAAGTTACACTTTTTCTAAACTATTAGATTTAAGTAGATCCAACAATAAATAAATATATATATATATATATATATATATATAACACTCATTAATGCTAATATTTTGATTAGGGTCTCATTTATTATTCCTTATTTATGACATTCCATGCCTATCTCTATTCCTAAAATAATTCTCTCTTTCTCTCCTCCACCGAATGATATATAGAAGAACACTAAATTGATGGATACCAAAATGATCATCCCAATTATAGGTAGCACTGCACTAGTGCATAAAGTGGTCATGGTGATCATGTGAATGAGTTTTTATTTTATTATGTTGACAGCAAGGGAAAAACAAGACAGAGAATTCATTGTAATCCAATAATGCTTGGGATTTTTGCATATACATGTTCAGTATATACAAGTTTTACTACAAGTTTTATGTCAAAAGTCAAAACTAATTAAAAAAATTATAATCTATATTTAAATAATTCAAAATAAACAATAATTTTTTTGTAGTAATTTAATCTTATTGAAATCTAGGTAATAGAGTTTTGCTTAAAATTTAATTAGTTTATTTACTAAAAAGCTGTGAAGGAGAAAGAGAAAGAGAGAGAAATAGAATGTCATAAATAAATTATATTAAATGAGTTTCTAATTAGAATATAAGTATCAATAAGTGTCTTTTTTTAAATCATAGGATCTACTTAAATCTAATAGTTTAAAAAATATGTAATTTGAACCCATTTATACATACATATATATATATATATATATAACTCTAGATAGGTGGTGTGCGATTGAATTTGAAAACTAGAGGGACTAAAATAAAGTTCAATACAAGGTTATTTAAAGCTAGACACAAAAAGGAAAGGCTTTTTATTTTTATTTTATATGAAGAGGAGGCTAAATAAAGTTAAGAACAAATTAATACTGTTTCTAAATAATTTGTAGCTATTAGTTTCATCCCTGAACTACTTCTCAAAAAAAAAAAAAAAAATCATTCTTGAACCAATGCTTGTGTTTACTTAATTATTCAATGTTGTTTCTAAAAAAACAATAATAACAATTAATCCCATGTTATAATTTTTCCACATTCCTTTCAAAAATTGAATGTAGTGTGACTTTCATTTTCATTATATTGCTTTACAAAAGCATAAACTAAAGAGTTCAAAAGAAATTGGAAAACTACCGTTTATGTATCTATGGTTTGGCTTTATTATAACTTAGGTCATAAACATTTTATTGTTATATTCAACACCCTATATTTGGACTAAAATGAAACCAATTAGCATTTTGGGATTAAATTATTTATTCCCTTTTGGTTTGCGTGTGTTACAACTTAGTCTCACAAACTTTTCAATTACTATATTTTCACCCCTAAATTTTTTAAAATAAAATCTAAAACTCAAATTTGAATGGAATTCGATTGATTTCATTTTGGTCATCTAATGGGTAAAATGTAATAATTGAAAGATTGTAAAATTAAATTGTAATTGGACAACGTCATAGGTGGATATACTAGCAAAGGATCAAAGGGGCCTCCAAAATTTTTAAAACATCTTGAATTTTTTTTTTTAATCCTTAAAAATTTTATCCAAAAAAAATCTTTTATATTAAAAATTTTATCCCCAAAAAAAAAAAAATCTTTCATACACACACACACACACACACATATATATGAAATGGCAAAGTAGCTTGACTTCTAACATCCTAAATCTTAGTTAAAATTTTTAGATATCTATAAATAAAATTAATATTTTTTAAGTATATAATTTATTTAAGAAATTATAAGGTTATTTATATTTATTTAAATAGAATCACAATTTCATTAGGATTGGACATTTATAAATTATAGTGAACATGGTTATGAGAACAATTATCTCGAGTAATAATGAGAAAACAAACAAGGGTTTTGTTCTTACACTTTTGCAGATACCTAATATTATAATCTATATTTAACCTCATCTGGAAACAGAAGAGTAATTTTACATCTCGAAGGTAAAATTGTAACTTTTAACTGTAATTTAATTCACTTCATATAAAACAAATCTTGAAATCTTAATAATCAAAACTAATCTTTATAATCAAAGCTACGGCTCACAGGCTTCAATCGAAACCATTGGATTAAAAGATATCATGAAATCAAGTTTTAACTACTAAAATGTATACATAAGGTTGAGTCCAATTAGGTATGATTATGAACAATTGATTCTATTTGGTACCATGAGTATTCAATTTAAAATCGGGGACACATCATAATCCTAATCGATTGAACTAAAAATAATTGCAAGGTTGCACACGCTTGATTAATTTGATTATCAAATATTAATGATTTCTCAATTATTGTTGTAATTATCCTTTAAAAAGGGCAATTATGCAAAATTAAGTGTTTTTAGGGCCCTAATAAATGTGATCGGGTTAAAATGAAATTTGCTCACTCTTTTGTCAATATCCTTGAATAATACTAATGATTTTTTTTTGAGGAACAATTACTAATGAAAAGTTAAAATGTATTGTTCTTTATTTTTTAAAAATGTATTATTGCTAGTTATTTAACCATAATAGGTTTAGACAAATGGTTTTACTATTTTATTTTTATTTTTATAATTCGATAATTGGAAGAAGAGTGTTCGCCAATTGAGCTACAATGCTCCTGGTAAAAGGTTTTATAATTTAATTGCACATCTTGTAAAAATAAGGAGATTTAAATGTTTGATAATATTCTTTGATATGTTGAAAAAAAAACTACTTAAGTTTTAGCCCCAAAAAATGTAAAAAGAAAACCAACAATACTACTAAATATATAAAAATGGAAATTTCATTTATATCATCTAATCTTACAAAGAGAGAAGTAGAAAAAGAGAAAGTTCTACTATATTCCTCTTTGGTAGAATTTACTTTGTAACCCTATGTCTTGGAAGGTGTCAATTTATTTTTGTTAGGTTTTAAGACTTTAAGAATTAAATGTATTAGAACTTCATTTTGTATATGTTGGCAAACCATGATCAAAACATTTAGCCTAAGTTTAGACTTGCTTAAAGTTTATTTTAATGTTAGTTTGGAATTGAGTAATTGCAGGAAATTACTGTTCAATTCTGCAAGGCTCGATTGATCGAAGAATAGACTCAATCATTCGAAAATCACAGATCAGAAATTTTCTGCCATATTTTCAAATGTAGCCCAGCCCATATGACGTGTAAGGTTAAGTGTTTCACTCTAGTATAAAAGGGAAAACCCTAGCTACGTTTTAGCTGTCTTTGTTGTGTTGTATGTTTAATCTTGTGTGAGATTTGAGAAGTGCTTACCTTAGAACACACCCATAGTTCTACCAAGATCAAGATTCACATCAACAATTGGTAGGCGATTCAGTTGCTGTATAAAGAACTTTCAAAGAACAACAAAACCTTTGAAAGATGTCTCAAAGTTACAAGTAGGAGAACTTGTGCTGATGCAGATTCAATGAAAGAAGTAGTTCGTGGACTCGGAAATGTCACGTGGTCATGGTAGTAAGTTTTCTACATGAGATAACATTAGAATGTTAGTGATTTTAGTCCTATTGTACAAATTTCAATTATTTCATAGTGGATCTGTTTTTACTTTAAGGATAGCTAGGTTAAATAATTCCCCAGTTTTTTACCAGTTTAGTTTTCCTGGGTCATCAGATCTTTGTGTCCTTTATTTTCCGCATGATATTTGTTTTGCTCACAATAGTTTAACCTAGACTTGAATAACAAACTTGTTAATCAACTTGGCTTAATATTAGGTTAAACATATTGTGTTAAGGGGTCTAAAAACCTAACAATTTTCTTTATTGTATATAATATAATATAATGGAGAAAACATGTTTATAAAAAAAAATAATAATAATGGAGAAATTAGAGTAAAATGATACATATTCAGATAGAAAGAGTGAAAAAATAATGAAAATGTTGAAATGGGTATAATATATAATATTGGAATCAAATTAGTAAAATACTATTAAATTTAATGTGCGTTTGAATACTGCTTATTTTGCTGAAAATTAAAAATTTATTGTTAAAAATACTGTAGCAAATTATTTTTTATTGCCAAAATTACTATTCATCCATTTTTTATCATTGGGCTGATTCATGAACAATGCCATGAACCAGCCCAAAAAAAAAAAAAAAAAATGCACTTTACACAAATGCAAATGCAACTGCTCTACACACACGCACCCTAAGTTCTGACTTCCAGTAATAAAATGTAGGGATCAATGGAGAGGCCACCATTTAAACTATTTCAACAAGAGATAAAGAGTCTAGACTTTTGGGCCCATGACTTAAATACAAAAATACAAAAATGGACCACAAGATGGTCCAGGAACCTTTTCAAATACAAAAATGGAACTATTTTGTTTTATTTTTCCTGAATAAGATAATTTGATTGAGAAGAAGGAACAAAAATGGTCTAGTCTTAGCTCAAGCGAATAAATTGGCCAAGCATTCTTGACTCTTGTCACTTGTTCTACTAGATGATTTTATAAAGGGCAAATGTTAATAATTATTGCGCGGTGCTTATTATGGTTAGACTAATGTAGATTTCTTTTAATAAATAAATTGGATAACTAAAAGAAATAAATAAATAAAATAAAAAGCTGGCCCTATAATCTATTTATTTTTTTTTTCTTTACGAACCTAGCTCCACAACCTATTAAACTGCAAAAAATGACATAAACTTGCAAAAAAAAAGACAAAAGGATGTTGTGAAGTACAATGCTTATGGTACCTGTTAATACAATCCATTTATATTGGAAAAATTTTTATTTTATTCAAGTGTGGTCTACATCAAGTTCCAATAATTGTTAACTTTTTTTTTTTTTAGAGAGAGTTTCAACCGATAGCGTCCACTCTTGATGATAGTTCTTTATCATCAAATCAAGACACCAATCAGTTTTTTGTGTAAGCGAAAATTGAATTCCAAATCTCTTATACAACTATTAGAGACTTTACTAGTTGAGCTAATTGGAACCCACAATAATTGTCAACCTCTAGAATAAAATGTCACATTCAACTAATTTGAAGTTAAGATTTTTTTTTTTTTTTTTTTTTGGGTAACAATAAATA
Source organism: Quercus variabilis (assembly GCA_030445155.1). Taxonomy (NCBI): domain Eukaryota; kingdom Viridiplantae; phylum Streptophyta; class Magnoliopsida; order Fagales; family Fagaceae; genus Quercus; species Quercus variabilis. The sequence goes on along the minus strand of CP129455.1, from coordinate 23,803,917 downwards.
GGATACCACAATACATATCACTCATGTTAAGAGACTAGATGTTTGAAGTAGTTTTATTTGTTTTTTGATTCATAAGTTTAATTAATTCAAATTGTTTTTAAAGTACCTACTTTAGATATATATATATATATATCAAGATTTAACAGTTCTGGAATTGGGATTAAAAAATATATAAATTAAAGGATGTGACCATATGTACTATATATGATTAGTAAATTAAACTATACAAAGATAGAAGTGGTAAGTGTAATTATTAATTTCAGAATGTTTAATATATTCATGTTTTCTTCTAATACCAAAAATAAATAAGTTTGGTAAGATTTCCAATTGTAAACCTACTAGAATTACTTGAGGAGATCATCAATCACTTGGAGAGTCACACACATCAAGGAGATGATCAATTACTTGAGAAGTTTTACTTTTAGATATTCACATTAGCACTCCCAAAATAACAAATAAACAAACAAAAAAAGAAAAAGAAAAGAAGAATGACATTTGATTTTTATTCATCTTAATTAGCCCTAACATGTTAAATGTTTTTTTTTTTTTTTTTTTTGATAAGTTTACTTCATGGTGATTGGTGAATACCAAATTATATACTAATGCAATTTTGACCCCAAAAAGACACATAATTTAAAATCTTGCTTTATTTTATTTACTTATATATATATATATATATATATATATAAAGAGAGAGAGAGAGAGAGAGAGAGAGAGAGAGAGAGAGAGAACCAAGACAAGATCTAGTTATATATCAACGAAACCTGTGAAGTGCTAATCTTGAGTTGCCAAGGAAGACTAGGAACTAGAACAATCCAACCTAGAAAAATTCAAATTTTCAAATTAAAAACCAAAAAAGAAGAAAAAAACAAAAAGAAAACACTAGGAGCAAATTAATATTACGAATTATGCTATCACTCTTCTCAAGTCGGTGCAAGAATCTAGATTGCAAAATCATAGGAAGCTCACAGAAGTCTTATTGCAAGCAAGATTGACTTGAAAACATTTTTAGACCATAAAGCTTAAACCAAAGTGTACTCAAAAGCACCATTCTTGATAAAGAAATGTTGTGGAAAATATGTAATACTGGCAATCACGCAAAGATATAAAAAAAAAAAAAAAACCAATTGCAGAATTGTGAATCAATTTATCAATAGTATGACTTGCCATTAGTCTCAACCCTACACTCAACCTTTTCCAACATCCTCTACTTCATTTTCCATTGTAACAAATTGACCCTTTAGTCATCCATAAAAATGTCTAAGCATCCAAAATCTACCGTATACACAATAGAATCAGCCGGTGGAAACAAATTGGTCTTATAGAAAGTTAATTACTTCTCTGAGCTAGGATTTGTATTTACTTAAACATGGCCTTCTTTCTTTTGTATTTGAGAGAATCCATGTATTGCTTCTTGATCTTCACTAGACTTCAAATTCATTTAGGAAAAGGTAGCCTGCAAGACACAGAACGATGCACTAAGGCAAACAGTTTCTCTATAGTAGCAACATGCATTTCTAAGCATGCAGTCAATGATGATAGTTAAGTTGCTACACAAACAGAAGAATTGCTCATTGACGAGTTGAAAGTGACATCAACTTGTGGTTACAACCATTAATTTCACCAACAAATTTATCTTTTAGTACCATATAAGCCCATATAGAACTGTAAATTAGAATATAGTACATATTGAAATGCTAAATCCAGAGCAATAGCTAAACCTAAGGACAAATTTATCAGTTTGGTCAAGTTCCTCTATTGAAACTACAACTATATGCTATATGGCCCCAAAATACTGAGGTTTGATGCAAATATCCTTTGATTGAATCCTGAATATTATTTCATACTTCATCCAAAAAAACTAAAATTTTTTAAGAATTTCACAAACTTACCCTAACTTGAGAGATATGTTTGAACTGTCATTGTCTTGAGGATCAGATGAGCTGCAAATATTGGTGATTGACTCAGATGACTGAACTTGTTCAAGTACATGTGTTTGAGTGCTAAACAGATTCTCCATCTGTGGAAGAGACATTTTTTATAACTGAGATAGTAAGAAAGTAGGAAGAACTTTATATATATATATATATATAAAAGACCTATTACCTGTTTTAGTCGTTGGTTTTCTTCCATCAGTTGGGCTCCCTGCATTAAAAGAATAAGATGAGCAGAGAGCCATTACTAAGAATTCTTAGCCTTAAATACAAAATATAATTTAATTAATATGGTATATTTACCTAACTTATTATATAAGAAATCGATGCATTATGAATTGGTATAGGTCAGGTGATAGGATAAACAATATAACATTCAGTTTTGAATTTATGTTGACAATGGTTTCAACTAAATATTCAATGGTGGTTGTTACTTCTTATTAGCCATGTGAACTTTTCCTTTCTCTACCCATTGAGCTAGCCAGTGCACACAAAGACCACTATTTTTATTAACTTGCACCAATTAGCATTAACATTATGTCAAAGTTTTACAGCTGACATTTGCTAAAGATGGATTTAGGGGTTAAGCACATAACATTACAGTAGTCCTAATTGTACACAGTACTAACTATATTACTGCAATCCTAGGGTTAACACAGAGTTAGTCTACTACATATTCCCTTAAATAAGTACATTATTATATACAAAATTCAATAATAAATATGTAGTTGTTTAAAACTACTGTTCACGTAGGACTCTATGACAAAAACACCTTAATTCCTTGTGTTTTTTCAACTTCACTTTGTTTCTTCTTTCCACCTAATATTTCAAGATTTTACCATGATATCATTATGGAGCGGATCATCACTAAAGTACGAAACTGTTATACATTGAAACCATATGAACTTTGGCTCAAGGGCACTGATCTGTTCTGGAAATGTCTTGCAGACATTATAATAATTTTATGAAATGTCCTGCAAAGATTTAAAGTTTGGAACATGACCTTTTGCTGAAGGGCAGTGATCTCTTCCAGAAATCTTTCACCCTGTAAGACAAAAGTTTCTTATATTAAGATAAAGTGCATAATTTCAACACTCCATTATAATGCCCGCAAACAGAGATAAAAAAGAGAGACAAGCCTTTGTTTCTATAACACGGCTCAGGCCTACTTCAAGCTCTTTCTCCAGTCTCTGTAATTCTTCTATATCCATTCCAGGGAGCTCTTCTCCTCTGATCTTCCTGTGTTAGGTGTGAACATTTCTCAACATTAATTTATTGTGGTATATATATGTCTTTACAGTAACAAGATGATAGTGATGTAGCTATAATACCTCAGCGCATGTGTTTTCTCCTCAATTTCCTTGCTCAACATGGCGTAGGAGGTACCGTTCTCAAGCTAATATAAACAATTGCCGTTCATGAAGATGATGGGAATCAAGATCAATTGATTGAGAACATGAACAAGAATTGCATTAAAATTAAGAATTAAAGCTGGAATTACAGAGAAACTGGAGAAACAAGTTTCTGCCACAAGCCCAAGTCAATTACAAGTAAACCAAATACAGCTTGTAATAGGAAACCACAAGTCCAAGTCGGTCGTAGCAGTTGACCAATACAATTGATACAAAGAATCCTATATTGCCGACTTAAGCATAGCAATATATAAGTGCTAGTGTGTGGCAATTATAAGAGACAATTTCTAAAACCAAGGAGCAGCCAAATAAGAAGAAGAATAGAGTTTTGTTGTCTTGTGAGTGAGAGATAGAGTTAGGGTGCATTGGAATTTGGGTTTTTATAGAGTGTTATTGTGCACTATTGTATCTCCCTATTTTTATAGTGAAATTTCTCCATTATCGCCATGTAGGCAGGCAATTTGCTGAACCACGTAAATTCTTATGTTCTTTGTGTGTGCTTGTTATTTAATTTCTGCTTATTAACTGTTATTTATTTGTGTCCTGGGGTGTTATTTGCATAACAAGTAGAATCAGAGCCAAATTAGGATTCAATCTTTTGAATTCAGTAAAGATGTCAAGCACAGAGTATGACGTAGAGAAGTTTTGTGGTACGGGAAATTTTTTCCTTTGGCAAAGGCAGATGAAAGATCTCCTAATTCAACAAAGAGTTCATAAGGTCTTGCTTGGGAAGGAGAAGAAACCTGAAACGATGAAGGATGAAAAATGGGTAGAGATGGATGAGAAAGTAGTAAGTGCTATTCTTCTCAACCTAGGTGATGAGGTCATTCACAACATTCTAGAAGCAAAGACCACAAAAGAAGTTTGGGTCAAACTAAAAGGTCTTTATATAAGAAAGAATTTGACGAACAAGTTGTACGTGAAGAAACAACTTTACAGTTTGCATATGAAGGAGGATTCAAATCTGTTGGAGCATCTCAACACTTTTAACATGTTGAACACCCAATTGTCAAGTTTTGGGGTGAATTATAAGGATGAAGATAAAGCGTTAATCTTATTAGCATCACTGCCTACACATTTTGATCATCTAGTGACTATGTTGATGTACTGGAAAGAGACTATAGTACTTGATAAGGTGACTGGTGCTTTGTTGTCACACTTAAAGATGAAGCTAGATGACATGGTTCTTATGCTGATGGACTTATTGTAAAGTCAAAGTCGAGTAATCGGAGTAGAAGTGAGTCAAAATCCAATGGGAAGAGATCTCAGTCTAGACCACGTACAAAGAAAGGTGTAGAGTGCTTTTATTGTCACAAGAAAGGGCGCTACAAGAATCAGTGTAAAGAGTTGAAAGAGCATTTAGAGGCAAAGAGGAATGGAAAAAAGCCCCTAGAATTAGCTAGTGTTGTTGAAGAAACATCAGATGAAAGTGAGGTTGGTGCAAATTTACTTTCAATCTCATTCAAGTAATAATATTCTACTGGAATCTTGGGTTTTAGATTTAGCATGCTCATATCATATTACTCCAAAGAAAGATTGGTTTGACATGTGTTAGCCTTACAATGGTAGTATGGTCCAAATGGGTAATGATGCTACATGCCCGGTTATTGGGATTGGTACTATGAAGATCAAGATGTTTGATGGAACTGTAAGAGTTCTTAATAATGTTAGACATATTATAAATCTTAGGAAGAATTTAATTTTTTTAGGAGCATTGGATGATTTGGGATACTCATAATCATCAAAGGGTGGAATCATGAAGATTATCAAAGGTGCTTTGATGGTGATGAAGGGACAGAAAGTAAGCACGCTTTATAGATTGATTAGGAACATAGTTGTAGGAAGAGTTGTAGTCATCATTCTAATAGAGTCCAGCACTGATGACACAAAATTATGGCATATGTAACTTGGCCATATTGGCGAACGTGGTGTGTCAGAGCTACATAAGAGAAATTTATTGAAGGGGGTGAAGACATGCAAGCTAGACTTTTACGAGTATTGTGTGTATGGGAAGTAGCATAGAGTCAGTTTCAAGATAGACTCTCATTCAAGTAAAGGTGTTCTTGATTATGTTCATTCAGATGTATGGAGTCCAGTTTCAGTTTCTTCTCATAGCAATGCTCAGTACTTTGTCAGTTTCATTGATGACCCCTCTAGAAGGGTATGGATTTATTTTATGAGGCATATGTCTGATGTGTTTGGCATATTTAAAAAGTGGAAAGCACAAGTTGAAAATTAGACTGGTAGAAAAATAAAATACTTCAGAAGATAATGGACTAGAGTATAGAAAAAAAAAATTATAAGATTTTGTGACTTAGAAGGTATTATTCATCACTTCACAATTAAAGGAACTCTACAATAGAATGGGGTTGTAGAGAGAATGAACAAAGCCTTAGCAGAAAGAGCCAAATGCATGAGATTGAATACGGTTGCCTAAGGTGTTCTCAACAGAGATGGTTAACACAACAAGCTTTATTATTAATAAATCTCCATCATCGGCCATTGATTTCAAGATTCTAGAAGAGGTTTGGCCAGGTAAACCAGTTGATTATTTGAGTCTAAAAATCTTTGGTTGTCCAACTTATGTACATGTGCAGAGTGGAGAGCATTCTAAATTGGATTTGAAGTCAAGAAAAAGCATATTTCTTGGTTTTGAAAAAGGTGTTAAGAGCATCTTCAATAGGCTTTCCAAAGCCAAATATGGAGAGCAAACACACAAAAAAACCCCCTCCAACAACTTCTCCATCTCCAAATTTTTTTTTTTTTATAGATTTGCTACAGTAGCTTCCTCAACATGGATAGCACTGTAGCAAATCCTGTAGCACCTCTAAACAATATTCTCCCTTAAAATAATACCCGGTTGAATAAAAAAATAATTCTCTCTCTCTCATTCCTTTTCTCTTCCGTTCTTTATTCTTTCATGCTTCTCTGTCTCAATAGTTACAAATTAAAACATACCACAATCAAAACAAAAACACAAAACCCAATCGAAAGATTTGAAACACAAACAATCTTTCTCATAAGCCTAATGAAATTTGAACAATAAAATAAAATTAATCAAACCAAAACCAAAAAGGGAAAAAAGAAAAGAAAAGAAAAAAAAAGTAGAACGCCGATCTCCACTTCTTTGCTGGTGATCTATGTGTGTATGAGAGAGAATTTGTTTGTGTGAGATAGAGAGAGAAATTTGTGTGTGTGTGTGTGTGTGTGTGTGTGTGAGAGAGAGAGAGAAAGAGAAAGAAAGAGAGAGGGAGAAGTGGAGATATGTTCTGGAGTTTGGAGATCAAGAACTACAAAAACAAAAAGTCAAAAAAAGAGTAAAGATAGATATAGGGGTAGGTGTACGTGTGTGGAGGAGAAAAAACAAGAGAAAAAAAAGAAAGAAAAAACATATGGATGAAAAAAAAAAAGGAAAAATAATATAAGAAATCAAAATTGAGTAACATTACTACGATATTTTCACAATACTTTCACAATAAATTTTAGGTGACAGATTGTTATTAGTTGATATTGGTGAGTAAAAAAATAATTTAAATGGTGTGTTCAAATTGGAACTAATAACAACTTATCATATAAGATTTTGTTGTGAAAGTATTGCGAAAAAATGTTATAGACACAACATTTCTCATTAAAAAAAATATAATTGTTAATGTTTTTTGGAATTTGAAAAATATAGATGAATTAAGAAATATTAAAAAAAGAATAAAGAAATAATGAAGAAATAATATTTTAATAGAATAGAGAAAAATATGGAGAGTCTGTTGGTAAGTGTATTTGAAAAAGTGAGTAGATAAAAGGAAAAAGTCACTGTTTATTCTCCAAACAGTACAAAAATTTAGAGAGACAGTTGGAGATTCTCTAAAGGCTATAGGCTTTGGGATCCAATCTCAAAAAAAATGGTGACCAGTAGAGATGTTATATTTGATGAAGCCTTTATGTTAAAATAAAATGGAGCAAAGACGTGATGATAGTTCATAGGAGAAATTAACTGTTGAGGTGGAGTTTGACGAGAATAGTTCACCCAGTGATAAGGGAAATGATAATGATATTGATCCACAAATACAACAAAAAGAGCCATATTCAATTGCTAAAGGTAGAGAGAAGCGGGTTCACAAAGCATCATAGAGAAGATGTGATGATAGTTCATAGGAGAATTAACTGTTAAGGTGGAGTTTGACGAGAATAGTTCACCCAGTGATAAAGGTAATGATGATGATATTGATCCACAACTACAACAAGAAGAGCCATAATTAATTGCTAAAGGTAGAGAGAAGCAGGTTCACAAAGCACCCTAGAGATATGGCTTTGAAGATATGGTTAGCTTTGCTCTCATAACCAACAGTGGAGATCCATCATCTTATGGGGATGTAGAAGAGATGAGATCAATACAGAAGAATAAGACTTGGGAATCACTGAAATTGTCCAGGAGAAAGAAGACTATTGGTTGCAAGTGGGTATACCGCAAGAAAGAATCATTATTAGAAATTGAAGGTGAATAATTCAAGGCACAGTTAGTGGCTAAGGATTACTCACAGAAAGAGGAAGAGAATGCATCTAGTATATTAACAAATCCAGTTTCAACAGAAAAGTTCAAGAGCTGCTTGAACTTGATTGGTGTTTGCAACTTTTGAGCCCTTAAGGTCTAAAATGATGGCGATGGAGGAATTTGCTAGTGTAGCTTGATCAATTCAAGCTAAGGAGGAGATTTGTTGAAGTGGGCCCGCGTGTGTGGCTTGAATTGCCACAAGCCCAAGTCAATTACAAATAAACCAAATACAACTTGTATTAGGAAACCACAAGTCTAAGTCGGTCATAGTAGTTGACCGAATACAATTGATACAAGGAATCCTACATTGCCGACTTAAGTATAGCAATATATAAGTGCTAGTGTGCGGCAATTACAAGAGACAATTCCTAAAACCTAGCAGCAGCCGCATAAGAAGAAGAAGAATAGAGTTTTCTTGTATTGTGGCTGAGAGAGAGTTAGGGTGTATTGGGATTTAGGTTTCTAAAGAGTGTTATTATGGACTATTATATCTCCCTATTTTATAGTGAAATTTCTTTGTCATTGTCGTGGAGGAAGGTAGTTTGTCAAACCACGAAAATTCTTGTGTTCTTTGTGCGTACTTGTTATTTAATTTCTACTTATTTAAGGTAGTAGGATTTTCAATAAAATGCAAATTTCAAAGTTTTCATGAAAATTTCAAGAGAAAGTGCATCAAGAAATAATCTAGAGTCATGTTTCTAGAGGAAGTGGATTAAGGCTTGCATTTCTACTGTTCGATTCTCAGTTCTTGTGAATGGTTCCCCGACAGGCTTTTTTGGAAGCTCTCGTAGGTTGAGACAAGGAGATCCTTTGTCCCCTCTTCTTTTCCTCTTGGTTATGGAAGTTTTATCTCCGATCCTTAAGAAAACCGAGGATAGTGGTCTGCTTCGTGGCTTTCATGTGGGACTTGCGAACTCTATTAGGGTTCGCATATCTCATCTGCTTTTTGCAGACGATACTATTCTGTTCTGTGATGCTTCTAGAGATCAGTTGTTGGCTATTAGACTGGCTTTGTCTTGCTTCCAAGCCGTAACTGGTTTAAAGGTCAATGTGGGGAAGAGTGAGATTGTCCCGATGGGGGAGGTTGGTAATATTGATGCTTTGGCTAATATTCTCAGTTGTAGGGGGGGTAGCCTGCCCATGAAATATTTGGGCATGCCTTTGGGCACCTCATACAAGTCTGCATCCATTTGGAACCCAATTTTGGAGAAGATGGAGAAGAAGTTGGCTGGTTGGAAGCGTCTATATATATATATATAAGCCCACCGCCAGGCGGCATATGGCTCCCTTCTTTCTTAGAGGCTGACTGCATGGTCATGTCTCAAATGGAAAATTGAGACTACACCACCGTCAACTCCCAGGACCACTACGCGGAACAAATACAGTAGTGGACCCCAGTCAATGTTTACCAACTGGGAGGAAGGTAATTTCACTATGCTAACTTGTTGTTCCGCCTATAGTGAAACTGGAAGCGTCTATATTTGTCTAAGGGTGGTAGGCTTACTCTCTTGAAGAGTACCCTCTCTAGTCTTCCCACATACTATCTTTCCTTATTTACCATCCCTGTAGCTGTGGTTGACAGATTAGAGTGTATTCAAAGGAAATTCTTGTGGGGGTCTTCAGAGGAGTGTTTTAAACATTCTTTGGTGGCTTGGGAGAAGGTGTGTTCACCTCTAGAGATTGGTGGTTTGGGGGTTAGGAAGTTAGGTCACTTCAACCAAGCTCTTTTAGGTAAATGGTTATGGAGGATTGGCCAAGAAGGAACTAGTCTTTGGCGGAGGGTTATTGCCACCAAATATGGGGTGGATCAAGGGGGGTGGAATACTAAAAATTGTATAAGGGCACATGGTTGTGGCTTTTGGCATGGTATTAATGTCGGTTGGGAGAGGTTCTCCAAACACTTAGCTTTTGTGGTGGGTGATGATTCCCATATTCGATTTTGGCATGATAGGTGGGTTGGGGGTTTCTCTCTTAAAATGCTCTATCCTTAGTTATTTGCGTGTTCTAGTGACAAGGAAGCCTGTATTTCTGACTTCTTGGATCATCAGGAGGATGGGAGTAGTAGATGTTGGAATGTGAGATTTTATAGGAACTTTCATGAGAGGGAATTTGAGGCTGCCTTCTCTTTCCTAGAACTCGTTTAGTCTCAGATCCCATGAGGTTTTGGGTGGGATAGACCCTTTTGGTGTCTTAGTAGGAATGGTAAGTTTGATACTCGGTCTTTCTATCATAAGATCAGGGGCACAGCTTCTTCTTACTTCCAATGGAAGGGGATTTGGAAAGTCAAGGTGCCTAAGAGGGTGGCTTTCTTCTTGTGGATTGCGGCACATGGCCAGATCCTTACCTTGGATAATCTCCGAGGCCTCCATTTGGCGAATAGGTGCTATATGTGCCGCTGTTCAATGGAATCTGTGGACCATCTTCTCATTCACTGTTCGGTAACTTATGCTTTGTGGGTGCAAATGTTACAAGCTTTTGGGATTCAATGGGTCATGCCAGGCTCTGTGGTGAGTTTGGTGTCTTGTTGGAGTAATTGGTTGGGAAAATATGCTTCAAACGTATGGAATATGGTTCCTGGGTGTTTGATGTGGGTTGTTTGGTTGGAAAGGAACCGGCGCTCTTTTGAGGATCTGGAGAGAACGCTTGATCAGCTACAAGCGCTCAGCCAAAATACTCTTTTTGAATGGGCTAAGTGCTGGGGTTATTCAAACTGTTCTTCTGCTGTGGAGTTCTTTTCTACCCTTAGTAGTGCCACTTAAGTTGTTCCTCTTATTCTGTTTTCTGCTGTTTTGTTTGCTGTTGTTTTGTGTTCACCATCATGAACACTTGTAATGGCTGTTTGCATTTTTATTGTTGAATATAAGTCATATTACTTATCAAAAAAAAAAGATGAAAACATTGGAAAAAACTTTGAGAGTTATATATCATTTTCATTATTTATGGTAAGTTTAAGTTATGACCAAGATTTACACTACTTTTCAGATAAATTCCTTCATTTAGGCAATCATTTAATTATTTAATCATTTTTGGTATTTATGCTATGTGCTTTACTGTAATCAAGTTGGTGGCAATGACTATAAGATGTGAGCACCTTTTATTTTATCAATGATTCTAAAATATGTAAGCAATTCCAATCCTGCCTTCGATAAGAAATTTTTTGGTTGCCGAAATGTTAGGGCCACAACAAGTCCTCTTAAGTGTTCCAAAAAATGATACCTAGCTTTTCTTATGGTGGTACGATTTTCAATAAAATGTAAGTCTCAAAATTTCCATGAAAATTTCGTGAGCTATCTGATTAAGAAATAATCCTGTCAGGTTTCCTTGTGACAATGATAAAATTGTGTATCAACGTTAAAATGAAAACATTGGAAATCAGAATATTAAGATGGATAGATGAAAATACACGTAAAGATAGAATTTAAAATAAGGAAATCTGCTTGAAGTTTGGGGTGACCCTATTGATAAAGTTAGAGGTGGTCACGTTTAGAAGAGAGTGATTAATGCACCAATAAGAAAGAACAAGTTGATTCAAGTTGATGTAATGAAAAATGGTAGAGGACGAAAAAAACATTAGTAGAAGTAATCAAAAGGACTTGTCAAGTAAGGAAGTAACAAAGACTATGAATTCAGATAGAACAGAATTAAGGAAAAATACATGTGGCCAACTAAACTATTGAGAATTCATAATTGACACGAAAATTTTTTGGGACTAAGACTTCATTGCTGTTGTATGGTAATTTTAAGTTATGGCCATGACCTATGCCACTTTTTGGACAAATTCCTCCATTTAGGCATTCATTTAGTAATTTTTGCAATTTACGGAAAGCTTTTTTAACTTTCAATTTAGAATTCAAAATAAAATCCCATTTGTTTTGAAATGTTTCCTAAGGTTTGTAGGATTTGATTTTGTAAATTTTATAATTTTGATGTTTTTGGCAATTTTCATATCTCTAGCCTCATTTTTTGCTTAACAGGTGTTTTGTGGTCTACTAGCCTCTCTATGATTTCTTTTCCATTTAAATGCATAGTAGCCTTCAAGGTAATTCAAAATTTTGTTAATATAAATTTCTAAAAGTTTTTTCTCCATTCCTTTTGGTGGACGTCAAATTTCTCCTCGTGAATTAAAGAACCTCTTATGGATTCAAGGGTTATTATCTCAAAGTAGATGTAATTTGTTTCTTATGACTTTCCACCTCACTTATTTACCTAACTAAAAAACTTTAAAACGTCATACCTGTAGCTCAAGAGACAGTTGGTCCATTTTGCCAAGATTCTCTGGACATAGATTATGCCTTTCAATTACTTGCTGCATACTTCAGACAACAAAAGGATAACACATTCAATTCTTTTATCTCTCTCTCATTTTAGTAAATTGAAAGTGCGGACGAACTTATAAACTACTGGGATGTATTTCTAACACATATCTAAGGAAATAAAACTTGAGCTAGTGACTAAAGAATTAATTATTTATCTCATGTTGGCATACCGCATATCTGCCATTGTCTACAAGCCAATTGTGTTCCCAATTAAAATGTGAAGCACAAGTGATATTTATATTGATTGGCACAATCTATGAGCAAACTTCTAATTTGGTCAAACTATAAAGGTAAACATCTATATGAACCCCTAAATTATTTATATTGATTGACACAATGGGTACATTATGATGCAAGGAGCATTAAAATTATCTAAGATTTCATTTTTTAATGTAATTTTTTTTATTTAAATTTTAAATTGAGTTTTAATGTTGAGGGTTTTAAATGATTTGACTAGGCATTTTTCTATATTGGTGCAATCCCTAAACCCTATTAAACTAGTGCTCTTGTAATCATGAAAGGCAATACAATTTGAATTAGAATAATTTGATGATTTGACAGTGATGACTTTCTCTTTATTTGGTAGTGGTGCCGAATATCCTTAGGTGGTGATGTATAGGGCTTGGAAGCAGATTTTAGAAGGTGGAGCCTAATGTTTGTCCTATTTATCCTTTTATTCTCCTTTTATCTTTATTTTCCTATTTTATTCTACATCAACTTGGTATAAGAATGTTTGATCCCCTCCACCCAATTCAAGTCAGTCCCAAAAAAAAAAAAAAAAAAAAAAAAAAAAAACCTACACCCATTAGCCCAATTTTCAAACGAAGTGAGATTATCCCATTAAACCCAAAAGCCAACCCATGCATATCAAGTTCTTTGCTTTTAGCAATGAGTAGAGTTTTAATCTTTGTATTTTTTGGCTAAAAATGACTTCCTTTGATAGAGACTTTGAGAAGCAGCTTAAAAAGGATGGGAATTGGGAAAAGCATCCTTAACTCTTATTCCTCAATTGATAACCTCCTCTCTTATTGATAAAGTCAAAAATTTGTTAGAAAATGTGGATTTTGCATCAAATAAATCAATGCATGATGCACTTTAACCCTCAATTAAGGCATTGGTCACTAATGAACTTTTCAGTTGCATCTTGCATCACTGAGATTACGAGGATAACAACACTAAATGCCCCATATGATGATGAGCAAATGAAGGAAATATTTTGGCTGATTGTAGCTACATTTGAAAATTTGTCTATTTGTCTCATGTGACCAATTGTTACTATACGAAGGAGGCTTCAAATCTTGACACTATTGTAAAGGTTCGATCATGCTTGGTGACGCTGGACCTTGAGTGTGATGCATTGATTGCTGAGATGTTTCAAATTTTCTTTAAAATAATTAGGTCCATCTATTCACTTGTTGTAATTTTGGCCATGGAAACAATTATGTCTCTGGACATATATAAAGAAATTCCCTTGAATCTTCTCAATCCACTTTTAGCTAGTGTAAGAAAGGAAATTCAAAAAGTTTCACCTATTTTGTTAAAATTGGGGTAGCAAGTAATTACTAAAATTAATGCCTAACAAGACAAAATAATGGCATCCACTCAAAAACTACCCAACAAACTTGAGGGTAAAGCTTTACACATGAGAGATAGTAACATTGAGGCACCAAAAATTGGTTATGCAAAGGAGATGCACGTTGAGGCACCAAAATTATTTTTGAATGTGAAAATAATATTGTTTTTGACTTTAAATTTTGAATTTGGTTTTAATGTGGAGGGTTTTAAGAGATTTGATTAGGCATTTTTCATATTGGTGTAATACCTAAACCCTATTAAACTAGTACTTTTGTAGCCATGAAAGGTAGTACAATATGAATAAGAATAATTTGAGAATTTGCAAATGATGGATTTCTCTTTGTTTGGTGGTGAATGGTGATGTCTAGGGCTTGTAGGAAAATTCTAGGTGGTAAATCCTAGTATTTGTCTTGTTTATTCTCTCATTCTTATTTTCCGACTGTGTTGTACATCATATTAATTTCTTACTTATTTAGTAAATTTCTAATTTTTGCAGGCATCAAATAAAATGACTTAAGACTTTTGGATTTGGTTCAAGCTATTGCATTAAAATGTTACATAATTACTACTTGCAGGATAAATATCATAGAGTAAATACTGTTTTAGTTTTGGAAAGTTTAAAGATTGAAAAGATACTCTAAAATTCAAAGTAAGACTTCAAAAAACTCGTCATATTAGTTTTCCATGACAGTTCATCATGAAACCCTACAGAATCCTAGACATCTAGGTATGCAATTCTTGTTATTTAAATTAATGTTGCTGTAAATTTTATCATTAACTACATTGAAATTCCTTTTGAAAATGCTTTATCTGGTTAATTGAAATTCTTCACAACCACAATCAAAGACAAGTTGATAAGTCCCACTAATGCACTGTAAAGAGCACAATTATGATGGAAAAGACCACGTTATTATCATGATCCTGATTAATGTGACTATAAGATCAATACTAAAACTAACATAGTACTTATCAAATTTGAAAGAAATCTAGTTAATTGACTAAGTTATGCTACTTATTTTCACTATAGTTTAATTAGTAATTAGAGATTCTTATTCAAAGTCAAGTCACTCATGACATCATTTCGCATGAGTATGTCTTCCTAATCTTATTCTTTCTACTTGTTGGCTTACTAAAGCTAGTCTTGCCAATCAGATATCTTCACGGCTAGGTTATTCCAACATTTGCCAGTCATGGAGTTATCATCAATTGAAACTTAAGTGGTTATCCGGTCTGTTTGTAGTCCTTCATTAAGAATTGTGTAACTAGCCTTGCTTAGATGGTAAAGTCTCTTATATTTAGGAACATGTAAACGTAATTCTTTTTTTCATTTTTAAAATAAACGAGAAAACACTTTTGTCCTCTCTTGATGTTACCATTTTCTTATCTGTAATGCTTGTTAGAATGGTAGAATTCTGTGTCACCTTTGATGTGATACTAAGGGTAAGATCTCCAATTTGCCAGTTCGTGGTTTTGTATCACTGAATGGTAATTTCAGTTCATTTTAAGTACCGCATCTCAAAAGGCTAAACTAGAGTACTCTATATCTTTCCCTATGATGTTCTACATAGGTCTTGTTTTGAACATACATGGCTACAGCACCCATTGAGATTTCAAGCAGACATACCATGCTCATGCACAAATATTTTCTATGAGATCCTGACTTGTCCACTGCTTGTGCAGCCTCATTTCAAAGAATTTGGTTATGTACTCTCCTTATAAATATATGCTTCATCCATATCCTAGAACTTTCTTTTTGAAGTATCAAATTGCAATCTTTGAGGGAGGGTTTGGCATGGTTAGCTTATGAAGGGTTTAACCTTGAAGGAGAGAGACATTTAACCACACTATCCAACCAAGGAGGAAAAGGTTATTCCTAACAAGCTCGCAATAACATGAAAAATATAAAAGGTCACACAGAAAAACTACCTTCTAACTGCCAATTAAAGTTTAAGTGATTCTCTGAGAGTTATCCTTCTAACTCAAGTTGAATTGTGTATAGTCAAAATCCTATTACCCTTCAAAACAAAAATCATATTATTGCTATTGACATGAAATTACTGCTTACTACTAATCATTGTAGTGGAGATAATGAGGAAAGAGTAAAGTATATAAAATTGCTACTCATAATTATAGTGGAGACATTGAGGACAGAGTAAAATATATAAAGAAGTTGCATGAAAATGTTCAAGACTGATTTCTCAAACAAATTCAGAAGTACCAAAAAAGTAAGCCAACAAACATAGAAAACCAGCAACTTGTAAGGAAGGTGATTTGGTGGGGATTCATCTTGAGGAGAATGCTTTCTAGTCGGATATCTTGCTAACTTTTGCCTAGAGTTGATTGTCCTTTCAAAGTACTTCAATGTTTTAGCAAAAATATATACAAACTATATAAAGTCAAGTGAATAGGTCTTGTTAGCTGTTTTTTAAATATTTGGTTAAACCTTTACTTTGTATAGTTTGCATTGAAATGTAAGTTATTTCTTATGCATGGAGAGTTGTTACAAGTAAATCCTGTTTAAGTCCTAGATCATGAATGAAATTAAAAGAGAGTATTATTTTGAATTGAAAATTGGCCTTTGGCTTTTCTTATATCTCTTTGCAGCAAACCGTCTACCTAAGAAAATTTTTGTAGACAACTTATCCGAAAATACCTAACAACACAGGATAAACAAAGTCCTTCCTGCTCATTGTTTGCCAAAAAAATTGCATTATTGATAAAATTTCTCTATATGAACAATCCATACCCAAAACCATTTTTTTCAGTAAACAATCAAATAAATATCCAAATTTTCATAAGATTTATTGAATGAAGGGGAAACTAAGATTGTGAACCAAATCTTCTAATTTTCTATTACATATAATTTTTTATATTCTCTCTTTCTTTTTCCCCCCCCTAAAATCAAAATCTATTGATCTCTTCTCACATTTCTTGCTATTTTCTAAATGTGTTATTTTTTCCTTCTTTATGGGTATTTAGCTTGGAAATTCTAAAATGGAGTTTAAAGTTAATTCTATTTCCCCAAATTTGAGTGAACAATACTAACAAAATAATGGAGCACCCTTATATGATATATGATATATCATGCCAATTTACAAATAATGGAGCACCCCTGTATGATTTCATATAAGATGACTTCAAACTTATGTGGCACAAAAAATTTAATTTGATTTCAAGCAAAAAATGATAATTTTATTTTATCATTAAACCCTAAAAGTCTCTTCAATATAATAATTAAAGCTGAAAAAAATTAAAATGAAATTAAAAAAAAATTGAGATACTCTCATTAGGCCATCCTTTCAGGTACTATGTTTAGGCATATCTAATGCTATTAATATAGAATCTCAAAATTGTGGGTAATTTTTTTTTTTTTTTTTTTGAAAGGAAATTTTGTGGGTTGCCTATATACCAGTAACCCAACTTTTAGTGACTTTGGATATCAGTATATATTTTAGGTAATAAATGCAAATCTTCCTTTATCATCTTTAAAAAAAAATGATTTTCTTTTATCTTTTTTTTTTTCCCAAACACGAAATCTAATAATCTAGACAATTATTAATAGGAATTTGCTACGATCACGTTTGTATATGGAACTATTTATTCTATTATTTAAAGAAAATATAATGTGGTAAGATTCTAATGAAGGATTTTAATGTAGACTAGAATTTAAAATCAATTAAAAATATAAATTACAATAATGATGTTAGAATTGTAAGTACTCAAAAACTTATGTGATAAAATTTTATGAGGTCAACCAAAAGTTAAACTCCTCTAAAATGCACATGAAAATATATATAATATTTTTTTCTCTATCTTATTTCCTATTTATAATGTAAATATGAAATATGAAAATTATGATAGTTATTAACTAGCATTTATTATGATTTTTTTTGTGTATAGAACTATATTTTAGAATTAGATATTTATTGTGATTATATTTGTATAGGAACTAAATATTCTATCATTTAAAGAGAATGACCAAGTTTGGCTACAATCTTAGTTGCATCCTTATGCTTCAACTTCCTCCAAGACACTAACATGTGTTATTGTTTACACATGACTCACTTAATCACACTTAACCCAACCAATACTTGTCATGTGCATTGCACACATGCATGTTAGTTTCTTAGAAGAAGTTGAAGCATAAGGTTGCAACTAAATTTGTAGCCAAACTTTTTCCAAAAGAGAATATGATTACAAAATATAATTCAAATTTAACTAAAAATATATATTAAAATAATAACATATAAAATTGTAAGGCCTCAAAAACTTATGGCACAATATTACAAAGTCAACCAAAAGTCAAATTTCAGTTTTATATACAAAATAGATTATTGAAAACATTAACAATTTTTTTTTCTTTCTTTTATTTATTTTTTAAATATAAAATTTGAGAATTATGGTAATTATTAATAAGCATGGTCAATGGCCAAATTGGTCATCTAGCTAACTAATGTCCAAAGAAAAGGGTAGATGTGTATGTGACTTTTGGACAAAGATAATGGCAAAGAGTTTGTTGATGATGTCGTTCAACTTGTATTTAATGATAATGGGTTATGCAAAGTAGGGAGATTGAATTGAAGAAGGTGATTGCTAAGTGATCCATTGAATACTTTCAAGTGCACATGCAAGTCCAACAATAACGTATATTCCATTAATATTGATGGAAAAGTTTTTGAGAACATCATTTCACAAGAAATGGTGGACAAGATTAAGTTAAGATTGACCCCATGTAAAGCCTTAATGAATAGAAAGGTTTAAGAAAGGTAAAGAGGTAAAGGTAACTAGAAGATATCTTGTTTCTTTTGAAATGGGAAATAATTGTAAACATGAAATTCGGTGTGATATTGTTGCCATGGATGTTAGTCTTTCCTCCTTTGCTGTAGCCTTGGCAATATGATGGGCATGCTATTCATGATGGCCATAGAAATACATATACCTTTAAAATTAGAAAGTTAGAATTTGTCCGTTTGCCAATTTTGAAGGAAAGAACTCCTAAACCTTTCAAAGAAGAGGGCAGTAATTTTCTTATTTTTCCCAATTGTAATATAAGATAAAATTACTAGAGTGGTGTACATGTTGGTGGCTAAAGAAAAAAAGGAAGCTTGTTAGTGTATTCTATAGCCTACCTAACAAAGTGCACCATCTAATCAATCTAAAGGAGCATGAAGAATTGAATAGGTAAGTTATGGTCCTCGTGGAGATTTTGAAGAAGGGATATATTAGAGAAAACATGACTCCTTGTGTAGTACCGACCTTACTTATGCAAAAGAAGAATGACACTTGAGAGATGTGTGTTAATAGACACTCCATGAACCAAATTATTATCAAATTATCTAGTCATATTCCAAGAATTGATGACTAAAAACATATTGAAGAGCAAGAGAATGCCTAAAGAACTTTAGACTACAGCTATAAATTATGCAACCTATTTTTCCAATCGTTTCCCACCTTCGTGTGTTTGGGAGCATAGCATATCCACATGTATTAGATCAAGAGAGGTCTAAGCTAGATAACAATAGCGAAAATTATGTCTTCATTGGCTATAATCCAAGCTTTAAAGCCTATAAGCTTAAAAATCCGAACACTGAAAAATTAATTGTTAGTCAAGATGTGGAATTCGATGAAGAAGTTATGAGAAATTGGAGCACCCAAGAAGAAGAGAAGTATGATCTCTTTCCTTTACTTGAAGAGGAAGAGCATTTGAATAAAGTTCAAGAAGAGCCTGACGCTCCACCTCCATCACCAAAATCTCCCATTTATGAAAGTCCATACTTGTAATCATCGCCAGAAGGAAGTAACCAAGAAGAATGAGAAGTCTACAGGATCTCTATGATTCAACAGAGAATATAGATGATCTAATGCTCTTTTAGCTGTTTGCTGATTGTGAACATACAAGAATTAAAGAAGTTGTGTGAGAAAAGAAATGGATAAATTCAATGGATGAAGAGATCAAGGTAATAAAGAAGAATGATACATGAGAGGTAGCAACTCTTCCACATGGAAAGAAGGCAAATTGTGTAAAATGGATGTACAAGATCAAGAATAATGCAAAAAGGAGAGGTGGAGAGATACAAAGCAAAACTAGTGGTGGAAGGCTATTGTTAAGAAGGTATTGATTATGACGAAATATTTGCCCCAATTGCTCATTTGGAAACTATATATTTGCTAATTTCTTTAGCAGCTCAAAACAAATGGAGAATTTGTCAAATGGATGTAAAACCTTCTTTTTTAATGTTCAAATTGAAGAATAAGTTTATATCGAGTAGCCTATAGGCTATGTTGTCAAAAAGAAGGAAAACAAAGCTTTGTAGTTTAAGAAATCTCTATATAGCTTGAAATAAGCACCTAGAGCTTGAAACAGGCTCCTAATTGACAAATATTTTCAAGAGAAAGATTCTATAAATACACACATGAACATGAATTATATTGTAAGGTGCAGAAAAAATGGAGGTATCTTGATTTTTTATTTGTATATAAATGATTTGATTTTTATAAGAAACAATCCAAGTAAGTTTGAAGACTTCAAGAAAACAATGACAAAGGAGTTTGAAATGACAGATATTTGGCTTATGGCCTATTATCTGCATTGGGATGAAGAAAATGGAAGATGAGATATTCATTTCCAAAGCAGGAAATGCTAAGGAGATGTTAGGAACTTGTTGGTTGCTCAAGGGGATGGGTGGGAAGTGTTTGAAAATGGATGTGGATTGTAAGTGAATAGACTTAAAGGCATAGAGAAATATTTAGAGAGAAAGGAAATGCAATAAGGAAGAGTTAAGTGCTTACAATTCACATCCATTTTCATACATGGCTTCATCATAACCCATGGCTTTATCCTTTTGCTTACTAATTAAGCATGCACTCTCAACAACTATGTGATTGTAGTGTTACATGTGCCAATAGCTCTAACTAACTCTATCCTAATCCCAACATGTGTTAACTAACTAACTACCTCTATCCTATCTTAGGACTAACTTTTAATTGAATGAATGGAACTTCAAGAAGTATTAGCATATTACAACAAATATGAGATTCCTAACATTCCCCTCCCTTTCAAAATAGCCCACATGGTGTTGTTATGGTTGGCATCATCATCAAAGGAAATCTTCCAAAGGACCAGTATCTTAGTGACATCTTGATCACCATATTCATAAACTTCTCTTTGATTAGTGGTCTCGTGTAATTTCAAAATCCATTTAAATTCTTGGACCTTGGAATGTTCTTAGATCCTCGAGCCCTCATTTGATTCTTGAACCATTGGAATTGTTGGCTCTTGCATCTTTGATTCTTGAGTCACTGAAACTTGGATTTCAAATTCTTGAATCGTGAACTCTTGAGTGGCAGCCTATATTGGTGCATTAAGAATTGGTTCTTAGACCTACGGCATGAAATTCATGGGATTTTGCATCTTGGATTCTCGGGTGATAATCTCCATTGATGCATCAAGGATCAATGTTCAAAACCGGTCTTGTCGTGCATATGAAATCTAATCAATTTGTGCATAACCTTGATGCTTGCATATCTTGAAAATATTCCCATGCCTCTCCTTACATTTAATAAGAGTCAATGAAAAACAAGAGATGTGGTGGCGTGTTTTCTAGAGAAAAGAATTCATAGAGCTTGAGAAGCCGCCAAAAAGGATCTCTACCTATGAATGTAAACTCAATGAAAACTTGATGAGTTGCAACAGATTCAGTCATTTCAAGATTGACGGCTCTGATACCATTTGTTAGAAACCTGATGGTTCCTAAGGGGGATTGGTGGGAAGTGTATGGAAATGGATACAAAATGTCAGTGAGTTTACTTAATTCGAATTAGTCTCCCTCCATAAAGAAATATTAAGAAAGAAAGAAAATGCACTAAGCAAGAAATTGGTTTATTCTTTAATGTTGCAAATTAAGGTTACATGCAAGTATTTATAAAACCCAAGTTCTTATTTTGTTGGCCACACATGGCTTTATCCTATTGGCTTATTAATATAGCATGTGCCCTCACCAATTAATCCATATGATTATAGTGTTACATATGCCAAGAGATCTAACTAACTCTATTCTAATCCCAACATGTGTAACTAACTAACTAACTAACTAACTCAATCCTATCTTGGGACTAAATACTAATTGAAGGGATGGAAATATAAGAAGTATTAGGATATTAGAACAAATATAAGATTCCTAACAGGAGATCCACAAGAAATCAAGATGTCAAATTACAAACTAGTTAGTACTCCTGTGGAATGTGGAGTGAAGTTGTCAAAGCATGACGATAGAGAGAGGGTAAATCAAACATTCTTCAAGAGTTTGGTTGAAAGTCTAAGGTACCTAGTATGCACAAGACCGAACATTCTCTTTGGCGTTGGACTTCTTAGTTGCAACATAGAAGTACCAACCATGAATCATTTGATGACAGCTAAGAGAAGTCTTCGCTATATGAAAGGTACACTAAATTTTGAACTATTATATTCACCCTCAAAAGAGTTTAAACTTGTTGGCTATAGCGATAGTGATTGGGCTAGGGACACGATGATAGAAAGAGTGATAGCGGGTTTGTATTTTATATGGGTGATATTGCATTTGCATGGACATCCAAGAAGCAACCAATTGTGACTGTATGTTGCTACTACCTCTAGTATTTGTCATGCAATTTGGTTTAGAAATTTGTTGAAGGAGTTGCAAATGTTGCAAGAAAAAGCTACAAATTTTTGGACAATAAGTTAACACTGGCTCTCGTAAAGAACCTAGTCTTTCATGACCGAAGCAAGCACATTGATACCTAGTATCTTTTTATTTGATGATGTATTGCTAGAAAAAAAAAATCACTTGAGTTTGTGAGGTCACATGATTAGGGCGCAGATATCTTCACCAAGCCACTAAACTGTGACACCTTCTACAATATGCAAGCCTAATTTGTGGTGATCAAAAATTAAGTTTAAGAGGAGGTGTTGAAAGTTAAACTTAATTTATAATATGAAATGAGTTAGTTGAATAGTTATGATACATAAAATAATGAGGCAAGTTTACGTAATGAATGTATAGAGTTTTTTTTGGAGTTATATAATAAACACAAGGAAAGTTATGGTTGGACATGGAGTTTATATACCTCATGCATCCCACAATTTTAAAAAAGTGTGAAAGAAGAGAAATACAATTATTTAAGAGTTTTCTTAGTCTTCTTAAAGGAAGTTAGAAAGCAAACATTAAAGGCAGAGTTGAAGCAGCTAATTGAAGCTATACAATATGCAAGTGCAACTCTAAAATTCAGGGAAAATAAAAAATTAGATTAACGCTAATTAATAGGCGATAATTAGCAATATTCAAAGACAAAATAACCCGCTTATAGAACTTCAAAACAAGTAGCAGCTACACATATGCGTTAAACCCTTCAAGGTAAGAATTGAAAACTGTTTATTTGGTTTACCCAAAAAAAAAAAAAAAAAAACTGTCTATTTGTCTTTTTTCTTTTTTTCTTTTTCCATGCCCTTTTCTTTAGACAGAAACCATAAGATTTTGCAGTACTTTTTCATTTCTTTATTTGATGCTACATAGTACTATTTTTAAAATTATTTTCTCTTTATTTTATGCCACATAGTACTATTTTTTAAATCACTTATTTGGTTTGTTCAGTAAA
Source organism: Quercus variabilis (assembly GCA_030445155.1). NCBI lineage: Eukaryota > Viridiplantae > Streptophyta > Magnoliopsida > Fagales > Fagaceae > Quercus > Quercus variabilis. The sequence goes on along the minus strand of CP129455.1, from coordinate 23,780,504 downwards.
GGATCTTTATTTTGAGCAGTTGGGTCTCTCACTCTCACACACACAGACCTTAGAAATCATAAAATCATAGTGAATGCATGAACAAAACGATCAAGGAATGGACAATGACATATTTTTCTATAGATAGAAAAAAGGGTTTTCTCTAGTCAGAAAATGAGAAACTAAAAAGGGATTTTCTATAAGTAGAAAGAATTGCAAGAGAGATTGAAACCTTGAGCTGGCGTATTCAAAGAGCTTTCCTGTAGCAGAAAAGACCATGAGACCAATTTCAGCATCGCAGAGAGTAGAGAGCTCAAAAGCTTTCTTAAAAAGTCCTCTCCTCCTCTTTGAGAATGTCACCTGCCTTGCCGTCGTGCTGTCAATCTTCTTAATCTGAATTTTCCTCCTCGTCATTTTCCCAGATAATAGGTTATCAGACCTTTTTTTTTTTTTTTTTTTTGCTGCGTAGGTTATCAGACCCTTTACTTCAAAGTTCTATTTCTATACAAATTATCAGCCCAACCTAGTATTCCAGAAATAGAAAGTTAGAAACTAGTTGCATAGAAAGTTGAGAGAGAGAGAAGAAAAGAGACATGTAGAGAATAGTACCAAAGTAAATTACTCAACCAATAAAGTAAATGTTACGGTTTCGGAATGGTAAAAGAGAAATAAAATGAAAGCCGTGTATTATTGTACGGAAGAGGAATATTGTCTTTGATAGAAGTTTAACCAAAGTATCAGATAAAAAATATAACAAATCAAACTGCACTGGCTTTTTTCCTTTTTTTTTTTTTTTTCTTTTTTTCTTTTTTTTTTTTTTGTGAAAAAAACTGCACTTATCAACCAATAATATATATATATATATGGAAAAATAAAATAAAATCTGAGCAAGGGGTGTACCCTTTTTTTTGTTGGTAAATAGGGGTGTACCCTTACATAGCCGACATAACTAACAAAACTGTTGTTTCTCAACCCAAAAAAAAAAAAAAACTGTTGTGTAGCATGAAACCACACTAGCTTAATTTTAATATTGAATTTATTATTATCATAAATTATATATTAAAGATATTTTCTTAATTCTTTTTAATGTTACATCATAATTTCAAGATGAACACAACCATTATAAAAATTAAATTATAAGTTCCTTTATTTACATTTGAATCTAGTTTTTCCATCTATCCCCATCCGATTGCACCGTTAAATCCTATCTCTCTCCATCAGCAAAATTACGTCATTTTTTGCAAGGATTACATTGAAAACATATATAATTTAAATGACTGAATTGAAAATGAAAAATTAAAACCATTGGAACAAAATTTAAAACTAGTTAAGATTAGATGATGCATTTTGTATTTAGTCTTCTAAAAAGCTAGGCTAAGAGCCTTGTGAATAGGTAATATTACCCAATTCTTTCATAGAGGAGAACTTGAATTCAAATCATGTGAAAAAAAAAAAAAAAAAAATCTACTTTGGTGGTGTGCGGTTAAATTTGAAGACTAGACTAAAATAAAGTTCAAGACAAGGCTATTTAAAGATAGAGATAAAAAGAAAAGTTTTTCTTTTTCTTTTCTTTTTTTTTTTTTATATATGAAAAGGAGGCTAAATAAAGTTAATAACAAATTAATATTGTTTCTAAATAATTTGAAGGTTTTATTTTCATCCTTAAACTAAATTCTCAAAAAAAAAAAAAAAAAGTTTCATCCTTGAACCAATGCTTGTATTAACTTAATTATTCAATGTTGTTTCCTAAAAAAAACAATAATAACAATTAATTCAATGTTACACTTGTTCCACATTCCTTTTAAAAATTGAATGTAGAGTGATTTTCATTTTCATGAAATTGCTTTACAAAGGCATGAGACTAGAAAGTTCAAAAGAAATTGGAAAACTATCGTTTAATTATATACTCTAAAACTCTAATTTGGTTGGGATTCAGTTGATTTCATTTTAGTCATCTTATGGGTAAAATGTAATAATTGAAAGATTGTAAAATTAAATTGTAATCGGACAATATCATAGGTGGATATAGTGGTAGAGGATCAAAGGAGCCGGGGTGGGGGAGGGGGTGGGGAAGGTAACCTAATTTTTTTTTTTTTTTAAATCTTGAATATTTCTTTCTTTATTATTTTTTAATCCTTACAAATTTTATCCAAAAAAAATCTTATATATAATGGCAAAGTAGCATGACTTCTAACATCCTAAATATTAGTTAAATTTTTTAGATATCTATAAATAAAATTATTATTTTAAAGTATATAATTTGTAGGGTTAGAATTTGTGACCCAAGCCTAAAACAATGAATTTGTAAAGCGTGGATGATAGAGCTAGATAAGTTATGGAATTAACAACAACTGGTTAAAACCTCAAAGTATAAACCGGCTGAAAGATACACGTAAAAACAAAATGAATTGGAGTCCGAAGAGGTTTTATGATAAATTCAGTAGTGATTACAGTTCTCCGAGCTGCAATAAAGCTTCTCACTCTCCCTCTTTCTTTTTCTGTCTTATTAGGAGCCCTTCTTCTTTATATAGCGTCCTTCCCCATCATCCCATCATCCTCATCGTCCACTTGATTTTCATTTAGGTCCCTACTTGAGTACATGTTATGTCATGTATCTTCCTCAGCTTTTTATAAGTGGCGGTAGCTGAAGGTATATTGTTTAGGAGTCTTCTCCACATAAATGTGGCTAGAAAAGTTGCTGCAATGCATTTAATACAGTGGTGGCAGCTTTTCCTTTTAGATATTTCTCCATTCTTCTTATCTCCAGGCATGTCCAAAACTTAGCTAGAATGCTGACGTCATTAGTAAACTCATTCGAACCCCCCAGATATTTATATGACCAAGAATCTTTACATTCGAGGAGAATGATCTCTTCGGAACACTGATGCTCTTTTCGGATGGATCTTCTTCGCTCCCAAATATCCTTCTTTCATGCGAAGTACCCCTCAACAATTTTAGCCTCTTCAGACATACAATAACCTTTACATTAGGTTTTAGGCCCACTACGTATGGTTGGGCTTTTCCCCCCATAATAGCCCCTCAAAATTTTAATTTTTCCTTCATATCTGAAGAGAAAAAATAAGATTTTGATTTGCTACAAAACAAAAATAAAAAATGCAAAAATATCTTAGTTCACACGTGTAGGAGCATGGATTGGCGCGCTTCATAATTGTTGCTGTCGTTTCAAGGTTTTCAAAGCGCTATTAATTACTCCAGGCAGCGTTCTGTCTTTGTCATCCAACGGTGTACAAATGATCCAACGGATGTGATCCTTCCTCGGAATTTGGGCGAGGTCACTCCTTCTCCTTCGCTTGTCTCTATATAAAGCCCTAGAGGAGGCTTTTCCTCCTTTACTTTACACATTTTCAGACTTTCCAGCGAACAGAGGCACTTAAATCGACCAAACTTTACAATCATCAAATCCAAAATCTACAAGCATCTCCACGAGTTCAGATATCATTTTCCGATCCTGTTTGTGTAAGTCTTCATATATTCGTCTTTAATCTTCTCCTCGGACACCTTTTTTGACCTTCGAGTAATTGCCCCCTAGTTATTGCGTTTAGAGTTCCTCATTTCTCGCTTGTTTAAGATGGGTAGATACCAGTATCTGGTGGACAGTCCCACTCAGATGGAGAAGTTTAGGGCCACATATTGCATACCTGAAGATTTGGGTTTGAGATGTAGCCCCCCAGAAAAAGTCATAACAGATCGAAAAGTGTGTGAAGTGATAATTCCCATAATTGCCTTCTTGGAAGGAGGAATGACAATTCCTATGGGCCCCATCACCATTAACTATCTTCGAAACCATAGGCTTAGCCCCGAGCAATGTGTGCCCAATGTCTTTAGGGTTTTAGAAGCCATCGATGATCTGAACTGCCATCTGGGCTTGGGATTCACCTGGCGAGACGTGGTACATATGTACGAGTACCACAATAAAAAAGGAGCGGGATATTATTTGAAATCTCGATCCGACGCTGTTAGGCTCGTCTCCTGCCTTCCCAAGTCTAACAAGGGGATGAAAGACGATTATCTGATCGTCTCGAACGCCTGGCATGACGGTCTTCACTGCCCAACCACACTAGGAGAGCCAGGTGGGGGCATCTTAGATTTAGGCTTGCTAACATTAGATTTAGGATTGACCTTTCTTTGCAACTTAGTCTTCTCGGTCTTACTGTTGTCAAGTTTCTGATTAAATTTTGCTATGATGTTGACAGATAAAAGCCCTCGTTTCTCCTCAATTGAGCCTAACCAACACCGCCGCGCTCAACTACTTGTTACAATTAGAGATTTTTGTGAATGAAGATAGGCAACTCCGGTCGGTTCCCCTCATTCTTGGTTATACACCCAAATCGTCCGATTTTCAGTCGGTCGGAAACGCGATAAGATAAGGAGACTATTGCCTCAACCGAATCGGCGTTGGTCGGAAGGATTTTTTGGCTCCATTCGATCTTCCTCCAGTGCCACATCCAAACCCACAAGGTGTACCACTGCTCGTCCAGCCGGTTCAACAAGTCCCCCTTGAACCGGTGGTTGTAGGCGAAAGGGTTGGCTCCTCGTCCTCTTCACTAGAGGAGCAAATAGACAAGTTTAAGTTCGAAGGGGAGCTTCAGGAGGGATTCAAGTGATACCATCTTCAGACTTCGAGGAGGAAATTAATAGGCAATCCAGTGTCCATCCTTCCATTCTGATAACTGCTCTTCTGGAAGACTCTTCAGAGAAGGAAAACATGTCAGACTTGAAGGCATTAATGAGGAACAAGGGTAAGAAGGCTGAGACGAAAGGCACTGGTACTTCCCAACCTGTGGTGAGTCTGCCTCTACCACCACCACCTCAGGTTCTTGATCTCGGTTTAAAGCCCTTGCCAGACTTGAAGAAGAAGAGGTCCCTTGAAACTGAGGAGAGGGAGGTGGTGGTGCCACCAAAAACAACCAAGCAACAGAAGGTGGTGAAAGACCATCGAGCAAGAGGGCCTCATCTACTGAGAGCCGAGATGACCCTCACGTTGCTGATGTGCACAGAGGGCCACACACATGGTCTCCCAAGTTGGAGTTGGACGACGCTCCTATTTCTTAGGATACTTCCCTCAGAAACTATGATGGGGGAAGAGCAGGACTGGTAGCTTAGGCCTTGGAGCAACCATTGCTTCTTTCCCAAGATATGGAGTCATACAGGCGCTTTAGGCAGTATGAACTCTTCATGTCCCTGAAAAGGGATTTGGCCATGGTAAATGAGTTAATCCAACTCTTCAGTTTGGCATGTTAATTTTTCGTTTGTTTTATGCTAACTCTTTCACTTTATTATGCAGATTACCCAGCAAGTCTTCGTGGCCGAAGAGTGGAATAAAAAGGCATACATCAAAGCCCAAGCAGAGGCTCATTCTCAGTCCAAGGTAGAGAAATTTTTGGGCAGCTTGAAAGAGGAGTTTTCTCAACTCTCCAAGCAGCTCAAAGAGGTAACTAATGAAAGAAATAGTCTCAATGCTGGCCTGCAAAATGCTAAGAGCCAGGCTGAAGCCCAACGCAAGTTGCTAAATGAAATTCAGACCAATTTGGCAGCTGAGAAAGCGCTTGTAAAGAAACTTTGTGCCGAACTCTAAAAGGCCATGGAGACTGCCAAGCTGGCTCAGAGGAATGCTCAGCTGGCCAAGGAGGCGACCGAGACTAAAAAGAAAGCAGTATACTAGCTGGGGGTGGAGGAGATTGAAAAAGGTCTCACTGAGCAATTTGCCACGGTCAACCGTGACTACTGTGATATAACGTGGGGCAAGGCACTGGATGCTGCTAGGGTGCCTGTGGACTCGAAACTGAGGCTGCCTAGGAGCATATATTACGATTCTAACATCTGAGAGCTCCTAGGGTCTGATCCTCATCCACCAACATAACTTCAGGAGGCCTCGGAGCAACCCTTGGTCAGTCAAGTTCCTCCAATCACCCTTAAGGCCTCTAAGGAATCTGGTCAGCCTGGTGATCAGAGCAAACTAGCTGAGCCACCCAAGGATAAGGGCGAGGGCTTGGAGAAAAAGAAAACCTCTTCAGAGCCTAAGGACCAAGCCCTAGAAGTTGCTGCTACTCGAACAAGCCAAGCTACTGACCCTTTGGTCCCTCAAACGAAGACTTAGATACTTAGGGCTTTTTTTTTTTTTTTTTTTTTGGTATTTGTACGTGTACTTGTTTTTCTTTTATGTAAGGGATTGTAAGCTATCTTCTTTTGGTCAATGAAACGGTTTTCCTTTTACTTCTGGTGTTTGCATATCTTATGTCTTACTTCTGCTGCAAATAACTATACTGTGTAATTATGGTAACGTAGGTAAACATAACCATTATATCATGCTGACAATGTACATAACCAAAAATTGGTATTGAAAAAAGCAGTTTGTATAAGAATTACTACTAAATAATGAATGCAACGAGTGTTATAAAAGCTTCACAGGTCTTTTCGAATATGCACAAAGAAGGTTATCATAAGCTAGAGTTAATTTACATACATTCAAGAATTTTAGGCAAGACTCATTATAAAGTAGAACTTCAATAATGATAACTGTATAGAGGTGTTAACTAACCCATACCATCTAATCTGAGGATTGCAAGCACGCGAAGGACTGTTAACTAACCCAAATCATCTGGTCCAAGGACTATAGGCATGATTGGATTTTAAGTTTAAACACTTAGAGAACCGATAAGGGGTGTTAACTAACCCAAATCATCTGGTCCGGGGACTACAGGCATGATTGGATTTAAGTTTAAACACTTAGAGAACCGATAAGGGGTGTTAACTAACCCAAATCATCTGATCTGAAGACTACAGACAAGATTGGATTTAAGTTTAAACACTTAAAGAACCGATAAAGGGTGTTAACTAACCCAAATCATCTGATCCGAGGACTACAGGCATGATTGGGTTTAAATTTAAACACTTAAAGAACCGATAAGGGGTGTTAACTAACCTAAATCATCTGGTCCAAGGACTACATGCATGATTGAATTTAAGTTTAAACACTTAGAAAACTGATAAGGATGGTGAATTGTCATGGTGGTTGAAGAGAAAATTCGATTAATAATAGTACCTTTTGAGGTTATTTACATTCCAAGGGCGCGGTTTTACATGACTATCTAGGTCTTCTAGAAAATATGCCCCAATGCTAGCCTCTGAAGTGATATGATATGGCCCTTCCCAATTGGGTCATAGTTTCCTCAAAGTTGGATTTTTTTACAGTGCCCACAACTTTCCTGAGTACCAAATCACTAGGTTCTAGAGGCCTTACCTTTACGTTGGCATCATAGCCTTGCCTAAGCTTTTGTAGGTAATGTGCTAATCGAACCATTGCATTTTCTCTCCTTTCCTCAATCAAATCCAAACTCCTTTCTAGCAGCTCATTATTGCTAGTCGGACTGAACAAACTAGTTTTCAGAGTTGGGAAGCCAGTCTTCAAAAGGATGATAGCTTTAGCCCCATAGGTCATCGAGAAGGGGATTTTTCCAGTAAATCTGCGAGGCATAGTTCTGTAAGCCCAAAGTGTGTGTGGCAATTCTTCCACCCACTTGCCCTTCACATCGCCTAACCTCTTTTTTAATCCATTAACTATGACTTTGTTAACTGCTTCTACTTGTCCATTCTTCTAGAGATAGGCAGGGGTGGAGTATCTGTTTGTGATTCTCAGTTCGCTACAATAATTTTGAAATGCTTTGTTATCGAACTGTAGGCCACTGTCCATGATGAGAGTATGAGGCACTCCAAAATGAGTAATAATATTCTTCCATATAAATCTCTGTACATCTACGTCTCGGATGTTAGCCAGAGGTTCAGCTTCAACCCATTTGGTGAAATAGTCTGTGCCGAACAGAAGGTACTTCCTATTTCCTGTGGCTTTTGGGAATGGACTTACTATATCTAAACCCCATTGAGCAAACGGCCATGGACTAGATAGTGGGTTGAGGACTTCACCTGGTTGGTGTATGTTTGGCACAAATTGTTAACATTGATTGCACTTCTTAACATACTCATGGGTTTCTTTTTGCATGTTTGGCCACCAATAACCTTGAGTAATGACTCGGTGAACTAAAGACCTATCTCCGATGTGACTCCCACAAATTTCTTCATGCAATTCCTCTAGTAGCAACTCAGCTGCTTCAGGATACATGCATAACAGGTACGGTCCTGAATAGGAGCGTTTGTATAATTTATGGTCCTTGGATAGTCAAAATCTGGTTGCCTTCCTTTGAATTTTGTCAGATTCCCCCTTTTCTTCAGGCAGGATATCTTCTTTCAAGAATTTAACTATAGGGTCCATCCAGCAGAGCCCAGTTTTAATTTGGTGAACCTGGATTGCATCTCTTCTTGCCTCGGTAGGCCCATGCAAGTCCTCGACGAGGATGACTCTCGACAAATTTTGCGTCGAAGAGGTAACGAGGGTGGCCAGAGAATCAGCATGTGCGTTTCCACTTCTGGGAATATGCAGCAAGCTGAAAAATTTGAATTCCAACTGTAGACGTTTAACTCGGTTCAGGTATCCCTGCATCCTCTCATCCTTTGCCTCAAAATCACCTTGTACTTGACCCACGACTAACCTTAAGTCTGAGAACAACTCCACTGCCTTTCCTCCCGTTCTTTGGACCATAGCCATTCCTATCAGTAGGGTTTCGTACTCTGTCTCATTATTTGTTGCCAAGAAATCAAGCCTTAACGACTTTTCAATGATGATTCTATCGGGGGATATCAGCACTAGCCCTACTCCAAAACCTTTCTGGTTCGCTGTGCCATCCACATACACTTCCTAGTGGGAAATGTCTCGTTGGAAAGTCATGCCAACTGATTTTTCATCCATGTCCTTCTCTGCTGTTACTTCTTCTAAACTAAGCTCTGTGAACTCGGCCACCAGATCTACAAGGATTTGCCCCTTGACTGAAGTGCGAGGCATGTATTTGATATCGAAAACCCCTAGGATAGTACCCCACTTAGCTATTCTCCCTATGTAGTCGGCACTTTGAAGTACGAATTTAAGCAGGAGTTGTGTGAGCACGACGACCGTATGTGCTTGGAAGTAATGGGGCAATTTTTGTGTTCTGAGTACTACTGCAAAGATAGCTTTCTCCCGTGGCAAGTACCTAATCTCGGCCTTATGTAGAGATTTACTCACATAGTAAACTGGCCTTTGCACACCTTGATCCACTCGTATTAGTACTAAACTTACAGCATAGGAAACTACAGCAATATAGGCAAATAGGACCTCATCTGGTTCAGGGTTAGACATAATTGGTGGCCTAGCCAAATAGTCTTTGAGTTGTTGAAATGCCGAAGCACAATCTTCAGTCCATTCAAATCCTTTCCACTTGTTGATCAGTGAGAAGAAAGGTTTATACCTATCTGCCGACCGAGAGATAAATTGGTTCAGGGCAGCGGTCATTCCTGTCAATTTCTAAACCTCTTTCAGATTTAGAGGAGACCGCATACTTCAGATAGCCTTTATCTGATCGGGATTAACCTCAATTCCCCTGTGTGTAACCATGTACCCCAAGAACTTGCCTGAGCTTACACCGAATGAGCATTTGAAAGCGTTCAGATGTAGCTTGTGCCTTCTTAGGATTTTAAAAGTGTTGTCAAGGTCCTTCATATGCTCGAAAACAACTTTGCTTTTCACCACCATGTCATTTATATAGACCTCAATATTTTTGCCTAACTGTGATTCAAACATCCTTGTCATCATTCGTTGGTAAGTAAAGCCTACATTTTTCAGACCGAATGACATCACTTTATAATGGTAATTACCAGTAGGGGTAACAAAAGCGGTCTTCTCCTGGTCATCTGGGGCTAACGATATTTGATGGTAACCTTGGAAAGCATCCAAGAAACTCATTCGAAGATGGACGACAGTGGCATCTACTAGCTGATCAATTTTTGGTATAGAGAAAGGGTCCTTAGGACAAGCCTTATTTAAGTCGATGAAATCTACACAAACTCGCCATTTCCCGCTTTTCTTCTTCACCACCACAGCATTTGCTAACCATTCGGGGTAAAAAACTTCTTTAATAGTTCCAGCCTGTTTGAGTTTCGTTACCTCTTTTTTGACTGCGTTTGCATGTTCTTTAGATGGGCGTCGAGGAGGCTACTTCTTGGGGACAATCAGTGGGTTAACCCTCAGATGGTGGCAAATGAACTCTGGATCCACTCCTGGGGCTTTATAAGCATTCTAGGCAAATACATCAAGATTTCTCTTAAGGAACTCAATTAGCTCTTCTTTTTCTAGTGGAGGCATTTGAGATTCGATTTGAAAGAACCTTTCAGGATTGTCCCTAATTAGAACTTTTACCAAATCCTCACATCTAACGCTTTCATCTAGATCTTAGACGAGCGATACCCGACTTTTTAATTGCTATAAGTTTCCCTCGGCCCTGGCTGAAGACTCGATTTCGGGCTTGTGCTAAATGGCAGCCACCAAGCATTGTTTGGCCGAGGATTAATCTCCACAGATTTCACAAACTCACCATTCGGATGGATATTTAACTTTTTGATGCAAAGTAGAAGAAACAGCCCCCAACGTATGTAGCTAAGGTCTGGCTACAATTGCCGTATAAGGGGAATACACATCTACAACAATGAAGTCCACCTCCACTACTTCAGAGCCAGTCTATACAGGTAGTCATATTTGGCCTTTCGAAGTGACGATTCTTCCCTCGAAACTGATCAGGGGAGAACTGTATGGTGTTAAGTCATCAAGTGTTAGGTTCAGACCCCTGTAGAGGTCAGGGTACATTATCTCTACCACGCTACCCTGGTCCACCATTACCCTCTTCACATCATATCCTCAAATTCTGAGGGTGACTACCAGAGCGTCATCGTGGGGTTGGATGGTACCAATCTTGTCATCATCCAAGAACTCTATAACCAGTTTGATACCCTGTTTAGGCCTCTTCGGATCTTGACCAAAGTTCCCTACTGAAAAACGGGCTACCGACATAATCTTGGACGGCCAGGCCCCTGTTCTCCCCAGTGTGGTGAATATGATGTTCCTAGTTCCCAATGGAGGCTTCGAAGAATCACTCCTCTAGGGCTCAAAATTCATCTGACCTCCTCGGTCAATAGAGTGATGCAGTAGGTGTCTCAACTTACCTTCGCGGACTAACTGTCCAAGTGATCCCATAAGCTTCTGCAATCTTCAGTGGTATGCTTATGGTCCTAGTGGTATTGGCAATAGAGATTGTGATTGCGTCTCTCAGGATTTCCTACCATCTTAATCGATCACTTAAAGAATGACTCATTTTTGATCTTTTTCAAAACTTGGTGGACTGGCTCCTTGAACACAGTATTGACTGCTTGAGCATTTGCTGATCCTGACTGCCCAGCGAAATCTCTTCGTGGCTTGTTGTTATTGTAATGGTCTGACCTGAAATCCCTCCTCTCCTGGGGGATAACCTTGTCCTTACCCTTCTCTTGTTGCTGATCTTCTTCAACTCTTTTATATTTTCCAATATAGTCTATGAGCTAACGCATGTTAGTAACGGGTTTACCAAACAAGGACGTCCTTAAATCGTGGTCAATAGGGAGGCCAAGCTTGAATGTGTCGAGGGCCATTGTATCAAAGTTGCCTTCCATATCATTAAACATTTCCCAATACACATCCGAATACGCCTTCAGGGTTTCACCCTCCTACATGCTTAAGGATAGCAGAAAAGACAAAGGTCTGGCCACTCTTCGGCATGTGACAAAACATAAACCAAATGCCTGAGTGGACTCCTCGTAGGAATTGATGGAATTTGCTTTCAAGCTGTCGAACCACCTCATTGCAACCGATCCAAGACTAGAGGAGAAGACCTTACACATCAGAGCTTCATCTCTGAAGTAGACAGCCATCCTCTGATTAAAGTGGCTCACATGCTCCACAGGATCCATTTTACCATTATAAATGGTAAAGGTTAGCTGGTTAAAATGCCGAGGAAGTCTCACCCCTTCGATCCTGTGTGTGAAGGGTGACCCAGAGATTTGATTCAAAACTTTGCTCATAGCATCATTTTCTACCCCTCTACGTGATGGGCCCTGAGGTTGCCTCTTGCGACGGTGCTCCTCTTTGTATGAAAAAGATTCATTGATTGGTGTCCGAGATCTCTGCTCGTAAGTGACATCTTACTCGTCACCCCAATCCTCATCAGAATGCGAAGAAATACGTTTTCTTTTTGCTTGGCGCAACTCCCTCTTTAGCCTCTCAATTTCCAGTTGCATGTTATTCTTCTCTGCATGAGACATGTGACTTCCTCCATGCGGTTGACTTCACTTAGGATGCGTAGTATGCACGCTATCTTCACGATCTTGTCTCTACTCTAAATTGAGAAAATGGTCTATGTGTTGGGACGCCCTAGATTCTGTTGGTTGTTGCCCTAGTTCAGCCATTATCAATTGTTGCTTCCACTTCTACTCAAGCTCTTCCCACAGACGGCGCCAATTGTAGGGTTAGGAAATGAAGTAAAATATATCCACAAAGTTTAGTCTGATCATGTGTGATTATTAAAAATTTATTTTAATTGGTACCATGAGTATTCAATTTAAAATCGGGGACATCTCATAATCCTATTCGATTGAACTATAAATAATTGCAAGGTTGCATGCACTTGATTAATTTGATTATCAAATATTGATGATTTCTCAATTATTGTTGTAATTATCCTTTAAAATGGGCAATTGGGCAAAATTAAGGGATTTTAAGGCCCTAATAAATGTGATTGGGTTAAAATGACATTTGCTAACTCTTTTGTCAATATCCTTGAATCACTAATGAAAACTTAGAATGTATTGTTCCTTTCTTTTTTTTTTTCTTTTTTTTTTAATGTGTTGATGCTAATTATTTGACCATAATAAGTTTAGACAAATGGTTTTATCATTTTATTTTTATTTTTATAATTCGATAGTTGGAAGAAGAGTATTTTTCAATTGAGCTACAATACCCTTGGCAAAAGATTTTATAATTTAATGGCCCATCTTGTGAAAATGAGGAGATTTAAATGTTTGTTGAAGAAGAGGAGATTTAAATGTTTGATAATATCCTTTGATATGTTAAAAATTTTTACTTATGTTTTAGGACCAAAAAATGTAAAAAGAAAACCAATAAACTACTAAATATATCAAAATGGAAATTTCATTTATATCATCTAAAACTTACAAAGAGAGAAACAGAAAAAGAGAAAGCTCTACTTTATTTCTGTTTGATAGAATTTACTTTGTAACCCTATGTTTTGGAAGGTGTCAATTTGTTTTCTTCATTATATATAATATAATATAATGGAGAAACCCCATTTATAAAATAATAATAATAAAATAACAATGGAGAAAACCCAGGCCAAGAGAGTAAAATGATACCTTTACCAAATCAAAAACTTACAAAGTAAATTCTACCAAACAAAAATATATCAAAATGAAAATTTCATTTATATCATCTAAAACTTACAAAGAGAGAAATAGAAAAAGAGAAAGCCCTACATTATTTCTGTTTGATAGAATTTACTTTGTAACCCTATGTTTTAGAAGGTGTCTATATTTTTTTCTTCGTTATATATAATATAATATAATGGAGAAAACCCATTTATAATAATAATAATAATAATTACGGAGAAAACCCAGGCCAAGAGAGTAAAACGATACATTTTCCAAATCGAAAGAGTGAAAAAATAACGAAAATGTTGAAACGGGTGTAATATATAATATTGGAATCAAATTAGTAAAATATTAGATTTAGTTCCAGTAAGACAAATGGAGAGGTCAACATCTAAACTTTTTCAACAAGAGAAGAGATAAAAGGGGCTGGATTTTTGAGGCCATGACCGTTCTTATTTTTTGAAGAAGCGGGCCCATGACTTAAATATAAAAAAGGACTACAAAAAAGGTCCAGGTACTATTTCAGATACAAAAAATGGTACAAAGTGATATGCTCCACATATGCTGTCCCTTATGCCTGGTATAAACTGGCCCAACACTCTTTTCACCTGTTCTACTCAAGAGTAGAACTTCTATAAAAATCTTTTAAGTTCAATACCTACTTTGATTAATTTAGCTTAGAGTCTTGATTATTTTATAAAAATCTTTTAAGTTTAATACCTACTTTGATTAATTTAGCTTAAAGTCCAATTTCCAATATTGGATATTGGGAAAATTTTTATTTTATTCAAGTGTGGTCTTGATCAAGTTCCTATAATTGTTGACCTTTAGTTTTAAGAGGTCACACTCAACTAGTTTGATGTTAGGATTATCAAAAAAAAAAAAAAAAAAAAAAAAACTAATTTGATGTTAAATATGTTCATGTTTTCTAGTTATACCAAAAACTAAATATGTTTGGTGAGATTTCTAGTTGTAAACTTACTAGCATTAAAATCCTTAAAATAAATATTAACTTTCCAAAAAGTAGAAACACGTGAAAAAGAAAGTAGAAACACATCAAAATTATTGAGTATGCTATGGGCTGCTATTTTTAGTAAAGTGAGAAAAAGGGACTAAAAAGAGTCATTCACAATTGATTAATCAATTGCTTGCTTGAAGAGTCATACACACATCTAGGAGATAATCAATTACTAGAAGAGTTCTAACACACCACCCCACCCCCCCCCCCCCCCCCCCAAAAAAAAAAAAACTAAAATGAAAAGAAAAGAAAGGAATGACATTTGATTTATTCGTCTTAACTAGCCCTAAGATTTTAAAATTTTTTTGATGATTTTGCTTCATGGTGATCGGTAAAATAATTTATATTCATATGATGTAGTTTTGACAACAACAAAAAACATATAATTTAAAATCTTGCTTTAGTTTTTATATATATATATATATAGAGAGAGAGAGAGAGAGAGAGAGAGAGAGAGAGAGAGAGAGAGAGAGAGAGAGAGAGAGCAAAGACAAGATCTAGTTAAATATGGATGAAACCTGTGAAGTGCTAATCTTGAGTTGCCAAGGAAGACTAGGAAATAGAACAATCCAACCTAGAAAAATTCAAAATTCAAAATAAAAAACAAAACAAAAAAAGAAAAAAAGAAAAAAGAAAAAAGAAAAAAGAAAATTAATATTAAGAATTATGATATCACTTTTATCAAGTTGGTGCAACAATCTGGATTGCAAAATCAAAGGAAGTTCATAGAAGTCTTATTGCAAGCAAGATTGACTTGAAAACATTTTTAGACCTTAAGACTTAAAACAAGTGTACCCAAAAGCACCATTCTTGATAAAGAAATGTTACGGCAAATATGTAATATTGGCAATCACGCAAAGATAAACAAAACTTATTGCAGAATTGTGAATCAATTTATCAATAGTATGACTTCCATCAATCTCAACCCTACACTCAACCTTTTCCAACATCCTCTACTTCATTTTCCATTGTAACAAATTGGCCCTTTATTCATCCATAAAAATGACTAAGCATCCAAAATCTACCGTATACACAAGCAGACTCTCTTAGAATCAGCTGGTGGAAACAAATTGGTCTTATAGAAAGTTAATTACAACTCTGAGCTAGGATTTGTATTTACTTAAACATGGCCTTCTTTCTTTTGTATTTGAGAAAAGAGAATCCACGTATGCTTCTTGATCTTCACTATACTTCAAATTCATTTAGGAAAAGGTAGCCTGCAAGACATAGAAAGATGCACTAAGGCCAAGAGTTTCTCTATAGTAGCAGCATGCATTTCTAGGCATGCAGTCAATGATGATAGTTAAGTTGCTACACAAACAGAAACATTGCTCATTGATGAGTGAATTTATCTTTCAGTACCAAATAAGCCCATATAGAACTGTAAATTAGAATATAGTACATATTGTAATGCTAAATCCAGAGAAATAACTAAACCTAAGGACAAATTTGTCTATTTGGTCAAGTTCCTCTATTGAAACTACAACTATATGCTATATGGCCCCTAAATATTGATGTTTGATGTAAATTTCCTTTGATTGAATCCTGAATATTATTTCATACTTCATCTAGAAAAATAAATTTTTTTAAGAATTTCCCAAACTTACCCCAACTTAAGAGATATGTCTAAACTGTCATTGTCTTGAGGATCAGATGAGCTGCAAATATTGATAATTGACTCAAATGACTGACCTTGTTCAAGTACATGCGTTTGAGTGCTAAACAGATTCTCTATCTGTGGAAGAGACATTTTTTATAATTGAGATAGGAAGAGAGTATAGAGGAGGAAGAATTTTTTCTTTAAAAAAAAGACCTATTACCTGTTTTAATCGTCGGTTTTCTTCCATCAGTAGGGCTCCCTGCATTAAAAGAATAAGATGAGAAGAGAGCCACTACTAAGACTTCTTAGCCTTAAATACAAAATATAATTTAATTACTATGGCATATTTACCTAACTTCTTATATAAGAAATCGATACATCTTTTTGGGGTGACAAAATTGATATAGGACAGGTGATAGGATAAACAATACAACATTCAGTTCAGAATTTATGTTGACAATGGTTTCAACAAAAGGTTCAATTGTGGTTGTTAATTGTTACTTATTGTTAGCCATGTGAACTCCTCCTTTCTCTACCCATTGAGCTAGCCAGAGCACAAAAAGACCACGATTTTTATGAATTTGCACCAACTTGCATTAACATTATGACAAAGTTTTACAGTTATTTTCTGACATTTGCTAAAGATATGGATTTAGAGTTTAAGCTTATTACATTATAGTAGTCCTAAATGTACAGTCCTAACTATATTACTGTAATCCTAGGGTTAACACAGAGTTAGTCTACTACATATTCCCTTAAATAAGTACACTATTATACACATAATTCAATAATAAAGATTTGTTTAAGACTTTCTGCTGTTAACGTAGACATCTAAGACAAAACCACCTTAATTCCTTGTGTTCTTTCAACTTCTCTTAGTTTCTTCTTGCCACCTACTATTTCAATATTTTACCATGATACCATCATGGAGCGGATCATCACTGAAGTACGAAGATGCTTTTCATTGAAACCATATGACCTTTTGCATAAGGGCACTGATCTGTTCTGGAACTGTCTTGCAAACATTATAATAATTGTATGAAATGTCTTGCAAGGATTTAAAGTTTGGAACATGACCTTTTGCTGAAGTGCAGTGATCTCTTCCAGAAATCTTCCATCCTGAAAGACAAAAGAGTTTTTTATATTTAGAGAGAGTACATAAATTTCAACACTCCATTATAATGCCGGCAAACAGAGATAAAAAAGAGAGATGTGCCTTTGTTTCTGTAACACGGCTCAGGCCTATTACAAGCACTTTCTCTAGTTTCTGTAATTCTTCTATATCCATTCCATGAAGCTCTTCTCCCTTCATCTTCCTGTTAGGTGTAAACATTCCTCAACATTAATTTATTGTGGTATATACATGTCTTCAAAGTAACAAGATGATAGTGACCTAATTATAATACCTCAGTTCATGTGTCTTGTCCTCAATTTCCTTGCTCAACATGGCGTAGGAGGCACCGTTCTCAAGCTAACATAATTAATTGCCGTTCATGAAGATTTTTGCAATGTGATTTATACAGAGCACTTTTAATATAACAATGGTTCTAAAATTTGTAAGCATTTCGTGCCTTAAATAAGAAAGTTTTAGGGGCAGACCTAAATTTTAGGGTCATCATTCTGGGAGTGCTACAAGTAGTCTTCTAAGTAGTTCCAAAAAACATAGCATTTCTTATGGTGGTAGGATTTTCAATCAAATGTAATTTTCAAAGTATTCATGAAAATTTCATGAGAAAGATTCCGAGTCATGTTTCCTTATGAAAATGATAAAATCACCTGCATTAACGTTAAGATGAAAACATTGGAAGAAACTTGAGAGGTTTAAATCATTGTTGCTATTTATGGTAATTTTAAGTTATGACCAGATCTACACTACTTTTACGGTAAATTCCTTTGTTTAGGAAATTATTTAATCATTTTTGGTATTTATGGTATGTGGCTACGTGCATGTCTTTACTTTAACAAGTTGATAGCAATGCAGTTATAATACCCCAGTTCATGCGTCTTCTCTTCCTCTTTTTTGATAGATAATCAGAAATCTATTATAAATGAGAAAAAAAATGAAAAGTACAAGAAGTTCATGATGATGAACAAGAAGTAAAAGAAACAATCAGCACAGCAAACAGAGAGTAGTTAGGAAACTAAGCTAAGGAAAGACATAAACTCAGAGAGAGAAGAACCATCAGTAAAACCTCAACAATGAGACCACTCCAAAGGACTACGTAGGCATAAAACTTAACTCATCCAATGTCCGAATTATGCTTCTCAAGCCACTGATGCCAACAATATAACAAACTCGCCACTGATCCTGGCATAACCCAACGAATACCAAAAGCCTGAATCATAAAAGTCCATAAAGAATGAGTAACAGGACAATGAAGAAGAAGGTGGTCTACTGACTCCCCATCATAGCAACACATACAACACCAATTAGCTAAAGGGCGACCCTTAAGCATTAGATTATCCAAAGTGAGGATCCAACCATGTGTAGCTATCCACAAAAAGAATGCCACATGCTTAGGAATCTTTGGTTTCCAAACCCCCTTCCAAGGAAACAAAGGATTCGAAGCACCCTAAATCGCATGGTAGTAAGATCGGCTATCAAACTTACCACCACCTTTTAGCCGCCAGCAAAGAGTATCTCTCCTATCACCTCGAGGAATACAAGTTTGGATAAGCTGAAGTAGAGAAAAAGATGCAGCCAACTCCCAATCTTCAAGAGCTCTATAAAACCTTAAATTCCATGCTCTAACAATGCCCCCTTCTGGAATACACAAAACCTCAGAGATACAAGCATCCTTGATCGCTGAACACACATAGAGCTCAGGATAGAGGTCTTTTAGAGTATTATCACCAATCCACCTATCATGCCAAAAGCGAATATGAGTGCCTTCACCCACAACAAAGGATAGATGCTTAAAAAAGCTCTCCCACCCTTCATTAATGCTTCTCCATAGGCCACACCCATAAGTCCTACAATCATTAGTTCTCCACCCCCCTTTACCCTCACCATATTTTGTGGAGATAACTCACCGCCATAGATCGGTAACTTCATGACCATATCTCCACAGCCATTTCCCTAATAAAGCTTGATTAAATGGCACCACACTTCTTATCCCCAAACCACCCATCTCAACGGGTAAGCACACCTTTTTCCAAGCCACCAAAGGGTATTTGAAACTCCCCTCAGAAGACTCCTAAAGAAAATTCCTTTGAATACTTTCCAATCTATCAGCCACAGCTTTAGGAATAGTAAAAAGAGTTAAAAAGTACGTTGGGAGACTTGAGAGAGTACTCTTTAGTAACATGAGGCTACCACCCTTAGATAAATAGAAATACTTCAATTTCCTTTCTCAACATGGTGTAGGGTAGGTACTTTTCTCAAGCTAACATAAAGGATTGCCGTTCATGAAGATTTGTGTTATAAGATGTGAGCGCCATTTATATTATCAACATGTAAGTAGTTCCAATCCTGCCTTCTATAAGTAATTTTTAAGGTTGGCCGAAATGTTAGGGTCATCATTCTGAGATGTTGGGTAAGTTGTTAAATAGGTTGGTAAAATGGATAAAGTAGTGTTTAAGGATGTAAAATAGAGACTGGTATGCATCCTCGGATGCTAGTGCTCTAAGTGTTCCAAAAAAATATACTCAGCTTTTCTTATGGTGGTACAATTTTCAATAAAATGTAAGTTTCAAAATTTTCATGAAAATTTCATGAGATATCGGATTAAGAAGTAATCATGTCACGTTTCATTATGACTATGATAGAATTATGTGCATCAACATTAAAATGAAAACATTGGAAATAAGAATGTTAAGATGTATAGAAGAAAATACACATAAAGATAAGATTAAAAATAAGGATATTTGCTTAAAATTAGGAGTGGTCATATTTAGAGGAGAGCAATTAATGCACCTGTAAGAAAGAGTAAGTTGATTCAAGTTGACGTAATGAAGAAAAGGCAGAGTAAGACAAAAAAAAACACATTAATAGAAGTATACTTGTTAAGTAAGGAAGTAACAAAGATTGGATTCGAATAGAATAGAATAGAATGAAAGGAAAATACATGTGGTTGACTAAACTGTTGAGAATCCATAATTGAACCTAAAAAATTTTGAAACTAAGACTTTGTTGTAGTTTTATGGTAATTTTAAGTTATGGCCATGACCTATGCCACTTTTCAAAAAAATTCTTCCATTTAGGTATTCATTTAGTCATTTTTGCTATTTATGGCTAGTTTTTTTTTTTTTTTTTCCCTCTTTTTATTAATAACTTTCAATTAAGAATTCAGAATAAGATCCCATTTGTTTTGGAAAGTTTTCTAGGGTATGTAAGATTTGATTTTATAATTTTGATAATTTTGGCGATTTTTCATATTTCTAGCCTCATTTTTTGCTTGACACAAATTTGGGTGTTTTAGGGTCTACTAGCCTCCCTATGATTTATTTTCCTATTTATATGCATGGTAGCCTCCAAGGTAATTCAGAATTTTATTAATAAAAATTTCAAAAAGTTTTTTCTCCATTCATTTTGGTGAACTTCAAATTTCTCCTTGTGATTTAAAGGGACTTTTTATGGATTCAAGAGTTATTATCTTAAAGTATACGTAATCTTTGACTTATGACTTTCCAACTATGTCACTTATTCACTAGCTAACACACTTTAAAACATCATACCTCTAGCTCAAGAGAGAGTTGGTCCATTTTGCCAAGATTATCTGGATGTAGCTTGTGCCTTTCAATTACCTGCTGCATGCTTCATACAACAAAAGGATAGCACTTCTTTTATCTATCTCTCATTTAAAAAAAATAAAAGTACGGATGAACTTATAAAGTACTAGTATGTATTCCTGACTCATATCTAAGGAAAAGAAATTTGAGCTGGTTACTGAAGAATTAATTATTTATCCAGTATTGGTATATCTGCCATTGTCTACAGACCAATTGTGTTCCCAATTAAAATGTGAACCACAGATGATATCTATATTGATTGACACAATATACAAACTTCTAATTTGGTCAAACTATAAAAGGTGAACATCTATATGAACCCCCAAACTATTTATATTGATTGACACAAGGGGTACATTATGATGCAGGGAGCATTAAAATTATCTAAGATTTTATGTTTGAATGAAAAAAATATTTTGTTTTTGAATTTAAATTTTAAATTTGGCTTTAATTTTGAGGGTTTAAAGGGATTTGATTAGGCTTTTTCTACATTGGTGTTATCCCTAAACACTAGTAAACTAGTGCTCTTGTAATGGTGAAATGCAATACAATTTGAATAAGAATAATTTGATGATTTGAGAATGATGACTTTCACTTTGTTTGGTAGTGATGCCAAATACCCTTAGGTGTTGATACCTAAGGTTTGCATGCAAATTCTAGGAGGTGAAGCCTAGGGTTTTTCTTGTTTATCATTTTATTCTTCTTTTATCCTTATTTTCCTATTACATTCCACATCAAATTGTTATCAACTTGGTATCAAGACATCCAATATGCTCAACCCAATCCAAATCAGTTTTTAAAAAAAAACGTCCACCCATTAGCCCAATTTCCAAAAGAAGAAGTGAGATTAGCCCATTAAACCCAGAAGCCAATCCGTGCACATCTATGTTCTTTAGCATTTAGCAACAAGTAAAGATTTAGTCTTTGTATTTTGTGTCTCTTTGAGCTAAAAATGACTTCCTTTGATAGAGATCTTGAGGAGCATCGATCTTAAGGAGGATGGGAAAAGCCTCCTTAACCCTCATTCCTCCATTGATGACCTCCTCCCTCTTATTGATAAAGTTAAAAATTTGTTAGCAAATGTGGATCAAGCACCATCCAAATCAATGCAAGATGCACTTTTACCCTCAATGAAGGCATTGGTCACTAATGAACTTTTGAGACATGCTGAAATGGATGTGAAGGTTTCAGTGGCATCTTGCATTACTAAGATTACAAGGATAATAGCACCAAATACCCCATATGATGATGAGCAAATGAAGGAAATATTTCAGCTAATTCTAGCAACATTTGAAAATTTTTCTCAAGTGTCCAACTGCTGTTGTACGGAGGTTTCAATTCTTGATACTGTTGCAAAGGAAAAATGGAAAATCAAAATGTTTCACCTATTTCCAATTCCTAAGGCACACTGGGAAGATGTCTTTGTGAGTATTGTTGTGAGTTTTCCGAAGACGAAAAGGATTATAACAAGAGTCTAGATGCTTATCATGTGACAGATTTTTACCTTTGAGAGATAGCAAAACTATATTTTAAAGACTATGACATTAGATCAATACTGAAGTTCAAAATCCATTTTGGGCACAACCTTTAGTTGATGTTTGCAACTAAACTTCAACATAGTTCAACTTGTCATCCTCAAATTGGACAAGCATAGGTTGCTAATTAAAGTTTAAGTGATTTTCTGAGAGTTATCCTTCTAACTCGAGTTGAATTTGCATACACTCAGTTCGCCAACCAAACTACCAATTATAGTCCATTTAAAGTTGTGTATAGTCAAAATCATATTACCCTTCAAAACAAAAATCCTATTAATGCTTTTGACACGGAATTACTGCTTACTACTAATCATTTTAGTGGAGATAATGAGGAAAGAGTTAAGTATTTAAAATTGCTGCTCATAATTTTAGTGGAGACATTGAGGAGAGAGTAAAATATATAAAGAAGTTGCATGAAAATGTTCAAGACTGATTTCTCAAACAAATTTAAAAGTACCAAAATAGTAAGCCAACAAACATAGAAAACCAGCTACTTGTAAGGAAGGTGATTTGGTGTGGTATCATCTTTAGAAGAAAGGAAGGTGATTTGGTGTGGATTAATCTTTAGAAGAATTCTTTCTAGTTGGATATCTTGCTAACTTTTGCCTAGAGTTGATAGTCCTGTCAAAGTACTTCAATGTTTTAGCAAAAATATATATAAACTATGCAAATTCTAGTGAATAGGTCTTGTTAGCTGTTTTTTAAATATTTGGTCATACCTTTACTTTGTATATTTTGTCTTGAAATGTAAGTTATTTCTTATGCATGGAGAGTTGTTCCAAGTAAATCTTGTTTAAGGCCTAGGTCATGTATGAAATTAAAAGAGTATTATTTTGAATTGAAAATTGGCCTTTGGCTTTTCTTATATCTCTTTGCAGCAAACCTTCTACCTAAGAAAATTTTTGTAGATAACTTATCCGAAAAAACCTAACAACACACTTCGTTTACCAAATAAATTGCATCATTGATAAAATTTCTCTGTATGAACAATCAATACCCAAAACTATTTTTTCACTAAACAATTAAATAAATATCCAAAATTTTCACAAGATTTAATGAATGAAGGGAAAACTTTAAGATTGTGAACCAAATTTTATAATTTTCAATGACATATAATTTTTTATATTCCCTTCCTTTTCCCCTAAAATCAAAATCTATAGATCTCTTCACACATTGCTTGCTATTTTCTAAATGTGTTTTTTTTCCCTTCTTTATGGGTATTAAGCAATGGAAATTCGAAAATGGAGTTTAAAGTTTATTCTATTTCCCCAAATTTGAGTGAACAATACTAACAAGTTAAACCAAAGTTTCTAACTCCCTAATGTTGTACATTACATGACAGGTAACGCACTCATTAAAGCGTGATGGAACACCCTTATATCACGCCAATCTACAAAATAACGGAGCACCCCTGTATGGTTTCTTATAAAGATGACTTGAAATTTATGTGGCACCAAAACTTTTATTTGATTTCAAGCAAAATAGAATAATTTAATTTTATCATTGAACCCTAAAAGACTATTAAAAATAATAATTAGAGCCTAAATAAAATTAAAATGAAATTAAAAAAATAGAGATACTTTCATTAGGTCATCCTTTCAAGTATGATGTTTAGGCATATCTAATGCTATTTGTTAGGGTCATATTTTTCATGTGTTGACATATCCTTTGAAGAAACGCACTTTACTTGTATTTGGGTAGTTCTAAGTGGACTATAGAATATCGTGAAGTATATCTCTTAGCTACAACAAGTTGTATTATTGAAGACATGAAGAGTGCACAACTAAACAAGTGAGAAAAGCTGAAAATAGTGAACCTTGACACAAGCTCAACACAAGGCCTCTATCAAGAATTAATGAAGAACCTTGATAGCTCTCAAAACCTTCCGATCTATTGAGCTTTTCACGGATCTAGAATTTTCAGATCTGTTTTTCGGCCATGATAACTTGGACTTCTAGGGTTTCGTTCACTAAACTTCTAGGGGATATAAAAGGTCTATTTTAAAGTCATCATAATACATAGAGACTCAATTAGAGAATCTATACACTTATTGTGAAGCTATTGCGGTCTTATGCATGACCAAGTGCTTCCTTCTCAACAAGTGTATTGAAGAACTTTGCATCCAAAAGCAAGCTTCGAGTTGTTGGAAATTAGTCACATATTGGGATCCACACAAAGGAAAGAAGTCTCTACAAAATCAAGATCAATTGAAGATTGGCATAAAAATTCAACTATAGGTTGGTACTTTGGGATAAGCCAAGTTTGAGGTAAGATTCCTTGTACTTGTAATCTTTTGATTTTGATTAGTAATTCTTAGGAGTGGTGACCTGAAATCATCTGGTAGGGTTTTTGCCTCGTTAGAAGTTTTTCCCATTAGTCAACAAATCACCATGTCAATTTATTTTCCACTATACTTTGGATTATTTGGTGATTTGTTCATGCCTTCACGATTTTGCATGTAATTAGACTTAATTAATCAATTTGGATAATTGAATTAATTAACTAGGTCAATCTGTAACCCAACAAGTGGTATCAGAGTAGGCACACTCTAATTAGGTTTTTAATATTTGCTGTGTGATCCGTTGACCTCTATTGTCATAGATACGTTTCCCATAAACAAATCTATTTTCTCTACTGTCACTAGTTGTTCTAACTTTGAATTTCTTTAGTTTCTCAGGATATATCATTATAATTTGTATTTGACAAATTTGAGATTTGAAAAAGATTTGTATTGGGCCGGGTTGTTGAAATTGGTACAATTGAAGATTGTTTATTTAAAGAATATTATCAACTTCAGAGAAAGCTAGATTGTCTCAAAAAGAGCCTTTTCAGTTTAGCAATAAGGAGAAAAAATAGGGTTTGTTTAAAATTACATAAGAGAAGTTATAAAATGAAGACTATACCTTCGGACTATTGGGAAAAATTCTATATAATTGTGAATAAATTTTAGCAAGTACAACAGAAGCACAACCACACAATAACACAAAGATTTACGTGGAAACCCTTTCTCCTTAAAGGGAAAAACCATGGGACAAACTCCGAATAATTTCACTATATTAAATAGAGATTACAACACTTAGAGATACAACTTGAGTAAAGAAAAAATCTCTTTTTCTTTTTACTCAATGCTCTCTTTCTCATTGTGTATCTCACAATTTTTGTTTACTCTCTATTTTTCTCCTCTCTTTTTGCTTGCTCTCACTCATTCACACAGTTCTGCCAGACTGCACTTAGTCCTTAGTCTCACTTGTTGGGAGTTCTCCATTTTTCTTCACACCTTCACTGGCCGAATGGCCTCCCTTATATATCTTTCACCTTTTCTACTTTTCTTCCTTTCACACCCTTCTCATCAAATCACAATAAATACAAGCCACTTACTTTGACTTTGCTTCAACCAAAATCTCTTTTCTTCAGCTCTACCATAGCTGAATCTTTTCTTGCTTTTGCTTCTTTCTTTTCTTTTGTCTTCAGCATGTCCAACATGCCTAGCCAACCAACCCCAAACTGACTTTTGTACATAATGAAGAAAAGTTAACAAACATGAAGCTCATTAAATGAGCATGTCTATTACATGGGTTGGACTTATGGTGTAGTGCACCCAACACGGACTTGTCTGAAAAGCAAGCAGTTTGCTTCATGATGCATACGACCTTCAAGGTGATGAATACTTGTCTATGGTATCTTGATAGTGGATGCTCCAGATACATGACTGGAGATCATTTTTTTTTTAAGACATTTGAACCTAGAAGAGGTGGCAATATCACATTTGGAGATGGAAGTAAGTCTCTAATTAAAGGAAAATGGATCATCTCTCTACCAAGTCTACTTGACATAGTTAATGTTCTATATGTTGAAGGATTGAGAGTAAATCTGCTTAGCATAAGTCAAATCTATGATCAAGACTTCATGGTCCTATTTTCTAAAGGAAAATCTAGTACTAGATGGACTAGGTAAACAACTCATCGGTGGAGTTAGAACTTTAGATAATTGTTATGGCCTTGTTCTAGATTTTGAAATTGCATGCAACAATGTTAGCATACCAAATGAAGATCTATGGCATCAAAGAATGGGTCATGCAAGCTATAAGCAACTTGCCATTGTGTTAAGGACCGAAGCAGTTTTGTGACTTCCTAAACTTACAAAGGTTGATAATGTTGTGTGTGGACCTTGCCAACTTTGAAAAAAATCAAGAGCATAACATCCTGCTACATTAATCACTGCTACTACAAGACCCCTTGAACTCTTACACATTGATCTAGGAGGAAAAAGGTATATTATGTTAGTGGTTGGTGACTTCACTAGATTTACTTGGGCAATTCTACTTCGGTTTAAATCTGAAGCTCCCTCCCAATTAGAAACCTTGTGTAGAAGACTATAGAATGAGATAGGACTAATCATAAATCATCTTCAAAGTGATCATGAAAAAGAGTTTGAGAACTCTCATTTGGAACAATTTTGAGATGAGACAGGAATGGCTCAAGAATTTTTTGCTCCAATCACTCCTCAACAAAATGGAGTAGTTGAAAGGAAAAATAGGATTATTTAGGAGATGGCCAGAGCCATGATTCACAATAAGGATGTTGCCAAGAATTTGTGGGGAGAAGCTATAAATACTGCATGTCATATTGTGAATAGAGTCTACTTTAGGTTGGGAACAAAGAAGATACCATATGAATTGTGGAAAGGTAGAAAGCCTAATATGAAGTATTTTAGGATCATTGGTAGCACATGCTTCATCTTGAAAGATAGGGAAAATGTGGGCAAATTTGACTCTTGAAGTGATGAAGGAATATTTCTTGCTTACTCTTCATCAAGTAAGGCTTACAAGGTTTTTAACAAAAGAACAAGAAAAGTAATTGAGATAGTTAATGTGGTGATTGATGAGACCTCAACTCCAATTTCCCAAGAGGAACTTGAACAATTGCCCAAGTCTTCTCTTATTCAATCATTTGATGTTGATAAAAGGGTAGATGATCCCTCTCCACCCTCTACACCGTGTAGCTCAACCATCTCACAACACTTCCTCAGTTGTCACACCTGATCCAGTGACTCCACCACATATGGCTCCTATGGAAAGAGAGCATTCTTATAGAGTAAAACTGAATCATCCTCTTGATACAATAGTTGGTGGTATGAATGAGTTGAACTTAAGGAAAAAGAGCTTTACCAAATATGTTGTGAATTTTTGTCTCTTACCCTTGCTACCTATCACAAATAAAGCACACAAAGGTTGAGGAAGCTTTACACGATGAAAGCTAGGTAAAAGCTATGCATGGTGAGCTACACCAATTTGAGAGGAATGATGTGTGGTCACTTGTACCACACCCAGAAGATGTCAACATCATTGATAGAAAGTGGATCTTCCATAACAAGACAGATGAAGAAGAGAATGTTGTTAGGAACAAGGCCAAACTTGTTGCTCAAGGTTATACACAACTTGAAGGAGTTGACTTTGATGAAACACTTGCCCCGGTTGCTAGGATTGAATCCATAAGGACACTACTTGCACTTGCCTGTCATCTTAAGGGTTCGTTTGGGAATAACTTATTTAGCTGACACTGAAAATTTTTTGCTGAAAGTGTAGAAAAAAGAGTTAAAAGTTAGTTGAATAGTATAATGAGATCCATGAATAGTAATGAAAAGAGCTAGAAACTCAAATAAGTTGGGTTTTTCATCATATCCCAAACAGACACTAAGTTCAAGTTGTATCAAATAGATCTCAAGAGTGCTTCTTGAATGGGTTTCTCAAGGAAAAAATCTATGTTTCTTAACCCAAAGGATTTGTGGACCCACACTATCCTAATCATGTGCTTTTTCTAAAGAAGGCTTTGTATGGATTGAAGCGAGCACTAAGGGCATAGTATGATAGGCTCAGAAACTATCTTGTAGCTAACAGTTGTTTCAAGAGGGCAAGCAGACAAAACACTGATCATCAGGAAAGAGGATGGAGAGTTAGTTGTGGCTCAAGTATATGTAGATGACATCATTTGGCTCCACAAGAGATGATCTTGCACACTCCTCCAACATAATGCAGAAAGAATTCGAAATGAGCATGATTGGTGAACTAACATACTTCCTTGGACTTAAGATTCGTCAAACTGATTCAGGTATTTTTACTTCTCAGTCTTAATATGCCAATAATCTTGCTTAAAAGTTTGGATTAGAATCTACTAGTTCTATTAGAACACCCATGAGTCATAATGTTAAACTTACTGTTGATTTGTTGGGTAAGAGTGTTGATCTCACTTCATATAGAAGCATGATCGGAGGCCTCCTCTATATAACTGTTAGTAGACCTAATTTTAGCTTTAGTGTTGGTGTGTGTTTGCTAAGTTTCAAGCTAACCCAAAACAATCTCATATTATTGTTGTTAAACGTACTATAAAATATGTTACATCAACTAGTAATTATGGTATTTGGTATGATAAGGATAGCAATGATGTTCTAGTGGGTTATTCTGATGCCGATTGGGTTGGTAATGCTGATAACAGAAAGAGTACATCGAGTGGATGTTTCTATCTAGGAACAACCTCGTCTCTTGGATGAACAAGAAGCAAAATTTGATATCTCTCTCTATTGCTGAGGTTGAGTACATTACTGCTGGTAGTTGTCGTACCCAACTCCTTTGGATGCAAAAATTTCTTCTTGACTATGATCTTTGTTGAAAACATCTCACCATTTACTATGACAATATCAATGCCATTAACATCTCTAAAAATTATGTTCAACACTCTCGCACTATACACATAAAGATAAGACAGCACTTCATACATGAGTTGGTTGAGAATGGCATCCTAACACTTGAATTCATTACCACTGATGACCAAAAGGCAGATCTCTTTACTAAACCATTGGATGGTCATAGTTTTAAATTCCTACGCCAATGTATTGTTGTAATCTCACTTGAGTGACTCTCTTCTTCTTCTTCTTCTTCATTCCTACATGCATTGCATCTAGGTTCTTATTGCATTAGGTTGTTTGTATGTTTATTGCTATCAAGAAAAAAAAATTGAAAAATATAAAAAATAGTGGTTTTGTTTATACTGGTACTTGTGTACCTTAATATAGGAATAATTAAAAACTTTGTATCTTTTGTAGCTTGAATAAGCATCTTTATGCACAACTTAACATTGTGAGCTTTATGGCTCTTTGTGTGATTAGAAAGTATGAGTTAATCATTCTTACTCATAACTATGTCACTCATTTTGATAGGAATAATTAAAAAAATCCTAAGAGAAAGGCATAAATAACCATTTCACTACTAAAACTCATCAATCATAAACGCTTGTGTGCAATTCATAAAAGCCGTGCTCTGTAAGGTATAACACTTGCATAGTAAGAAAAAGGGTGTTTGAATAAAAAATCAAAGGGTATTTTCTCGTCTCTCTTATATACTCATGCATGATATACTAAATTGTGCTTAAAAGAAAAATATGCAAAGATGTGATCAAAAGAAAAAGAATCAAATGCTTTGAAATATGATTGCAAATGTGTTTCTAAGAAATGCGGAAGTTATATAATGTAAATTCAAAGGTGAAAGTTCCTATCAAACTGTTATGATTGTGAGAGTTTTTATGATTCTCTTATATCATTATTTTTGCATGTTGAGATATTTATGCTTACTTGCAAAAGTTTAACACGCTATGCGCAATTCTTTGCTACTCTTGATACAAATGTACAAGTACAATATGATTTGACTATCACAAGAAATACATGTATTAGTAGAAGCTTACTAAACTGTCTTGACTTGTTTCTGCGAATAAAATATGTTAGACTGTTTAGTGCTTTGGGATTGTGAATGCATTCCCTTCTAAGTTTGATGTTTGAGTGGTTAATCATGCTTTTAGACATTTTGATGTACGGTTGGTATTGTTTTTATCTTGTTTGCTTACTCTTCATGCTTTTTCTCTCTTGAAAATTCATGTTTTTGTGCATCTCAATAGAAGCTTGATAGCAGCCTCGACACCTCTCAATACCTCCTCGATACATGCCACTTCTATCGAACTTTTTCTAGGTTTATTTCAATATCTTTTGACACTACCTTGATCCATCAAGCCAATTTTCTCAACTCTCTGTTTGCTAGATACCTCCTCGATACATCAAAGATATTTTGCCATCGACACCTCCTCGATGCCTCTTGATAGAAGCTTGATCTATCAAGAACATATGTTCTATATAAAGTAGAGGGTCAACACAGTTCATTCCTCACTCAAATACTTCAATCTCTCCTCAATAGCTCTCAATTCCTCTCACCTCTTTTCATCAAATCAAGCCCTCTAATCCAATTTTCAACCTCCTAGCTTCTTTAAATCATTGGTATGTGGTCTAAACTCATTCTTTTTCATGATTTTCATACATTTCATGCATTTGAGAACTAGGTTTTTAAGTTTTTGGGGGTTTTTTTTTTTTTTTTGAATTTTTTTTTTTATTTGATAAGTAAAAAGATGTATATTCAAAGAGCTACCTCATGAAAAACAAAAGGTAGCGCAAGGAGTACAGAGAAGGAAACAAACAACAAGAAAAAACAACAAAACAAACAAAAGCCAACATAAGAACTCAGTACCGAGCAGAGAATTAAGGAACAAAGGAAGAGAGTCACTAGAGGTGATTCCCCAAGCCTTAGTCCAATCAAAAAGAGAACCACTAAAGAAAGCTAGCAACTGATTATCGGATTTGTCCGTATCCTCAAAAGTTCTCCAATTCCGCTCCCTCCAGATACACCACATAAGGCACAAAGGAGCTAAATTCCAAATGCTAGAAGAATGCTTTCCAAACCAATTCCACCAACCAAAAAGCGTATCTACAACCGATTTTGGCAGAATCCAAGAGATCCCAAAAGTTCTAAAAACTAAGCTCCACAGCAGATAAGCTTTTTCACAATGAAGAAGTAGATGATTCACTGTCTCCCTATTACTACGACACATAATGCACCGGTCAACAAAAGCCACTCCTCTACGCCTCAGAATGTCTCCTGTAAGAATCTTCCCCCAAGTTGCAGTCTAAACAAAGAAAGAGACGCGCAGAGGAGCCTTAACCTTCCAAATACCTTTCCAAAGAAAGATAATAGGCAAAGGACAACGAAGCTTGTTGTAGAAAGAGCGGATGTCAAAATCCCCCTTCTTTGTCAACATCCATCTCATACGGTCTCCAAGCTCAAAATGAGGCAAATTAGAACCCAAGGTACGGAGGAATTCATCCATCTCACCCATCTCCCAATCATTAGGATCTCTTAACAAGCGAACATTCCAGCTTCTCTGAGCCTCCATCCTCAACCTTTCGAGAGACAAGTCCACCGATGCCTCTCTATTAGAAGCAATCCCATACAATAATGGGAAGGATCGATGAAGTGGTAAGTCCCCACACCACCAATCTGTCCAAAGCTTCACTCTATCCCCCACCCCTACTTCAAACTGAATGCATTTACTAAACACCTCCCAACATTTTCGAATACTTCTCCGTAAACCGCACCCATAGGCACCCCTACCCAGCTTAGAAGACCAACCCCCCCACTCTTCCCCAAACTTCGAAACTATAACCCTCCTCCAGAGACGAGTCTCCTCGACCCCAAACCGCAATAACCATTTTCCTAGTAAGGCTTTGTTGAAAGTGGTTATTTTCCTAACACCCAGACCACCGTTCACCTTAGGAGCACACACCTTATCCCACCCCACCAAGTGAGCTTTCGAATCCCCCCACAAGAAGTCCCTTTGCATCT
Source organism: Quercus variabilis (assembly GCA_030445155.1). Taxonomy (NCBI): domain Eukaryota; kingdom Viridiplantae; phylum Streptophyta; class Magnoliopsida; order Fagales; family Fagaceae; genus Quercus; species Quercus variabilis. Next base: position 23,748,570 of record CP129455.1, on the reverse strand, counting down.
TCTCAATCTTATTCGTCACATGCGATGGAATGGTAAAAAGAGACAAATAATAAGTAGGAAGGCTAGATAGCGTACTCTTAAGTAACGTCAGTCTTCTACCTTTCGACAAATACAGCTTCTTCCACCTAGCCAGCTTCCGCTTTATTTTCTCCAAAATAGGATTTCAAATAGAGGGAGACTTATGAGGAGCCCCTAGCGGCATACCTAGATAGGTCATAGGCAAAGTCTCAATCCTACAACCCAGAATCTCTGCCAAGGCATGCACATTATTAATCTCTCCTATTGGAACCATCTCGCTTTTCAGGACATTAACCTTCAAACTTGTCACAGCCTGAAAACAGAGGAGAAGCATCCGAATGTGAAGGATCTGCTCCTCTTCCGCATCACAAAAAAGAATAGTGTCATCCACAAACAGAAGATGAGAGACACATTCCCCTTCACCCCGTCTACCATCTGCCTTAAAACCCCTGATCAAACCAGCACCTTCAACTCTTTTCAGCATTCTGCTTAAAACCTCCATAATAACCAGAAACAACATAGGAGATAGTGGGTCCCCTTGTCTCAAACCCCTCGTGCTCCTAAAGAAGTCAGCTGGAGTTCCATTAACCAAAATAGAGAAATGAACAGTTGAAATACAAGTCTGGATCCATCTACACCACTTCTCCCCAAAGCCCATTCTCTTCAAGAGATCTAATAAAGCCTCCCAATTCACATGGTCATAAGCTTTCTCGATATCAAGCTTACAAATAACCCCTGGAGTCTTACTCTTAACACGGCTATCAACACACTCATTAGCAATGAGAACTAAGTCAAAAATTTGTCTACCTCCCACAAAACTATTCTGGGACTCAGAGATCAGTTGGTCTAAAACCGTCTTCAAGCGATTTGCCAAAACCTTAGACAAGATCTTGTACAAGCTCCCCACCAAGCTAATAGGCTTGAAATCTCAGATATTGGAAGCATCATTCTTCTTAGGAATTAAGGCTATGAAAGTAGCATTTAAAGATTTCTCAAACTTACTGTGGAGATAGAACTCTTCAAAAACTGCTAGAACATCTCTTTCCACCACTCTCCAGCAATGGTGAAAGAAGGCCATGGAAAAACCATCTGGACCTAGGGCTTTATCCCCAGCCAACTCATTAACAACTAGAAGAATCTCCTTCTCAAACCTCCTTTCAAGCCAGCACCTCTCCGACCCATCTATTTGATCGAACTCCAAACCTTCCGCAAAAGGCCTCCACTCCTCTGTCTCCTGATACAAATTTTTATAAAATTGAACCACTTGAGCAGCCACCTCAGACGACTCCTCATACACCACCCCATCCACCTCCAAAATTCTTAGATGGTTAAACCTTCTACGGGAATTAGCCATCTTATGGAAGAATTTAGTATCATTATCTCATTCTTTAATCCATAACATTCTTGATTTTTGTCTCCATGAGATTTCTTCCAAAGAGAGAAGACTCTCTACTTTGGATCTCACCACAATTCTCTCGCATAACTCTACATCAGAGAGGCCAAACTCCCCTTCCTTGGCATCAAGCAATTTCAAAGCCTCTAATAATTGAGACTTTTTGCGTCCGACATGACCAAATTCCGACCGGTTCCACTGAATGATATCTTCTTTTAAAGCCTTCAATTTTTTGGCAAACACAAAGCTAGGAGTACCAGAGAAAGAATGCCGATTCCACCAAGAGTGAACTCTATCAATGAACCCGTCCGTCTTTAACCACATATTCTCAAACCTAAACGGACTTTTCCCCCTTGCCATTCCCCCTACCTCCACCAGAATTGAGAAATGATCTGAAACAGGACGAGGTAAAATCCGCTGGATCATATCCGGGTATTGCTATTCCCAATCGTGAGACACCAACACTCTTTCTATCCTAGACATCGAAGGCTGCTTGGAGCCACTAGACCAGGTAAAACTCCCTCCCTCCAAAGGCAAATCAATCAAATTAAGATCCTCAATGAACTCCGAAAAAAGTTCCATAGCTGGAGTAAGACGAGAGTTACCCGACCGTTCACTTGGGAAACGAACAATATTAAAATCCCCAATCCAACACCAAGGAACATTCCAATATTGGTGAGTACCAACCAACTCGTCCCACATGAGTCCCCTCACATTATTATCAATTGGGCCATAAACCCAAGAACATGCCCAGGTAAAGCCATCCCCCACCCCTTTTCACAGAACAGACACAGAAAAGGAACCCAGAAGAAAGTCCAACCTCTCCAACACCCTCCTATCCCACATCAACAAAACCCCACCCACTGTCTGGACAGCATCTAAAGCCACCCAATCCACAAAGGGACAGCTCCACAGGCTGCCAACCATTTGTCTGTCCAAGCCAGATAGCTTGGTCTCTTGAAGGCAAATTACATCACACTTCCACTCACGCAATAAATTTTTCACAACTGACTGTTTTTGACAATCATTCAAACCCCTAACATTCCAAGAAAGAATTTTTAAATTCATAAAGACATGAAAATCCCAACTGATGAAATAGTTCAACAACCTATACTCTACTTGCCATCATAGTTAACCGAAGATTGCAAGTTCCTCAACTCTCTCTTCCCTCTATTCTTTTTAATGAGAGCTTTTCTAGGAATTGCAGCTTTCCTGTTCAACACTTTGACATCCTCCGTCTCCTTCTCAATCTTTTGTAACAGAGCAATACATAACTTCTCATGTCGACTCAGAGGAAGCCCCACCAACTTACTAAAACCAGGAAGTTTGTTCTTCACCCAACTAGAAATATCTAACGTATCCACACATTCCAGTGCCTCATAATCACAGTCCAACTCAGCTGCCAAAGGCAGCCCAAAGGGAGTGATAGACCTCAGAGGGATTGATAAGCTATCCTCTCCTCCCAAACCCATATCTGAATTATTCAACTCTTCCACCACCAAAGCACTCTCCACTGGGGCATCACCCACTGCCTTCGTGGGTATCACACCCAAAACCCAAATCAGAATTGTTTAACTCTTCCACCACCAATGCTCCTTCCCCGCTGACCTCACCCACTGCCTTCGTGCGAAACACACCCAAACCCATTTCTGAGTTTCCAATTCTTCCACCACCAAAACTCCCTCCCCAGGGGCATCACCCACAGCCTTCATGGGTGTGTCCACAAACCCAGCCCTCAAAAAGCACAAAAAGAAGCTAGAGAGGAAGAGAAAAGAAGAAAGAAAATCCACCGGTGACCTCGAAAAAGTCAGCTCAGACTTACCCAGTGAAAAAGAGGGCTCATCGGAGCTGTTTCCGGCAAAAGAAGGGCCGCCGGCCACCGTCGGAGGCTGAGAACCCCGACCCAGCACCACCGGCTCAAGATCAGAGCACTGGGAACAAGCCATGGAGCTCGCCTCCTTCATCGGGCTCTTAGTTGGTCTCTCTTCTCCTGACCGAGAGCTCTCTCCCTCTTCAAACTGACTTGGGCCAAAGCAATTAAAATAACCAACACCTGGGTCGGGCAGCAATGGGCTTGTGGTAAGGCCCAAGACTTGTTCAGCCTGTTTGGTTTCCCTTGCAACCCATTTTAGGGCCTTAGTACCTCTTATATTGCAGTCCAACGCCAGTGCACCTGATTCCCCTTTGAAATTCATTTCTCCCACTTTGTTTCTGTCCCAGGAAACCCGCCTCCTCCCTGTCACATCAACCTCCACGATAAGACCTCTTCCTGACCAGCCATATCTCCTAGTATCACTCTTCTTCATCTTTTCATAATCTTTTGAATTTAAACTAGAGCTTGGGAAACGTAACCTCTTGTCTGCCAGATATTGCTCACCAACCTCAGCCTCCACATTAATGCTCTGCTTCCTCCTGTCCCCTCTCACCACCTCCATCTTATCAGCCTTACCCACCGGAAAAACCCCCACTTTGGCACCTTGAAGTCTCAGAGTCACCCCCTTCTTTTCATCCAGCTGCTTAATGTGCTTGCTAACCTCTGTTCTTCCATGGAAGCCTTGCACAACTTCAGCAAAAGTTCTAGAGTTTTGGGCTTCCAAGTTGTACCTCTACACCTGAGGAAAAAAACTTGGAGGACCAAAACCAGCCAATGCATAATGGGAGGGATTCAGCAACTTTCTTAGTTCAAGGCCAAAGGCCCTCCAACCAAACTTCTCTTTGCCTTCAGGGATAATAACTGACCTCCTACATCCACCCACTTTGAGTTCAGTCAGTAGCAATAACTGACCAAAAGAGTTGAAGCTCCTTTGGAGAGTAAAGGCAGTGTCCCCATCTCTAAAAATGAAAAACTGCTTGGAACTCTTCCCAACAACAAAGTCTTCAATGTTATTCATCAGCCATATTGCTGCATTCTTACCCATGAAAACTGATCTCATAAAGAGTCTGCCCCTCTCAAAGATCCTTAGCAAGAAGTAACGGCCCCCTTCCTCTAAAACTAATTTATGGGTGTGGGTGTTCAATATAGTTGATTATATTGTCATGCATTGCATTCTAAGCACATTTGAACTTATTCTCATGCATTTTTTATAGGATGTGTGCTTGATTATTGTAAAGTTGGATTTATTCAATCATGTGTTGGCTTTATTCCGTTCCAAATTTACTTGTATTTTAGCAATTAGAAACCCTATATTTAGGTGGGAATTATGTAAGGAATGTGTGTGAGAGAGTATGAAGAAAACTCAAGATGTGTGCATACAAAGAAGCCTCACAACTAGATCTTGCGACTGACTCGCGACTAGCAAGTCACTAAGGTGGCACACGTGTGAAGCATGCAAGGAGCTGAAGGGTCACGATAGCTGGAGCACTACAGGACAAAATGTACAGTCTGGCTAGGCAATTAGCTCACAACTCAAACTCACGACTTGTTCCACTCGCAAGACTGAGTTGTCAGAATGCCCTATTTGGATGAAAACTGACTTTTCGCATTCCTCACATACACTACTATAAATATCCTTATACCCACGAAATGTAAAGAGCTTCTAGAGAGAATCTTGAGAGAAACCCTAGAGAAAAATAAGATTGATTCATCCACAATTTTTGACATTTGATTCTCCAAATTCCTCTACTCTCACCCTCTCCATTGACATATCCTTGAGAGGTACATTTGCCAAATCCTTATCTCATCATGCCCATATCAGCGAGGAGGTATTTTAGTGCTTGGCAAGCAATTTGGAGATGACCAATTTACTTGGTTGATGCAATGGGCTTATTGCGGGATTTGAAAAGCTAAAGAAGACACGGTTAGGCTTTACCCTGTTGGAGCAAGAAGCTTAGAGCACTTAGGTGCATTGGGTAGATTATGCTTTGAGGGTTTTCTACTATTCATATATCCCAACGTTATTCTTTAGTGGATCATTTGACTGCTCGGAGGGCGATGAAGAGGTTTTTCATTGAGTTATTCGGTTTCCTCTTCGATAACATGTGCCGGTGTTATCTTTGTGTTTGTATCTCTCTTTCCTTACTCTTTACTTTTTAATTGCTGCTGTGTTTGTTATTAATTATGGTTTAGAGTGTTTTTACCAATTTGGATATAGCTCATATTTATCATTCTGCACATACATTGTTTGTGTATAAGCTTGTGTTGGTATTGTTAAAATTAGAAGTCTAAACATTCATTAGTGTTTTACACACTAATTGAATTTTCAATTATTTTGGGTGCTGTAGTTTGGATTTGGTTTTATCCATGATGCAATTTTTTTTACACAACACATGTTTCATGCATTCCCATGCATTGTTCTTCTCCTTTCTCTTACTCTTCTAAGTATGTGTATTTCTCTCTCTACTTTAGTTTTCTTAACTATGGCACCTAAAGCATAGAAATATGTTCCTTCTAAAAATCCCATCTCGCGTTTGCTTATACTTCTTCTATTCCTCCTCAACTCTAGTTCTATGACTCTAATAGCCATAAGGAATTCGAAGAGAAGTTTTTTGGCTGGGCTATTCCCTCAGATCGTTAGGTCATCCTATCTAATTTTGCAAATACTATGGTATCCAGATCGTTTAGATCACATGGATGGGAGTTCCCATGTGAACGACCACTTACCTATCCTAGCATGTTTATAAAGAAGTTTTACTCCAATATATACAATTTCGATACTTTTGTACCTAGGTTCTTTACAAAATTTCATGGTACATGTATAGTTGTTACACCGGAGCTTATCTCCGATGTACTCCCAAGTTCCTAGAGTAGATATATAGTCCTAACTACCCAGCCTCTCTTGTGCTTAGAGCTCTCTCTAGAGATGTTTTAGCTTCTCGCTTTTGGGAGCGTTCTACGTCCTAGGGACACAAACTTAATTTTGTTACCCATGACTTTGCTAAAGATCCATAGATCTCTAACATAGTGATGATGTTTATTCTTACTCCACATTCTCACTATAACACCATCACTAAGCCTCGTGCTTGTTTTCTCTATTCTTTACTAGAGAGTCTATCCATAGACTTTACCTCTTGCATGATTCTATCCATTCTGGATACGTTTTGTGACAGTACGAGTCATGATAAGCTCATCTTTCCTTCCTTTATCAAGCGCATTCTTATACACACAAGTGTTTCTATTCCTTCCTCTACGAGTTGATACTACTCCTGCTCAACGAGAGGAAGCAGAGTTTTGTGCTGCAGAAGATGCTGCCTATACTCACCGCCCCTCTACCTCATTTGCTCCATCTTCTTCTTCCTCTTCTAGAGTAGAGGCTACCTTACCTGCCATCCTTGATTAGCTCCAGCTCGTTTGAGATGCCATTGGAGAGATTCGAGATACTTAGGCTGCTCATGGTGATCGTCTTAACTAGATCTCTGATGAGATGAGTTAGATGAACACTAGGATTGGATGTATAGCTCGCCGTTAGTCTTGACTTGGTGCGTTTGCTTTCTTTCTAGAGCGTGAGTCTTCGAATGCTCCTTCAAATAGTGGAGATGATGATGAGATGACTACCTCACAGTGATTTACCCTTTGTCCACCATGACAAAAAGGGGAAGTAGCTATGAGAGTAGTTAGACATAGTTGATAAGGGGAGAGTTAGGTAGATTTGAGGGATATAGTGAGGATTTTGATGTATAGTAGAGGTGTTATCTTCCTACTTGTATCTTTTGGTTTTGTAACCATTTTACATACATTATGCTTATTGATGATATATATAATGATGATGTATGTTTCCTTTCTTCTCTATTTTAGCCTTAAATCTTCTCACATCTATTGTCTCTTTTCTCACCTCTTACACATGTCTTGATTTAAATAACTTGTCTATTTTTCACACATGATGCCTTAAATTGATCTTGTTTAGTTTTTCAGTTTTAAGACATGTTGCAAAGTCTTATTCATACATTGATTTCTCTTCTTGCAAATTTTTTCAAGAGCTCAAGTATTAGAGTAGAATTATTTTTATTTGTAAATTATAATATATTCTAGGACATTCAATGTACTCTTGTGGTTTCGTCATGGATTGTCAAAGGAGAAGATTGTTAGGGTCATATTTTTCATGTGTTGGCACATTTTTTGACAAATTGGCAAGTGGTTCTCAATAGAAACAAGTGACAAGTGGTATTATTGGAGACATAAAGATTACACAAAGAAACAAGTGAGAAAAGCTGAAAATAGTGAACCTTGACACAAGCTTGATACAAAGCTTCTATCAAGAATTAATGAAGAACCTCAATACCTCTTGATCTATTGAGCTTCGCAAATCTAGTATTTTCAGATCTGTTTTTCAACCCATGATGATTTGGACTTCTAGGGCTTCATTCACTAAACTTCTAGGGGATATAAAAGGTTTATTTTAAAGTCATCATAATACACAAAGACTCAATTAGAGAATTCATAAACTTATTATGAAGCTCATGTGTTCTTATGCTCTTTAGGGTTTTGTGACCAAGTGCTTCCTTTTCTACAAGTGTATTGAAATACTTTGCATCCAACAACAAGCTTCAAGTTGCTAGGAGTTAGTTACTTACTGAGATCCGTGCAAAAGATAAAAGTCACTACAAAATTAAGACCAATTGGGGATTGGCGTAAGGATTCAATCGTAGGTTAATATTTTGGAATAGGCCAGGTTTTGGGGTAAGATTCCTCGTACTTGTAATCTTTTGATTTTGATTAGTTTTTCTTGGGAGTGGTAATTTGAAAATCAACCGGTGAGATTTTTGCCTTGTGAGAGGTTTTCCTCATTAGTCAACAAATCACTGTATCAATTTACTTTCCGCTGCACTTTAAACTATTTGGTAATTTGTTCATGCCTTCGTGATTTTGCATGTAATTTGACCTAATTAATCATTTAGGTAATTAAATTAATTAATTGAGTCAATCTAGAACCCAACACTATTAATATAGGCTCTAAAAATTGTGGGTAACTTTTTTTCTTTTTGAGAGGAAAATTTGTGGCAAGATTCTAATGAAGAATTTTAATGTAGAATAGAATTTAAAATCAATTAAAAATGTATATTACAATAATGACGTTAAAATTGTAAGGACTCAAAAACTTATGCAGTAAAATTTATAAGGTTAACCAAAAGTTAAACTCCTCTGAAATGCACATGAAAATAAGATCTTTTTTCTCTTTTTTATTTTCTATTTATTGTGTAAATATGAAATTTGAATAGGGCAAGACTTAGGTACAGTAATTAGATGTTGTTTCTTAGGTTCCTCTCTTAAAATTTAGCCATGTGGATTTTTTCTCATCAGATGAAAGTATATTTTTTAGTTAAATAGCCACTTAGCTGAGTCTTGAGAGAGGAACTTAAGGAACAGAACCTAAGGTACTGTACCTAAGTTTTGTCCATTTGAATATTATGATAGTTATTAACTAGCATTTATTAGGATTTTGTTTGTATAGAACTATATTCTAGAATTATATATTTATTATGATCCTTCTCATCAAAAAAAAATATATATATATATATATATATTTATTATGATCCTAATTGTATAGGAACTAAATATTCTATCATTTTAAGAGAATGACAAAGTTTGGCTACAAACATGGTTGCAGCCTAAAGTTTCAACTTCCGTCAAGACACTAACATGTGTTATTATTTGCACATGACTCACTTAACCACACTTAACCCAACCAATACTTGTCATGTGCATTGCACATGTTAGCTTCTTAGAAGAAGTTGAAGCCTAAGTTTGCAATTAAGTTTATAGCCAAACTTTTTCCTAAAGAAAATAAGATTACAAAATTCAATTAAAATAATAACATATAAAATTGAAAGGCCTCAAAAACTTATGTGACATAATATTATGAAATTAGCCAAAAGTCAAACTTTGGTTTTATATACATAGTAGATTATAGATTAGTCATGGAATGCGTGGAAAATTTTAACAAAATATTTTTTTTCTTCCTTTTTTTTTTTTATAAATATAAAATTTGACAATTATGATAATTATTTATAAGCATTTAATATGATTGTGTTAGTATATAAAATAATCTACTCTACAATAAAAAGAAAATACAATATGAAAAGGTTGTAAAGGAAGGTTTAAAACTTTAAATATATCATAGAATTTAAAATCAATTGACAAATATATTAGAATAATGATGTCTCAAAAGCTTCTGTAACAAAATTATAAGATGTTAATTAAAAGTCAAAAGTTTTTGATTTTGTATTATATTATAGATTTGTAATTTTCCATGTTTAACTCTCTGTATCTCCTTTTAATTTCAAACTGTATTCTTTTTTTTTTTTTAATTGAGAAAAAATTTCCATCCTTATTAATTCTAGTAAAAAAATCTATATAAAAAAAAAAGAAAAAAAAAAAAGGAAAACCATTTTTCTTGCAAAGACTAAAAACATTTAATGAAGAAACTTCCTCTATTTCTCTTAACTTACATTCATTTAATTAGAAGAATAAAATTTCATTCATAAGGAAGAGGGGAACACTTTTGCAACAATGAAAAAGGTATGAAGAAAGTGTTAGTCTGCACAATCTCCATATCATGTGACATGGCTACAGAAACGATCTGAATGATAATAAATAAAATGACATATAAAAAGTTCAAGCTAGGAGTCCCATTCAAAGCTTTTGATGAAAGTAGATGGGTACTCCAATGAAAATCATTTTACATCTTATAACTTTGAAATAAGTTGTTGATTAGATTGTATATATGAGATTACCTTCGAAATTTAACTCAAGCTATCCAAATTAAGATTTTTTCATCATTGAGATTAATTTATCAAATTATATCAAATAGTAAATTAAGAGGAAAGGATGCAGAAAAATAAAGGAGACATTTGTAGTCAGATTTCATTAGTAATAGTTACTGAACAAATAAAAGATTTCTTAAGGACATTATAAAGGAAACGGAAGGTTTACTTTCTTTTTTGGTGAACAACGCAAGGTTTACTTTAAAATATTAATAGAAAACGAAATTGGAAAATAAAGTAGAAAAAAATAAGTGTTGCCCGAAAAATTGTTGAAATTCAAAGTTACCAATACATGTTACTAATATTCTATGTATGAATTTAATAGGCTTTGATCACTTTCCTAGGGGAGATGTCTCATCATGAGTTATAGGATGATGTATCAATTTATCACTCTAATGATGTACAATTAGATCATACTTGGACGTATCTTACTCTTTCTAAAAGTGATCTCAGTCCTGTTATGCTACCTCATATTATGTGTGCAGCTGTAGATGTTAAGTCTCACCTATGAGTTGTTATGCTTAAAGGTTTCCTTGTTAATTTGAAATTGTTAAGAATAATAGTAAGGTCATAATTAATTTCGTATAAAAGTGATCTTCCCAAATTAAAATGAAGGTAAGTAGGTAGGTTTGATATTCTCTATGAATAAGGATGGTCACATTAGCCTTTTTATGTAGTTTGAAAGTTGGTAAAGAAAATATGTGAGTAAATGCGAGTGCACCATTATAATGTATTGCAGTCTTGGGAGTTTAAGAGCTGGACTCGAAAGTTTGTAATTGATATCATTAATAGTGGATTTAATCTGGATTTAAGCAATTTGAATTGAACAGTGTTAAAATTTCATGTCTTATGGTACTTGTTAGTATTTTATTATTTCGTGTGCTTTTTACAGGAACTAGTATTAGAGTTATTGGTAATTGGGATCTTTGAGAGGTGAATGCAAAGTTCAAGGTAGAGTCCATTAATTAACAAAATTGATTTTGTTACACAGTCAAAGAAACCTTGTTGCAACAAAAATTGATTAGGGGGCTATATAGAAGATTAAAGAAATCAATCACCGTGGCTGGTGATAAACAAAAGAATTTGAAATGAAGACATTTACTACTATTTATTTGAGTTTTGTACCAAAGGTAAATATAATGTTTTGACATTTACTACTATTTATTTGAGTTTTGTACCAAAGGTAAGTATAATGTTTTGAATGAAAATTCTCAACAAGAATTATGAAAAAATATAAAGAAGATAGTATGTCAAAGTTTTTTTTTTTTTTTAATTAATTTAAAAAGTGTATTTAACGGAAGAAGAAAGAGTAGTATTAGTTGTGCAAGGAGGAAGGTAATAATATTAGGGTTATACTGATACCCCAGATTCTCTAGATTTGATTTGATGTGTATTGTATGGACCTGTGTTGAATTTTGTATTGGATGTTTACTGGCTCAATCTAAGCTATGTAAGAGATTACAAGAAGCTTTAATTGTAACTTGACTAGATTTTTTTAAGTATAGCACAGATAAGACTAGAGATCTCTTTGGGTTGTAACAAATGTTATCAAAGCCAACCTAGTAATACGATGTGGTTTAGGGATGCTACATTGCAACAAGTAAGAATTTAAGCAAGAGAGATTGTGATACCCCAAATTATGCGGATTGGATAGGATGAGAGTGTTGCATCAAGATGCGTTGACTGATTGAATTTGCAATTTTATGTGAAGTAGAGATGCATCAAATTGGGTTGGACGATGCTTATCTATTAGGTTTGAAAGCTGACGCTAACCTTGCTCAAAGTAGTGGAAAACAAATGTTGATGTTTTAAGGCAAAAGCTCTCAAAGCGGAGAAAGTAACTTAAAACCTAAAATGTATTCTAAATATCAACCTAAGTTAGCTCTAAAAGGTTGTGCTGGTGGACAGATTGTCAAGATGGTCGACAATCTTTTTGTTTTTATGTATGGCCAAATTGGTCATCTTGCTAACTATCCAAAGAAAATGGTAGACGTGTATGCGACTCCTGGAAGAAGATAATGGCAAAAAGAGTTTGTTGATGATATCATTCAACCTGTATTTAATGATGATGGGGTGATGCAAAGTTAGGAGATTGAATTGAAGAAGGTGATTGCTGAGTGATCCATCAAATACTTGTTATTCCTAAAAATGGCTCAAACGAGGATTGACTTAGTCATAGCATCTTCAAGTGCACATGCAAGTCCCATGGAAATGTATATTCCATTAACATTGATGGAAAATTTTTTCAGAACATCGTTCACAAGAAATGGTGGACAAGATTAAGTTGAGGATTGAACCCCATGTAAAGCCTTAACGAATAGTATGGTTTAAGAAAAAGGTAAAGAAGTAAAGGTAACTAGAAGATATCTTTGTTTCTCTTAAAATGGGAAATAATTGTAAAGATGAAGTTTGGTGTGATATTGTTGCCATGGATGTTAGTCATTTCCTCCTTTGGTGTAGCCTTGGCAATATGATAGGCATGCTATCCATGATGGCCTTAGAAATACTTATACCTTTAAAATTAGAAAGTTTGAATTTGTCCTTTTGCCAATTAAGAAGGAAAGAGCTCCTAAATCTGTCAAAGAGTAGAGTAGTAATTTTCTTATTTTTTTCAATTTTAATATAAGATAAAAGTACTAGAGTGGTGTGCATGTTTGTGGCTAAAGAAAAGAGGAAGCTTGTTAGTGTACTGTATAGCCTGCCTAACAAAGCACACTATCTAATTAATCTAAAGGAGCATGAAGAATTGAATAGGCAAGTTATGGTCCTCATGGAGATTTTGAAGAAGGGATATATTAGAGGAAACATGGCCCCTTGTGTGGTACCGACTTTACTCATGCCAAAGGAGAATATGGCACTTGATAGATGTGTGTTAATAGCCACACCATTATCCAAATTATTATCAAATTATCTGTTCATATTACAAGAATTGATGACATGTTCAAAAGGAATTTATTTTAAATTTGGATCATGAAATACTTAAGTATATTAATAGTTAAGCAAGTTTAAATCTGCGTTATGCCTATTGGGTAGCTTCCTTACCAGCAATAAACTTTGCGTTTAAATTTGAAACATTAGTGGATAGTGAAACCATGCTACCTTTTCTCTTTTGGTAAGGAACACAAAGGTTTAGGGTTCCTTGATGATTCTTGATGATTGAGAAGCTATTACTTGGTGTCTAAGGCCTTAGGGTTTAGGGTTTTAGGGTTAAAGATAATTAAGGAGGTATTTAGGACTGATCTAGGGTTTTAGATGGATGGTGGATTGAATGAGTGATTGATGATTGCATGGGAATTCAACAACATTGAGCGAGTCACTATCTCCAATTCTTGAGACTTCTTCAATGGCGAAGAAAGAGAACTTGATAAGAACCAAAACTCTTTGAGAAAGAGAGTCAATTTTGCACCTAATGCCATTTTAGTTTGGCTAAAGAGACTAAATACTTTGGTACCAGTTAATACCAATGTATTGTTTCAAGTTTATCACTATACATATATAAGATTTGAAATTCACATATTTTATAATTCCAATTATTAATCTAAGTATATTAACCCATTGTATTAGCTCAAACATGGTTTATGACTCTTTTATTTATAATAATATTTTATTAAACTCAAAAACATAGTTTGTAGTCAGTGATGAAATTGACCGTTTCATCTACGAATACTATAACATGCCATCTACAATGATTTGTCTTGATCATGGAAGTTGAGACTTTTAGTTGATGTGTTGATGGGTCTTAAGTGGGTAAGACACATTGAATTAGACCACTATGAGATTGATTATTCAATTAAGAACTGTTACTTGAATAATAAATCTCACGACTTCTATTTTCATAGACTCTTAATCCTGAGAGGATTGTAAACTCAATCATAAAATGTAAGCTGCTTTGATATATCAGGAGTGAAATCTAATCTAATAGTCAAAATCTCAATATGTTGGGTAACCACACGTAATATTGAGAGAACACATATTCCTAGGATGGAATCCACAATCTCTTTCTATAAAGACACGAATTATCCCTTTGAGATAAGTTTAATGGAAACCAGTTATTCAAGGTACTAGGCCCAGTCACTTTAGTAAAGAGTTACTAAAGTTTATATTTATTGAAATTATATTTCATAAAATATATGAATAACTAAAAGATTAAAATTAATACTTAAGGAATGAAATTGTGATTTACAAAGTGATAGTTTATTATGACTTTGTTCATTATGGATGTTTCTTGGAGGGTTCAAATGATATTATATTATTCTTGAGATATAATTTATTAACAAGACCTAAAGTACAGTTATATTTCCATAATGGTACTTGTTATATAATTAATGGCCTATCAAGAGTTGATGGAAACCCAAAGCTCATTGGAGCTAGAGCCATATTTGTCCCTTTGGTCTTATCCCAAAAGGCTAACCCAATTAGATAATCAGTTGTTTATTTAATAAGAGTTATTAAATAAAATAACTGCCTAGGAAATTAAAATGTAAATATGATTAAAAGAAGAGATAATTGCTTTCTCTGTATCATCTCTTGAACAAAGTTTTCCAAAAAATATAAAGAACGTACGTAAGTACTCAACATAGGTGGTGGTGCTAGATATTTGTATTATATGTTGGAAAATAAAAGGTATTAGACAAAGAAACATAAGTATTAGGTGGTGGTGTTTGAATGGGGAAAACAATATGTATTTAAAGATAAAATGATCAAAGAAGGCAAGTGGAATTTAGACAAATATGTTGATAAAAGGTAGAATGAAATGACTAATTGTGTAAAAAGAGTGGTTAAAGACATAATTGAAAAATTGAAAGGATATGGGCGATTGACTAAGAAGACTTGGTGGTGGAATAAGGAGGTTCAAGTAGCAATTAGGTTAAAGAGATAGAGATATACAAGCCTACCTAGATGTAGACAATGCTGCTTATGAAAATTATAAAGTGATGATAGAGGGAAGCAAAAAATGTTGACCAAGAGGTTAAATGTAGGGCTTATGATAAATTACATAGCAAGTTGGCAACAAAATATGGATAAAGAAAAATATTTAAAAACTCGAAGATGAGAAGAAATGAAAACAAGAGACATGAATGATGTATGGTGCATTAAATATGGAGATCAAAGAGTGTTAGTAAAGAAAAAGTACATTTAAGAGAGATGTATAAGTTAATTTGATTAACATTTTAATGATAACAATATAAAATATTGGAGAAAATTGAGTAACCCAAAGGAAAATAGAAACCGTGGATTTCTTCAAATAATTAGGGATGCATTAAGAATGATGAAAATGGGAAAGCCATGGGATTGGGAAAAGTTGCTATTGAAGTTTAGAAGTGTTTGGGTGAAGTGGTTGTATTTTGGTTGACAAAATTTGTCAATAAGATGGATGAAGGGCTGCATTTTCTTCGTATTTTGGAAGCCAATACTCCTATGGATGCTAGAGACCGGATGAGACGGAAATTGAAGCCTAATGAGGTCTTTGGCATCCGGTCATATTATAACAAATTAAGGGATTGTCCCTCAACTGTCTTTCCTTGGAAAGCTATTTGGAGAGCTAAGGCCCCTAGGCTAGTTTCATTTTTTTTTTGGTGTGTAGCATGGAATAAGATCCTTACGGGAGATAATTTGAGATTGAGGAGACTGGATTTTGTGGATTGGTGCATTATGTGCCGTCATTATAGAGAAACGGTAGACCACTTACTTCTTCATTGTGAGATGGCATATCGGTTATGGAGCTTTGTCTTTATAACTTTTGGCTCATCTTGGGTTATACCTTGTTCGATTCCAGACTTGCTTTTTGGTTGGTGGAATTGGCTGGAGAAGCATTCGTCTCAGATTTGGAACTTAGTCCCATTGTGCATACTATGGTGTATTTGGAAGGAAAGGAATCAGAGGACTTTTGAGGATTTGGATAGCTCCGGTGATCAGATGTTTGCTTCTTTTAGTGGAACTTTTTTTGATTGGTCTCGGGCTTGGGGACTCAGGTCTAGTGATTCCCTCCCTTCTTTTCTTTGCTCCCTTTCTCTTTTGTAATTATTCTGTTGTTTGGTTTTCTATTGTGTTTTTTCTCTGTTTTCATCTGGGTTTGCTCTATATTCTTCATGCATAGAGTAGACTTTCGTATATATATCATTCTTACTTATCAAAAAAAAAAAAAAAAGTGTTAACAAATGCCTAGTGAGTGAAGGATAATTACTTTAATACCTACTTACCAGAACAAGGCAGATATTCAAAACTATACAAATTACTATTAAATTAAACGTATGAGTCACACTATAAAAAATTGGTAGAGAGTGACTAAACATTGGGAGAACTCTTTTGGCATTTGTCACCCAACTTACCCCATGCTCCTGCATCATAAGATATGTCAGTATTGTTTTAGGACTTAACTTTAACTTGCATGACTTTTGTTCACTGATTCAACCTGTCATAGAACTGACTTTTTTAACAATTCATGTTGGTAGGGGTGGTAGTCATTATTTTGTTGATAATGGTAAGTTGTGTTAGTAGCAAGATTTATGTTCAATTTATGTGATTTGACTGAATAAGTTTGTAATGCCTATAGTGAGTGTTCATTTTCACATCCATCGCCTTTCATTTGAACAAAATCTTTTAGTTCTCTGGTTTGGTAAAGTATTTTTTTAGATTCAGCATGGGGGGAGTTCGTAGCTTCTTCATTGAGTCCAAATCCTTTAAATTAGTTTTAGAGGAAGGGGGCTGTTACTTCTTGCTAAGGATCTTTGAGAGGGGCAGATTCTTTATGAGATCAGTTTTCATGGGTAAGAATGCAGCAATATGGCTGATGAATAACATTGAAGACTTTGTTGTTGGGAAGAGTTCCAAGCAGTTTTTCATTTTTAGAGATGGGGACACTGCCTTTACTCTCCAAAGGAGCTTCAACTCTTTTGGTCAATTCTTGCTACCGACTGAACTCAAAGTGGGTGGATGTAGGAGGTCAGTTATTATCCCAAAAGGCAAAAAGAAGTTTGGCTGGAGGACCTTTGGCCTTGAACTAAGAAAGCTGCTGAATCCTTCCCATTATGCGTTGGCTGGTTTTGGTCCTCCAAGTTTTTTTCCTCAGGTGCAGAGGTACAACTAGGAAGCCCAAAACTCTAGAACGTTTGCTGAAGTTGTGCAAGGCTTCCATGGAAGAATAGAAGTTAGCAAGCACATTAAGCAGCTGGATGAAAAGAAGGGGGTGACTCTGAGACTTCAAGGTGCCAAAGTGGGGGTTTTTCCGGTGGGTAAGGCTGAGAAGATGGAGGTGGGGAGAGGGGACAGGAGGAAGCAGAGCATTAATGTGGAGGCTGAGGTTGGTGAGCAATATCTGGCAGACAGGAGGTTACGTTTCCCAAGCTCTAGTTTAAATTCAAAAGATTATGAAAAGATGAAGAAGAGTGATGCTAGGAGATATGGCTGGTCAAGAAGAGGTCTTATCGTGGAGGTTAATGTGATAGGGAGGAGGCGGGTTTCCTGGGACAGAAACAAAGTGGGAGATATGAATTTCAGAGGGGAATCACGTGCACTGGAGTCAGATTGCAATATAGGAGGTACTAAGGCCCTAAAATGGGTTGCGAGGGAAACCAACCAGGCTGAACAAGTCTTGGGCCTTGACACAAGCCCATTGCTGCCTGACCCAGGTGTGGGTTATTTTATTTGCTCTGGCCCAAGTTAGTTTGAAGAGGGAGAGAGCTCTCGGTCAGGAGAAGAGAGACCAACTCAGAGCCCGATGAAGGAGGCGAGCTCCATGGCATGTTCCCAGTGCTCCGATCTTGAGCCGATGGTGCTGGGCCAGGATCCTCTGCCTCCGACGGTGGCCGGCAGCCCACCTTTTGCCGGAAACAGCTCCGATGAGCACTCTTTTTTTACCGGGTAAGACTGAGCTGACGTTTTCGAGGTCACCGGTGGAGTTTCTCTCTTCTTTTCTCTTCCTCTCTGGCTTCTTTTTGTGCTTTTCAAGGGCTGGGTTTGTGTACACACCCATGAAGGCTGTGGGTGATGCCCCTGGGGAGGGAGTTTTGGTGGTGGAAAAATTGGAAAACTCAGAAATGGGATCGGGTGTGTTTCACACGAAGGCAGTAGGTGAGGTCAGCGGGGAGGGAGCATTGGTGGTGGAAGAGTTAAACAATTCTGATTTGGGTTTGGGTGTGATACCCACGAAGGCAGTGGGTGATGCCCCAGTGGAGAGTGCTTTGGTGGTGGAAGAGTTGAATAATTCAGATATGGGCTTGGGAGGAGAGGATAGCTTATCAATCCCTCTGAGGTCTATCACTCCCTTTGGGCTGCCTTTGGCAGCTGTGTTGGACTGTGATTATGAGGCATTGGAATGTGTGGATACGTTAGATATTTCTAGTTGGGTGAAGAACAGACTTCCTGGTTTTAGTAAGCTGGTGGGGCTTCGTCTGTGTCGACATGAGAAGTTATGTATTGCTCTGTTACAAAAGATTGAAAAGGAGACGGAGGATGTCAAAGTGTTGAACAGGAAAGCTGCAATTCCTAGAAAAGCTCTCATTAAAAAGAATAGAGGGAAGAGAGAGTTGAGGAACTTGCAAATCTTCGGTTAACTATGATGGCAAGTAGAGTGTAGGTTGCTGAACTATTTCATCAGTTGGGATTTTCATGTCTTTATGAATTTAAAAATTCTTTCTTGGAATGTTAAGGGTTTGAATAACTGTCGGAAACGGTCAGTTGTGAAAAATTTATTGCGTGAGTGGAAGTGTGATGTAATTTGCCTTCAAGAGACCAAGCTATCTGGCTTGGACAGACAAATGGTTGGCAGCCTGTGGAGCTGTCCCTTTGTGGATTGAGTGGCCTTAGATGCTGTCTAGACGGCGGGTGGGGTTTTGTTAATGTGGGATAGGAGGGTATTGGAGAGGTTGGACTTTCTTCTGGGTTCCTTTTCTGTGTCTGTTCTGTGGAAAGGGGTGGGGGATGGCTTTACCTGGGTGTGTTCTGGGGTTTATGGCCCAATTGATAATAATGCGAGGGGAGTCATGTGGAACGAGTTGGTTGGTACTCACCAATATTGGAACGTTCCTTAGTGTTGCATTGGGGATTTTAATATTGTTCGTTTCCCTAGTGAACGGTCGGGTAACTCCTGTCTTACTCTGGCTATGGATCTTTTTTCGGAGTTCATTGAGGACCTTAATTTGATTGATTTGCCTTTGGAGGGAGAGAGTTTTACCTGGTCTAGTGGCTCTGATCAGCCTTCGATGTCTAGGATAGACAGAGTGTTGGTGTCTCACGATTGGGAAGAGAAATACCCGGATGTGATCCAGCGGATTTTATCTCGTCCTGTTTCAGATCATTTCCCAATTCTGGTGGAGGTAGGGGGAATGGCGAGGGAGAAAAGTCCGTTTAGGTTTGAGAATATGTGGTTAAAGACGGAGGGGTTCATTGATAGAGTTCACTCTTGGTGGAATCGGCATTCTTTCTCTGGTACTCCTAGCTTTGTATTTGCCAAAAAATTGAAGGCCTTAAAAGAAGATATCATTCAGTGGAACCGGTCGGAGTTTGGTCATGTCGGACGCAAAAAGTCTCATTTATTAGAGGCTTTGAAATTGCTTGATGCCAAGGAAGGGGAGTTTGGCCTCTCTGATGCAGAGTTATGCGAGAGAATTGTGGTGAGATCCGAAGTAGAGAGTCTTCTCTCTTTGGAAGAAATCTCATGGAGACAAAAATCAAGAATGGTATGGATTAAAGAAGGAGATAATAATACTAAATTCTTCCATAAGATGGCTAATTCCCGTAGAAGGTTTAACCATCTAAGAATTTTGGAGGTGGATGGGGTGGTGTATGAGGAGTCGTCTGAGGTGGCTGCTCAAGTGGTTCAATTTTATAAAAATTTGTATCAGGAGACAGAGGAGTGGAGGCTTTTTGCGGAAGGTTTGGAGTTCGATCAGATAGGTGGGTCAGAGAGGTGCTGGCTTGAAAGGAGGTTTGAGAAGGAGGAGATTCTTCTAGCTGTTAATGAGTTGGCTGGGGATAAAGCCCCAGGTCCAGATGGTTTTTCCATGGCCTTCTTTCACCATTGCTGGAGAGTGGTGGAAAGAGATGTTCTAGCAGTTTTTGAGGAGTTCTATCTCCACAGTAAGTTTGAGAAATCTCTGAACGCTACTTTCATAGCCTTAATTCCTAAGAAGAATGATGCTTCCAATATCCGAGATTTCAGGCCTATTAGCTTGGTGGGGAGCTTGTACAAGATCTTGTCTAAGGTTTTGGCAAATCGCTTGAAGACGATTTTAGACCAACTGATCTCTGAGTCTCAGAATAGTTTTGTGGGAGGTAGACAAATTCTTGACTCAGTTCTCATTGCTAATGAGTGTGTTGATAGCCGTGTTAAGAGTAAGACTCCAGGGGTTATTTGTAAGCTTGATATCGAGAAAGCTTATGACCACGTGAATTGGAAGGCTTTATTAGATCTCTTGAAGAGAATGGGCTTTAGGGAGAAGTGGTGTAGATGGATCCAGACTTGTATTTCAACTGTTCATTTCTCTATTTTGGTTAATGGAACTCCAGCTGACTTCTTTAGGAGCACGAGGGGTTTGAGACAAGGGGATCTGCTATCTCCTATATTGTTTCTGGTTATTATGGAGGTTTTAAGCAGAATGCTGAAAAGAGTTGAAGGTGCTGGTTTGATCAGGGTTTTTAAGGCAGATGGTAGACGGGGTGAAGGGGAATGTGTCTCTCATCTTCTGTTTGCGGATGACACTATCCTTTTTTGTGATGCGGAAGAGGAGCAGATCCTTCACATTCAGATGCTTCTCCTCTGTTTTCAGGCTGTGACAGGTTTGAAGGTTAATGTCCTAAAAAGCGAGATAGTTCCAATAGGAGAGGTTAATAATGTGCATGCCTTGGCAGAGATGCTGGGTTGTAGGATTGGGACTTTGCCTATGACCTATCTTGGTATGCCGCTAGGGGCTCCTCATAAGTCTCCCTCTATTTGGAATCCTATTTTGGAAAAAATTAAGCGGAAGCTGGCTGGGTGGAAGAAGCTGTATTTGTCAAAAGGTGAAAGACTGACGTTACTTAAGAGTACGCTATCTAGCCTTCCTACTTATTATTTGTCTCTTTTTACCATTCCATCGCATGTGGCGAATAAGATTGAGAAGATGCAAAGGGACTTCTTGTGGGGGGATTCGAAGGCTCACTTGGTGGGGTGGGATAAGGTGTGTGCTCCTAAGGCGAACAGTGGTCTGGGTGTTAGGAAAATAACCACTTTCAACAAAGCCTTACTAGGAAAATGGTTATGGCGGTTTGGGGTTGAGGAGACTCGTCTTTGGAGGAGGGTTGTAGTTTCGAAGTTTGGGGAAGAGTGGGGGGGTTGGTCTTCTAAGCTGGATAGGGGTGCCTATGGGTGCGGTTTATGGAGAAGTATTCGAAAAGGTTGGGAGGTGTTTAGTAAATGCATTCAGTTTGAAGTAGGGGTGGGGGATAGAGTGAAGTTTTGGACAGATAGGTGGTGTGGGGACTTACCACTCCATCGATCCTTCCCATTAGTGTATGGGATTGCCTCTAATAAAGAGGCATCGGTGGCCTTGTCTCTCGAAAGGTTGGGGATGGAGGCTCAGAGAAGCTGGAATGTTCGCTTGTTAAGGGATCCTAATGATTGGGAGATGGGCGAGGTGGATGAATTCCTCCGTACCTTGGGTTCTAATTTGCCTCGTTCTGAGCTTGGAGACCGTATGAGGTGGATGTTGACAAAGAAGGGGGATTTTGACATTCGCTCTTTCTACAACAAGCTTCGTTGTCCTTTGCCTATTATCTTTCCTTAGAAAGGTATTTGGAAGGTTAAGGCTACTCCGCGCGTCTCTTTCTTTGTTTGGACTGCAACTTGGGAGAAGATTCTTACAGGAGACATTCTGAGGCGTAGAGGAGTGGCTTTTGTTGACCAGTGCATTATATGTCGTAGTAATGGGGAGACGGTGAATCATCTACTTCTTCATTGTGAAAAAGCTTATCTGCTGTGGAGCTTGGTTTTTAGAACTTTTGGGATCTCTTGGGTTCTGCCAAGATCGGTTGCAGATACGCTTTTTGGTTGGTGGAATTGGTTTGGAAAGCATCCTTTGTGCCTTATGTGGTGTATCTGGAGGGAGAGAAATTGGAGAACTTTTGAGGATACGGACAAATCCGATAATCAGTTGCTCGCTTTCTTTAGTGGTTCTCTTTTTTATTGGACTAGGGCTTGGGGAATCACCTCTAGTGACTCTCTCCCCTTGTTCCTTAATTCTCTGCTCTGTACTTAGTTCTTATGTTGGCTTTTGTTTCTTTTGTTGTTTTTTCTTGTTGTTTGTTTCCTTCTCTGTACTCCTTGCTCTACCTTTTGTTTTCTTGAGGTAGCTCTTTGAATATACATCTTTTTACTTATCAAAAAAAAAGAGTGACTAAACATTGATTAAGACATGAAACAACAATATCGGATAATCCATTTGGTTATATGCCGTAATGATCTATCAATGTAACCTATTTTCTTACTAAGACATCTAATGTAAAAATTTAGAAAGTCCGCAAAGATTTTAATATGATTTTTATCAACCTAGAGAAAATATATGATAGGTCCCTAAAATGGGAATGTGGTGGTTTTTAAAAATGAAATGACTTTCTTTAGAGTATATTAAGTTGATTATATATATATATATATATATATATATATATAATATAGTTGTAACTAGTGTGAGAACAAGTGGAGGCATCACAAGTGAGTTTCTTATATATCACTTTGGGTTTGCATCAAGAATAAGTTCACTAAATGAGTTACACTCTCTTTGTACTAGTGATAAATGAGTTCACTAAATGGATTCAAGAGAAATTTGTTGGTATCTACTTTATTATATAATTTTAGCGGATGAAACTAGATGATGAGTTAATGAAAAAATAGAAATTTGGCAAGACGCCCTAGAATTTGAAGGTTTTCGATTAATTAGAATTATAACAAAGTACATGGAATATAATATTAGCAAAAGTTTAACATAAAAATAAAAAAAAGATGAAGGGGCGGTATGACTCAATGGTCAAGAGATATTAAAGAAATAAAACTATCTATTTCTTGAATCAATAATTCATAAAGATGGGACATTTGAAGATGATGTAAATTATAGGATAAGAGAAGAGTAGATGAAATGGATAAATGCATCAAGAGTATTGTATGATTATAGAATATTTACCAAGTAAAAATGAAATTTGATAACACCAATTATGCTCTATGTTACTAGAAGTTATACTATTAAGAAGCAACATATTCATAAAATGAGCGTAACTCAAATGAGATGTTACGATGGATAAGTGGATACACAAAAAGATAGGATTGAAAATAAGGAAATTCGACTAAAGGTAGGGTAGCCCTTATTGATGAAATGATAAGGATAATTGGTTGAGATGATTTGAACATGTTTAGAGGAGAATGGTTAATACACCGGTAAAAAAGAATGAGTTGTTTCAAGTTAAAGGAACGAAAAAAGGGAAAGGAAGACCAAAATTAATATATGTATAGTTTTTTTTAGAGAAAGGGAAATACCAATTAAAGAAGTATCAGAGACCTGACTTTAGACGGATAAGAATGGGGAAAAAATACGTGTATCTACTCTAACTAATCTAAAAAGAATCCATAGCCAATGCTAAAAATTTTGGGATTAAGGCTTAGTGGCTGCTATAGTTGATGTCCTCCACCCCCAATTTAATATTAGCCTCACTACCTTTAACCAAAAGATACAATTCTACATGCTTAGTTCATGCATTATATTACATTAAAAGTTCCAACTTATCACTCACATGAAATCCTAGGGGTTGGCCTAGTGATTCCTAAGTGTGAAGAGATCCATGAGCTTTTTGAGTTTAAAGTTCCCAACCAACATCTTGGAACCCCCAAGAAATTCCGCCCTATAATTACCTAATGTGTATGAGATGTATAAACTATATACGGGAGAATAGTCAAACAGCCGTAGATCTCTATAAGGTGATTAGCAAACCAAAAAAAAAAAAAAGGCTTTTTACTCATGCTGCTAAGCAAGTTTTACAATTACTTATTTGGAAAAAAATTCTTGAACATGGAGCATCCCCTGTCGGACTGCCTTCAATTCCCTTCAGTGTGGGAGACAAATGCAGCTTGATTCTAGTGCAATCGAGCGTGTTTAAAGAGATTTTTCCCCCCCTCTCCCATTTAGATATAGTGATGATTTGGTCCATTAGAGTAGGAGTTTTTTCTATGGTAATGATACAGTAGATGTTAGAAATGGCATTGCTAAGGGTAGCACTAAACACTAATTTTGAGGGCGATTAATGTTTCTGCCCTAGGAGGCTAATTGGGAGAGAGATTAGTGTTTTTGATATAGGAGACATGTAATATGTAGCCCATATGGACAAAGAAATATGCAAGCATAAAAAATTATGTCTCTCCCAAAAAGGGCAATCAAATTCTAAACACATAATTTAGAAGTTCTCTATTCTTTATGTACCATTGGACACATTTCAAAACTGTAATATTGCTCATTTGCCATAATAATTTATTCAACTATGACACTAACTATACTATATAGTATTGAATGTTGGGTTGTTAAAAAGTAATATATTTATAAAATGGGTGTAATTGAAATAAGAATATTAGGATGGATATGTCCAAATACAAGGAAAGATAGAATTTGAAATGAGGAAATTTTATCAAAAATAAGTGTGGCCCCTATTGTTGAAAAGATGAGAGAGAGTATAGATGGTTTGGTCATATTCAAAGAAAAATGATTAATGCTCCAATGAGAAGAACTAAGTTGATAAAAGTTGAGTGGATAAAAAAAGATATAGAAAACAAAAAAAAAAAAAAATATCATTAATAAGAGTAGTAAAAAATAATATATCAATTAAGGAAGTAATAGATAGTATGACTTCAGATAAAATAGAATAATAAAAAAGAATACAAGTTGTTGACGCTAACTAGTCTATTGAGGATCCATAATCAACCTTAAAATTTTGAGAGTAAGGCTTGATTGTTGTTATTGTTGTTATCATTGTATTATTATATATTTTATATAGAGCAGAATAATTTGTTTCTTTCTTCTTAATCAGGACTACTTGACAAATCTCAATTTACAAATTGCACTGTTTGAACTTTCATCATGCACTCACAATGCAAGTCTAATTAATGATGTCATTTGTTAGTAGAATAACACTACAACTAAGTTGATATTGACATGTACGTAAGACTGTAGAAGATATGAAGAGGTTATTTATCGAGATCAGACCTATTGAAGAGGCTAAATAATAAGGAAGTTGTATAACTTAAGGATATTGATAAGACAATATATATTTAATTTGGTGCTTGGCAATAAAGATTTGTCTTCTAAAGCATATAGTATTGTCCACTTTGCATTTCCATCTTTTTAAAGTTGTTCAGAGCTCTTTGTCTACATCTTTTGAAGTTTGTTTACTGAAAATTGTTAATCACTCATTTTTGTGTTTGGAATCCCTGGCATTGGGTTTAACGTATACATAACCAATAGTGTTTCAATTCGCATATGTTGCTCTAAATTAAGGTCATAATTCATTTAGATTTGCTTGATATTTTATGAAGAAACCCTTACAGTGATGCTATGAATAGATTACTCAGGATAACAAAAGTGGATTCAATCAGGTGGAAGTGCAAAAGCATAAAGACCACTAGGCATTAAAGGAAGAGTTGAAGCAGCTATTGAAGCTTTACAATAAGCAAATGCAACTATAAAACTTGGGGGAAATACTATATTTAGATTATATTTAAGCTAATACGCACTAATTAGCAATATTACAATACACAATAACCGGCTAATAGAAGTTTAAAAAAAGTAGCAGCAACATACGCTAAACCCTTAAAGGTGCTATTAAAGTCTCTCTTTCTCTCTGACATAAGAATTCATTTTTTTATTTCTTTTGGTAGTAGCTATAAGATTTCATAGTACTTTTTTTCTTTATTTAATATTACATAGTACAATTTTTTAGTCACTTCTTGGGTTTGTTCAGTTTTTTTCTTAGAAATGATAAAATCTTAGTGATTGCATGAACTAAACGAAAAAGGAATGGACAATGACATATTATTCTATAAATAGAAAAAGGGTTTTTCTATAAGTAGAAAGATGTGTGAGAAAGAAAAAAAGAGAAACCTGGAGCTGGCGTAATCAAAGAGCTTTCCTGTGGCAGAAAAGACCATGACAGCAATTTCAGCATCGCAGAGAGTTGAGAGCTCGCAAGCCTTCTTAAAAAGCCCCCTCCTCCTCTTTGAGAAAGTCACCTGCCTTGCCGTTGTGTTGTCAATCTTCTTAATCTGAATTTTCTTTCTCGTCATTTTTCCCGGGTAAGTGATCAGACCCTTTGCATCATACCAAACCAAATTATATAAGTACAAACTTTTTTTTTTTTAGCACAATATAAGTACAAACTAGTATTTATAAATAGCATAATTTATAGTACAGATAGTATATTTAGAGAATAGTTCGAAAATAAATGTTAGAAATAAAAAAAATAAATCTGTACGGAAGAGGAATAATTATCTTTGATAGCATCTCAATCAAAGTATCAGATCAAAATCGTGTCCTAGAGATAGCAAATCTGAAGTCCTATGCATTACAAATCTATTTTGTTCATGATTCAAAATTAAACACGGAAAAAAAAGACAAAAGAAGAAAAATGAAAGCAACAGTTAAACTAGTTTTTTTTTTCCAAAAATAGGGGATAAAATTTAAATAAATAAGTAAAAGATTCTTTAAAACTTAAAGAAATCAAAAACTGCACTTGCTCACCCAAAAAAAGAAGTAAAATGAAAACAAAATCTAACCAAAGCTTCACACAAAATGTCAATCAATTGAGCAGATCTTTTACAAGTCTTGTGGTTATAAAACGGAGAGAGGGGTATGTACTATGTACAAGAAAGGAAAAAAGAAAAAGGAAAAGATGGGGTTTGCGTAAAAGAGAAAAAAGAGTGGCACTTTGCCAAATTTAGCCAAGAATCTGA
Source organism: Quercus variabilis (assembly GCA_030445155.1). Taxonomy (NCBI): domain Eukaryota; kingdom Viridiplantae; phylum Streptophyta; class Magnoliopsida; order Fagales; family Fagaceae; genus Quercus; species Quercus variabilis. The sequence continues at coordinate 23,721,505 of CP129455.1, read as the reverse complement.
AAGAGTGAAACCAACCCACGAAGAAGGAATGTAAGAAGAAGTGTTAAAAGCACTGTGAATGCGTACGGTAAAGAAGATTTTAAGAAGAAGAAGAAGAACAGTGAACCCTACCTTAGCTATATAGTACATCCAAGCTCATTGAGTTCGCAAATTAATTGCAACGGATGGTGGGAGATAATGGGATTGGCCAGATTTCCTATTTTCATCTTTTGCCTTTCTTTGTTTCAAAGTTATTGTCGTTTGTCTGCGGCTGACATCTCCCACACAACCAGAAACGAAGCCACCAATGGTATGAAGAGAGAGAAAGAGGTAATGACTGAGACCAATAGCTTTTAGAGAGAGAGAGAGAAAGTGACTCAGACAAAATGAACCATGTTTTGGGGGGGACCATTACCATTAGTTCAAGAAAATTAAGATTCCATTTATGGCCGAGCAAAGGGGCTGTCTGCAATTTCAGGATTTGGTCATATAATCCTTTGGTGAAATTTTGGTAACGGGGAATCTAATGAACATTTGTGGGGCATTTTAGGCATATAAATATATAACCTATACTCAATTGCTTAGCAAAAAATATTATATATATGTATATATATACACTCAATTATTAATTTAAATATCACCTGTGTTTGGCACAGCTTATAACTTTAGAACTCATTTAGCAAAAAATTTTAAGCGTAAATGCATTTTTAGTCCTTACATTTTGACGTTTTTCCATTTTAGTCCTTACATTTTATTTTTTCCACTTTTAGTCCCTAAAACCAATTTACGCGTTCTATTTTAGTCCTTTCCGTCAGTCAACCGACTGAAATTGCTGAGGTGGCAGCCGGAGGAATTAAAATATTATAAAAATGCCACATCACCCACGACACGTCAGCATATAAATTTAAAAAATTAATTTTTTAATTTTAACAAAATTAAAAAACATAAAAACAGAATTTTTTTTTGAGAAACAATAAAAACAGAATTAAAAACTAAAATTCAAATCAATTAACATCTAAAAGGTTCTTGAACAAGAACACCAACCCAAAATTTTAAAACTTAAAAAATTAACATAAGATCCAAACCTGAACACTATTCTCAAACCGGCCACACAATTTTTCTTTTTTTCATCTCAAAGTTTGTATGTTTTTTAATTTTGTTAAAATTAAAAAATTAATTTTTTAAATTTATATGCTGACGTGTCGTGGGTGATGTGGCATTTTTATAATATTTTAATTGCTCCGGCTGCCACCTCAGCTATTTCCGTCGGTTGACTGACGGAAAGGACTAAAATGGAACGCGTAAATTGGTTTTAGGGACTAAAAGTGGAAAAAATAAAATGTAGGGACTAAAATGGAAAAACGTTAAAATGTAGGGATTAAAAGTACATTTACGCCAAAATTTTAATAAAAAATTAAATAAGTTGTTCGTAAATGAACACTTAGTGTGTGATAGTCACTCTATACGTACAAGTTTTTGTGTGGCGAAGGATAAGAACTGAGATTCAAGTCTTCAAAAAGGAGATTCACAATCATACACTTTTTTTTTTTGAAATTCAACCATACACTTAAATTAGATTAGAGTTGAATTTTTATCTCAGATCCAATATATATATATATATATATATATTAATACAAATAAAGGTGAAATATTATTTTGATCTGCAAATTTTATCAAATTTTTGTTTTTCATTCCTCAAACTTTACTAAAAATTTATTTTTCGTCCCCAAAATTCACCAATATCAATTCATGCAACATTATGTAAAAATACATGATTACTACAGTAACCATGTAAATTTACACTGTCACTATTTATTTTGCATTTTTTTTTTTTTACATATTTCAAGGATGAAGAAAAAAAAAGTGGATGGTAGTCATTATATGTGAAGAAAAAGAAACAATTTTAAAAAATCAAGAATAACTAACATTTTAATTAAAAATATTGTAAAATAAATAACCTAATATAGGTATTTTGAAAAGTGAATGAATAAAATAGAAAATATAAGTTCTTATATTAAAATAACAAAAAATTTTGCACAATTAATGCAAATTTTCTAAACTTTATAAAAAATATTTTTCAATAGTTTAGAATCAAAAATAGAGGAAAAAAATTCAATAGTTTAGAATAAAAAAGAAAAACTTTTTGAAGTTTAATGACAGAAACTGAAGTATTTTTAATAATTTTAGGATAAAAAGAACATTTTAATAATTTAAGAATAAAAAATAAAATCTTTTTAAATTTAAAAAGAAAATACAAATTTTTAATATAGTCTAAAAGTTAAAATAATATTTTAACTTATATATATAACAGGGAAACGTTAAAAAGTTTTATTTCTTTGCATTATTTTATATGTTAGAGCATTGCTTTCCATACAAATGCCATGCTGACAGAAATCATGACATGTTTGTACCCTTGTACGCGTCATGTCTCCCACCCCTCTAATTCTCGCCTTAGGGTCCGTTTGTTTTAGGATTTCCCGTTTCATGATTTTAATTTTGTAGTTAGGGCATCTCCAACAAGGCTAGCTATCTCCAAATTTTGGAGAAAAAAGCTACTATTCACACCCAAAAAAAAAAAAAAAAAAAAACCTCTAACAGCCTTTCTATCTCCAATTTTTTTTTTTAGATTTGCTACAGTAGCTCTCCAGGCCTGAAGAGTACTATAGCAATCACTGTAGCTTATGCAATGAATATTTCCCCTTAAAATAATACTGGATGAATTAAAAAAGAAAATACATTTTCCTCTTTCCTCCCTTTCTCTCTCCTCTCACGGCTACAAGCACAACTATCTTTCTCTCAAACATCTCTAAACTCACTTAAGCATAATCAAAATACAAACTCAAAAACATAATCTTAAAATTAATCAAACCATAACAATAAAAGCAAAAAGAAAAAAAGAAAAAAAAAGCACAAGCCATATACCATATGGGTTGCGTTGGGTATGAAGATGAACGGCGGCGGTGGCGCAGCGGCATAGAGAGTGGAGCGAAGGCGCGGCAAAGCGGAGCCATCTACCATCTGGGCTGCGTTGGGGAGGAAGACGAGTGGCGGCGATGCTGCAAAACGCAGCAGCACAGAGGTTGGAGCGAAGGCGTGGTGCCTTTGCTCCTCCCTCTAACCCATCTGGTCTTTCTCTCTCTAGCTTTTTCTCTATTTCTTATCATAGAGAGAGCTGGATAATGTTTTGGCTGGTAGAAATAGAAAAAAAAAAAGTAGAGAAAGAGAGCTGGAGAAGGAAGGAAACAGAGATCAATCATATCGAAGTGAGTCAGATTGGTACAAAAAGAAAAAAAAAAAAGTAAAGAAAGAGAGTTGGAGAAAGAAAGAGAGAGGGAGGTTCTGGAATGAGTGGAAAGTAGAGAAAAATAAAGGGGAGGATGGAGAGAAAAGCCACATGTGTGTGGTGGAGAAAAATCAAGAGAAAAGAAAAAGAAAAAAAAAGAAAAAAGAAACGTATGGATGATAGAAAGAAAGAAAGGAAAAATACAACTTAGAAATGTTGTCATAATATTTTCACAATAAATTTTAAGTAACATATTGTTATTAGTTAATATTGGTGAGTAAAAATATAATTTTAGTGGTGGGTTCAAATTAAAACTAGTAACAATTTTCCACATAAGATTTTGATGTGATTCTTGTGAAAGTATTGAAAAAAATGTTGTGAATATAATACTTTTCATTAAAAAATATAATTGTTAGGAATGAATATAGAAAGAATAAATGATGATAAAAAAAAAATAAAGAAATAACATTTAAATGGGATAGAGAAAATGATAGAGAGTCTATTAGAAAGTGTATTTGAAAAAGTAAGTAGGCAAAAGGTAAAATGAACTGTTCACTCTCCAAGCAGTTCAAAAATTTAGAGAGCATGCTGGAAATGCTCTTACTTTGTTACTTCTTCTTTCTTTCTTTCTTTCTTTTTTTTTTAGATAAATAGTTAAATACTATACGTACGCATTGATTGTACGATTCTTATTACCAAAAAAATAAAAAGATGATGAGATTCAATTTTATTTCATTTTATCTTTTCATTATTTTCAGTCTCTCTTATCAATGTTCTTTTTATTAAGTGTTTGTTTGACTAACTTATTTTAAATAGTGACAGTGTAAATTTACATGGTTACTGTAGTAATCATGTATTTTTACATAATATTGCATGAACTGATATTTGTGAATTTTGGGGATGAAAAATAAATTTTTAGTAAAGTTTGAGAAATGAAAAACAAAAATTTGATAAAATTTGCAGATCAAAATAATATTTCACCTTTATTTATATTAATATATATATATATATATATATATATATAGGATCTGAGATAAAAATTCAACTCTAATCTAATTTAAGTGTATGGTTGTGAATCTCCTTCTTAAAAACTTGAATCCCAGTTCTTATCATCTACCACACAAAAACTTGTACATATAGAGTGACTATCACACACTAAAGTGTCCATTTATGAACAACTTATTTAATTTTAATTCTTAATCATAACCCAAACGCACACTAAGTTTCTTTCAGTTTGCATTTGGTATTGATAAAAGTTGCCAGCTTAATTTTGCTACTATGCATGAATCCCACTGCACTTTTTAGTACTATTCATGAGTCCCACTGTACTCTTTTAACTAATTTTTACCTTTATTTACAGTAATTTCAGCAAAAAATTTTCAATTTCAACAAAATAAGCAGATTCCAAATAGACTCTCATTGATTTTTTTTGGTCCAAATACTACTTTCAATATTCTTCCCTCTTTTTTTGGGAGCACAAAAAAAAAAAAAAAAAAAAAAGGTTATTTGAAATTCAACTTATGTTTTTAAAACCCATTATAATATGGCAGGTAAGAAAAATAGGTTAATTTCTAATTTCTTCTTCTTTTGTTTGATATTATCATGGAAAAAAACTAGATTTTTCTAATATTCTTGTTAGGTTAGTTTTATGCATGAGATTCGTAATAGTCTTCATATAGATTAACAGCAAGTTGAATATAACGTATATCAAATTTACTACTATCAATTTTTTTTTTTTTTTTTGGATAAGTAAGAAAGATGTATATTCAAGAAGCTACCTCATGAAAAAACATAAGGCAGAAAAAAGAGTACAGAGAAGGAAACAAACAAGAAAAAAACAACAAAACAAACAACAACCAACAAAGAACTAAGAACAAAAGAGAGAGTTAAGGTACAAAGGAGAGAATCACTAGAGGTGAGTCCTCAATCCCTAAACCAATAAAAAAGAAGACACTAAAAAAAGCGAGCAATTGGTCATTGGATTTGTCCTTGTCCTCAAAAGTTCGCCAGTTTCGCTCCCTCCGATTACATCACATTAGGCACAATGGAGCTAAATTCTAGATGCGAGAAGAGTGCTTTCCCAACCAATTCCACCAACCAAAAAGCGTATCAGCAACCGATCTTGGCAAAACCCAGAAATCCCAAAAGATCTGAGGACCAAGCTCTACAGCTGATAAGCTTTTTCACAATGAAGAAACAAATGATTCACCGTCTCCCCGTTACAACTATATATAACGCACCAGTCAACAAAATCAAAGCCTCTACCCCGCAGATTGTCCCCTGTAAGAATCCTCTCCCAAGTTGCAGTCCAAACAAAGAAAGAGACACGCGGAGGAGCCTTAACCTTCCAAATACTTTTCCAAGGAAAGATAATAGGCGAGGGACTACAAAGCTTACTGTAGAACGAACGGATGTCAAAATCCCCCTTCTTCGACAACTTCCATCTCATACGGTCTCCGTGCTCAGATTGAGGTAAATTAGAACCCAAGGTACGAAGGAATTCCTCCACCTCACCCGACTCCCAATCATTTAGATCCCTAAGTAAACGAACACTCCAGTTTCTTCGAGCCTCGGTCCCCAACCTTTCGAGAGACGAGGCCACAGATGCCTCTCTATTACGAGCTATCCCGTACACTACCGAGAAGGATAGATGGAGTGGTAATTCCCTACACCCCCGATCTATCCAAAACTTCACTCTATCTCCTACCCCTACCTCAAATTGAATGCAATTACTTGACACCTCCCAACCTTTTCAGATACTTCTCCATAAGCCACACTGGTGGACACCCCTACCTAGCTTGGAAGACCATCCCCCCTCCCCCCCCCCCCCACTCTTCCCCAAACTTCAAAACTACAACCCTCCTCCAAAGACGAGTTTCCTCAACCCCAAACCACCATAACCATTTTCCTAGTAAGGCTTTATTAAAATTAGTTATTTCCTTACTTCCAAACCACCACTCGCCTTAGGTGCACACACCTTATCCCACCCCACCAAATGAGCCTTCGAATTCCCCCACAAGAAATCCCTTTACATCTTCTTAATCTTATTAGCCACATGAAAAGGGATGGTAAAGAGAGATAAGTAATAAATAGGGAGGCTAGCTAACGTACTCTTAAGCAATGTCAGTCTTCCGCCTTTTGACAAATACAGCTTTTACCACCCAGCCAACTTCCGCTTAATTTTCTCCAAGATAGGATTCCAAATAGAGGGGGACTTATGGGAAGCCCCCAATGGCATACCAAGATAGGCCATAGGCAAAGTCCCAATCCTACAATCCAGAATCCCTGCCAAAGCATGCAAATTATTAACCTCCCCCATTGGAACCATCTCGCTCTTCAAGACATTAACCTTCAAACCTGTCACAGCTTGAAAACAAAGGAGAAGCATTCAAACATGAAGGATTTACTTCACTTCCGCATCATAAAACAGACTAGTATCATCCACAAATAAAAGATACGAGACACATTCCCTTTCCCCCCATCTACCATCAGCCTTAAAGCCCCTGATCAAGCCAGCACCTTCGACTCTTTTCAGCATCCTACTTAAAACCTCAATTATTACCAAAAACAGCATAGGAGATAACTGGTCCCCTTGTCTCAGACCCCTCCTGCTCCTAAAAAAGTCAGCTGAAGTCCCATTAACCAAAATAGAGAACTAGACAGTTGAAATACAAGTGCGAATCCATCTACACCACTTCTCCCCAAAGCCCATTCTCTTCAATATGTTTAGAAGAGCCTCCCAATTCATGTGATCATAAGCTTTGTCAATGTCTAGCTTACAGATAACCCCCGGAGTCTTACTCTTCACTTGACTATCAACACACTTATTGGCAATAAGGACTGAGTAAAGAATCTGTCTACCTCTCATAAAACTATTCAGAGACTCAGAGATTAGTTGATCTAAAACCAGCTTCAAAAGATTTGCCAAAACCTTAGACAAAATCTTGTACAAGCTCTCCACTAAGCTAATAGGCCTGAAATCTTGAATATTGGAAGCATCATTCTTCTTATGAATTAATGCTATGAAAGTGGCGTTCAAAGATTTCTCAAACTTACTGTGAAGATAGAACTCCTCAAAAACTACTAGAACATTTCTTTCCACCACTCTCCAACAATGGTGAAAAAAGGCCATAGAGAAACCATCTGGACCTGGACCTTTATCTCCAGCCAACTCACTGACAACTAGAAGAATCTCCTCCTTCTCAAACCTCCTTTCAAGTCAGCCCCTCTCCGACCCGTCTATCTAATCAAACTCCAAACCTTCCACAAAAAGCCTTCACTCCTCTGTCTCCTGATAGAAATTTTTATAAAATTGAATCACCTAGGCAGCCACCTCGGACTCCTCCTCAAAAATCACCTCATCCACCTCTAGAATACTTAGATGGTTAAACCTTCTACGAGAATTAGCCACCTTATGAAGAATTTAGTATTATTGTCTCCTTCCTTAATCCATAACATTCTTGATTTCTGTCTCCAATAGATTTCTTCCAAAGAGATAAGATTCTCAACTTTAGATTTCACCACAACTCTCTCACACGTCTCTGCTTCAGAGAGGCTAAACTCCCCTTCCTTGGCATCAAGCAATTTCATTGCCTCTAGTAATTGAGACTTTTTGCGTCTAACATAACCAAACTCCAAACAGTTCCACTGAATGATATCTTCTTTCAAGGCCTTCAATTTTTTGGCAAACACAAAACTAGGAGTACCAGAGAAAGAATGCCGATTCCACCAAGAATGAACTCTATCAGTGAAACTGTCCGTCTTTAACCACATATTCTCAAACCTAACCAGACTTTTCCCCCTCGCCATTCCCCCTACCTCCACTAGACTTAGGAAATGGTCTGAAACAGGGCGAGGTAAAATTCGTTGGATCACATTTGGATAATGCTCCTCCCAATCGTGAGACACCAAAACTCTGTCTATCCTAGACATCCAAGGCTAATCTGAGCCGCTAGACCAGGTGTCGAGGAGCTATCGAGCAGGTGTCGAGTTTTAATGATTTTGCACTTCAGCTTGTTTTTCTTGGACAGACTTGATGACTTCAACACTTAATCTTGAAACCTTGTTTCTTGAAGTATTAAAAACACCTAGAACTACCCAATTACAAGTAGAGTGCATTTTGTCAAATGATTAGCTAATTTACATAAATAAGCGACATATGTTCTTAACAAGTGAAAACACATATGTCTTAACAACTTCAAAGGCAATCACACATAGATAGACAAACCTATTGCAGAATTGTGATTCAATTTCATGCCCTAAATTGTCATCAAGAACTCGAACTATACAACTTAAGGATCATCGATATTGGAAGAAATTACTGGAATTACTAATACTTTTGCTGCTCTTCAAGCATCTATGTTCCAGTTCATCTTATGCAAATTATCAATAGTATGTCTTGCCAAGATCAATCTCTACTATACAAGCAACCTTTCCCATCACCTTCTACTTTATTTTCCATTGAAACAAATTTGATTTATCCATAAACATGATTTAGCATCCAAAATTTACCACATACATACTCTCGTTGAATCAAATGATGGAAATAAATTGGTCTTATAGAAACTTATTACAACTCTGAGCTAGAATTTATATTTACTTCGACATGGCTTTTTTTTCTTTTGTATTTGAGAAAAGGGAATCCGTGTATGCTTCTTCATCTTCATTATACTTCGAATTCATTTAGGGAAAGGTAGCCTGCAAGACATAGAAACATGCACTAAGGCAAATGGTTTCTCTATAGTAGCAGCATGCATTTCTTGGCTTGCAATCAATGATGAGATTTTTTTTTTTAAATTTTTTTTTAGAAGATAGAAATTCTACTCTAGCCTAATCTAAGTGTATATGTGTGTGAAGCTCCTACTTGTAGAGTGACCATCACATCAAGGATATGCGGTAGTGTCAATGATGATAGTTAAGTTGCTACACAAATAGACAAATTGTTCAATGATGAGTTGAAAGTGACATCAACTTGTGGTTGCAACCATTAATTTCGCCACCAAATTTATCTTTCCGTACTAGATAAGCCCAGATTTACATTAAAATGGATTTAAAAATATTTTGTTAGAAGTTAAACTTGTTTTTAATTAACCTTTCATAAATAAGTGGGAGTTTCATAAGTTAAATGTAGTGGGAGGTTTATTGAAGTTATGTGTGGGATTTATGAATGTAAGAGTTAGAAAAATAAATGTAGTGGGAGTTAGAGGTTGGATGGAGTACTATATAAACCTATTCATCCATCAAGTTCTATGCAAGAGTTGAAGAGAAATACAAAATATTAAAGTGTTCTAACTCTTCCCTCTCCACTCTCTTTTATTTAATTTGTGTGTGTGAGTCTCTTCTATACACTAAGTAGTGCATGAGTGTTTGTGAGAGTAAGAGAGGAAAGGCCCATCAATATTTTTGTTTTATTTCCAACAAAGTGGTATCAAAGCCAATCGGTTCATGGTGAGAATGGCTATTGCCAATGGGATGGTGTCGTTCCAATTTCCTCGACTTACCAAACAAAACTTTGAAAATTGGAGTATCCGAATGAAGGCGTTGCTTGGATCCCAAGATGCGTGGGAGATTGTGAAGAAAGGTTATAGATTCGAAGTCAAGAAAATGCATATTTCTTGGTTTTGAAAAAGATGTTAAAGGCTACAGGCTTTGGGATTCAATCTTAAAGAAAACGGTGACTAGAAGAGATGTCATATTTGATGAAGGCTTTATGCTAAGACAGAATGAAGCAGAGACATGTGATGATAGTTCACAGGAGAAATTAAATGTTAAGGTGGAGTTTGACGAGAATAGTTCACCCGATGCTAGGGTAATGATAATGATATTAATCCACAACAGCAACAAGAAGAGTCTTATTCAATTGCTAAATGTAGAGAGAAGTGGGTTTACAAAACACTACAGAGATATGGCTTTAAAGATATGGTTAGCTTTGCTATCATAAGCACCAATGGAGATCCATCGTCTTATGGGGATGTAGAAGAGATGGGGTCACTAGAAAAGAATAAGACTTGGGAATCAGTGAAATTGTCCAAGGGAAAGAAGGCTATTGGTTGCAAGTGGGTATACCGCAAGAAAGAAGCATTATCAGAAAATGAAGGTGAAAAATTCAAGGTACAGTTAGTGGCTAAGGATTACTCACATAAAGATGAAGAGAATGTCTCTAATATGTTGACAAAGCCAGTTTCAATGGACAAGTTCAAGAGTTTCTTGGACTTGATTGGTGTTTGTAACTTCTCAACCCTTAAGGGCTAAGATAGAGGCAATGGAGGAATTTGCTAGTGTAGTTTAATCAATTCAAGCCAAGGTGTAGATTTGTTGAAGTTGGCCAGCATGTCTAGCTTGAATTTCCACAAGCCCAAGTCAATAAAATGTACGTCTCAAAATTTCCATGAAAACTTCATGAGCTATCAGATTAAGAAATAATCCTGTCATGCATCCTTATGACAATGATAAAATTGTGTATCAGCATTAAAATGAAAACATTGGAAATAAGAATATTAAGATGTATAGATGAAAATACATGTAAAGATAGAATTCAAAATAAGGAAATCTGTTTGAAGTTAGGGGTGGTCCTATTGATAAAGTTAAAGGTGGTCATGTTTAGAAGAGAATGATTAATGCACCGGTAAAAAAGAATGAATCGATTCAAGTTGAGGTAATGAAAAAGGGTAGAGGACAACAACAACAACAACAATAAAAATAAAATAAAATAAAATAAAAAACCAACATTGTTAGAAGTAATTAAAAGGACTTGTCAAGTAAGGAAGTAACAAAGACTACGAATTCAGATAGAATAGAATTAAGGAAAAATACATGCAGTTGACTAAACTATTGAGAATTCATAATTGATCCAAAAACTAAGACTTCATTGCTATTGTATGGTAATTTGAAGTTATGGACATGACCTATGCCACTTTTTGGACAAATTCCTCCATTTAGGCATTCATTCATTTAGTAATTTTTTCTATTTGCGGTAAGATTTTTTTATTTCTTTTTCTATAACTTTCAATTTAGAATTCAAAATAAGATCTCATTTGTTTTGAGATGTTTCCTATGGTTTGTAGGATTTGATTTTGTAAATTTTATAAAATGTTGATGTTTTGGCGATTTTTCATATTTCTAGCCTCATTTTTTGCTTAACACAAATTAGGGTGTTTTATGGTCTACTAGCCTTTCTATGATTTCTTTTCCTACTTACATGCATAGTAGCCTCCAAGGTAATTCAGATTTTCATTAATATAAATTTAAAAAGTTTTTCCTCCATTCCTTTTGGTGGACTTCAAATTTCTCCTTGTGAATTAAAAGAACCTCTTATGGATTTAAGAGTTATTAACTCAAAGTAGATGTAATTTGTTTCTCATGACTTTCCACCTCACTTATTTACCTAACTAAAAAACTTTAAAACATCATACCTGTAGCTCAAGAGACAATTGGTCCATTTTGCCAAGATTCTTTAGACGTAGATTATGCCTTTCAATTACTTGCTGCATACTTTAGACAACAAAAGGATAACACATTCAATTCTTTTATCTCTTTCCCATTTTAATAAATTGAAAGTGCAGATGAACTTATAAACTACTAGTATGTATTTCCGACTTGTATCTAAGGAAATAAAACTTGAGCTGGTGACTGAAGAATTAATTATTTATCTCATGCTGGCATATCGCATATCTGCCATTGTCTGCAGGCCAATTGTGTTCCCAATTAAAATGTGAAATACAGGTGATATTTATATTGATTGACACAAACTATGTTCAAACTCCTAAGTTGGTCAAACTATAAAAGGTGAATATATATATATATATATATATATATATGAACCCCTAAATTATTTATATTGATTGACACAAGGGGTACAGTATGATGCAGGGAGCATTAAAATTATCTAAGATTTTATTTTTGAATGTAAATATATATATATATATATATATTTTTCGCTTTAAATTTTAAATTGAGTTTTAATGTTGAAGGTATTAAGTGATTTGACTAGGCATTTTTCAATATTGGTGTAATCCCTAAACCCTATAAAACTTTTTTTTTTGAGATAATAAACCCTATTAAATTAGTGCTCTTGTAATCGTGAAAGGCAATACAATTTGAATTAGAATAATTTGATGATTTGAGAGTGATGACTTTCTCTTTGTTTGGTAGTGATGCCAAATACCCTTAGGAGGTGACGCATAGGGCTTGCAAGTAGATTTTAGAAGGTGGAGCCTAATGTTTGTCCTGTTTATCTTTTTATTCTTCTTTTATCCTTATTTTCCGATTTCATTCTACATCAACTTGGTATAAGAATGTTTTATCCCCTCCACCCAATTCAAATCAGTCCAAAGAAAAAAAAAAAAAAAAAAAAACCCTACACCCATTAGCCCAATTTTCAAAAGAAGAAGTGAAATTAGCCCATTAAACCCAGAAGCCAACTCGTACATATCAAGTTCTTTAGCTTTTAGCAACAAGCAAAGTTTCAGTCTTTGTATTTTGTGGCTAAAAATGACTTCCTTTGATAGAGACTTTGAGGAGTAGCTTAAGGAGGATGGGAATTGGGAAAAGCCTCCTTAACTCTTATTCCTCAATTGATAACCTCCTCACTCTTATTGATAAAGTCAAAAATTTGTTAGCAAACGTAGATCTTGCACCATCCAAATCAATGCAAGATGCACTTTAACCCTCAATGAAGGCATTGGTCACTAATGAACTTTTGAGTTGCATCTTGCATTACTGTGATTACGAGGATAACAACATTGAATGCCCCATATGATGATGAACAAATGAAGGAAATATTTCGGCTGATTATAGTAACATATTAAAATTTGTCTATTTGTCTCATGTGCCCAATCGTTACTATATGAAGGAGGTTTCAATTCTTGACACTGTTGCAAAGGTCCAATCATGCTTGGTGATGCTGGACCTTGAGTGTGATGAATTGATTGTTGAGATGTTTCAAATTTTCTTTAAAATAATTAGGTTCATCTATTCACTTGTTGTATTTTCAGCCATGGAAACAATTATGTCTCTGGACATATATAAAGAAATTTCCTTGAATTTTCTCAGTCCACTTTTGGCTAGTGTAAGAAAGGAGACCCAAAAAGTTTAACCTATTTTGTAAAAATTGGATGAGCAAGTAATCACTAAGATTAATGCCTAACAAGACAAAATAATGGCATCTACTCAAAAACTACCCAACAAGCATGAGGGTAAAGCTTTACACATGAGAGATAATAACGTTGAGGCACCAAAATTTGGATATGCAAAGGAGATGCACGTTGAGGCACCAAAATTATTTTGAATGTGAAATAATTTTGTTTTTGACTTTAAATTTTGAATTTGGTTTTAATGTTGAGGGTTTTAAGGGATTTGAATAGGCATTCTCCATATTGGCGTAATACCTAAACCCTATTAAACTAGTACTTTTGTAATCGTGAAAGGTAGTACAATTTGAATAAGAATAATTTGATAATTTGAGAATGATAGCTTTCTCTTTGTTTGGTGGTGAATGGTGATGTCTAGGGCTTATAGGAAAATTCTAGGCAGTGAAGTCTAGTATTTATCTTGTTCATTCTCTTATTCTTATTTTCCTACTGTGTTCTACATCATATTAATTTCTTACTTATTTAGTAGATTTCTAATTTTTGCAGGCATCAAATTAAATGACTTAGACTTTTGGATTTGGTTCAAGCTATTGCATTAAAATGTTACATAATTATTGCTTGCAGGACAATTATCATAGAGTAAATACTGTTTTAGTTTTGGAAATTTTAAATATTGAAAAGATACTCTAAAATTCAAAGTAAGACTTCACAAAACTCGTGATATTAGTTTTCCATGACAGTTCATTTAAATTTAATTTTTTTTCTTTTTTATTTAAATAAAAGAGAAAACACTTTTGTCATCTCTTGATGTTACCATTTCCCTATCTGTAATGCTTGTTAGAATGGTAGAATTCTGTGTCACCTTTGATGTGATACTAGGGGTTAGATCTCCAATTTGCTAGTTTGTGGTTTTGTATCACTAAATGGTAATTTCAGTTCATTTTAAGTACCGTATCTCAAAAGGTTAAACTAGAGTACTCTATATCTTTCCCTATGATGTCCTACATATGTCTTGTTTTGAACATACACAGCTACAATACCTCATTGAGTTTGAAGCAGACATACCATTCTCGTGATCATATATTTTCTATGAGATTCTGACTTGTCCACTGCTTGTGCAACCTCATTTCAAAGAATTTGATTATGTACTCTCCTTATAAATACATGCCTCATCCATATCCTAGAAATTTCCTTTCAAAGTCTCAAATTGCAATCTTTGAGGGAAGGTCTGGCATGGTTAGCTTATGAAGGGTTTAACCTTGAGGGAGAGAGACCTTTAACCACACTATCCAACCAAGGAGGAAAAGGTTATTCCTAACAAGCTTGCAATAACATGAAAAATATAAAAGGTGACAGAAAAAATGGCATCATTTTAATGGGGATTAAACAAAGGTTCAGTCATGGACATTTGAAATTGAAAAGAGTTGGAATTCATTGAAAAGAAGGTGACTTCTCTCTTTCCTGAGAGCAATTGCCAAAGTACTGGGTTGTACATGCCATTTCCAATTCCTAAGGCACTCTAGGAAGATGTCTCTATGAATATTGTTGTGAGTTTTCCAAAGACAAAAAGGATTATAACAATTGTCTAGATGCTTATCATGTGACTAATTTTTACCTATGAGAGATTGTAAAACTTCATTGTATTTTAAAGACTATGTCATTAGATCAAGAAATATAAGTTCAAAATCCATTGGGCACAACCTTTAGTTGATGTTCGCATTTAACCTTCAACATAGTTCAACTTGTCATCTTCAAATTGATCAAGCACAGGTTGCTAATCAGAGTCTAAGTGATTTTCTGAGAGTTATCCTTCTAACTCGAGTTGAATTGCTTACAATCGGTTTGCTAGCCAAACTACCAATTATAGTCCATTTAAAGTGGTGTATAGTCAAAATCCTATTACCCTTCGAAACAAAAATCCTATTAATGCTATTGACATGAATATGGATAGACGGTGCACCCAAGAGCCTTCACAAAAGGGCAACTGGTATTAAGAGCAACAGAACATGCGAGGAAGAATGTCCCAGAACCCTCCAAATTCGCTCCAAAATGGGAGGGGCCCTACATTGTCAAGGAAGCCCATGATAGCGGATATTACTACTTCACAAAAGAAGATGAGACTGCCCTGATGGACCCTATAAATGGAAAGTGGCTGAAATAGTAATATGCATAACAGAGGGAGGCTTCAGTACACCGGGAAAGTTGCAATACACTAAGAACCTTTTCTTTTTGCCAAATCCTAAGTGTTTCATCACTCTTTATTTGCTTTTGTCATGAACTTTATTTAGCTTTTTTTTTTTTTTTTTTTAAGGAGCCCACGGTAGAAGGACATTTTATGATCCTTACTATCTTTGTCAATCCTCCTATGTTCCTTAGTATGGCAATTATGTTGTATTTCAATGAAATCTTCATTTCTTCTTACAAAAAATCAAGCTACAAATAAATGTACAATTGTATAGTATTACGTGGCCCAAATGCGGGCAAAAATTTGGGTGGGGCACTTGGGTCAGCGCAAAAAAAAAGAAGAAGAAGCGCATGACCCAAGACTCACACCACAGTTAGTTGAAGTACATGACTTGGGACCACGGGCAGAAATAAGAGCCTGGGGTACCTTGCCCAATACTTGTCTAAAAAGAAAGGGAAGGATCTGCCTGGTGCATGACCTGAGACTTGGAAAAAAAGAAAAAAAAATATATCCAATGTACCCAGTTCAGTAGCTACGCAAGAACACAACTACTAAGGTACTTGGTCCAGAACCTACTACAAAGATTTGTAGGATCCATGGTCTAGGACTCAGTTAAAAAAAAAAAAAGGAGAAAAAAGCAGAATACGCATTAAGAACAGATCCACATATTACCATAAAGAAAGTAATCAAAAGTAGCTTTTAAGAAATAAAGTTATACACCCCAATTGTCTAAAAAATGATAAAATGAGAAACAAACTTATACATTTGGAATTACTTAAAAAAAAAGAAAGGGCAGAAAGGAACTAAGGTATAAGGCCGGTCAGCAAAGAGCCTCCTAAGGAAATTGCAAGCATAGGCGATGAAGAAAGAACTAGTTGCTTCTTAACTCTCAGATCTTGTAGCACCTTGTGAGCGTGAGCCAGGGCCTCCTCAGCAACAGCAATATTAGCATCAAGGTCCTTAGAGGCTTTCCTTTGAAATAACATTTGGGCTAAGGATCGCAAGTACTCCAACAGAAAAGATAGATTGAACTTGGCTTCCACGAGATCCTGCACAACCCCTCTCCACTCCAAAAGCCTTTCCTCGGACAAAGAATCAAGAGAGGAGTCCCTCAAAGAGATTAACACAGCGCATAGGAGCTCCATTAGGATGTTGCCC
Source organism: Quercus variabilis (assembly GCA_030445155.1). NCBI lineage: Eukaryota > Viridiplantae > Streptophyta > Magnoliopsida > Fagales > Fagaceae > Quercus > Quercus variabilis. The sequence continues at coordinate 23,704,812 of CP129455.1, read as the reverse complement.
AAGAATACGCCTCCCCTAAACCCACTGGTGAAATCACCATGGACTTTAAATAGTTCCTCCAAGAGTGGCAAACCCTCAACAGGCACAGAGAATCGCAGGAAATTGCCAAAATGAGGCCTGAAACGATGAAAATGACTCGCAGGGAGGCTGTTGAACTCCAAGGAATCAAAACGAGCTAGGAAAATAGGGAGCCCTAAGTCGGGATTTGAGACAGTCATCCCTGAAGCTTCCTCCATTGTTGCATATCTGCCCTTAGGAGCTGGAGGACTTTCAACCCTTTGAAAAGTCTGGGGGATCCCTGTCTGAGCTTCAACAACTGGGACATCAGGAACAGATTCCTTAGCCTCTTTAGTAATTGCGGGCTCAAACAAAATCAAAAAAAAAAAAAAAAAAAAAAAAAAAAAAAAAAAAAAAGAAGGGAAAGAGGAAGAAATAAAGGTAGAAGGGAAGGGAAAGCTAGAGAATTAGTACCGGCCCTCTGTGGTAAAGCTTCCTTAGGAGTTTGGGCAGCCACTTTAGCCATCATGGAAGACTCCTCCTCCTGTCCCTCTGACCTCTTAGAAGACTCTACAAAAGGGCATAAAGTGCGTTGGAGAAAAGGTGAAGAAACCTTGGCAAAATTGCTAAAGGAGGGAAGGGAAGCTGTAGGTTTAGCCATAAAAAGGAAAGACAAGGAAGAAATATAGAAGAGAGGAAATATGTGAACTAAAAAAGGGAGGGGGGGGGGGAGTATAACGATGGTGAATAATACACACCTTCAAAACCCTCTAACTCCAATGAATGGGCAGCTTTAGAGGCAGATTGGGCACTGACTTGACCTAAAAGAAGCAAAGAGGAAAAGAAACAAGAACCCTTAGGAAGAAAGGATAAGGGAGATAAGAATGGGCGTTAATAAAGAATGGATGAGGCTTACTTGCTCGTGTAGATGAAGACACACCTCCAAAGGACTCTTTGCCCAATGTAGGCTTAGTTGTGGGCTCAAGTATCATAGTTTTAGTAAGACTGGGAGTCTGCATGGGCTTAAGATCCTGGGGAATAGAAGGCTGGAGAGTTTCAGGGTCTTGAACGGCCAAGGAAGCAGAAGGCAAAATGGGATGGGCATCCTTCACTGCCTGCCAGACTTCCTCGGCCACGCCACCACTAAGGGACTCCTCCACACCTATGGCAGCAGCAGATTGAGTTGTCATCACTTCTTCTACTAAGGCACCACTAGTCACAAGAGGAGGCACCTCGACCTGCCAAAGAAAAGAAAAGCAAGAAGAATTAAGTGGCAGAACATTAAAAAAGAAAAAGAAAAAAAAGATATACACAGCACCAAAGGAAGAGAGAAAGCAAATAGTAAAAAGGCATAGGTGAAAGAAGGTCATACCATATTATCACTAGAGGATTGACTTTTAGCTCCCTTGGGGTTTGACTTGCACTTGGACTGCAAGAGAGGGAGCGACCATTCATCAGTTAAAAAAAATAATAATAAAAGAAGAGAGACATAGCTAAATAACAAACTAGGACAGGGAGATGTCAAAAAAAAAAAGAAAAAAAAAAGGAAAGTGGCTTTGCCCTTCTCTCTCTCTCTCTCTCTCTCTCTCTCTCTCTCTCTACAGATTCTTCAACAGCCTTTTGCCTACTACGGGTATGCCCAAAGGATCCTAGGGGAGACTGGGGTGTAATGTCAAGGGACCCTGAAGAACTCACAGGAACTTGAAGGATAGAAGACTCTACCTTGGTCTTCATTCTGATTTTTTGGATTAAAGGATGGTCGACTTCCTTACCAATGGTAGAGGGGTCCACTCTGCTCCTTAAAGACAACTAGTTGCTTGCAGGACTTGGTAGTTTTTCTCTTTTTAGTCTCAGGGCCAGCCTCAGTACCCTTAGCGCTTCCTTCAATCTCAGCTCTTCTAACCGCTTCCTACTTGATTTTCTTTTCCTTGCCTTTACCCACAAGAGTGGTAGCACCAATTGCCTCTACCACCCCTCTCTTGATTGGCACACTAGAAGAAGCACCTACAACAAGGTCACACCCTAACCAAGCATCAAGGAAATTTTTTGCATAGCACACCCAACCACCCCTAAAGGCATGTCATTCCGCAAATCTTGTTTTACTACAGCAAACACAATACCAGCAGTGGAGAGGGCCAGATGCTTATTGAAGGTAGAAGTAGAAAAGAGGCTAGGATCATGAATCCTGTCGATCTTACCAGAACCAACAAAATCTAAGAACGACTTCTGAACTCTTCTCCAATAGCCAACAAAGCCATTAGAAGCAAAGACCCCCCGCTGGGAGTTCGGCACCACAAATTGGGGGCTCCTCCGTGACTAGTAAGAGAAAGCCTGCAGCTTTAGAAATGGATCTAGGGAGGGGAGAGAAGGCACTACCTCTTTGAACACTCGTGGGATATCATGATCAAAACCGAACTACCTAAGAACTTGGTAGTGGGTGTACTTGGGACCACTTGATGAAGGTACTAGAAGCCACGAGGGATTGATAGAAGCCAAGTATGCCAAGCTGCCCTTATCTTCCCTACACAGATCAAAGGTATTCCTTGGGGAGCTAAGGAAAGAAGCCAACACAGAGTCATAGGCGAACTCGAGACTGAACTCTCAAGAAGAACGCCAACTTAGGTGCCCTGCCTGATCAAAGAGTTCCACCAAATTGAGGCTGCCACCTTTCAAGTTAGACTAGCGAAAGATGAAGGGGTGGCTGTCAGTAGAACTTCCACACAAACCTTTAATCACATTTGGGGATCCTTGGAACTTATCCTTCACATACTTCAAAGTAATAGAAGAGCGGTTCCACATGAACACCTAGAGAATGGCACAGTGGAGGGATGAAGTAATAATGTAGCAAGAATTGCCTTCAACCTCATCTCCATAAAGCAAGTCTAAATGGTAGTAAACATGGCCTAAAAACATGAGGGCTAAAGGATACTGAGCACCCCGGGCCAATCTGATTACGAGGGGGAAGAAAGCAGACTTAATCTCGTACCCAGGAAACTCGCTGAATAAAAACTTACTAAGCTATAGTGTTAGAAATCCGGCTCACCTAACCGCCTTGTCTTTCTCTCGAGAAAGGATCATGACCTACTTACCCATTTTGGCCGATTCCCCCCCCCCCCCCCCGGAAAGAAGAAGTACGCCCAACAAAATGATTGAAAAGCTTGTCTTCAATCTCAAGATCCTCACTAGAAAGGCAAATATCAAAAGGACTCTCATCACCAAAAACTGGGAGGAGAAAATTATTAACCACATCCTCTTAAGTGATAGTGAGCTCACCAACAGAAAAGAAGAATGTGTGTAGAGAAGGGCACCAGCGGTGCACCAAGTGTCTAAGGCCCTTGGCTTCCCTAAAATATTCAAGGTTCTTAGAAATTGCCACTAATTTCAGGATCCTGGAGCGCTCCAAACAACTGACAAATTCGTTGTCAGAAAGCTCCTTGTGCACCAAAATGGGCCAACTTGTAATCTTCTCCGAGACGAAGTCGAAAAAGATGGGAACCGCCTCACGAGATCCTCGCCTAATTTGCAGATCTAAAATTTCCCTGGGATCAAGAACCTAGGCGGAACTGGCAAACCCAGACTGGCCGAAAAACACCCTGGTATGAGGGGAAGGAGGGGCCTCATTATGGCACTTGAGCGAAGAATAGGCTGGGGGTGTACTAGGGACCTCGTAAAGGGAAGGCTAGGCGCTCCACAACCTCTTGCGCCTCACCCTGTGCAGACCCAGAGGAACTTTCACCCTTAGAAGGACTGGGGGTATGCTTCCTCCTTTTTCGTGAAGAAGAAGAGGCCATGGAATAGCAATGCAACAAGGAAAAGAAAGGAGAATTGAAGGAATGAAGGGCAAAGAGGAAGAAACAAAGAAAGAAACAGGAAGGGAAAAGATAAGCTTGAGAAAGAAGGAATCTCTTGAAAGTGAAAATGAGGTTTGAGATGACTGGTCCAAAGGGCAGTTGGAGAAGACGATGTATGGAAATAAGCGCCAGTTGCCAATATTTAATTTTATAAGGAAAAATTCATTGGCAGTTATTAATGGGAGTTACGGGAAACGTAAAAAGCAGAAGGGGAGTTCATAAACACTAAATTGCCACGTTTCATAGAAAGAAGGGAGGTTGTAAAAAGAAGTGTAACGTGTGAAAGTCAAGACACCAGAGGCTAACGTGGAAAACTCGGATACCCAGGAAAGGAGAAAAAGGAATCCCCAAGACAATTGAAACAACTGAAAAGAAATCCTAAGGCCTTGTCTACTCACACGTGGGCTGCAAGCAACCCATGACCTTGAGGGCTAAATGTTGAGGTCTAAAAAGTCACAATGTTACACCAAGGGCCAAAACAACACAAAGGATTAAACTCTAGAAAAATAAAATATTTGGGCCTTCAATAAAGGAAAGAGAGGAGAGGCCCAAACCCATTAAGGGTTAAGGAGGAACCCAAATCCATGAATGGGTAAGCTTTGGATCTCATGAAACAAAGGGAGGAAAAAAAGCCTGACCCGCAAAAGTCAGAAAAATAACTAGGGAGCCCAGAAAAAAAGCTGGGTCGAGAAACCTTGAGATCCCTAGGAGCTTGGGATCCTCGGGATATACAGCAAAGGCCAGGCTAGGATTAAGACAGTTCAAGGGAGGCATGCCAAGAAACACAAAGAATCAGAACAGATGGGTCCCTATTGACCACCCAATAATGTAGAAAGGGGATCAGAAGGCTTGGGAACCAACAACTCATAAGCAAAGGCCTAGTACCTCAGGGAACCCAAGAAGAAGAACCATGAAGAAAGGAGGCTAGGGATTTCTCGGTCTGGCAAAAGGGAATCAATTCACTTAGGAAAAATGACAAAAATTAAAGTAGCCAAAAGGTGGCTCTGAAAAATGTGGAATCTAGAAGCCTTGAAAGAAAGAATAAAGGTCAACCTTCTAGGACCCCCCAGAACGAGAAGGTCAACTAGAGGCTTTTGAAGAAGAAACCTCAAAAGAAGAAAATAATGAAGAGTAAGGAAGGGACCAGTCACCAATGTTGCTGACACAACATTGGTTCTAGTAGCTAAGGGAGCAAGTAGACGGAATAGGTGGTACCCCAGAAACCCTAGGATGACACTATAAGAGGGTAAGCAGCTAACAATGAAGGGGCATTCAGACACAGTCAATTGAAGTAAAATACTTGAGAAAATTCTACCAAAATTCAAAAAGGGGAGAAAAGAGAGGGAAAAACAGCGTCCGGGATCCTCATATCAACCACTAGAGAACACACACTTAGATTCAAAGGGATTCAAATTTTGCAAGTCTTAGAGGCCTGAAGAATTATCTAAGTCTCCTATTTTTGAACTTATTTGGACCTTGTAACACGTCTTAATGAGTATAATGTATTACATGATTAAAAGAATGACGAAGCATTTTGCGTTATTTTAAGGATCCCTAACACTTTATTATATTTCCTCTTTTCTTATCATTTCATTCTTTGCTATTCCCTGTTATTCAATACGTATATTCTCTGTGTGTTAGTGTGTGTTGTAGGATTCATGCCCTGTGCACCACTTGGTTCGAAATCAGCCCCACTTAGCTGAGGTGAACCAAGTCCAGTCCCTTGAAATATAAAGCATCAGGCCTAGGATCCTTGCTTTTTTACTTGGGCCTATTTGCTGTTTTTTTTTTTTTTTTAATATATATATATATATATATATATATATATAAAGCATCAAGCCTAGGATCCTTGCTTTTTTACTTGGGCCTGTTTGCTGCTTAAAAAAAAAAAAAAAAAAAAAAAAAAAAAAAGAAGAAGAAGAGAGAGACGAGCCTTTGTTTCTATAACACGGCTCAGGCCTACTACTAGCTCTTTCTTTAGTTTCTGTAATTCTTCTATATCCATTCCAGGGAGCTCTTCTCCCCTAATATTTCTGTGTTAGGTGTGAACATTTCTCAACATTAATTTATTGTCGTATGTATATGTCTTTACAGTAACAAAATGATAGTGATGTAGCTATAATACCTCAATTCATGTGTCTTCTCCTCAATTTCCTTGTTCAACATGGCATAGGAGGTACCGTTCTCAAGCAAAAATAAACAACATGCCGTTCATGAAGATTTTTGAAATGTGATGTGTTACCGAGCACTTTTAATATAACAATGGTTCTAAAATAAGTAAGCATTACCTGCCTTAAATAAGAAATAGGGCTGCCGTAAATGTCAGGGTCATCATTCTGGGAGTGCAACAAGTAGTCTTCAAAGTTGTTTAAAAAAATATACCTAGCTTTTCTTAGGGTGGTAGGATTTTCAATAAAATGAAATTTTCAAAATTTGAATGAAAATTTCATGAGAAAGTGGATAAAGAAATAATCTAGAGTCATGTTTCCTTCTAACTTTCAATTTAGAATTCATAATAAGATCCCATTTGTTTTGGGATGTCTCCTAAGGTTTGTAGGTTTTGATTTTGTAAATTTTCTAATTTTGATCTTTTTGGCGATTTTTCATATTTCTACCCTCATTTTTTGCTTAACACAAATTAGGGTGTTTTATGGTCTACTAGCATCCCTATGACTTCTTTTCCTATTTATATGCATAGTGGCCTCAAAGGTAATTCAGAATTTCATTAATATAAATTTTAAAATGTTTTTTCTCCATTCCTTTTGGTGGACTTCAAATTTCGCCTTGGGAATTAAAGGAACCTCTTATGGATTCAAGAGTCATTATCTCAAAGTAGACGTAATCTGTTTCTTATGACTTTCCCCCTTGCTTATTTACCAACTAAAAAACTTTAAAACATCATACCTGTAGCTCAAGAGACAGTTGGTCCATTTTGCCAAGATTCTCTGGATGTAGATTACGCCTTTCAATTACCAGCTGCATACTTCATACAACATAAGGATAGCACATTCAATTCTTTTAGCTCTCTCTCATTTTAATAAAATGAAAGTGCGCATGAACTTATAAACTACTAGTATGTATTTCTGACTCATATCTAAGGAAATAAAACTTGAGCTGGTGACTAAAGAACTAATTATTATCTCATGTTGGCATATCTGCCGTTGTCTGCAGGCCAATTGTGTTTTCCAACTAAAATGTGAAGCACAAGTGATATTTATATTGATTGACACAAACTATGTGCAAACTTCTAGTTGGGTCAAACTATAAAAGGTGAACATCTATACGAACTCCTAAATTATTTATATTGATTGACACAAGGGGTACATTATGATGCAAGAAGCATTAAAATTATCTAGGATTTTATTTTTGAATGTAAATTTTTTTTTTTACTTAAAATTTTAAATTGAGCTTTATTGTTGAGAGTTTTAGGTGATTTGACTAGGCATTTTCCTATATTGGTGTAATCCCTAGACCCTATTAAACTAGTGCCCTTGTAATTGTGAAAGGCAATACAATTTGAATTAGAATAATTTGATCAAACACCCATAGGCGGTGATGACTAGGGCTTGCAAGCAAATTTTAGCAGGTGGAGCCTAAATTTTGTCTTGTTTATCCTTTTATTCTTCTTTTATCCATATTTTCCTATTTTATTCTACATCAACTTGGTATCAGAACATGATCTCCTCCACTCAAATCAAATCAGTACAAAAATAAAAAGAAAAAAAAAAAAAAAAAAAAAAAACTCCACCCATTAGCCCAATTTTTGAAAGAAGAAGAAGTGATATTAGCCCATTAAACATGGAAGCAATCAAGTTCTTTAGCTTTTAGCAACAAGTAGAGTTTTAGTCTTTGTATTTTGTGGCTAAAAATGACTTCCTTTGATAGAGACTTTGAGGAGTAGCTTAAGGAGGATGTTAAAATCCTCCTTAACTCTTATTGAAAAGTTCATTGAGGGTAAAAGTACATCTTGCATTGATTTGGATGGCGCTTGATCCACATTTGCTAACAAATTTTTTACAGCATCGTGTTGTTATCCTCATAATCTTAGTAATGCAATATGCAATTGAAAATTTCATTACTGACCAATGATGATGAGCAAATGAAGGAAATATTTCAGCTGATTGTAGCAACATTTGAAAATTTGTCTATTTGTCTCATGTGCCCAATTGTTACTATACGAAGGAGGTTTCAATTCTTGACACTGTTGCAAAGGTCCGGTCATGCTTGGTGATGCTAGACGTTGAGTGTGATGCATTGATTGTTGAGATGTTTCAAATTTTCTTTAAAATAATTAGGTCCATCTATTCACTTGTTGTATTTTCGGCCATGGTAACAATTATGTCTCTGGATAAATATAAAGAAATTTCCTTGATTCTTCTCAGTCCACTTTTAGCTAGTGTAAGAAAGGAAATTCAAAAAGTTTCACCTACTTTGTAAAAATTGGGGGAGCAAGTAATCACTAAGATTAATGCCAAACAAGACAAAATAATGATATCCACTCAAAAACTACCCAACAACCTTGAGGGTAAAGCTTTACACATAAGAGATAGTAAGGTTGAGGCACCAAAAATTTTGTTATGCAAAGGAGATGCACGTGCCAAAAACTATCCAGTTAGTACAACCAAATTCAAGTTGTTGGTGAGTCAATACTTGATGAGGCAAAAGTTCAGCAAGAGAAGAAAATTTTTGAGGGTGTGTATGATGTGCAGTGGAATTTACTGAATATGCTATAATCAGTCCTTTATGGTGCATGGAGATAAAATACTTGATGAAGTGGAGAAAGTGGATACTATGATGATTCAAGATAAGATTGTGTTGATTTTATACATTGATTTTCTCATTTCCGAAGAGTATCATGATGTGATGGAAAGCAAAGCTTTGTTATTTTACGTGTTCTCAGATGTGGTTCCTATATTGTGGCAAGCATTGCGTGCTAGAGTTCTAATCCTTCTCTTCTTCAAAACTCAAGGTCAAGTTTTCTTCAAACACAAAAGTATGATAGAGGGAGCATTAAAACCATCTAAGATTTTATTTCTGAATGTGAAAATAATTTTTTTTTCAACTTTAAATTTTGAATTTAGTTTTAAGGGATTTGATTAGGCATTTTTCATATTGGTGTAATACCTAAACCCTATTAAACTAGAACTTGTGTAGTCATGAAAGGTAGTACAATTTGAATAAGAATAATTTGATAATTTCAGAATGATGACTTTCTCTTTGTTTGGAGGTGAATGGTGATGTCTAGGGCTTGCACACAAATTCAAGGTGGTGAAGCCTAGTATTTGTCTTGTTTATTCTCTTATTGTTATTTTCTTACCGTGTTCTACATCATATTAATTTCTTACTTATTTAGTAAATTTCTAATTTTTTCAGGCATCAAATAAAATTACTTAGACTTTTGGATTTGGTTCAAGCTATTGCATTAAAATGTTACATAATTACTGCTTGCAGGATAATTGTCATAGAGTAAATACTATTTTAGTTTTGGAAATTTTAAAGACTAAAAAGAAACTCTAAAAGTCGAAGTAAGACTTCACAAGACTCGCGATATTAGTTTTCCATGACAGTTCATCATGAAATCCTACAAAATCCTAGACATCTAGGTATGCACTTCTTGTTATTTAAATTAATGTTGCTAAAAATTTTATCATTAACTACACTGAAATTCCTTTTGAAAATGCTTTATCTGGTTAATTGCAATTCTTAACAACCACAATCAAAGACAAGTTGATAAGTCCCACTAATGCATTGTAAAGAGCACAATTATGACATCACTTGCTGGCTTGCTAATGCTAGTCTTGCCCATCAGATATCTTCACAACTAGGTTATTCCAACATTTGATCATGTTCATCATTCCAGTCATGGAATTATCATCAATTGAAACTTAAGTGGTTATCCTGTCTGTCTTTAGTCCTTGATTAAGAATTATGTAACTAGCCTTGCTTAAGTGGTAAAGTCTCTAAATTATAGGAACAAGTAAATGTAATTCTTTTTTTCTTTTTTTAAAAAAAGGAGCAAACACTTTTGTCCTCTCTTGATGTTACCATTTTCCTATCTGTAATGATGTGATACTGGGGGTAAGATCTCCAATTTGCCAGGTTGTGGTTTTGTATCACTGAATGGTAATTTCAGTTCATTTTAAGTACCGTATCTCAAAAGGCTAAACTGGAGTACTCTATATCTTTCCCTATGATGTCCTACATAGGTCTTGTTTTGAACATACACAGCTACAGTACCCCATTGAGATTTCAAAGAATTGGTTATGTACTCTCCTTATAAATACATGCTTCATCCATATCCTAGAACTTTCTTTTTGAAGTCTCAAATTGCAATCTTTGAGAGAGGGTTCGGTGTGGTTAGCTTATGAAGGGTTTAACCTTAGAGAAGAGCGACATTTAACCACACTATCCAACCAAGGAGGAAAAGGTTATTCCTAACAAGCTCGCAATAACATGAAAAATATAAAAGGTGACACAGAAAAATGGCATCATTTTAATGGGGATTAAACAAAGGTTCAGGCATGGACATTTGAAATTGAAAAGAGTTGGAACTCGTTGAAAAGAAGGTGACTTCTCTCTTTCCCAAAAGAAGGTGGCTTCTCTCTTCCCAAGAGCAATTGCCAAAATACTGGGTTGTACATGCCATTTCCAATTCCTAAGGCATTCTGGGAAGATGTCTCTATGAATATTGTTGGGGGTTTTCCAAAGATGAAAAGGATTATAGTAAGAGTCTAGATGCTTATCATGTGATTAATTTTTACCTTTGAGAGATTGTAAAACTTCATTGTATTTTAAAGACTATGTATGTCATTAAATCAAGAAACTTAAGTTCAAAATCCATTTTGGGCACAACCTTTAGTTGATGTTCGCAACTAACCTTGAACATAGTTCAACTTGTCATCCTCAAATTGATCAAACATAGGTTGCTAGTCAAAGTTTAAGTGGTTTTCTGATAGTTATCCTTCTAACTCAAGTTGAATTGCTTACAATCGGTTTGCTAGCCAAACTACCAATTATAGTCCATTTAAAGTTGTGTATAGTCAAAATCCTATTACCCTTCAAAACAAAAATCCTATTAATGCTATTGACATGAAATTACTGCTTACTACTAATCATTGCAGTGGAGACAATGAGGAAAGAGTTAAGTATATAAAATTGCTACTCATAATTTAGTGGAGACATTAAGGACAGAGTAGAATATATAAAGAAGTTGCATGAAAATGTTCAAGACTGATTTCTAAAACAAATTCAACAGTACCAAAAAAGTAAGCCAACAAACATAGAAAACCAGCAACTTGTAAGGAACGTGATTTGGTGTTGATTCATCTTTAGGAGAATGCTTTCTAGTCGGATATCTTTCTAACTTTTGCCTAGAGTTGATAGTCCTTTCGAGGTACTTCAATGTTTTAACAAAAATATATACAAACCATATAAAGTCTAGTGAATAGGTCTTGTTAGCTGTTTTTAAAATATTTGGTTAAACCTTTACTTTGTATATTTTGTCTTGAAATGTAAGTTATTTCTTATGCATGGAGAGTTGTTCCAAGTAAATCATGTTTAAGTCCTAGATCATGCATGAAATTAAAAGAGAGTATTATTTTGAATTGAAAATTGGCCTTTGGCCTTTCTTATATCTCTTTGCAGTAAACCTTCTACCTAAGAAAATTTTTGTAGACAACTTATTGGAAAATACCTAACAACACAGGATAAACAAAGTCCTTCCTGCTTATTGTTTACCAAAAAAATTGCATCATTGATCAAATTTCTCTCTATGAACAATCAATACCCAAAACAATTTTTTCAGAAACAATCAAATAAATATCAAAAATTTTCATAAGATTTAATGAATGAAGGGGAAAGTTTAAGATTGTGAACCAAATCTTCTAATTTTGTATTACATATAATTTTTTATATTCTCTCATCCTTTTTTTCTCCTGAAAATCAAAATCTATTGACCTTTTATCACATTTCTTGCTATTTTCTAAATGTATTATTTTTTCCTTCTTTATGGGTATCAAGCAATGGAAATTCTAAAATGGAGTTTAAAGTTAGTTCTATTTCCCCAAATTTGAGTGAACAATACTAACAAATTATTTTTTGTTCTTTGTTTTATTTATTTATTTATTTTTTTTTTTGAGAACCTAACAAACTAAATTTGCTTACTCCTTAATGCTGTACGTTACATGGCAGGTAATGCACACATTAGAACGTGATGCAGCACCCTTATATAATATATCATGCCAATTTACAAAATAATGTAGCACCCCCGTATGATTTCATATAAGATGACTTGAAACTTATGTGGCACAAAAAATTTAGGATTTCAAGCAAAAAATAATTATTTTATTTTATCATTAAACCCTAAAAGACTCTTAAAAATAATAATTAAAGCCGAAACAAAATTAAAATGAAAAAAAGAAAAAAAGAAAAAAGAAGAAGATACTTTCATAAGGACATCCTTTCAAGTATAATGTTTAGGCATATCTAATGCAATTAATATAGGCTCTTAAAATTGTGGGTAATTATTTATTTCACTTTTTTTTTCTTTTTTTGAGAGGAAAATTTGTGGGTTGCCTATATACCAGTAACCCAACTTTTAGTGACTTAGGATTTCAGTATATTTTTTAGGTAATAAATGCGAATCTTCCTTTATCATCTTCTAAAAAAATATGATTTTCTTTTATCTGTTTTTTTTTTTTTTTTTTTTTTTTTTTTTGCAAATATGAAATTTAATTGTTAGGTTCTAAAGACTTAGGATTTGATGTATTTAGAACTCTAATGTGTAATGTTGGGAAACCATGATCAAAACAATATATTTAGTCTTGTTTAGGCTTACTCAAAGTTGTTTATTTTATTTAAAGTTGGAATCGAGAGGCTGTAGATGCATTGGTGCATTTCGGCTTGGCTCGATCGATCGAAAGTCGACCAGAATGTTTTTCTGCAAAATTTCTAACTCAACCGTATCTCATTAAATGTTTTAGGTTTTCTGTTTTTACCCTAGGTATAAAAACAAAACCCTAGCCACGTTTTTTAGAGTTGCTCTGGTTGTATTGTTGCTCATACTTTGCGGTTTGTGTGAATTTCTTGTAAGATCTTTGAAAAACTTTCCTTCACATAAACTTAGGGTTTTCAAGGTAGAGGTTACTTTAACATCTTGATGATCAACTTAGTTGCTGTCATAGGAACTTAAAGAATAACAAGCGTGAGTGCTTGTATCTTGTGGAGAATCCTAGAAAAAAGGAGTCTGTGGATTCGGAGCTTGCACATGGTCGTGTCAGTAAGTTTTACTGGTGGATAGCATTAGGAAGTCAAGCGAGGAGCTTGTAAGTCCTTTTGTATGAACTTCGATTCTTTCAAGATAGTGGATTCAGGTTTACCTTGAGGATAGCTAGGTTAAATCCTCCCTAGGTTTTTACCATGTGGTTTCCTGAGTCATCATATCTTGTGTTATTTACTTTTCCGCTGCTTTATATTCTTGATATGATTGTTTGATTGTGATAACCTAAATTCACATAATTAAAACTGGTGTATACTATTAGGCTTGATGTCAAATCACATAACTAAAATCTGCGTGTACATTATGAGGCAAAATTCAAGAAACTTACATGATTGCAAGCTTATGTTCTAGGAAATGTGAGAGTTATATGATGTAACTCTTTAGGTGATAGTCTTTTTTGAATTCTATGTGATGGATTTTGTTGACTTTGTGATTGATTGCTATTCACATATCACCTCGTATATATCTCAAACTTTTGCTAGTTGTACACACTACACAAATTACTCTTTGCTAAACACTGTACATGTTATTGTGTGTGTTTTTGGTCTGACCAACTAAGTTTGCAAAATACCTTGAGATTTATGCTCAACTACTTTGTTGCTTTAGAATTTAAAGGGAGAATGACTGAATTTTTCATTGAAAATCTGGGCTTAAAAATTGGGTTTTTGAAAAAAAATTTCATTTCATACTCATACATTTTGTTCATCAATTTTAATGCTTTGAGGAGTTTGTGTCAAAAATGTGTTTATTCTTTTTCCAAACTGTGTTTTTTTTTTTTTTTTTTTAATTTTGTGCACCTCTGCCTATTTCGATCGATCTATTCTGTTTTTTCGATCGATCGAAAATGTATTTAAAATCCTTTTAAAAGTCTCGGGTTGATTCGATCGATCGAATGTAATTTTCGATCAATCGAATATCGCGAATCAGGTTTTTGAAATATCAGACTTTGACTTGTTCAAATCACTTTTCAAAAAGTTTCAAACCTTTTTCTTTCTCTCTCCGACTCGGCAAGGCTAAAGCTTCTATTTTTTTTTTCTCTATGTCCATTTTACCCCTCCTTTGTCTTTTATTTTCGAGTTTCATGCATTTTTCATGCATTATTCATTAAGATTTTCGGACCAATTATTTTTTGGGGATTTTCATGATTCAACCCTTTTTAAGTGAAATTGATCATTGGGGTTTTGTTGGAATATGATATAAACTTGCTATTGATGGTTTAATTTGATCTATTTTGTGATTTGTGAAAAATTGAAAATCTAGGGTTTGAAATTGATCTGAATTGGGGATTTTGTTCTATTGGGCTAAATTTGATGAAACTGACTTGTTGTTTTGATGAAATTGATCATTCTAATCTATTTTCTAGCATGTGTGATGATCAATTAGTCAAATTTTTTTAAAAATTTTAACAAGTGGTTTTCAATTTTGGGGTTTTTAATTAGAAACTCTATACTTAAGCAAATTTTGTGAAATTGAACTTAAATTGAACTTAGTTTACTACATTAGAATATGCATCATGGCATTGAAATTGTGCATGCATCATATAGATTTTTGTTCTATATTTTTTTTTGTGCTAACTTGCAATCTGCCCTTGGTTTGTGTTCTTTTAGTTTTACCTTTGTGTCTTTGTCCTTTCCTTAGCACTATGCCTAGGAAGACTAGAGCTCGTAGGTCTATTCCCTCACTTTCTCCTTCCCCACCTTCTTTTGACCGTGAGAGGTTTCCGAGTGAGAAAACCAAGAGATTTTTGAGAAACTGAACCTTAAGAGAAAGATTTGGGCTGAGCGTTTTGTTGTGTTAGATGAGCTTGATCTTGCCATTAGGGCAAATTTTAAGCGTCGGGTCTGGTTATCTCTGTTGGATATTTCTGATCCTCCTCCTCCAGCTACCCTGATTAGAGAGTTCTTTTCGAACATCTCTATCCGCATCTATGATCCCAAAACTTTGGTAAAGAGTTGGATACGAGGTGTAGAGTACACCATTACTCCTGCTGTAGCGGCTGATGCTCTAGGGGGTACCTTTGGTCCAGCACCCTGTCTACCCTTATAATGAGTCTCATCTTTTGAGTGATGTCATGTCTTACATTACTGGGTCTTTTATCCAATAGAGTTCTGATCCTCGGATCACTACTGCTGAACTATCTGAGTTGCATTATCTCTTCTTTAGAATAGCTTGTCACTCTATTTGGTCCATTTCTCATCTTTACATCATTCCTCTCGAGTGGTGTGTCTTTTTGTATGCTCTTGTTACCGATGCTCCTATCAGTTTTCCTCATTTGTTCCTTCGTTCTTTGAACGAAATTTATAGAAGTTCATCTTCCTCTTATGCTCTTGTCCATCCTATTTTTATTCATAGGATTTTGTTATATTTTGATCTTGGTGGTTTCCCTTCTTCTGAGCCCGTACATGTTATTGCTCCCATAGATGCATCTTTTCTTAGACAGAGGGCTACTCATCTTCGAGTTGGCTCTAAACACCTTAGGTCTGAGCCTTCTGGTAGCGCACCTCCTCCTTCTTCTTCTACAGGTCCTACTGGTGAGGATGTTCCTGATCCTGTTGGTGATGCTACTGCTGCTGATGTTCCTCCACCTCCTTCGGATGACTTTGATATATGTTGTACCTTGGAGACTGTCATGACCGTTCAGGCGGCTCATGGTCAGATTTTGGTGGACTTGCTTGATAAGATTCGTGCTTTGCGAGCCGACTAAGCGCATCTTCGTTCACCCTCACCATCTCCTTCTGACGATGGCATGTAATTGTCCTTTGGCATTCCGTCACAAAAAATGGAAGTAGAGTTTTGATACTGTAGAGGAGTTTTTGTAGTTAGGGTGAGTATTTCTTTTGTTTTGCGGAGCTAGTGGAGATATTAGATTGTATCTAGGTGCTTCATTTTGTATTTCATTTTTTTTTTTTTTTTTTGGTTATTCATGTTAGGGGGGGTTACATTGTTTTTGATATAAATGATTCTTGTTTCTTGTGTTCACTGCTTATTGATTTATATTTATGAGTTATTCATTGATATATGTTTTTATTATGTGTTGTATGAAACATACAAGAATGTCATATCTGTTGATTTACTGTTTTCTGTCACACATGCGTTTATGTGTTTGTTAAGTGTTTCAGGAATATACAAGTTGATTCAATTGAGTTACTGTCTACACTTGCAACTGATGGATAGTAGTTAGGATTGAATTTGTGTTTATAAGCATTATTTTTGTAAAGGGCTTTTATTTGTAAACTTTGAACTTTTAAGTTGTGTTTTGTCACGGATTGCTAAAGGAGGAGTTTGTTAGGTTTTAAAGATTTAGGATTTGATGTATTTAGAACTCTAATGTATAATGTTGGCAAACCATGATCAAAACAATATGTTTAGTCTTGTTTAGGCTTGCTCAAAGTTGTTTATTTCATGTAAAATTGGAATCGAAAAGCTGCAAATGCATTGGTGCATTTCGGCCTGGCTCGATCGATCGAAAGTTAGACTCGATCGATCGAAAGTCGGCCAGAATGTTTTTCTGCAGAATTTCCAACTCAGCCCTATCTCATTAAACGTATTAGGTTTTCTATTTTTGCCCTAAGTATAAAAACAAAACCCTAGCCACGTTTTTAAGAGTTGCTCTGGTTGTATTGTTGCTCATACTTTGTGGTTTGTGTGAATTTCTTGTGAGATCTTTAAGAAGTTTTCCTTCACATAAACTTAGGGTTTTCAAGGTAGAGATTACTTCAACATCTTGATGATCAACTCAGTTGCTGCCATTGGAGCTTAAAGAATAACAAGCGTGGGTGCTTGTATCTTGTGGAGAATCCAAGAAAGAATAAGTCTGTGGATTCGGAGCTTACACGTGGTCGTGTCAGTAAGTTCTACTGGTGGGTAGCATTAGGAAGTCAAGCGGAGAGCTTGTAAGTCCTTTTGTATGAACTTTGATTCTTTCAAGATAGTGGATTCAGGTTTACCTTGAAGATAGCTAAGTCAAATCCTCCTTAAGTTTTTACCGTGTAGTTTCCTAGGTCATCATATCTTGTGTTATTTACTTTTTCGCTGCTTTATATTCTTGATATGATTGTTTGATTGTGATAACCTAGATTTGCATAATTTGATTAAGTTAATTACTTGGCTAATTAACTAGGTTAATCTGGTTGGTTTAAGGGGTCTAAAACCGTTCATTAATCATCTACATAATTATCACTTATCAAAATAATAATAATAATAATAATCTACATATTTATGAATAGGAATTTGTTATGATCATGTTTGTATATGGAACTATTTATTCTATCATTTAAAGAAAATATAATGTGGCAAGGTTCTAATGAAGGATTTTAATGTAAAATAGAATTTAAAATAAATTAAAAATATAAATTATAATAATGACGTCCAAATTGTAAGGACTCAAAAACTTATGTGATAAAAGTTTATGAGGTCAACCAAAAGTAAAACTCCGCTAAAATGCACATGAAAATATATATGATATTTTTTCTCTATTTTATTCTATTTACAATGTAAATATGAAATATGAAAATTATGATAGTTATTAACTAGCATTTATTATGATTTTATTTGTGTATAGAACTATATTCTAGCATTAGCTATTTATTGTGATTATTATTGTATAGGAACTAAACATTCTATCATTTAAAGAGAATGACCAAGTTTGGCTACAATCTCAGTTGCATCCTTATGCTTCAACCTCCTCTAAGACACTGACATGTGTTATTGTTACACATGACTCACTTAATCACACTTAACCCAACCAATACTTGTCATGTGCATTGCAAACATGCATGTTAGTTTCTTAGATGAAGTTAAAGCCTAAGGTTGCAACAAAATTTGTAGCCAAACTTTGTCTTAAAGAGAATATGATTACAAAATATAATTTAAATTTAATTAAAAATATATAATAAAATAATAACATATAAAATTGTAAGGCCTCAAAGACTTATGGCACAATATTACGAAGTCAACCAAAAGTCTAATTTTGGTTTTTATATATATAATAGATCATAGAAAACTTTAACAAAATATGTTTTTTTTTTTCTTTTGTTTTTTAATAAATATAAAATTTGACAATTATGGTAATTATTAATAAGCATAGTCAACAATCTTTTTGTTTTTATGTATGGACAAATTGGTCATCTAGCTAAGCAATGTCCAAAGAAAATGGTAGATGTGTATGTGACTTCTGGACAAATATAATGGCAAAGAGTTTGTTGATGATGTCGTTCAACCTGTATTTAATAATAATGGGGTTATGCAAAGTTGGGAGATTGAATTGAAGAAGGTGATTGCTAAGTGATCCATTGAATACTTGTAATTCCTAAAACTGACTCAAACAAGGGTTGATTTGGTTATAGCATCTTCAAGTGCACATGCAAGTCCAATGTTAAGGTATATTCCATTAACATTGATAGAAAGTTTTAAGAACATTGTTTCACAAGAAATGGTGGACAAGATTAAGTTGAAGATTAAAGCCTTAACAAAAAGTATGGTTTAAGAAAGGTAAAGAGGTAAAGGTAACTAAAGATATCTTGTTTCTTTTGAAATGGGAAATTATTTAAGTATGAAATTTGGTGCGATATTGTTGCCATGGACGTTAGTCATCTCCTCCTTTGGTGTAGCCTTGGTGATATGATGGGCATGCTATCCATGATGGCCATAGAAATATATATTCCTTTAATATATATTCCTTTAAAATTAGAAAGTTTGAATATGTCCTTTTGCCAATTAAGAAGGAAAGAGCTCTCAAATCTTTCAAAGAAGAGGGCAGTTATTTTCTTATTTTTTCCAATTGGAATATAAGATAAAAGTACTAGAGTGGTGCACATGTTGGTGGCTAAAGAAAAAAAGGAAGCTCGTTAGTGTACTCTATAGCCTACCTAAAAAAGTGCACTATCTAATCAATCTAAAGGAGCATGAAGAATTGAATAGGCAAGTTATGGTCCTCGTGGAGATTTTGAAGAAGGGATATATTAGAGAAAACATGACTCCTTGTGTAGTACTAACCTTACTCATGCCAAAGGAGGATGGCACTTGATAGATTTGCATTAATAGCCACACTATGAACCAAATTATTATCAAATTATCTGATCATATTCCAAGAATTGATGACTAAAGACATATTGAAGAGCAAGAGAATGCCTAAAGAACTTTAGAATGAACCTATTGATTATGCAATCTATTTGTCTAATTTTTTCCCACTTTCTTGTGTTTGGGAGCATAGCATATCCACATGTACTAGATCAAGAAAGGTCCAAGCTAGATAATGAGAGCAAAAATTATGTCTTCATTCGCTATGATCCGAGCTCTAAAGGCTATAAGTATAAAAATCCGAGCACTAAAAAATTAATTGTCAATTGGGATGTGGAATACAATGAAGAAGGTATGTGAAATTGGAGCACCCAAGAAGAAGAGAAATATCATTTCTTTCCATTACTTGAAGAGAAAGAGCATTTGAATAAAGTTCAAGAAGAGCCGATGCTCCACCTCCATCACCAAAATCTCCCATTTATGAAAGTCCATCCTCATAATCATCACTAAAAGCAAGTGACCAAGAAGAATGAGAAGTCTACGGATCTCTATGATTCAATAAAGAATATAGATGATCTAATGCTCTTTCATCTATTTGCTAATTGTGAACCTACAAGAATTAAAGAAGTTGTGCAAGATAAGAAATGGATGAAGAGATCAAGGTAATAAAGAAGAGTGATAAGTGGAGGTATCTTGATTGTTTGTTTGTGTAAAGTTGTGATTTACAACTATGTTTTATATTGGCTTTATTCTATGACAAAAAGTGTTGTATTTGCATTAATTCATTTCCTTGTATTTTGTGGGATTTTATTGTATTAGGTTTAGTAGTTGGTGAAGAATCAGTGCAATTTCGCAACTCGCAAGAAGCTCTCAAGTAAAGGTTCCTGCAAAAAAGGCACGTGAGAAGCACATGCTAAAAGCTGAAGAGTTATGTCAGGCTGTCAGTTTCGCGAGTGTCTCGCGAGAAGGGCCAACCCGCGAAGTACCTGCAAAACTCTCTGCCTGGAAGATTTTAAGTGTGACTTTCTTACCCTTCGCCCATACTATATATGCTCTCTTTACCCACAAAAGTAAGAAAGGCTATACAGAGAGAAAAACCCTAGATAGATTTTATACAACACAACACACCCATCTTTTAGAAAGAGAGCTACTCATCCTTAGTGAGAAATCATTGTAGCCTCTTCACCTTCCTTCTCCCATTATCATGCCTTAAGAAGAGATTTGCACCCAAACACAACCCACACCTATTCAGAGTTTAGAGAGTGTTTTGGAACTTGTGAAGCTTTGAGGATTTGCCAAAAGAAGTTGATGAGGCTTGGCGGATGCAATCGGGCGTATCGTGAGATCCGAAAATCTAGAGATTACATGACTTCGAGAAGTCCGTTGGTCGCAGGAGCTTGGAGGGCTCAAGTACATTGGGTAGACTAGGCTCGGAGGGTCTTTTGTTATTCGTATACTCCAACTTTATTCTCTAAGGGATCGATTTCGAATTGGAGGGTCGCGGAGAGGTTTTTCGTCGAGTTCTTTAGTTTCCTCTTGGTATTATCTTGTGTTTTCATCTCATTTCCCTTGCTCTTGTGCTTTACATTTATTGTTTGTTGTTCATATTTATGCACTAGAGTAATATCGGTTCATTGTGCACATTTACTCTTATTTTCACACTTTGATTAAGTAAGAGTAAAAACAATCTAGCCGTAATTTAAAATTTGGGATCTAAACAAGCTTTTGTGTTTTTAGCACAAATTTGAGCCCTTTTAGTTTGTACATAAATGATTTGATTTTTATAAGAAACAATCCAACTAAGTTTGAGAAATTCAAGAAAGCAACAACTAAGGAGTTCGAAATGACAGATATTTGGCTTATGAAGCAAATGGAAGATGTGATATTCATTTCCCAAGAAGGATGTGCTAAGGAGATGTTGGAAACCTATTGGTTCCTAAAGGGGATGGGTGGGAAGTGTTTGAAAATGGATGTGAATTGTAGGTGAATTGACTTAAAGGCATTGAGAAATATTAAGAGCGAAAGGAAATGCAATAAGGAAGAGTTAAGTGCTTACAATTCACATCCATTTTCATACACAGCTTTATCATAACCCATGGCTTTATCCTTTTGATTACTAATTAAGCAAGTGCTCTCACCGACTGTGTGATTATAGTGTTACATGTGCCAATAGCTCTAACTAAATCTATCCTAATCCCAACATGTGTAACTAACTAACTGTATCCTATCTTGGGTCTAACTTTTAATTGAATGGATGAAATTTCAAGAAGTATTAGGAGATTACAACAGATATGAGATTCCTAACATTCCCCTCCCTTTCAAAACAACCCATAAGGTGTTGTTCGTCGTCGTCGTCATCAAAGGAAATCTTCCAATGGATCAATATCTTAGTGACATCTTAATCACCATATTCATACACTTCTCTTTGACTAGTGGTCTCATGTACTTTCAAAATCCGCTTAAATTCTTGAGCCTTCAATGGTTCTTTGATCTTCAAGGTCTTATTGTTTCTTTAGACCTTGGAATGTTCTTGAATCCTCGAGCCCCCATTTGATTCTTGAACCATTGGAATTGTTGGCTCTTGCATCTTTGATTATTGAGTCACTGACACTTGGATTTCTGATTCTTGAATTGTGAACTCTTGAGTGGCAGCCTTTATTGGTGCATTAAGAATTGGTTCTAAGTCCTCCGGCATGAAATTCACGGGCTTTTGCATCATGGATTCTTGGGTGATAATCTCCTTTGATGCATCAAGGATTGGTGTTCAAAACCTGTCTTGTAGCGCATATGAAATCCACCCAATTTTTACATAAT
Source organism: Quercus variabilis (assembly GCA_030445155.1). Classification (NCBI taxonomy): domain Eukaryota; kingdom Viridiplantae; phylum Streptophyta; class Magnoliopsida; order Fagales; family Fagaceae; genus Quercus; species Quercus variabilis. Next base: position 23,682,855 of record CP129455.1, on the reverse strand, counting down.
CCCAATGCCTGCACATTTTGAAAATATTCCCACGCCTCTCCTCACATGTAATAAGAGGCAATGAAAAATATGAGATGTGGTGGCGTGTTTTCTAGAGCAAAGAGTTCATAGAACTTAAGAAGCCACCAAAAAGGATCTCCACCTTTGAATGTAAACTCAATGACAACTTGATGAGTTGCAACAAATTTGGTCATTTCAAGATCAACGGCTCTGATACCATTTGTTAGGACCCAGATGGTTCCTAAGGGAGATGGGTGGGAAGTGTATGGAAATGGATAGGAAATGCAAGTGAGTTTACTTAATTCGAGGTAGTCTCTCTCCATAAAGAAATATTATTAGAGAAAGGAAATGCACTAAGCAAGCAATTGATTTTTTTTTTTTTTTTTTTAATGTTACATATTAAGGTAACATGCAAATATTTATAAAATCCAAGCTCTTATCTTGTTGGCCACACATGGCTTAATCCTATTGGCTTATTAATATAGCATGCACTCTCACCAATTAACCCAGATGATTATAGTGTCGCATATGCAAAGAGCTCTAACTAACTTTATTCTAATCCAAACATGTGTAATTAACTAACTAAATCAATCCTATCTTGGGATTAAGTTCTAATTGAAGGGATGGAGCTATAAGAAGTATCAGGATATTAAAACAAATATGAGATTCCTAACATGAGATCCTCAAGAAATTTTAGATGTCAAATTACAAACTAGTTAGTACTTTTGTGGAATGTGGAGTGAAGTTGTTAAAGCATGACAATAGAGAGAGGGTAAATCAAACATTCTTCAAGAGTTTGGTTGGAAGTCTGAGGTAGCTAATATGCACAAGACCAAACATTCTCTTTGGCACTGGACCATTTAGTTGCAACATAGAAGTACCAACTATGACTCATTTGAAGACAACCAAGAGAATTCTTCGCTATATAAATGGTACACTAGATTTTGGACTATTGTATTCACCCTCTAAAGAGTTTAAACTTGTTGACCACAGCAATAGTGATTAGGCTGGGGACACTGATGATAGAAATAGTGATAGTGGGTTTGTATTCTATATGAGTGATATTGCATTTGCATGGACATCCAAGAAGCAACCAATTGTGACTGTATGTTGCTACTACCTCTAGTGTTTGTCATGCAATTTGGCTTAGAAATTTGTTGAAGGAGTTGCAAATGTTGCAAGCAAAAGCTCCGAAGATATTTGTGGACAATAAGTTAACACTAGCTCTTGTAAAGAACCTAGTCTTTCAATGACCAAAGCAAGCACATGGATACCTAGTATCATTTTATTTGAGGATGTATTGCTAGAAAGGAAATTCCACTTGAGTTTGTGAAGTCACATGATTAGGGAGCATATATCTTCACCAAGCCACTAAACTATGACACCTACAAGATGAGAGCCAAATTTGTGGGGATCAAAAATTAAGTTTAAGAGGAGGTGTTGAAAGTTAAACATAATTTTTGTTATGAAAATCTATTTTGTTTACGAAAATGAGTTAGTTGAAGAGTTAAAGATACATAAAATAATAAGGCAAGTTTATGTAAAGAATGTATAGAGGTTTTTTTTTTTTTTTTTTTTTTTTTTTTTTTTTTTGGTGGAGTCATATAATATACACATGGAAAGTGATGGTTGGACATGGAGTATATATACCTCATGCATCCGTCAATTTTTAAAAAGTGTGAAAAAAGAGAAATACAATTATTTAGGAGTTTTTTTTTACTCTCTCTCTCTCTCTCTCTCTCTCTCTCTCTCTATGTGTGTGTGTGTTTTGTGAGTGTGAATCACTTTCTTTGAGTGGTGCATGAGTGTTTGAGAGTGCACACGGCAAAAGACCCACCAATGTTTTTCCAACAACCCTAACTAGTTTATTGTGAATCCATAACCAATCCTTAAATTTTGAGAATAAAGCTTAGTTACTTTTGAGGATCCATAACCGATTCTAAACTTTAAAGTAAGGCTTAGTTATTTTTGTTGTTGTCGTGGTTCTTGTAATGCTTATATATTTCATGTATAGTAAAGTAATTTCTATCATTTTTCTCAATCCAGACTACTTGACAATTTCAATTTGTATATTGCACACTCTTTGAACTTTCATCATACACTTGCAATGTAAGCCTAATGGTGTTATTTGCTAGTGGAAGAACACTACAACTAAGTGGATTTAACATGTACATATGTGATATTACTATAGAAGATAGGAAGAGAATTTATTTAACGAGATCAGAGCTCACTTTTGTGCTGGAATCTTTAGCATTAGATTTTATGTATACATAACCAAAAGTGTTTCAATTGATATATGTTACTCTAACCAAAAAATTATAATCTTTAACGTTGCTCCTAAGTTAGAGCCATATAATTTGTTAGGTTCTAAAGACTTAGGATTTCATGTATTTAGAACTCTAATATGTATTGTTGGCAAACCATGATCAAAAAAAGTTATTTAGTCCTGTTTAGACTTGCTCAAAGTAGTGTTGTTTATATAAAGTTGGAATCGAACTGATGCAGAATTCACTGTGCATCTCGACCTAGCTTGATTGATCGAAACTTAGGCTCAATCAATCAAAAATCGGGCAGATGCATTTTTTCTACAAAATTTCCAACTCAGCCCTAACTCCTAAAACGTTTAAGGTTTTATGTTTTTCCCCTAGTATATAAAGAAAACCCTAGCCACGTTTTTAGAGTAGTTCTGGTTGCTCATATTGCTGTTGGTGTGAATCTCTTGTGAGATCTGTGAGGAGCTTTCCTTCACACAAGCTTAGGATTATCAAGAAGGAGATTTCTTCAAAATCTTAATGATCATTCAGTTGCTGCCATGAGAACTTAAAGATACACAAGCGGGTGTGCTTGTACTTGCTGGAGAATCCAAGAAAGAAGAAGTTCGTGGTCTCGGAGTTTGCACGTGGTTATGTCAGTAAATTTCTACTGGTGGGTAGCAATAAGATGTTAGCGGTCTAAATCTTATTATAAAACTTCAATTCTTTCTATAGTGGATTCAAGTTTACTTTGAGGATAGTTAGATTAAATCCTCCCCAGGTTTTTTACCGGTTTGGTTTTCCTGAGTCATCATATTTTTATGTTATTTATATTTCCGCTGCTATATACTTAATATGATTGTTTGATTGTGATAACCTAGATTTGCATAATTTGACTAACTTAATCACTTGATTAATTAACTAGGTTAATTCAGTTGTGTTAAAGGGTCTAAGAACTGTACATAATTCATTGAGATTCGCATGATGATTTATGAAGAAATTCTTACGGTAATGCTGTGAATAGATTAGTCAGGATAACAAAAGTGGATTTAATCAGGTAGAAGTGCAAAAGTACAAAGACCATCAGGCATTAAGGGAAGAGTTCTTTTTTTTTTTTTTGGGGGGGGGGAGAGCACAAACATTAAAGGCAGAGTTGAAGCGGCTAATTGAAGTTTTACAATAAGCAAGTGCAACTCTAAAACTCAGAGTAAATAAAACATTAGGTTATAAGCTAATAAGCAATAATTAGCAATATTCAAAGACAAAATAACTTTTGCAAAAAAAAAAGAAGACAAAATAACATGCTTATTATAGAACTTCAAAACAAGACGTTAAACCCTTCGAGGTAAGAATTGCAAACTGTTTGCTTGGTTTACCAAAAAAAGAAAACTGTTTATTTGTCTTTTTTTCTTTTTCCTTTCCCTTTTCTTTAGACAGAAACCATAAGATTTTGCAGTACTTTTTCACTTCTTGATTTGATGCTACATAGTACTATGTTTTAAATTACTTTCTCTTTATTTAATGCTACATAGTACTATTTTTTAAATCACTTACTTGGTTGTTCAGTAAAGGATCTTTATTTTGAGCAGTTGGGTCTCTCACTCTCTCACACACACACACCTTAGAAATCATAAAATCGTAGTGAATGCATGAACAAAACGATCAAGGAATGGACAATGACATATTTTTCTATAGATAGAAAAAAGGGCTTTTATCTCTAGTCATAAAAATGAGAGAATAAATAGGGTTTTTCTATAAGTAGAAAGAAGTGTGAGAAAGAGATTGAAACCTTGAGCTGGCGTATTCAAAGAGCTTTCCTGTAGCAGAAAAGACCATGAGACCAATTTCAGCATCGCAGAGAGTAGAGAGCTCAAAAGCTTTCTTAAAAAGTCCTCTCCTCCTCTTTGAGAATGTCACCTGCCTTGCCGTCGTGTTGTCAATCTTCTTAATCTGAATTCGCACCCGTGTCATTTTCCCAGATAATAGCTTATCAGACCCTTTACTTCAAAGTTCGAACCAAATTATTAGCCCAACCTTGTATTCCAGAAATAGAAACTATTTGCATACAAAGCCGCCAGACACAGAGAGAGAGAAAGAGAGAGAGAAGAAAATTATGTAGAGAATAGTAAAAAGATAAATCACTAAATGTTAGGGGTTTCGGAATGGTAAAGACCATAGAGAAATAAAATAAAATCTATGTATTATTGTACGGAAGAGGAATTTTGTCTTTGATAGGAGTTTAAACAAAGTATCAGATCAAAATATAACAAATCGAACTGCACCTGCTTTTTTTTTTCTTTTTTTCTTTTTTCCTCTTTTATGAAAAAAACTGCCCTTACTCAACCAATAAAAGATGGAAAATATAATATTTACCAAAAATATTATATATAAAATATAACAAATCATGCTGCGCTTACCTTTTCTTTTCTTTTCTTTTCCTTTTTCATGAAAAAAACTGTACTTTACCTATAAAAGATGGAAAAATAAAATAAAATAAAATCTGAGCAGGGATGTACCCCACAGGCCTATACAACCCACATAACTAACAAAACTGTTGTTTTAAAAAAAAAAAAAAAAAAAACTGTTGTGTGGCATGGAAGTACACTAGCTTAATTTTAACATTGAATTTATTATTCATAAATTATCTATTAAAGATATTTTCTTAATCTTTTTTAATGTTACATCGTAATTTAAAGATGAACAAAACCATAATAAAAGTTAAGTTATAATTTTTATGTATTCTTATTTTCGTTTCTGTATATATTATTTAAGTTCCTTTATTTACTCTTAAAAAAAAAAAAAATCCTTTATTTACATTTGAATCTAGTTTTTCCATCTATCTCCATCTGATTGTACCTTTAAGTCATATTTCTCTCCAACAGAAAATTACGTCATTTTCCGGAAGAATTACATTGAAAATATACATAATTTAAATGACTAAATTATTTATAAAAAAAAAATTAAACTATAAGAACAAAATTGAAAACTAGTTATGGTTAGATGATGCAATTTGTATTTAGTCTTTTAGAAAGTTAGGTCAGGAACCTTATGAGTGAGCATTAGCATATGGGGATACAGGGAAAAAAAAAAAAAAAAAAAACTTATTTTCCATTATCAAACACTACTTTATCTATTTTACCAACCTATTTTACAACTCACCCTATATCCCAATTTTTATTTGTACATACAACCCAATAAAATAATATAAACTACCTAATAAAATAATAAAAAAAGTATTATTATCCCTCTCTTTCCCTCACTCACTTTCTCTCTTCACACTCAACCACATATTAAAAAATATATATATATATATATATATTTTTTTTTTTACAACCTATGAATAGTAAGGTTGCATATATGCAATCTTACTATTCATAGGTTGCAAATTTTTTTAAGTTTACAAACCCGGATGGAGTAGGTTTTGGGTGGCTTAAGTTGTAAAATAATGCTAGTGCTTTAAGTCATATTACCCAATTCTTTCGTAGAAGAGAATTTAAATTCAAATTATATATATATGAGATGAGTTCAAGTTACACCTGGTGTAACTTTAAAGAATTACACATTTTCTAAACCTTTAGATTTAAGCAGATTCAACTATATATATAAAAAAAAAAAAAAAGGGCTCATTAATGCTAATATTTTGATTAGGATATCTTTTATTATTCTTTATTTATGACATTTCATACCTATCTATATTCCCAAAATAACTCTCTCTCCCTTTCTCCTCCACCTCATGATATATAGAAGAGCACTAAATTGATGAATACCAAAATGATCATCCCGAGGGTGTATAGTGTTGCACTGGTGCATAAAGTGGTCATGGTGATCATGTGAATGAGTTTTTATTTTACTGTGTTGACAACAAAGGAAAAGCAAGATAGGGAATTCATTGTAGGGAATTCATTGTAGTCCATTAATGCTTGGGATTTCTATATATACATGTTTTGTATATACAAGTTTTACTACAAGTTTTATGTCAAAAGTATTAAAAAAAAAAAAATTATAGTCTATATTTAAATAATTCAAAATAAACTATAATCTAATATAGGGTTGAGTTTAAATTACACTTGGTGTAACTCTAAGCACACTTAGTGTAAGTCTAAACAATGTTACACCGACCGATATTTTTTAATTAGATGTGAATTTTGACAAATCAACCATTGGATTACATGATCTTTGTATATTCTCCATACTTACAAAATTTCAAGGTAATCAAAAATCAATAGTCATGTTATCTATTAATTATATAAACTAAAGTTTTTATAATTTAAAATAATGCATAAAAGATGAGTTTTTTGATCGAATAGTAAATAATATCCGATTAGTATGAAAATTGGCATACATGTTAAGAAAATATAGAACATGTAATCCAACGATGTAATTTTCAAAATATAAATTCATTAACAAGTTTTTGAGTAGTGTAACATTACTTAGAGTTACATCATGTATAACTTGAATCCAACTCATATATATATATATATATATATATATAACTCTAGAAAGGTGGTTTGCGGTTGAATTTGAAAACTAGAGAGATTAAAATAAAGTTGGCCAAAATGCAAAATTCACTCTTTAAGTTTCACCAATTTTCATTTCAGTCTTATAAATTTAAGTTTTATCATTTCAGTCCTCTAAATTTCATTCATTTTCAATTAAGTCCTCTGTTAATATGCAGTTAATTTCTACTGTTAACTTCTATTTTTTTAATTAACTTATTTTAATTAATTTCTTTATTTTAGAAAAACATTAATTTAAAAAAAAAATTGAATGTACTATTAATTGAATGTAAAGTGATTTTCATTTTCATGAAATTGCTTTACAAAGGCATGAGACTAGAGAGTTCAAAAGAAATTGGAAAACTGTCGTTTAATTATATACTCTAAAACTCTAATTTTGATGGGATTCTATTGATTTCATTTTAGTCATCTTATGGGTAAAATGTAATAATTGAAAGATTGAAAAATTAAATTGTAATTGGACAATATCATAATGTGGATATAGTGGCAGAGGATCAAAGGGGCCGGGGTGGGGGTGGGGAGGGTAACCCAATTTTTTTTTTTTAAATCTTGAATATTTCTTTCTTTTTCTTTTTTTAATCCTAACAAATTTTATCAAAAAAATCTTATATATATGAAATGGCAAAGTAGAATGACTTCTAACATCCTAAATCTTAGTTAAAAATTTTAGATATCTATAAGTAAAATTATTATTTTAAAGTATATAATTTATTTAAGAAAGTTTAAGGTTATTTATATATATATTTAAATAGAATCACAATTTCATTAGGGTTGGACATTTATAAATTATAATGAATTTGTTTATGCTAGCAATTATCTCAAGTAATAATGAGAAAACAAACAAGGGTTTTGTTCTTACACTTTTGTAGACACCTAATTTTACAACCTCTATTTAACCTCATCTGGAGACAAAGGGATAATTTTACATCCTGAAGGTAAAATCGTAGCCTTTGACTGTAATTTCAATCGCTTCATATAAAAAAAATCTTAAAATCTTAATAATCAAAACTATGGGTCACAGGCTCCAATCGAAACCATTGGATTAAAAGATATCATGAAATCAAGTTTTAACTACTAAGATATATCCACAAAGTTGAGTCTGATCACGTGTGATTTTGAACAATTGATTTTAATTAGTACCATGAGTATTCAACTTAAAATCAAAGAGGTGTCATAATCCTATTCGATTGAACTATAAATCATTGCAAGGTTGCATGCACTTCATTAATTCAATTATCAAATATTAATGATTTCTCAATTATTGTTGTAATTATTTTTTTAAAGGTGCAATTAGGCAAAATTAAGAGATTTTATGGCCCTAATAAATTTGGTTGGGTTAAAATGACATTTGCTCACTCTTTTGTCAATATCCTTGAATCATTACTAATGAAAAGTTAAAAAGTCTTTTTTATTATTTATTTATTTTTTTTTTTTTATGTGTTGCTAATTATTTGAAAATAATAGGTTTAGACAAATGGTTTTATCATTTTATTTTTATTTTTATAATTCAATTGTTGTAAGATGAGTATTTGTCAATTAAGCTACAATGCTCTTGGCAAAAGGTTATATAATTTAATGGCCTTAAGTTTTAGACCCAAAAAATGTAAAAAGAAAACCAACAATACTACTAAATATATCAAAATGAAAATTTCATTTATATCATTTAAACTTACAAAGAGAGAAATAGAAAAAGAGAAAGCTCTTTTTTATTTCTGTTTGGTAGAATTTACTTTGTAACCCTATGTTTTGGAAGTGTCAATTTGTTTTCTTCATTATGTATAATATAATGGAGAAAACCCATTTATAATATTATAATAATAACGGAGAAAACCCAGGCCAAGAAAGTACAATGATAAATTTTCCAAATCGAAGGAGTGAAAAAATAACGAAAATGTTGAAACGGGTGTAATATATAATACTGGAATCAAATTAGTAAAATAATAGATTTAGTTCCAGTAAGACAAATGGAGAGCTCAACATCTAAACTTTTTCAACAAGAGAAGAGATAAAGGGACTGGATTTTTAAGGCCGTGACTTTTCTTATTTTTTGAAGAAGCGGGCCCATGACTTAAATATAAAAATGGACCACAAAATGGTGCAGGTACTTTTTCAGATACAAAAATGGCACAAAGTGATAAGCTCCACGCATGTTGTTCCTTATGCCTGGGATAAACTGGCCCAGCACTCTTTTCACTTGTTCTACTCAAGAGTACAATTTCTATAAAAATCTTTTAAGTTCAATACCTACTTTGATTAATTTAGCTTAGAGTCTTGATGATTTTATAAAAATCTTTTAAGTATAATACCTACTTTGATTAATTTAGCTTAAAGTCCAATACTGGATATTGGGAAAATTTTTATTTTATTCAAGTGTGCTCTAGATCAAGTTTCAATAATTGTTGACCTTTAGTTTTAAGAGGTCACACTCAACTAATTTGATGTTAAGATTATCAACCAAAAAAAAAAAAACCTACTTTGATGTTAAATATGTTCATGTTTTCTTGTTATACCAAAAAATAAATATATTTGGTGAGATTTCTGGTTGTAAACTTACTAGCATTAAAACATTAAAAATAAATATCACTTCTCCAAAAGTAGAAACACATGAAAATTATTGAGTATGCTATTGGTTGCTATTTTTAGTAAAGTGAGAAAAATGGACTAAAAAGAGTCATTCACAATTGTTTAATCAATTGCTTGCTTGAAGAGTCATACACACATCTAGGAGATAATCAATTATGTACTAGAAGAGTTCTAGCACCCCCAAAACAAAACCAAAAAAAAAGAAAAACAAGAAAGGAATGACATTTGATTTATTCGTCTTAACTAGCCCTAAGATTTTAAAAGTTTTTTGATGATTTTGCTTCATGGTGATCGGTGAATACCAAATTATATTCATTTGATGCAGTTTTGACAACAACCAAAAACATATAATTTAAAATCTTGCTTTATTTTATATATATATATATAGAGAGAGAGAGAGAGAGAGAGAGAAGACAAGATCTAGTTAAATATGGATGAAACCTGTGAAGTACTAATCTTGAGTTGCCAAGGAAGACTAGGAAATAGAACAATCCAACCTAGAAAAATTCAAAATTCAAAATTAAAAACAAAACAACAAAAGAAAAAAGAAATCAGTGGGGGCAAATTAATATCATGAATTATGATATCACTTTTCTCAAGTTGGTGCAAGAACCTAGATTGCAAAATCAAAGGAAGCTCACCGAAGTCTTATTGCAAGCAAGATTGACTTGAAAACATTTTTAGACCTTAAAGGCTTAAAACGAGTGTACTCAAAAGCACCATTCTTGATAAAGAAATGTTGTGGCAAATATGCAATATTGACAATCACACAAAGATAAACAAAACCTATTGCAGAATTATGAATCAATTTATCAATAGTATGACTTGCCATCAATCTCAAACCTACACTCAACCTTTTCCAACACCCTCTACTTCATTTTCCATTGTAACAAATTGACCTTTGATTCATCCATAAAAATGATTAAGCATCCAAAATTTACCACATACACATGCAGACTCTTAGAATCAGCTGGAGGAAACAAAATGGTCTTACAAAAAATTAATTACAACTCTAAGCTAGGATTTGTATTTACTTAGCCATGGCCTTTTTTCTTTTGTATATTTGAGAAAAGAGAATCCATGTATGCTTCTTGATCTTCGCTATACTTCAAATTCATTTAGGAAAAGGTAGCCTGCAAGACATAGAAAGATGCACTAAGGCAAAGAGTTTCTCTATATTAGTAGCATGCATTTCTAGGCATGCAGTCAATGACGATAGTTAAGTTGCTGCACAAATAGAAACATTGCTCATTGATGAGTTGAAAGTGACATCAAACTGTGGTTGCAACCATTAATTTCACCAACAAATTTATCTTTCAGTACCAGATAAGCCCATATAGAACTATAAATTAGAATATAGTACATATTGTAATGCTAAATCCAGAGAAATAACTAAACCTAAGGACAAATTTATCTGTTTGGTCAAGTTCCTCTATTGAAACTACAACTATATGCTATATGGCCCCCAAATATTGAGGTTTGATGCAAATGTCCTTTGATTGAATCCTGAATATTATTTCATACTTCATCCAGAAAACTAAAAATTTTTAAGAATTTCACAAACTTACCCCAGCTTGAGAGATATGTCTGAACTGTCATTGTCTTGAGGATCAGATGAGCTGCAAATATTGGTAATTGACTCAGATAACTGACTTTGTTCAAGTACATGCTTTTGAGTGCTAAAAAGATTCTCCATCTGTGGAAGAGACATTTTTTATCACTGAGATAGGAGAAGAGAGGACAGAGGAAGAATTTTTTCTAAAAAAAAAAAAGGACCTATTACCTGTTTCAATCGTTGGTTTTCTTCCATCAGTTGGGCTCCCTGCATTAAAAGAACAAGATGAGCAGAGAGCCACTACTAAGAATTCTTCGCCTTAAATACAAAATATAATTTAATTACTACGGCATATTTACCTAACTTCTTATATAAGAAATCGATACGTTTTCTTCGGGGGACAAAATTGATATGGGTCAGGTGATAGGATAAACAATACAACATTCAGTTCTGAATTTATGTTGACAATGGTTTCAACTAAAGATTCAATGGTGGTTGTTACTTGTTACTTCTTGTTAGCCATGGGAACTCCTCTCTCTACCCATTAAGCTAGCCAGTGCACAAAAAGACCACGATTTTTGTGAATTTGCACCAACTTGCATTAATATTAAGACAAAATTTTACAGTTATTTTCTGACATTTGCTAAAGATATGGATTTAGAGTTTAAGCTTATTACATTATAGTAGTCCTAATTGCACAGTCCTAACTATATTTCTGAAATCCTAGGGTTAACACAGAGTTAGTCTAGTACATATTCCCTTAAATAAGTACACTATTATACACATAATTCAATAATAAAGATTTGTTTAAGACTTTCTGCTGTTAACGTAGAACTCTAAGACAAAACCACCTTAATTCCTTGTGTTCTTTCAACTTCTCTTAGTTTCTTCTTGCCACCTAATATTTCAATATTTTACCATGATATCATTATGGAGCGGATCATCACTAAAGTACGAAGATGCTTTTCATTGAAACCATATGACCTTTTGCTTAAGGGCACTGATCTTTTCTGGAACTATCTTGCAAACATTATAATAATTGTATGAATGTCTCGCAAGGATTTATGGTCCGTTTGGATTGAGGGAGAGAGAGGGGGAGTAGATTTCGTACAAAATTAGCTTATTTTTAGCCAATTCTACTCTACTCCTCTCCACTTCCCCTCCTTCCCCCCTTTATCCAAACAGGCCATTAAAGTTTGGAACATGACCTTTTGCTGAAGTGCAGTGATCTCTTCCAGAAATCTTTCATCCTGAAAGACAAAAGAGTTTTTTATATTTGAGAGAGTACATAAATTTCTACACTCCATTATAATGCCGGCAAACAGAGATAAAAAAGAGAGATGTGCCTTTTTTTCTGTAACACGGCTCAGGCCTACTTCAAGCATTTTCTCTAGTTTCTGTAATTCTTCTATATCCATTCCCCGAAGCTCTTCTCCCTTAATCTTCCTGTTAGGTGTAAACATTTCTCAACATTAATTTATTGTGGTATATACATGTCTTTAAAGTAACAAGATGATAGTGACGTAGTTATAATACCTCAGTTCATGTGTCTTGTCCTCAATTTCCTTGCTCAACAAGGCGTAGGAGGCACCGTTCTCAAGCTAACATAATTTCCGTTCATTAAGATTTTTGTAATGTGATTTGTACAGAGCACTTTTAATATAACAATGGTTCTAAAATTTGTAAGCATTTCGTGCCTTAAATAAGAAATTTTTAGGGCAGACCTAAATTTTAGGGTCATCATTCTGGGAGTGCTACAAGTAGTCTTCAAGTAGTTCCAAATTATGGTGGTAGGATTTTCAATCAAATGTAATTTTCAAAGTATTAATAAAAATTTCATGAGAAAGATTCAGAGTTATGTTTCCTTATGACAATGATAAAATCACCTGCATTTAACGTTAAGATGAAAACATTGGAAGAAATTTGAGAGGTTTAAATCATTTTTACTATTTATGGTAATTTTAATTTATGACCAGATCTACACTACTTTTACGGTAAATTGCCTTGCTTAGGAAATTATTTAATCATTTTTGGTATTTATGGTATGTGGCTATGTGCATGTCTTTACTGTAACAAGTTGATAGCAATGCAGTTATAATACCCCAGTTCATGCATCTTCTCTTCTTCTTTTTTTGATAGATAATCAGAAATTTATTATAAATGAGAAAAAAAAATGAAAAGTACAAGAAGTTCATGATGACGAACAACAAGTAAAAGAAACAATCAGCACGGCAAACAGAGGGTTGTCAGGAAACTAAGCTAAGGGAAGACATAAACTCAAAGAGAGAACAACAATCAGTAAAACCCCAACAACGAGACCACTCCAAAAGACTACGTAAGCATAAAACCTTTAACTCATCCAACGTCTTCTCCTTGTCCTCAAAGGAATGACAATTTCGTTTCAACCACACAATCCACATTAAGCACCTTGGAACCAAATTCCAAATGTCCGAATTATGCTTTCCAAGCCACTGATGCCAATAAGATGACAAACCCGCCACTAATCCTGGCATAACCCAATGAATACCAAAAGCTTGAATCATAAAAGTCCATAAAGAATGAGTAACAGGACAATGAAGAAGAAGGTGGTCTACCGACTCCCCATTACAGCAACACATACAACACCAATTAGCCAAAGGGCACAAGTGCAGTTGTCCACAAAAAGAACGCTACGCACTTAGGAATCTTTAGTTTCCAAACACCCTTCCAAGGAAACAAAGAATTCGAAGCACCCCGAATTGCATGGTAGTAAGACCTGGCGTCAAACTTACCATCACCTTTTAGCCGCCAGCAAAGAGTATCTCTCCAATCACCCCAAGGAATACGAGTTTGGATAAGCTGAAGTAGCGAAAAAGATGCACCAACTCCCAATCTTCAAAAGCTCTATAAAACCTTAAATTCCACACTCTAACAGTACCTCCTTCTGGAATCCACAAAACCTTGAGATACAAGCATCCTTAACCGCTAAACACACATAGAGCTCAGGATAGAGGTCTTTTAGAGTATTATCACCAATCCACCTATCATACCAAAAGCGGATACGAGTGCCTTCACCCACTACAAAGGATAGATGCTTAGAAAAGCTCTCACACCCTTCATTAATGCTTCTCCATAGGCCACACCCATGAGTCCTCCTACAACCATTAGTTCTCCACCCCCCTTGACCCTCACCATATTTTGTGAAGATAACTTGCCACCAGAGATGGGTAACTTCATGACCATATCTCCACAGTCATTTCCCTAATAAAGCTTGATTAAATGGCACCACACTTATTATCCCCAAACCACCCATCTCAATGGGTAAGCACACCTTTTCCCAAGTCACCAAAGGGTATTTGAAACTCCCCTCAGAAGACCTCCAAAGAAAATTCCTCTGAATACTTTCCAATCTAGCAGCCATAGCTTTAGGAATAGTAAAAAGAGATAAAAAGTACATTGGGAGACTTGAGAGAGTAATCTTTAGTAACATGAGCCTACCACCCTTAGATAAATAGAGACGCTTCAATTTCCTTTCTCAACATGGTGTAGGGTAGGTACTTTTCTCAAGCTAACATAAAAGACTGCCGTTCATGAAGATTTGTGTTATAAGATGTAAGCGCCATTGATATTATCAACATGTATCCAATCCTGCATTCTATAAGTAATTTTTAGGGTTGGCCGAAATGTTAGGCTTATCATTCTAAGAGTGCTACAAGTTGTCCTTTATGAGCACTAGCATTTGGGGTGTAAACACCGCCCCAATTGCTATTTTACAACCAAAACCACTAAAAACATGCTCCATCCAGGTTGGTATATGTAAAAAATTATAGCATCCGTGAACAATAAGTCTCTACATATACAATCCACATTCACAGTCGTAAACTTAAAAATATAACATTTTATTCCCTCTCTCCCTCTCTTCTCTCTTCTCTGACTCTCCCTCTTTTTTGTCTATCTCCATTCCTCTGTCTATCTGTCTCTTTCTCTGTCTCTCCCTCTTTTCTCCATATTTGATTTTTTTTTTCTCTCCTCTATCTCTTTCTCGGCTATTTTTGGTTGGTTTGAATCGTGTTTGGGTTTCAGTTCTGGTCATTTGTTCTTGGGTATGGGTCACAATGGAGATCAGGTTTGAGCCATGGGTTTTGTTCTTGGGTATGGATCATGTTTTGTTTCCGTCATTTGTTCTTGGGTATGGGTCACGTTGGAGATCTGGTTTGGGTTTCAGTTCTGTCTCTCCCTCTTCAATCATTTGGGTTTCAAATTTGGTGGTGGTCGGTGTGGAGAGTGGTGGAGCCGTGGAGATCAAATTGGGGCTTGGGTGGTTAATCAAAGGTTTCAATGGCTAAGGCTTCAGTGGATAAGGCTGGAATCGGTTGGGGCTTAGGTTGAATCAGTTGTAGGCGAGGTTGTGGTGGCGGTGGGTATTTGAGATTAGTTGCAAGTGATGGGTATTTTGGCTGTGATTTGTTATGTGGGTTCGAATTTGGCTAGGTTAGGATTTAGGATTTTAGTTTGGTGTTCCAATGGTGGGTTTGGGGGTTTCATTTGGTGTTTCAATGGTGTTTCAGAGGTGATAGTGGTGGTGGTGGTGGTGTTTGGTTGGTTTGGTGTTACTTGGTGGTTGGTTCAGTGGTGCTGGTGTTTCATTGAGTTTGGTTGTTGAAGAGAGAGACAGAGATGAAGAGATGGGAGATAAATCAAAGTTTTTATAGTATTTGTTTTGTAGTTTATATTATTTTATTGGGTCGTATGTAAAAATTAGAACTGAGATGTTAGGTGAGTTGTTAAATGGGTTGGTAAAGTAGATAAAGTGGTGTTTGAGGATGTAAAATAGAGACTGGTATGCATCCTCGGATGCTAGTACTCTTAAGTGTTCCAAAAAAATATACTTAGCTTTTCTTATGGTGGTACAATTTTCAATAAAATGTAAGTTTCAAAATTTTCATGAAAATTTCATGAGATATCGGATTAACATTTCATTATGACTATGATAGAATTACGTACATGCATCAACATTCAAATAAAACATTGGAAATAAGAATGTTAAGATGTATAGAAGAAAATACACATAAAGATAAGATTAAAAATAAGGATATTTGCTTAAAATTAGGGGTGATCATATTTAGAGGAGAGCAATTAATGCACCTGTAAGAAAGAGCAAGTTGATTCAAGTTGAGGTAATGAAAAAAAGGTAGAGGAAGACAAAAAAACACATTAATAGAAGTATACTTGTTAAGTAAGGAAGTAACAAAGACTATGGATTCGAATAGAATAGAATTAAAGGAAAATACATGTGGATGACTAAACTGTTGAGAATCCATAATTGAACCTAAAATTTTTGGGACTAAGACTTTGTTGTAGTTGTATGGTAATTTTACTTTATGGCCACGACCTATGCCACTTTTCAAAAAAATTCTTCCATTTAGGCATTCATTTAGCCATTTTTGCTATTTATGGCTAGTTTTTTTTTTTTTTTTCTCCTCTTTTTGTTAATAACTTTCGATTAAGAATTCCAAATAAGATCCCATTTGTTTTGGAAAGTTTTCTAGGGTATGTAGGATTTGATTTTATAATTTTGATAATTTTGGCGATTTTTAAAATTTATAGCCTCATTTTTTGCTTGACACAAATTTGGGTGTTTTAGGGTCTACTAGCCTCCCTATTATTTTCCTATTTATAGGCATGGTAGCCTCCAAGGTAATTCATAATTTTATTAATAAAAATTTCAAAAAGTTTTTTCTCCATTCATTCCGGTGAACTTCAAATTTCTCCTTGTGATTTAAAGGGACTTTTTATGGATTCAAGAGTTATTATCTTAAAGTATACGTAATCTTTGACTTATGACTTTCCAACTATGTCACTTATTCACCAACTAAAAAACTTTAAAACATCATACCTGTAGCTCAAGAGAGAGTTGGTCCATTTTGCCAAGATTATTTGAATGTAGATTGTGCCTTTCTACTACCTGCTGCATGCTTCATACAACAAAAGGATAGCACATTCAATTCTTTTATCTATCTCTCATTTTAATAAAATGAAAGTATGGATGAACTTATAAACTCCTGGTATGTATTTTTGATTCATATCTAAGGAAAAGAAATTTAAGTTGGTGACTGAAAAATTAACTATTTATCTAGTGTTGGCATATCTGCCGTTGTCTACAGACCAATTGTTTTCCCAATTAAAATGTGAACCACAGATAATATTTATATTGATTGACACAAGCAATATACAAACTTCTAATTTGGTCAAACTATAAAAGGTGGACATCTATGTGAACCCCCAAACTATTTATGTTGATTGACACAAGGGGTACATTATGATGCAAGGAGCATTAAAATTATCTAGGATTTTATCTTTGAATGTAAAAATTATTTTGTTTTTGAATTTAAATTTTAAATTTGGCTTTAATTTTGAGGGTTTAAAGGGATTTGATTAGGTTTTTTCTATATTGGTGTTATCCCTAAACCCTATTAAACTAGTGCTCTTGTAATGGTGAATTGCAATACAATTTGAATATGAATAATTTGATGATTTGAGAATGATGACTTTCACTTTGTTTGGTTGTAATGCCAAATACCCTTAGGTGGTGATGCCTAAGGGTTGCATGCAAATTCTAGGAGGTGAAGCCTAGGGTTTTTCCCGTTTTTCCTTTTATTCTTCTTTTATCCTTATTTTCCTATTACATTCCACATATACACTCCACCCAATCCAAATCAATCTAAAAAAAAAAGGTCCACCCATTAGCCCAATTTCCAAAAGAAGTGAGATTAGCCCATTAAACCCAGAAGCCAATCCATGCACATCTAGTGTTCTTTAGCTTTTAGCAGCAAGTAAAGTTTTAGTCTTTGTATTTTGTGTCTCTTTGAGCTAAAAATGACTTCCTTTGATAGAGAGAGATTTTGAGGAGAATCGATCTTAAGGAGAATGGGAAAAGCCTCCTTCACCCTCATTCCTCCATTGATGACCTCCTCCCTCTTAATGATAAAGTTAAAAATTTGTTAGCAAATGTGGATCAAGCACCATCCAAATCAATGCAAGATGCACTTTTACCCTCAATGAAGGCATTGGTCACTAATGAACTTTTGAGACATGCTGAAATGGATGTGAAGGTTTTAGTTGCATCTTGCCTTACTGAGATTACAAGGATAATAGCACCAGATACCCCATATGATGATGAACAAATGAAGGAAATATTTCAGCTAATTCTAGTAGCATTTAAAAAAATTTCTCATGTGTCCATTCGCTGTTGTACGGAGGTTTCAATTCTTGATACTGCTGCAAAGGTTAGGTCATGCTTGGTGATGCTGGACATTGAGTGTGATGCATTGGATGTTGAGAAGTTTCAAATTTTCTAAAAAATAATTAGGTCCAACCAGTCATCAGTTGCAGTTTCGACCATGGAAACAATTATGTCTCTGGTCATATATGAAAGTAAAGAAATTTCCTTAGATCTTCTCAATCCGCTTTTAACTAATGTAAAAAAGGAAAATCAAAATGTTTCACCTATTTCATAAAAATTAGGGGAACAAGTAATCACTAGGATTAATGCCTGATAAGACAAAATAATGGCATCCACTCAAAAACTACACCACAAGCCTGAGGGTAAAGCTTCACACATGAGAGAGTTATGGCACCAAAAATTGGTTATGCAAAGGAGATGCACGTGCCAACAACTATCCAGTTAGTACATCCTCAACCATGTGTAGTAGACCTAATTCAACTTCTTGGTGAGTCAATGCTTGATGAGGTGAAAGTTCAACAAGAGAGCAAAAATTTTGAAGGTGCAAATGATGTGATAGTAGAATTTATTGAATGTGCTATAGTCAACCCTCTATGGTTTTGTATCGCTTTGACTGGTAATTTCAGTTCATTTAAGGTACAGTATCTCAAAAGGGTAAACTAGAGTACTCTATATCTTTCCCTATGATGTCCTACTAAATCAGGTCATGTTTTGAACATACACAGATACGGTACCCCATTGAGATTTCAAGCAGACGTACCATCCTCGTGATCATATATTTTCAATGAGATCCTGACTAGTCCACTGCTTATGCAGCCTCATTTCAAAGAATTTGGTTACGTACTCTCCTTATAAATACATGTTTCATCCATATCTTAGAAATTTCTTTTAGAAGTCTTGCAATCTTTGAGGAAGGGTTTGGCACGGTTAGCTTATGAAGGGTTTAACCTTGAGGGAGAGAGACATTTAACCACACTATCCAACCAAGGAGGAAAAGGCTATTCTTAACAAGCTCGCAATAACATAAAAAATATAAAAGGTGACAAAATAATGGCATCATTTTATTGGGGATTAAACAAAGGTTCAGGCATGGACATTTGAAATTGAAAAGAGTTGGAACTCATTGAAAAGAAGGTGACTAAAGCTCCTATTTTCTCTTTCCCAAAATTTTCAAACTTGTCACGTTGCCAAGAGCAATTGCCAAAATACTGGGATGTACATGTCATTTCCAATTCCTAAGGCACTCTGGGAAGATGTCTCTGTGAGTATTGTTGTGAGTTTTCCAAAGACAAAAAGGATTATAGCAAGAGTCTAGATGCTTATCATGTGACAGATTCCTTTGAGAGATAGCAAAACTTCATTGCATTTTCAAGACTATGACATTAGATCAAAATACTGAAGTTCAAAATCCATTTTGGGCACAACCTTTAGTTGATGTTTGCATCTAACCTTCAACATAGTTCAACTTGTCATCCTCAAATTGGACAAGCATAGGTTGTTAATTAAAGTTTAAGTGATTTTCTGAGAGTTATCCTTCTAACTCAAGTTGAATTTGCGTACAATCGGTTTGCTAACCAAACTACCAATTATAGTCCATTTAAAGTTGTGTATAGTCAAAATCATATTACCCTTCAAAACAAAAATCCTATTAATGCATTTGACATGGAATTACTGCTTACTACTAATCATTTTAGTGGAGATAATGAGGAAAGAGTTAAGTATTTAAAATTGCTGCTCGTAATTTTAGTGGATACATTGAGGACAGAGTAAAATACATAAAGAAGTTGCATGAAAATGTTCAAGACTGATTTCTCAAACAAATTTAAAAGTACCAAAATACTAAGCCAACAAACATAGAAAACCAGCTACTTGTAAGGAAGGTGATTTGGTGTGGTATCGTCTTTAGAAGAAAGGAAGGTGATTTGGTGTTCATTAATCTTTAGAAGAATTCTTTCTAGTTGGATATCTTGCTAACTTTTGCCTAGAGTTGATAGTCCTGTCAAAGTACTTCAATGTTTTAGCAAAAATATATGCAAACTTTGTAAATTCTAGTGAATAGGTCATGTTAGCTGTTTTCTAAATATTTGGTCATACCTTTACTTTGTATATTTTATCTTGAAATGTAAGTTATTTCTTATGCATGGAGAGTTGTTCCAAGTAAATCCTGTTTAAGTCCTAGGTCATGTATGAAATTAAAAGAGAGTATTATTTTGAATTGAAAATTGGCCTTTGGCTTTTCTTATATCTCTTTGCAGCAAATCTTCTACCTAAGAAAATTTTTGTAGATAACTTATCCAAAAAAACCAAACAACACAGGATAAAAAAGTCCTTCCTGCTCATTGTCTACCAAATAAATTTCTCTGTATGAACAATCAATACCCAAAACTATTTTTCAGTAAACAATCAAATAAATATCCAATTTTTTCACAAGATTTAATGAATGAAGGGAAAACTTTAAGATTGTGAACCAAATATTATAATTTTCTATGACATAATTTTTTATATTCCCTTCCTTTTCCCCTAAAATCAAAATCTATTGATCTCTTCACACATTGCTTGCTATTTTCCAAATGTGTTTTTTTTTTTTTTTCCCTTCTTTATGGGTATTAGGCAATGGAAATTCTAAAATGGAGTTTAAAGTTTATTCTATTTTCCCAAATTTGAGTGAACAATACTGACAAGTTAAACCAAAGTTTCTAACTCCCTAATGTTGTACATTACATGACAGGTAATGCACACATTAGAGCATGATGGAACACCCTTATATAATGCCAATTTACAAAATAACGGAGCACCCCTGTATGGTTTCGTATAAGATGACTCGAAATTTATGTGGCACCAAATATTTAATTTGATTTCAAGCAAAATATAATAATTTAATTTCATCATTAAACCCTAAAATACTATTAAAAATAATAATTAGAGCCTAAATAAAATTAAAATGAAATTAAGAAAATAGATATACTTTCATATGGTCATCCTTTCAAGTATGATATTTAGGCGTATCTAATGCTATTTGTTAGGGTCATATTTTTCATGTGTTAACATATCCTTTGAAAAAACGCACTTTACTTGTATTTGGGTAGTTCTACGTGGACTATAAAATATCATGAAGCGTGTCTCTTAGCTACAACAAGTTGTATTATTGAAGACATGAAGATTGCACAACGAAACAAGTGAGAAAAGCTGAAAATAGTGAACGTTGACACAAGCTCGACACAAGGCTTCTATCAAGAATTAATGAAGAACCTTGATACCTCTCAATACCTTTCGATCTATTGAGCTTCGCGGATCTAGAATTTTCAGATCTGTTTTTCGGCCCATGATGATTTAGACTTCTAGGGTTTCGTTCACTAAACTTCTAGGGGATATAAAAGGTCTATTTTAAAGTCATCATAATACATAGAGACCCAATTAGAGAATCTATACACTTATTGTGAAGCTATTGCATTCTTATGCATGACCAAGTGCATCCTTCTCTACAAGTGTGTTGAAGAACTTTGCATCCAAAAGCAAGCTTCAAGTTGCTGGAAATTAGTCACGTATTGCGATCTATGCAAAAGAAAGAAGTCTCTATAAAATCAAGACCAATTGAGATTGGCATAAAAATTCAACTATAGGTTGGAACTTTGGGATAGGCCAAGTTTGAGGTAAGATTCTATGTACATGTAATCTCTTGATTTTGATTAGTAATTCTTAGGATTGGTGACATGAAAATCACCTGGTAGGATTTTTGCCTTGTTAGAGGTTTTCCCTATTAGTCAACAAATCACCGAGCCAATTTATTTTTCGCTATACTTGGATTATTTGGTGATTTGTTTATGCCACCACGATTTTGCAGGTAATTAGACTTAATTAATCAACTTGGATAATTGAATTAATTAACTAAGTCAATTTATAACCCAACAAGTGGTATCAGAGTAGACACACTCTAATCAGGTTTATAATATTTGCTGTGTGATTTATTGACCCCTGTTGTCATAGATACGTTTCCCATAAACAAATCTATTTTCTCTATTGTCATTGGTTGTTCTAACCTTGAATTTCTTCAGTTTCTCAGGATATATCATTATAATTTGTACTGACAAATTTGAGATTTGAAAAAGATTTGTATTGGGCTGAGTTGTTGAAAACGGTACAATTGAAAGATTGCTTATTTAAAGAAAACTATCAACTTCAGAGAAAGCTAGACTGTCTCAAAAAGAGCCTTTTCGTTGTAGCAATAAGAATAAAAAATAGGGTTCGTTTAAAATTACATAAGAGAAGTTATAAAATGAAGACTATACCTTCGGACTTGCTTGAAAAGCAAGCAGTTTGCTTCATGATGCATACGGCCTTCAAAGTGATGAATACTTGTCTATGGTATCTTGATAGTGGATGCTCTAGACACATAACTGGAGATAATTCTTTTTTTAAGACATTTGAACCTAGAAGAGGTGGCAATATCACATTTGGAGATAAAAGTAAGTCTATGATGAAAGGAAAATGGAAAATGGATCATCTCTCTACCAAGTCTACTTGACATAGTTAATGTTCTATATGTTGAAGGATTGAGAGTAAATTTGCTTAGCATAAGTCAAATCTATGATCAAGACTTCACGGTCCTATTTTCTAAAGGAAAATGTCTAGTACTGGATGGACTAGGTAAACAACTCATCAGTGGAGTTAGAATTTTAGATAATTGTTATGGCTTTGTTCTAGATGTTGAAATTGTGTGCAACAATGTTAGCATACCAAATGAAGATTTATGGCATCAAAGAATGTGTCATGCAAACTATAAGCAACTTGCCAATGTGTTAAGGACAGAAGCAGTTTTGGGACTTCCTAAACTTACAAAGGTTGATTACGTTGTGTGCGGACCTTGCCAACTTTGAAAAAAATCAAGAGCATAACATCCTGCTACATTAACCACTGCTACTACAAGACCCCTTGAACTCTTACACATTGATCTAATGGGTCCTACAAGAACAAAATCTTTAGTAGGAAAAAGGTACATTATGATAGTGGTTGATGACTTCACTAGATTTACTTGGGCAATTCTACTTCAGTTTAAATCTGAAGCTCCCTCCCAATTAGAAACCTTGTGTAGAAGACTACATAATGAGAAAGGACTAATCATAAATTGTCTTCAAAGTGATCATGGAATAGAGTTTGAGAACTCTCAATTGGAACAATCTTGTGATGAGACAGGAATGGCCCAAGAATTTTTTGCTCCAATCACACCTCAACAAAATGGAGTAGTTGAAAGGAAAAATAGGATTATTTAGGAGATGGCCAAAGCCATGATTCACAATAAGAATGTTGCCAAGAATTTGTGGGGAGCAGCTGTAAATACTGCATGTCATATTGTGAATAGAGTCTAATTTAGGCCAGGAACGGAGAAGATACCATATGAATTGTGGAAAGGTAGAAAGCCTAATGTGAAGTATTTTAGGATCATTGGTAGCACATGCTTCATCTTCAAAGATAGGGAAAATGTGGGCAAGTTTGACTTTCGAAGTGATGAAGGAATATTTCTTGGTTACTCTTCATCAATTAAGGCTTACAAGGTTTTTAACAAAAGAACAAGAAAAGTAATAGAGACAGTTAATGTGGTGATTGATGAGACTTCAACTCCAATTTCGTAAGAAGAACTTCAACAATTGCCCAAGTCTTCTCTCATTCAATCATCTGATGCTGATAAAAGGGTAGATGATCCCTCTCCACCCTCTACACCAAGTGTAGCTCAACCATCTCACAACACTCATCAATTGTCACACCTGATCCAGCAACTCCACCATATATGGCTCCTATGGAAAGAGAGCATTCTTCTAGAGTAAAATTGAATCATCCTCCTGATACAATAGTTGGTGGTATGAATGAGTTGAACTTGAGGAAAAAGAGCTTTAACAATTATGTTGTGAATTGTCTCTTACTCTTGCTACCTATCACAAATAGAGCACACAAAAGTTGAGGAAGCTTTACAAGACGAAAGCTAGGTAAAATTTATGCATGATGAGCTATACCAGTTTGAGAGGAATGATGTGTGGTCACTTGTACCACACCCAGAAGATATCAACATCAACACAAAGCAGATCTTCTGTAACAAGACGGATGAAGAAGAGAATGTTGTCAGGAACAAGGCCAAACTTGTTGTTCAAGGTTATACACAACTTGAAGGAGTTGAGTTTGATGAAACATTTGCCTCGGCTGCTAGGATTGATTCCATAAGGACACTACTTGCACTTGCCTGTCATTTTAAGGGTCTGTTTGGGAACAGCTTATTTAGCTGAAATTGAAAACTTTTTGTTGAACATGTAGAAAAAAAAGTTAAAAGTTAGCTGACTAGTACAATAGAACCCATGAATAGTACCGAAAAGAAGCTAAAAACCCAAATAAGCTAGGTTTTTCATCATATCCCAAATATACACTAAGCTCAATTTGTATCAAATAGATCTCAAGAGTGCCTTCTTAAATGACTTTCTCAAGAAAAAAAGTCCATGTTTCTCAACCCAAAGGATTTGCAAACCCATAATATCCTAATCGTGTGCTTTTTCTAAAGAAGGCTTTGTATGGATTGAAGCAAGCACCAAGGGCATTGTATGTTAGGCTCACAAACTATCTTGTAGCTAACAGTTGTTTCAAGAGGGCAAGCAGACAGAACATTGATCATCAGGAAAGAGGATAGAGAGTTAGTTGTGGCTCAAGTATATGTAGATGAAATCATTTGGCTCCATAAGAGATGATCTTGCACATTCCTCCAACATAATGCAGAAAGAATTCGAAATGAGCATGATTGGTGAACTAACATACTTTCCTGGACTTCAGATTTGTCAAACTGATTCAGGTATTTTTATCTCTGAGTCTTAATATGCAAATAATCTTGTTTAAAAGTTTGGATTAGAATCTACTAGTTCTATTAGAACACCCATGAGTCCTAATGTTAAACTTACTGTTGATTTTTTGGGTAAGATTGTTGATCCCACTTCATATAGAAGCATGATAGGACGCCTCCTCTACATAACTGCTAGTATACTTGATTTTAGCTTTAGTGTTGGTGTGTGTGTGCTAAGTTTCAAGCTAACCCAAAAGAATCCTATATTATTGCTGTTAAACGTACTATAAAATACATTACATCAACTAGTAATTATGGTATTTGGTATGATAAGGATAGTAATGATGTTCTAGCGAGTTATTCTGATGCCGATTGGGTTGGTAATGCTGATGACAGAAAGAGTACATCTTGTGGATGTCTCTATCTAGGGAACAATCTCATCTCTTGGATGAGCAAGAAGCAAAATTCGATATCTCTCTCTACTGTTGAGGTTGAGTACATTACTGCTGGTAGTTGTTGTACCCAACTCCTTTGGATGCAAAAATTTCTTCTTGACTATGGTATTTGTAAAAAACATCTCACCATTTACAATGACAATAGCAATGCCATTAACATCTTTAAAAATCATGTTCAACACTCTCGCACTAAACACATAAAGATAAGACATCACTACATACGTGAGTTGGTTGAGAATGGCATCCTAACACTTGAATTCATTACCACTAATGACCAAAAGGCGGATCTCTTTACTAAACCATTGGATGGTCATCGTTTTAAATTCCTACGCCAATGTATTGGCGTAATCTCACTTGAGTAAGTCTCTTCTTCTTCTTCTTTCCTACATGCATTGCATCTAGCTTCTTGTTGCATTAGGTTGTTTATTTGTTTATTGCTATCAAGAAAAAAAATCCCTCCCTCCCTTTTCTGTTTAAACATAGAAATATGCTTTTGTTGTAGAGCTATGCAGGGTGAGAAACCAACACCACTCCCTACCCTTCCCCCCCCCCCCCCTCCCCCACCTTTCCCTCCCTACCACACAGCCAACACCTTTCCCTCCTCTACACCCCTCTCTACCACTGCCATTCAACCAACCACCTCCTCCATTCCCTGGATTTTTCCCATCACCATTCCCATTCCTATCCCCTTTTGGTTTTTTTTACATTTAATTCTTTTTGTCCACCTCATTCTTCTTCTTTGAACACCCCACCTCCATCAGACCTGCCTTTACAACCACCGTTATGGCCTAGACCAACCACTACAACATCACCTACACCTCTTCCTAACAAAGTGGCTCCCCCTATCACAACTCTTAAACCTTCTCCTCAGGGCAAAGGGGGTAGTAAATGTTCTTTTCGCATAGATTCCAAAACCTTATCTTTCTCGTTTGACGGCGGGCAAGTTGATTCTTATGCTATTCACGAATGTCGTTGGAATATTAAAAGTTCCGTGTGGATGGGTAGTAAGGGATTGGAATGGATTCTCCCATGTTTTGCCGATATTTGTGACTGGGTTCCAGGAAATGATTACTTGTGCAAACGATACAGAGTAAATAATAAGTTTTTTGAATTCTGGGGAAGGTCGAATAAGGCTAGTATTTTTGTGGAGATAGTTGTGTATTATAGTGGAGCTCGTCGTGGTTAGGTTATGGTACTTGCGAGCTCAAACCGGTCTGGGTGGTGCTTGTTTACAAAAGAATTAGATAGATTCCTATAAGGTTCAAACATTGTGTGGGTGGAAGGGAGGACTTCTGATGAAGCTGTTGGTGGTGATCCGACGAATGGTGGTGGACAAAATGGGAAGAAATCTTTCAAAATCAATAACAAACAGAAGTTAAGGAATTTTGAAATTTCTAGAGCTATTTCAGGACATAACGTGCTGAAGGGTGATATTGGCGTTACAGTTTATTCTATAAATGGTAGACCCACACGTGAGTTTACATTTGAGTTGAATTTTGCCAATTTGGCACTGAGGGTGTCTAAATTAGTTAGGGGAAAAAAAGTGGTAACGTGGATGAACCCAAATACTCCTCACACGACCAATAATAGTGGGCTTGTTATGTTAGAAATTGCGCCTAGGCATGAAAAAGCTCATTTAGCTCACCCGAGAGGTAAGGCCTAAGGGGAGGTTTCTTTTCCTCTTGGTTTGGGCGTGTGTTTCGTAATTAGAGTGAGAGTGTGGTGGGCGAGAGCTCAAGGCCACTGATGGAGTCAACGGTGATATCGGTGATGCCTGAGGCTTCGATAGCATGTATATTGCCGATATCCAGCTCTGATCAAGCTTTGGAGCTTTTCACATCCAACCCGATGAGAGTCTTAGGAGATCCAGAGGCCAGAAAATCCTTGGCGTCAAGGAGTAGCTCCACCACGAAGGTTCTCAACTCTGTTAAGGCGGGTTCTTCTATGGGCTTAGTCTCTAATGCCGAGGTAACTCATGGACTAGGCAATTGAGACTCTGGGTCCACCGGTGATATGGTGGCTAGCTTAGCGCCAGCGGCGATTGAGGGTCCGATTATGAAAGTTGTGTCGCCGATCCTTGGTCGACATACATGGGTGGTTCAAAATCGATTTTCACCTCTCTTAAACCTAGGCAATGGGGTTGAAGATGAGTTTGTGGAAAGGGAAGATCATGAAGAAGAACAGAGGAGTTATCACCATGATGATACGATGCTACAAAGTTCAATGAATTCTATTGGGGAATTTCAGTTAGATTCTGGGCTTCATCTCCTTCCGTGGGAAGCCAGTGAAGTGTTTGACCATAGCTGTGGCAATGGAGAGAGATACTTGTGTGTTGGAGTGTGACCCTCTATCTCTGTGGGAACCCAATGAACTCAGAGAGTTGGTACTGGTTTAGGACTCTACAAAAGGAACTCAGGTGACTGAGTCAAGGCCACCTTCAAACTAGGTGTCCCAGTTGATGAAAATTTTCTGTAACATGGTGGGTTTCCTTATCGTGAAACACAAAGCTCAATGTTTGGCTCTGTTTCACCTTTTGGAATAGGAGTGTCTCAAGGTGATTGATGATGGGTGCCCAAGCGACCTGCAAATTCAGGGTTACGAGGTCTCTGGGAGCTTAAGGGGATTATCTCTAATGTTAATTATGATGGTGTCTCTTCTAGGAGTAGGAGCATTGTTTCTTCGACTGCTGTAGGGGTTGTTGGTAGCTGTAAATGACTCTACGACTACTTTCTTGGAATGTAAGAGGGCTTAACAATCCCCAGAAGAAAGAGGTTTGTAAGAATCCTCTAAAAGATTGGAAGTGCGATATTGTATGTTTTCAAGAAACAAAAGTATCTTCTACTGATGTTGTTTTTGTTCAGAGTTTATGGGGTAGTCCTTTCATTGATTGGGTTGTTTTGGACACTGTGCAAACTTCAGGAGGGGTCTTGCTGATTTGGGATAAGAGGGTTTTTGAAAAATTGGATGTCATTGCTGGATAGTTTTCTGTCAATGTCTTACTAAGAGGTGTGGTGGATGACTTTGTTTGGGCTTGTACAGGTGTGTATGGCCCCAATGATGATGGAAAGCAGACTACTCTGTGGGAGGAGTTGTCTCGGGTGCATGCCAAATGGCCCATGGCATGGTGCTTAGTAGGCGATTTCAATATCATTAGGTACCCAAGTGAAAGGCTTGGCTGTAAGTCGTTTAGCCCTGCTATGTTTGCATTCTCGGACTTTATAGAGAGTAATTCTTTAGTTGATTTACCTTTAGAGGGGGCTTCCTTCACTTGGTTTAGAGATTCTGATCTTCCCTCTATGTCAAGAATTGACAGGGCTTTGGTTTCTCTAGATTGGGAGGAACATTTTGAGAATGTATCCCAAAGGGTGCTTCCTCATGTTATTTCAGACCACTGCCCTCTTTTGCTGGAAGCTGGTGCTATTCGACGTGCTCAGAGTGCCTTTAAATTTGAAAATATGTGGTTGGAAGTTGAGGCCTTTGGTGATAGAGTTCAGCAATGGTGGAATGGGTACAGTTTTGTGGGTTTACCAAGTTTTGTTTTGGCTCAAAAATTGTGGGAACTTCTTTTAAGACAGCTTCGATTTGGAATCCTA
Source organism: Quercus variabilis (assembly GCA_030445155.1). Lineage (NCBI taxonomy): Eukaryota > Viridiplantae > Streptophyta > Magnoliopsida > Fagales > Fagaceae > Quercus > Quercus variabilis. The sequence goes on along the minus strand of CP129455.1, from coordinate 23,653,864 downwards.
TTTTGGAGAAGATGAAGAAGAAACTATCAGGGTGGAAGCGTCTCTATTTATCTAAGGGTGGTAGGCTCACATTACTAAGGAGCACTCAAGTCTTCCAACATACTTTTTATCTCTCTTCACTATTCCTAAAGTTGTGGCTGCTAGAATGGAAAGTATTCAGAGGAATTTTCTTTGGGGGTCTTCTAAAGGGGAGTTTCAAATATCTTTTGGTGGCTTGGGAAAATGTGTGTTTACCTATTAAATTGAGTGGTTTGCGAATAAGAAGTGTGGCATTGTTTAATCAAGCTTTATTAGGAAAATGGTTGTGGCATTATGGGCATGAAGTTACCCATCTTTGGTGAAGAGTTATCTCCACAAAATATGGTGAGGGTCAAGGGGGTGGAGTACAAAAGTGTGCAGGAGGACTCAAGGATGTGGCCTTTCGAGAAGCATTCATGAAGGGTGGGAGAGTTTTTCTAAGCATCTGTCTTTTGTAGTGGGTAAAGGCACCCGTATCCGTTTTGGCATGATAGGTGGATTGGGGATAATACCCTAAAAGATCTCTATCCTGAGCTTTATGTGTGTTCAGCTGCCAAGGATGCATGCATCTCTGAGGTTTTGTGGATTTCAGAAGGAGGTACTTTTAGAGTGTGGGATTTAAAGTTTTATAGAGCTTTTGAAGTTTGGGAGCCAGCTGCATCTTATTCTCTACTTCAGTTTATCCAACCTCGGATTCCTCGGCACCCGATCTTATTACCAAGCAATTCAGGGTACTCCGAATTTTTTGTTTCCGTGGAAGGGAGTTTGGAAACCAAAGATTCCTAAGTGAGTGGCTTTCTTCTTGTGGATAGTTGCTCATGATCAGATTCTCATGTTGGATAATCTCATGCTTAAGGGTCGCCCTTTGGTAAATCAGTGTTGTATGTGTTATTGTGATGGGGAGTCGGTAGACCATCTTCTACTTCATTGTCCTGTTACACATACCTTATGGACCTTCATGCTTTAGGCCTTTGGTATTCATTGTGATATGCTAGGATCGGTGGCGGGATTGTTATCTTGCTGGCATCAGTGGCTTGGGAAGCATAACTCGTATATTATTTGGAATTTGATTCTAGGGTGCTTAATGTGAATTGTTTGGTTGAAACGAAGTCGTCACTCCTTTGAAAACAGTGTGTATTTGTTTATACTAGTACTTGTGTACCTTGAATGGCCATTGAAACAAGGTTTTATAACTTTGTATCTTTTGTAGCTTGAATAAGCATCTTTATGCACAACTTAACATTGTGAGCTTTATGGCTCTTTGTGTGATTAGAAAGTATGAGTTAATCATTCTTACTCATAACTATGTCACTCATTTTCACGGGAATAATTAAAAAAATCCTAAGAGAAAGGCATAAATAACCATTTCACCACTAAAACTTGTCAATCATAAACGCCTTTGTGCAATTCATAAAAGCCGTGCTCTGTAAGGTATAACACTTGCATAGCAAGAAAAAGGGTGTTCGAATAAAAAATCAAAGGGTATTTTCTCTTCTCTCTCTTATATACTCATGCATAATATGCTAAATTGTGCTTAAAAGAAAAATATGCAAAGATGTGACCAAAAGAAAAAGAAAAAGCGAAAAGAATCAAATGCTTTGAAATATGATTGCAAGCGTATTTCTAAGAGACGTGGAAGCTATATGATGTAAATTCAAAGGTGAAAGTCTCTATCGAACGGTTATGATTGTGTGAGTTTTTATGATTCTTTTATCTCATTATTTTTGCATGTTGAGATATTTATGCTTAGTTGCAAAAGTTTAACACATTGCATGCAATTCTTTGCTACTCTTGATACAAATATATAAGTACAATGTGATTTGGCTATTACAACAAATACATGTATTAGTAGAAGCTTACTAAACTGTCTTGACTTATTTTTGTGAATAAAATATGTTAGACTATTTAGTGCTTTGGGATTGTGAATGCATTCCCTTTTGAGTTTGATGTTTGAGTGATTAATCATGCTTTTAGAGCTTTTGATGTACGGTTGGTATTGTTTTTATCTTTTTTGCTTACTCTTCATGCTTTTTATCTCTTGAAAAATCATGTTTTTGTGCATCTCAATAGAAGCTTTATAGCAACCTCGATACCTCCCGACACCTCTCAATACCTCCTTGATACATGCCACTTCTATCGAACTTTTTCAAGGTTTATTTCGATAACACTTGACACTACCACGATCCATCAAGCCAATTTTCTCAACTCTCTGTTTGCTAGATACCTCCTTGATACATCAAAGATTTTTTGCCATCGACACCTCCTCGATACCTCTCGATAGAAGCTCGATCTATCAAGAACATAGGTTCTATATAAAGTAGAGGGTCAACCCGGTTCATTTCTCACTCAAATACTTCAATCTCTCCTCGATAGCTCTCGATTCCTCTCACCTCTTTCCATCAAATCAAGCCTTCTAATCCAATTTTCGACCTCCTAGCTTCTTCAAATCATTGGTATGTGGTCTAAACTCATTCTTTTTCATGATTTTCATACATTTCATGCATTTTAGAACTAGGTTTTTAAGTTTTTGGAAATTTTTTGGTTTTTTTTTTTTTTTTTTTTTTTGAAATTATGGGTGTGGGTGTCAATATTATATTGTCATGCATTGCATTCTAAACACATTTAAACTTATTCTCATAAATTTTTTATAGGTTGTGTGCTTGATTATATTGAATGTTGTAATTTGGATTGGGATTTATACATGATGCAATTTTTTTTACACAACACACGTTCATGCATTCCCATGCATTGTTCTTCTCCTTTCTCTTACTCTCCTGAGTATGTGTGTTTCTCTCTCTACTTTAGTTTATTTAACTATGGTACCCAAAGCATAGAAATTTGTTCCTTCTAAAAATCCCATCTCGCGTTTTGCTTATACTTCTTCTATTCCTCCTTAACTCTGGTTCTGTGACTCTAATAGCCATAAGGAATTCGAAGAGAAGTTTTTTGGCTGGGCTATTCACTCAAATTGTTAGGTCATCCTATCTGATTTTTCAAATACTATGGTATTCAGATCGTTTAGATCACGTGGATGGGAGTTCCTATGTGAAGGACCAATTACCTGTCCTAGCATGTTTATAAAGGAGTTTTACTCCAATATATACAATGTCGATAATTCTGTATCTAGGTTCTTTACACAATTTTGTGGTACATGTATAGTTGTTACACCAGAGCTTATCTCCGATGTACTCCAAGTTCCTAGAGTAGACAGTCCTAACTACCTAGCCTCTCCTGTGCTTAGAGCTCTCTCTAGAGATGTTTTAGCTTCTCGCTTTTGTGAGTGTTCTACGTCCTAGGAAACAAACTTAGTTTTGTTACCCATGATGTTGCTAAAGATCCACAGATCTCTAGCATGGTGATGATGTTTATTCTTACTCCACGTTCTCAATATAACACCATCACGAAGCATCGTGCTCGTTTTCTTTATTCTCTACTCGAGGGTCGATCCATAGACTTTCCCTCTTGCATGACTCTATCCATTCTGGATACGTTTCATGACAGTGCGAGTCATGATAAACTCATCTTTTCTTCCTTTATCAAGCGCATTCTTATACACGCAAGTGTTTCTATTCCTTCCTCTTTTCACTTCTCTATTATGGGTGCTATAGGTAAGGAATCTATAGTTAGGAGCTTTCTCAGCTGGTCGCTAAGACCAAGCGTCCACGAGTTGATACTACCCCTGCTTAGCAGGAGCAACCAGAGTTTCGTGCTATAGAGGATGCTGCCTATACTCACCATCCCTCTACCTCATCTGCTCCATCTTCTTCTTCCTCCTCTAGAGTAGACACTACCTTACTTGCCATCCTTAATCAGCTCCAGCTTGTTTGTGATGCCATTGGAGAGATTCGAGATACTTAGGCTGCTCATGGTGATCGTCTTAACCAGATCTCTAAAGAGATGAGTCAAATGAACACTAGGATTGGATGTATAGCTCGCCGTTAGTCTCGACTTGGTGGATTTGCTCTCTCTCCAGAGCGTGAGTCTTCGAATGCTCCTTCAGATAGTGGAGATGATGATGAGATGACTACCTCACAATGATTTACCCTTTGTCCATCACGACAAAAAGGGGAAGTAGCTATGAGAGTAGTTAGACAAAGTTGATAGGGGGAGAGTTAGGTAGTTTTAAGGGATGTGGTGAGGATTTTGATATAAAGTAGAGGTGTTATCTTCCTACTTGTATCTTTTGGTTTTGTAACCATTTTACATACATTATGCTTATTGATGATATATATAATGATGATGTATGTTTCCTTTCTTCTCTATTTTAGCCTTAAATTTTGTAGAACTTTTAAGAGATTTCATACAAAATTTTATGGCTCTTTTCTTCTCTATCTTCTCACATGTGTTGTCTCGTTTCAAACCTCTTACACGTGTCTTGATTTAAATAACTTGTCTATTTTTCACACATGATGCCTTGATGGATCTTGTTTAGTTTTTCAGTTTTAAGACATGTTGCAAAGTCTTATTCATACATTGATCTCTCTTATTGCAAAGTTTTTCAAGAGTTCAAGTATTAGAGTAGAATTATTTTTCTGTGTAAATCATGAGTATAATATATTCTAGAACATTAAATGTACTCTTGTGGTTTTGTCACAGATTGCCAAAGAAAAAGATTATTAGGGTCATATTTTTCATGTGTTGACATATCCTTTGATAAAACGCACTTTACTTGTAATTAGGTAATTCTTAGTAAATTCTAGAATATCATGAATTTTGTCTCTTAACTATAACAAGTGGTATCATTGAAGACATAAAAACTACACAAAGAAACAAGTGAGAAAAGCTAAAAATAGTGAACCTTGACACAAGCTCGATACAAGGCTTCTATCAAGAATTGATGAAGAACCTCGATACCTCTTGATTTATCGAGCTTCACAAATCTAGTATTTTCAGATTTGTTTTTCAACCCATGATGATTTGGAATTCTAGGGTTTCATTCACTAAACCTCTAGGGGATATAAAAGGTCTATTTTAAAGTCATCAAAATACACAGAGACTCAATTAGAGAATCTATACACTTATTATGAAGTTTCAGCGTTCTTATGCGCATTAGGATTTTGTGACCAAGTGTTTTTTTCTCTACAAGTGTATTGAAATACTTTGCATCCAACAAGAAGCTTCAAGTTGCTAGGAGTTAGTCACTTACTAAGATCCGTGCAAAGGATAGAAGTCACTACAAAATCAAGAACAATTGGGGATTGGCGTAAGGATTCAACTGTAGATTAGTACTTTGGAATAGGCCAGATTTTGGGGTAAGATTCCTTGTACTTGTAATCTCTTGATTTTGATTAATGATTCTTGGTAGTGGTAACCTGAAAATCAACCAATGAGATTTTTGCCTTGTGAGAGGTTTTCTCCATTAGTCAACAAATCACCGTGTCAATTTACTTTCTGCTGAACTTTAGACTATTTGGTAATTTGTTCGTGCCTCCATGATTTTGCATGTAATTTAACCTAATTAATCAATTTGGGTAATTGAATTAATTAATTGGGTCAATCTAGAACCCAACACTATTAATATAGGCTCTCAAAATTGTTGGTAACTTTTTTTCTTTTTGAGAGGAAAATTTGTGGGTTGCCTATATAACACTAACCCAACTTTTAGTGACTTTGGATTTCAGTAAATTTTTCAGGTAATAAATGCAAATCTTCCTTTATCATATTTTTTTTTAAATGATTTTTTTTTTCAAATATGAAATTTATTAATCTAGATAATTATTAATAAGAATTTTTTATGACCATGTTTTTATATGGAACTATTTATTCTATTATTTAAAGAAAATATAATGTGTCAAGATTCTATTTGAAGAATTTTAATGTAGAATAGAATTTAAAATCAATTAAAAATGTATATTACAATAATGACATTAAAATTGTAAGGACTCAAAAACATATGCAGTGAAATTTATGGGGTCAACCAAAAGCTAAACTCTTCTAAAATGCACATGAAAATATAATCTTTTTTCTCTCTTTTATTTTCTATTTATTGTGTAAATTGAAATTTGAATAGGGCAATACTTAGGTACAGTAGTTAGGTGCTGTTCCTTAGGTTCTCCTCTTAAAATTTAGCCATGTGAATTTTTTCTCATGATATGAAAGTGTATTATTTAGTTAAGTAGTCACTTGGCTGAATCTTAAAAGAGGAACCTAAAAAACAGCACCTAATGTATTGTACCTAAATTTTGTCCATTTGAATATTATGATAGTTATTAACTAACATTTATTATGATTTTGTTTGTATAGAACTATATTCTAGAATTATATACTTATTATGATCCTTTTTGTATAGGAACTAAATATTCTATCATTTAAAGAGAATAACAAAGTTTGGCTACAAACATGGTTGTAGCCTAAAGTTTCAACTTCCCCAAGACACTGACATGTGTTATTATTTGCACATGACTTACTTAACCAAACTTAACCCAACCAATACTTGTCATGTGCATTGCACACGTTAGCTTCTTAGAAGAAGTTGAAGCCTAAGTTTGCAACTAAGTTTATAGCCAAACTTTTTCCTAAAGAGAATAAGATTACAAAATTTAATTAAAATAATAACATATAAAATTGAAGGGCCTCAAAAACTTATGTGACACAATATTATAAAGTCAGCCAAAAGTCAAACTTTGGTTTTATATACAAAGTAGATTATAGATTAGTCATGGAATGCATGGAAAATTTTAACAAAATATTTTTTTTCTTCCATTTTTTTTTTCAAATATAAAACTTGACAATTATGATAATTATTTATAAGCATTTAATATGATCGTGTTAGTATATAAAATTATCTACTCTACAATAAAAACAAAATACAATATGAAAAGGTTCTAAAGGAAGGTTTAAAACTTTAAATATATCATAGAATTTAAAATCAATTGACAAATATATTAGAATAATGACGTCTCAAAAGCTTCTGAAACAAAATTATAAGATGTTAATTAAAAGTCAAAAGTTTTCAATTTTATATTATATTATATTATAGATTTGTAATTTTCCATGTTTAACTCTCTGTGTCTCCTTTTAATTTCAAACTGTATTCTTTTTTCCTTTTTTATTGAGAAAAAAATTTCAATCCTCATTAATTCTAGTAAAAAAATCTATTAAAAAAAAAAAAAGGAAAACCATTTTTCTTGCAAAGACTAAAAACAATTAATTAACTTCCTCTATTTCTCTTAATTTACATTCATTTAATTAGAAGAATAAAATCTACATTCATAAGGAAGAGGGGAACACTTTTGCATCAATGAAAAAGGTATGAAGAAAGTGTTAGTTTGCACAATCTCCATATCATTTGATATGGCTACAGAAACGATCTGAATGATAATAAATAAAATGACATATAAAAAGTTCAAGCTAGGAGTCCCATTCAAAGCTTTTGATGAAAGTAGATGGGTACTCCAATGAAAATCATTTTACATATTATAACTTTGAAATAAGTTGTTGATTAGATTGTATATATGAGATTACCTTCGAAATTTAACTCAAGCAATCCAAATTAAGATTTTTTCCTCATTGAGATTAATTTATCAAATTCTATCAAATAGTAAATTAGGGGGAAAGGATGCAGAAAAATAAAGGAGACATTTGTAGTCAGATTTCATTAGTAATAGTTACTGAAAAAAATAAAAGATTTCTTAAGGACATTATAAAGGAAACGGAAGGTTTACTTTAAAATATTAATAGAAAACGAAATTGGAAAATAAAGTAGAAAAAAAAAAAGTGTTGCCCGAAAAATTGTTGAAATTCAAAGTTACCAATACATGTTACTAATATTCTATGTATGAATTTAATAGGCTTTGATCACTTTTCCTAGGCGAGATGTCTCATCATGAGTTATAGGATGATGTATCAATTTATCACTCTAATGATGTACAATTAGATCATACTTGGACGTATCTTACTCTTAGTCTAAAAGTGATCTCAGTCCTGTTATGCTACCTCATATTATGTGTGCAGCTGTAGATGTTAAGTCTCACCTATGAGTTGTTATGCCTAAAGGTTTCCTTGTTAATTTGAAATTGTTAAGAATAATAGTAAGGTCATAATTAATTTCGTATAAAGGTGATTTTTCCAAATTAAAATGAAGGTAAGTAGGGAGGTGTGATATTCTCTATGAATAAGGATGGTCACATTAGCCTTTTTGTGTAGTTTGAGAATTGGTAAAGAAAATACGGGAGTAAATGGGAGTGCACCATTAGAAGATTAAAGAAATCAATCACCATGGCTGACAAACAAAAGAATTTGAAATGAAGACATTTACTACTATTTATTTGAGTTTTGTACCAAAGGTAAGTATAATGTTTTGAATGAAAATTCTCAACAAGAATTATAAAAAAAATATAAAGAAGATAGTATGTCAAAGTTTTTTTTTTTCTTTTTTTTAAATTAATTTAAAAAGTGTAGTTTAAGAAAGAAGAAAGAGTAGTATTTTTTTTTTTTTTTTTTTTTTTTTTTTTTTTTTTTTTTTTTTTGAGGATCAAAGAAAGAGTAGTATTAGTTGTGCAAGGAGGAAGGTAATAATATTAGGGTGATACTAATACCCCAGTTTCTCTAGATTCAATTTGATGTGTATTGTATGGGCCTATGTTGAATTCCGTATTGGATGTTTACTGGCTCAATCTAAGCTATGTAAGCGATTACAAGGAACTTTAATTGTAACTTGACTAGATTTTTTTAAGTATAGCACATATATGACTAGAGATCTCTTTGGGTTGTAACAAATGGTATCAAAATCAACCTGGTAATACCATGTGGTTTAGGGATACTACATTGCAACAAATAAGAATTTAAGCGGGAGAGATTGTGATAACCCAAATTATGTGGATTGGATGGGATGAGAGTGTTGCATCAAGATGCATTGACTGATTGAATTTGCAATTTTATATGAAGTAGAGATGCATCAAATTGGGTTGGACGATGCTTACCCTATTAGCTTTGAAAGCTGACGCTAACCTTGCTCAAAGTGGTGGAAAACAAATGTTGATGTTTGAAGGCAAAAGCTCTCAAAGCGGAGAAAGTAACTTAAAACCTAAAATGTATTCTAAATATCAACCTAAGTTAGCTCTAAAAGGTTGTGCTGGTGTACAGATTGTCAAGATGGTCGGCAATCTTTTTGCTTTTATGTATGGCCAAATTGGTCATCTTGCTAACTAATGTCCAAAGAAAATGGTAGATGTGTATGTGACTTCAGGACGAAGAAAATGGCAAAAAGAGTTTGTTGATGATATCATTCAACCTGTATTTAATGATGATGGGGTGATGCAAAGTTAGAAGATTGAATTGAAGAAGGTGATTGCTAAGTGATCCATCGAATACTTGTAATTCCTAAAAATGACTCAAACGAGGATTGACTTAGTCATAGCACCATCAAGTGCACATGCAAGTCCCATGGAAAGGTATATTCCATTAACATTGATAGAAATTTTTTTTAGAACATCATTTCACAAGAAATGGTAGACAAGATTAATTTGAGGATTGAACCCCATGTAAAGCCTTAACGAATAGTATGGTTTAAGAAAAAGGTAAAAAAGTAAAGGTAACTAGAAGATATCTTTGTTTCTTTTGAAATGGGAAATAGTTGTAAAGATGAAGTTTGGTGTGATATTGTTGCCATGGATGTTAGTCATTTCCTCCTTTGGTGTAGCCTTGGCAATATGATAGGCATGCTATCCATGATGGCCATAGAAATACTTATACCTTTAAAATTAGAAAGTTTGAATTTGTCCTTTTGCCAATTAAAAAGGAAAGAGCTCCTAAATCGTTCAAAGAGGAGGGTAGTAATTTTCTTTTCTTTTTTCAACTGTAATATAAGATAAAAGTACTAGGGTGGTATACATGTTGGTGGCTGAAGAAAAGAGGAAGCTTGTTAGTGTACTGTATAGCCTACCTAACAAAGCGCACTATCTAATTAATCTAAAGGATCATGAAGAATTAAGTAGGCAAGTTATGGTTCTCGCGGAGATTTTGAAGAAGGCATATATTAGAGGAAACATGGCCCCTTGTGTTGTATCGACCTTACTCATGCCAAAGGAGGATGGCACTTGATAGATGTGTGTTAATAGCCACACCATTATCCAAATTATTATCAAATTATTTGGTCATATTACAAGAATTGATGACATGATCAAAAGGAATTTATTTTAAATCTGCACTATGCCAATTGGGTATAGCTTCTTTACCAGCAATAAACATTGTGTTTAAATTTGAAACATTAGTGGATAGTGAAACCAAGTTGCCTATTCTCTTTTGTAAGGAACACGAAGGGTTAGGGTTCCTTGATGATTCTTGATGATTGAAAAGATATTAATTGGTGTGTAAGGACTTAGGGTTTTGGGTTTTCGGGTTAAAGATAATAAAGGAGGTGTTTAGGACTGATCTAGGGTTTTAGATGGATGGTGGATTGAATGAGTGATTGATGATTGCAAGGGAATTTGACAACATTGAGGGAGTCACTATCTCCAATTCTTGAGACTTCTTCAAGGGAGACTCTATCTCCAAAGAAAGAGAACTTGATAAGAACCAAAACTCTTTGAGAAAGAAAGTCAATTTTGTACCGAATGCCATTTTAGTTTGGCTAAAGAGACTAAATAATTCGGTATCAGTTAATACCAATGTACCGTTTCAAGTTTATCGCTATACATATAGAAAATTTGAAATTCACATATTTTATAATTCCAATTATTAATCTAAGTATATTAACCCACTGTATTACGTTAAACATGGTTTATGACTTTTATTTATAATAATATTTTATTAAACTCAAAAACATAGTTTGTAGTCAGTGATGAAATTGAGTGTTTCATCTGCAAATACTATAACATGCCAACTACAATGATTTGTTTTAATCATGGAAGTTAAGACTTCTACTTAATGTGTTAGTGTGTCTTAAGTGTGTATAACACATTGAATTTGACCACTATGAGATTAATTATTCAATTAAAAACTGTAACCTGAATAAAAAATCACACGACTTCTATTTTCATAAACTCTCAATGCTGAGAGGATTGTGAACCCAATCATAAAATGTAGGCTGCTTTGATATATCAGGAGTGAGATAAGTCAAAATCTCAATATGTTGAGTAACCACATGTAGTGTTGAGAGAACACATATTCCCAAGATAGAATCCATAATCTCTTTCTATAGAGACATGAATTATCCCTTTGAGATAAGTATAATGGGAACCAATTATTCAAGATACTAGGCCCAACCACTTTAGTAAAGACTTACTAAAGTTTATATTTAATGAAATTACATTTCATAAAATATATGATTAACTAAAAGATTAAATTGGAGACTTAAGAAATAAAATTATGATTTACAAAGTGATAGTTTATTATGACTTTGTTCATTATGGATGTTTCCTGGAGGTTTCAAATGATATTATAATAATACTTGTTATATAATTAATGATAACTTTGGGCTTATAAAGAGTTGATGGAAGCCCAAAGCCCATTGGAGTTAGAGTCTTATTTGTCCCTTCAATCTCATTCCAAAAGGCTAATCCAATTAGATAATCAATTTTTTATTTAATAAGAATTATTAAATAAAATAACTGCCTAGACAGTTAAAATGTACATACAATTAAAAGAAGAGATAATTGTTTTCTCTATATCATCTCTTGATCAAAGTTTTCCAAAAAAATATAAAGAACATATGTAAGAACTCAACATAGGGTGGTGGTGCTATGTATTTGTATTATATGTTGGAAAATAAAGTGTATTAGACAAAGAAACACAAGTATTAGGTGGTGGTGTTTGAATGGGGAAAACAATATGTATTTAAAGATAAAATGATCAATGAAGGCAAGTGGAATTTAGACGAATATGTTGACAAAATGTAGAATGAAATGACTAATTGTGTTAAAAGAGTGGTTAAAGACATAATTGAAAAATCGAAAGGATATGGGCGATTGACTAAGAAGACTTGGTGGTGGAATAAGGAGGTTCATGTAGCTATTAGGTTAAAGAGATAGAGAAATACAAGCCTACCTATATGTAGACAATGCTGCTTATGAAAATTATAAAGTGATGAAAGAGGGAAGCAAAAAATGTTGTCCAAGAGGTTAAATGTAAGGTTTATGATAAATTATATCGCAAGTTGGCAACAAAATATGGATAAAGAAAAATATTTAAAAACTCTAAGACGAGAAGAAATGAAAACAAGAGACATGAATTATGTATGGTGCATTAAATATGGAGATCAAAGTGTGTTAGTAAAGAAAAAGTACATTTAAGAGAGATGTATAAGTTAATTTAATTAACATTTTAATGATAAAAATATAAAATATTGGAGAAAATTGAGTAACCCAAAGGAAAATAAAAACCGTGGATTTCTTCAAATAATTAGGGATGCATTAAGAATGATGAGAATAGGAAAGCCGTGGGATCGGGTGAAGTTGCTATTGAAGTTTAGAAGTGTTTGGGTGACGTGGTTGTATTCTGGTTGACAAAATTTGTCAATAAGATATTAAGTGTTAACATATGCCTAGTGAGTTAAAGATAATTACTTTAATACCTACTTACATGAACGGATTGGGTGAAGTTGCTATTGAAGTTTAGAAGTGTTTGGGTGACGTGGTTGTATTCTGGTTGACAAAATTTGTCAATAAGATATTAAGTGTTAACAAATACCTAGTGAGTGAAAGATAATTACTTTAATACCTACTTACATGAACAAGGGTGATATTCAAAACTTTACAAATTACTATGGAATTAAACTTATGAGTTTTGTAGAGAGTGACTAAACATTGATTAAGATATGAAACAACAATATCGGAGAATCAATTTGGTTTTATGCCATAATGATCTATCAAAGTGACCTATTTTCTTACTAAGACATCTAATGTAAAAATTTAGAAAGTCTGCAAAGATTTTAAATGATTTTTATCGACCTAGAGAAAATATATGGTAAGTCTCTAAAATGGGAATGTCGTGGTTTTTAAAAATGAAATGAGTTTCTTTAGAGTATATTAAGTTGATTATATATATATATATATATATAACATAGTTGTAACTAGCGTGAGAATAAGTGAAGGCATCACAAGTGAGTTTCTTATCACTATGGGTTTGCATCGAGATTTAACTTTAAATCCATATCTCTTTCTACTAGTGATGAATGAGTTCAGTAAATGGATTCAAGAGAAATTCGTTGGTATCGACTTTATTATATAATTTTAGTGGATGAAACTAGATGATGAGTTAATGAAAAAAATAGAAATTTGGCAAGACACTCTAGAATCTATAGATTTTCGATTAAGTAGAATTATAACAAAGTACATGGAATATAATATTAGTAAAAGTTAAAAATAATAATAAAAAAAGATGAAGGGGCAATATGACTCAATGGTCAAGAGATATTAAAGAAATTGTTTAGTTCTGAGTACTTAGGAACTAATGTATTAGAACTCTAATTTATATTATTAGCAAACCATGATCAAAACAGGTTGTTAATCGTGTTTTAGTCTTGGTCAAAGTATGTCGTTTATGTAAAGTTGGAATCAAGTTACTGCAGAATTGAATGTGCAATTCTAACCGACTCGATCGATCAAAAGTCGTGCAAATTATTTTTTTTGCAGAATTTCCAACTCAGCTCTAAACTCATGTGACGTGTAGAGTTTTATGTTTTACTCTATGTATAAAAGAGAAACCCTAACCACGTTTAAGGTCACTCTATTTGCTATGTGTATGAATCTCTTGTGAGATCTGAGAGGTGGTTGTCTTCACACATACTTAGGATTATCAAGAATGAGATTTTATTGATAGCTTGATAATCATTCAATTGCTGCACTAAAGAACTTAGAGATACACAAGTGGGAGTGCTTGTACTTGATGGAGAATCCAAGAAAGAAGGAGTCCGTGGTCTCAGAGCTTGCACGTGGTCGTATCATTAAGTTTTCTACTGGTGGGTAGCAATAGGATGTTAGTGGTCTAAGTCGCTATTGTAAAACTTCGATTCTTTCATAGTGGATTCAAGTTTATCTTGAAGATAGTTAGGTTAAAACCTCCCCAGGTTTTTTTACCGGTTTGGTTTTCCTGGGTGATTATATCTTTGTGTTCTTTATATTCTACACTTTACATTGATATGATTATATGATTGTGTTAGCTTAGATCTGAAATTTGGACCACGTAATAACTTGGCTAATTAACTAGGTTAATTCGATTGTATTTTAAGGGGTCTAAAAACAAACAGAAATGAAACTATTTATTTCTTGAATCAATAATTCATAAAAATGGGAAATTTGAAGATGATGTAAATTAAAGGATAAGAGAAGAGTAGATGAAATGGATAAATGCATTAGGAGTATTGTATGATCGTAGAATATTTACCAAGTAAAAAGGAAAATTTGATAAGACAACTATAACACCAGTTATGCTCTATGGTATTAAAAGGTATACTGTTAAGAAGCAATATATTCATAAAATGAGTGTAACTGAAATGTGATGTTATTATGGATAAGCGGATACACAAAAAGATAGGATTGGAAATAAGGAAATTCGATTAAAGGTAGGGTAGCCCTTATTGATGAAATGATGAGGATAATTGGTTGAGATGGTTTGGTCTTGTTTAGAGGAGAATGGTTAATACAACAGTAAAAAAGAATGAGTTGTTTCAAGTTAAGGAAATGAAAAAGGGGAAAGGAAGACCAAAATTAATATAAGTAGAGTAGTATTTTTTAGAGAAAAGGAAATATCAATTAAAGAAGTATTAGAGACATGACTTTGGATGGATAAGAATAGGGAAAAAATACGTGTCTACTCTAACTAATCTAAAGAGAATTCATAGCCAATGCCAAAAATTTTTGGGTTAAGGCTTAGCAGCTGCTATAGTTGATGTCCTCCACCCCCAATTTAATATTAGCGTCACTACCTTTAACCAAAAGATACAATTCTACATACTTAGTTCATGCATTATATTATATTAAATGTTCCAACTTATCACTCACATGAAATTCTAGGGGTTGGCCTTGTGATTCCTAAGTATCAAGAGATCCATGAGTTTTTGAGTTTAATGTTCCTAACCAACATCTTGGAATTCCCAAGAAATTCTGCCCTATAATTACCTAGTGAGTACGAAAGGTATAAACTATATATGGGAGAATAGTCAAACAGCCGTAGATCTCTACAAGGTGATTAGCAAACCCAAAAAAAAAAGGCTTTTTACTCATGCTGCTAAGCGTTTTACAATTACTTTTTTGGAAAAAATTCTTGTGCATGGAGCATCCCCTCTCGGACTGCCTTCAATTCCCTTCGGTGTGGATGACAAATGCAGCTTGATTCTAGTGCAATCGAGTGTGTTTAAAGAGATTTTTTCCCCATTCTCCCATTTAGATATAGTGATGATTTGGTCCATTAAAGTAGGAGTTTTTTCTATAGTAATGATACAGTAGAAGTTAGAAATGGCATTGCTAAGGGTAGCTCTAAACACTGATTTTAAGAGCGATTAATGTTTCTGCTCTAGGAGGCTAATTGGGAGAGAGATTAGTGTTTTTGATATAGGAGACATGTAATATGTAGCCCATATGGACAAAGAAATATGCAAGCATATAAAATAATGTCTCTCCCAAAGAGGGCAATCAAATTCTAAACACATAATTTAGAAGTTCTCTATTCTTTATGTACTATTGGACACATTTCAAAAATGTAATATTGCTCATTTGCTATAATAATATATTCAACTATGACACTAACTATACTATATAGTATTGAATGTTGGGTTGTTAAAAAGCAATATAGTTATAAAATGGGTGTAATTGAAATAAGAATATTAGGATGGATATGTCCAAATACAAGGAAATATAGAATTTGAAATGAGGAAATTTTATTAAAAATAAATGTGGCCTCTATTGTTGAAAAGATGAGAGAGAGTATAGATGGTTTGGTCATATTCAAAGAAAAATGATTAATGCTCCAGTGACAAGAAGTAAGTTGATATAAGTTGAGTGGATGAAAAAAAGATATAGATAAAAATATATATCATTAATAAGAGTAGTAAAAAAGAATATGTCAATTAAGGAAATAATGGATAATATGACTTCAGATAGAATAGAATAATAAAAAAGAACACACATTGTTGACGCTAACTAGTCTATTGAGGATCCATAATCGACCTTAAAATTTTGAGAGTAAGGCTTGGTTGTTGTTGTTGTTGTTATCGTTGAATTGTTATATATTTTATATAGAGCAGAATAATTTGTTCCTTTCTTCTTAATCAGGACTACTTGACAATCTCAATTTACAAATTGCACTGTTTGAACTTTCATCATGCACTCACAATGCAAGTCTAATTATTGACATGTACGTAAGACTGTAGAAGATATGAAGAGGTTATTTATCGAGATCAGACCTATTGAAGAGGCTAATAATAAGGTTGTTGTATAACTTAAGGTTATTGATAAGACAATATATATTTAATTTGGTGCTTCACGACCAAGATTTGTCTTCTAAAGCATGTAGTATTGTCCACTTTGCATTTCCATCTTTTTAAAGTTGTTCAGAGCTCTTTGTCTACTTCTTTTGAAGTTTGTTTACTGAAAATTGTTAATCACTCATTTTTGTGTTTGGTATCCCTAGCATTGGGTTTAATGTATACATAACCAATAGTGTTTCATATAATTCATTTAGATTTGCATGATATTTTATAAAGAAATCCTTACAGTAGTGCTAGGAATAGATTACTCAGGATAACTAAAGTGAATTCAATCAGGTGGAAGTGCAGAAGCATAAAGACCACTAGGCATTAAAGGAAGAGTTGAAGCAGCTATTGAAGCTTTACAATAGGCAAATGCAACTATAAAACTTGGGGGAAATAATATATTTAGATTATATTTAAGCTAATACGCACTAATTAGCAATATTACAAGACACAATAACCAGCTTATAGAAGTTTAAAAAAAGTAGCAGCAACATACGCTAAACCCTTGAAGGTGATATTAAAGTCTCTCTTTCTCTCTGACATAAGAATTCTCTTTTTTTTTTTTTCTTTTGGTAGTAGCTATAAGATTTCATAGTACTTTATTCTTTATTTAATATTACATAGTACAATTTTTTAATCACTTCTTGGGGTTGTTCAGTTTTTTTTCTTAGAAATGATAAAATCCTAGTGATTGCATGAACTAAACGAAAAAGGAATGAACAATGACATATTATTCTATAAATAGAAAAAGGGTTTTTCTATAAGTAGAAAGATGTGTGAGAAAGAAAAAGAGAGAAACCTGGAGCTGGCGTAATCAAAGAGCTTTCCTGTTGCAGAAAAGACAATGAGAGCAATTTCAGCATCGCAGAGAGTTGAGAGCTCGCAAGCCTTCTTAAAAAGCCCCCTTCTCCTCTTTGAGAAAGTCACCTGCCTTGCCGTTGTGTTGTCAATCTTCTTAATCTGAATTTTCTTTCTCGTCATTTTTCCCGGGTAAGTGATGAGACTCTTTGCATCAGATCAAACCAAATTATATAAGTACAAACTTTTTTTTTTTTTGGAGCACAATATAAGTACAAACTAGTATTTATAAATAGCATAATTTATAGTACAGATAGTATATTTAGAGAATAGTTCGAAAATAAATGTTAGAAATAAAAAAAATAAATATGTACGGAAGAGGAATAATTATCTTTGATAGCATCTAAATCAAAGTATCAGATCAAAATCGTGTCCTAGAGATAGCAAATCTGAAGTCCTATGCATTACAAATCTATTTTATTCATGATTGTAAATCATGAACAAAATTAAACACAAAAAACAAAAGACAAAAGAAGAAAAATGAAAGCAACAGTTAAACTAGTTTTTTTTACCAAAAATAGGGGATAAAATTTAAATAAATAAATAAAAGATTCTTTAAAACTTAAAGAAATCAAAAAACTGCACTTGCTCACCCAAAAAAAGAAGTAAAATAAAAACAAAATCTAAGCAAAGCTTCACACAAAATGTCAGTCAATTGAGCAGATCTTTTACAAGTCTTGTGGTTATAAAACAGAGAGAGGGGAATGTACTATGTACAAGAAAGGAAAAAGGAAAAGATGGGTTTTGCGTAAAAGAGAAAAAAGACTGGCACTTTGCCAAATTTAGCCAAGAATCTGAAAGGGTGAAACCAACCCACGAAGAAGGAAAGGAAGAAGAAGAGTTAAAAGCACTGTAAATGTGTACGGTAAAGAAGATTTTAAGAAGAAGAAGAAGAACAGTGAACCCTACCTTAGCTATATAGTACATCCAAGCTCATTGAGTTCGCAAATTAATTGCAACGGATGGTGGGAGATAATAGGATTGGCCAGATTTCCTATTTTCATCTTTTGCCTTTCTTTGTTTCAAAGTTATTGTCGTTTTTAATGCTGCTGTCTCATCTCCCACAAAACCAGAAACGAAGCCACCAATGGTTTTAAGAGAGAGAAAGAGGGAATGACTGAGACCAATAGATTTTTGAGAGAGAGAGAGAGAGAGAGAGAGAGAGAGTGTGTGTGTGTGACTGAGACAGGACGAACTAGGTTTATATTTTGGGGGGGACCATTACCATAAGTTCAAGAAAATTAAGATTCCATTTATGGCCGAGCAAAGGGGCTGTCTGCAATTTCAGAATTTGGTCGTATAATCCTTTGGTGAAATTTTGGTAAAGGGAATCTAATGAACATTTGTGGGGCATTCTATAGGCATACATACATACATACATACATACATATATATATATATATATATATATATATCCTATACTCAACTGCTTAGCAAAAAATTTTAAAAAAAAACTATTCTCAATTATTAATTTAAATATCACCTGTGTTTAGCACTAGCTTATAACTTTAACACACTTTTAGTAAAAAATTTTAATAAAAAATTAAATAAGTTATTTTTAAATGGACACTTTAGCGTGTGATAGTCACTTTATACGTACAAATTTTTGTGCAGTGTAAGATAAGCACTAGAATTCAAGTTTTCAAAAATGAGATTCATTACTATACACTTAGATTATATTAAAGTTGAATTTTTATCTCAGATCCAATATATACATACATATATATATATATATATGTATATTAATATAAATAAATGTGAAATATTATTTTGATCTGCAAATTTTATCAAATTTTTGTTTTTCATTCCTCAAACTTACTAAAAATTTATTTTTCGTCCCCAAAATTCACCAATATCAATTTATGCAACGTTATGTAAAAATACATGATTACTACAGTAACCACGTAAATTTACACTATCACTATTTATTTTGCATTTTTTTACGTATTTCGAGAATGAAGAAAAAGAGTAAATGGTAGTAATTGTATGTAAAAAAAATGAAACAATTTAAAAAATTAAGAACAATTGATATTTTAATTAAAAATATTGTAAAATATATAATCTGATATAAGTACTTTTAAAAGTGAACAAATAAAATAAAAAATATATGTTCTTATGTTAAAATAATAGATATTTTTGCACAATTAATGCAAATTTTCTAAACTTTATAAAGAATATTTTTCAATAGTTTAGAATCAAAAATAGATTGAGGAAAAAAATTTCAATAGTTTAGAATAAAAAAGAAAAACTTTTTGAAGTTTATTGACAAAAACTAAAGTATTTTTAATAATTTCAGGACAAAAAGAACAAGTTAATAATTTAAGAATGAAAAATAAAATCTTTTTAAATTTAAAAATAAAAAACAAATTTTTAATATAGTTTAAAAATCAAAATAAAATTTTGACTTATATATATAACAGGGAAACATTAAAAAGTTTTATTTCGATGCATTATTTTATATGATGAGGATTGCTTTTCATACAAATGCATTGCCGACAGAAATCATGACATGTTTGTACCCTCATCTGCGTCATGTCTCCCACCCCTCTAATTCTTGCCTTATTTACTACTTGTTTAATGCTATTTTTAGGATTTCCCATTTCATGATTTTAATTTTGTAGTTACTCTGTTACTTCTTCTTTTTTATTTTATTTTTAGATAAATAGTTAAATTATATACGTATGCACTGAATGTACGATTCTTATCAACGCTATTCTTATCAACGCTCTTTTCAATGTTCTTTTGAGCGTGACTAGCTTATTTTTTGTCAATTTATTTTATTATTTAATATATTTTTGCTATTATTTATAAGTTTCATTATACTTTTTGGTATTATTCATAAATCTTATTGTACTATTTCAGTTAACATTTACATTTATCTACAGTATTTTCAGTAAAAAGTTTTCAGTATCAGCAAATAAAACATATCCCAAACAGACCCTAAGAACATTTCCAATGGTATAATTAAATGCATAAAAATCTCCATAATAGATAATGGTTCCATAAAAAGAGTCTCCAAATGATTCTCTATATCTGGAATTTTTTTTTTGCTCATGAATAGTAGCTAATCAAGTCTGATAGGCTATTGTTCATTCTTCGAATTTCTTTTCTATTATAATAATCAGGTGTTAAATAAAAAAATGTTGGAAGATGTACAGTTGTTAAAAAATAAATAAATAATGAATGAAGAAATAATATTTAAATGAGATAGAGAATCTGTTAGAAAGTGTATTTGAAAAAATTGATAGATAAAAGGTAAAAGTCACTATTCATGCTCCAAAGAATACAAAAATTTGATGAATTTGCTATAAATGCTCTAAGAGTATATTTGGATACTGCTTATTTTGTTAAAACTGAAAAATTATTACTGAAAGTACTGTAGATAATGGTAAAAGTTAGTTGAAATAGTACAGTGTGATCCATGAATAGTGCCAAAAAGTGTAGTAGGGCTCATGAATAATAGCAAAAATAAGTTAAATAGTGAAATAATTTTAATTTTTAATCTAACCCAAATGCACATTAAGTTTCTTTTAGTTTGCATTTGGCATTGATAAAAGTTGTCAGCTTATTTTTGCTACTATTCATGAGTCTTACTGCACTTTTTGATACTACTTATGAGTCCCACTGTACTATTTCAGCTAACTTTTACCTTTATTTACAGTACTTTTAGCAAAAAAAATTCAATTTCAACAAAATAAGCTAATCCCAAATAGACCCTCAGTGATTTTTCTAGTCCAAATACTACTTTCAATATTCTTCCCTCTTTTTTTTTTGGAGCACAAAAAAAAAGGGTTATTTGAAATTTATCTTTTGTTTTTAAACCCCACTATAATATGGCAGGTAAGAAAAATAGGTTAATTTCTAATTTCTTCTTCTTTTGTTTGATATTATCATAGAAAAAAAACTAGATTTTTCTAATAGTCTTGTTAGGTTAGTTTTATGTATGAGATTCATAATAGTCTTATAATATAAATTAACAGCAAGTTGAATATAATATACATTAAATTTACTGCTATCAAATTATAGTGATCAAATTGATAGTGTCCTTAAAATAATACTTTAGCTTTAAACAAGACCAAACATGATTAGTACTAACTGAAGCCCTAAATAAGTGGGAAAAGTTGGCAAGGCAAGCATGGGTCGCAACTTAGAGCGTCACCATCATTTGTTTTATAAAAAATGTCATTTTGACACACCAAAAACCTTTTTTATTATTTTGCCACATCATTTTACAATATCTCATTCATCAAATGTTTTATCATTCAATTTTATACATTAAAATAATATTTATTACACGTTAAAATAATATATTATCTCCTCCATATCATCACCATCAACAACATCACCAACAACAATGGCACATCCATCACTGCCGCAACAATAGCCACTAACAACCACTGCCACAACAACACCGACCAGCCACTACCAGTACAAACCCACATCTACCAACGCTACCCTAAAAAATAAATAAATAAATAAATAAAACACAACCAAAGAGTTTGGCACAAACCCACATCCACCAAATCAAAAAACCCACATCCCAAATCAAACAAACCCAAAAGCAAAACCCTCCACTACAAGTTGATTGAGAGAAATCCGATGGTGGGAGATTTCGATGGCATGGTGGATGGCACAGCAAGCTCAGCAGCATGGCAAGGCGATCAGGCTATAGGTTACTATGGATGTGGTGGGTTGGGTTTGTGTGGATGTGTTGGTGGACAGCGATCTAAAAGTGTGAGGTGGACAGCGCTGGTGGTGGATGGCGATCTGCCCATCCGAACCCACCCATCACCGATTTGTCCATTAGAATCCATTATCAAATCACACCAAAAAAAAAAAAAAAGAATAAGAAAAAGAAACCACTACGATAGAGATCGGCCTGACTTTATGCTCTAGCCTGGGTTATGTCGGAGAGGGAGGCAATGACGTGGAGTAAAGGAAGAGAGAGCAAAGAAATGGTTGAATAAGGAAGTGAGAGAGAGAGCAGATACTGGTCGGTGAAGGAAATGAAGAGACAGAGAGAAGAAAGAGGAGATAAGGAGACAGAGTAAGTGGGCCCTTCATGAATAAAAAAGAAATATAAATTATGAAAAAGGTAAATAGTACGCTCTCAAATTTGAGAGCATACAATAGCATGTTTAAAAAAAATGACAAATATAAAACACCTCATGAGGCTCATATTTTGGGGTTTGGTGTGCCAGGTGCCAAAAATTTGGCATATGGCACACTTGCTACAGATGCTTTCATATAAGAGTCTAGATGAGTATTTTCTAGGCATGTCTAGTTGTTAGGCCTTATAAGCCCAAATGCTCAATTGTCAACAAAACACCAACTCTGAGATCTATGAGTGTTTTAATCTATAGCACCCATCATTTTCATTTTCTTTGGGCAAACCTAAATTGAATAAAGAGGAGATTTCATCTCATTTACTAGTTGGTTTATGAGATTGTGCGGAATGTTGGCTTTACAAAGCCTTGACAGAAAGTTTAACAAAATATTCATAAGAAAGAGAGGAAATGAAAATTTTATTAGACGAAATTTCAAAGTCACAAACAAAGAGATCAAGATACACCTTGAGAACTCTCTACAACCTTTTCTCTTGAACACTTTCACACCACACCACTACCTCATTTTAGGGGGTGAAGTTACAAGAGCTGCCGTTAATGTAATGACTCTCCATTTCATAATAGAAAAATTTTAGAAATGTAAAAAACTCAAAGACACAAATGTTATGCAATAACAATAGACACAAACAGTTATGGAAAAACAAGAGACACAAATTGTTGTGGAATATCAAAATGCACCTTTTGGTTTACCACTTCCAACACCGAAGCCATGCTTTGTAGATAAGATTGAACATCCCCATGCTACTCTCCTACTGCTTAGCTATAAGTCTTGGCACCATGTCCTTCTTTCTTTCTTTTTTTGAAAGGAGGCCTTGTTACCTTCTTTGCATGAGATAGTGAGAAAGTTAATACAGTTCAACCTCTAATTCATGTGTAAATTTCTGTTCTCAAGTCTTGCTTCATAAGATTCATATCATCAAATATACTTTCTTTTAACCACATGTTTCATTCTCACGCTCGGCTTCAGATGGTTTAGGAACTAAGCCCATATTATTACTTAGTAGTAGTAAGCGCGGAAGTGTATGGGCAAGATAAGCACTAGCATTAGGGGGTGTGTGTAAACACCCCCAGTTACACACACCCCCAGTTGCTATTTTCCAACCAAAAGCTCAAAAAAGATGCTCCATCTAAGTATGGGTTCTTATAAATTTTTAGAACCTATGAACAGGTGGTTCTTATATATAGAACCAACTATAGTATAGGATGAAAATAATAATAATATTATTGTATTTAAAATATCTCCACACTCTCTTTTGTCTTTGACTCTCTTTTCACTATTTTCTCTGTTTCTTTTTCTCTCTTTCGATAGCGTTGGGCTTTGGTTTCAAATATCACTCTCTCTTCTGTTTCTTTTCTCTCTCTCTCTCTCAGTGGCGTTGGGCTTTGGTTTCGGGGCTAGGGCTTGTATCGGTGGAGGGCAGTATGGGTGTGGTGGCTTGGGTTGAAATTGGTGGGTTTAAATCTAGTTGCATGGGTGTGTGGCGGTGATTTTGGTGGGTTTAAATTGGTGGCTTCCTCGGTGGTTATGGGTTGCTGCAAGCGTGTATGTGGTGGCTTGGGTTGATCAATGCTGCCACTGGGTTTGATCGATGTCGGCTTGGGTTGATTGGTGGTTGTGGGTTGTTGTCGTTGTAGTGTCTTCTATGGTTTCATGGGTTGATTGGTGTTGGGCTAAGTTTCAGTGGTAGGTGGTTGTTGACTTTGGTGGGTTGCTAGTGGTTGTGATTGCTGGTCGTGTGCTTGATGCACTGAGATAAAGAGTACACGAGAGAGAAAGGAGTTTTTTTTTTTTTAATATATTATTTGTTAGTATAATTTATATTATTTTAATAAGTTGTATCTAAATATAGAAATTGAGAAGTAGAGTAAATTATAAAATAATATGATAAAATAGATAAAGTAGATTTTTAAAGTGTAAAATAGAACTCTTTTTGCATTCTCGGATACTAATGCTCTAATGGACCCAAAGCATGGCCACATCTAAGCTCCAGGAAATGAAAAGGATAGTTTATAAGCCCAAGAACATGTTAGCTCCACTCCGTGTGGTTTTTAACCATGTAAGCAAGGCCTTTGTTGGGAGTATTTAGCGAAAGTAGGTGGTGTGTGATTAATGGTAGCAGGGGCAAAAACGACAAGTTAATATAACATTGTTTTGACTCAGTTTTTGAATATGATGATGTTCTCATATAGTGTTATATTAAATTGTCACAAAGTGTGACTCTTCCCAAGGTTTTTAATTGTTTAACTTTATAATATTTATAACTACAAGGCTTGTAATTCAATTAATATTTTTTTGGTGTTTTAACAGAGATATCTAAGATTCAAATTTCATTATACTTTTTAAGATCCGCAATTCCAAACATGATTGTGTAATGGCTGTAATGGTGTTTGGAGCAATTATGTCTGTTGCCCGCAGTGAGTTAAGATGGCACCACATGTGTATTGAGAGCTCCCCATTATAGGCAACGACATTGCAATAAAGCCCAAGTGTTGGTCCATGTCTGGGCGCTTGGGCTAAAAATGCCACCAATTGTGACAGGCTCATCTGTGATATTACAAGCTTTGGACAGAGTTTGTAAGGAAATCGTTGAAAACTATAAAGGCGTTTGCCAGTCTCAGGGTTAACGCGGAGAGTCTAGAAAACATGGGCTATTATGTTAGGGTTTTTTTATTTAATTTTTTTTATGGGATATTATGTTAGTGTTTGTTAACTATTATAAGATGAGCAATGCTCCGGACAGATTCATAACATTTTTTTATAAAAGTTGAGCAGTTGACAAATTTTTAATGATTCTAATCTAAATTTATTATTGGCATCATTTTATTAAAATAATTCTTAAGTACTTTCAAAATACAAAAAAATTGCTTTCTTCTTTCATATTCATAGTAATATCTATTTATTAAATTTATAGTGAAACCCGTCATAAATACGAGAAAAATGAGTACAATTTTTCCGTATTATGAGAAAATCTAAAAAAATTTCATTTTATTATTACTGTTAACTACTTGTCATCTTCACAGTTATAATTTATAAAATATTTTGTTCAAATTTTGGAGACGTTTGACTAATTGTTATATGATGCTATTTGCCTGCCATTACCACAATCCACCTAGAGCATCGTGCCCCTAGATTCGGAGAACTGCATGGACTTTCTATGTTTTAAAGGTTATGGGGGCAGCACGGTCCTCCTTGATCTTTAATTAATTATTTCCCAATGCAATCTCACTTTTTGCAGTTTTTGTTACTTTATTAAATTATAGTTTTTTTTTTTTTTTTAAAGTGTCGGGTTAATATATATCTTGGGTCCATTTGGATAGCACTTACTGTTGCTGAAAGTTGATAAAAATTGATTGTTGCTGAAAACATTATAACAAAATAATTTTTAAATGTGTGAATAGTATTGCGGGACCCACTTTTAATATTAAATATTGTGTGAACAGTGCACGCACAGTGAATTTTGTCCCCCAAAGTCAACAAGTGCGAGAAAAAAAAAAAAGTCCAAAACATGAAACTGAAAACGTGCCGCAAGAAACCATCCTATCCAAACCCACACCTTAGAGCATGTATTAAACATTTATAATAAGAAACTGTTTATGAAAAATTAAAAAAAAGCTATCAATCAGTTAGTTACTTTTTATTTTTATTTTTTCATAAAAGTTTTCTAAAATAATTTACAAACATATGCACTTAAGGCATACGTTAATAAAACCATTTTTAAAATACAAATATAACTTATTTAGCTGAAATCGAAAACTTTTTACTAAAAGTACACTAGATAAAACAAAAAACTAGCTGAAATAGTAACATATGTACTTAAGACATACATTAATAAAACCATTTTTAAAATACAAATATAACTTATTTAGTTGAAATTGAAAACTTTTTACTAAAAGTATTGTAAATAAAACAAAAAATTAGCTGAAATAGTACAGTGTAGGGTTAATATATATCTTGGGTCCGTTTGGATAACACTTACTATTGCTGAAAGTTGATAAAAATTAATTGTTGCTGAAAATACTGTAGCAAAATAATTTTTAAATGTGTGAATAGTGTTGCGGGACCCACTTTTAATATAAAATATTGCGTGAACAGTGCACGCACAGTGAATTTTGTCCCCCAAAGTCAACAAGTGCGGGAAAAAAAAAAAAGTCCAAAACGTGAAACTGAAAACGTGCCGCAAGAAACCATCCTATCCAAACCCACACCTTAGAGCATGTATTAACCATTTATAATAAGAAACTGTTTATGAAAAATTAAAAAAAGCTATCAATCAGTTAGTTACTTTTTAATTTTTTTTCATAAAAATTTTTCTAAAATAATTTACAAACATATGCACTTAAAGCATACATTAATAAAACCATTTTTAAAATACAAATATAACTTATTTAGCTGAAATCGAAAACTTTTTACTAAAAGTACTGTAGATAAAACAAAAAACTAGCTGAAATAATAACATATGTACTTAAGGCATACATTAATAAAACCATTTTTAAAATACAAATATAACTTATTTAGCTGAAATCGAAAACTTTTTATTAAAAGTACTGTAAATAAAACAAAAAACTAGCTGAAATAGTACAGTGAGCCCCATGAACAGTAGAAAAATAAAATGAATAATAGCAAAAATAAGCTAAATTGTAAATAAATAAATAAATAAATAAATAAAAACTGCATTCTTCTGTCAAAGCCGAACGTAACTTTAGAAAATAATTAAAAATCATTCCCTTGCCCCCAAAAACATAAAAAAGAAAAAAAGAGCAACGCAGCTAGCTCTTTAGCCAAGCAGGTATGGGTCATTTTGATAGCCACCCATCAGACATCAGTCCATCACACACTGAGGGTAGCCGACATTTACATATTTAGGTTTCAATTTCCAACCAGAAACATAATTTAGTTGAGTGCAGGGCACAGCACACTCTAAACATTTAGATAACAAGAATATTTCATCGAGACACAAATAAAAAGTGGTGTATATATTACATCATTGTAGATTGGGAAATTTTCAATCAATTGCAAATTCCCACGTACCATCATGTATGTTTGAGAATTGCTCATTTATGTAGCTTATTTACTAAGTGTGAGGTAAAAAGCTAAAAGCTAGTTTAATTTTCAAAAAATTAAAAATAAAATTATTTGAAATAAAGTTAAAATAAAAAGTAGTATAAAACCGGCAAAAAAAATACATAATTTAATATAAAAAAAAAAAAAAAAAAAAAAAAAACTAGTTTTTAATCAATTGTCAATCGTACACTATAATATGTTCAAAACTGTCAATTACAATGTGTCACGTACTACTTAGTGGATCCCACTATCATTATTCAAAACCAATGAAATATTTCAAATATCATTAAATAAAAATTACAAAGAATACCTGAAAGCCAATCACATGCCAACACATGTTAATATTTTAATTTAAAGTGTCATAAGTAGTCTAATTAAATGCTACCATGTGTTATTTTAAATTAAGACAATTTGCCTAATCAAATGGCGATGTACATGTGTCTCTTTGAGAACTCTCTCCATTTAAATTATGAAACATGTCATCAATTAGAGCCAATCATATGCCATTAAACCTTCTCAAAATTCTTATAAATAGAGACTCCCATTGATCTTGTAGGATGACATTCATAAGTCTCAAAACTTTGCTAGAATCAAGCTCTAAAGCTTGTAAGAACTTTAAGAATTTCCACTGTTGAAGGTCTGTTAAATTGCAGCTCCAATGCCACGAAGAGTTTCTACATCAAAAGCTTCGAATACAAAGAACATTAATCCCTCCAAGCCTTAAAGTTCTACTAAAATCAAGTTCTAAAGCCTCTAAGAATTTCAATAATTTCAAGTTTCGAAGCTCTATCAGATCAAGTTCCAAAGCCCTAAAGAACTTCTACATCTAGATATTCGAATTTGATGGACATTCATCCAAATCATCCTTCCAACTATCAAAGTTCTTCTGGAGTCAACTCAAAGCCTCTAGAGACTTCAAGTACTCTATTCCATCAAAGTTTTATTGGATTTAAGCTTTAATGCCTCCAGAAAATTCCACCACAAATCTTCAAAGACGAAGAAAATTCAAATTGCATGAAGAATGAGAAATCTCTAACAAGCGCACAACAAGAGATTCATTGCAATTCCATTCCAAAGGAGAAGATAGAGAAGAGAATTCACTTTATTGGCTATAATGATAGTGATTGAGCTAGAGACATGGATGATAAAAAAAGAGTGCCATTTGGGTGATACTGTATTCACATCAACTTCTAAGAAGTAAAGTTGAGTACGTTGCTGATACCTCTAGTGTTTATCATGCATTTGGCTTAGAAGTTTGTTGAAGGAGTTGCAAAAGCTACAAGAAGAAGCTACAAAGATAGTTGTAAACAATAAATCAACACTAACTCTTGCAAAGAATGTAGTCTTTCACTACCAAAGCAGGCACATCAATACAAGGTATCATTTTATTCAAGAATGTATTACCAAAAAGGAAGTTCAATTTGAGTTCGTGAAATCACATGATCATGTTGCAAATATCTTCACTAAGCCACCAAAGTATGACACCTTCTACAAGCTACAAGCCTTACTTGGAGTGATAATGGAAACAAGGAGGGATGTTAGAAATTAAACTTGTTTTTAATTAAAATTTCAATAATAACTGTGAGTTTAATAAGTTAAATAAATTGCAACAAATGCATGTGGGGGGTTTCTTGAAGTTATGTCTGGGATTTTATAAATATAAAAGTTTAGAAAATAAATGTAGTTGGAATTAAGAGGATAGATGGTATAGTATATATAACCGATGCATCAGAAAATTTCAAAGCAAGAGTGAAAGAAGAGAAATACAAGTGTTAAAAGAGTTCTCTTACACTTCCCTCTCCACACTCTCTCCCCTTGTGCCTTGTGTGTGCCTTGTGATTGAGTTACTTTCTTTGAGTAGCGTGAGTGTTTGGGAGTGTAAGTGAGAAAAGGGCCCCTAATTATTCCAGAGTAATCCAGTGTCCACTTCTCAAATGTAGTCAGTAAAGTCATAGCAGCCACCATGCACAGAGTTCTCCTTTAGCCAGATTTTGTTCTATTTATGGGTATGTGAGCAGTTTCAACAAGGAATGGTTTAACTGATTCCTGTAATAGGATCGTGTAAGAGACTTAGTCACTCGACATGCAAGAACTTTTTATAAATCTGACGTATTGTCTTATTTCCAGAGCAACATTCATGAGCTGTTGGTTTACACAAACTTCTCACAAATGGAGACCCACCCTTTATCAAGATCAGCACCGTTCTGTCCGCGACCTTCATTCAAGTAGAAACTACCTGGTATTTCTAACCCCCTTCATATGTGAATCTCGTGCATAACCTTTGTGCAAAGTTGATTTAGCCTCATTTCTGAGGAATTAGCAGGCATTCTAACCATTTCTAAAGGGAAATTTTAATAATAGTCATAAAAGCCCTCAACTTTTGTTTATTGGGTAAGGAAAATAGAAATTTAAAGGAAAAAAAGTTTCAGAAGAGTGGCAGTCCTGTTTGTAAAAGAATGCTGGGCATCTTCAATAATCCATTCAACGTGTGAAGCATAAAATGCACTTTGTGTTAGCCAAGCGATAAACATTTCTGCATTAATATTGTTATTTATGTTGATTTTACACAAGCTTCGAAGATTCATCAATGGAGGAGTGTAAACAGATTGAGAGAGAAAGGAATTGAATAACACTGATCTTGTATGAAATGAATTCAGTATATTAAGCTTAGCATACTCTGTTCTTTATATAGTGAGAACAGAGGCCAGAAAAGGAGAAACAGAAAAATAACTAACTAACCATCTAATGACTGCTGTACACGTGTAATAAGTTTTGTAACTAACTGACTTATCTATAGACTATAAACGGCAGTCGTTTATGACCATTTATTCTATCCTACAGCTATGCAATTGTAGTTTTACTTCTATATACAAAACTCACAGGTAACAGATACAAAACATTAACACTATGCAAAATTACAATCATGAACTATCTCAATACTCCCCCTCAAGATGAACCATAGATGTTGATGAGATTCATCTTGGATAAGAGGAAGTAAAATTGTTTGTATCCAAGTGCCTTTGTGAAGCAATCAGCAATTTGGTGTCTGGTAGGAACATGAAAGGTTTTGATCACTCCATCTTGAAGCTTGCTTCGAATAAAATGGCAGTCCACCTCTATATGTTTTGTGCGTTCATGAAACACTGGATTTGCAGCAATATAAAGAGCTGCCTTGCTATCACAGTACAATGAGGCAGGCTGAGTGTGGTTAAAACCAAAAGTCTTAAGCAATGCCAATAACCAAACAACTTCACTTGTGACTGTGGCCATTGCTCTATATTCTGATTCAGCAGATGATCTGGACACCACTTGTTGCTTCTTGCACTTCCAGGATATAAGAGAGTCACCAAGGAAAACACAGAAGCCTGAAACTGACCTTCTGGTATCTGGACAAGCTGCCCAATCAGCATCACAGTAGGCCTTTAATTTCATTTCAGAACTTGCTGATAAGAACAAGCCTTGCCCTGGTGTCTTCTTAAGATACTTAAGGACCTTATAAGCTGCTTGGAGGTGAGGAGTTTTAGGAGAATTCATAAACTGACTCAACTTATGCACTGAGTAGCAAATATCAGGCCTAGTTAGAGTCAGATATAGCAGCTTGCCAATAAGTCTTCTGTATAGGGATGGATCAGGAACAGCTTCCCCCATTGAGCTCCTATACTTAGCTGATTGATCCATGGGCACATTAGCAGGTTTGCTTGCTAGCATACCAGCATCAGAAAGTAACTCTAAAATGAACTTTCTCTGACATAAGCTGATTCCTTTTTCAGTCCTTGCAACTTCAAGACCCAAAAAATATTTCAAGGTACCAAGATCTTTGAGTTTAAACTTGGTATCTAGAAAAACCTTGAAAGAGTTAACTGCCTCCACATCATTACTTGCTATTAGGATGTCATCCACATAAACTAACAAGATGAGAATTGAACACTTGCTGACCTTAGTGAAGACAGAATAGTCTGACTTAGATTGGAGGAAACCATGATCAAGAAGAGTGGATGAAAGCTTGGCAAACCACTGCCTACTTGCCTGCTTCAAACCATAGAGTGATTTAGTGAGTTTGCACACCTCCCCCTTGCTGCCAAAACCAGGAGGAGGGACCATGTACACTTCCTCATGTAACTCTCCATGCAAAAATGCATTATTGACATCTAGTTGAGACAAGTGCCAACCAAACACAGCAGCCATAGCTAAGAGTGTTCTAACTGTCACAAACTTCACCACAGGAGAGAAAGTCTCATAGTAATCAATCCCCTCGGTTTGAGTAAAACCTTTAGCAACCAGTCTAGCCTTGTACCTCTCTACAGACCCATCTGCTCTAAGTTTGATTTTATAGACCCACTTGCACCCAATTGGAACTCTGCCAGCAGGCAGCTTGGTCAAGACCCAAGTACTATTAGCCTGAAGAGCATCAATCTCAGCCTTCATGGCAGCTTGCCATAATGGATCGGGGAAGGCTTCAGCATAAGAGGTAGGTTCTTTTGTAATGGATAATGCAACAGAGAAAGCTTTGTGGGCAAAAGACAACTTAGAATAAGAAAGAGTAGAGGAAATGGGATAGAGAATACCTGGACTGGCAGTGGAATCATGAGAAGGTATGAGTGGAGCTGAGACCAAATTGCAGTGATGATTAAGAGTGGTGGTGGAAGCCAAGTGACAGTGATAATCATGGAGATATGAGGGAGGTTTATGAGACCTATTAGACCTCCTAACAACAGGTAGATCAATTGAGGGAACAGGTAAAGCAGGAATGTCAAGTGGAGCAGAAAGGGTAGGTGAAGAAGAGGCTAAATCAGGGTGGACAAGGTCTGGGAATTCATCAGGGGGTACAGCAGTGTCAATATGATTGAAAGGAAGTGAAAATTCAGCAGAAATAGAAGAAGTAGTTTCTGGAATTGAAGCTTGAGATGGAAATATATTGTGAGAAGTGGAAGAGTGGAGAGGGACAGGTTTAGGCAGCCAATGTTTAAAAGGAAAAATTGATTCTTTGAAGATAACATCTCTAGAGATGAAAACAACTTTGGTTGATAGATCATACAATTTATAACCCTTGGTACCAAAAGGATATCCAAGGAGTATGCATGCCTTTGCCCTAGGATCAAACTTGGACCTATTCCTAGTTAAGGTAGAGGCATAACAAAGACAACCAAAAGATCTAAGGTGTTGATATGATGGAGAATACCCTAAAAGTTTCTGATAAGGAGTAAGGTTACCTAGAAGAGGGCTAGGAAGCCTATTGATAAGGTATGTGGCTGTAAGAACACAATCCCTCCAGAATTTCAAGGGTAAGTTTGCATGAAATCTTAAGGCCCTAGCAACATTCAATAAATGCTGATGTTTTCGTTCAACAACAGCATTTTGTTGTGGGGTTTCAACACAAGAAAGCTGATGTAGAATGCCATTAGATGCATAAAAGGAAGGAACAGCAAACTCAGGACCATTGTCAGTCCTAAGCACTTTAATTGACACCTTAAATTGATTAAGAATCATTTGGAAAAATGTTTGAATCAGTGAGGAAGCATCAGACTTAAGTTTCTTTAAATAAACCCAAGTACACCTACTATGATCATCAACCAAAGTAAGAAAGTATCTTGAGCCATTTAATGATGGAGTGGAATAAGGGCCCCAAATATCAGCATGAACCAAGTCAAAACAAGAGGAAGAAACACTTGTGGATTTAGGAAAAGGTAATTTGTGTTGTTTAGCTAGTGGGCAAACAAGACAGTCAAAAGAATTATTATTATTGTAAGAAATCAGATCAGGTACAAAGTGTTTCACCAAAGCTAATCTTTGTGAAGATTATTTGAAGTATCAACAGCATGAGAAGAATCAAGATTACATTGATTGACTCTTTTATTACAAAGGAAAGAAGACAAACTGGATAGAACCTCTGAAATAGAAGCAGGTAATGTGAAGGAATCAGTGCACTGCAAAGTGTATAGACCTCCATGTCTCTTACCCAACCCAATCATCTTCCAATGCAGTAAGTCCTGAAGGAAACAATAATGAGAAAGAAAAAGACAGCAGCAAGAAGGATTTTGGGTTAGCTTGCTGATAGAGATAAGATTGAAAGTAAAACTTGGAATACAAAGAACATGTTCTAAAGTTAAAGTGGCAGAAACTTTGACAGTTCCAATGTGAGTGACTTTAACCATGTCACCATTAGGAAGTTTAACTGAAATTTGAACTGAGGAAGTGATAGAAGTAAAGAAATGAATTGAATGTACCATGTGGTCTGTTGCACCACTGTCAAGAATCCAGTCAGATGGACTGATGTGAGAAGTGTTGACACCAGAAGAAAAAACTGAATGTTCAAGGGAAGGAGAAAAACAAATACCTGAAATGTTTTGGGCTTGGGAATCCAATGAAGTTTGAGAAGGCTGAGTAATGATGGTGGCAGCTTGGTGAGCATTATCCAAACACATTTCTTGTGGTGCTTGAGTGCCAAAGTGACATTTGGAGTTCAATAGTCCAATCAGCTGCTGATATTGAACCTTGGTGAGGGCAATAGGTTCACTAGTATGATCTTCAGCAGTGATTACATTGTTGGTAAAAGACTGACCAGGTTGACTACCTTTGTTCTTGAACTTATACCCAGGAGGGTATCCATGTAGCTTATAACATTTATCAACTACATGCCCCATAGCTCCACAATGAGTACACTGAGGTCTGCCATTCTTGTATTTAACAAAGTTCTTCATGCTCCCAGATTTCAACCCAAAAGCTGCTAAAGCTGATGAGGCATCAACCAAGATTTTCTTCCCAGCTCCCACCTTTCTCTGCTTCTCATCTTGAAGCAAAAGAGAGAATACTTTGCTAAGAGAAGGTAAAGGCTCCAGAAGAAGAATTTGGCCTCTGACAGCAGCATATGTTTCATTCAGCCCCATCAGAAAGGACATAGTACAATCCTCAACTTGATGACCACATGTACATGTTCGATAATCTGAAAATTCATCCCAAAGTCCCTTGAATTTTGTAAAGTAAGCATTGATGGTCATGTCTTCTTGTGTCAAAGAACTAATTTCTTTCCTTAAGTCAAAAACTGTAGGTCCATTCCCTTGCCCAAACCTGTATTGTAAGTCAAGCCATACATCCCTGGCAGTCTTGAAGTAAACAATGCTTGATTGCAACTCCTTAGAAACTGAATTAAACAACCAGGCTAAAACAGTGCTGTTGCATTTACACCAGGCTGTGTAATATGGGTGATCAGCTTGAGGTTTAGGGATAGAACCATCAACAAAACCCAATTTCGTTTTGGCATCTAAAGAGATGAGAATGACCCTACTCCAGGTGTTATAGTTCTCTTCAGTGAGAAGTTGAACTACCAAAGAAACACCTGGATTATCTCCATTAGAGAGAAAATAAGGACTAGATGTGCTTTCCCAAGGCTGTGTAGTGGAGCACTAGCTGTACTCTCAGTCATATTATATGCAGATTATCGAAGGGAAAAGATGAAGACTCAAAGTTCCTAATCAAGATTATGAAAATCAAGGAAAATCAAGAATTGATTTTCTACAGAATCTTTCAAGAAGCAAGAAATGAATTCTATGAATGAGATAAGAATGAAGAGACTTTAAATTCGAAGAAGAAAAAGAAACCCTAAAAATTGAAGATTTCAATTTCAATTATGAACCAAAAAATGAAGATCAAGATTTCAACAGATTAATGAAATCAAGACCTAGGAGATGATGATTTTAATGCAAGAATCAACAGAAATGATGAAACAAGTTTCTAGTTGATCTGAAAAAGCACTAAAATCAAGAAGAAAACACAATTGAACTAAGAAAAATCAGAGAATACCAGAACGAGATGGTCTCTGAACTAGTTCGAGCTCTGATACCATGTTGATTTTACACAAGCTCCGAAGATTCATCAATGGAGGAGTGTAAACAGATTGAGAGAGAAAGGAATTGAATAACACTGATCTTGTATGAAATGAATTCAGTATATTAAGCTTAGCATACTCTGTTCTTTATATAGTGAGAACAGAGGCCAGAAAAGGAGAAACAGAAAAATAACTAACTAACCATCTAATGACTGCTGTACACGTGTAATAAGTTTTGTAACTAACTGACTTATCTATAGACTATAAACGGCAGTCGTTTATGACCATTTATTCTATCCTACAGCTATGCAATTGTAGTTTTACTTCTATATACAAAACTCACAGGTAACAGATACAAAACATTAACACTACGCAAAATTACAATCATGAACTATCTCAATAATTTACCTCAAAAATATGAGACATACAAAAGGCTAATATGCTCCTGTAGGCATGTACTTCATCTTGCATGCTCATAGGGGCACAACGACTGTGGCCGATGACTTAAATGTTCACAACCTGCAATAGAAATTATCCTTTCACCATTAAAAAAAAGAAAAAGAAAAAAAAAAGCAAACACTCCTCAAGATTTGTTGCCGAATAACCGCCCAGTTTGTTTTATATTTTAGATGCTAAACGTAGAATTATCAGGTCATTGAATTTATATTCTTTAACTTTTCAAGAAACTTATCGTTCAGGAAATTGAAATATTGGTATGGTTATGATTTGATAAATACTTTATGTTTAAATTCAGATTCTTAAACTATTTCTAATAAATTTTCGAAGGAGAGAGATACTTTCACTTCTGAAACTTGTTTTCCAAAACAAAATTTCATTCTCTTACTCGAATTTATACTTTGTAGTTTTTGTAGGACTTTTGACTGTACTTCTCCATAATCATTATTTGGCCCTGGCACCCTATTTTTATGATGACATTTTATTTCCAAGTGCTTAGCGAATTATTATGTTACCTTGGCCACCATCAATAAAACATCATTCATGAAACGGCATCTAGGATACATAAGTTATGAAACAAATTAAGAAGCCTATGTACTAGAATTCTAGGCACAAAATACATACCTCAAGAGAATTTACAGCAAATTCTAATGCCACATTTATTTCTGAGGGTCCACCCTGCAAAAGCAAAGAAGGAAAAAAAGGAAGGGTAGAAAACTACAAATACTTCGTGGCCTCAATTTTGTCCACTGAGAAGTAGACATTCAAAATAAATGAAATGCAATGTGATATGCACCTCAAATGGGGGAACCAAATTAGCTACCTTTCGGACCATGAATGCTTCTCCTGGTTGAAACCCCAGGATGACTGACTGAACAGAGGCGAACCCTTGAGTCTGCGCAAGCAATTATCATGAACTGTACTGGAACTCAGTTTTAATAGGCTGTATATCTATTCTGGTTTTCAGAAATAAATCGAGCAAAAAAGCCACAGCTTATCCATACAAGATGTTCTCAACATTTGTGTAACAAGTGGAATAAATTATTTGGGAAAGGATTCCCTCCCATTTAAATCGTCCAATTTCTCTAAACAGAATATCACTTCTCTAATTTCTCTAAACAGAATATCACTTCTCTAGAAATTCATGGAAATTAATAAGCATGCTATTAGTCTCATATCTGACTCTTACAACTGTTCTAGGCTTCTAGCTGAGCTGTTTCTAACTTTAATATAACTGAAACTGATCCACATTGTTTTTTGGTGTTTGTGTCAAATAATAAAACTCCAACAACACCACCCCTCCCCCCCCCCCCCCCCCCAAAATCTAAAGAATTTCATAGTTCACATGCAGAATTCGAAGAATCAGAGATGTTGCGATTGTGTCCTAACTTTATGTAATGTCATTATTTCCAAGAGGTGTTAATAACCTTTCTCATTCCAAAGTACTAAGAACTAGTGATAACCCTTCATGGATCAAGTTTTTGTTTCTATTTTTAGTGATTTGAATTCAATTTTCTATGTCCCAAAAGTGAAGGGAAAAAAAAACTCATTTTTCTCTATTTCACGAAGAACTTTAAAAAAAGGGACTTAAAAAAGTCATTGACATTTGATTTATGAGTCTTAGCTAGCCCTAACATGTTAAACGAAAATTTTGATGAGTTTACTTGATAGTGAATACCAAACTACACACATATGATGAAGGTTTGATATGTAAGCATATAATTTAAAATGTAGCTATTTTAATTTACTTTCATTTTTTTCATACATACATACATATGTATATATATATATAGAGAGAGAGAGAGAGAGAGAGAGAGAGAGCCAAGACAACTACTAGTGAAAATGGCTGAAATTTGTGTAGTACAAGTCTTGAATTTCCTTTGGCGGTGACGGTTAAGATAATACATGCATTTTATAGGTCAAGGAAGACAATGAAATAGAAGAACAATTTACCCTAGAAAAATTCAATAAAAAGAAATAATAAAAGCACAGTGGGATCATATTATATTATGAATTATGATATCATTTTTCCCAATTTGTAGCAAGAATCTGTATTCCAAAATTATAGGAAGCACACAAGTCTTATTTGATGGAGCAAGATTTACTTGAAAGTATACATTAACAAATTTAGACCTTAAACCAAGTGTACTCAAAAGCCCCATTCTTGATAAAGAAATGTGAAGGCGGACATGTAATACTTCAAAGGCAATCACACATAGATAAACAAACCTACTGTAGAATTGTGATTCAATTTCATGCCCTGAATTGTCATCAAGAACTCGAACATGCAACTTAAGGAACGGAGCAAACCCTACAAACATAAGCACAATTGTCAAAGTATAAATATATATGTTGTTTAAGGATTACCATGTCATCGATATTGGAAGAAATTACTGGAATTACTAATATTTTTGCTGCTCTTCAAGCATCTGAGTTCCATTCATCTTATGCAAATTATCAATAGTATGTCTTGCCAAGATAAGTCTCTACTGTACACGCAACCTTTCCCATCACCTTCTACTTTATTTTCCATTGAAACAAATTTGATTTATCCACAAACATGATTTAGCATCCAAAATTTACCACATACATACTTTCTTTGAATCAACTGATGGAAATAAATTGGTCTTACATAAACTTAACTACAACTCTGAGCTAGGATTTATATTTACTTTGACATGGCTTTTTTTTCTTTTGTATTTGAGAAAAGGGAATCCGTGTATGCTTCTTCATCTTCACTATACATCAAATTCATTTAGGGAAAGGTAGCCTGCAAGACATAGAAACATGTACTAAGGCAAATGGTTTCTCTATAGCAGCAGCATGCATTTCTTGGCATGCAGTCAATGATGAGATTTTTTTTTTTTTTACAAGATAGAAATCATTCTCTAACCTAATCTAAGTGTATATGTGTATGAAGCTCCCTCCTAGAGATTTGAACCCTAGCCCTTACCTCTCCACACTTCACAAGTACTTATACTTGTAGAGTGACCATCACATTAAAAGTATGCGGTGATGTCAATGATGATGGTTAAGTCGATACACAAATAGACAAATTGTTCAATGATGAGTTGAAAGTGACATCACCTTGTGGTTGCAACCATCAATTTTGCCACCAAATTTATCTTTCTGTACCAGATAAGCCCAGATTTACTTTAAAATGGATTTAAGAATATATTGTTAGAAGTTAAACTTTTTTTTAATTAACCTTTCATAAATAAGTGGGAGTTTCATAAGTTAAATGTAGTGGGAGGTTTATTGAAGTTATGTGTGGGATTTATGAATGTAAGAGTTAGAAAAATAAATGTAGTGGGAGTTAAAGGTTAGATGGTGTACTATATAAACCTATTCATCTGTCAAGTTCTATGCAAGAGTTGAAGAGAAATACAAAACATTAAAGTGTTCTAACTCTTCCCTCTCCACTCTCTTTTATTTAATTTGTGTGTGACTTTCTTCTATACATTAAGTAGCGTGTGAGTGTTTGTGAGAGTAAGAGAGGAAAGGCCCATCAATATTTTTGTTTTATTTCCAACAAAGTGGTATCAGAGCCAATTGGTTCGTGGTGAGAATGGCTATTGCCAATGGGATGGTGTTTTTCCAATTTCCTTGACTTACCAAACAAAACTTTGAAAATTGGAGTATCTGAATGAAGGCGTTGCTTAGATCCCAAGATGCGTGGGAGATTGTGAAGAAAAGTTATGTGGAGTCACAAGAAGAAGAATCTTTGACTCTAAACTAAAAGGAAGCTTTGCAAAAGGCTCAGAAGAAAGATCAACAAACTCTTACGTTGATTTATCAAGGTTTGGATGAAATCATGTTCGAGAAAGTTGCAAATGCAACTTCATCTAAGCAAGCATGGGAGATTCTTAAAAACTCTCTAACGGGAGTTGATAAAGTGAAAAAAGTTCACCTTCAAACATTGAGAGGCAAGTTTGAAGGTTTGCACATGAAATAATCTAAAGGCCCATTTGGTAAGAGATTTCTAGTAACATTTTTTTGTATTTTTTGGAAATACGTGTGAGTGAAAAAGTGTGAAAATACGTATGATATTGTTTAAACACTAAAAACTGTTGTTTAAATAACAGTTACAAACAGGTCTTGAATCTATCTCAGATTTTGTTTTTCAAGGGTGTTGGCAATTATAAATCAATTGTAGAGATATGGTGAGAACTTGGATGATGTCCGTGTGGTAGAAAAATTCCTACGGTCATTAACTTCTATTGTTGTGGTGATTAAGGAATCAAAAGACTTGGAGTCAGTGACCATTAACTAGCTCATGGGATCATTACGAGCCCATGAAGAAAGGCTCAATAAGAAGAAGCAAGAACCTTTAGAGCAAGTCCTACAAGCATAGCTTACCTTGAATGAGAAAGGGTGGTGTGAAAGTAGCCAAAGAGGCTGAGGACGTGAACGTGGTAGAGGGAGAGGATCTGGAGGAAGAAATGGTCAAAACTCTCTCAATTATGAAAAGAGGGGTCAAAGTTCACAATCCACAAGAGATCATGGAAGATGAAGTTTCTCTAGACCATACAGAAGAAGGTATGATAAGTCTAACATTAAATGTTATAATTGTCAAAAATATAGACATTATGCTTTCAAATGTAAAAATGCCGTTGACACTATTGAGGAGAAAGCTAACTATATTGAAGATAAGAATGAAAGTGGAGCTGACTTTATTGTTGGTATACAAAGAAGAAGAAAAAGAAGAAAACGGTGTGTGGTATCTTGACTCTAGTGCTAGCAACCATATGTGTGGGAATAAAAGGATGTTTATGGAGATTGATGAATCAGTGGTTGGGAATGTTATCTTTGGTGACTCATCCAAAGTTTCAATGAAGAGGATATGTAAAATTCTTATTTGTTTAGAGAATGAAGATCATCAATTTGTTTTTGATGTATATTATGTGCCAAGCATGAAACCAATATTTTGATTTTGGGACAACTCCTTGAGAAAAACTATGATATCCAGTTGAAAGATCGTAGTTGCTAAATAAGGGATCTTAAAAATAATGTGATGACTAATATGCCTATGACAAGAAAAAGAATGTTCTTGTTAAATATTCAACATGATGTTATTAGATGTCTGAAGGCTTGTTTTAAAGATTCTTCTTGGCTTTGGCATCTAAGGTTGGGCACTTAAACTTTAGCGGACTAAAGTTGTTGGCAAAGATGATGATGGTGAGAGAATTGCCTTCCATTGAGCATCTTAACCAACTTTGTGAAGGATGTCTCCTTGGCAAGCAATCAAGGAAGAGCTTTCCAAAAGAAGCTAGTACAAGAGCAACCAAGTTATTGCAACTTGTTCATACTGATGTGTGTGGACCTATCAAGCCATCATCACTTGGTAAAAGTAACTACTTTCTTCTCTTTATTGATGATTTTAGTAGAAAAACGTGAGTTTATTTTTTGAACCAGAAATCTAAAGCATTTGGTCCATTTAAGAAATTTAAGGCATTTGTAGAAAAGTAGTGGCCATGAAATTAAGGCCTTAAGATCTGATAGAGGAGGCAAATTCACATCAAATGAATTCAAAGAATTTTGTGAAGCAAATAGGATTCACCGCCCTCTAACAGTTCCAAGGTCACCACAACAGAATGGTATAGCAGAAAGAAAGAATCGTTCAATTCTTAATATGGCCAAAAGCATGTAGAAAAGCAAGAAAATGCCTAAAGAATTTTGTTACCTAGTATCATTTTATTTGAGGATGTATTGCTAGAAAAAAAATTCCACTTGAGTTTGTGAAGTCACATGATTAGGGCGTAGATATCTTCACCAAGCCACTAAACTGTGACACCTTCTACAATATGCAAGCCTAATTTGTGGTGATCAAAAATTAAGTTTAAGAGGAGGTTTTGAAAGTTAAACTTAATTTATGTCATGAAAATCTATTTTATTTATGAAATGAGTTAGTTGAATAGTTATGATACATAAAATAATGAGGCAAGTTTACGTAATGAATGTATAGAGAGTTTTTTTTGGAGTTATATAATAAACATAAGGAAAGTTATGGTTGGACATGGAGTTTATATATGTCATGCATCCCTCAATTTTATATAATAAAAAAAGGTGTGAAAGAAGAGAAATACAATTATTTAAGAGTTTTCTTACTCTTCTTAAAGGAAGATTTTATTTATTTATTTATTTAAGAAAGCAAACATTAAAAGGCAGAGTTGAAGCAGCTAATTGAAGCTATACAATATGCAAGTGCAACTCTAAAATTCAGGGAAAATAAAAAATTAGATTACACGCTAATTAATAGGAAATAATTAGCAATTTTCAAAGACAAAATAACCCGCTTATAGAACTTCAAAACAAGTAGCAGAAACCATAAGATTTTGCAGTACTTTTTCATTTCTTTATTTGATGCTACATAGTACTATTTTTAAAATTATTCTCTCTTTATTTTATGCTACATAGTACTATTTTTAAAATTATTCTCTCTTTATTTTATGCTACATAGTACCATTTTTTAAATCACTTATTTGGTTTGTTCAGTAAAGGATCAGTTGGGTCTCTCACTCTCACACACACACACACCTTAGAAATCATAAAATCATAGTGAATGCTTGTACAAAACGATCAAGGAATGGACAATGACACATTTTTTCTATAGATAGAAAAAAGGGTTTTTCTCTCTAGTCATAAAGATGAGAGAATAAATAGGGTTTTTCTATAAGTAGAAAGAAGTGTGAGAAAGAGATTGAAACCTTGAGCTGGCGTATTCAAAGAGCTTTCCCGTAGCAGAAAAGACCATGAGACCAATTTCAGCATCGCAGAGAGTAGAGAGCTCAAAAGCTTTCTTAAAAAGTCCTCTCCTCCTCATTGAGAATGTCACCTGCCTTGCCGTCGTGTTGTCAATCTTCTTAATCTGAATTTTCCTCCTCGTCATTTTCCCAGATAATAGGTTATCAAACCCTTTTTTTTTTTTTTTTTTTGCTGCGTAGGTTATCAGACCCTTTACTTCAAAGTTCTAGTTCTATCTAGTTCTATCCAAATTATTTGCCCAACCTAGTATTCCAGATATAGAAAATTGAGAGAGAGAGAGAGAGAGAGAAGAAAAGAGACATGTCAAGAATAGTACAAAAGTAAATTACTCAACCAATAAAGTAAATGTTACGGATTTCGGAATGGTAAAGAGAAATAAAATGAAAGCTGTGTACTGTTGTACGGAAGAAGAACTGTTGAAGTGTATAATATAGTGGATGTCCAGTTAGATTACTTATATAGAACACATCTTATATTACACTTTATTTGTACTATATACATATACCTCTTATATAAAGGCATTCATGCATATTCTTTAATAAAAAAAATACAAAATAATCATTCAGTATTTCTAACATAATATTATAGTCACTGCTCTGATA
Organism: Quercus variabilis; assembly: GCA_030445155.1. Taxonomy (NCBI): domain Eukaryota; kingdom Viridiplantae; phylum Streptophyta; class Magnoliopsida; order Fagales; family Fagaceae; genus Quercus; species Quercus variabilis. The sequence goes on along the minus strand of CP129455.1, from coordinate 23,610,747 downwards.
TTTTTTTAGCAGTCTTGTCTTTATTGGTGTTACTCCACTCTCAACATCGCTTCCGCCATTACAATAGTCGTCGTAGCCTCTCTCCGTTGAACCCCCGACGTCTTCCAGCCGTTATCTTTGGGTTCTAGACCTACAGCTGTTGTCGTTAAGGAGTCCAACATAGCACAGATCACTGCATGTGTCATCCTGTTGCAAATATTGCTTCAATCACATTTTCAGAGGTATCACTGAGATCAACTTGAATCAATCTACCCATCGGTGAAAGCCTCGCAATTATCGGATACTGCACACGCCCTCACGCGTCACTTGAAGTCTCTGCGTCAGCACCCCACGTGCCCCACGCGCCACACGCACCATCCTCAGTTCAAGCTGACGTCACCTGTGACGTCATCAATGCCATGTCAGTCCTAGCTTACATCAACATCTAGTCACCTGCTGACGTCAGCGCCACGTCATCTTGCTAATGTCATCTACGCTGACCGTTGACTAACTTTGACCGTTGACTTTGATCGAGCCGTTGACCGTTGACTTTCCCAGGGTTAACTTTTTCAGTTTAGGTTCTCCTTACCCAGTTTTTCGCGTAAATTTCATTTTTGCAGTCCATTTTTGCATATTTTGCTTCTAAATGAAGAATAAGGACAGGTCTTCTTCTTATTGCAATAATCATCGCTATTAATCCATCAAACGTTTTTTGCAAACGTTTTGGTCACAATATTAAGGCCTGCTATCATCGCAACAAATCAGTTGTTTCAATTTCTGCTGCTACTGTTGCTAACGCTGAGAGTGTCCAACCAATGGCTCTTATCTCTGCACAGTCTAAGTCTTCTAGATCCACTTTCTCCATTTCCAGAGATGACCTTATAAATATCATCGCCAATGTCATTCGTATGGTTGGTAATGCATCTTATTCCTCTTCTCTCTCAAATTTATCTGGTATGTCTCCTACATCTTGGCTAATGGATTCTGCTTATTGCAATCACGTGACACCTCACTCGTTCTTATTTTCTGACCTTAAACCTGCACCACACCCTCTTAATATTCGCACAACAAATGGTTCTACAATGTCTAGTCATAATATAGGTTTAGTTTCAACCTCCAACCTCTCAGTTCCTGAAGTCTTTAATGTTCCTGACCTTCCTTATAATTTATTTTCTGTAGGACAATTAACTGAGTTGGGTTATCGCATTCCTTAATGGGGATTTTAGTGAAGAAGTGTATATGCAACCTCCTTCTGGTCTCTCTATTGACTCAAACAAGGTTTGTCACCTTCGACGTGCACTTTATGGCCTTAAACAAGCTCCACGAGCTTGGTTTTCCAAATTTAACTCTACCATCTCTCGCTTGGGTTACATGGCCAGTCATTATGATTCTGCCTTATTTCTTCGTCACACTGATAAAGGCACTATTTTACTTCTCCTATAAGTAGATGATATGATCATAACTGGTGATGACCTCGGCGATATTCAAAAACTCAAGGCTTTTCTCAGTCAGCAGTTTGAGATGAAAGATCTTGGACATCTCAACTACTTCTTGGGTCTTGAAATCACTCATTCTACAGATGGACTTTATATTACTCGAGCCAAGTATTCCTCTAAACTCTTGTCTCGAGCTGGACTCACTGATAGCAAGACTGTTGACACTCCAGTTGAGCTTAATGCGCATTGACTCCTTCAGAGGGGAAACCATTGTTTAATCCCTCTCTTTACAGACGCTTGTTTTGCAGCTTAGTTTATCTCACTGTCACTCGTCCAGACATTTCTTATGCTGTTCACCAGGTGAGCCAGTATTTGTCTGCACCACGATCGACTCACTATGTTGCTGTTCTGTGCATTCTTCGATACCTAAAGGGCACTTTCTTCCATGGTCTTTTCTACTCTGCTCAGTCTCCTCTTATTTTTCGTGTATTTTATGATGCTGATTGGGCAGGAGAACCCACTAATCACAAGTGCACCACTAGTTATTGCTTTCTTCTTGGTTCTTCTCTGATTTCTTGGCAAAGTAAGAAACAAACTCATGTGGCCCGCTCCAATACTGAAGCAGAATATCGTGCTCTTACTGATACCACATCTGAGCTCCATTGGCTACGATGGCTTCTCAAAGACTTAGGTGTGTCGACATCCTCTGCTACTCCTCTTTATTGTGACAACCAGAGTGCTATTCATATTGCTCATAATGATGTCTTTCATGAACGGACTAAACATATCGAAATCGATTATCATTTTATCCATTTTCATCTTGTCCATGGTGCTACCAAGCTGATCTCAGTCTCCTCTAAATATCAACTTGCAGATATCTTCACCAAGTCACATTCTAAAAGACGCCTTCATACTTTGGTTGACAACCTCAAGCTGGTCTCACATCGACTTTGAGTTTGAAGGGGGCTGTTAAAGTGTATAATATAATGGGCTTTAGGCCTAGTTAGATTACTTGTATAGCACACATCTTGTACTACACTTTACTTGTACTACACACATATGCCTTTTATATAAAGACATCCATGTATATTATTTAATCAAGAAATACTATACAATCATTCAGTATTTCTAACAGGAATATTGTCTTTGATAGAAGTTTAACCAAAGTATCAGATCAAACGTATAACAAATCAAACTGCACTTTTTTTTTCCTTTTTTGTGAAAAAAATTGCACTTAGTCAACCAATAAAAGATGGAAAAATAAAATAAAATCTGAGCAAGAGGGGTACCCTTTTTTTTTTTGTTGTTCAAATGGGGTGTACCCTTACATAGCCTATATAACTAACAAAACTGTTGTTGCTCAACCAAAAAAAAAAAAAAATAAAAAAAAAAAATAACTGTTGTGTACACCGTTATAAAAGTTAAATTATAAGTTCCTTTATTTACATTTGAATCTAGTTTTTCCATCTATTCCCATCCGATTGCACCGTTAAGTCCTATCTCTCTCCAATAGCAAAATTGCGTCATTTTTTTCCAAGGATTGCATTGAAAACATATATAATTTAAATGACTGAATTGAAAAAGAAAAATTAAAACTATTAGAAAAAAATTTAAAACTAGTAAAGATTAGATGATGCATTTTGTATTTAGTCTTCTAAAACGCTAGGCCAAGAGCCTTGTGAATAGTTAATATTACCCAATTCTTTCATAGAGGAGAACTTGAATTCAAATCATGTATGAAAAAAAAAAAAAAAAAACTCTACTTAGATGGTGTGTGGTTAAATTTGAAAACTAGACTAAAATAAAGTTCGAGACAAGGCTATTTAAAGATAGAGATAAAAAGAAAAGTTTTTTCTTTTTTATTTTATATGAAAAGCAGGCTAAATAGAGTTAAGAACAAATTAAAATTGTTTCTAAATAATTTGTAGGTTTTAGTATCATCCTTGAACCAATGCTTGTGTTAACTTAATTATTCAATGTTGTTTCCTAAAAAAAAACAATAATAACAATTAATTCAATGTTACACTTGTTCCACATTCCTTTTAAAAATTGAATGTAGAGTGATTTTTAATTTTCATGAAATTGCTTTACAAAGGCATGAGACTAGAGAGTTCAAAAGAAATTGGAAAACTGTCATTTAATTATATACTCTAAAGCTCTAATATGGTTGGGACTCAATTGATTTCATTTAGTCATCTTATGGGTAAAATGTAATAATTGAAAGATTGTAAAATTAAATTGTAATTGGACAATATCATAGGTAGATATAGTGGCAGAGGATCAAAGGAGCCAGGGTGGGGGTAGGGAGGGTAACCCAAATTTTTTTTTAAAATCTTGAATATTTCTTTCTTTATTTTTTTTTTAATCCTTACGAATTTTATCAAAAAAATCTTATATATATGAAATGGCAAAGTAGCATGACTTCTAACATCCTAAATCTTAGTTAAAATTTTTAGATATCTATAAATAAAATTATTATTTTAAAGTATATAATTTATTTAAGAAAGTATAAGGTTATTTATATTTATTTAAATAGAATCACAATTTCATTAGGGTTGGACATTTATAAATTATAATGAACATGTTTATACTAGCAATTATCTCAAGTAATAATGAGAAAACAAACAAGGGTTTTGTTCTTACACTTTTGTAGACACCTAATTTTACAACCTGTATTTAACCTCATCTGGAGACAAAATGATACTTTTACACCCTGAAGGTAATAGTAACTTTTGACCATAATTTCATTTACTTCATTTAAAACAAATCTTAAAATCTTAATAATCAAAACTATGGGTCACAGGCTCCGATCGAAACCATTGGACTAAAGATATCATGAAATCAAGTTTTAATTACTAAGATATATCCACAAGATTGAGTCCGATCATGTGTGATTATTAACAATTGATTTTAATTGGTACCATGAGTATTCAATTTAAAATCGGGGATGTGTCATAATCCTATTCGATTGAACTATAAATAATTGCAAGGTTGCATGCCCTTGATTAATTCGATTATCAAATATTAATGATTTCTCAATTATTGTTGTAATTATCCTTCAAAAGGGCCATTAGGAAAAATGAAGGGATTTTAAGGTCCTATTAAATGTGATTGGGTTAAAATGACATTTACTCACTCTTTTGTCAATATCCTTGAATCATTGCTAATGAAAACTTAAAATGTATTGTTCCTTTTTTTTAATGTGTTAAAGCTAATTATTTGACTGTAAGGACTAGATTTGAGTTTCTAGTCCAAAAAGTAGATGGATTTAGGCCTAAAAAGCCCAAAACAATGAATTTATAGAAAGTGGGTTGGAAAACTGGGCTAAAATGAGTTGGACCATAAATAAGGTGGGTTTAAATGACAAGAAAATGAAGATGGACAGGTTTTAATTATAGAAAATCGTCCTTGGAACGGTCTGAGGAGATCAGTTCTTATATACTGCTCTTAAGTTTGATTACAAATTTAGTTCCTAATTGCTACAGTGTTTCTTTCTTGATTTTTCAATCCCCTTCTCCCATTGCTCCCTTCTTCTTTTATACTCTCTCCCCCTTTCATCTTTACCCTCCATGTGTAGGCCAGATGGTTGGTGTTGATACTTGTCCCATCAACAACTTTTATAAGTCTTTATGTAGTAGTTGTAAGGCTGAAAACCACTATTCAGGTATCACCTCCACATTAACGCAGTCAAAAAGTTAGCTGTAGAGCATTTAATATGGTGATAGCAACTTTCTCCTTAAATATTTTAGGACTTCTCCTTGTCCTATGTTTTTGCAATGCCTATCCGTGCCAACAGAACTTCCTGGAATGTCCTCTGGACGGTAGACCACCTCTTCTAACCTCAGCTTTGGTTAGTCGAAGAGGCATTCATCATTGGCCTATCCTTCTAGGCCATTATGACCAAAACTAACTTTTTCATTTACTAACACGAACTTCCTTGACAATGTTTATTTCTCCTTGAATGACCTCTAGTCCTTGGCTTGGGCCTCAGGCCTACTATCTACATAGATAATGAGCTCCTAGCCCATTACCCTACAATAGCCCCTCGAGATTCTTCTTTTTGGCTAATTGGAAAGAAATGAGAATTTCGATGTCACCTTAGCTAGTCCATGCTCATCATACATCACCTTTGCCTAGGTAGACGCCTTTTTTAACTGCCCAAGACACGCTCCTGACGCTTCGGCATACGAGACGCGCTCTTCATTAAATTTTTACAGCTCCCTGTCCTCTATATTCTACGGCGCGATGCAGATCCAACGGTTGAGGATTCTACTAGGACCTGGGCGAGAATTTTCCCGCTTTGTAGCTTTCTCTTTGATATAAATATCACTTAAATCAATCACCCATCTCACTTTAGCATTCACTTAACTCTAGCGCATATACATTGAACTTGCCAACCTTCCTAACTCACTCGTGCTTTTACAAATACCGAAAGCCCTCTAAGGATATTCTTCTCCTTTCTGTAAGTCTTCACAAACCTTTTATACTTTGTGTTTTTATATACTTTTCTTTTCTCTATACTTTTCTTCTCCTCAGCCCCACTTTCTTCTCTCAATCTTCTTAGTTCCTCTACACCGTTCTAGAAATGGGTAGATTCAAAAGTATGGTAGACTCCGATGAGGGAATGGAGAACTTTAGAGCCTTGTATAGGATCTCACCTAGAGTGTTTACTAGATACTGTAAGGAGGGAGAGTGGCACGAAAAAAGGCAAGAGGGAGAAGTGGTAATCTCAATGATTGCTTTCATAGAGGGTGGGATGAGGATTCCTATGGGTACCGTTACCAAGGACTATCTTAGGGCCCATAGGTTAGCTCCCACCCAGTGTGCACCTAACATGTTCAGAATCTTAGGTAGTGTAGATGCCCTTAATGAGAGAATGGGCTTAAACCTCACACACCACAACGTCAATTGGGTTTACAACCTTCATCATTTAAAGGGGCAGGGGTATTACCTTAAATCTAGGTACCTCGAGATTAGGCTTATCTAATGCTTCCCCGATTCTAATAAATGCATAAACAAGGATTTCTTGATTGTGTCAGGGGAGTGGCACGATGGCGTCCCCTGTCCGATAAGAGAGGGGAAACCAGGTGGGACTTTAAGTCTATTTCTACAATTTCTAAGTTACTTCCTTTTCTTTTTCCTTTGTTTGTGTTTGTACCTAAAAATTCCCTTGACTTGAGTTGTTCTTTGCTAATGATGTTTTTTGTTTCTCTTGATGGTTTTGCAGATAAGAGAGCTGTCATTCCCAACTTTAGTCTGGAGAACCAACAAGGCTTGGACAAAATCCTAAAGGCCAAGGTGTTCATCCACACAGATGGACAACTAAGGGCTGCCTACTTGATCTTGGATTACATTCCGATTTCCAAGACCTTCCAGGTGTCAAAGTGCATTATCAAGGCACGAGACCCACGTCTTCATTAGATAAGTCTAGCCATGCCGGGCTTCCTTATTTTCGGTCCAACTCTAGAGGGCTTCTTTACTACTAACCCCATACCAGAAGGCATTCCCAAGGTAGAGACTTCCTCTTCCTGTCCTATTATCAAGGAAGAAGAAGAAGTAGAAGAAAAAGAGGGAGAAATAGTTGAAGCGTCTGACTCTGAGGACGACTTCGAGGTGTTCAACTAACCACCATCTCCAGTTGAAGAAAGCCAAATACGAGAGGCCTCCCCCATTCCGGACATGATGGGGATATAACGAAAGCTGAGGATCGGTCTCCTGGATGTGATGGAGTCTACCTCGGGGAGTAAGGCGCCCGAGAAGAATGCTCATGCCAAACTCCCACCTCCCCTTCCCACTCAGCCTCTCCAAGTTGATCCTGTTGATCAAAAAAGGAAGAGGGATCAAAGAAGCCAAGACCTAAAGGAGGGAGCCAAGGGTCCTCCTCCCAAGGATGTCGAACCCCAAAAGTAGGCAAAACAAGCCAAGACAACCTAAAACCTAGCGAACAAAAGAGTTGAAACCCAGGTTGGGGTTCCCTAGGCACCTTCTCTTATCTTGGATGAAGCCCCCCTTCTCTCTGATGCATCCATCAGGAATTCCCAAAAAAATAAGGCAAGGTATGTTGCAGATGCATTGAAGCAAGCCCTGTTGTTGCTTGCAAATATGTTCGATCTGAGGACTATGAGGAAATATGAAATGTTCCTCAGCCTGAAGAGGGACTTGGCCCAGGTAAGCCTATTAACAACTTTTGCCACTTTACTTTCATAGCATTAATGTTTCTTGTGCCTATTCTTACCTTTGACTTTCTTAACTCATATATCTCCTCGTTGCTGTTTGTTGTTGTTTGTTCGTTTACTGTCTCTTTTCTTTCTTTCTTTTTTTTTTTTTAATTTAAAAAAAAAAAAAATTATAGGCTATCCAGGCTGCCCACAGAGTTGAGGAGATAGTTATAAGCTCTCACAGGCTAGCCAAGGATGAGGAAGGTAGGCAGGTTGCCACCGTGAAGGCCTTTAAGATAGCGGAAAAGAAGTCTCAAGACCTCACGACAAAGCTAGCAAAGGTCAACTGTGTCAAGAAAAGCGCCGAGGCTACTTTAGACGTGGTGGAGAGGCAGGCAGAGGGTCAAAGGGTACTCCTCTGTCAGGCTGTGGAAAAATTGGCTGCCTCCAAAGAACAAGTTATTGCCCTAAAGAAGAAGTTGGAGGAGACAGAGAAAGCACGAGACCAAGTGGAGTATGAGGGCTATGACATAGGAGTGGCCGAGACCGAGGAGACCTTAAGGGTTGAGGTCGCGAGGGTATGCAAGCACTACTACTCCTAAATGTGGGATGAGGCCTTCAACTAGGCTGGGCTTGAGGCCTCTTCTGCTTTTAGAAGAGCAGAAAACGTGTATTACCCCCCGGCCATATGCACCTCAATCTCCTCGGGCTCTAAGGCCAATCCGGTCTCCTAGGAAGCAGGTGAAGGTCAAAGCAACTCACCCAAAGCTCCTTCTATAGCCAACATTTCTCCCAAGGAAGCAGAGCAGGCCGAGGACACTGCAAAGTCAGGAGATATCAATAAAGAAGTCCAAGGTTTTACCCTACCTCTAGTTGCCCCCAAAGACCCCTCAAAGGAAAAAGAGGCTTCTCAAAGCATGGAACTGGTGCTGGCCACTCTTCCCATACCTCCAAAGGAAGAGCCCAAAGGCAAGGCCCAAGTGTCCCCCATGGCAGCATCTACCCAGCCTCCCAAGAATCCAAAAGATAAATTTGTAATAAAAATGAAGCAATAAGTTGTCTTTTTTTTTTCTTTTTTTTTTTTCCTTTTTTTGAGATCTGTAATTATGTCAAGCTTTTGTAATCTACTTGCCTTTTTAGAGACTCAATATTAATGAAAATTGCAAGTCTTTCCCTTATGATTTTGATGTTAATACTGGTCCAAACTTAACCTTTGCTTGATTCCCTTATGCCTACAAATGCTTTAAGTGATGCTCATGAGCATCCACTTGAGCCTTAAATATGTAGTCCAAAAGGTATGAAATTGCTAAGGTTTTGCCCTATCACATGGCAAAATTATAGGAAACATTAATTTACCTAAAGTATGTGGTCCGAGGAGTCAGGCATGGCCAAAATTCTGTTTAATACTTAGATAGATAATTGAAAGATATCAATTTGCCCAAGGTATGTGGTCCGAGGAGCCAGGCATGACCAATATTCTGTTTAATACTTAGACTGATGTCAAGAAGTATTAATTTACCCAAAATATGTGGTCTGAGAGCTAAGCATGACCAAGATTCTGTTTAATATTTAGATAGATGTCAGGAAGTATTAATTTATCCAAGGTATGTGGTTCAAGGAGTTAGGCATGACCAAGGTTCTGTTTAATACTTAGATTGATGTCAGGAAATATTAATTTACCCAAGGTATGTGGTCTGAGGAGTCAGACATGACCAAGATTTTGTTTAATACTTAAATAGATGTTAGAAGGTATTAATTTACCCAAGGTATGTGATCCGAGGAGTCAAGCATGATTAAGATTCTGTTTAATACTTAGATTGATACCATAAAGTATTAATTTACCCAAGGTATGTGGTCCAAGGAGCTAGGCATGACCAATATTCTGTTCAATACTTAGATTGATAGTAGAACACATAACACGCAATAAAACAAACCCAAATATGGTGAAGAAAGTTTTCATTAGTAGTAATACCTTCTCAAGTTATTTACATTCCAGGGGCGTGGCACATCTTTTTCCTATAATCTCCAAGTGCCAGTAGCCTTAGCTTTACGTTGGCATCATACTCTTGCCTGAGCTTGTGTTAATAATAGGCCAATTGGACCATGAAATTTTCTCTTTGTTCTTCAATTAAGTTTAAACTCTTCTCTAATAGCCCATCATTGCTGCTTAGAGTGAAAGAACTCGTTCTCAACATGGAAAATCTAGTCTCCAAAGGAATGACAGTCTCGGCCCCATAAGTCATTGAAAATGGCGTCTCTCCAGTGGACCTACGAGGTGTAGTCTGGAATGTCCAAAAGACAAGTGGCAAATCTTCCACCCATTTTCCCTTTGCGTTATCTAGCCTCTTTTTAAGCCCATTCACTATGACTTTATTAATAGCTTTAGCCTGTCCATTCCCCTGTGGATATGCTTTGGTGGAATATCTATTTGTTATACCTAGGTCACAGCAATATCTTCTAAAGGCTTTACTGTCGAACTGAAGTCCATTGTCTAAGATGAATGTATGAGGGATTCCAAACCAAGTGACAATATTTTTCCAAACAAATCTTCTGGCATCCATATCCCTGATCTTTACCAGTGGTTCAGCTTTAACCCATTTGGTGAAGTAATCTGTGCCGACCAATAAATATCTCCTATTCCCTACTATTTTGAGGAAAATACCTATAATGTCCAAGCCCCATTAAGCAAAAGGCTAAGGATTGGACAGAGGATTAAGGACTTATCCCGATTGATGAATATTTGGTGCAAATCTCTAGCATTGAACGCACTTCTTCATGTACTCTTGTGCTTCTCTCTGTATGTTTGGTCACCAATATCCTTAAATGAGGGCCCTGTAAGACAAGGATCTGCCCCCTATGTGGCTTCCACAAATTTCTTCATGTAACTCTTCCAAGAGTAGCTCAATTGCTTCAGGGTGTATACATAACAAATATGGGCTAGAAAAAGATCTTTTATACAATTTTTTATTCTTGGACGGCCAAAATCGAGGAGCCTTTCTTCGCACCTTGTCAGGCTTTGACTTTTCCTCAGGTAGGATATCCTCTTTAAGGAACAACACTATGGAGTCCATCCAGCTAGGTCCCACTCTAATTTGATGAATATGCACCACGTTTCTCCCTACCACAGTAGGCTTACACAAGTCCTCCATAAGGATCACCTGACATAAATTTTGTGCCGAGGAGGGTGCTAGAGTGGCAAAAGAGTCAACATGTGTATTTCTATTTCTAGGGATTTATGACAAATTAAAGGATTCAAATCCAGATTGTAAAAATCTAACTTGGTTCAAGTATTCCTGTATCTTGAGATCACTAGCTTCCAACTCTCCTTGAACTTGGCCCACAACCAGCCTTGAATCAGAGAATATTTTCACTGCTTTTCTACCTATTTTCTAAACCATAGTCATCCTTGCTAGTAGAGCTTCATACTCAGTTTCATTGTTTGTGGCCGAAAAGCCCAATCTCAGGGATTCTCAATTGTAATCCTCTCGGGAGACATCAGAACTAGCCCCACTCTAGATTCTCTGTGGTTCACTGCACCATCAATGTATACCTTCCAGGACAAAGGTTCTTGTAAGCAGATTGCACCAACCGATTTTTCACCTATCTTTTGCTTCTCTACTCTTTCTTCTAATGGTGTTTTAGCAAACTCAGCCACCAAATCGATAAAGACTTGACCATTGATAGAGGTGCAAGGTATGTATTTGATATCAAAAGCCCCTAGAATTGTATCCCACTTTGCAATCTTTCCTGTGTAATCAACGCCTTAAAGTAGAGATCTGAGCAGGAGTTGGGTTAAAATAACAATTGTGTGTGATTGGAAATAGTGAGGTAGCTTATGTGTAGCATGCATCACTACTAGAATAGCCTTCTCCAATGGTAGGTAACGGATCTCGGTCTCATGTAGTAACTTGCTCACGTAATAAACTGGCATCTGTACACTACTATCAACTCATATCAACAGCAAGCTCATTGCGTGAGAGGCTACTGCAATGTAGGTAAACAAAACTTCATCCACCACGGGTCTGAACATAATAGGTGGCTAAGAAAGATACTCTTTCAATTGTTGAAAAGTTAGGACACACTTCTCGGTCCATTCAAATCCCTTCCACCTATTCAACAACTAAAAGAAAGGTCTACACCTGTCTGCTAACCGAGAGATGAATCGATTTAGAATAGCGGTCATCCCTGTTAGTTTCTAGACCTCTTTGAAATTCTGGAGTGGCTGTAGAATGTTAATTGCCTTAATCTAGTTAGGGTTGACTTCAATTTCGCAATACGTAACCATGAACCCCAAGAATTTTCCTGATCCGATGCCAAAAGAACATTTAGAAGCGTTAAGTAATAGTTTGTGTTTTCTTAAGATCTCAAAGATATTCCCGAGGCCATTAACGTGCTCAGATTCTAACTTGTTCTTGACCACCATGTCTTCTATGTAAACCTCAATATTTCTCCCCAACTACGACTCAAATATCCTGGTCATCATCCTTTGATAGGTAGACCCCGCATTTTTTAGACCAAAAGGCATCACCTTATAGTGGTAATTTCCAGTAGAAGTGACAAAAGTTGTTTTCTTCTAATCGTCCAAGGCTAGAGGCATGTAATGGTACCCTTGAAAAGTATCCAAAAAGCTCATCCGAGGATGGCCTATTATTGCGTCCACTAGCTGATCTATCCAAGGCATGGGGAAGGGGTCCTTTGGATGAGCTTTGTTCAAGTCTGTAAAGTCCACACACACGCACTACTTCCTACTCTTCTTTTTCACCGCCACTGTATTAGCCAGCCATTCAGGGTAGAACACTTCTTTAATAGCCACAACCCGCTTAAGCTTGTTTACATCTTCATTGACAGCATTAAAATGCTTATTCAATGAGCACTGAGGTGGTTGCTTCCTAGGAAGGACAGTCGGGTTAACATTCAAATGATGGCAAATGAATTTTGGATCTACCCTAGGAGCTTCGTAGGCATTCCAGACGAATGCATCAATATTCCTCTTAAGAAATGCTAACAGTCCTTCCTTCTTCTGAGGAGGCAACTGAACTCCGACCTGGAAAAACTTCTCCAGATCACCATCTATGGCAATTTTCTCCAATCACTCACACTTTACCTCCCCCGACACCACATCCAAAGATAGGATCGGAATCCTTGATTACTACGAGCCCCGCTCAGCAGAGGTCGAGGACTCAGCTACAGACTGATGCATAATTGCAGCCACAAGGCACTACCTAACCATGGATTAACTCCCCACAAGCTCTTTAATCCGGTCCCTTGACAGATACTTCACCTTCAAATGCAGAGTTGACAAAATAGCCCTTAGAGCATGAAGTCAGGGTCTAGCCACAATGGCCGTGTAAAGAGAGTATGCATCCACCACAATGAAGTCTACTTCAACTACCTCTGAACCTGCTTGCACAGGTAACCTAATCTAGCCCCTTGGGATGACAACTTTTCCATCGAAACTCACTAAAGGTGAATCTTAAGCTGCCAGATCCTCAGGCTTTCAGTGCAGCCCTTTATATAAGTCAGGGTACATAATCTCAACACCATTGCCCTAGTCTACCATTACCCTCTTCACATCATACTCCCATATTCTGAAGGTGACCACCAAAGTATTATCGTATGGCTAGATGGTTCCCATCTTGTCCTTGTTCGAAAAACTCAAAACCAGTCAGATCTCCACTCTAGCCTTCTTAGGCTCAAAATTAGAGTCCTCAGTTGATAGCCGAGCTACAGTCATTTCCCTGGAAGGATGAGAACCAGTTCTCCCAGGTGCAGCAAATATGACATTAATTATACCTAACGAGGGCCTTGAAGAAGCGTTCCCCTGAGCCGCTACCCCTGATTAGTCTCTTTGCCCGTTAGGTTGATACAAAAACTGCTGTAACCTTCCCTCTTTGACCAGTCGTTTCAGATGGCTTCACAGAGTTCTACAGTGCTTAGTGGTATGCCCCCGCTCCTTGTGGTATTGGCAATGAAGGCTCTAATTGCGCCTCAAGGGGTCTCTATTCATCTTATTCGACCAGTTGAAGTATGGCTGGTTCTTGATCTTCTCCGAAACTTGATGCATTGGTTCTCGAAATACCGTGTTAACCACTTGAGGAGCAGTAGGCCCAGATCGCCCAGCAAAATTCCTTCGAGGTTTGTTATAATTGTAGCAGTCCGACCTGAAATCTCTCATCTCCTGAGGGATAACCTTACCATTTCCCTTGCCCTGCTGTTCATTCTCTTCAACCATTTTATACTTATTAATCCAATCCATGAGCTGGCATAAACTGGTAACGGGTTTCCCAATCAAATACTTCCTCGGCCATGCTCGGCAGGTAGGCCAACCTTGAAAGTCCTTATAGCTACGTCATTAAAGTCACCATCTATCTCATTGAACATCTCCTAGTATCTGTCCGAATATGTTTTCAGGATCTCCCATTCTCTCATGGATAAGGACAATAAGGAATCTAAGGGCCGAGGAACCCTGCTGCACGTAATAAAGCGGGATCCAAACGCCTGAGTGAGCTCCTTAAAGGAATCAATGAAACTTGCACCTAGACCATCAAATTACCTTATCGCTATAGGCCCCAAGTTGGATGGGAATACTTTGCACATCAAGGCCTCGTTCTTGGAATGCATAACCATTTTTTGATTGAAGTGGCTAACATGCTCTACAAGGTCTGTTCGACCATTATACATGGTGAACGTGGATTGAGTGAACTACCGACGAAGTCTTCCACCTTCAATTTTGCTCGTGAAAGGTGATTCGAAAATTTGGTTGAGTGCTCTACTCATAGCACCATTTCCCAGGCTTCTCGAAGATGAATTTTTGTTTCTATGCTCATAATGGTAGTCCTCCTCATAGAGAAAGACTCGCTAGGAGGGGTTCTTGATCTGCGCTTATAGCTACCATCCTTTTCATCGTTGGAAGAGAAGTCAAAATTGGAAGGATCTCGCTTTCGCCATTCGTGGCGCAAGCTTCTCTTCAAGTAATCAATCTACAGCTGCATGGCTTTGGTACTTTTCTCATGAGAGAGATGGCTACCACCCCAAGGATGGCTCTTACTAGTATGCGTAATGTGCACACTCCCGTCCTGATCCCTCCTTTGTTCAAGATCATAGAAGTGATCTTGACGTTGAGATCCTATGGATTCTGCCTGGTTTGAACCTGAACCTACCATCATTGAACGTTGGACTCACTATCACACCAGTAATTCCCACAGACGACATCAATTGTAAGGGCCAGATTTGAGTTCCTAGCTTAAAAGGTGGATGAACTTAGGCCCAAAAAACCCAAAATAATGAATTTGTAAAAAGTATGTTGGAAAACTGGGCTAAAATGAGTTGAACCACAAATAAGGTGGATTCAAATGACAAGAAAATGAAAATGGACAAGTTTTAATTACAGAAAATCATCATCGACATGGTCCACGGAGATTAGTTCTGATATACTGCTCTTAAGTTTTATTACAAATTTGGTTCCTGATTGTTACAGTGTTTTTTTCTTGATTTCTTGATCTCATTCTCCCATTGCTCCCTTCTTCTTTTAAACTCTCTCACATTTTCATCTTTACCCTCCACGTACAGGCCAAATAGTTGGTATTGATACTTGTCCTATCAGCACTTTCCATAAGTCTTTATGTAGTAACTGTACGGCTGAAAACCACTGTTCAAGCATCACCTCCATATTAATGTAGCCAGAGAGTTAGCTACAGAGTATTTAATGCGGTGGTAGCAGCTTCCTCCTTAGATATTTTAAGACTTTCCCATGTCCTATGTTTTTCCAATGCCTATCCATACCAACAGAATTTTCTGGAATGTCCCTTAGATGGTAGACCACCTCTTCTAACCTTGGCTTTAGTTAGCCGAAGAGGCATTCATCCTCGGCCCACCCTCCTGGGTCATCATGACCAAAACTAACTTCTTCATTTACTGACACGAACTCCCTTGACAAAGTTTACTCCTCCTCGGACGACCTCTAGTCCTTAGCTTAAGCCTCAGGCCCAATATCTACATAGATAATGAGCTCCTGGCCCAATACCCCTACATTGACCATAATAGGTTTAGACAAATGGTTTTATCATTTTATTTTTATTTTCATAATTCGATAGTTGGAAGAAGAGTATTTGTCAATTGAGATACAATGCTCTTGGCAAAAGGTTTTATAATTTAATGGCACATCTTGTAAAAATGAGGAGATTTAAATGTTTGATAATATCCTTTGATATGTTAAAAAAAAAAAAATTTACTTAAGTTTTAGGCCCAAAAACTGTAAAAAGAAAACCAATAAACTGCTAAATATATCAAAATGGAAATTTCATTTATATCACCTAAAACTTACAAAGAGAGAAATAGAAAAAGAGAAATCTCTACTTTATTTCTATTTGGCAAAATTTACATTGTAACCCTATGTTATGGAAGGTGTCAATTTGTTTTCTTCATTATATATAATATAATATAATAGAGAAAACCCATTTATAAAATAATAATAATAATAATAATAATAACTAGTTGCTAAATTGTGCTATGCACGAGAATCTACTTGTTTGTATGGTAGACTAAAATGATTTTATAAAATTTTAAATTGATTAAGAAACTACATCATTGCATGAATTGCTCTTATACAACTTCAATTTGAGTTACAATTCGAAGATGTCATTGTTTGAACGTGCAATGACTTATGAAAAATATTAAAGAATAATACATGACTATAAGCCCATACCTATTGAAAAGAATCAAAAGATTAAGAACTTACAAATTATAGAAAATATATTTGTGTGTGACTACACAACAGAGAAATATAAGAGAAAAATTTGTTACACTCAGAATAATAATTCATGGCTATAGTCATCGAAATTTTCCAGATAGTTTTAGATATTACTAAAATAACTTAAAAAGTCAGATGTTAAAACTTCTGAAAGGCCAAAAAATATTAAGAAATCATAAGATTTACATCCTATAAATTATTGAAACAAAACTATATATATATATATATATATATATATGATTATATAATAAAGAAATATATAAGAAAAATTGATTACCTTCAAAAGAATAATACATGGTATGGTTGTTGAAACCTACTAAAAATGTTTAAATATTGCAAAAACTAACACAAAAATTCAGAAGTGAAAACTTCCAAAATGCCAAAAATATATGACTACTTAAAAGAGAAAAATAAGAAGAAGAAAAAGTACATGAACTCATAAAGTAGTAAGTTTTAAATTTTAATGGTTCTAAACTTTAAACAATGAAAAAAAAAATCACATGTTAGGTTGTGTTCCTGGCAACCCTGAAAGAAATAGTAAAGGGGAAAAAAACCATGAAATACCATCAAGCAACAAGTTTTAATGGGTTTAAACTATAAACTTTGAACAAAAATAATCATAAGCAATCATAGGTGTAGGGTTTGGTTAGCAAGATCAAATGGTTGTAAAACACAACCTTTCAACATTGATTTAGGGTTATGCAGAAGGCAACCTGAATGACAAAAAATTGTTTTTACATTGTCTGCCATGCCAACCATCTAAATATATTAATTCCAAAAAATATTAAATAAAAAAATTCATAGAATTATATGAGATAATTAATGATAAGGAAGAATCATAGCAAGTACCATGAGCTTAACCCGTCAGCTTCTGCTCAGGCTGACGGACCAGTCACGACGGACGTTGAGGACTCTAATACGCTGACGGTAAGGGAGATCCGAGAAAAGCTCAAGGGCTAATTATGTTCAAAAAGGCTGACAGCCCTTTATCGACGTAGGGAACGAGACAATCTGATGGGTAAGAGGCCGACGGTTCCAATAAAACCTTTACTTGGCCACCACGCTCAATGATAGATTCCTATAAGGAAAGGACTTCGCAATCTACGCTCATAAGGATTCCTATATGGAAAAGATTTCTGCTCCAAGGAAGAAAGGTCAACCCCCTACTACTATAAAAGCCTCAATACTCTCATAAATCGAGGTACGCATAATTAACCCCTCTCTAGCACTCTAGAGTTGAAAAAAGTTCTAACTTGACCTTCGGAGGGTATTTGGCCGGCACCACACCGGTGCTCTCTGTTAGGTCTTCTCCTTTTTGTTGTGCAGGTGTCGTTTTGAGGGTACGAGCATTGTGCAACTCACTATTGATATTTTCGGCATCATCAGTTGGCGCCGTTTGTAGGAAAAGTCGTAATTAAGCCATACTCTTGTTTCCCGGACTAAAGGGTTGTATGGTACTCACCCGCTCAATGGCGACTACTAATGACGTACAAGGAAAGGAACCACCCACGACTGCCCTCGAGAGACAAGTTCGGATTCTCGGTGCCACCGTAGAGCGTCTCACCAAATAGAACCTCGACTTGGAAGAACAGCTGCGCCAGAAGGATGCAACACTAAATGACCAACTAGAAGATCAGGAAGGGACTAGCAAGAATTAGGAGAGACCTGAGGGTAGCCAAGCCCCAAGCAGGCCGGAGAGGCAGCACGTGAGCGTGCCGTCCTTCACGGATGCGACTCCACCACATATTGCCGCCGAGATGCAGGCAATGAGGGAACAGATAGAGGTCATGATGAATGCCCTCAAGGGGCGAGTCTCCAGTGATCTTGATGATCTAGTCAACCGTACCAACTCGCCCTTCACCGTGGCCGTGAACTCCTTCCCCCTACCCCACAAGTTTCGCATGCCGAATATAGATAGCTATGACGGGGTGAAGGATCCTCTGGACTACCTGGAAACTTTCAAGACCCTGATGCATCTTCAGGGAATAGTAGATGAGATCATGTGCAGGGCCTTCCCCACAACACTCAAAGGCCCCGCAAGGGTGTGGTTCAGCCGGCTGACGCCCAACTCTATCAGCACCTTCAAGGAGCTAAGCGCTCAATTCACTACACACTTCATTGGGAGACATAGGTATAAGAAGTCCACGGCGTGCCTGATGAGTATCAAGCAAAGAGAGGACGAGACGTTACGATCCTACATAACGCGCTTTAATAAAGAAGCACTATCGGTTGACGAAGCCGACGACAAAATACTTGTAGCAGCCTTCACAAATGGATTGCGAAAGGGCAAGTTTTTGTTCTCCATATACAAAAATGACCCGAAGACCATGTCGGAAGTACTCTACAGGGCTACCAAGTATATGAATGCTGAGGACGCGTTGCAGGCCTGAGAAGAGAAGCCAAGAAAAAGGGAGAGGCAGGAAGATGCACGACCAGACCAAGGGAGAAAGAGACCCAGAACAGGAGATCGAAGAGACGAAAGGCGTTCTAAACTTCCAGGAGGGAGATTCACAAGATTCACCCCGCTGACCGCCCCAATAGATCAAGTCCTAATGCAGATTAAGGACGAAGGGGCTCTAACCTTCCCTGGAAAGCTGAAGGGGGATCCTAGCAGGCGTTCCAGAGACAAGTACTGCCACTTTCACCGAGATCACGGCCATGACACAGCCGACTGCTACGTCTTGAAGCAACAAATCGAGGCCCTTATAAGGCAAGGGAAATTGCAGAAATTCGTAAGCAAGGAAAAAGCGGATCCAGCACCTCTAGAGCACCCTCCCCGACGAGACAATGACCGTCTAAGACCTCTAATTGGTGACATACGAATGATTGTAGGAGGGATGGCTACCAGGCCGTCCAAAAAGGCTCGAAAGACGTACCTTCGGATGGTTCAAAACGTCCAGTTGACTGGTCCAGCGCAGGAGGCAGCCCGAAGGGAAAGCCCCGTTATCGAGTTCTCGGAAGAAGACGCGCGACGTCTTCACCACCCGCACGACGATGCACTTGTTGTCAGCCTACAGGTTGGGGACTACAACTTGCATCGGGTGTTGGTCGACAACGGCAGTTCAGCAGACATCTTGTACTACCCAGCATGCCAGCAGATGAAAATCAACAGGGAACAACTGGTTCCAACGAACGCCCCGTTTGTCGGTTTTGGAGGTGCAAAGGTGTTTTCGCTGGGCGCGGTCACGTTGGCTGTGACAGCAGGCGACTATCCCAGCAAATCACAAAGGATGTAACGTTCCTTGTGGTCGACCATTCATCTGCCTATAATGCTATCCTAGGGCGACCCACCCTCAACGCGTGGAAGACGGCAAATTCAACTTATCATTTAATGATCAAGTTCCCAACAGAATACGGAGTCGGAGAACTACGTGGAAACCAGATTGCCACCCGCGAATGCTACGTGGCCATGATGGAAATGGATGATCACCTCCAAACAATGAGCATAGAAGAGCACCGGAGCATGACGGAGCCAGTCGAGAAGCTTGAAGAAATACCCCTGGACGACTCCATACCTGACCAGACAACGAGGATTGGAACCCTTGCAAGTCCCGCAATCCGGCGAACACTTACAGCATTCCTCAAAGAGAATCAGGACGTATTCGCCTGGAGGCACGAGGACATGCCAGGAATAGACCCTTCCGTCATGGTGCATAGGCTGAATGTATCACCATCCTTTCCGCCCATCCGGTAGAAGAAGCAGGTCTTCGCCCCAGAACGGGATCAAGCCATAGCCGAAGAAGTCCGCAAGCTACGAGAGGCAAATTTCATCAAAGAAGTCTACTACCCCGACTGGCTAGCTAACGTAGTGATGGTCAAGAAAGCTTCCGAAAAATGGAGGATGTGTGTAGACTTCACCAATCTAAACAAGGCATGCCCTAAAGACAGCTACCCTCCCCCTTGAGTCGACACTTTAGTAGACTCTATGGCTCAACACCAGCTGTTAAGCTTCATGGATGCTTTCTCTGGCTACAACCAAATCAAGATGCACGATGATGATCAAGAAAAAATGTCATTCGTAACCAGCCAAGGCCTATTCTGCTACAAGGTAATGCCGTTTGGTCTAAAAAATGCGGGCGCAACATATCAAAGGCTTATGAACAAGATGTTTGCACGGCAGATCGGGAGAAACGTCCAGGTGTATGTAGATGATATGCTGGTTAAAAGTCGAAGGGAAGAAGATCATTTAGAAGACCTCAGGGAAACGTTCAACACCCTTCGCTCTTACAACATGAAGCTTAATCCAGGAAAGTGTGCCTTTGGGGTGACGGCAGGAAAATTCTTAGGATTCATGGTTTCCCAGAGAGGCATCCAGGCCAATCCAGACAAGATTCGGGCTATAATGGAGATGGCACCACCAAAGAATGTGAAGGAAGTACAAAGCCTCAACGGCAAGATAGCAGCGCTAAACAGGTTCGTCTCCAGCGCCGCCTCGATCAGAGAAGAAGAGAAAGTACAGAAACCCGTGTATTACACTAGCCGGGCGTTACGTGGAGCTGAAGAAAGATATCCACCCATGGAAAAACTTGCTTTCGCGCTAGTTACAGCAGCAAGCAAACTGAAGTCGTACTTTTAAGCCCACACGATTATTATCTTAACTGATAAGCCTTTGCGACAGGCAATGAGCAACCTAGAGGCTGCCGGGCGCTTGACACTTTGGGCCATAAAATTAAGCGAGTTTGACATCCAATATCGCCGACGCACCGCTGTCAAGGGGCAGGTCGTGGCAGATTTCATAGCAGAATTCACGAATGGTGAGGACATGGGGGCAGAAGAATCCCCGCAGTGGAGCATACATGTAGATGGATCCTCCAACAAGCAGGCCGGCGGAGCCGGCCTCGTACTACAGTCACCTGAAGGAGATACGATAGAGTGTATGGTCCGCCTTGAATTCCCTACTAACAATAACGAGGCGGAGTACGAAGCGCTGATAGCAGGGCTTGACCTCGTAAAAGCAGCGGGAGCCGAAAAAGTGATCGTTTACTGTGACTCCCAAGTCATAGTCAACCAGATAGGTGGGGAGTATGAATGCAAAGGCGAAAGAATGAAGAAGTATCTGGACCAAACAAGAAGGAGGATAAACGAGCTGAAGGTCAAAATTATACAGATCCCCCGAGGAGAAAACGAACAAGCCGACCGCTTGGCCAAAGCTGCCTCAGCCGAACACATGGTCACCATTAGTAGTACACTCTCCCTCACACAGCTCTCTCCACTCATAAATGCTGGTGACGTACAGGAGCTCGATCCCCAAAACGATTGGACCACGCCATTAACCTCTTTCTTGAAAAACAGTATATTGCCGAATGAGAAGGAAGCGGCAAGAAAACTGAAGGTTCAAGCAACAAGGTTCGTGCTGATAAGAGATATTTTGTATAAAAGAGGTTTCTCTCACCCCTACATATGATACTTAGGTCTTGAAGAAGCGGATTACGTCATGAGAGAAGTGCACGAAGGAATCTGTGGAAACCACTTAGGATCAAGATCGCTAGTACAAAAGCTAGTACGAATTGGGTACTTTTGGCCAACAATGCAGAAGAATGCCGAGGCTTATGTGAAGGCCTGCGACAAATGCCAAAGGTTCAGCAACGTCATCAGGCAACCACTCGAAGAACTCACCCCGATGACGACACCGTGGTCGTTCGCTCAGTAGGGGTTGGACATCATGTGGCCGTTCACTACGGCAATACGACAACTGAAGTTTCTAATTGTCAGCATTGACTACTTTACGAAGTGGGTGGAAGCTGAAGCCTTGGCCACCATTACAGAAAAAAAACATACGGAGCTTCGTTTGGCGATGCATCATATGCAGGTTTGGCATTCCAAGAATCTTAGTCTCGGACAACGGGAAGTAATTCGACGGCGACTCCTTCAAGGACTTCTGCTCGCAGTTAAGGGTACGGAACCACTACTCCTCCCCCGCCCACCCCCAAGCCAATGGACAGGTCGAAGTCACAAACCGGTCTTTGCTAAAAATTATCAAAACCCGGCTCGAGGGGGCAAAGGGCATATGGGCTGAAGAGTTGCCGAGCATACTATGGGCCTACAGGACAACAGCAAGGACACCAACAGGAGAGACACCATTCCGACTAACGTACGGGGACGAAGCAGTCATCCCAGCCGAAATTGGCCTTACAAGCTAAAGGGTGCACAACCATGACGAAAAGAGGAATGACGAGGCCATACGTCTGCAACTTGATCTGGTGGACGAAGTTAGGACGGCAGCAGAGCAAAGGCTTGCACGATACCAGAACCGCATGGCCAAGCATTACAACTCCCGGATCAGACATAGAGACTTCCAGGTGGGAGACCTCGTTCTAAGAAAGGTTATGGGCGCAGCAAGGGACCCCACCCAAGGAAAGCTCGGCCCAAATTGGGAAGAACCCTACCGAGTTACGGCATGGCAAAGGAATGGCACCTACCATCTAGAGACACTGGACGGACGGAAGCTACCACATCCATGGAATGCGGAACACTTACGGAAATACTACCAGTAGGGGCGGCGACACGAAAAGCAACACCTTTTTTGAGAACACTAAGACTTATCGATTACCTTTTTAAGTATTTGTTACAATAAGCCCAAAGGGCAGTTTTTTCCTACTTAAGTATTTGCTACAATAAGCCCAACGGGCAGTTTTTTCTACTTATGTTTTTGCTACAATAAGCCCAAAATGGGCAGATTTTGTTTCCAGACTACCTTTTATATTAATGCATAACGATGAGAGTTTAGTCAGAGTTACTGAAGTACCTACTTACAAGTTCAAGTTCATAAAACGTGAACGGCCTTAAAACCTAAAAAGACCGTAAAAGTGGATAAGTCCACAATTGTCTCAGCTCTCAAGCTGACGGTCTAGGAAATGACCAAGTTCATAAAATGGACATCAAATTAAAAAAAAAGTGGTTAAGTCCACAATCATCTCAGTTCTCAAGTTGACGGTCTAAGAAATGACCAAGTCCATAAAATGGACAAATCAAATTAAAAAAAGTGGTTAAGTCCACAATCGTCTCAGCTCTCAAGCTGACTGTCTAAGAAATGACCAAGTCCATAAAATGGACAAATCAAATTAAAGAAGTGGTTGTCCACAATCGTCGCAGCTCTCAAGCTGACGGTCTAACCGAAAGACTGAAAAAGTGGGCAAGTCCACAATCGTCTCAGCTCTCAAGCTGACGGTTTAACAAATGACCAGGTTCATAAAACGGACGAACCAAAAAGCTGATGGTCTAAAAAATGACCGAGTACGCAAAGCGGTCGAGCCAAATAACCGGCGGTCTAAGAAATGACCAAGTCCATAAAATGGACAAATCAAATTAAGCCAACGGTATAAAAATAATCAAGTCCACAAGATGGACAACGTGAAAAAAATTGACGGTCTAAATAAAAGACTGACGGAGTGCGTAAACCAATAACGTCAGCCATTAGACTGACGGTCTAAAAAAGGCTGAATCTATCAGTCCACAAATGGACAAGTCGATAAGGCAGATGACCTTGTCATGAGGTAGTAGGATTTTGCCAAAAATTTCTACAATCATTGAAATGAAATGATCAAAAAAAAAAACTGACGAATTTATTAAGTAGATTTACACTAGAAAGCTCAAAGTTTAGACCGACGGTTTGGTAAAACTGACGGTACACTAAACTAAAAGGGCCCACAAATCGAAGCATACGAGTTAAAAAGTAGCTACATACAAGTGATCAAGAGCGACGGCGTTACGAACAAATCAAAACCCAAAAAGGCATTTAAAAAGCTGTTCAAATATTACACATTGGGGCCCAAGGGGCACTTAATAAAACTGTTTGTTACATAAATTAAAGAGAAGGGAAAAACATGAGCTACAAAAATAAAAACCGTCACTTAAAAAATTTTCTACTTAACAGAAGGGTCCTCTCCGTCAAGCAGCACCACAGGTGGAGTCGCGACAGTTGTTGGAATGTTTGCAGCAGGTTGGGCCAAGACAACTCCACTACCTCCATGTGAGGGAGAATCAATCAAGTCGTCAAGACCAGCAGTAACGGCATCAGTAGCAGGCGTCATAGGCTGAGTGTCGTCCAGGGTAATTCCAGAGAGATCTAATTCAGGGAAAGCTGACGCAACCTGTTTGAGACAGTCATCGAATCCCGTGCCATAATAGCCACCATAAGAATCGATGAAGGAGTCTGACGCTTTGAATTTTTCAACGGTGTCAGCCCCTGCCGTCTCCAACTGTCCATGAAGGGCCGTCAGCTCTCCCTCTAGCTCGCCCTTCTGACGGCTCGCCTCTTCCAACTTCTCCTTCACTTCTTTCAGCTCGAGGTTAAGTGTGTGCACCGCCTGCTTATACTGAGCCTGCTAGTCTCGCATGTTAGCATTATGCTTGCTAACACGAGTGACGGCCCCCTCCTTGGCCACGCACCGATCTTGTAGCGCCTTCACACTAACCAAGGCCTAGAAAAAGATATAACCATCAGTTATCAAAAAAGAAAGATTAGGCACGTCAGTCAAAAAAGCTGACGGCTTACCCGCGAGAGATCGAACAAGGCTGACAACCCCAATTCTTCCGTCCCCAGCTGAGCGCAAGGATCTATATCTGTCGGTCTTATGAGGGCTTCAATAGTCTCGACGGCAAAATCCTTATGCGTTAGCAGGCTATGGGGTCCCTGCAGGACGGGACCAGAAGAGGTCATAACACCCTTCCCTGCTCCATGGCCCGACGTGGGGGGCGACTTCCTAGGAGTGACGGTTGGCTTTTTCGACGGACGAATGACTACCCCGTCAGTTTTTCTTTTCTGGGAACCCTTAGCAACGGTTTGGGGGGCAGACGTAGACGTCGCCTCCCTCTTCGCCTT
Source organism: Quercus variabilis (assembly GCA_030445155.1). Taxonomy (NCBI): domain Eukaryota; kingdom Viridiplantae; phylum Streptophyta; class Magnoliopsida; order Fagales; family Fagaceae; genus Quercus; species Quercus variabilis. Next base: position 23,585,604 of record CP129455.1, on the reverse strand, counting down.
CTTTTCCTCCTTCTGACGGGCAGCGGCAGCCCTGATCCGTTCCTTAGCTACATCCATTTCTGCAAAAAACGCATAAGGGAAGCTGACGACTAAAAGTACAAAGAGTGACGTAAAGAATAGGTCAAGGAACTTACGGTGACGGGCAAACTCTTCCAATCTACGAGCTTCAGGCATCGATTCGGGACCCCCGCAGTACGTATGAAGAGTGTCGAGGGTAATCAAGTCCCGGCACGATCGCTCTTCTATAGGTATCTCCAAAACCCGACGGATAAAATCTTCCTACTCGTCGGTTATTGATGGACGAGTGAAAGCTGAAAAAGAATAAATTGGCTACGTTAGTACCTTTTCAAAAATAAATTGAAATAAGTAGCAAACTGACGAGGATAAAAGCTGACGATTAAAACCTGACTCCCTAACGAACCCTCAAGTATTGTCAAAACAACCAAAGGGAATCGTTTCCCACTCTTCCTAACGGCACACCCAGTCCGTCCCTTCCACAAAAAAGAACCTACTCTTCCAGGCTCTATTAGAATCTGGCATCTCAGACACCAGCCTCAACTCTTTCTCCCTGACGGCAAAATCATACATCCCCTTTGAAGAAGAAAGGTGCCGGGGTCTGTAGCAGTAGAAAAATTCATCCAAGGAAAGCTGACGGTGGCCTCCACTTAGACGACCCCACAGTACCTCAGCACTAATAAAGATTCTCCACGAGTTTGGAGCAATCTGACTGACGGATATACCAAGGAAATCAGCCAGCTGACGGTGTAAAGCCGTCAGAGGCAGTCTCAACCCGGCGGCAAACATGGCATCATACATGCCAACATCTACAGTTCTTCCCGTATAACATTTCTCACCTTCCCTAGGTAGACGGATAGGAATATGGTCGGGGATTTGGAAACGGGTGCGTAATTCGTAAAAAATTTTAAGTGTCATCTTTGGAAGGAACTTATTCACAGCCCAGTCCTTGGGAAGGATGAAGGGACGACTGCCTCCAAGACTTCCAGAATCCCCTTCACAAGACTCCTCGTCACCTTCATCCCCGTCACTATTTCCCTCTCCTAATCCAACTTCACCCTCCTCGCCTACTTCTTCCTCCTGGCCGCCGTTTCCCTGACTTCCTACTTCCTCGACGGGAGCATGGGCTGATGTCTCCCTCTCTGACGACTAGGAGGAACTCTCAGACTCACTACCTGAGCCTGAACCAAACACCTCGTCGTAGCCCGCTCCTTCGCAGACCGACGACTGGTCACTCGACGCGTCACTCGACATCTACCTACAAGTGACGGGTGTAAACTAAGCACCTAGGTTGACGACCTCACTTTAAAGAAAATAATTGAAAGTGTGCAAGGAAAGAAAGGAAACTTACAAGTTTTCCAAGAGTAACAGTTGAAGAAGTGACGACAGAAATGTTGGTAGTGCTGACGGAATATAGGTGACGGATGTGCTCTCCAGGAATCAGTGAAAGTGAAATAGTGAAAATGGAGAGAGATGGGCCATATATATATATAAGGGAAACACACGGAAGACGAAGCGACGCCCTCATCCAGACGCGGAGCCAACCCGAGCACGCCACGTGTCCTAGCATTTAATACTGGGGTGTCAGCTTTTAATTATTCTCTCCCCTGGTCAAAGCAGCAGGTAATGACGAATGAAAACTCCATAACCCGTCAAGTATAGCTGACGGAGATATGGAGTAGGAGGCAACTGATAAGGAAGAACCATGGGCTTAACCCGTCAAGTATAGCAAGTACCATGGGCTTAACCTGTCAGCTTCTGCTCAGGCTGACGGACCAATCACGACGGACGTTGAGGACTCTAATACGCTGACGGAAAAAGACACGCTGACGGTAAGGGAGATTCGAGAAAAGCTCAAGGGCTAATTATATTCAAAAAGGCTGACGGCCCTTTATCGATGTAGGGAACGAGACAAGCCGATGGGTAAGAGGCCGACGGTTCCAATAAAACCTTTACTTGGCCACCACGCTCAATGATAGATTCCTATAAGGAAAGGACTCCGCAATCTACGCTCATAAGGATTCCTATATGGAAAAAACTTCTGCTCCAAGGAAGAAAGGTCAACCCCATACTACTATAAAAGCCCCAATACTCTCATAAATCGAGGTACGCATAATTAACCCCTCTCTAGCACTCTAGAGTTGAAAGAAGTTCTAACTTGACCTTCGGAGGGTATTTGGCCGGCACCACACTGGTGCTCTCTGTTAGGTCTTTTCCTTTTTGTTGTGCAGGTGTCGTTTTGAGGGTACAAGCATTGTGCAACTCACTGTTGATATTTTCGGCATCATCAATTAAAAAGAACATCAAGCCCTTGCGTGGATGTTATTTGTGGACGACTGTCCATCACTGCAATTCATAGACTTTGTTGTTAATAAGACAATTGAGTTCAAAATTAAAAGCAATTAGGTGGCCTTTGTACAACAAGATTTGTTCTCGTTGAGAAATTAATATTTCGTCACCAAAGATGTACCAATTGGTGATGAAATCAATATTTTGTCACCAAAGATGTACAAATTGGTGACGAAATATTTATTTCATCACTATAGGTCATGAAAAAAATGCAAACCTAGGGTGACGAAATATTCGTGTCACAAAAGACTTTCTAGAGATGACGAAATAAATTTTTGCCACCTATTGTTTGACCAAAGACTAGCTAGAGGTGACAAAATTCCAAATTCATTTTTATAATTTTGGGCTATTTTGGTCATTTTTTAGGTTTAGGGGGTATTTTGGTTATTTTATAAGTTATAGGGTATTTTGGTCATTCTTTAAGGTTTTGAGGGTATTGTCAGTTATTTTTTAGGCTTAGGGGGTATTTTGGTAATTTTCATGTTGCGAGGGTATTTTGGTCATTTATAGGTTTTATGGGTATTTTGGTAATTTTTAGGTTTTGGAGATTATTTTGGTCATTTCTTAGGTTTAGGACGTATTTTTGTCATTTTTAAGTTTTGTGGGGGTATTTTGGTCATTTTAAAGGTTTCGGGGGTATTTCGGTTATTTTTTAGGTTTAGGAGATATTTCAGTATTTTTCTTTTAGTTTTCGGGGATATTTTTGATAATGATTTAAGTTTTAGGGGTATTTTGGTAATTTTATGATTTTAGAGGTATTTCGGTCATTTTTTAGCTTTAGGATGCATTTCGGCAATTTTAGAGGATTTTAGGAGTACTTTGTAAATTACATCTGATTGGCATGAAAATTGGCATGCATATTAAAAACATATAGAACATGTAATCCAACGGTTGAATTTTCAAAACATATATTCAATAATAAGTTATTGGTGGTGCAACATTTTTTAGAGTTATAATAGGTGTAACTTGAATCTAACCCTATATTTCTTAATTCAATGTGTATTTTGATAAATCTATTATTAGATTACATTATTTTCATATATTTTTCATACTTACAAAATTTCGAGGTGATCAAAGATTAATAGGCATGTCATCAATCAATTGTCTAAATTCAAGTTTTTGTAATTTAAAATAACACATAAAATATGAGTTTAAAGATCAAATGGTAAATTACATTCGATTGGCATAAAAATTGGCATGCATGTTAAGAACATATAAAACATGTAATCCAACGGTTGGATTTTCAAAATATGCATTCAATAATAAGTTATTGGGTGGTGTAACATTTTATAGAACTACAATAGGTGTAACTTAAACCTAACCCTAAATTTCTTAATTCATTGTGAATTTTGATAAATCTACCGTTAGATTACGTTATCTTCATATATTTTTCATGATTACAAAATTTCAAGGTGATCAAATATTTATAGGCATATCATCAATCAATTGTCTAAATTCAAGTTTTTGTAATTTAAAATAACACACAAAATATGAGTTTAATGATTAAATAGTAAATTACATCTGATTGGCATGAAAATTGACATGCATGTTAAGAACATACAGAACATGTAATCTAACAGTTGAATTTTCAAAATACGCATTCAACAATAAGTTATTAAAAGGTGTAACATTTTATAGAGTTACATCAGGTGTAACTTGAACCCAACCCTATATTTCTTAATTCATTGTAAATTATGACAAATCTACCACTAGATTACATTATCTTCATATATTTTTCATGATTACAAAATTTCAAAGTGATTAAAGATTAATAGGCATGTCATCAATCAATTATCTTAATTCAAGTTTTTGTAATTTAAAATAACGGCTAAAAGATGAGTTTAAAGATCAAATGGTAAATTACATTCGATTGGCGTGAAAATTGGCATGCATGTTAAGAACATGTAATCTAACGGTTAGATTTTCAAAATATGCATTCAACAATAAGTTATTGAGTGGTGTAACATTTTATAAAGTTACATCAGGTATAACTTGAACTCAACCCTATATTTCTTAATTCATTGTGAATTTATTTACCGCTAGATTACATTATCTTCATATATTTTTCATGATTACAAAATTTCAAAGTGATCAAAGATTAATAGGCATGTCATCAATCAATTGTCTTAATTCAAGTTTTTGTAATTTAAAATAACGGCTGAAAGACGAGTTTAAAGATCAAATGGTAAATTACATTCGATTGGCATGAAAATTGGCATGCACGTTAAAAATATATAGAACATGTAATCTAATGGTTGGATTTTTAAAATATGCATCTAATAATAAGTTATTGGGTGGTGTAACATTTTGTAGAGTCACATCAGATGTAACTTGAACCTAACCATATATTTCTTAATTCATTGTGAATTTTAACAAATCTATTGCTAGATTACATTATCTTCATATATTTTTCATGATTACAAAATTTCAAAGTGATCAAAAATTAATAAATATGTCATCAATCAATTGTCGAAATTTAAATTTTTGTAGTTTAAAATAACGCATAAAAGATGAGTTTAAAGATTAAATTGTAAATTACATCAGATTGGCATGAAAATTGGCATGCATATTAAGAACATATAAATTCAAAATATACATTCAATAATAAGTTATTGGGTAGTGTAACATTTTTTTAAGTTACTTTAGGTGTAATTTGAGCTCAATCCTATATTTCTTAATTTGACGTTAATTTTGACAAATCTACCATTAGATTACATTATCTTGATGACTTAACATGACGGTTGGGTTTTTTGTTTATGGTAGTGGTTAAGTTTTTGTGTAAATGGTGATGACTATGTTTTTTGTTTAATGGTGGTGATAGGTTTTTTGTTTATGTTGGTGGCTGTGGTTTTTGTTTAACGGTGGTGGCTAGTTTTTTATTATTTATTTTAATAGAGTTGGCTAGATTTCTTATTCGTTGTGGTGGTTGGGTTTTTGTTTATGATGGTGGCTAGGTTTTTGTTTTGAATTTCACTTTATTTATTTTGTTTTGAATTGTGATTTTTCTGCTTTCTTTATGATTTCTCTATGGTTTGTAATGTAGGTTTGGTTTTTATTTGATGAGAATGTTGTGGGACTTTTTTCTGTGATTGTTTGGCTTCATATTATGTTACAATATGATTATTTTGTCTAGTTTGTTATTGGGTATCCTGTAGGCATTTTCTGCATTGTCTTACTAATAATAATATATATTTTTTGGTAGTACATCTTATTAGAGATATAGGTTTGCAATTTAGTTTGTTATTGATGTATTTTTCTTTATACTTGTGCAAATATAGGATTGGTGATAAAAAGATAGCTATTGTGGGACTACTTGAACTCAAATAATTTTCTGTAAAATTTGGAAGTTAAGACATCATTTGTATATAAATAGTTGTAACTACTTTGTGAACATCTTTATTGCATTTTTAGATTGTATGGATTTTTTTTTTTTTTTGGATTTGCTTAGAAATTAATGGATTTTTTTTTTAAAATATATTATGGATTTGGTTAAAAATGAACAGGTTAATGTTATGGCAAGTAAATGTAAAGAATATTAATAAAAAAAAAAATTGGTGACGATAATTTTCGTCGCCATATCTGACTATAAGAAGAAATTGGTGACGAAATAATTCATCACCTGATCTTTTGAAATTTATTTTAAAAAAACATTTGGTGACGAAATATTTCATCACTGAAAATAAGGTTTAGTGACAAAAATATTAGGTGATGAAAAACTTTTATCATCTATCATTCTTTATTGGTGACGAAAAAATTGTCACCTATCATTTTTTTATTGGTGACGAAACATTCTATGACAGAGCTTAAGTGACAAATGTTGTTTCGTCACCATATGTATTCAATGACGAAATAAAGACATTGTGATGAAAGGTTTCGTCACCATAGTCCAATTTTGTTGTAGTGAAACATCACTTCTCCAAAGAGTAGAAACACGTGAAAAAGAAAGTAGAAACACATGAAAATTATTGAGTATGCTATTGGTTGCTATTTTTAGTAAAGTGAGAAAAATGGACTAAAAAGAGTTGTTCACAATTGATTAATCAATTGCTTCCTTGAAGAGTCATAAACACATCTAGGACATAATCAATTACTAGAAGAGTTCTAGCACCCCCAAAACAAAACGATAAAAAAAAGAAGCTAAAAAGAAAAGAAAAGAAGGGAATGACATTTAATTTATTCGTCTTAACTACCCCTAAGATTTTAAAAGTTTTTTGATGATTTTGCTTTATTGTGATCAGTGAATACCAAACTATATTCATATGATGCAGTTTTGACAACAACAAAAAACATATAATTTAAAATCTTGCTAGAGAGAGAGAGAGAGAGCAAGCCAAGACAAGATCTAGTTAAATATGGATGAAACCTGTGTAGTGCTAATCTTGAATTGCCAAGGAAGTCTAGGAAATAGAACAATCCAACCTAGAAAAATTCAAAATTCAAAATAAAAAACAAAACAAAAAAGAAAAAAAGAAAACAGTGGGAGCAAATTAATATTATGAATTATGATATACTTTTCTCAAGTTGGTGGAAGAATCTGGATTGCAAAATCAAAGGAAGCTCACAGAAGTCATATTGCAAGTAAGATTGACTTGAAAACATTTTTAGACCTTAAGGCTCAAAACAAGTGAACTCAAAAGCACCATTCTTGATAAAGAAATGTTGCGGCCAATATGTAACATTGGCAATCACGCAAAGATAAACAAAACCTATTGCAGAATTGTGAATCAATTTATCAATAGTGTGACTTGCCATTAGTCTTAAACCTACACTCGACCTTTTCCAACACCCTCTACTTCATTTTCCATTGTAACAAATTGACCTCTGATTCATCCAATAAAAATGATTAAGCATCCAAAATTTACTATATACACATGCAGACACATAGAATCAGCTGAAGGAAACAAATTGGTCTTACAAAAAATTAATTACAACTTTGAGCTAGGATTTGGATTTTACTTAGCCATGGCCTTTTTCTTTTGTATTTGAGAAAAGAGAATCCATGTATGCTTCTTGATCTTCACTATACTTCAAATTCATTTAGGAAAAGGCAGCCTGCAAGACATAGAAAGATGCACTAAGGCCGGCAAAGAGTTTCTCTATAGTAGCAGCATGCATTTCTAGGCATGCAGTCAATGATGATTGTTAAGTTGCTACACAAACAAAAACACTGCTCATTTATGAGTTGAAAGTGACATCAACCTATGGTTGCAACCACTAATTTCACCAACAAATTTATCTTTCAATACCAGATAAGCCCATATAGAACTGTAAATCAGAATATAGTACATATTGTAATGCTAAATCTAGAGAAATAACTAAACCTAAGGACAAATTTATCTGTTTGGTCAAGTTCCTCTATTGAAACTACAACTATATGCTATATGGCCCCTAAATATTGAGGTTTGATGCAAATGCATGTCCTTGGATTGAATCCTGAATATTATCTCATACTTCATCCAGAAAACTAAATTTTTTTAAGAATTTTACAAACTTACCCCAACTTGAGAGATATGTCTGAACTGTCATTGTCTTGAGGATCAGATGAGCTGCAAATATTGGTAATTGACTCAGATGACTGACCTTGTTCAAGTACATGCGTTTGAGTGCTAAACAGATTCTCCATCTGTGGAAGAGACATTTTTTGTAACTGAGATAGGACGAGAGGACAGAGGAGGAAGAAGTTTTTCTTAAAAAAAAAAAAAAAAAAAAAAGACTTGTTACCTGTTTTAATTGTTGGTTTTCTTCCATCAGTTGGGCTCCCTGCATAAAAAGAATAAGATGAGCTGGGAGCCACTACTAAGACTTCTTAGCCTTAAATACAAAATATAATTTAATTACTATGGCATATTTACCTAACAACTTATATAAGAAATCGATACGTTTTTTTGGGGGGACAAAATTGATATAGGTCAGGTGATACGATAAACAATACGACATTCAGTTCTGAATTTATGTCGACAATGGTTTCAACTAAAGGTTCAATGGTGGTTGTTACTTGTTACTTCTTGTTAGCCATGTGAACTCCTCCTTTCTCTACCCATTGAGCTAGCCAGTGCACAAAAAGACCACGATTTTTATGAATTTGCACCAACTTGCATTAACATTATGACAAAGTTTTACAGTTATTTTCTGACATTTGCTAAAGATATGGATTTAGAGTTTAAGCTTATTACATTATAGTAGTCCTAATTGTACAGTCCTAACTATATTACTGTAATCCTAGGGTTAACACAGAGTTAGTCTACTACATATTCCCTTAAATAAGTACACTATTATACACATAATTCAGTAATAAAGATTTGTTTAAGACTTTCTGCTGTTAACGTAGACCTGTAAGACAAAACCAGCTTAATTCCTTGTGTTCTTTCAACTTCTCTTAGTTTCTTCTTGCCACCTAATATTTCAAGATTTTACCATGATATCATTATGGAGCGGATCATCACTAAAGTACGAAGATGGTTTTCATTGAAACCATATGACCTTTTGCTTAAGGGCACTGATCTGTTCTGGAACTGTCTTGCAAACATTATAATAATTGTATGAAATGGCTTGCAAGGATTTATGGTCCGTTTGGATTGAGGGAGAGAAAGGGGAAGTAGAGTACAGTAGAGTATAACAGATCTAGCATAAAATTAGCTTATTTTTAGCCAACTCTACTCTACTCCTCTCCACTCCGCCTCCTTCCCCCCTTTATCCAAACAAGCCATTAAAGTTTGGAACGTGACCTTTTTCTGAAGTGCAGTGATCTCTTCCAGAAATCTTTCACCCTGAAAGACAAAAGAGTTTTTTATATTTAGAGAGAGTACATAAATTTCAACACTCCATTATAATGCCAGCAAACAGAGATAACAAAGAGAGATGTGCCTTTGTTTCTGTAACGCGGCTCAGGCCTACTTCAAGCACTTTCTCTAGTTTCTGTAATTCTTCTATATCCATTCCACGAAGCTCTTCTCCCTTAATCTTCCTGTTAGGTGTAAACAATTTCTCAACATTAATTTATTGTGGTATATACATGCCTTTAAAGTAACAAGATGATAGTGACGTAGTTATAATACCTCAGTTCATGTGTCTTGTCCTCAATTTCCTTGCTCAACATGGCGTAGGAGGCACCGTTCTCAAGCTAACATAATTAATCGCCGTTCATGAAGATTTTTGTAATGTGATTTGTACAGAACTCTTTTTATATAACAATGGTTCTAAAATTTGTAAGCATTTCGTGCCTTAAATAAGAAATTTTTAGGGCAGACCTAAATTTTAGGGTCATCATTCTGGGAGTGCTACAAGTAGTCTTCTAAGTAGTTCCAAAAAACATAGCATTTCTTATGGTGGTAGGATTTTCAATCAAACGTAATTTTCAAAGCATTCATGAAAATTTCATGAGAAAGATTCAGAGTCATGTTTCCTTATGACAATGATAAAATCACCTGCATTAACATTAAGATGAAAACATTGGAAGAAACTTGAGAGGTTTAAATCATTTTTGCTATTTATGGTAATTTTAAGTTATGACCAGATCTACACTACTTTTAGGGTAAATTCCTTTGTTTAGGAACTAATTTAATCATTCTTGGTATTTATGGTATGTGGCTATGTGCGTGTCTTTACTGTAACAATTTGATTGCAATGTAGTTATAATACCCCAGTTCATGCGTCTTCTCTTCAATTTCCTTTCTCAAAATGGTGTAGGGTAGGCACTTTTCTCAAGCTAACATAAAGGACTACCGTTCATGAAGATTTGTGTTATAAGATATGAGCGCCATTTATATTATCAACATGTAAGCAATTCCAATCCTGCCTTCTATAAGTAATTTTTAGGGTTGGCCGAAATGTTAGGATCATCATTCTGAGAGTGCTACAAGTAGTCCTCTAAGAGAACTAGCATTTGGGGTGTAAACACCCCCCAATTGCTATTTTACAACCAAAACCACTAAAAACATGCTCCATCCAGGTTGATATTTATAAAAAATTATACCATCTGTGAACAGTAAGTTTCTACATATACAACCCACTGTTCACAGTCGTAAACTTAAAAATATAATATTTTATTCTCTCTCTCCTTCTTTTCTCTTTTCTCTTTTCTCTGACTCTCCCTCTCTTTTGTCTATCTCCACTCCTCTGTCTATCTCTCTCTTTCTCTATCTCTCCCTATTTTCTCTATATTTGATTTTTTTCTCTCCTATATCTCTTTCTCGACTGTTTTTGGTTGGGTTGAATCGCGTTTGGGTTTCAGTTCTGGTCATTTGTTCTTGGGTATGATTTTTTTATGTGGAGATCGGGTCTAAGCCGTGGGTTTTGTTCTTGGGTATGGATCATGTTTTGTTTCGGTCGGTTGTTCTTGGATATGCATTTTGTTCTTGGGTATGGGTCACATTGGAGATCTGGTTTGGGTTTCAATTCTGACTCTCCCTCTTCGATCGTTTGGGTTTCAGTTCTGGTGGTGGTCAGTGTGGAGAGTGGTGGATCCGTGGAGCCATGGAGATCAGATTGGGGCTTGGCTGGTTAATCAGAGGTTTCAATGGCTAAGGCTTCGGTGAATAAGGCTGGAATCGGTTGCAAGCGAGCCTGTGGTGGCAGTGGGTATTTGAGATTGGTTGCAAGTGATGGGTATTTTGGCTGTGATTTGTTCTGTGGGTTCAGATTTGGCTGGGTTAGGATTTAGGATTTTAGTTTGGTGTTCCAATGGTGGGTTTGGGGGTTTGGTTTGGTGTTTCAGAGGTGGTGGTGGTGGTGGTGGTGTTGTTGTTTGGTTGGTTTGGTGTTTCTTGGTGGTTGGATCGGTGGTGCTGGTGTTTCAGTGAATTTGGTTATTGAAGAGAGAGACAAAGATGAAGAGATGGGAGATAAATCAATAATTTTTTATAGTATTTGTTTTGTAGTTTATATTATTTTATGGACAAAGTGTAGCTACAAAACCAATTATAGCCTAAGGCTACAAACTGCTTTAATAAAATGGCATGTGTAAAAAATAGCATGTGCATTGCACATGATTACTTAAGTAAACTTAACCCAACTAACCCTAATTAACTACACCACCTATTAAAAAAATAAAAAATAAAATAAAAACTAAAATCCCTAAAAAAGTCAATACGTAATTTATGATCTCCCTCTCTCATGGACTTCTCTCTTTGTAAAATGTAACCCAAAACCCAGCTCCAACCGATCACCCATAGCCTCCTATCTCCACTGCCGGCCGGCCAACCCAAATCCTCCTGTCTCCACCACCGGCCGGCCAACCCATAGCCTCCTATGTGGAATCGTTTCTTGTGGACTCGTTTGTAGTTCACAAAGTAGTTTGGGAGCTTCATTTTCTGTCAGTGGTTCATCAAGCTCTACGGCAGTGGAGATCCTTAATTCTGATATAGTTCCTGCTCCGTCAGGGTACCGGCAAGGTTCTTACAAAGAACATGACAAACTTGAAGATGATTTGAAATTGACAGGTGTAGCCCAAAATTTTGGGGAAGGAACAAGGGTTGAGAATGAGAGGGTACAGAAAGGAGTCACTAAAGGGAGAAGTTGCTCTAGTACCTTCAGGAATGATGGAGGGGAAAAGGAACTTGAGCTTACTGGATTTGAGGTTGTGGGCTGGCGGTGGAGATAGTACAGGATTTGAGGTGGTGGGCCGGTAGTGGAGACAATACAGGATTTGAGGTTGGCCGGCGGTGGAGACAGAAGGTTTGGGATGGCCGGCCGGCGGTGGAGACAAGAGGGTTTGGGACCACCAGTGGGAGCTGGTTTTCTTCGTTGATTTTGGAGCTCCTCAGCAGCTTATCTCTAATAATTGACCCAATGTCTAGGTTTCTTCGTTGAGAGAGATGTTTTGGTGGTTTTGGTTTTTTAGGTTTTTGGTTTTTATTTTTTATTTTTTTAATAGGTGGCGCAGTAAACTAGGGTTAATTGGGTTAAGTTTACTTAGGTAATCATGTGCAATGCACATGCTATTTTTTACACATCATTTTATTAGAGCAGTTTGTAGCCTTAGGCTACAATTGGTTTTGTAGCTAAACTTTGTCCTTATTTTATTGGGTAGTATGTAAAAATAAGAACTGAGATGTTAGGTGAGTTGTTAAATGAGTTGGTAAAATAGACAAAGTGGTGTTTGAGGATGTGAAATAGAGACTGGTATGCATCCCCGGATGCTAGTGCTCTAAGTGTTCCAAAAAATTATACTTAGCTTTTTTTATGGTGGTACAATTTTCAATAAAATGTAAGTTTCAAAATTTTCATGAAAATTTCTTGAGATATCGGATTAAGAAGTAATCATGTTAGGTTTCATTATGACTATGATAGAATTACGTGCACCAATGTTAAAATGAAAACATTAAGAAGTAATCATGTCAGGTTTCATTATGACTATGATAGAATTACGTGCACCAATGTTAAAATGAAAACATTGGAAATAAGAACGTTAAGATGTATAGAAGAAAATACATATAAAGATAAAATTAAAAATAAGGATATTTGCTTAAAGTTAGGGGTGGTCATATTAAGAGGAGATCAATTAATGCACCTGTAAGAAAGAGCAAGTTGATTCAAGTTGAGGTAATGAAAAAAAGGTAGAGGAAGACAAAAAAACACATTAATAGAAGTATACTTGTTAAGTAAGGAAGTAACAAAGACTATGGATTCGAATAGAATAGAATGAAGGGAAAATAAATGTGGTTGACTAAACTGTTGAGAATCCATAATTGAACCTAAATTTTTTTGGGACTAAGACTTTGTTGTAGTTGTATGGTAATTTTAAGTTATGGCCATGACCTATGCCACTTTTCAAAAAAAATTTTCCATTTAGGCATTCATTTAGTCATTTTTGCTATTTATGGCTAGTTTTTCTTTTTCTTTTTCTCTTTTTGTTAATAACTTTCAATTAAGAATTCAGAATAAGATCCCATTTGTTTTGAAAAGTTTTCTAGGGTATGTAGGATTTGATTTTATAATTTTGATAATTTTGGCGATTTTTCATATTTCTAGCCTCATTTTTTGCTTGACACAAATTTGGGTGTTTTAGGGTCTACTAGCCTCCCTATGATTTATTTTCCTATTTATATGCATGGTAGCCTCCAAGGTAATTCAGAATTTTATTAATAAAAATTTCAAAAAGTTTTTTCTCCATTCATTTTGGTGAACTTCAAATTTCTCCTTGTGATTTAAAGGGACTTTTTATGGATTCAAGAGTTATTATCTTAAAGTATACGAAATCTTTTATGGATTCAAGAGTTATTATCTTAAAGTATACGAAATCTTTGACTTATGACTTTCCAACTATGTCACTTATTCGCCAACTAAAAAACTTTAAAACATCATACCTGTAGCTCAAGAGAGAGTTTGTCCATTTTGCCAAGATTATTTGGATGTAGATTGTGCCTTTCAATTACCTGCTGTATGCTTCATACAACAAAAGGATAGCAAATTCAATTCTTTTATCTATCTCTCATTTTAATAAAATGAAAGTACCGATGAACTTATAAACTACTAGTATGTATTTCTGACGCATATCTAAGAAAAAGAAATTTGAGCTGGTGATTGAAGAATTAATTGTTTATCTAGTGTTGGCATATCTGCCATTGTCTATAGACCAATTGTGTTCCCAATTAAAATGTGAACCATAAATGATATTTATATTGATTGACACAAGCAATATACAAACTTCTAATTTGGTCAAACTATAAAAGGTGAACATCTATATGAACCCCCAAACTATTTATATTGATTGACACAAGGGGTACATTATGATGTAAGTTATTTCTTATGCATGGAGAGTTGTTCCAAGTAAATCCTGTTTAAGCCCTAGGTCATGTATGAAATTAAAATAGAGTATTATTTTGAATTGAAAATTGGCCTTTTCCAGCAAACCTTCTACATAAGAAAATTTTTGTAGATAACTTATCCGAAAAAACCTAACAACACAGGATAAACAAAGTCCTTCCCGCTCATTGTTTACCAAATAAATTGCATCATTAATAAAATTTCTCATTATGAACAATCAATACCCAAAACTATTTTTTCAGTAAACAATCAAATAAATATCCAATTTTTTCACAAGATTTAATGAATGAAGGGAAAATTTTAAGATTGTGAACCAAATTTTATAATTTTCTATGACATAATTTTTTATATTCCCTTCCTTTTCCCCTAAAATCAAAATCTATTGATCTTTTCACACATTGCTTGCTATTTTCTAAATGTGTTTTTTTCCCCCCTTCTTTATGGGTATTAAGCAATGGAAATTCTAAAATGGAGTTTAGAGTTTATTCTATTTCCCCAAATTTGAGTGAACAATACTAACAAGTTAAACCAAAGTTTCTAACTCCCTAATGTTGTACATTACATGACAGGTAACGCCACATTAGAGCGTGATGGAACACCCTTATATCATGCCAATTTACAAAATAACAGAGCACCCCTGTATGGTTTCATATAAGATGACTTGAAATTTATGTGGCACCAAAACTTTAATTTGATTTCAAGCAAAATATAATATTTAATTTCATCATTAAACCGTTAAAGACTATTAAAAATAATAATTAGAGCCTAAATAAAATTAAAATGAAATTAAAAAAATAGAGATACTTTCATTAGGTCATCCTTTCAAGTATGATGTTTAGGCATATCTAATGCTATTTGTTAGGGTCATATTTTTCATGTGTTGACATATCCTTTAAAAAAACGCACTTTACTTATATTTAGATAGTTCTAAGTGGACTATAGAATATCATGAAGCGTGTCTCTTAGCTACAACAAGTTGTATTATTGAAGACATGAAGATTGCACAACGAAACAAGTGAGAAAAGCTTAAAATAGTGAACCTTGACACAAGCTCGACACAAGGCTTCTATCAAGAATTAATGAAGAACCTTGATACCTCTCAATACCTTTCGATCTATTGAGTTTCACGGATCTAGAATTTTCAAATCTGTTTTTTGGCCCATGATGACTTGGACTTCTAGGGGATATAAAAGGTCTATTTTAAAGTCATCATAATACATAGAGACTCAATTAGAGAATCTATGCACTTATTGTGAAGCTATTGCATTCTTATGCATGACCAAGTGCTTCCTTCTCTACAAGTGTATTGAAGAACTTTGCGTCCAAAAGCAAGATTCAAGTTGCTGGAAATTAGTCACGTACTGGGATTTATGCAAAGGAAAGAAGTCTCTACAAAATCAAGACCAATTGAAGATTGGCATAAAAATTCAACTATAGGTTGGTACTTTGAGATAGGACAAGTTTAAGGTAAGATTCTCTGTACTTTTAATCTCTTGATTTTGATTAGTAATTCTTAGGATTAGTGACCTGAAAATCTCCTGGTAGGGTTTTTGCCTTGTTAGAGGTTTTCTTCATTAGTTAACAAATCACTGTGTCAATTTATTTTCTACTGTACTTAGATTATTTGGTGATTTGTTCATGCCACAACGATTTTGCATGTAATTAGACTTAATTAATCAACTTAGATAATTGAATTAATTAACTAAGTCAATCTATAACCCAACAAGTGGTATTAGAGTAGGCCCACTCTAATTAGGTTTTTAATATTTGCTGTGTGATCTGTTGGCTCCCATTGTCATAGATACGTTTCCCATAAACAAATATATTTTCTCCATTGTCATTGGTTGTTCTAACCTTGAATTTCTTCAGTTTCTCAGGATATATCATTATAATTTGTATTTGAAAAAGATTTGTATTGGGCTGAGTTGTTGAAAACGGTACAATTGAAAGATTGCTTATTTAAAGAAAACTAACAACTTCAGAGAAAGCTAGACTGTCTCAAAAAGAGCCTTTTCGTTGTAGCAATAAGAATAAAAAATAGGGTTCGTTTAAAATTACATAAGAGAAGTTATAAAATGAAGACTATACCTTCGGATTTGCCTGAAAAGCAAGCAGTTTGCTTCATGATGCATACGGCCTTCAAAGTGATGAATACTTGTCTATGGTATCTTGATAGTGGATGATCTAGACACATGACTAGGGATCAATCTTTTTTTAAGACATTTGAACCTAGAAGAGGTGGCAATATCACATTTGGAGATAAAAGTAAGTCTCTGATGAAAGGAAAATGGAAAATGGATCATCTCTCTACCAAGTCCACTTGACATAGTTAATGTTCTATATGTTGAAGGATTGAGAGTAAATTTGCTTAGCATAAGTCAAATCTGTAATCAAGACTTCATGGTCCTATTTTCTAAAGGAAAATGTCCAGTACTGGATGGACTAGGTAAACAAGTCATCGGTGGAGTTAGAATTTTAGATAATTGTTATGGCCTTGTTCTAGATGTTGAAATTGTGTGCAACAATGTTAGCATACCAAATGAAGATTTATGGCATCAAAGAATGGGTCATGCAAGCTATAAGCAACTTGCCATTGTGTTAAGGACAGAAGCAGTTTTGGGACTTCCTAAACTTACAAAGGTTGATAACGTTGTGTGTGGACCTTGCCAACTTTGAAAAAAATCAAGAGCATAATATCCTGCTACATTAACCATTGCTACTACAAGACCCCTTGAACTCTTACACATTGATCTAATGGGTCCTACAAGAACAAAATCTCTAGAAGGAAAAAGGTACATTATGATAGTGGTTGATGACTTCACTAGATTTACTTGGGCAATTGTACTTCGGTTTAAATCTGAAGCTCCCTTCCAATTAGAAACCTTGTGTAGAAGACTACGGAAAGAGAAAGGACTAATCACAAATTGTCTTCAAAGTCATCATGGAAGAGAGTTTGAGAACTCTCAATTGGAACAATTTTGTGATGAGACAAGAACGGCCCAAGAATTTTTTGCTCCAATCACTCCTCAACAAAATGGAGTAGTTGAAAGGAAAAATAGGATTATTTAGGAGATGGCCAGAGCCATGATTCACAATAAGGATATTGCCAAGAATTTGCGGTGAGAAGCTGTAAATACTACATGTCATATTGTGAATAGAGTCTACTTTAGGCCAGGAACAGAGAAGATACCATATGAATTGTGGAAAGGTAGAAAGCCTAATGTGAAGTATTTTAGGATCATTGGTAGCACATGCTTCATCTTGAAAGATAGGGAAAATGTGGGCAAGTTTGACTTTCAAAGTGATGAAGGAATATTTCTTGGTTACTCTTCATCAATTAAGGCTTACAAGGTTTTTCACAAAAGAACAAGAAAAGTAATGGAGATAGTTAATGTGGTGATTGATGAGACCTCAACTCCAATTTTCTAAGAAGAACTTGAACAATTGCCCAAGTCTTCTCTCATTCAATCATCTGATGCTGATAAAAGGGTAGATGATCCCTCTCCACCCTCTACACCGAGTGTAGCTCAACCATCTCACAACACTTCCTCAGTTGTCACACAAGATCCAGTGACTCCACCATATATGGCTCCTATGGAAAGAGAGCATTCTTCTAGAGTAAAATTGAATCATCCTCCTGATGTAATAGTTGGTGGTATGAATGAGTTGAACTTGAGGAAAAAGAGCTTTAACAAATATGTTGTGAATTTTGTCTCTTACTCTTGCTACCTATCACAAATAGAGCACACAAAAGTTGAGGAAGATTTACAAGATGAAAGCTAGGTAAAAGCTGTGCATGATGAGCTACACCAGTTTGAGAGGAATGATTTGTGGTCACTTGTACCACACCCAGAAGATGTCAACATCATTGACACAAAGTGGATCTTCCGTAACAAGACGGATGAAGAAGAGAATGTTGTTAGGAACAAGGCAAAACTTGTTGCTCGAGGTTATACACAACTTGAAGAAGTTGACTTTGATGAAACATTTGCCTCGGTTGCTAGGATTGAATCCATAAGGACACTACTTGCACTTGCTTGTCATTTTAAGGGTTCGTTTGGGAACAACTTATTTAGATGAAACTGAAAACTTTTTCCTGAAAGTGTAGAAACAAG
This sequence comes from Quercus variabilis, assembly GCA_030445155.1. Taxonomy (NCBI): domain Eukaryota; kingdom Viridiplantae; phylum Streptophyta; class Magnoliopsida; order Fagales; family Fagaceae; genus Quercus; species Quercus variabilis. The sequence goes on along the minus strand of CP129455.1, from coordinate 23,567,362 downwards.
AGTTAAAAGCTAGCTGAATAGTACAATAAGACCCATGAATAGTACCGAAAAGAAGCTAAAGACTCAAATAAGCTGGGTTTTTCATCATATCCCAAATAGACACTAGGTTGAAGTTGTATCAAATAGATCTCAAGAGTGCCTTCTTGAATGGGTTTCTCAAAGAAAAAATCTATGTTTCTCAACCCAAAGGATTTGTGGACCCACACTATCCTAATTGTGTGCTTTTTCTAAAGAAGGCTTTGTATGGGTTGAAGCAAACACCAAGGGCATAGTATGTTAGGCTCACAAACTATCTTGTAGCTAACAGTTGTTTCAAAAGGGCAAGCAGACAGAACATTGATCATCAGGAAAGAGGATGGAGAGTTAGTTGTGACTCAAGTATATGTAGATGACATCATTTGGCTCCATAAGAGATGATCTTGCACACTCCTCCAACATAATGCAGAAAGAATTTGAAATGAGCATGATTGGTGAACTAACATACTTTCTTGGACTTCAGATTCGTCAAACTGATTCAGGTATTTTTATCTCTCAATCTTAATATGCCAATAATCTTGTTTAAAAGTTTCGATTAGAATCTACTAGTTCTATTAAAACACCCATGAGTCCTAATGTTAAACTTACTGTTGATTTGTTGGGTAAGATTGTTGATCCCACTTCATATAGAAGCATGATAGGATGCCTCCTCTATATAACTGCTAGTAGACATAATTTTAGTTTTAGTGTTGGTGTGTGTGTGCTAAGTTTCAAGCTAACCCAAAAGAATCCTATTATTGCTATGAAACGTACTATAAAATATGTTACATAAACTAGTAATTATGGTATTTGGTATGATAAGGATAGTAATGATGTTCTAGCGGGTTATTTTGATGCCAATTGGGTTGGTAATGCTGATGACAGAAAGAGTACATCTCGTGGATGTTTCTATCTAGGGAACAATCTCATCTCTTAGATGAGCAAGAAGCAAAATTTGATATCTCTCTCTATTGCTGAGGTCGAGTACATTACTGCTGGTAGTTGTTGTACCCAACTCCTTTGGATGCAAAAATTTCTTTTTGACTATGGTATTTGTAAAAAACATCTCACCATTTACTATGACAATAGCAATGCCATTAACATCTTTAAAAATCATGTTCAACACTCTTGCACTAAACACATAAAGATAAGACATCACTTCATACGTGAGTTGGTTGAGAATGGCATCCTAACACTTGAATTCATTACCAATGATGACCAAAAGGCGGATCTCTTTACTAAACCATTGGATGGTCATCGTTTTAAATTCCTACGCCAATGTATTGGTGTAATCTCACTTGAGTGACTCTCTTCTTCTTCTTCTTTCCTACATGCATTGCATCTAGCTTCTTATTGCATTAGGTTGTTTGTTTGTTTATTGCTATCAAGAAAAAAAAAATCCCTCCCTCCCTTTTCTATTTAACCATAGAAATATATGTGTTTGTTGTAGAGCTATGCAGGGTGAGAAACCAACACCCCTCTCCCCCCCCCCCCCCCTTCTCTCCCTCCCTTCCTACCACACAACCAACACCTTTCCCTCCTCTGCTCCCCTCTCTACCACTGCCATTCAACCAGCCACCTCTTCCATTCCCTGGATTCTTCCCATCACCATTCCCATTCCCATCCCCTTTTGGTCTTTTTTCCATTTCATTCTTTTTGTCCACCTCATTCTTCTTCTCTGAACAACCCACCTCCATCAGACCTGCCTTTACAACCACCATTATGGCCTAGACTAGCCACTACAATATCACCCACACCTCTTCCTAACAAAGTGCCTCCCCCTATCACAACTCTTAAACCTTCTCTTCAAGGCAGAGGGGGCAGTAAAGGTTCTTTTTGCATAGATTCCAAAACATTTTCTTTCTCCTTTGACGACAAGCGGGCCGATTCTTATGCTATTCATGAACGTCGTCGAAATTTTAAAAGTACTGTGTGGATGGGTAGTAAGGGATTGGAATTGATTCTTGCATGTTTTGCCGATATTAGTGAATAGGTTCTAGGAAAGGATTACTTGTGCAAACAATACAGAGTAAATAATAAGTTTTTCAAATTTTGGGGAAGGTCGAATAAGGCTGGTATTTTTGTGGAGATAGCTATGAATTATGGTGGAACTCGTCGTGGTTAGGTTATGGTACCTGCGAGCTCAAACCGGTCTAGGTGGTGTTTGTTTACAAAAGAATTAGATAGATTCCTATCAGGTTCAAACACTGTGTGGGTGGAAGGGAGGACTTCTAATGAAGCTGTTGGTGGTGATCCGACGGATGGTGGTGGACAAAATGGGAAGAAATATTTCAAAATCGATAACCAGCGGAAGTTAAGGAATTTTGAAATTTCTAGAGCTATTTCAAGACATAACGTGCTGAAGGGTGATACTGGCGTTACAGTTTATTCTATAAATGGCAGACCCACGCGTGAGTTTACATTTGAGTTGACTTCTGCCAATTTGGTGCTGAAGGTGTCTAAATTAGTTAGGGGAAAAAAAGTGGTAAGGTGGATGAACCCAAATACTCCTCACAGGTCCAATAATAGTGGGCCTGTTATGTTAAAAATTGCACCTGGGCATGAAAAAGCCCATTTAGCTAACCCAAGAGGTAAGGCCCAAGGGGAGGTTTCTTTTCCTCTTGGTTTGGGCGTGTTTTGTAATAAGAGTTAGAGTGTGGTGGGCGAGAGCTCAAGGCCACCAATGGAATCGACGGTGATATCAATGATGCCTGAAGCTTTGATGACAAGTATATCACCGATATCCAGCTCTGATCAAGCTTTGGAGCTTCTCACATCCAACCCGACAAGAGTGTTAGGAGATCCAGAGGTCGGAAAATCCCTGGCATCAAGGAGTAGCTCCGTTGCGGAGGTTCTTGACTCCGTTAAGGCGAGTTCTTCTATGGGCTCAGTCTCTAATGCTGAGGTAACTCATGGACCGGGCAATTGAGACTCTAGGTCCACTGGTGATATGGTGGTTAGTTCAGCAAATGCAGTAATTGAGGCTCCGATTCTGAAAGTTGTGTCACCGATCCTTGGTCGATATCCATAGGTGGTTCAAAATCGATTTTCTCCTCTCTCAGACCTGGGTAATTTTTGTAGATGAGTTTGTGGAAGGGGAAGATCATGAAGAAGAACAGAGGAGTTATCACCATGATAATGCGACGCTACAAAGGTCAATGAATTCTGTTGGGGAATTTCAGTCAGATTCTAGGCTTCATCTCCTTTTGTGGGAGACCAGTGAAGTATTTGACCATAGCTGTGGTAGTGGAGAGAGATATTTATGTGTTGGAGTGCGACCCTCTGTCTCTGTGGGAACCCAATGAACTCAGAGAGTTGGTGCTGGTTTAGGACTCTACAGAAGGAACTCAGGTGACAAAGTCAAGGCCACCTTCGAACTAGGTGTCCCAGTTGATGAAAAATTTCTGTAACATGGTGGATTTCCTTATCATGAAACACGAAGCTCAATGTTTGGCTCTGTTTTGCCTTTTAGATCAGGAGTGTCTCAAGGTGATTGATGATGGGTGCCCAAGCGACCTGCAAATTCAGGGTCACAAGGTCTCCGAGAGCTTAAGGGGCTTATCTCTAACGTTAATTACGACAGTGTCTCTTCTAGGAGTAGGAGCAGAGTGTCTTCGACTGCTGTGGGGGTTGTTGATAGTTGTAAATGACTCTACGATTACTTTCTTGGAATGTAAGGGGGCTTAACAATCTCTGGAAGAGAGAGGTTTGTAAGAATCTTCTGAAAGATTGGAAGTGCGATATTGTATGTTTTTAAGAAACGAAAGTATCTTCTATTGATGTTGTTTTTGTTCGGAGTTTATGGGGTAGTCCTTTCATTGATTGGGCTGTTTTGGACGCTGTGCAGACTTCCGGAGGGGTCTTGCTGATTTGGGATAAGAGGGCTTTTGAAAAATTGGATGTCATTGCTGGACAATTTTCTGCTAGAGTCTTCCTAAGAGGTGCGGTCAATGACTTTGTTTGGGCTTGTACAGGTGTATATGGCCCCAATGATGATAGACAGCGAGCTACTTTGTGGGAGGAGTTGTCTCAGGTGCGTGCTAGATGGCCCATGGCATGGTGCTCAGTAGGTGATTTCAATATCATTAGGTACCCAAGTGAAAGGTTTAGCTGTGAGTAGTTTAGCCCTGCTATTTTTGCATTCTCGAACTTTATAGAGAGTGATTCTTTAGTTGATTTACCTTTAGAGGAGGGTTCCTTCACTTGGTTTAGAGATTCTAGTCTTCCCTCTATGTCAATAATTGACAGGGCTTTGGTTTCTCTAGATTGGGAGGAACATTTTGAAAATGTATCCCGAAGGGTGCTTTCTTGTGTTATTTCAAACCATTTCCTTCTTTTGTTGGAAGCTGGTGTTGTTCGACGTGGTCGGAGTGCCTTTAAATTTGAAAATATATGGTTGAAAGTTGAGGGTTTTGTTGATAGAGTTCAGCAATGGCGGAATGGATACAGTTTTGTGGGTTTACCAGGTTTTGTTTTGGCTCACAAATTGAGGGCTTTGAAAGCAGATTTAAAAAGTGGAACAGTGAGGAGTTTGGTGACTTGGCTTTTAGAAAGAAAAACTCACTGACTGAACTGATGGGTTTAGATGGGAGAGAGGAGTTGCTGGGGCTTTCAAATGGGAAACAATTCTGTCGTATTCAACTCAAAGGAGACATAGAACAATTGGCTTCTCTTGAGGAAATTTCTTGGAGAAAAAAATCTCGGGCTTTGTATGTGAAGGAGGGAGATAATAATACTTGTTTCTTTCATAGATTAGCAAACTTTCATAGAAATGCTAATTAAATTAAGAGGATTGAGGTGGATGGTGTTTTTTTATAAGGATGAGTCGGATGTGCGCTCCTAGTTAGTTCTCTTCTATTAGGGGCTATATGAGGAAACTGAATTGGGGCACCCTACTATGGATGGTTTAGATTTTGCTTGTATTGAATAGGAGGAGAGGTTGTCCTTAGAGAAGGAGTTCACGAAGGAGGAAGTTATCCAGGTCTTAAGGGAGATGGAGGGTGATAAAACTCCTAGTCCTGATGGTTTCACCATGGCTTTCTTTCATAAATGTTGGAGTGTTGTGGAAAAGGATATCATGGATTTTTTTTTTTTTCGTCAGCACTCTGTGTTTGAACAGTCTATGAATGCTTCGTTTCTCACTTTAATTCCTAAGAAGTGTAATGTTGTTAACATTAAGGACTTCCGCCCAATCAGCTTGGTGGGTAATGTGTACAAGCTGTTGTCCAAGGTGTTGGCTAACAGGTTAGGAGCGATTTTGGATAATCTCATCTCTGAGACTCAAAATTCGTTTTTTGGTGGAAGGCAGATTCTAGATTCAGTGCTCATTGCAAATGAGTGTCTAGATAGTAGGCTGAAGAGTCGGTTACCAGGTACTAGGTGTGGTTTGCAAGCTTGATATTGAAAAAGCATATGACCATGTTAACTTGGAGGCCTTGTTTTATATGTTGGACCGGATGGGTTTTGGGTTGAAATGGAGAGGGTGGATTAAGGCTTGTGTTACTTCTGTCTATTTTTCAATCCTGGTAAATGGATCCCCTGAAGGTTTTTTTGAAAGCTCCCGTGGGTTGAGACAAGGAGACCTATTATCCCCGCTTCTGTTTCTCTTGATAATGGAGGTTTTAAGCAAAATTTTGAAGAAGACAGAGGAGAATAACCTTATTTGGGGTTTTCATGTGGGAGCAGTGAATTCTGTTGGCGTGTAGATTTCCCTTTTGTTGTTTGCGAACGACACTATCTTATTTTATGATGCCTCTAGGAAACAGTTGTTGTCCATAAGGTTGGCATTGTCTTGTTTTCAGGCTTTTACAGGTTTGAAGGTTAATGTTGGAAAAAGTGAGATTGTCCCTACTGGGAAGCTGAATAATCTAGTTGCATTGGCTAGTATTCTTCAATGTAGAGCAGGCAGTTTTCTTATGAAATATTTGGGGATGCCGTTGGGAACTTATTTTAAAACAACTTCGATTTGGAATCCTATTTTGGAGAAGATGAAGAAGAAACTATCAGGGTGGAAGCATCTCTATTTATCTAATGGTGGTAGGCTCACATTACTAAGGAGCACTCTCACAAGTCTTCCAACGTACTTTTTATCTCTCTTCACTATTCCTAAAGTTGTGGTTACTAGAATGAAAAGTATTCAGAGGAATTTTCTTTGGAGGTCTTCTGAGGGGAGTTTCAAATATCTTTTGGTGGCTTGGGAAAAGGTGTTTCCCTGTTAAACTGGGTGTTTGCAGATAAGAAGTGTGGCATCGTTTAATCAAGCTTAATTAGGGAAATGGTTGTGGCGTTATGGGCATGAAGTTACCCATCTTTGGTGAAGAATTATCTCCACAAAATATGGTGAGGGTCAAGGGGTGATGTACAAAAGTGTGCAGGAGGACTCATGGATTTGGCCTTTGGAGAAGCATTCATAAAGGGTGGGAGAGTTTTTCTAAGCATCTGTCTTTTGTAGTGGGTAAAGGCACCTGTATCCGCTTCTGGCATGATAGATGGATTGGGGATAATACCCTAAAAGATCTCTATCCTGAGCTCTATGTGTGTTCAGCTGCCAAGGATGCATGCATCTCTGAGGTTTTGTGGATTCTGGAAGGAGGTACTTTTAGAGTGTGGGATTTAAGGTTTTATAGAGCTTTTGAAGTTTGGGAGCTAGCTGCATCTTATTCTCTACTTTAGTTTATCCAACCTCGTATTCCTTGAGGTGATAGGAGGGATACTCTTTGTTAGCAGCTTAAAGGTGATGGTAAGTTTGACACCCGATCTTATTATTAAGCAATTCAGGGAACTCCGAATTTTTTGTTTCCTTGGAAGGGTGTTTGGAAACCAAAGATTCCTAAGCGAGTGGCTTTCTTCTTGTGGACAGCTGCTCACGATTGGATTCTCACTTTGGATAATCTCATGCTTAGGGGTCGCCCTTTGGTAAATCGATGTTGTATGTGTTGTGATGGGGAGTCGGTAGACCATCTTCTGCTTCATTGTCTTGTTACACATACCTCATGGACCTTCATGCTTTAAGCCTTTGGTATTCATTGGGTTATGCCAGGATTGGTGGCGGGATTGTTATCTCACTGGCATCAGTGGCTTGGGAAGCATAACTCGAATATTTGGAATTTGATTCCAGGGTGCTTAATGTAAATTGTTTGGTTGAAACGAAATCGTCGCTCCTTTGAAAACAATGTATTTGTTTATACTAGTCCTTGTGTACCTTGAATGGCCATTAAAACAAGGTTTCATAACTTTGTATCTTTTGTAGCTTGAATAAACATCTTTATGCACAACTTAACATTATGAGCTTTATGGCTCTGTGTGATTAGAAAGTATGAGTTAATCATTCTTACTCATAACTATGTCACTCATTTTGAGGGGAATAACTAAAAAAATCCTAAGAGAAAGGAATAAATAACTATTTCACCACTAAAACTCGTCAACCATAAACGCCTATGTGCAATTCGTAAAAGCCGTGTTCTGTAAGGTATAGCACTTACATAGCAAGAAAAAGGGTGTTTGAATAAAAAATCAAAGGGTATTTTCTCTTCTCTCTCTTATATACTCATGCATGATATGCTAAATTGAGCTTAAAAGAAAAATATGCAAAGATGTGATCAAAAGAAAAAGAAAAAGCAAAAAGAATCAAATGCTTTGAAATATGATTGCAAGCGTGTTTCTAAGAGATGTGAAAGTTATATGATGTAAATTCAAAGGTGAAAGTCCCCATCAAACGGTTATGATTGTGTGAGTTTTTATGATTCTCTTATATCATTATTTTTGCATGTTGAGATATTTATGCTTACTTGCAAAAGTTTAACACACTGCATGCAATTCTTTGCTACTCTTGATACAAATGTATAAGTACAATGTGATTTGGCTATTACAAGAAATACATGTATTAGTAGAAGCTTACTAAACTGTCTTGACTTATTTTTGTGAATAAAATATGTTGGACTGTTTAGTGTTTTGGGATTGTGAATGCATTCCCTTTTGAGTTTGATGTTTGAGTGATTAATCATGCTTTTAGAGCTTTTGATGTATGGTTGGTATTGTTTTTATCTTTTTTGCTTACTCTTCATGCTTTTTCTCTCTTGAAAAATCATGTTTTTGTGCATCTCAATAGAAGCTTGATAGCAGCCTCGATACCTCTCGACACCTCTCAATACTTCCTTGATACACGCGACTTCTATCGAACTTTTTCTAGGTTTATTTCAATGCCTCTTGACACTACCCCAATCCATCGAGCCAATTTTCTCAATTCTCTGTTTGTTAGATACCTCCTCGATACATCGAAGATTTTTTGCCGTAGACACCTCCTCGATACCTCTTGATAGAAGCTCGATCTATCAAGAACATAGGTTCTATATAAAGTAGAGGGTCAACCCAGTTCATTTCTCACTCAAATACTTCAATCTCTCCTCGATAGCTCTCGATTCCTCTCACCTCTTTCCATCAAATCAAGCCTTCTAATCCAATTTTCGACCTCCTAGCTTCTTCAAATCATTGGTATGTGGTCTAAACTCAATCTTTTTCATTATTTTCATACATTTCATGCATTTTAGAACTAGGTTTTTAAGTTTTTGGAAATTTTTTACTTTTTTTTGAAATTATGGGTGTGGGTGTTCAATATAGTTGATTATATTTTCATGCATTGCATTCTAAGCACATTTAAACTTATTCTCATGCATTTTTTATAGGTTGTGTGCTTGATTATGTTGAATGCTGTAGTTTGGATTGGGTTTTATCCATGATGCAATTTTTTTTTTACACAACACATGCTCATGCATTCCCATGCATTGTTCTTCTCCTTTCTCTTACTCTTCTGAGTATGTGTGTTTCTCTCTCTACTTTAGTTTATTTAACAATGGCACCCAAACCATAGAAATCTGTTCCTTCTAAAAATCCCATCTCGCATTTTGCTTATACTTCTTCTATTCCTCCTCAACTCCGGTTCTATGACTCTAATAGCTATAAGGAATTCGAAGAGAAGTTTTTTGGCTAGGCTATTCACTTAAATTGTTAGGTCATCCTATCTGATTTTTCAAATACTATGGTATCCAGATCGTTTAGATCACATGGGTGGGAGTTCCTATGTGAACGACCAGTTACCTATCCTAGCGTGTTTATAAAGGAGTTTTACTCCAATACATACAATGTCAATAATTCTGTATCTAGGTTCTTGGCACAATTTTGTGGTACATGTATAGTTGTTACACCAGAGCTTATCTCCGATGTACTCCAAGTTCCTAGAGTAGACAGTCCTAACTACCTAGCCTCTCCTGTGCTTAGAGCTCTCTCTAGAGATGTTTTAGCTTCTCGCTTTTGTGAGCGTTCTACGTCCTAGGGACACAAACTTAGCTTTGTTAACCATGACTTTGCTAAAGATCCACAGATCTCTAACATGGTGATGATGTTTATTCTTACTCCACGTTCTCACTATGACACCATCACTAAGCCTCGTGCTAGTTTTCTTTATTCTCTACTAGAGGGACTATCCATAGACTTTCCCTCTTGCATGATTCGATCCATTCTGGATACGTTTTGTGACAATGCGAGTCATGATAAACTTGTCTTTTCTTCCTTTATCAAGCACATTCTTTTTACACGCAAGTGTTTCTATTCCTTCCTCTTTCCACTTCTTTATTATGGGTGCTATAGGTAAGGAATCTATAGTTAGGAGCTTTCTCAGCTGGTCGCTAAGACCAAGCGTCCACGAGTTGATACTACTCTTGCTTAGCGAGAGGAAGCCGAGTTTCGTGCTGTAGAGGATGCTGCCTATACTCACCGTCCCTCTACCTCATCTGCTCCTTCTTCTTCTTCCTCCTCCTCTAGAGTAGACACTACCTTACTTGCCATCCTTAATCAGCTCCAGCTCGTTTGTGATGTCATTAGAGAGATTCAAGATACTCAGGCTACTTATATGATTGTCTTAACCATATCTCTGATGACATGAGTCAGATGAACACTAGGATTGGATGTATAGCTCACTGTTAGTCTCGACTTGGTGGATTTGCTCTCTCTCCAAAGCGTGAGTTCTCGAATGCTCCTTTAGATAGTGGAGATGATGATGAGATGACTACCTCACAACGATTTACCCTTTGTCCATCATGACAAAAAGGGAAAGTAGCTATGAGAGTAGTTAGACATAGTTGATAGGGGGAGTGTTAGGTAGTTTTGAGGGATGTAGTGAGGATTTTGATATAAAGTAGATGTGTTATCTTCCTACGTGTGTCTTTTGGTTTTGTAACTATTTTACATATATTATGCTTATTGATGATATATATAATGATGATGTATGTTTCCTTTCTTCTCTATTTTAGCCTTAAATTTTGTAGAACTTTTAAGAGATTTCATACAAAATTTTATGGCTCTTTTCTTCTCTGTCTTCTCGCATGTGTTGTCTCTTTTCTCACCTCTTACACGTGTCTTGATTTAAATAACTTCTCTATTTTTCACACATGATGCCTTGATAGATCTTGCTTAGTTTTTCATTTTTAAGACATGTTGCAAAGTCTTATTCATACATTGATCTCTCTTCTTACAAAGTTTTTCAAGAGTTCAAGTATTAGAGTACAATTATTTTTGTGTAAATCATGAGTATAATATATTCTAGAACATTCAATGTACTCTTGTGATTTTGTCACGGATTGCCAAAGGAAAAGATTGTTAGGGTCATATTTTTCATGTGTTGGCAAATCCTTTGACAAAACGCACTTTACTTGTAATTGGGTAATTCTCAGTAGATTCTAGAATATCATGAATTTTGTCTCTTAACTATAACAAGTGGTATTATTGAAGACATAAAGACTACACAAAGAAACAAGTGAGAAAAGCTGAAAATAGTGAACCTTGACACAAGCTCGATAGAAGGCTTCTATCAAGAATTAATGAAGAACCTCGATACCTCTTGATTTATCGAGCTTCGTAAATCTAGTATTTTCAAATTTGTTTTTCAACCCATGATGATTTGGACTTCTAGGGTTTCATTCACTAAACTTCTAGGGGGATATAAAAGGTTTATTTTAAAGTCATCATAATACACAAAGACTCAATTAGAGAATCTATACACTTATTATGAAGTTTTTGCGTTCTTATGTACCTTAAGGTTTTGTGACCAAGTGCTCTCTTCTCTACAAGTGTATTGAAGTACTTTGCATCCAACAACAAACTTCAAGTTGCTAGGAGTTAGTCACTTACTGAGATCCGTGCAAAGGATAGAAGTCACTATAAAATCAAGACCAATTGGGGATTGGTGTAAGGATTCAACTGTAGGTTAGTACTTTGGGATAAGCCAAATTTTGTACTTGTAATCTCTTGATTTTGATTAGTGATTCTTGATAGTGGTAACCTGAAAATCAACCGGTGAGATTTTTGCCTTGTGAGAGATTTTCTCCATTAGTCAACAAATTACCATGTCAAATTTACTTTCTGCTGCACTTTAGACTATTTGGTAATTTGTTCATGTCTCCATGATTTTGCATGTAATTTAACCTAATTAATCAACTTGGGTAATTGAATTAATTAATTTGGTCAATCTAAAACCCAACACTATTAATATAGGCTCTTAAAATTGTGGGTAACTTTTTTTCTTTTTGAGAGGAAAATTTGTGGGTTGCCTATATACCACTAACCCAAATTTTAGTGACTTTGGATTTCAGTAAATTTTTCAGGTAATAAATGCAAATTTTCCTTTTATCATATTTTTTAAAAAATGTTTTTTTTTTTTCAAATATGAAATTTATTAATCTAGATAATTATTAATAAGAATTTGTTATGACCATGTTTTTATATGGAACTATTTATTCTATTATTTGAAGAGTTTTAATGTAGAATAGAATTTAAAATCAATTAAAAATGTATATTACAATAATGACGTTAAAATTGTAAGGACTCAAAAAACTTATGCAGTAAAATTTATGGGGTCAACCAAAAGTTAAACTCCTCTAAAATACACATGAAAATATGATCTTTTTTCTCTCTTTTATTTTCTATTTGTTGTGTAAATATGAAATTTGAATAGGGCAAAACTTAAGTACAATAATTAAATATTATTCCTTAGGTTTTCCTCTTAAGATTCAGCCATGTGAATTTTTTCTCATGAGATGAAAGTGTATTTTTTAGTTAACTAGCCACTTGGCTGAATCTTAAGAGGGAAACCTAAGGAACAGCACTTAAGGTACTGTAACTAAGTTTTGTCCATTTGAATATTATGATAGTTATTAACTAACATTTATTATGATTTTGTTTGTATAGAACTATATTCTAGAATTATATATTTATTATGATCCTTTTTGTATAGGAACTAAATATTCTATCATTTAAAGAGAATAACAAAGTTTGGCTACAAACATGGTTGCAGCCTAAAGTTTCAACCTCCTCCAAGACACTAACATGTGTTATTATTTGCACGACTCACTTAACCACACTTACCCAACCAATACTTGTCATCTGCATTGCACATGTTAGCTTCTTAGAAGAAGTTGAAGCCTAAGTTCGCAACTAAGTTTATAGCCAAAATTTTTCCTAAAGAGAATAAGATTAAAAAATTTAATTAAAATAATAACATATAAAATTGAAGGGCCTCAAAAACTTATGTGACACAATATTACGAAGTCAGCCAAAAGTCAAACTTTGGTTTTATATACATAGTAGATTATAGATTAGTCATGGAATGCATGGAAAATTTTAACAAAATATTTTTTTTCTTCCTTTTTTTTTTTTAATAAATATAAAATTTGACAATTATGATAATTATTTATAAGCATTTAATATGATCGTGTTAGTATATAAAATTATCTACTCTACAATAAAAAGAAAATACAATATGAAAAGGTTCTAAAGGAAGGTTTAAAACTTTAAATATATCATAGAATTTAAAATCAATTGACAAATATATTAGAATAATGATGTCTCAAAAGCTTCTGAAACAAAATTATAAGATGTTAATTAAAAGTCAAAAATTTTCAATTTTATATTATATTATATTATATTATAGATTTGTAATTTTCCATGTTTAACTCTCTGTGTCTCCTTTTAATTTCAAACTGTATTCTTTTTTCTTTTTTTATTGAGAAAAAATTTCAATCCTTATTAATTCTAGTAAAAAAATCTATAAAAAAAAAAAAAAAAAAAAAGGAAAACCATTTTTCTTGCAAAGACTAAAAACATTTAATTAAGTAACTTCCTCCATTTCTCTTAATTTACATTCATTTAATTAGAAGAATAAAATCTACATTCATAAGGAAGAGGGGAACACTTTTGCAGCAATGAAAAAGGTATGAAGAAAGTGTTAGTTTGCACAATCTCCATATCATTTGATATGGCTACAGAAACGATCTGAATGATAATAAATAAAATGACATATAAAAAGTTCATGCGAGGAGTCCCATTCAAAGCTTTTGATGAAAGTAGATGGGTACTCCAATGAAAATCATTTTACATCTTATAACTTTGAAATAAGTTGTTGATTAGATTGTATATATGAGATTACCTTGGAAATTTAACTCAAGCAATCCAAATTAAGATTTTTTCCTCATTGAGATTAATTTATCAAATTCTATCAAATGGTAAATTTAGGGGAAAGGATACAGAAAAATAAAGGAGACATTTGCAGTCAGATTTCATTAGTAATAGTTACTGAAAAAAATAAAAGATTTCTTAAGGACATTATAAAGGATACGGAAGGTTTACTTTAAAATATTAATAGAAAACGAAATTGGAAAATAAAGTAGAAAAAAAATAAGTGTTGCCCGAAAAATTGTTGAAATTCAAAGTTACCAATACATGTTACTAATATTCTATGTATGAATTTAATAGGCTTTGATCACTTTTCCTAGGTGAGATGTCTCATCATGAGTTATAGGATGATGTATCAATTTATCACTCTAATGATGTACAATTAGATCATACTTGGACGTATCTTACTCTTAGTCTAAACGTGATCTCAGTCCTGTTATGCCACCTCATATTATGTGTGCAGCTGTAGATGTTAAGTCTCACCTATGAGTTGTTATGCTTAAAGGTTTCCTTGTTAATTTGAAATTGTTAAGAATAATAGTAATGTCATAATTAATTTCGTATAATGGTGATTTTTCCAAATTAAAATGAAGGTAAGTAGGGAGGTGTGATATTCTCTATGAATAAGGATGGTCACATTAGCCTCTTTGTGTAGTTTGAGAGTTGGTAAAGAAAATATGCGAGTAAATGCGAGTGCACCATTAGAATGTATTGCAGTCTTGGCAATTTAAGAGTTGGACTCGAAAGTTTGTAATCAATATCAATAATAGTGGATTTAATACGGATTTAAGCAATTTGAATTGAACAGTGTTAAAATTTAATGTCTTATGGTACTTGTCATTTTATTATTACGTGTGCTTTTTACACGAAATTAGTATTAGAGTCATTGGTAATTGGGATCTTTGAGAGGTGAATGCAAAGTTCAAGGTAGAGTCCATTAATTAACAAAATTGATTTTGTTACACTGTCTAAGAAACCTTGTTGCAACAAAAATTGATGAGGGGGCTATATAGAAGATTAAAGAAATCAATCACCATGGCTGGTGATAATAGATAAACAAAAGAATTTGAAATGAAGACATTTACTACTATTTATTTGAGTTTTGTACCAAATCTAAGTATAATATTCTGAATGAAAATTCTCAACAAGAATTATAAAAAAAATATAAGGAAGATAGTATGTCAAAGTTTTTTTTTTTTTTTTTTTTTTTAATTAATTTAAAAAGTGTATTTGAAGAAAGGTAGTATTTTTTTTTTTTTTTTTTTTTTGGAGGATCAAAGAAAGAGTAGTACTAGTTGTGCAAGGAGGAAGGTAATAATATTAGGGTGATACTAATACCCCAGTTGCTCTAGATTCAATTTGATGTGTATTGTATGGGCGTATGTTGAATTCCGTATTGGATGTTTACTGGCTCAATCTAAGCTATGTAAGCGATTACAAGGAACTTTAACTGGAACTTGACTAGATTTTTTTAAGTATAGCACAGATGTGACTAGAGATCTCTTTGGGTTGTAATAAATGGTATCAAAGTTGGTAATACCATGTGGTTTAGGGATACTACATTGCAACAAGTAAGAATTTAAGCGGGAGAGATTGTGATAACCCAAATTATGTGGATTGGATGGGATGAGAGTGTTGCATCAAGATGCATTGACTGATTGAATTTGCAATTTTATATGAAGTAGAGATGCATCAAATTGGGTTGGACGATGCTTACCCTATTAGCTTTGAAAGCTGACGCTAACCTTGCTCAAAGTGGTGGAAAACAAATGTTGATGTTTGAAGGCAAAAGCTCTCAAAGCGGAGAAAGTAAAACTTAAATGTATTCTAAATATCAACCTAAGTTAACTCTAAAAGGTTGTGCTGGTGGACAGATTGTCAAGATGGTCAAAGTGGTGGAAAACAAATGTTGATGTTTGAAGGCAAAAGCTCTCAAAGCGGAGAAAGTAACTTAAAAACTAAAGTGTATTCTAAATATCAACCTAAGTTAGCTCTAAAAGGTTGTGCTGGTGGACAGATTGTCAAGATGGTCGGCAATCTTTTTGTTTTTATGTATGGCCAAATTGGTCATCTTGCTAACTAATGTCCAAAGAAAATGGTAGATGTGTATGTGACTTCTGGACGAAGATAATGGCAAAAAGAGTTTGTTGATGATATCATTCAACCTGTATTTAATGATGATGGGGTGATGCAAAGTTAGGAGATTGAATTGAAGAAGGTGATTGCTAAGTGATCCATCGAATACTTGTAATTCCTAAAAATGACTCAAACGAGGATTGACTTAGTCATAGCATCATCAAGTGCACATGCAAGTCCCATGGAAAGGTATATTCCATTAACATTGATGGAAAATTTTTTGAGAACATCATTTCACAAGAAATGGTGGACAAGACTAATTTGAGGATTGAACCCCATGTAAAGCCTTAACAAATAGTATGGTTTAAGAAAAAGGTAAAGAAGTAAAGGCAACTAGAAGATATCTTTGTTTCTTTTGAAATGGGAAATAGTTGTAAAGATGAAGTTTGGTGTGATATTGTTGCCATGGAAGTTAGTCATTTCCTCCTTTGGTGTAGCCTTGGCATAGAAATACTTATACCTTTAAAATTAGAAAGTTTGAATTTGTCCTTTTGCCAATTAAAAAGGAAAGAGCTCCTAAATCTTTCAAAGAGGAGGGTAGTAATTTTCTTTTCTTTTTTCAACTGTAATATAAGATAAAAGTACTAGGGTGGTGTACATGTTAGTGGCTGAAGAAAAGAGGAAGCTTGTTAGTGTACTGTATAGCCTACCTAACAAAGTGCACTATCTAATTAATCTAAAGGAGCATGAAGAATTAAGTAGGCAAGTTATGGTCCTTGTGGAGATTTTGAAGAAGGGATATATTAGAGGAAACATGGCCCCTTGTGTAGTCTTGACCTTACTCATGCCAAAGGAGGATGACACTTGATAGATGTGTGTTAATAGCCGCACCATTATCCAAATTATTATCAAATTATCTGGTCATATTACAAGAATTGATGACATGATCAAAAGGAATTTATTTTAAATTTGCGCTATGCGAATTGGGTATAGCTTCCTTACCAACAATAAACATTAGTGGATAGTGAAACCAAGTTGCCTATTCTCTTTTGTAAGGAACACAAAGGGTTAGGGTTCCTTGATGATTGAGAAGCTATTAATTGGTGTCTAAGGACTTAGGGTTTTCGATTTTCAGGTTAAAGATAATAAAGGAGGTCTTTAGGACTGATCTAGGGTTTTAGATGAATGGTGGATTGAATGAGTGATTGATGATTGCATGGGAATTTGACAACATTGAGCGAGTCACTATCTCCAATTCTTGAGACTTCTTCAAGGGAGACTCTATCTCCAAAGAAAGAGAACTTGATAAGAACCAAAACTCTTTGAGAAAGAGAGTCAATTTTGTACTGAATGCCATTTTAGTTTGGCTAAAGAGACTAAATACTTCGGTACCAGTTAATACCAATGTACCATTTCAAGTTTATCGCTATACATATAGAAGATTTAAAATTCACATATTTTATAATTCCAATTATTAATCTAAGTATATTAACCCATTGTATTAGGTTAAACATGGTTTATGACTTTTATTTATAATAATATTTTATTAATCTCAAAAACATAGTTTGTAGTCAATGATAAAATTGAGTGTTTCATCCGCGAATACTATAACATGCCAACTACAATGATTTGTTTTAATCATAGAAGTTGAGACTTCTAGTTGATGTATTGGTGGGTCTTAAGTGTGTATAACACATTGAATTGGACCACTATGAGATTGATTATTCAATTAAAAACTGTCACCTGAATAAAAAATCACACGACTTCTATTTTCATAGACTCTCAATCTTAAGAGGATTGTGAATCCGATCATAAAATGTAGGCTGCTTTGATATATCAGGACTGAGATAAGTCAAAATCTCAATATGTTGGGTAACCATACGTAGTGTAGAGAGAGCACATATTCCCAATATGGAATCCATAATCTCTTTCTATAGAGACACGAATTATCCCTTTGAGATAAGTTTAATGGGAACCAATTATTCAAGATACTGGGCCCAACCAGTTTAGTAAAGAGTTACTAAAGTTTATATTTAATGAAATTATATTTCATAAAATATACGAATAACTAAAAGATTAAACTGGAGACTTAAGGAATAAAATTATGATTTACAAAGTGATAATTTATTATGACTTTGTTCATTATGGATGTTTCCTAGAGGGTTCAAATGATATTAGAATGATACTTGTTATATAATTAATGGTAACTTTGGGCTTATCAAGAGTTGATGGAAGCTCGAAGCCCATTGGAGTTAGAGTCTTATTTGTCCCTTCGGTCTCATCTCAAAAGGCTAATCCAATTAGATAATCAGTTTTTATTTAATAAGAATTATTAAATAAAATAACTGCCGAGACAATTAAAATGTACATACAATTAAAAGAAGAGATAATTGTTTTCTCTATATCATCTCTTGATCAAAGTTTTCCAAAAAATATAAAGAACGTACGTAAGAACTCAACATAGGGTGGCGGTGCTAGATATTTGTATTATATGTTGGAAAATAAAGTGTATTAGACAAAGAAACACAAGTATTAGGTGGTGGTGTTTGAATGGGGAAAACAATATGTATTTAAAGATAAAATGATCAAAGAAGGCAAATGGAATTTAGACGAATATGTTGATAAAATGTAGAATGAAATGACTAATTGTGTTAAAAGAGTGGTTAAAGACATAATTGAAAAATCGAAAGGATATGGGCGATTGACTAAGAAGACTTGGTGGTGGAATAAGGAGGTTCATGTAGCTATTAGGTTAAAGAGATAGAGTAATACAAGCCTACCTAGATGTAGACAATGCTGCTTATGAAAATTATAAAGTGATGAAAGAGGGAAGCAAAAAAATGTTGTCCAAGATGTAAGGCTTATGATAAATTATATCGCAAGTTGGCAACAAAATATGGATAAAGAAAAATATTTAAAAACTCTAAGACGAGAAGAAATGAAAACAAGAGACATGAATGATGTATGGTGCATTAAATACGGAGATCAAAGAGTGTTAGTAAAGAAGAAGTACATTTAAGAGAGATGTATAAGTTAATTTGATTAACATTTTAATGATAACAATATAAAATATTGGAGAAAATTGAGTAACCCAAAGGAAAATAGAAACCATGGATTTCTTCAAATAATTAGGGATGCATTAAGAATGATGAGACTAGGAAAGCTGTGGGATTGGGTGAAGTTTCTATTGAAGTTTAGAAGTGTTTGGATGCAGTGGCGACTCCAGAAATTTTGTTCAGGGTGTTCCTATTCCACTTTGAAATAATTTTGGATCATTTTAGTCTGTTTCAAGACGTTTCAGTAAATACTGGCCGAAATTCAAGATTTGGCCAACATGAAGTTTGTGCTTAAAAAAAAAATGTTCTTAAAACCAAAAAAAAATTGCATTCTGTACACCAAAAAACCTCAAAAGGAAAAAAAAATGAAAGGAAAAGAAATGAACAAAGGTACCTGTACAATAAACTATAAGTTCATTTGAAATATTAATAAAATTATTAATTATTGTTGTTTAGTTGTTTCATAAATTTGTTTGTCTTTTATAAACTATAATTTGTTATACTGTTGTTTCATTAATTATTAAATTATTAATTATTGTTTAGCTTAACATAATTTAATTTATTTGTCTTTTATAATGTATTAGTTAATTAAATTATTAATTATTGATGTTTAGTTGATTTATTAATTTTTTTTTACTAACTACTAGCAGTCTAGCACACACTTCACTATGCATTAGCACACATCTCATGTACGCACACACCCTTGCCTCTCCGATACCGTATCGGAGGCCGTTTCGGTTTAGTTAGAGAAACGAAATATTTCGGTATCGGTTAATACTAATGTACTGTTTCAAAATTACTGTTATATATATATATATATATTCTCTAAAAAATATAAAATGATTTTAAAGTCTGACATAATAATTCCTTTAAATATTAACAATTATGGTTGTAGTATAATCTTTTTTGTTTAGAAGAGTTGTAGTTTAATAATAGTACTAAGTACATGTGCTTACTAAATGCAATAGTTAAAAAAAAAAAAAAAAAAAATCAATGTGCAAAAGTTAAAGCTAGGACACGTGGGTGCTTGAAGATAAGGTTGAAAATTTTGAAAACTTTTGACTCATGACTTCAGTATTCACGTGGGAGGAGCTCAGGAGGACTCTAGTGTACAAAACAATAGGCGTTCAAAACAAGATATACCAAAGAACAGAGAAGCGGAAAAGTGAAGAAAAACATAGAACGGAGAAGAAAAGGCAAGCAAGAAGAAACTGAAGCAGGTGGGGAGACTGCGATTGAGAAAATGGGAGTGGCCGGAGACATGGAAGTGACCGGCACTGTGGTGGTGAGTGGTTGTGACGACAAAAACTGATGATTTTTGGCTTTTTTTTTTTCTTTCTTTTGAGATTTTCTGTTACATTTTTTTTTTTTTTAGATTTTAGTTCAAAATTTGTTTTTCATAAAAATTTTGAGGGTGTTCCTGATATTACTTGAGGGTGTTCCTATTTTTTTTTTTAAGGGTAAACAAATAAAAAAATTTTAATCATTATATATAATTTTTTTTTTTTTTAAAGCCAGGGTGTTCCTGGGAACACCCTGGACACTGAGTGGCGTCGCCACTGTTTGGATGACGTGGTTGTATTCTGGTTGACAAAATTTGCCAATAAGATGTTAAGTGTAAACAATGCCTAGTGAGTGAAAGATAATTACTTTAATACCTACTTACAAGAACAAGGGTGATATTCAAAACTATACAAATTACTATGGAATTAAACTTATGAGTCACACTATAAAAAATTTGTAGAGAGTGACTAAACATTGATTAAGACATGAAACAACAATATCGGATAATCAATTTGGTTATATGCCATAATGATCTATCAAAGTCACCTATTTTCTTATAAGACATCTAATGTAAAAATTTAGAAAGTCTGCAAAGATTTTAAATGATTTTTATTGAACTAGAGAAAATATATGGTAGGTCCCTAAAATTGGGAATGTTGTGGTTTTTAAAAATGAAATGAGTTTCTTTAGAATATATTAAGTTTATTATATATATATATACATAACATAGTTGTAACTAATGTGAGAACAAGTGAAGGCATCACAAGCAAGGGAGTCAATACCGTACCGGAGGCTGTACCGGTTTGGCCAGCGGTACGATATATTTCAGATACCGGCCAATACCGGTGTACCGTTTCGGGTTTACCGCTATTTTTTATATTTATAAATAAATAAATATATATATATATATGTATATATGTATGTATGTATGTGTGTGTATATATATATATAATAATAAATATAAAAGTTTATCATAAAACATTTCCTTAATTCAGAACTAATTATTCATGGTTTTAGACTTTAGTATCAATTAAAAGAAAAAAAAAACATAATATAAAAAATAGAAAGATTAAAAGTTACCATTGCATACTAAGAAAACAAATAATACTAATAAGTTAATGCAAATAAGTTACCATTTTGTCCTAACAAAAATTCAAAAATTACAAAACTTAAAAAAAAAAAAAAAAAAAAAACTTTTTTCTGTACCGGCCGGTACGCCCGGTACCAGCCGGTATTGCTCGAAATTGGCCGGTACAAGGCCGGTACGGCCGGTATTTTTTCCGGTACGAAACAGAGAGGTATTTTGTACCGGATTACTGGCCAGTACGGTATATTCCGGCCGGTACGGCCGGTACGGTACGGAATTCACTTCCTTGATCACAAGTGAGTTTCTTATCACTATGGGTTTGCATCAAGATTTAACTTTAAATCCATATCTCTTTGTACTAGTGATGAATGAGTTCACTAAATAGATTCAAGAGAAATTCGTTGGTATCTACTTTATTATATAATTTTAGTGGATGAAACTAGATGATGAGTTAATGAAAAAAATAGAAATTTGGCAAGACACTCTAGAATCTATAGATTTTCAATTAAGTAGAATTATAACAAAGTACATGGAATAAAATATTAGCAAAAGTTTAAAATAAAAAAAAAATAAAAAAATAAAAAAGATGAAGAGGCAGTATGACTCATTGGTCAAGAGATATTAAAGAAATGAAACTATTTATATCTTGAATCAATAATTCATAAAGATGGGAAATTTGAAGATGATGTAAATTAGAGGATAAGAGAAGAGTAGATGAAATGGATAAATGCATCAGGAGTATTGTATGATCGTAGAATATTTACCAAGTAAAAAGGAAAATTTGATAAGACAACTATAACACCAGTTATGCTCTATGTTATTAAAAGGTATACTGTTAAGAAGCAATATATTTATAAAATGAGTGTAACTGAAATGAGATGTTATGATGGATAAGCAGATACACAAAAAGATAGGATTGGAAATAAGGAAATTCGATTAAAGGTAGGGTAGCCCTTATTGATGAAATGATGAGGATAATTCGTTGAGATGGTTTGTTCTTGTTTAGAGGAGAATGGTTAATACACCGGTAAAAAAGAATGAGTTGTTTCAAGTTAAGGGAACGAAAAAGGGGAAAGGAAGACCAAAATTAATATAAGTAGAGTAGTATTTTTTAGAGAAAATGAAATATCAATTAAAGAAGTATCAGAGACATGACTTTGGACGGATAAGAATGGGGAAAAAATATGTGTCTACTCTAACTAATCTAAAGAGAATCCATAGCCAATGCCAAAAATTTTGGGGTTAAGGCTTAGCAGCTGCTATAGTTGATGTCCTCCACCCCCAATTTAATATTAGCCTCACTACCTTTAACCAAAAGATACAATTCTACATACTTAGTTCATGCATTATATTAAATTAAATGTTCCAACTTATCACTCACATGAAATTCTAGGGGTTGGCCTAGTGATTCCTAAGTGTCAAGAGATCCATGAGTTTTTGAGTTTAAAGTTCCTAACCAACATCTTGGAACCCCCCAAGAAATTCCGCCCTATAATTACCTAGTGAGTACGAAATGTATAAACTATATACAGGAGAATAGTCAAACAGCCGTAGATCTCTATAAGGTGATTAGCAAACCAAAAAAAAAAAAAAAAAAGCTTTTTTACTCATGCTGCTAAGCGTTTTACAATTACTTTTTTGGAAAAAATTCTTGTGCACGGAGCATCCCGGCCCTCTCGGACTGCCTTCAATTCCCTTCGGTGTGGATGACAAATGCAGCTTGATTCTAGTGCAATCGAGTGTGTTTAAAGAGATTTTTTCCCCCTTCTCCCATTTAGATATAGTGATGATTTGGTCCATTAGAGTAGGAGGAGTTTTTTCTACGGTAATGATACAGTAGAAGTTAGAAATGGCATTGTTAAGGGTAGCACTAAACACTAATTTTGAGGGCGATTAATGTTTCTGCTCTAGGAGGCTAATTGGGAGAGAGATTGGTGTTTTTGATATAGGAGAAATGTAATATGTAGCCCAAATGGACAAAGAAATATGCAAGCATATAAAATAATGTCTCTCCCAAAGAGGGCAATCAAATTCTAAACACATAATTTAGAAGTTCTCTATTCTTTATGTACTATTGGACACATTTCAAAAATGTAATATTGCTCATTTGCTATAATAATATATTCAACTATGACACTAACTATACCATATAGTATTGAATGTTGGGTTGTTAAAAAGAAATATATTTATAAAATGGGTGTAATTGAAATAAGAACATTAGGATGGATATGTCCAAATACAAGGAAAGATAGAATTTGAAATGAGGAAATTTTATTAAAAATAAGTCTGGCCCCTATTGTTGAAAAGTTGAGAGAGAGTATAGATGGTTTGGTCATATTCAAAGAAAAATGATTAATGCTCCAATGAGAAGAAGTTAGTTGATATAAGTTGAGTGGATGAAAAAAAGATATAGAAAAAAAAAAATCATTAATAAGAATATTAAAAAAGAATATGTCAATTAAGGAAGTAATGGATAATATGACTTTAGATAAAATAGAATAATAAAAAAGAATACACGTTGTTGACACTAACTAATCTATTGAGGATCCATAATCGACCTTAAAATTTTGAGAGTTAAGACTTGGTTGTTGTTGTTGTTGTTATCGTTGTATTGTTATATATTTTATATATAGTAGAATAATTTGTTTCTTTCTTCTTAATCAGGACTACTTGACAATCTCAATTTGCAAATTGCACTGTTTGAACTTTCATCATGCACTCACAATGCAAGTCCAGTTAATGATGTTATTTGTTAGTAGAATAACACTACAACTAAGTTGATATTGACATGTACGTAAGACTGTAGAAGATATGAAGAGGTTATTTATCGAGATCAGACCTATTGAAGAGGCTAATAATAAGGAAGTTGTATAACTTAAGGTTATTGATAAGACAATATATATTTAATTTGGTGCTTCACGATAAAGATTTGTCTTCTAAAGCATGTAGTATTGTCCACTTTGCATTTCCATCTTTTTAAAGTTGTTCAGAGCTCTTTGTCTACTTCTTTTGAAGTTTGTTTACTGAAAATTGTTAATCACTCATTTTTGTGTTTGGAATCCCTAGCATTGGGTTTAATGTATACATAACCAATAGTGTTTCATATAATTCATTTAGATTTGCATGATATTTTATAAAGAAATCCTTACAGTAGTGCTATGAATAGATTACACAGGATAACTAAAGTGGGTTCAATCAGGTGGAATTGCAGAACCATAAAGACCACTAGGCATTAAAGGAAGAGTTGAAGCAGCTATTGAAGCTTTACAATAGGCAAATGCAACTATAAAACTTGGGGGAAATAATATATTTAGATTATATTTAAGCTAATACGCACTAATTAGCAATATTACAAGACAAAATAACCGGCTTATAGAAGTTTAAAAAATGTAGCAGCAACATACGCTAAACCCTTGAAGGTGATATTAAAGTCTCTCTTTCTCTCTGACATAAGAATTCTTTTTTTTTTCTTTTGGTAGTAGCTATAAGATTTCATAGTACTTTATTCTTTATTTAATATTACATAGTACAATTTTTTAATCACTTCTTGGGTTTGTTCAGTTTTTTTCCTTAGAAATAATAAAATCCTAGTGATTGCATGAACTAAACGAAAAAGGAATGGACAATGACATATTATTCTATAAATAGAAAAAGGGTTTTTCTATAAGTAGAAAGATGTGTGAGAAAGAAAAAGAGAGAAACCTGGAGGTGGCGTAATCAAAGAGCTTTCCTGTTGCAGAAAAGACAATGAGAGCAATTTCAGCATCGCAGAGAGTTGAGAGCTCGCAAGCCTTTTTAAAAAGCCCCCTTCTCCTCTTTGAGAAAGTCACCTGCCTCGCCGTTGTGTTGTCAATCTTCTTAATCTGAATTTTCTTTCTCGTCATTTTTCCCGGGTAAGTGATCAGACCCTTTGCATCAAGTCAAACCAAATTATATAAGTACAAACTAGTATTTATAAATACCATAATTTATAGTACAGATAGTATGTTTAGAGAATAGTTCGAAAATAAATGTCAGAAATAAAAAAAAATAAATCTGTACGGAAGAGGAATAATTATCTTTGATAGCATCTCAATCAAAGTATCAGATCAAAATCGTGTCCTAGAGATAGCAAATCTGAAGTCCTATGCATTACAAATCTATTTTGTTCATGATTGTAAATCATGAACAAAATTAAACACGAAAAACAAAAGACAAAAGAAGAAAAATGAAAGCAACAGTTAAACTAGTTTTTTTTACCAAAAATAGGGGATAAAAACTAAATAAAAGATTCTTTAAAACTTAAAGAAATCAAAAAACTGCACTTGCTCACCCAAAAAAAAGAAGTAAAATAAAAACAAAATCTAAGCAAAGCTTCACACAAAATGTCAGTCAATTGAGCAGATCTTTTACAAGCCTTGTGGTTATAAAACAGAGAGAGAGGAATGTACTATGTACCAGAAAGGAAAAAGGAAAAAGGAAAAGATGGGTTTTTGCGTAAAAGAGAAAAAAGACTGGCACTTTGCCAAATTTAGCCAAGAATCTGAAAGGGTGAAACCAACCCACGAAGAAGGAAAGTAAGAGGAAGTGTTAAAAGCACCGTGAATGTGTACGGTAAAGAAGATTTTAAGAAGAAGAAGAAGAACAGTGAACCCTACCTTAGCTATATAGTACATCCAAGCTCATTGAGTTCGCAAATTAATTGCAACCGATGGTGGGAGATAATGGGATTGGCCAGATTTCCTATTTTCATCTTTTGCCTTTCTTTGTTTCAATGTTATTGTCGTTTGTAATGCTGCTGTTGACATCTCCCACAGAACCAGAAACGAAGCCACCAATGGCATGAAGAGAGAGAAAGAGGGAATGACTGAGACCAATAGCTTTTAGAGAGAGAGAGTGACTGAGACAGAATGAACTAGGTTTATATTTTGGGGGGGACCATTACTATAAGTCTATAAGTTCAAGAAAATTAAGATTCCGTTTATGGCCGAGCAAAGGGGCTGTCCGCAATTTCAGAATTTGGGAAAGGGAATCTAATGAACATTTGTGGGGGCATTCTAGGCATATCCCCTTTATAATAAAAGCGGCTATGCCGCTGCAGTGCTTTTGCACTGTACATCCAGTGCAAAAGCACTGTTGTATCACTATAGGTACAACAGTCGTGAGTTTTTTTTTAAGCATGAACGCACATACAAGGCTTTTGCACTGTACACCCAGTGCAAAAGCACTGTTATAGCACGTAGTTACAACGGTGCTTTGGTTTAGTTAGTCACTTTCTATTTTTTTTTTTAGTAATTGGTTTGAGTTTTTTTTTTTAAATACTTATATAAACTGATATATATATATATTGTTATACTGACGCAACAAATTTTATAATATTTTCACAATTATTAACTAACATTATAGCTACAGTACCTAAAGTTTTTTTTTTGTTAGTAATTGGTTTGTGTTTTTTTTTTCCTTTTAAATATTTATATAAGCTAATGTATTTATTGTTATACTGACACAACAAAGTGCATGCACTGTAACATTGTAGCTACAACAGTGCTTTTGGTTTAGTTAACCAGCTCTGTAGTTATAGTGCCTAAAGTTTTTTTTTTTTTTTTCCAATAATTGGTTTGTGTTTTTTTTTCTTTTAAATATTTATATAAGCTGGTATATATATTGTTATACTAACGTAATAAATTTCACAATATTTTTACAATTATTGACCGGCACTATAGCTACGGTGCCTAAAGTTTTTTTTTTTTTCCAATAATGGGTTTATTTTTTTCCCCTTTTAAATATTTATGTAAGCTAATAATATATTGTTATACTAACACAACAAATTTCACAATATTTTCACAATTATTGACATGTCAATTTCTTACAAATCAAAATAAAATAATAAAATATGAGACTGTGACCAACCACAACTAAAAATAAATGTTTTGAGAATATGTTACAACACTTATTGTGTAGTGCTTTTAGTTTATTCAACTGACACAATAGATATAGTGCCTAATTTTTTTTTTTTTTTAGTAATCAGTTTGTGTTTTTTTTTTTCTTTTAAATATTTATATAAGCTGGTATATATATTGTTATACTGATACAATAAATTTCACAATTATTAACGTGTCAATTTCTTACAAGTCGAAATAGAATAATAAAATATAGACTATGACCAACCACAACTAAAAATAAATGTTTCGAGAAAATATTACAACACTTATTGTTATCACAATATTTTCACAATCGTTGAGTTCTCAATTTTTTATATATCAAATAAAAAAAATGCTAAGTCTACAATATTTTAACATTAATTTCTACAATGCCAAAATTTTTTTTTTTCAGTTCTCGGTTTGTGTTTCTTTTTTTTTTTTTTTTTCCTTTTAAATATTTATGTAAGCTAGTGTGGGGCCTAAGAATCCGACAATCCCAGCCCACTTCACATTAAGCCCAAGGCCAATGCCAAGGAGGAAGAAACGTCCGAGGACGGAGTTAGAAAGTCTAAATTGCCCAGGAACCTTGCCGAGGACAATCTTGTCCTCGGCCAATCAAAACCATGAGAGGAGGAAGCAACGGGCCATCAAAGGTAGCCTCCCTAAGCACCCCAGGAAAAAGATAAGTATGATGGGTCACCCATGGAAGCATGGTGGAGGAGCAATTCAAGGAGGAACTGTCACCTCTACATTAAATGCGTACAACTAACATTCTGGCTGCATTAATAGAGACATGACCCCTGCACAGTGCTGCCTTAGTTACTACAACTCACACGAGATTTGGTAAAGTTGCTGATGGGACGGGTAGTCAGAAGGAGGCATGAATAGTCAACAAGTTGAAGAAAGAGATCGTTGGAGGATGACTATATAATAGGGAAAAACAGATCAAAGGGTGGAGGGATGTATCCATCCTCGTTCAATAGTTACTGTTAGGTTCTAAAGATTTAGGATTTTATGTATTTAGAACTCTAATGTGTAATGTTGGCAAACCATGATCAAAACAATATGTTTAATCTTGTTTAGGTTTGCTCAAAATTGATTAATTATTTGTAAAACTGGAATCGAGTGATTGCAGATTTATTGGACTAAATCTGTAAGTCTCGATCGATCGAAAATTAGACTCAATCGATCGAACCACGTACAGATTTATTTTTCTGCAGAATTCCAGTTCAGCCCAAACTCTATTTAAACGTCTTGGGGTTCAAGTAAAACACTCCTATATATAAGGAAAACCCTAGAACGTTTTTGGGACTTTTAAGAGAGAGATTAGAGTGCCTCTTGTGCCTCCTTTTATTTTTAGGATTTTGTACCCAAACCTCTCTAAGTCTTTGTTGCTCATATTTGCTGTTTATGTGAATTTCTTGTGAGATCTTAGAGGAGTTTTCCTTCACATAAACTTAGGATTTTCAAGGTAAAGATATTTTCTACATCTTGATGATCAACAAGGTTGCTGCCATTGAAGATTAAAAGAAAAGCAAGCGAGGAGCTTGTAGCTGATTGAAAAATTCAAGAAAGAAGTAGTCCGTAGATTCGGAGCCTGCGCGTGGTCGTGTCAGGAAGTTTTACTGGTGGGTAGCATTAGGAAGTCGAGCGGGGAGCTTGTAGTCCTTCTGTAAGAACTTCAATTCTTTCATAGTGAATTTTGTTATGCCTTGAGGATCGGTGGGTCAAATCCTCCCCAGGTTTTTACCGAGTGGTTTCTTGGGTGATCATATCTTGTGTTTATTTATTTTCCGCTGCTTTATATTTTGATATGATTATTTGATTGCTTTAACCTAGAAATTGCATAATTTGACTAAGTAACAACTTGGCTAATTAATCTAGGCTACGCAATTTGTGTGTTTAAGGGGTCTAAATTTCCAACAAGTGGTATCAGAGCAGGTAGCTCTTCTGTTGTAGATCTTTTGATCTCTGAACTGATCCTTGACCCCTGTTGTTATGGATAATTTGAAGTGTCTTTCTGCTCATGCTTCTGCTAATTTTATTGATGCCTGTGATGTTTTGAATAAAAAGGACACTATTGTTTCTGTTGATTTTTTTGATGCTTTTGAAACTCTTCGTAAGGAATTATCTAAATCTTTGAAAATTGTTAAGAAATTCAAAGAAGAGTTAAAATTGGCTAATCTTGAAAAAGAGGATTTGCTTGTTAGATTAGATGAATCTAATAAAAAGAATGAATTTTTGAGAAATCAAATTTCCTCTCAAGATGAGAAGATGAAAAGCTTGGAACAAGAGTTAGCTGAATCTAAAGCTAAACTTGAAAATTTGATTAGTACCAAGCCTGCTGATGATAACAGAAGTGTTTCTATTTCTCTTATGCCTAAAACTGAGAAAGTTTATATCCTTCCTTTCAAGATGAATAATAAAGAAATAGCTTATTTTGCTAGGTTAGACAAAGGTAAAAATTCTGATGTTGACGCTGAAGTTTCTAAACCGAAGTCTAAACCTACTGTTAGAGAGCATAATAAATCTGTTTTTGTGCCTACTTGTCACCGTTGTGGTGTTGTTGGTCATATTAGACCAAATTGTTCTTTGTTGAGGCAAAAACCAAAATCTGAGACTAGATTTGCTGTTAGGAATACTGATGTTCCTAAATTTGTTCCTATTTGCCACTTTTGTGGTGTCTTTGGTCATATTCGTCCTAATTGTCATAAATTGAAATTTAAACATTCTGTTTGTCAATCTAGGATATGTGATGATATTTCTCCTGCCATAAGTCCATATAAATTGTTTCATATTTTTTTGAAAAATTTGAGCTTGTTGGCTTGTGAAAGGAATTTGCAGGATTTTAGTCTCTCTCAGAAGATTGGTATAATACCTCAAATACACTCTGCTTCACATGGATTTTCACCTACAAAGCCAAAGACTCGTGCTAGATGGGTGAGAAAAGATTCTCCAAGGTGAGTGTTGCTAACTTGTCCCTGATTTAATTCTTTCAATTATTTGTGGACTTGTTTTGTTTTTATTTTTGGTTGTTTTTTTTAGGTTGTTTTTTTTATTCTTTTTTTAAAAAAAATCCAAAAACATTGAAAAATTCTCAAAAAGACAAAAATATTTTATTTCGTGTCTTGTTTTATTTTTCTTGAGGATTACATGAGTTTTAATATCTCTCTTGATTTAGAACATGCCTGACATTGTGGAGAAACTTGAATAGTTTGTGCTAAGCTATTTTTGATTTTGAATGTGTATATACTAGTTTGTACATGTACTCAAGGGTTAATTAAGAAATTGATTTTTCTTGTTTGTGTACCTTCTATAGCTTAGTTTAGCACTGTCATGCATTGCATTTACATTGTTCATTTAGTACAATGTGTGTTTTTTTGTTGTTGGTCATAAAGTGTTTTTTAAAATCTCAACAAGTGGTTATAAAGTCTGTTAAAACCAAAAAGATTTTTGTGTTTTGTATTATAGATCTTGGATTTAAAATCAAGGATTGGCCATATTATCTTTACATAACATGTTTATATACCTTGTTTAGCTTTGATGAGCTTATTTATTGCACTTTACTAGTTGAAAGTTTTGTAGTGCATGTTGTGTGGGAAAGATGTTTATGGTGTTTATCACTTTGTCTTAATCTTGAAGTCACATGTTATTTGACTGTCGGACTTGATCCTTTTGAGAAATGCATAAATAACCATCTCACCACTGTTCACTAGCCAATCATGAACACCTTAGTGCATATCATAAGATTGTGTGCTCGAGAAAGTGTAGCACATGCACAAAAAGAACATAAGGTGTAGCCTCAATTAAATTAAAACTGGTGTGTACTATTAGGCTTAATGCCAATTCACTTAATTCAAACCGGTGTGTACTATTAGGCTGAATGTCATTTCATACAAATAAGAGGCAAAAATGCAAGAAACTTACATGATTGCAAGCTTTTGTTCTAGGAGATGTGGGAGTTATAGGATGTAACTCTTTAGGTAATAGTCTCTTTTAAATTCTATGTGATGAATTTTGTAGACTTTGTGATTGATTGCTATTCACATATCACCTCACATACATCTCAAGCTTTTGCTAGTTGCACACACTACACAAGTTACTCTTTGTTAAACTTGGTACATTATATTTTGTGTGATTTTGTTGTGGCCATCCAAGATTAAAAGTTCCTTGATCTTAATGCAAAATGTGTTTCAAGTTTGAAAATTTTCAAAATATCTTGAGATTTGTGCAGAACATATTTGTTGCTTAAGAAAATTTCAATGGGAGAATGATTGAAACTTGTTTTTGAGAAAATTGGGTTTAAAATTTGGGTTTTTGAAAAAGCATTCCATCTCATACTCATGCATTTTGCTTTCGTTATTTAATACTTTGAGGAGTTGTTTTCAAAATTAGGTTTGTGTTTTTCAAAACTGTGTTTTTTCTAAAAATTTTGTGAGCCTCTGTCCAGTTCGATCGATCCATTCTGATTTTCGATTGATCGAAAAAGTGCTTTAATTTGTTTAAAAATGACTGTTTCATTCGATCGATCGATTGTATTTTTCGATCAATCGAAAGTCGCGAATCAGGTTTTTTAAAAAAAGGGTTTGTTCTTAATCCGAATTGGTGCTTTTGTGAAATTGAGTTGAATTTGATGAAATTGGCTTGTTGTATTGATGAAATTAAGCATTATACTCTGTGAGTTATGTTATGTGATGCTCAATTCATCAATTTGTTTCAAAAATTCAACAAGTGATTTTCAAAATTTTGGGTTTTTGTTAGAAACTCTATGCTCAAACCAATTTTGTCAATTTAATATCAATTAAACTTAATTGCTCGCTGCATTAGTACATGCATAATGGCATTGTAATTGTTTCATGCATCATATAGAATTTTATTCTATTGATTTTTGTGCTAACTTGCAGTCTCCCTTGGTTTGTGTTTAGGATTCACATGCATTGCATTGATTTCTGTATCCATTTTGCAGTTTTGCAGTCATATCTCTCATTGTTTTCATACATAGCATGCATACACTTTGCTAAATTGGGTACTCAACTTGATCTAAAAATTGATTGATTAATGTTTGAGTTACGTACTTTCTAGTATATGCTATTTTTATGTGTGAATTGTAGACAATATTTTTCTTAAGAGATATGATGGATAATCAATGTGCAAATATTTTCTCTACTCATGCAACTGTTTATGGGTCATATAGTGTCATGTTTTCATTTTATTGAAAGAGAGAATATTTTTTTCTTCATGTGTATCCTCACCTTAGTTTTTAATTTTGGTTTGTGTGTTTTTAACTTTGGTCCTGCTGGTGAGGATGTTCCTGATCCTGTTGGTGATGCTGCTACTGCTGCTGATTTTCCCCCACCCCCCTTATTTTTCCCCAAAACTGTTTTTCCCACAACTTGTTTTGTTTTTCCTATTTTTATAGGGGAGAAAAGTTTTTTTTTACCTGTGTTGTTCATAGGAGGAGCTGTCTCTATTTTCTATAGAGTTGAATTGTTTTGTGTTCCCCTTGATTCTCTATTTTCTCTTATCCTTTATTGCGTATGTTGACTGTTTACTCTTTGTACGAGTTGTCTTTGTCAATACGTGACAAAAAGGGGGAGAAATTATTGATTTATGGGAATCATGTTTGTCTTGTTTAGGGGATTTATGGGAATCATGTTTGTCTTGTTTAGGGGGAGTTGAAATTATTTTTAAAAGGAAAGAATATAAATAAAAACTTTTTGTTGTATCTAACTTAGGGGGAGAGTTAGTTTACTTATGTTTTTATTTCTGTTTCTTGTTCACTACTCATTGATTTATATTTATGAGTTATTCATGATATATGTCTTTGTTTTGTGTTTTATGAAGTCAAGAATTTAATTTTGATTTACTTGTATTTTTTCCACACATGCGTTTATGCGTTTGTTGAGTGTTTCAGGAAATATACAGGTTGATTCAATTGAGCTGCTGTCTACACTTGCAACTGATGGATAGTAGTTAAGATTGGATTTGTTATTATGAGCATTGTTTTTTGTAATGGGCTTTTACTTTGTAAACTTTGAGCTGTTAGTT
This sequence comes from Quercus variabilis, assembly GCA_030445155.1. NCBI lineage: Eukaryota > Viridiplantae > Streptophyta > Magnoliopsida > Fagales > Fagaceae > Quercus > Quercus variabilis. The sequence continues at coordinate 23,534,396 of CP129455.1, read as the reverse complement.
TGTGTTTTGTCACGGATTGCCAAATGGGGAGATTGTTAGGTTCTAAAGATTTAGGATTTTATGTATTTACAACTCTAATGTGTAATGTTGGCAAACCATGATCAAAACAATATGTTTAGTCTTGTTTAGGCTTGCTCAAAGTTGATTAATTATTTGTAAAACTGGAATCGAGTGATTGCAGATTTATTGGACTAAATCTGTAAGTCTCGATCGATCAAAAATTAGACTCGATCGATCGAACCACGTACAGATTTATTTTTCTGCAGAGTTCCAGTTCAGCCCAAACTCTATTTAAACGTCTTGGGGTTCAAGTAAAACACTCCTATATATAAGGAAAACCCTAGAACGTTTTTGGGACTTTTGAGAGAGAGATTAGAGTGCCTCTTGTACCTCCTTTTATTTTTAGGGTTTTGTACCCAAACCTCTCTAAGTCTTTGTTTCTCATATTTGCTGTTTATGTGAATTTCTTGTGAGATCTTAGAGGAGTTTTCCTTCACATAAACTTAGGGTTTTCAAGGTAGAGATATTTTCTACATCTTGATGATCAACAAGGTTGCTGCCATTGAAGATTAAAAGAAAAGCAAGCGGGGAGCTTGTAGCTGATTGAAGAATTCAAGAAAGAAGTAGTTCGTGGATTCGGAGCCTGCGCGTGGTCGTGTCAGGAAGTTTTACTGGTGGGTAGCATTAGGAAGTCGAGCGGGGAACTTGTAGTCCTTCTGTAAGAACTTCAATTCTTTCATAGTGAATTCTGTTATGCCTTGAGGATCGGTGGGTCAAATCCTCCCCAGGTTTTTACCAAGTGGTTTCCTGGGTGATCATATCTTGTGTTTATTTATTTTCCGCTACTTTATATCTTGATATGATTATTTGATTGCTTTAACCTAGAAATTGCATAATTTGACTAAGTAACAACTTGGCTAATTAATATAGGCTACGCAATCTGTGTGTTTAAAGGGTCTAAATTTCCAACAGTTACTACAAAGCTCCTTGGATTGAGTCAAAGACAGACCTTCTTAGATAATCTCAGTCATCTATATTCGGTGATGTGCATGAAATATATACAATAAAATACTCACATATCTACATATTTGGCCTTACTTTTATATTATTTTGTGACTGATTATATAATATCTTTGTGTTGCAGGTAACAAGGGCTTTACATGCAAAGTAGGGCTAGGCCAATTGAATCAAGCCAACTTAAATCCAGCCAAGCATGAATATTAAATTTAAGTCCAATTGGAGTAAGGAATCAAAGGAAATTTGCACCAAGTCCAATTTGGATTAGGATTCCAGCCTGCACATTAGATAGTATTTTTGGCATAACTTTCGGTTCAGATGTCCAATTGAGATGATTCAAGTTGGGCTGAAAAGTTAACTTAAAGGACTACAACTTTGTAGTTTACCAAGAGCCCGAATTCTGATGTTAAATGGGCTAAAATAGTCGGTTAAGTGAAACCTAAAAATCTGAGATTTTCTCCAAACGGTAATTCAACTTGTAATAGGATTCTTTGACCTATTTAAAGGCTTTTTAGGGCAAAATTCACAGAGGTTAGTGCTAGGGCTGAGATGCCAAATAGAAAATTGGAGCAAGAGGCAGTGCCACATGTGGCTTCTCTGTAGCTTTTCTCCATGATAGCATTGTAACTATTTCTTTCTCTATTTTATTTGTCTAGTTTAATGTTTAGTATTTTATTCTTTTGTTTTATTTCAATTACTATGAGTAGCTAAACTTATAATTAGGGTTGAGGATGAAACCTTGTTAAGGATTATCAATAATATTTATGTGATTTGATTTTTCTCACAATAATTGTTCTTTAATGATTTAAATTGTTCTTGCTTCATATCAATTGACTAAGATGAGATTCTAGATATGAGTTCAATCATGTTTTTCTCATGATTTAGGATTTGTCTTAATTAATTGAATGTTTGGTTTATTAATTCTTGATTATAAAATAGGATATCGTTTGTGATTTGTCTGTCAATGGATACAAGTTATGATTTGATTTTTAGAATTGGATATATCTTGTGATTTGTTTGGCTACGGATACAATTGATGATTTGGTTTTATACTTAAGAAATGAAGAAGAACATGCTTTTGATTTTTAAAATAAGGATTTTAATGAGAATATTTTCCATGGTAACAAGATTGATTTCTAGATTATCATGTAGTGAGGTGAGAAAAATTAATGATTATAAATATATGCTGGTATGACTTACAAGGCAGATTCCAAAACCTTAATTCCTTTCCCTTGATTGTTTACATCTTTTTATTGTTTTATATCTTTTGCTTAGTTTAACTATTTGCTTAATTTTATTATTTGCTTAGTTTATTTAATTTCAAAACAACCAATTTTTAATTAAACTATATTAGGATTAATTTGGTTAAGATTTGATTTAATTTTCCTACATTCATTCAAGTCCCTGTGGGTTCGACCTCGTTCTTGTCAAACTATACTTCGGTACGATTCGTACACTTGCGAGTATTTTAAAATTTCACAACATTCGGTTGTGGTGAACATCATATTGACCGTTGTCCATGCACTAAGGCCTAGTTCTTAAACTTATTCTCTACAAATTCATTGTATTAGGCTAGTTGGATCTAAGTCCACTCGTCTAGTAAAAGAAGTGCTCATATCCAGTCTTTACAATTGGCATCATTCGTGGGGAGAACTTGTGCATTAGTGAGTGCAATGGTCAATCATGGTAGAATCGAGCTCCCATTAGCAAGGGTAACTGGAAAGGATCATTTTAGCAGTCCCCTCAGGTATACGCTTTGAGGTGCTAACCACGCAGAGAGGATTGCTAAATGGGGCGCGATCCTAGGGGCTTCTGGCATCAAGTATACAGCCTGTACATCCAACAAAAGGCTAGCTCCTGCAGGTTTGGTAGCCCAGAAGGAGTATGTTGATATTCTGGAACCTTTTGATGTGGTTAAGTAGAACCTTAGTTAGGGCAGGTCCTTGGACCTCCTACTTTAGGAAGATCAACGCACGCTGGCAACATTCTTTGACGATTGCGTGACCAGCGGTATAGAGCGCATGGTTGTGATCCTGATTGTTCCTACGTTGTTAGCCTATTTAAAGTTAGCGACTGAGTGCGGCCGTTGATTTCGTTAAAACCAAGAAGTCAATTTTTCGTTACTATTAACAACACCAACTCCAAGTCCCATTAAAGGGAAAAGCAACAACACACTCACTCATTAAATAATTATTGCAGAGAATTGAAAGATTCAGAAAGTATAGCGAGTAAAAAGTGCATCATTTTTATTAAATAAAGGAAAAGTACATCATACACCCTTAGACAGGCTTGTTCTATAGCTAACTATAGAAACAAAGGCTTAGGCAGGTTTGTCTTGAAGCCAAAAAAAAAAAAAAGGCTGAGGCAAACTTGTTTTAAGCTGACCAACAGCAACCGAGCCGGTATGGATGATGCCGGCGATAAGAAAGGAGAAGAAGCGAAAGCGCATGATGTTCCCTTGGTCCTCTCCCAGTTTCATGATAATTAAACATTGGAGGCGACAACACCTAGGCAACAACCGTTTCGTGATCTTGCAAACCTCCATTAATGAGTAAGCTGGACACGAATCGCTACTAGCTTGAAGGGCAAGCAAAGACGCATACTGGAGAAAAATGTTATATTTCCAATGAACCTTTCTCCCAACCGCAAAACGTCCTACCGTCAAGGTGAGACCCAAATTTTGTCGCACCAAAAGTCTGATACCATTCGCGCACGCTTCGGCTCTCTGTTGAAAAGGAAGGGCCTTCTTCCTCGCTTGGTTGAAAGGTAGGAACACCTTTGGTCTCCGCTTCCTTCGCCTCAACTGTGTCGTCCAAGATTTTGGCGGTGTTCTTGGCTTTTGAGAAGGGCTTGGCTTCCTTGCCCAGGCCACCCCATTTCCCTAGGCCTCAATCACAATTTTGGTAAAGTTCTTGGAAATGCCTAAAGGGTTGAGAACTTAGGGTTTCTGTGGAACTCAATGATTTGTAAAATGTGGAAGAATGATCCCCCTAGAGTGCCTTATATAGAAGGAAAAGGCAGGTGGAAATTAATCTGCGTAGAATTCGAAGGAAGAAATTATAACCGATATTAACTTTAACCAACTTCCAAAGAAGCCGCCAACCACTGGATCCGCGTTAATCCACAAAGATATTAATGAGAGCACGCCTCGTTTACTGAAATGTCAGGTTCGCAACTCGAACAGCCAAAAGACGCCTCGTAATTAGAAACAGTGAAAAATTGGCGCGACGAGGCTACTGTCACATGTGAGGACGAAAGGCCAGAACGCCCTTGTCTAGGTCAATGTTGGGCTAAAGGCCCAATCTGAGGAAAAACCCCACATCGGCAAGGCAAAGCAAGGCAAGACTGTTACCACTTCAGAAGCAAACTTTCCAACGCTAAGGACAAGTTTCTTCACTCCAAGTAGTATAGACTAAGTACTAGACAGAACCAAGGTCTTGCATGGTCCTCAAACTCAAACCTATAGGAAAATTAGCTACTTCACAAGACTAAGTACTAGACAAAACCAAGATCTTGCATGGTCCTCGGACTCAAACCTATGGGAAAACTAGTTATTTCACAAGATTAAGTACTAGACAGAACTAAGGTCTTGCATGGTATTCGGACTCAAACCTATAGGGAAATTAGTTACTTCGCAAAAATAAGTACTAGACAAGACTAAGTATTAAACAGAACCAAGGCTTTACATGGTCTTCGGACTCAAACCTGTAGGAAAACTAGCTACTTTTGACAAAACGAAGCGTGAGCACTCACCTAAGTTGCAAGTGCAACCAGAGGGGAGTCTAGTGCCTCGGATCACTTGCCCCAGCCTACTTCGATAAAGATGCAAAACAAATGCGAGCCCATAAACATCACCTAAAGCACTTCAAGTACTGAAATGATCTTTTAGGCTTGACAAGTTTATGAAAGGCGTATGTTTGTATAATGTGTACGCCGTAAACTAGAATCCTTTAAGATTCATCTAAAAGGGAAGCCAGTTGCATTGCTGAGACTGTTCAATTTTCGGTTAAAACTTGAAGGCAAAATTTATATCATGGGACCATCATTTTCAATTATCCAAGTACAACTGGCACACCACTATGATTAACTGAGTATTGAGTAAGGCACTAAAGCATGATAAATATAGGGAAATGTCATTTGAAGAAATAAACACAGACGATTAGATGTGTTACATAAAAAATAGTTTCATTACAATATCACCAAGACAAAAAATGACATAAAATGAAAAGAAAGGGAGATTATAATGGTCCAAATCGTCAAAATAGGACAGTCCGTCGAGATGGCCTATTTCTTCAACTTGATAGACAGCTTATCCTTAGAGGTCTAATGAGAGGTTGCGTCTGATGCCTTGGGATCCTGGCTCGGAGGGGTAGTCTCGGGGAGCTCTTTCTCAGTAGGAGGAGCCTGAGAGTCAGCAAATGTGGCCTGAGAGTTAGCAAGTATACCTTGGGAGTCAGCAGGAGGCTTCACCACATCCTGGGGTACCTCTCAATTACTTGTTTCTTCTTTCTCCAACACCCCTTTGTGCTCAGTCTCCTCGAAAGGCTTAACAGTTGAAGTCAGATCCTTGGCAGCTCTAACCTGGCCATCGTCTGTCACTTTGGAAGCGGTGTCAGCTTCAGAGTTAGCGGAGGCAACCTCACGAATGGCAGGGGGGGTAGTACACTCTCTCGGCCCTCCTAAGCTCAGACGAGGCCTCAACCCCAGCTTGGTTGAGGGCTTCATTCTAAGTCTGGGAGCATAAGCGTCTACATACCTCAGGTACTTAGGCCTTGAAATTAATCTCGGTCTCGGCCACTCCCGCGGCAAAAGTTTTTTCCTCCGCTTACTCTTTAGAGCTTTCAGCCTCTGTCCTCACAAACTCAGCCTCTACTTTAACCCTCAAGACATCGTTCTTGGCCCACTCGGCGACACCTCTGGCTCCTTCTACCTCGGCCAGTTTCTTTTTCAGGTCGACGATATGCTCGTTGGCAATCTACAGCTGACCCTTAACTTTTAGCAAGCACCCTGTCTGGTCCTCAGCTTGTTTTTTAGCGCCAGCTAGGCCGAATACAGCGCTGTCTCTGGCCCTTGTCATCTCCTTCAGCTCCTCTCTTACCTTCTTGAGATCAGCCGTAGAGTTCTTAAGGGTATTCACAACATCCAAGTACTTGTTACGCTCCTGATCTAGGGCCTTACTCTGGTTATTGGCCTCCTCCTCCAACTTAAAAGTGGCCTGAACGGCTTGCCAGTCAAAACAAGCACATAGTAAGTTGAGAACTAAAGAACAAAATTCAACAAAGGCATGATTGTCAGAGATCTTACCATACCCAGGTACATCTTGAGACTAAAGACCACCTCCTGCCTCTTTAAGCCCCCCAACTTGGCCATGTCGGTGGTGAGTAACAAGGATCTCTTTAGGGCATCAGCCATGTAAACGCTCTCACCTCCTTGGAAGTCCCTAAGGGAGGCGTCATCCGTCAAGGGCTCGCCATAAAGCATGGCGGCGGGCAGCTAGGCCTGGGATTTGAGTTACCAGGCGACCTCCTTTTCCTTGACCTGATGCCTAATCCTCAACTGCTTGAAAGGTCAGCGAGCTTCATCTTCCTCTTGGGAGGAACGAGATCTCCCCCCGTCTACTGGGTCTCTACCTTTGGAGGGCCTCTTCCTTTTCGGATCGGTTGACTCAAGCCGCGGATCTATGGTCGGCTGGGCAGAGGACGACCTAGTTTGCGTAGGTAAAAACTTAGGTGGGGAAGGACAAAACTTGGATGGAGGAGAAGGAAGCTTGGATTGCTACTTCCCTAGCATATCCTTTCTCGGCTGGCCTTCGATCAGGTCGAACAGACTGGTTTGAGGTTTCTTCTTGAAACCAATCTCAGCCTGAGAAGAAATCTCTTTTGACAAAATATCTGTTTCGATCAAGTTAGGGTCGCTTAGGTCACCAGAAAGGTCCTTGGGCGGATTAACTATTTCGAAAACACCAAATTTGTCCTTGGGTGGACCCAAATCAGCAACTTCCTCCTCTCTCTCTCTCTCTCTCTCTGCACTTTCTCCCTCGGCCTCTACAGCCTGATGGAATGAAGAAGGGCCTGACAACGAAACACCCTCTGGGACGGGAGACCCTTCAGGAAACAAGAACCCTGATTCTACTACTGTGATCTTGTGGAGCCGAGGATCCTTGGCTCTAATCACGTACTTTGGAGCAGAAAATGATTTCTGTAAGGGATCGTACCCAAGAATCATACGGGCGGCTCTGACCTGGTTGTCTACCTTATTCATGAAGACCTCCGCCTTGAGAATTGCTTGTAAATCCTTCCAGTTGACTAAATGAAAGTGTCGTTCAAAGGTGTATGGATCTGCAAAAAGGAGGCACATTAATAACAACGACCAGACAATGCAAATTGTGAAAACATAGCAGATCAACCCTCCTTTACTCCGAGTGCCCCACCTGGCTTCCCTCTACTATCGGGCAAAGGAGGCCGTCGTGTCATTTCTCGGACATGATGAGAAAGTCCTTGTTTAACCCCTAGTTATATTAGGAGAGACACTGAATAAGACAAACCTTATCATCCCTTATCTTCATGCAATAAGACTTGCCCTTTAAGTGTTGGAGGTTGTAGCACCAATTTACGTTGTGATGGGTTAACCTCAACCCCATCTTCTCATTTAAGGCATCCACGCAACCCAAGATCCTAAACACATTATTGGCACACTGGGTAGGGGCTAATTGGAAGTGCCTAAGGTAGTCCCTTAACACTGGCCCCATAGGGATTCTCATACTGCCTTCAAAGAAGGCGATTATGGGAATCACCACTTCAACCACCTCCCTCCTGATATACCAATCCCCCTCTACACAGTGCCTTAGACCCATGTTACGGGTATCCTATAATCAGTAATGAATTTCTCCATTGCCTTCTCAGACTCAACCAACTTCTTAAACTTACCCATCCTAAAGGATAGTTGAGAGACTCAGGGAAAAGTAAAAGAATGAAAGGAATAAGGGGAAAAGAAAACTAGAAAGGGAAAGAAACACGAGATAGAGTGAGAAAAAGACTTACGAAAATAAGGAAAGGCACCCAGGACAGGCTTTTTGGGCTGCAAAGAGATGCAAGTAAGGTTAGAGACTTGACCAGATTCGAGGTGTGTGTGTAAGAGCTTTTGAAAGCAAAAATAAAAAGGAAAATCGTTTCAAATGGGTATTTATACTTTCAATCAAAAATAACTATGTGGGCTTTCCCGCCCATAAAGGCAAAAAGAAATCCCCACCGTTAGATTACCATCATACCACTGAACGTAGGGAGTATAGAGCCGTGCATGTATTACATCGAAGAGCCAGAAATGTGCATTGGACAGGTGAAAGGACTTTAGCGCTGACGTTGGACAAAACTATACAAGCCACAACAAAGGCTCGAGGACATCAAAATCCTCCTCCTCGCCCGAGAATCTGAACAGCATGATTTTGAGCGGCTATTGTAGGGCTTAAGAATCCGACGAACCCAACCCAACCCACTTCACATTAAGCCCAAGACCCATGCCGAGGAGGAAGAAATGTCCGAAAACGGAGTTAGAAAGTCTAAATTGCCCAGGAACCTTGTCGAGGACAATCTTGTCCTCAGCCAACCGAGACCATGGGAGGAGGAAATAACGGGCCATCAAAGGTAGCCTTCCTAAGTACCCTAGGAAAAAGACAAGTATTATGGGCCACCCATGGAAGCATGGTGAATGAGCAATTCAAGAAGGAATTGTTACCTCCACATTAAATGCACACAACTAACGTTTTGGTCACATTAATGGAGACATGACCCCTGAACAATGCTGCCTTGGTTGCTGCAACTCACAGGAGATTTGGTAAGGTGGCTGATAGGACGGGTAGTCAGAGAGAGGCATGGATAGTCAACAAGTAGAAGAAATAGATCGTTGGAGGAAGACTATATAATAGGAAAAAACAGATCAGGGGGGGAGGGATGTGTCCATCCTCGTTCAATAGTTACTATAAAGCTCCTTGGATTGAGCCAATGACAGACTTTCTTAGATAATCTCAGTTCGTCTATGTTTGGTGGTGGAGAACATCATATTGACCGTTGTCCATGTACTAAAGCCTAATTCTTAAACCCATTCTCTACAAATTCATTGTATTGGGCTAGTTGGATCTGAGTCCACTCGTCTAGTAGAAGAAGTGCTCAGATCCAGTCCCTACAGCTGGCATATCTATTAACTAGATAAAAAGAGCCAAAGGCTTATGAATAATGTTTTTTTGGTTTATTCAATTAATGAGGTGCAATTTTTGTTTTTGTTTTTTTTAAGATCTTTATATGTTTACTTTGTACTTGCAATACAAGTTCACATTGTAAATGCACAAAAGTTGTTAATATTATACACATTTGTACAAAAAAGGTAAATATTGTACAAATTTTGTAAATGTGTACAAAATTTGCCAAATTTTTTGTGTCTACAATATAAATTTACATTGTAATTAAGTACAATGTATATATAGAGATATTGTGAAAATGTTGTGACGCATGTATCAATTCCTTATGAGTCAAAATAAATTAAAATAAAATAATAAAATATCATACCGAGATCTAGCACAAATAAAAATGTCGCGACATATTGTTGTTATTACAATATATTTACAGCTAATGAGGTGTAAGTTATAAGTCAAAATAAAATAATAAAATATTAAACTAGAGTCCGTCACGGTCTTATACAAATGAGATTAACTTTTTATGACATAATTATCAAAATTATTAAAATTAATGTCTTTTTTGATTGATGTAAATCTCTGCGTATTTTAAAAATCAAATGATTTATATCTTTATTTTGTGATACAAATAAAGTTTAGAATTGATCATAATCACTACTTTTTTTTTCATGGCTAGCACGTGCCTTGCACGTGCTGCCCTAACTAGTATATATATATATATACAAATTGTTATGGAACATCAAAAGACACCTTTTGGTTTACCACTTCCAATACGGAAGCCATGTTTTGTACATGAGATCGAACATACCGATGCTACTCTCCTACTGCTTAGCTATAAGTCTTGTTACCGTCTCCTTCTTTCTTTTTTTTGAAAGGAAGCCCTATTGCCTTATTTGCATGAAATAGTGAAAAAGTTAATACAGTTCAACCACTAATTCATGTATAAATTTCTGTTCTCAAGTCTTGCTTCATAAGATTCATATAATCAAATATACTTTCTTTTAACCACATATTTCATTCTCACGCTCCACTTTAGATGGTTTAGGAACTAAGCCCATATTAGTACTTTGTAGTAGTAGTAAGTGCAGAAGTGTATGGCCAAGATAAGCACTAGCATTGGGGAGGTGTAAACACTCCCTAGTTGCTATTTTACCACCAAAAGTTCAAAAAAGATGCTCCATCTGGGCATGGGTTCTTATAAATTTTTAGAACCTATGAATAGTTGGTTCTTATATATAGAACCAACCATAGTATAGGAGGTAAAAAATAATAATATTAGGGTAAATTCCAGAAACATCCCCCGAGGTTTGAGGAAATTCCAAACACGTCCAAAAGTTGTTAAAAATGACCAATTTGCTCCTTAAAAACAGACGGCGTGTACTGCCGTTTGTTCAATCTTTCCAAACGATTTTGTTTTCCATGTTCTCTATTTGTTCACTTTCTTCTTCGTGCCATAACATAAACGCTTCTCTCTAAAGCTCAAACCAATCCAAAAGATATACACAAAACATGTATTTTGAGAAAGATTACAAAAAAAATCACTAAACCAGTACCCATTATTCAAGTCAAAACCTTACATTCTAATTTGGAAGAATAAAAATTTACATTACATTCCAAAAACAAAAATCATCCCTCCATCAAACCAAGATCAACCCAATTAGATCCAGTATCACACAAGGCAATCAAACATAGATCAACTTAACCAATCAACCGTCCAACATCTCACCTCAAATAGATCCGTTTACATCACAAGTCAAACAGATCTGAAAAATAAAATAAATTTCAAAACAAAACCCAAACCCATTGGTGAGCATCGTGTGACCTAGCAACCGCCGGCCATCACAACACCACCCATCAATACCCACCCATCGACTTCAAACCCAAACTGTTCCCACCATCACATAATTCACACCTCAAACCCAAACAAACTCTAAATAATTGGAGGGAAAAAAAAAAAAAAAAAAACCCCCACTGTCAAGCATTATGTGACCCAGCAACCACTGTCCACCACGGCACCACCCATCTTCCTCAAACCCAAACCGTTCCAACCATCAAACATCACATGATTCACACCTTAGACCCAAACAAAACCCAAATAAAAAAAAAATAAAAAAAAAAAAACCCATACCCACAACAGCAGCTCCACCAAACTAAACTTGCAACCACCGTCTCCACTTATCGTGACCCAGCAATCGCAATCTACAATTCATCATGATTCGCAACCCAACCTCAAAGCTTTTAATGACGGAGTATGGCATGAGATTTGTGGTTGAACTGGCTTTGAAACCATTCCAGCGGAGGAGTTGTTGGTCCCGAGTCTGAAATTTTAGCTTTGAGCTTGAAAGAGAAAGATATTTTTTTTTGGGGTGAAGAGAGAGAGAGAGAGAGAGAGAGAGAGAGAGAGAGAGAGAGATTTTATGGGCGTGAAGAAGAGAGAGAGATTTTCTAGCATGATTCGTAAGGAAGAGAGAGAAAAAAGTTTGGTTTGATATATGGTGCTCAAATGGCGTTACATGTTGTTTGTTTTTAAGGAGTAAATTTGTCATTTTTAATAACTTTTGGACGTGTTTGGTATTTCCTCAAACCTCAGGGGAGGTTTCTAGAATTTACCCATAATATTATTATATTTAAAATATCTCCACACTCTCTCTTTTATCTTTGACTCTCTTTTCTTTTCTTTTCTTTTTTTTTTTCTCACAGTATTTCCTCAAATCTTTCAACTAGAAACTAATAACTGTTCACGACGGGTGGACCTATAACAGGGTAAATTGCTAGCCTAGGGAGTTTTTTCAAAATGCTAGTGCCCGGACTTGAACTAAAGAGCTCCTAGTCAAACCCAAGATAGCCACTTTGAGACCAAGTGCCCAACCACTTGACTAACCCCACTAGGTTGTCTTTGACTCACTTTTCACTCTCTCTTCTTTGTTTATTTTTCTCTCTTTCAATAGTGTTAGGCTTTGGTTTTGAGTCTCTCTCTCTCTCTCTCTCTCTCTCTCGGTGGCGTTGGGCTTTGGTTTCAAGGCTAGGGCTTGTATCGTGGAAGGCGTTGTGGATATGGTGGCTTGGGTTGAAATCGGTGGGTTTAAATCAGGCTGCATGGGTGTGTGGTGGCGATTTTGGTAGGTTTAAGTCAGTGGCTTTTTCGGTGGTTGTGGGTTGCTGCAAGCGTGTGTGTGGTGGCTTGGATTAATCAATGCTGCTCCTGGGTTTGATCGATGTTGACTTGGGTTGACTGGTGGTTGTGGGTTGCTGCTGTAGTAGTGTCTTCTGTGGTTTCATGGATTGATTGGTGGTTGGGCTGAGTTTCAATGGTAGGTGGATGTTGACTTTGGTGGGTTGCTAGTAGTTGTGGTGATTGCTGGTCATGTGCTTGATGCACAGAGATAAAGAGTACACAAGAGAGAAGGGAGTTGTTTTTTTTTTATATGTTATTTGTTGGTATAATTTATATTATTTTAATAAATTGTACCTAAATATAGAAACTGGAATGTAGAGTAAGTTGTAAAATTGTATAGTAAAATAGATAAAGTAGAATTTTAGGGTTTAAAATAGAACTTTTTTGCATTCTCGGATACTAATGCTCTAATGGACCCAAAACATAGCGGCAGGGAGGTCAAGATATTTAGCCACATCTAAGCTCCAAGAAATGAAAAGGATAGTTTATAAGCCCAAGAACAGGTTAGCTCCATTCCACGTGGTTTTTAACCATGTAACTAAGGCCTTTGTTGGGAGTATTTGTGTGTAAGTAAGTGGTGTGATTAATGGTAACAGTGACAAAAACGACTAGTTAATATAACATTGTTTTGACTCAGTTTTTAAATTTGATGATGTTCTCATATAGTGTTATATTAAATTGTCACAAAGTGTGACTCTTTCCAAGGTTTTTAATTGCTTAACTTTATAATATTTATAACCAAAAGACTTGTAATTCAATTGATATTTTTTTTTGGTGTTTTTAACCAAGATATCTAAAATTCAAATTTCATCATACTTTATAAGATCCGCAAATCCAAACATGATTGTGTAATGACTGTCAGGGACGGAACTATGTAGAAGAAGAGGGGGGTTGTGGCCCCCCCCCCCAAATTTTTTTTAAAATATTAAATAATAGGTATATATTTAAAATTTTAGAAAATAAGTCCATAAAAAATTATATTTGCCCCCCTCGACTTCGAATCCTAGTTTCGTCCCTGATGACTGTAATGGTGTTTGGAGCAACTATGTCTGTTGCCCGCAGTGATTTAAGATAGCACTGCATGTGTATTAAGAGCTCCCCATTATAGGCAACGACATTGCCATAAAGCCCAAGTGTTAGTCCATGTCTTGGCGCTTTGGCTAAAAATGCCACCAATTGTGACAGGCTCATCTGTGATATTACCAGCTTTGGACAAAAAGTTTGTAAGGAAGTTGCAAACTATAAAGGTGTTTGCCAGTCTTTTAAGGGTTAACGTGGCCTTGGCTTGGGAGAGAGTCCAGAAAAACATGGGCTATTATGTTAGGGGGTTTTTTTTTTTTTTTTTTAATAGGATATATTATGTTAGTATTTGTTAACTATTATAAGATGAGTAATGCTAAGGATAATTTCATAACATTTTTTTAATAAAAGTGGAGCAATTGACAAATTTTTAATGATTCTAATCTAAATTTATCATTAGCATTATTTTATTAAAGTAATTCGTACGAATTCTAGACGCACGAAAAAATGATACTTCCTTCCCTCATATTTATAGTAAGATCTATTCATCAAATTTATAATGAAATCTATTATAAATGTAAGAAAAATGAATACAATTTCTTTATACTTTGAGAATATATAAAAATTTCTCATTTTATTATTACTATTAACTACTTGTTAAGATGTTAAGAATACTTGTCATCTTGACGGTTATAATTTATAAAATATTTTGTGCAAATTTTGGAGACTTTTGACTAATTGTTATAAGATGCTATTTGCCCGCCATTACCACAAAATCCACCTAGAGGATCGTGCTCCTAGATTCGGAGAACTACATGGACTTTTTGCGTTTTAAAGGGGCAGCACGGTCTTCCTCTAATTAATTATTTCCCAACGCAATCTCACTTTTTGCACTATTTGTTTCTTTATCGACTAATAGGTTTTTTTTTTTAAGCTTGGTTAATATATGTCTTTAAGATGTACATTAATTATCCATAATAAGCCATTTTTTATGAAAAATTTAAAAAACTGACAATTAGTTAGTTACTTTTTTTTTTTTTTTTTACATAAAAAGTTAACTATAATACAAAAACTTATTTAGTTGAAATTGAAAACTTTTTACTGAAAATACTGTAGATAAAACTAAAAACTAACTGAAATAATATAATAAAACTCATAAATATATAATAGTAAAAATAAACTAAATAGTAGCAAAAGTAAACTAAGGGTCTGTTTGAGATTTGCTGAAATTGAAAATTTTTTGCTAAAAGTATTCTAGATAAAGGTAAATGTTAAGCTGAATAGTAAAATAGATTAACAAAAAATAAACTAGCCAAACAAACACTAAATAGTAAAAAAATTCTTTTCATTTTCAGCCAAACCAAATGCAACCTCAGAAAAGAATTAAAAAAAAAAAAATTAAAAATCATTCCCTTAACCCCCGAAAACAGAAAAAAGAAAAAAAGAGCAATGCAGCTAGCTCTTTAGCCAAACAGGTATAAACGTCATTTTGATAGCTACCCATCAGACATCAATCCATCACACACCGAGGGTAGCCAACATTTACATATTTATGGTTTCAATTTCGAATCAGAAACATAATTCAGCTGAGTGCAGAGCACAGCACACTCTAAACATTTAGATAACAAGAGTATTCCATCGAGACACAGATAAAAAGTGGTGTATATATTACATCATTGTAGAATGGGAAATTTTTAATCAATTGCAAATTCCCACGTGTACCATCAAAATCATGAATGTCTGCGAATTGCTTATTTATGCAACTTATTTACTTAGTAATGTAAGACCGGCAAACAGTAAATAATTTAATCAAAAAACTAATTTTTAATCGATTGTCAAATGTACACTATAATATGTTCAAAAGGTCAATTACAATGTGTCACGTACTACTTAGTGGGTCCCATTATCATTATTCAAAACCAATGAAATATTCCAAATGTCATTGAATAAAAATTGCGAAGAATACCAAAAAGCCAATCACGTGCCAATACATGTTAATATTTTGGTTTAAAGTGTCATAAACAATCTAATTAAATGCTACCATGTGTTATTTTATATTAAGACAATTTGGCTAATCAAATGGCAATGTACACGTGTGCCTCTTTGAGAACTCCCTCCATTTAAATTATGAAACATGTCATCAATCATGGTCAATCATATGTCATCAAACCTTCTCAAAATTCCTATAAATAGAGACTCCCATCAATCTTATAGGATGACATTCATAAGTCTCAAAACTCTGCTAAAATCAAGCTCTAAAGCTTGTAAGAACTTCAAGGATTTCAACTATTGAAGGTCTGTCAAATTCCAACTCCAATGCCACAAAGAACTTCTACATCAAAATCTTTGAATACCAAGAACATTAATCCCTCCAAGCCTTAAAGTTCTACTAAAATCAAGTTCTAAAGCCTCCGCAAGAATTTCAAGTTTTGAAACTCTATCAGATCAAGCTCCAAAGCCCTGAAGAACTTCTACATCTAGATATTCGAATTTGATGGACATTCATCCAAATCATCCTTCCAACTATCAAAGTTCTACTGGAGTCAACTCAAAGCCTCTAGAGACTTCAAGAACTCTATTCCACCAAAGTTTTATTGGAATTAAGCTTTAATGCCTTCAAAAAATTCCACCACAAATCTTCAAAGACAACGAACATTCAAATTACATGAAGAATGAGAAATCTCTAACAAGCGCACAACAAGAGATTCATTGCAGTTCCATTCCAAAGGAGAAGATAGAGAAGAGAATTGACCTTATTGGCTATAATGATAGTGATTGAGCTAGAGACATGGATGATAAAAAAAGATTACTAGTGGTTTTGTATTCTATTTGGGTGATATTGCATTTACATCGACTTCTAAGAAGTAAAGCTGAGTACGTTGCTGCTACCTCTGGTGTTTGTCATGCAATTTGGCTTAGAAGTTTGTTGAAGGAGTTGCAAAAGCTACAAGAAAAAGCTACAAAGATATTTGTAAACAATAAATCAACACCAACTCTTGCAAAGAATCTAGCCTTTCACTACCAAAGCAAGCACATCAATACAAGGTATCATTTTACTCGAGAATTTATTGCTAGAAAGGAAGTTCAACTTGAATTCATGAAGTCACATGACCAGGTTGCAAATATCTTCACTAAGCCACTGAAGTATGACACCTTCTACAAGCTACAAGCCTTACTTGGAGTGATAATGAAAACAAGCCTAAGGAGGGACGTTAGAGATTAAACTTGTTTTTAATTAAAATTTCATTAATAATTGTGAGTTTAATAAGTTAAATAAATTGCAACAAATGCATGTGGGGGGTTTCTTGAAGTTTTTTCTGGGATTTTATAAATATAAAAGTTTAGAAAATAAATGTAGTCGGAATTAAGAGGATAGATGGTATAGTATATATAACCGATGCATCAGAAAATTTCAAAGCAAGAGTGAAAGAAGAGAAATACAAGTGTTAAAGAGTTCTCTTACACTTCCCTCTCTACACTCTCTTTGTGTGTGATTTGCGATTGAGTTACTTTCTTTGAGTAGCGTGAGTGTTTGGGAGTGCAAGTGAGAAAAGGGCCATTAATTATTCCAGAGTAATCCAGTGTCCACTTCTCAAATGTAGTCAACAAAGTCATAGCAACCACCATGCAGAGAGTTCTCCTTTAGCCAGATTTTGTTCTATTTATGGGTATGTGAGCAGTTTCAACAAGGAATGGTTAACTGATTCCTGAAATAGGATCGTGTAAGTGACTTAGACACTCGACATGCAAGAACTTTTTATAAATCTGACGTATTGTCTTATTTCCAGAGCAACATTCATTAGCTGCATGATCCGTTTGGTTTACACAAACTTCTCACAAATGGAGACCCACCCTTACCAAGATCAGCACCATTCTGTCCACAACCTTCATTCAAGTAGAAACTGCCTGGTATTTCTAACCCCCTGCATATGTGAATCTCGTGCATAACCTTTGTGCAAAGTTGATTTAGCCTCATTTCTAAGGAATTAGCAGGCATTCTAACCATGTCTAAAGGGAAATTTTAATAATAGTCATAAAAGCCCTCAACTTTTGTTTATTGGGTAAGGAAAAGAGAAATTTAAAGGAAAAAAAGTTTCAGAAGAGTGGCAGTCCTGTTTATAAAAGAATGCTGGGCATCTTCAATAATCCATTCAACGTGTGAAGCATAAAATGCACTTTGTGTTAGCCAAGCGATAAACATATCTGCATTAATATTGTTATTTACCTCGAAAATATAAGACATGCAAAAGGCTAATATGCTCCTGTAGGCATGTGCTTCATCTTGCATGTTCATAGGGGCACGAATGCCTCCACAACGACTGTGGCCAATGACTTAAATGTTCACAACCTGCAAAAGAAATTATTCTTTCACCATTTAAATAAAAAAAAAAAAGCGCAAACCCCCCTCAAGATTTGTTGCCGAATAGCTGCCCATACTGTTTTATATTTTAGATGCTAAACGTAGAATTATCAAGTCATTGAATTTAATTCTTTAACTTTTCAAGAAACTTATCGTTTAGGAAATTGACATATTGGTATGGTTATGATTTGATAAATACTTTATGTTTAAATTCAGATTCTTAAACTATTTCTAATAAATTTTCGAAGGAGAGATATACTTTCATTTCTGAAACTTGTTTTCCAAAACACAATTTCATTCTATTACTCGAATTTATACTTTATAGTTTTTGTAGGACTTTGGATTGTACTTCTCCATAATCATTATTTGGCCCTGGCACCCTATTTTTATGATGACATTTTATTTCCAAGTGCTTAGCGAATTGTTATGTCACCTTGGCCACCATCAATAAAACAACATACATGAAACGGCATCTAGGATACATAAGTTATGAAACAAATTAAGAAGCCTATGTACTAGAATTCTAGTCACAAAATACATACCTCAAGAGAATTTACAGCAAATTCTAATGCCACTTTTATTTCTGAGGGTCCACCCTGCAAAAGCAAAGAAGGAAAAAAAAGGAAGGGTAGAAAACAAGAAATATTTCGTGGCCTCAATTTTGTCTACTGAGAAGTAGACATTCAAAATAAATGAAATGCAATGTGATATGCACCTCAAATGGGGGAACCAAATTAGCTACCTTTCGGACCATGAATGCTTCTCCTGGTTGAAACCCCAGGATGACTGATCAGGGGCAAACCCTTGAGTCTGCACAAGCAATTATCATGAACTGTACTGGAACTCAGTTTTAATAGGATGTATATCTATTCTGATTTTCAGAAATAAATTGAGCAAAAAAGCCATAGCTTATCCATCCAAGATGTTCTCAACATTTGTCAAATAATAAAACCCCAAAGCCACAGACACCCCCCACCCAAAAAAGAGTCTAAAGAATTTCATAGTTCACATGGAATCAGAGATGTTGCAATTGTGCCCTAATCTTTATGTAATGTCATTATTTCCAAGAGGTGTTAATAACCTTTCTCATTCCCAAGTACTAAGAACTAGTGAAAACCCTTCATGGATCAAGTTTTTATTTCTATTTTTAGTGATTTGAATTCAATTTTCTATGTCCCAAAAGTGAGGGGAAAAAAATCCCATTTTTCTCTATTTCACGAAGAACTCTAAAAAAAGGGACTTAAAAAAGTCATTGACATTTGATTTATAAGTCTTAGCTAGCCCTAACATGTTAAACAAAAATTTTGATGAGTTTACTTCATAGTGAATACCAAACTACATACATATGATGCAGGTTTGATATGTAAGCATATAATTTAAAATGTAGCTATATTAATTTACTTTCATTTTTTTTCATAATCATACATACATATATATATATATATAGATAGATAGAGAGAGAGAGAGAGAGAGAGAGAGAGAGCCAAGAGAACTACTAGTGAAAATGGCTGAAATTTGTGAAGTACAAGTCTTGAATTTTCCTTGGCGGTGATGGTTAAGATAATACATGCATTTTATAGGTCAAGGAAGACTATGAAATAAAAGAACAATTTACCCTAGAAAAATTCAATAAAAAGAAATAATAAAAGCACAGTGGGATCATATTATATTATGATTTATGATATCATTTTTCCCAATTTGTAGCAAGAATCTGTATTCCAAAATTATAGGAAGCACACAAGTCTTATTTGATGGAGCAAGATTTACTTGAAAGTATACATTAACAAATTTAGACCTTAAACCAAGCGTACTCAAAAGCCCCATTCTTGATAAAGAAATGTGAAGGCGGACATGTAATACTTCAAAGGCAATCACAGATAGATAGACAAAACTATTGCAGAATTTTGATTCAATTTCATGCCCTGAATTGTCATCAAGAACTCGAACTATGCAACTTAAGGAACGGAGCAAGCCCTACAAACATAAGCACAATTGTCAAAGTATAAATATATATGTTGTTTAAGGATTACCATATCATCGATATTGGAAGAAATTACTGGAATTACTAATACTTTTGCTGCTCTTCAAGCATCTGAGTTCCAGTTCATCTTATGCAAAGCAACCTTTCCCATCACCTTCTACTTTATTTTCCATTGAAACAAATTTGATTTATCCATAAACATGATTTAGCATCCAAAATTTACCACATACATACTCTCTTTGAATCAACCGATGGAAATAAATTGGTCTTACAAAAACTTGATTACAACTTTGAGCTAGGATTTATATTTACTTCAACATGGCTTTTTTTTTTCTTTTGTATTTGAGAAAAGGGAATCCGTGTATGCTTCTTCATCTTCACTAAACTTCAAATTCATTTAGGGAAAGGTAGCCTGCAAGACATAGAAACATGCACTAAGGCAAATGGTTTCTCTATAGTAGCAGCATGCATTTCTTGGCATGCAGCCAATGATGAGATTTTTTTTTTACAAGATAGAAATTCTACTTTAGTCAATCTAAGTATATATGTGTGTGAAGCTCTCTTCTAGAGACTTGAACACCGGCTCTTTCCCTCCACACCTCACAAACACTTACAATTGTGAAGTGACCATTGCACCAAGATAATGCAGTGGTGTCAATGGTAATAGTTAAGTTGCTAAACAAACTGACAAATTGTTTAATGATGAGTTGAAAGTGACATCACCTTCTGGTTGCAACCATTAATTTCACCACCAAATTTATCTTTCAATACCAGATAAGCCCAGATTTACTTTAAAATGGATTTAAGAATATATTGTTAGAAGTTTAACTTGTTTTTGATTAACCTTTCATAAATAAGTGGGAGTTTCATAAGTTAAATGTAGTGGGAGGTTTATTGAAGTTATGTGTGGGATTTATGAATGTAAGAGTTAGAAAAATAAATGTAGTGGGAGTTAGAGGTTGGATGGTGTACTATATAAACCTATTCGTCCGTCAAGTTCTATGCAAGAGTTGAGAGAAATACAAAACATTGAAGTGTTCTAACTCTTCCCTCTCCACTCTCTCCCCTTTATTTAATTTGTGAGTGTGAGTCTCTTCTATACACTAAGTAGTGTGTGTGTGTTTGTGAGAGTAAGAGAGGAAAGACCCATCAATATTTTTGTTTTATTTCCAACAAAGTGGTATTAGAGCCAATTGGTTCGTGGTGAGAATGGCCATTGCCAATGGGATGGTGTTGTTCCAATTTCCTCGACTTACCAAACAAAACTTTGAAAATTGGAGTATCCGAATGAAGGCGTTGCTTGGATCCCAAGATGCATGGGAGATTGTGGAGAAAGGTTATGTGGAGTCACAAGATGAAGAATCTTTGACTCTAAAATAAAAGGAAGCCTTGCAAAAGGCTCGGAAGAAAGAACAACAAGCTCTTACGTTGATTTATCAATGTTTGGATGAAATCATGTTTGAGAAAGTTGCAAATGCAACTTCATCTAAGCAAGCATAGGAAATTCTTTAAAACTCTCTAACAGGAGTTGATAAAGTGAAGAAAGTTCTCCTTCAAACATTGAGAGGTGAGCCTGAAGGTTTGCACATGAAAGAATCTAAGTGCCCATTTGGTAAGAGATTTCTAGTAACATTGTTTGTATTTTTTGGAAAAATATGTGGGTGAAAAAGTGTGAAAATATGTATAATGCTGTTTAAACACTAAAAACTGTTGTTTTAACAATGGTAACAAACGGGTCCTGAATCTATCTCAGATTATTTTTCAAGGGTGTTGGCAATTATAAATCAATTGAAGAGATATGGTGGGAACTTAGATGATGTCTGTGTGGTAGAAAAATTCCTACGGTCATTAACTTCTAAGTTTGACTATATCATTGTGGTGATTAAGGAACCAAAAGACTTGGAGTCAATGACCATTAACCAGCTCATGGGATCATTACGAGCCCATGAAGAAAGGCTCAATAAGAAGAAGCAAGAACCTTTGGAGAAAGTCCTACAAGCAAAGCTCACCTAGAATGAGAAAGGGTGGCGTGAAAGTAGCCAAAGAGGCCGAGGACTGAACGTGGTAGACAGGGAGGATTTGGAGGAAGAAATGGTCAAAACTCTCCCAATTATGAAGAGAGGGGTCAAAGTTCACAATCCACAAGAGATCATGGAAGATGAAGTTTCTCAAGACCATATAGAAGAAGGTATGATAAGTCTAACATTAAATGTTATAATTGTAAAAAATATGGACATTATACTTGTGAATGTAAAAATGCCGCTGACATTGTTGAGGAGAAAGCTAACTATATTGAAGATAAGAATGAAGAAGTGGAGCCGACTTTATTGTTGGCATACAAAGAAGAAAATGGTGCGTGGTATCTTGACTCTGGTGCTAGTAACCATATGTGTGGGAATAAAATTATGTTTATGGAGATTGATGAATCGATGGTCGAGAATGTTACCTTTGGTGACTCATCCAAAGTTTCAGTGAGGAGGATAGGTAAAATTCTTATCTGTTTAAAGAATGAGGATCATCAATTTGTTTTTTATGTATATTATGTGCCTAGCATGAAAACTAATATTTTGATTATGGGACAACTCCTTGAGAAAAACTATGATATCCAGTTGAAAGATTGTAGTTGCTTAATAAGGGATCATAAAAATAATGTGATAGCTAATGTGCCTATGACAAGAAATAGAATGTCCTTGTTAAATATTCAACATGACGTTATTAGATGTCTGAAGGCTTGTTTTAAAGATTCTTCTTGGCTTTGGCATCTAAGATTTGGGCACTTAAACTTTGGAGGACTATAGTTGTTGGAAAAGACGATGATGGTGAGAGGCTTGCCATTGAGTATCCTAACCAGCTTTGTGAAGGATGTCTCCTTGGCAAGCAATCAAGGAAGAGCTTTCCAAAAGATGCTAGTACAAGAGCAACCAAGTCATTGCAACTTGTTCATACTGATGTGTGCGGACCTATCAAGCCATCATCTTGGTAAAAGTAACTATTTTCTTCTCTTTATTGATGATTTTAGTAGATAAACGTGGGTTTATTTTTTGAAGCAGAAATCTAAAGCATTTGGTGCATATGGGATTCAAAGATATGTCCATATTATACTTGTGAAGCAAATGGGATTCGCTACCCTCTAACAGTTCCAAGGTCACCACAACAGAATGGTGTAGCAAAAAGAAAGAATCGTTCAATTCCTAATATGGCCAAAAGCATGTAGAGGAGCAAGAAAATGCCTAAAGAATTTTGGGCTGAAGCTATAGATTGTACAATCTATTTGTCCAATCGTTGCCCCATAAGAAGTGTACAAGAAAAAACCCCAACAAGCTTGGAGTAGGAAGAAGCCTACAGTTTCCCATCTTCGTGTGTTTGGGAGCATTTCATATGCACATGTACCAGATTAAGAAAGATCCAAGCTAGATGATAAAAGGAAGAAGTATGTGTACATTGGCTATGATCCAAGCTTTAAGGGCTATAAGCTCTATAATCTGAGCACTGGAAAAGTCATTGTTAGTTAAGATGTGGAATTCAATGAATAAGGCACATGAGATTAGAGCACCCAAGAAGAAGAGAAGTATGATTTCTTTCCTCTATTTGAAGAGGAAGATCAAGGGAATGAAGTTCACGAAGAGCCTATCACTCCACCTCCATCACCAGCAGCATCATCTTCCACTCATGAAAGTCCATCATCATCGTCATTACTAGAAGGAAGTTCTAGTGAAAGACCAAGAAAAATGAGAAGTCTCCAGGATCTTTATGATTCAACAAAGATTACAGATGGTGTAACCCTTTTTTATCTATTTGCTAATTGTGAACCTACAGGATTTGAAGAAGCGGTGTGAGACAAAAAATGGAGAGATGCTACGGACGAAGAGATCAAGGCAATAAAGAAGAATGATACATGGGAGCTTGCAACTCTTCCAACTGGAAAGAAGACAACTGGTGTAAAATGGATGTACAAGTTGAAGAAGAATGCAAAGTAGAGGTAGAGAGATACAAAGCAAGATTGGTGGTGAAAGGTTGTAGTCAACGACAAGGTATTGATTATGATGAGGTATTTGCCCCAGTTGCTCGTTTGGAAACTATACGATTGCTAATTTCTTTAGTAGCTTAGAATCAATGGAGAATTTTCCAAATGGATGTAAAATCCACATTTTTTGAATGACTACCTAGAGGAAGAACTTTATGTTGAGCAGCCTATTGGCTATGTTGTAGAGGGGCAGGAAGATAAAGTTTTGAAGTTAAAGAAAGCTCTATATGGCTTGAAACAGGCACCAAGAGCTTGGAATAGTAGAATTGAAAAATATTTCCAAGTTAATGGGTTTTCTAAATGCCCCTGTGAACAAGCGCTTTATTGTAAGGTGCCTAAAAATGGAGACATCTTAATTGTTTGTTTGTATGTCGATGATTTGATTTTACAGGCAACAATCCAAGTATGTTTGAAGACTTCAAGAAAGCAATGACTAGGGAGTTTGAAATGACAGATATTGGACTTATGGCCTATTATCTAGGCATTGAAGTGAAGCAAATGGAGGATGGGATTTTTATTTCCCAAGAAGGTTATGCAGAGGATATTCTCAAGAAGTTTGAGATGTTAAATTTCAATCTAGTTAGCACCTGTGGAGTGAAGTTATCAAAGCATGACGATGAAGAGAAGGTTAATCCAACATTCTTCAAGAGTTTGGTTGGAAGTCTCAGGTATCTAACATGCACAAGACCAAACATTCTTTTTGGCGTTGTACTAGTTAATCGTTACATGGAAGCACCGACGATGACTCATTTGAAGACTGCCAAGAGAATTTTTCGCTATTTAAAAGGTAAACTAGATTATGGACTATTGTATTCACCCTCTAAAGATTTTAAACTTGTTGGCTATAGTGATAGTGATTGGGCTGGAGACACTAATTATAGAAAGAATACTACTAGTTTTGTGTTCTATATTTTTGATACTGCATTTATGTGGACGTCCAAGAAGCAGCCAATCATGACGCTATCCACTTGTGAAGTTGAGTACGTCGTTGCTACCCCTAGTGTTTGTCATGCAATTTGGCTTAGAAATTTGTTAGGGTTGCAGATGTTGTAAGATGAAGCTACGAAGATATGTGGGCAATAAGCCAACACTAGCTCTTGCAAAGAATCCAGTCTTTCATGACCGAAGCAAACACATCGACCAAAGGTCTCATCTTATTCGAGAATGTATTGCAAGAAAGGAAGTTCATCTTGAGTTTGTGAAGTCACATGATCAGGTTACAAATATACTCACTAAACCACTCAAGTATGACACATTCAACAAGCTACGAGCCTTACTTGGAGTAATCAAGAAAACAAGTTTAAGGGGGAATGTTCGAAGTTAAACTTCTTTTTAATTAACCTTTCATAAATAAGTGGAAGTTTCATAAGTGAAATGCAGTGGGAGGTTTATTGAAGTTATGTGTGGGATTTATGAATATAAGAGTCAAAAAAATAAATGTAGTGGGAGTTAGAGGTTGGATGGTGTACTATATAAACCTATTCATCCGTCAAGTTCTATGCAAGAGTTGAAGAGAAATACAAAATATTAAAGTGTTCTAACTCTTCCCTCTCCATTCTCTCTCTCTTTATTCAATTGTGAGTGAGTCTCTTCTATACACTAAGTAGTGTGTGAGTGTTTGTGAGAGTAAGAGAGGAAAGGCCAATCAATATTTTTGTTTTATATCCAACATATAGTACGTTAGTACTTATTGTAATGCTAAATCCAGAGAAATAATTAAACCTCAGGACAGGTTTCTCAGTTTGGTCAAGTCCCTCTATTGAACCACAACTACATGCTTTAGTAAATATAAGGCCCTAAAAAAAAGAAAGAGAAGAAGAGAAAACAATTGAAATCAATGGAATTTTACAAACTTACCCCAACTTGAGAGAAGTGTCTGAACTGTCATTGTCTTGAGGAGGATCAGATGAGTTACAAATATTGCTGATTGACTCAGATGACTGACCTTGTTCAAGTACATGTGTTTGAGTGCTAAACATATTCTCCATCTGTGGAAGAGACATTTTTTATGACTGAAATAGAAAGGGCAAAAAATAGAAAACAAAATAACGAAAAAAGAAAGAGAGAGACCTATTACCTGTTTTAATCGTTGGTTTTCTGCCATCAGTTGGGCTCCCTGCATTAAAAAAATAAGATGCACAGAAAATTATTAAAACATCTTAGCCTTAAACACAAAATACAATATAGTATGTTATATGTACCAAACTTCTTATAAAGGTCCATCAAAAGAAATTGATACCCTTTTATGGGGCAATCAAAATTGTTTTAAGTCAGGTTATATAGGATAAACAATTTAACATTCAGTTTCGAAATTATGAGGACAATAGTTTCAACTAAACGTTCAGTGGTGGTTGCTTGCCATGAGAATTCCTTTCTCTACGCAGTGCACATACAAAGACCTTGGCAGAAGGCTGAAAAAGTGTTACAAATCCAAGACTTCTCAGCTATATTTTTTATGAAATGTACCAACTTGCATCAACACTATTCATTTTGGATGATAAAATAGTTTGTTCTACAACTAACTCATAATTTAAAACTATTTACTCACATTTACTAACAATATGGATTTAGTGCAGAAGCTCATATTATATTATTGTAGTCCTAACACAGTCCTAACTATATTAATGTATTCCTAGGGTTAACATAGAGTTAGTCTACTACTAATTCCCTTCAATAAATACATTGTAATACACGTAATTCAATGGTAAAGACGTAGGTAAGACTTTCTATGCTAATGTAGGCCTCTAAGATCAAACCACTTTAATTTCTTGTGTTCCTCTGCCAAAAAATAATAATAATAAAATAAAATCCTTGTGTTCTTTCTCTCTTACCTTCTCTGTCTCTTTCTTTCCACCTACTATTTTAATATTTTACCATGATAACATTGATTATGGAGCAGCTCTTCACTAAAGCAAAGATATTTTTCGTTGAAACTATATGACCTTTTGCTTAAGGGCACTGATATATTCCTGAAACTCATTCCCAATGTTATAATAATTCTATGAAATGTCTTGCACAAATTTAAAGTTTGGAACATTACCTTTCGCTTAAGGACAGTGATCTCTTCCAGAAATCTTTCACCCTGAAAGACAAAAAGGTTTCTGATATTAAGAGAATATACATAAATTTCAACACTCCACAAGAATTACAGCAAACAGAGATAACACAGAGACAAGCCTTTGTTTCTAGAACACGGCTCAGGCCTACTTCAAGCACTTTCTCTAGTTTCTGTAATTCTTCTATATCCATTCCATTGAGCTCTTCTCCCTTAATCTTCCTGTTAGGTGTACACATTTCTCAACGTTAATTTAGTGTGGTATGTGCATGTCTTTACAGTAACAAGTTGATAGCAAGGTAGTTGCATACCTCAGTTCACGTGTTTTCTCCTCAATTTCCATGCTCAACATGGTGTAGGAGGTACTGTTCTCAAGCTAACATAAAGAATTTCCGTTCATGAACACTTTTTTGTCATGTGATGTGAGCACTTTTAATATATCAATTGTTCTAAAATATGTACACAATTCCGATCCAGCTTTCAATAAGAAAATTTAATGCTGCCCTAAATGTTAGGGTCATCATCTTGGAAGTGCCACAAGTAGTCTACGTGTTTCAAAAAAAATGTTCCTATCTTTTCTTTTGGTGGTAAAATTTGAATAAAATGTAAGTTTCAAAATTTTTATGAAATTTTAATGAGAATGGATTAAGAAATAATCTAGATAATTTTTGCTTATGACAATGATAAAATTTTACTGCATCATTATTAAATTGAAACAATTGGAATACAAAGATGGATAAATGGAAATACACGTAAAGATAAGTTTCAAAATGGGATAATCCGCTTAAAGTTAGGAGCGGCCCTATTGATGAAAAGACAAGGGAGGGTGACTTGAGATTTGGTCATGTTCAAATGAGAGCGATTAATTCACCAGCATAAAAGAGGAAGTTAATTTAAGTTAAGGTAATGGAAAAACGGTAGATGAAAACCAAGAATAACATTGGTACAATTAGTTAAAAAGGACTAGTAATGTAAGTAAGTAATAGACACTACATATTCAGATGGAATAGAATGAGGGAAAAACACGTGGCAAACCCTAATATATTGTTAAGGATCCATAATTGACCGCAAAAAATTTGGGACTAAAGATTTGTTGTTGTTGTATGGTAGTTTTAAGATATGGCTATGGCCTATGCCACTTTTTGGTCAAATTCTTTCATTTAGGCATTTGTTAGTCATTAATTTTTGTTGTTTATGATCATTATTATTTCTTTTTTATATAACTTGTAATTTAAAATTCAGAATAAGATCTCTATTTTGGGACGTTTCCTAGAGTTTGTAAGATTTTATTTATAATTTTAACTTTTTTGGAAATTTTTAATATTTCTAGCCTAGTTTTTTGCTTGAAACCAATTAGGGTATTTTAGGGTCTACTTGCCTATTTATATGCAACCATCAAGGTAATTCAAAATTTCATCAATAAAATTTCTATGGTTTTTTTCAATTTTTTTTTTTTTTTTTCTAGCGGACTTCAAATTTATCCTTGGGAATTAAAGGAACTTCTTGTAGATTCAAAAAAGATTATATTGAGAAACTGTTCTGTTTCTTATGACCTTTTACCTGCATTACTTATTCACCAACCAAAAAAGTTCAAAACATCAAACCTGCAACTCAAGAGACGGTTGGTCCATTTTTCCAAGATTCTCTGCGTGTAGATTATGTCTTTCAATTATCTGCTGCATACTTCATACAACAAAAGGATAGCCCATTCAATTATTTTTTCTCTCTCTCTCTCTAATTTTAATAAAATGAATATGAGGATGAACTTATAAACTAATATAATATACTACTATTTCTGACTCAAATCTAAGAAAAGGAAATTTGAGCTGGTGACCGAAGAATTATTTATCTCATCTTTGCATATCTGCTCTTGCATCCAGGCTAACCGCGTTCTCAATTAAAATGTGAACCACAAATGATATTGACACAAACTATACGCAAACTTCTAATTGCAAACCATAAAAAGTGAACATTTATATGAACCCACAAACTATTTATATTGATTGACACAAGGGGTACATTAATTTCTTACTTATTTACAAACATGAAATAAAATTACTTAAACTTTTTTGATTTGGTTCTTGCTATTGCATTTAAGTGTTACAACAATTAAAAATTACAGCTTGCAGGTAAAAACCCATAGAAGAATAAAATCTAAATCCATAAGGAAGAGCTTTGCACTATTACAGCAATGAAAAAAGTATGCAGA
The DNA here is from genome assembly GCA_030445155.1 of Quercus variabilis. Classification (NCBI taxonomy): domain Eukaryota; kingdom Viridiplantae; phylum Streptophyta; class Magnoliopsida; order Fagales; family Fagaceae; genus Quercus; species Quercus variabilis. The sequence continues at coordinate 23,505,370 of CP129455.1, read as the reverse complement.
AAGTGTTAGCTTGTACAATCTCCATTTTGTTTGATATGGTTACAGAATCGATATGAATGATAATAAATAACATATTGTAGCATTTTAATATTATGTAATGAAGACATTGACCACTATCTATTTGAGTGTTTTAACAAAGGCAAGTATAATACGCCGAATAAAAATTCCCTACAAGAATTACTAAAAATATAAAGAAGATAGTGTGTCAAAATTATTTCAAAAATATTATAGTTGAAAAAAAGGGTAGTATTAGTTGCGCAAGGAGTAATGTAATAGAATTAGTGTGATACTAATACCCCGGATTATCTAGATTGGATTGGTTAGTGTGTTTTGTACGGACGCACGTTGAATTTAATATTGGATGTTTATTAGCTCTATCTTCTTCTTCTTCTTCTTCTTCTTCTTCTTTATACACAAGATAGAAATTCTATTCTAGCCTAATCTAAGTATATATGTGTGTGAAACTCCCTTTTGCAGACTTAAATCCTGACCCTTACTCTCCACAACCCACAAGCACTTATACTAATGGAGTGACCATCGCACCAAGAGTGCGCAGTGGTTTAACTCTATCTTAATTATATAATCAATTACAAGAAACATTAATTATAACTTGACTAGTTTTTTTTTTTTTTTAGTATAGAGCATATGTGACTAGAGGTCTCTTCGAGTTGTAACAAATGATATCAAAGCCAACCTAGTAATGCCATGTAGCTTAACGAGACTACATACATTGCAACAAGACTCTAATAAGGACATTAAGAATTTGGATGGGAGAAATTGTGATATGCCAGATTATGTGATTTGGATTGGATGAGTGTTGCATCAAGATACATTGACTGATTGGATGTGCCAATTTGAGATGAATTTGAGATGCGTCAAATTTGGGGATTGTACAATGCTTAGCAAGGCTGATGCTAAGCTTGCTCAAAGTGATCGACAAAAAGGTTGTGTTGGTCGACAATTGGTGATGTTCAAAGGTGAAAGCTCTAAGAGTGGAGAAGGTAGCTCAAAACCTAAAATTTATTCCAAATATCAACCTAAGATAGCTCTAAAAGGTTGTGCTGGTGAACAAACGAGTCGAGATGGTTGTCAATCTTCTTGTTTTTAGGTGTGGGCAAATTGGTTATCTTGCAAACCAATTTCCAAAGAAAATGGTATATGCGTATGTGACTTTTGGACGAAGATAATGGGGGTGATGCAATGTGAGGAGATTGAATTGAATAAGGTGAATATTAGGTGATCCATCGAACATTTGTAATTCCTAAAATGACTCAAACAAGGATTGACTTAGTCATAGCATCTTCAAATGCACATGCAACTCCCAAGGAAAGGTGTGTTCCATTATCATTAATGGAAAAATTTGCGAGAAAATCGTTGCACAAGAAATGGTGGACATGATTTAAGTTGAATATGGAACCCTATCTTAAAGCCTTAATGAAAAGCATGGTTGAAGAAAGGTAAAGAGGTATAGGTAACTAGAAGATATCCTGTTTATGTTGAAATGGGAAAGAATTATAAAGATTAAGTTTGGTGTGAAATTAACCATCCCCATGGATGTTAGTCATTCCTTTTTTGGGTGTGGCTTTGGCAATATGATATCCATATGACGGCCATAGAAATACATATACATTTAAAATTAGAAAGTTGAAAAAAATAAAATAAAAAATAAAAAGCTCCTACATCTTCCAAAGATGAGAGTGATTTTCTAACTTTGTCCAATTGTTATATAAGGTAAAAATACTAGGGTGGTGTACATATTGGTGGCTAAAGAAAAAAGGAAGCTTGTTAGTGTACTGATAACCTAGCTAACAAAGTGCACTATTTAATGAATATGAAGGAGCGTGAAGAATTGAATATGCAAGTCATGGAGATTTTGAAGAAGGAACATTTTAGAGAAAACATGATTCCTTATGTAGTATCAACCTTACTCATGCCAAAGGAGGATGGCACTTGATGGATGCGTGTTGATGACCGCACCAGTAACCAAATTATTATCAAATATCAGTGTCATATTTTAAGAATTGATGGCATGTTGTAAAAATTGTAAGGTTATGCCGGGAGAGAGTGTAACAACTCAGTGTAAGGCGGTGCTACTAGATATTTGTATGAGAAACTAGAAAAGAAGGGGAATTAGACCCAAAAAATAAGAATACAAGTAATAGGTGGTAGGGTTTGAAGGGGAAGAAACAAGATTTGTTTAAAAATAAAATTATCATAGATAGCACGTGGAATTTAGATGAAAATGTTGATAAGATGTAGAATGAAATGACTAATGTTATTAATAAAGTGGCTAAAGACTGACTTGGAAAATCTATAGGATATGGGCGACCGAACAAGGAGACTTGGCGGGGGAATAAGGAGGCTCAAGCAATAAAAGAGAGAGAAATATAGAAACCTACCTAGATGTTGAGTCAATGATGCTCATGAAATTTAAAAGTGGCGAAGAGGGAAGCAAAAAGGGTTGTTCAAGAGGCTAAATGTAAAATTTTATAGCAAATTGGGGACAAAGGAGGGAGAAGAATATTTATAAACTTACTAAGACAATAAGAAATGAAAACATGACTTGAATGCTATTTGATGCAATAAAGATGAAGATCAAAGAGTGTTGGTAAAAAAAAGTTACCTCAAAAGAAAGATGTAAAGGTTATTTAGATAAACTTTCTAATGTTAACAATATAAAAGATTGGAGCAAATTAAATAACCCAGCGGAGGATAGACACTATAGATTTTTTCAAAGAATTAGGATGACCTAGGTAAAGGACACATTAAGGATGATGAAAATAGGAAAAACAGTGGGACTGGATGAAATTTCCATTGGAGTTTGGGAATGCTTGGGCGGTGTGGATGTATGCTGGTAGACACAACTTTTCCATAAGATCTTAAGCGTCAATTGTTAACAAGGCAGCTTGACCATCTATTCCTTCAGTGTCCTTTTAATATGGATCTATGGTCTATGGTTTTGGGTCTATTTGGAGTAACTTGGGTTATGTCGCACACCATTTTAGGGCTGTTAGGGTGTTGGCAAGGCAACTTTGGTCGTCATCGAAATGGTTACATTTGGTCCATCATTCCTCATTGCTTAATGTGGTGTCTTTGGAGGGAGAGAAATAGTAGATGTTTTGAAGATATTGAGAGATCTATTCCGGACATCAAGCTACTCTTTTTTAAAACTTTAAGGGATTGGTTGTTTGCTTTGCAAAAACAATCATTCCCTTCTTTTATTGATTTCCTTAACTCTTGCAATTTTTGTATTTGATTTCTTTTCCCTTGTTCACTCCCTGTGTATTAGGGTGTTCCTTTTTTTTTTTTTTTTTTTTTTACCAATATAACTTATTACTTATCAAAAAAAAAAGTGTCAATTGTTAACAAAATGACTAGTGATTGGAGAACTAATTTAATACTAGTGTGTAAACAAGTTAAAGCATCACAAGTGAGTTTATTATCACTAACGTTTAAGTCAAGAATCAATATTAAATCCATATTTCTTTAGACTAGTGATGGATGAGTTAACTAAATGGAATAATGAGGAAGTCCCTTGATTTCTACTTTATTATATAATTTTAATAGATGAAATTAGAAGGGGAGTAATGCCAAGTAAGAAATTTAGCAAGACACTCTAGAATCCAAAGGCTTTAAGATTAAATAGGACTAAAATAGAGTACATGGAATATAATTTTAGCAAAAGTAGAAATAAGGATGAAGGGGTGGTAAATTCAATAGTCAAGTGATATTAAATAGAAGAAGCCTTTGATATTTGAATCAGTAATTCATAAAGATAGATAGATTGAAGAGGATGTGAATTATAAAATAAAAGTTGATGAAATGGAGAAGTGCATCAAAAGTATTGTGTGATCATATAATATATATCAAGTTAAAGAGAAAATTTTATAAGACTGCTATAAGACCAACTATGCTCTATGATATTGAATGTGAAGCTGTTAAGAAGCAACATATTCATAAAATAAGTGCAACTTAAATGAGATGTTAAGATGGATAAGTGAAAATACCAACAAAGAAAACTGATAGTATTAGAAATGAGGAAATTCGATTTAAGGTAGTGGTGGCCCCTATTGATGAAAAATGATGAGAAGAATCACTTGAGATAGTTTGATCATGTTCAAAAGAAAGTGATTAATTCACCTATGAGAAAGAATGAATTTATTCAAATTTGAGGAAATTAAAAATGGGAGAGAAAGACTAAGTCACTAATTTTAACAAAAAATACAATTCTCCATACTTAGTTCATGCATTATATACAATTAATGTAATAGCTTATAACTTAAATGTAAGTACAAGGGGTTGGTCTAGTGATTCCTAGGATGTCATGAGATCCGTGAGATTCTAAGTTTAAAACTCCTAACCAGCATCTTTGGGTTAAATGTTTCAACTTATAACTTACATGTGTAACTTCATGGGATTGGTCTAGTGATTCTTATGACGTCTTGAGATCCATGAGGTTTTGAGTTTAAGACCCCTAACCAGCATCTTTGGGTTACCAACAAGAAATTCTGCCCTATAATAACTTGGCATGTATGGGATATAGAAACTATACACACTCAAGGAACAATCAGCTGCTCATAGATCTCCAGACATCCTCATTAGCCACCAAAAAAAAATGCTTATCACTCATTAGTTGCTAAGCAAGTTTTACAAATACTTCTGTCATGTGCATGGAACATCTTCTCTCGGAGTGCCTTCTAATTTCCTTCAATGTGGGTGACAAACTCAACTTGACTCTAGTGTAATCGAGTGTGCTAGGGTTTAACAAGATTCTTTTTTTCCCTTATCCCCTTTAGGTATAGTGATGATGTGGTCTATTAGAGTATAAGGAGTTTTCCTATGGTAATGATGCAGTAAATATTAGAAATGGCATTACTAAGGGTAGCACTAGACGCTTATTTTGAGGGAGATTAATGTTTCTACTCTAGGAGGCTCATTGGGAGGGAGATCAGTGTTTTTGATTTAGGAGACAGGTAGGGGGTGTTTGGTAATATTGTTCTAGTAACGTTGTTTGTATTTTTTGGGAATACTTGTGGGCGAAAAAGTGTGTGAAAATATGAGTAATGTTGTTTAAACACTGAAAACTACTGTTCTAGTTACACTACTGAACAACCCCATAATATGTATGCCACATGGACGAAGAAATATGCAAACAGCTAAAATAATGTCTCTTTTGGACAATCAGATTCTAAAACATAATTTGGAAGGTCTCTATTTTGCATTTACGACTATTGGACACATTTCCAAATTTTAATATTGCAAATTTATTATAATAATTTACTTCACCTATAAGACTAACTATACTCTATAGTTCTAAAATTAGGCTGCTAAAAAACAATATATTCAAAAAATGAGTATAATTGAAATGAGAATATTAATAAGGATATATGAAAATACAAGGAAACATAGGATTTGAAATGAAAAAACTTTTTTAAAGACAATGGTGGCCTCTATTGTTGAAAAGATAAGAGAGAGTCACTTGAGATAGTTGCATCATATTCAAAGAAAAACGATTAATGAACTGGTAAGAAAGAGTATGATACAAGTTGAGGAGATAAAAAAAGATATAGGAAACAAAAATAACATTAATAAAAGTAGTAAAAACAGAACATGTCACTTAAATAAGTAATGAAGATTATGACTTCAAATAAATAGTATTAAGGAAGAGAATATATGTTTTTAGCCCTAACTAGTTTATTAACTGACCCTAAAATTTTGTGAGTAAGGCTTAGCTAATGTTGTTGTTGTTGTCTGACACAAAAAATTTGAGAGTAAGGGTTAGCTATTGTTGTTGTTGTCGTCATAGTATTGCTTATATATTTCATACAGAGAAGAATAATTTGTTTCTTTCTTCTCAATCAAGAAAACTTGACAATCTCAATATAATAAATTGCACACCCTTTGAACTTTCGTCGTACACTAAAAATGCAAGGCTAATGATGTTGTTTGTAAGTAGAATAACAATACAACTAAGTTGAAATTAATACGTACATATGACTATAGAAGATAGTGAGAAGGGTTATTTAACGAGATCAGACCTATTGAGGAGGCCAATAATAAAGAAATTGCATAAATTAAGGATATTGATAAGACAACATTTTTTTTGGTGTTTAACGATAAAGATTTGTCTTTTAAAGCATGTACAGTCCACTTCGCATTTCCATCCTCATAAAGTTGCTCAAAGCTCTTTGTCTACTTCTTTTGAAGTTTCTTTACTGAAAATTGTTTATCAAAAGAGATTGGATGGTGAGGTTGGGCTTGTTACGTACCTAGTTTAAATTGATATATAATAACATCCCTCATTTTTGTGTTGGAATCTCCAGCATTAGGTTTTATATATACATAAACAAAAGTGTTCAAATTGGCATATGTTACTCTACATAAAAAATTATAATCCCAAACTTTGCTCCTAAGTTTGAGTCATATAATTTTGCTTGATATCTTATGAAGAAATCATTACAGAAATGTTGTGAATAGATTAGACAGGATAACAAAAGAGGATTCAAAGAGGTGGAAGTGCAAAAGCACAAAGACCATTAGGCATTAAAGGAAGAGTTGAGGCAGCTAATTGAGGATTTACACTAAGTAGATGCAACTCTAAAACTTTAAAAAAAAAAAAAAAAAAATGTTAGATTAGCAATATTACAAGACACAATAACCGGCTAGTAGAACTTCAAAACAAGTCCCCCCCCCCCCCCCCCCCCAAAAAAAAAAAAAAAAAACCTTCAAAATAAGCAGCAGCAACATACGTTAAACCCTTCTAGGTGATATTAAAGTCTCTCGTTTTTTTTGGCCAAAAGAATTCATACTTTTTTTTTCTTTTGGCAGTAACATCAGATTTTATAGTATTTTTTTTTCCTTTATTTGATGCTACATAGTACAATTTTTCAATCACTTCACTTTCTTTTTTCCAAAAGAATTCATATTTTTTCTTCTTTGGCAGTAACCATAAGATTTTATAGTATTTTTTTTTTCTTTATTTGATGTTACATGGTACAATTTTTCAATCACTTCTGATTTGTTCAGCCTTTTTCTTAGAATCTCACTATTTTGAGCAACTGGGTCTCTCATCTTCTCTCTCTCTCACCTTAGAAATGATAAAATCATAGTGAATGCATGAAAAAAATCGATCAAGGAATGGACAATGACATATTATTCTATAAATAGGAAAAGGGTTTTTCTATAAGTAGAAATATGTATGAGACAAGAGATTGAAACCTTGAGCTGGCGTACTCAAAGAGATTTCCAGTTGCAGAAAAGACCATGAGAGCAATATCAGCATCGCAGAGAGTTGATAGCTCAAAAGCTTTCTTAAAAAGCCCCCTCCTCCTCTTTGAGAAAGTCACCTGCCTTGCCGTCGTGTTGTCGATCTTCTTAATCTGAATTTTCTTCCTCGTCATTTTCCTTGATAACTGATCACACACCCTTTACATCAAACCAATTTATCAGTCTAAACTAGTATTATAGAAATAGAAACTCTCTTCTTCTTCTTCTTTTTTATATTAAATAGAAACTCTCTTTAAATAGAAAACTTTATGCAGAGAGGTAATATACAATCGAGAATATATAGTACGAAAATAAATGACTCAATGTTATGGGTTTCAGATGGTAAAGATAAAAATAAAATCTATTTATACTTGAACGGAATAATTAAGTATCAGATCAAAGATAGAGAATGGGGAATTAAGCTGGAATGTAAATCATGAACAAAATAACAAAAAAAAAAAAAAAGACAGAAAGCATTCATAAAAAAAAAAAAACAAAAACAAAAACAAAAAACAATAATTAGCCTGTAGGCCCTGTACACAAACGCAAACTCGAACACAATGTATCAGATTAAACTAGAAATAAACAAATAAAAAGATCTTATAAAAATATGAGAAATCAAATTGCACTTGCTCATCCAAAAAACGAAGGAAAAATAAAATAAAATCGAAGCAAACCTTCACACAAAATGTCGATTAATTTAGCAGATCTTCAACAAGTCTTGCAGTGATAATGGAGAGAGAGAGAGAGAGAGAGAGAGAGAGAGAGAGAAGGTTTGTACTGTGTAGAGAAAAGACAAAGGAAAAGAAGGGAAAGATGGGTTTTGTATAGAAGAAAAAAAAAAGCGGAACTTTGCCAAATTTAGCCAAGAATCTGAAACCAACCCACTTCAAAGAAGGAAAGTAAGCAGAACTGTAGATGCACTATGAGGTAAAAGAAGAGGAAGAAGAAGAAGAATAACAACAGTGAACCCTACGTATAAAAGTACTCCTAGTATATCCAAGCTAGCTGCTACAGCTCATTGAATTTGCAAATTATAACGGATGGTGGGAGATAAAGGGATTGACCAGATTTCCTATTTTCATGTAGTAATACCTCCTTTCTTTGTTTCAAGGTTGTTGTCGTTTTTAGTGCTCCTATTGAAATGTCTTACAGAACCAGATACGAAGCCACCAATGCTTTTAAGAGAGAGAAAGACTGAGACTAATGGAGTACTTTTCAGAGAGATACAATATGATCTAGTTTTTTGGTTTTTTTTTTTTTTTAGGGTCTCCTTTTTATGGGGGAACCATTATTGACTTTTATTCTAGTTCAAGAAAATTAAAAGATTCCTTTTATGGCCAAGTAAATGAGTTGTCTGCAATTTCAGAAATTGGTCATTCAAAGTTTTGTGAAAAATGGTACGGGGAATGTAATGAGTATCCGTGGCGTGGATGAGTGGCTTACATAATACGTACACAAAAATAACATATGAATAGATAATAAAGTGGATAGTTTCTGATAAAAAAATAAATTAAAGTGGATATATATTATTTTATATGGTGAGGATTGCTTTCCGTACAAATTGCCATGCCGCTTCACTGGAAAGAAATTATGACATATTTGTACGCTCGCACCCGTCATGTCTCCCACCCCCTCCAATTCTTGCCTGATTTTTATTAGAGCTATGCTAGATCAGGAAAGCGCATTCTCGTCACAGATTTTTTTAAAAAAATTAGGATTTAGCATTTAAAAAATTAATTTTATAATATATAATTCATCAAAACTTCTATTTTTTTTTTTTAACATTTCATTTAAATATTCTTTCTTTATCATTTTTGTTAGAAAATTTAGATCTAATTAATAGAATTAATAAATTTTAAATCCAAATTATTAATTAGAGTTATTATGAATAAAACTTGTTAAAACAAACAAACATTAATATTATGTTAAAATCATGCAGTGAAATAAAATAAATAAGACAATGTATGATGATCTAAAAAAACCAATGAAAAAACTAGTTTCACAGTAAAAAAAATTTAGGAAAAAACCTCCCGAAAAGCAATTCACTATAGTAAAGAGAAATTTAAAATCTTGTACAAAACCTTTGTCTCTAGACTCTACAATCCCTGTAGATGAACTTACAGCAGAAACTTTCTATCGTTTCAGAACCTCTAAACTTTTCAATATATAAACGTCACCCTTTTTGTACGGATCTCAATACGTGATTAACCAATGATGCACAACTTCCAGTACGTGACTAACTCACCAACTTGAAAAGGATTGTTGGTTGCAAAGTTGTTCACTTCATCAACAATGAAGATCAAGAAGTACTTGGTTACAAAACCTTAAGGCGCAAAGACGCAGTAGCTTCTTTCAGAGAGAATAAGGCATCGGTCATCTTTTTTCATATGTTCTCCTCGTATTCTCTTATTATGTGACGGCCTCTAAAATATGTCTAGGGTTATGAAAAAAGAAACCCTACACAAATACATAAGCATGGGCTGAAAATCAAATCTGAAAAACTGATTTTCGTAATTCTCGATAAATACCTCGATGGATAATATTTGTCGAACCTCATTAAACATTAACAGATAGCTATCTATCAAACAGCTATCGAGCTATTTGTCCACAGCTGCTGAGCTATCTGTTTAGTTTTAATGAACAGCTTCTATTTGCTTGTTTCTTTGTCCAATTTTCATAACTTTAATACTAAACTTGAACAACATGTTTCTTGAAGTATTAAACACATCCTAGATCTACCAAATTACAAGTAAAATACGTTTCGTCAAAGGATTAGTCAATTACATAAAGTAGTGACATTTGTTCCTAACATGTGAAATACATTTGTCCTAACAATTTTTTATTAATTTTTTATTCTTCATCTCTCTCCCTCATCTATCTCTCTCTTTCTCAACCCAACTATTCTTAGCATCACTAGCCACCACATCCACCCACCCATACCACAACCACCACACCCACCAACCAGATCCACTGCAACTACAAACAACAGCAAGAAAAAAAAAAAAACAAAAAACAAAAAACCACCTCCACATCCATCACACCCACATCCACCCACCATTGCTGCCACTAGCCACCAACCAAATCCACCGTAACCACACCTAAAAAAAAAAAAAAAAAAAATCCATATCCACCCATACCACAACCACCACATCCACCCATCATCGCCACCACCAACCACTAGCCAGATCCACCACAACCACAAACAACAGCAAAAAAGAACAAAAGAAACCTTACTGTGACCCACGACCACGACCTAGGAACACTGCACCGTGACTCAGGAACAATACCGTGACCATCGGACCATCAGTGAGAGAAAAAAAAAAACCATCTTCAGACCATCGAACCATCGCCGGACCATAGCCATCACCGAACCACAACCATCGGGGGAGAGAAGAGAGAAGAAAGAAGTGAGAGAGGAAAGAGAAGAGAGAAATGAGAGTTGGTGAGAATAAAAATAAAAAATTTACAATTTAGAATGTTAAAAATTTTAACATTTAGCATCTTTATTGTAGGTGTTTTTTTTTTTGGTGATTTGAGGTGTTAAAAGTACTAAAAAATAGCATTTATCAATTTTAGCACATTTGATGAGAATGCTCAAAAGCAGTAAAACTCTTGCCATATAGAGTTGCACAATTTGTGCCTATGGCACAAGTTGTGCTACATAACACCCATTTACCAATCACAACTCGCTCACACATAACACTCCTTTACCAATCACAACTCACCACGTAGGCAAGTTGTGTCACAAGTTGTGCCACTTTGTATAGCATAAGCATAACTCAATTAATTACTACTAATAATTATTGCTCTATTTTGAGGATTGCAATTTTATTTATAGCATTAATATTGGTGGTGTCAAACTATCATATTGCCAAATTTAACAACTAATATTAAAATGAAAATAAAAAAAATAGGGCTGCATTAGTGGAGCTAAAGGTGTAATTTTTGACTCTTGAGTTACAATGCACGGCCAATTGTTATACTAAAAAAATATTTTTTATTTGTCCTCTTATTATTATAATGATTATTTCCTTTTGGTTGTGATTGTGGTTGTTGTTTATTATAGTGAATATATTATTTTATTGTGTTGTTTATATTATTTTAATGTGTTGAATGCTAAAAAAAAATCATTAATATTGAGTGTTTTGTAAAGTGATGTGGTAAAATAAATTAACTTTTAAAACACGAAATTATAATAAAACTAAGGTCATCATGGAATTATCCAATACAGAACACCCGAAGGCAGAATGGGGGCGGAGAAAACTAAAAAGTTCTGGTCTTGGAATTTCATTTAGTAGTTACTGTTAGAGCATTAGTATTTCGATGGTTAAGAGCATTCAGATCAATTTTTCTAAATTTTTTTTGTTTACTTTAATATAAGAACCTACCTTTTCTATTTTATACAATCACTTTTACAAAATACCAACATTTGATTATCTATTATACTCCCCATTTTATTTAAATAATCATTTTGTTCATTTATTATTACTATTTTTACCTTTATTTGTTCTCACATTCTCTCTCATCTCTCTTGACCATCACGTTCTCCCTCATCCCTTAGCTCTCTTCTCTCTTGACCACCACAAAACCTTAATGGCTGGACCTCTCATCATCATCTTCTTCTTCTTCTTCTTTGATGATTCACATGGATTTGTATATGGATTTGATGATATGGTTTTGTATATGAGTTTGGTGAGTTTGAGATCTAGATTTAGGAAAACCATATGGGTTTGATGAGTTTGAGATCTAGATCTAGGATCTATCTAATGGATTTGATGAATTTCAGAGCATTTTTACTGGGATTTAAGAGAAGATAGATAACGAAGAGAGCTAAGGGAGAAGAGAGAGAATCTGATGTGAGAAGTGAGAGAAAAAAATTATTAAAAAAATAAAATATAAAGTTGCAGTAATCGTGTATATTTACATAGTTATTATAGCAAAAAATAAAATCTACAGTGTTTTAAATATACTGATGTAGATAGTTTTTGAAGAAAAAAGTGTAAATATTACAAATTTTACTTTATTTATTTTAACATCACATTTTACAATATACTCGACATTAAATACCCTATTTTTTTACCACTTAATTCTCTCTCTCTCTCTCTCTCTCTCTCTCTCTCTCTCTCATAATTACTTTGGCACTTTATTGTAGCCAGGTACTAAAAATTTTGACTTTTGACACCATTGATGTAGTTATTTTAGCACATTTGATATAAATTCTCTGAGGCTTGGTTCATTCATCAGTTTTTATGGTTCAAATGAATTTCTTTTGTGGCGTGCTTAAAAGACAGGACTTGAGCATGTAGATTTGGATTTAAGTTATTAAAATCTGAATACCTTATTTGAATAGTTTTAAAAGAGCAATAAATTGGATTTGAAACAATATTTTTTATTATATATAAAATAGAAATTCTACTCTAGCATAATTTAAGTGTATATGTATGTGAAACTCCCTCCTGAAGATTTGAACCCTGGCGCTTACATTCCATACCCCACAAACACTTAATACTTGTAAAGTGACCATAGTGCCAAGGGCGCGCAGTGATAGATTTGAAATGATATTTAAAAACAATTGATTTGAAATCAAATTCAAATATAAATTCATGATTCAAAAACATAACATTGTACTGCTTTAATATTCTTTCTCTCCTTTGTTACTTTCTTTTGGAGTACCCAAAAACAGAGTTACATAACCTATTTGAAAATTTACTCTTCTTATAGAACCATTATTAGTATGACACATACTAGATTTTTTATTTTTCTTTTATTTGAAACTAGCATATAACCCGTGTATATACACGGTACAATTAAAAAAAATTACAATTACAGACATATATAGATTCAAATTATACTCTCTCTCTCTTTTATTTTTTATTTTAATTTATTTTGGATATACACGTGAGTTTACTTTTTCTTTCTTTTTTTCCTTTATTGTTTATTGAATATTTGATGATTTATTTATATTAAACCCTTCATCTTTTGCACCTCATTAACTCACCTAGAACAAAAAATTTAAAAACTTAAATAGGACATGTGGTACAAAATTAGACAACAATTGGAATCCAATTTTTTAAAATCTAATTGGATTTTCTTTCAAATTTACCTATAAATAAATATATATATATATATATATATATATATATATAGATTATCAATAATAAAAAAAAAAAGAATAATGAAATTGCTGATTCTTAATTTACACCATTAATTTTTTTTTTTAAGGAAAAAGGAAAGTCAGTTATTAGGTTAATTTTTCTAGTAGTCGTGCATGAGATTTGTAATCCATGATCTTCATGTATAATTATCATATAAGGATCGTTCATCAAAAAAAATTATTATATAAGGATCTATTAGAAAAATTGGTACGAAATTTATTCCTTTTCTATTTAGCAAGGTTGCTCTTAGATATAGGCTTGATGACTCTTAATAAGGATACAAGTTTAGAATGCGATTATTGCCAATGACTTTCGCCCATGTAGGCTTGTAGAGTTGAAGTTCACTAACAGTGGTACTCCCCATCCTAGCAATGGTTCTGAATAAAAGGCATACTGACCCTCTTAAAGCTATGATAGGAGCAATTCAATCTAATCTTGTTAATAGATTAGTTTGGTTGAACATCAAGCCAAATTACTTTATTTCAATTAATGATCCTAATTTAGAAAACACAATTAGGATTAGAATAAAAACAACATCTTTGTTTACATGTTCTGGCACTACAAAAAATATGTTGGCACTTGTTACTGTATTTGCCAAAATCCTGACTTACAATCAAATTTACTAAAGAATATATATTGATTGGCACTAGGTGTCCAGAGCAAAGCACCAACTAATCGTGGGGGTGTAAGGCCATCGGCAAGGAGTTTCCCGCAATTACTAAAGAATAATTTTGATCTTTATTTTGACTAATCAATACATCTTTTCAAGGAATAAAATATCCATCAAACTCTAATTGTTCATTACATCTCTTCTAGTTGATTACCATACGGGCTTTGGGTTTGGGGTGGGATATAGTCAAGAAAAGCACACTAAAATTGCAATCAACCAATTAAAGACACATGCCAACATGCCCACTCTATAGACTAGTGGCAACTGGCAACAACTGGAGAAAGTATACTATGTTTTGATAATACCAACTCAATATCTATTTTGGTATTTTTTACCCAATAAATGAGTGACACCTATTTCAAAAAATTACATTAGACTATTCTAATAAATTAATCATAATCTTCTATACTATCGGAAAGATAAATTTTATTTATTGGAGTAGTCTGATGTGATTTTTTGACACAGGTATCACTCATTTATTAAGTAGAAAATACCAAAACAGATGCTGAGTTGGTATTACTGAAATATGGTATACTTTCTTTAACAACTGAAACAACAAAAGGGTAAATGAATCACAAGCATTCAAAGAGAAGTCTCGTTAGGGTACATTAATACTCCTCTAATACATATTAAACAACTCTAGGTGAAGCTTACTCGCCTAGAAGGAAATCAGGACCCCATAAATACACAAATTACACAGAGGAGGGCAATAAGTTTGGTGAAAACAAAAAGTTTGGAAAATGGAAAATACTAAGATCACCGAAAATGGCACAACTTGCCAGCACAACTCTTGGAAAATTATGGTTCCCTAATTTGCCAAAACGTTAGCACATTTATTTGCTTCTTATATATATATGCACTGGAATGGTCCTGCAATTAGAAATTAGAGCAGTGAGATAGGCTTGCTTATTCATACATACACGTACTATTGTACTTGAATGGTCTTCCAATTTTTATTGCAGTTTATCAACAACAACAACAAAAATTAAAAATTAGAGCATTGAGAGAGGGAAGAACATGAAAAGTCCCATTTAGCAAACTCGTAAATCGTAGTTGTAAGGAATCTATTTCTAAATTCTAAAGTTCCATACCCCAATTTCCAAGCCAATGATAAACCATCACAAACTACCCATTGGAAGTTCTACCAATTTTACGAGATAAGCCAAGTCTTCTTGTCAACTCATTACTCTTTAATCCATAATTGATTTTTTTTTCTTCTTCTTCTTTTAATTAGGTGCTAAAATTTACAAACGATAAATCACAATAAATATATTAAAAATCACGGGATTTAATTATAAGAATTCAATCCTAATGATATTCTTTGTGATGTTCATGTTTGTAATTTGATCCCCACCTTCCCATCTTTCATTATCTACCTATCTTGTAAAAATAAAAAATAAAAACAACTTATATTAAATACAAATGAATTTGTTCCATGATAAACACCCATTTCTACCATATTATAGCAGAATTAAGAACAGTTATATTGTGTACCCAGCATATATGCCAAGTCACTCACAGACTGGCAGGTCTCACACACTATAGAGCCTGCCAATCTATGAGATACTCGACATATATGTCGGGTACATAATATAATTTTCACCGAATTAGAGTGAAATCCTAGTAATTCAAATTCTTTAAAATGATCTTCTCCAAAAAAAAAAAAAAAAAAAAAAAAATTAAGTATGTTTCAAGAATGGATCTTTTCCCAACCTCGATGTCAGATGAAAAGTGTAAATTCCTTTTTGGCCAATGAAAAAAAACAAAAGAATTAGAAATTCACAAATGGTAAATCAAGCATGGTCCTTGTGGACACATGCATTAATGTGCAGCTCAGAGAAAATATAAATTATTGTAGAGAGTATAACCCGCGGCCATTAAGGTTTAGTCCCTTAGCCTACATGTACTATCGGAACCAACAAGTGGATGGAGAAATTATTCCGTATACTTGTTGCACTACGCCTCACTTATACACAAACGTAGGATCCATAAATAGGATCCACATTTATGTTAGAGAGAAATATAGTATACAAGGTATGGAAAAATCTCTCATGTGTCAGGCGCATAAGATACCAGCGCACTAGGTACACTAAATAATTTCACTAGTAAATGTTGTTTGTTTTTAGACCCCTTAAAAAATAACCGATTAACCTTGTTAAAAAGCCAAGTTATTACTTAGTCTAAATTCCAGATCTAGGTTATCATAATCAAACAATCATATCATGAATATTAGGGAAAAAATAAATAATACAATGATATGATAACTTAGGAAAATCAAACGGGTAAAAAATCTGGGGAGGATTTAACATAACTATCATTAAGGTAAACTTGAATCCACTATAGAAAGAATCGAAGTTTGTACAATATAACTTAGACCACTAACATTTTATTACTACCCACTAGTAGAAAACTTACTAACATGATCATGTGTAAGCTCCGAGATCATAAACTCCTTCTTTCTTGAATTCTATGGCAAGTACAAGTATTCTTTCTTGGATTCTATGGCAAGTACAAGTACATCCGTTTGTATATTTTTAAGCTCTTATGGTAGCAACTGAATGATCATCAAGCTCTTGAAAAAATCTCATTCTTGATAATCCTAATCTTGTGTGAAGGCAAGCACCTCTCAAATCTCACAAGAGATTCATATAAACAGCAATATAAGCAACCTCTAAAATGTGACTAGGGTTTGCCTTATATACCTAGGGTAAAACATAAAACCTTAAACGTTTTAATGGGCGCAATATTCGATCAATCAAGTATAAGTTTCGATCGATCAAGCCAGGCCAAAAGTCACGAATACTTCTGCAGCCATTTGATTTCAACTTTACATATACACACACACTTTGAGTAAGTTTAAATAAGACTAATAACTGATTTGATCATGGTTTGCCAACATTACACATTAGAGTTCTAAATATATTAGTTCCTAAGTCTTTAGAACCTCACAAATTCCCCCTTTGGCAATCCGTGACAAAACACAACTAAATGCTCAAAATTTACAAAGAAAAAGCCATTTACAACAAATTCAATCCTAACTACTATCCATCAGTTGCAAATGTAGATAGCAGCTCAATTGAATTAACCTGTATATTTCCTGAAACACTAAACAAAATGCATAAACGCATGTGTGGAAAAATACAAGTAAACAAAATAAATTCTTGATTTCACATAGCTCAAAATAAAGACATATATCAATTAATAACTCATAAATATAAATCAATAAGCAGTGAAACAAGAAACATGTAAAACAATAAATGTATCTCCCCTTAACATGAATAGCCCAACAAAAAAAGTATCAAGAGCCAAAAAGGTAAATACAACGTGAAGCACCTAGATACATACAATCTAATCAACTCCACAAGCTTAAAAAAAAAAAAACTCTCCCCCTAAGAACAAAAACCCTCTACAAAAGTCCAAAAGTATTCCCCCTTTTTGTGATAGAATGCCAAAGGGTACTCAAAATCCATCATCAAAAGGAGGTGACGGTGAGGATCATCTAAATTATGCCAACTCTGTGCGCAAGGCACGTATCTCATCGAGCATGTCCACCAAAATTTGTCTATAAGCTGCTTGAACGGTCAAGACATGATCTAACGTATGTCGAATGTCCGAATCATCCGAAGTAGTTGGTGGAGGAACATCAGCAGCAGCAGCACCAGTCGCCTCAATCGAAGCATTACCTGTAGAAGAGGGAAGAGGGGGTACAACACCAAAAGGCTTAACTCGAGGAGCTCTCATATGAGCAGCCCTCTGCCTAAGGAATGTGACACCTATGCGAGCTATGACATGTACGATCTCAGAAGCGGGGAAGCCATCTAAACCTAAAAAAAGCAAAATCTTATGAATGAAGATAGGATAAACAAGAGCATGAGCAACAGCTGAACTCTTATGAACTTCGTTCAAAGAATGAAGAAACAGATGAGGAAAACTAATAGAAACACCATAAACAAGGGCGTACAAAAACACACATTGCTTAATAGGGATGGTGTGGAGATGAGAGATAGGCCACAAAGAATGACACCCTATCCAAAGGAAGAGATAGGTAGTCTCAGGAAGCTTAGCGGACGTGATTCGAGGATCAAAACCTCACTTGATAGAAGACCAAGTGATGTATGACATAACGTCATCAAGAGGTGGAGACTTAGCATAAGGATAGACGAGTTGCTTAACGATCGAAACCCTAAGAGCCTCAGCCACTACCCTAGGGTTAATGGTGAACTCTACAACTTATATCCAACTTCTAACTAAGGTGTTGGAATTATAGATGTGGCAAGAGAGGTTCGAATAGAACTCTCTAACCAAGGCAGACGGGGGTGGATGATCTATCTCCAACAAAGACAACCAACCCCTACTCTCAAAGTTTGCCTTAATGGCAAGATCTAACACAATCTTCTGCTTAGCCCAAATCTTACGCTTAACGTTCAGCTTCTTATAGGCCTCTTTGCTTTTGTCACTCCGAAACAACTCACTCCTAAAGGGAGACTTAGAAGAAGTGGAGGATGTCCTATGGGCTCTAGTCTTCTTAAGCATGGTGCTAGGGTAAGGACAAAGACACACACAGAGATAAAAAGAATCAAAAAGAAAAATCAAGGGCAGACTGCAAGTTAGCACAAAATAAATATAGAAAAATCAATCTATATGATGCATGAACAGTTAAATGTCATGATGCATGCTCTAATGCAGTAAGAATAAGTGGAGGATGTCCTATGGGCTCTAGTCTTCTTAAGCATGGTGCTAGGGTAAGGACAAAGACACACACAGAGATAAAAAGAATCAAAAAGAAAAATCAAGGGCAGACTGCAAGCTAGCACAAAATAAATATAGAAAAATCAATCTATATGATGCATGAACAGTTAAATGTCATGATGCATGCTCTAATGCAGTAAGAATAAGTTCAATTTAAGTTCAAATTCACAAAATTGGCTTGAGCATAGAGTTTCTAACAAAAACCCAAAAATTTGAAAAAATCCACGTGTTTAGTTTGTAATAAATTGACTAATTGATCATCACACAAGATAGAAGACAGATTATAATGATCAATTACATCAATCCAACAAGCCAATTTCATCAATTAAACCCAATTTGAACAAAATCCCCAATTCGGGTAAATACAAGCCCTTGAATTTTCAATTTCTCACAAAATACTAAATTGATCAAATTAAACATAATAGATCATGCTTATAACATTGTAGGGAAAAAACCCAATGATCAATTTTACAAAATAAGGCTTGAATCATCAAAAACCCCAAATATGAATAAGTCCGAAAAACCCAACAAAATGCATGAGTATATGCATGAAAACATGAAAATAAATGCAAAAAGAAGGGTAAAATGGACTTACCAGCTTAGAGAAAGGAAAACCTTGCAAAAATTTGGGAGGAAAACGACAAAAAATTGATGTAGAGCCTAGTCCGAATTGGAGAGAGAGAGAGAGAGAGAGAGAGAGAGAGAGAGAGAGAGAGAAGTTTGAAAAGCTTTTGAAAAATGAGGTTTGAACAAGTCAAAATCAGTTTTTAAAAACCTTATTCACGATTTTCGATTGATCAAAATTTTAGATTTGATCGATCGAAATAGACAGAAGCTCACTTCAATTTTTAATCGCTATTTCGATTGATTAAAAAATAGCCTCTATCGATTGAAATTCTAGAAAAAAACACATTTTTGAAAAACTCAGCAAATTTTGAGCATAAACTCCTTAAAGCATTGAATTTTATGAGTAAAATGTATGAGTATGAGATGAAATGCTTTTCAAAAACACAAGTTTTAAACCCAGTTTTCCCAAAATTAATATTTTCAAACATTTTCCCTTTGAATTCTCAAGCATCAAATATGTTTTGCATAAAACTCAAGTTATTTTCAAACTTGGTTGGCCAAACCAAAAACACACATAATAACATGTATAAAGTTTAGTAAAGAGTAACTTGTGTAGTGTGTGTTACTAGCAAAAACTTGAAATACATGTGAGGTGATATGTGAATAGAAATCAAATACAAAGTCTACAAAATTCATCACATAAAATTTGAAAGAGACTATCACCTAACGAGTTACATTATATAACTTCCACATCTCCTTGATCATAAACTTGCAATCATGTAAGTTTCTTGATTTTGCCTCATATTGTACACACCAATTTTAGTTGTTCAGAAACATATTAAAATAGTTGGGATAATGTACACACCAATTTTATTTATTTGATTTAGCTTTAAGTCCAATAATGTTCACACCAATTTTAAGCATTTAAATTGAGGCTACACCTTATGTTCTTTTTGTGTATGTGCTACACTTTCTTGAGCACAAAATCTTACGATATGCACTAAGCTGTTTATAATTAGCTAGTGAACAGTGGTGAGATGATTATTTATGTCTTTCTCAAAAGGTTCAAGTCCAACAGTCAAAGACATGTGACTTCAAGATCAAGACAAAGTGATCAAAAACCATAAAAATCTCTCCCACATAACATGCATTACAAAGTTTCAACTGGTAAAGTGCAATAGATAAGCTCATCCGAGCTAAACAAGGTACAAAAATATGTTATGTGAAAATAAATTGACCAACCTTGTTTTCAAAACCAAGAAAATAAACACAAAACACAATTTGCTTCCCTTTTCCTTTTTATTTTTTATTTTTATTTTTATTTTATTTTGAAAAGAAGAAACAAAAAAACAGTCTTAGAATGAAATGCATGAATGTTGTGCAATGCAAGTCCTAGAAACGAAAAGAAAACAAAAAACCAAAGGACAAATGTCACAAAGGGTAAAGTAAAGAAGCACAAGAATTATGTCAGAAAAACTCAATTTAATCAAGCCTTTTGCATCAAAAAACTTTTAGATGCACCTCGAGCATTGGAGTTCTTTTTCACATTAGAGTGATTTTCAACTCCAAGATTGAAATAAAGGTTGAGAGCCTTTACCAATTCACCAATAAGTACCATTGGATCTTGTGCTTAAGGCATAGACACTTTTGGTTTGTTTGCTCTCTTAGCAACTTGCAGCTTGTAATAGTTTGGATGAATATGCCCAGACTTTCTACAAAAATGACAAACCCAAGCAGGCTTACCATGCAACTTGTCCTTAAAAAGAGTAGACTTTTTAAGGTTAAACTCTTTCAAATCAACCCTAATCTTCTTAGGAGGTGTGACTTCAACAGGTTTAGCAGTCTCACTCACAACCTTACTCACAGAGGGTTCAGAAGAAGAAGAAGGAACAAAGTTTATGAAATTGGGTGCAGACATAGAAATGCTTTCTACAAAACCTAATCTTGATTTGTCAGAATGAGACTTTTGAACACTCAGCATATAATTAAATTTAGAACTAGAAGATTTAGCAATAGATAAATCAAGTTCTGAATTCTTAATTTTATCAATCAAAAGCATATTCTCAGTTTTTACATTGTTTAAAAGTTCATTAGTATCAAACAATTTCACAAGTAAATTTTTCTTATCAAGCTCAAGTTATGCAATTTTCTTTAAGCCTAATTCAACATTCATGGAATCCTTTGGAAAGTTTATTATAGGCTTCTTGAAGATCTGCATCCTCAGAGAGTTCCCCATCAGAAGGGTTCTTTTTAACAGACACACTTTCATTGACTACAACAGTAGCAGTGAAAGTAACAAAGTTTCTATTCTCGTCATACCTAAACTCATCATCAGAAACTTCATTATCATTATAGGTTATAGCCATAGCCTTACCCTTAGACCTTAAGTATGTAGGACATTCAAATTTTATGTGACCATACCCTTGACATCCAAAACACTGAGGACCTATAGAATTTTTTGAAGATTGACCAACTTTTTCTCTCGATTTTTCATTGTTGTTCACCTTAGTGGGATCATTCTTTCTAAAGTTTCTAAGTTTAGCAGTGTTCGTACCTCTTGCCCTTCTGTTACTATTCCTAAGAAAGTTTGTAAAATTCTTGGTAAGGTAAGCAATCTTTGTAGCAGAGAGCTCATCATCAAATCCACTAACATCAACATCATCAACTGACTTAAGAGCCATTGATTTGGATTTGCTAATTTTGGGTAGGTCTAACTCATAGGACCGAAGAGATCCTACAAGTTCATCAACAAGGATGAAGTACACATCCTTGCTTTCAGTGATGACAGTTACTTTGGGTCTAAAATCTTCAATTAAAGATTTAAGAATCTTCCTAACAATTTTAGATTGTTCATAGATTTTACCCAAGTTGTATGTAGAATTAACAATGTCATTGAGTTTAGTATAAAATTCATCAAATGATTCATCATCAGATATCCTAATGCTTTTAAATCTAGAAGTTAATTATTGCAACTTATTAATTTTGACAGCCTTTGTGCCTTCATGCATAGTTTGGAGGATTTTTCAAGCAGTGTGAGTAACCTTAACATTAGAGATTCTGTTAAATTCTTTCATAGAAACAGTATTGAAAATAGCATTCATAGTTTTGCTATTGAACTCGGCTGCTTCTTTTTGAGAAGTTTTCCACTCACTCACAGGAGTAGTGGGCTTTTCCCATTCATACTCAACGGAGTTCCAGACTCTCTCATCAATAGATTTCAGGAATGCTTTCATCCTTACTTTCCAATAAGCATAATTAGTCCCATCAAAGTGAGGAAAAATAACTAGAGAGTGTCCGTGTTTCATGACAATAGGGGTCAAGGATTAGTTCAGAGATCAAAAAATCTATAACAAGAGAGCTACTTACTCTGATACCACTTGTTTGTTTTTAGACTCCTTAAAACACAACCAGATTAACCAAGTTAATAAGTCAAGTTATTACTTAGTCTAAATTTCATATCTAGGTTATCACATTCAAATTATTATATCATGCATAGCAGTAGAAAAATAAATAACACAATAATATGATGACCTAGGAAAACCAAACCGATAGAAAACCTGGGGAGAATTTAACTTAGCTATCCTTAAGGTAAACTTGAATCCACTATAGAAAGAATCGAAGTTTGTATAATAGAACTTAGACCACTAACATTCTAGTGCTACGCACCAGTAGAAAACTTACTGACACGATCACGTGCAAATTTCGAAACCACAGATTCCTTCTTTCTTGGATTCTAGAGCAAGTACAACCACACCCGCTTATGTATCTTTAAGCAACTGAATGATCATCAAGCACTTGAAGAAATCTCCTTCTTAATAATCCTAAACTTGTGTGAAGGCAAGCATTTTTCAGATTTTACAAGAGATTCACACAAACAGCAATATGAGCTACCTCTAAAATGCAGTTAGGGTTTGCCTTATATACCTAGGGCAAAACATAAAACCCTAAATGTTTTAATGGGCTATGGCTGAGTTGGAATTCTGCCAAAAAAAATATTCTGCTCGATATTCGATCGATCGAATTAGGCCGAAAATTACTAATACTTCTGTAGCCACTCGATTCTAACTTTTTATAAACGTATACACTTTAAGCAAGTCTAAATAAGACTAACAACTGTTTTGATCATGGTTTGCCAACATTACACATTAGAGTTTTAAATACATTAGTTCCTAAGTCTTTAGAACCTAACAAATGTTTCACAGTCTTTCTTAAAAAATGTCTTATAAACTTCAAGTATTAAAAAAAATACATATAAAAAAACCTTGCAAGGTGAAAACACTTATTTATCGTTTGATTAGAGGATTAATGAGCATTTCCATGTTTAACTTCAAATACTTAAAGGAATCCAAATAATGAAGGTATTTCGATGCCTACCTTAATTTTATGGGAATTTGGATTCCCTTTTTTAAAATATGGATATATATGTTCCCAAAATTTGGCAATTTTTTTTTTAAATGACAATTACATCTCTAATTTAATATCCTTGGATTAACTAAGTAGGAATATTTTCCTAATCACTAAGAAAATTTTTTTCCTCCTTCTTTTGATAATCATTCACCTAACTTAATAATTAAGGATCTATTTGGGATCCATTTATTTTGCTGAAATTGAAAACTTTTTGTTGAAAGTAGAGGAAATAAAAGTAAAAGTTAGCTAAAATAATAAAGTGGTACCCATGAATAGTACCAAAAGTACAGTGGGGTTCATGAATAGTAACAAAATTAAGTTAAATAGTAAAATAAGCTGACTTTTTAAGCGGGTGCCAAACACACACTAAATAGCACACTCTTCTTTAACAGGTGTAAGGGTCCTTTTTGGACAGTACCCAAGCTCAAATATAAACAAGGATCTTGGGCCCTCTTACTTGTTGTTTTAAGGGATTGGGCTTGATTTACCGCAACTAAATTGGCTGATTACAAACCATATGGTGTACAAAGCAAAGATCCTACAACATAGACATACTAGCAAGCAAGAAATATATGCATTGAACAGCAAGAAATAGTAAAAAAGGGCAATGCGATAGAGAAAAACACAAAGTAGATGTTAAGGGTCCTTAAGATACTGTGTAGTATTTCATTAATTTCCAATTGTGTAATACATTATGTTCACTAGGATGTATCACAAGGTCCAAATAAGTTCAAAAATCACAGACTTAGATGGCTTTTTCCGGCCTTTATGACTTGCAAAGTTTGAATCCCTTTGGATCTAACTGTGTTCTCTAGTATCCGTTTAAGGATACCAGACTGTATTTTTCCTTTCTCTTCTTACTTTCTTTGAATTTTAATAGAGTTTTCTTAACGATTCTGCTCTAATGCGTTGTTGTTGAATGTCCCTATACCGTTGGCTGCTTCCCCCTTTCATAGTGTCATCTTAGGGGTTCAGGGTACTACCGATTCCCCCTATTTGCAACTGGGTACCAGAACTAATGTTATGCTAGCAACATTGATGGCTGGTCCCTTCTTTATTTCTCATAATTTTCTCCTTTTGGTGTTGCTTCCTCAAAAGTCTCCTGCTGACTTTCTATTCTGGGGTGTCCTTAAAGAGCTGACTTTTGGTCATTCTTCCTTCAAGGCCTCTCACCTTTTTTTCAGACTCAACTTTTTGGTTCCTTTCCTCTTGTCATTTTTCCTAAGTGAGTTGATTCCTTCCTGTCAAGTTGAAAGTCTTCCCAGCTACTTCCTTTCATGGTTCTTCATTTTGGGTTGATAGGTCACAATCTGAATGACCCCTTGTGATTAACCCTAATTAATTAATTTAGCCAAGTAATTAATTAATCAATTAATCATGCAATTTTATGGAAGCACAAACAAATCACCAACAACTAAATAAGCAGCGAAAAATAAATAATACGGTGATTTGTTTACGAATGGGGAAAACCCTAATGGCAAAAACCCCACCGGGTGATTTTCAGGTCACCACTCCCGAAACTCCACTATTATCAAATCAAGCGGTTATAAGTAAAGGAATCCCAAGTACCTTACCAACTTACAGTTGAACCCTTACCCAAATACCTAATTGGACTTGATCTGTAGTGATAGTCTACACCTTTGATGCACGGCTCCCAAGTACGTGACTAACCAATGTGCGGATCCAAGTACGCGACTTCAGAACACCATCTGAGGAAGAATGGTTGGCTGCAAAGTTCTTCAGTTCATCCTTTATAATGAATAGCAGGAAGATGCTTGGTTACAAAATCCTATGGTGCAAATACACAGCAACTTCTTGATGAAAGATGAACTAGGTCAAGAACTTCATCTGTTGATCACAATTTGCTTAAACAAGGATTGCTCAATGATAATGCAACTTGTGTCACCCTAGACGGCTCTTAAAATAATCCTTTTATATGTTTAGGGTTAGAAGAAAAGAAGGCCCAAAAATATATTCACGGATCTCAAGAAAATCAGATTGGAAATCTGACTTTTTAAATCTCAACAGATAGCAGGTGTCGAGGTAGCTGTCGAGCAGGTGTCGAGCTTTAAAAACTTTGCACTTCAGCTTGCTTTCTCTTGAACAAACTTGATGACTTCAACACTTGACCTTGAAACATTGTTTCTTAAAGTATTAAAAATACCTAGAACTACCCAATTACAAGCAGAGTGCGTTTTGTCAAAGGATTAGCCAATTTACATAACTAAGTGACATCTGTTCTTAAACAAGTTAAAACATATATGTCCTAAAAATCTCCCCCTTTGGCAATCCGTGACAAAACCACAACAAACAAATGAGCATATGAGAGAAGTCATAAATCACTCAACTCATATTCACTTGTTGAATACAATAAAATCTATCCTAACACAAACTTTTGAAAAATTTTGCAAGAAGAGAGCTTATGATAAGTAGACTTTGACAACCTGTATTTCTGAAACATTTTAAACAAAACTCATCAAGGCATCTTGTGTGAAACAAAAATAAATAAATTGCATACAAGTATAAAGAACATGTGTATAAAGATAGAAAGGAAACAACACATGAAGAGAGAGGTGAAAGAAACATACATCAACATATATAAAAGATAAGATAAGTACAATGTATGTAAAAATGGTCAAAGTACCTCATATACAAGACCAATGTATCTAAGAGAAGAAGAAAAAAAAAATACATATAGCCTCACTACATCCCTAAAAAATATGACAACACTCCCCCTATCAAAAATGTCCTATACTAACTCTCCTCCTAAGATAACTACTCTCATAGCCCAAAACTACTCCTCCTTTTTATCACAAGTGACAAAGGGTAGAGTGTCATGTAGACATCTCATCGGCAGAGCTAGCATCTCCATCATCATCATCATCATCCTCAGAATCTGACACTGCTGGAGTAGATGGTGAAGGAGTAGCCTTTGGAGCAAATCCACGCTGATCGCCTGCCGTCGTGCAATACGACACACACGAACATTCACCTGATACAACTCCACAGAGAGTGTATCAAGACGAGTGTCCATGCGCTGCAGCTGCGCCATAATATCACCAAGGGATACATCGCTCGAAGAGGAAGAAGGAGCAGATGTAGATGGAGCGGATCTGGATGGCACTAAACGGGAGGGAGGAGTGGCACCTGGCTGTCTCGACCTGAACTGTGCCTCACTACGTTTTACGGTAGCGGCATCTATGACAGATATGTGTGTGAAGTGGTCAGACATAAGAAACGGAACGAAAAAATAGCGTAGAATCCGCGTGATAGCAGAAGGAAAGATGAGCTTATCACGGGATGTCGAGTCAAGATAAACCTCTATGATAGACCGGATGAAGTGAGAAGGAAAGTCTATGGTAAGATGCTCAAGCAAAGAAAGCAAAAATCGAGTATGAGGCTCTGTGATAGAGTTATAGTGAGAAAGAGGATGGAAAACAAAAGTCATCACCATGTTAATGAATCTAGGACCTTTAGCAAAAGGCCTACATGATGTAAACTGATGCTCACCCCAATTAACAGGGCGCTCACAAAAAGCAGAGATGAGCTCATCTTTGGACACAGTCCTCAAACACTCACAAGAGGGGTAATCTAGAAACTCTATCCTAGGTACCCTAAGCACATCCGCAACAAGTTGCGGTGTGACAGGAATGCGCATACCTCGAACGCGAGTGACAAAATGAGGTACTGAAAGATCAATCCCGTGCATGTTGGAGTTGAACTCCTGTATCAGCACGAGAGGGCAAGTGACCGGGATGTCACACAGTGACCCCCATCCCCTACTGTTAATGACAAAGGGAAGATCAGTATCGGCAAAGTCCGCTAGAATAACTTGGCGTTCCAAATGAATACCTTGTTTAGAAAAGTTCCCCGAAAATGCCTTATGGGCATCTCCATCACGGAACCGAATGTTAAAGGGAGTAGAATCTGAAGAAGTAGAAGCTCCAGAACGCAGAGGGTTCCGAGCAGGAGTAGATTTACGTTTGGGTGCCATAGATACTACTAACGTAAAAGAATGAGAAAAAGATAGAGAGGGAGACAATCAGAAAAGTCCTAACACAATTCAAATATATCAAATATGTTGAACAACTAGCACGTATGCATGGGAATGCATGAGCATGTGACATGCAAAGGAAAAAAAACATCATAGGCTCAGCCCAATCCAATCCTAACAGCACACAAACATAAAGCACATATCTAAATGCATGTAAATATCATTATAATGCAAATGAAATGCAATGTATGACATTTTGAAATCATTTAAGTACAAACCCAACCCAAAATTTGAAGAAAAACTCATCAATTTTGAAAAACCCCAAAAATTTTCAAAAAATCCCAAAACTTAGGTTTCAAAACATGAAATGCATGAAAAAGGAAGGGAAAAGTGATCTTACCAAGAGATTGAAGCAAGGAATGAGCAAGATCCAAGTGGGGTTGAAGATTTGAGTGAGAAAATCAAGTTTGGGAGATGAAAAGCCACGGACAGATCGAGAGAGAACGAGAGAAATGAGTGAAAATCGCGATCTGCCCTTAAATAAGCACCTCAGTAATTCTCGACAGCTGAGGTGTCGAGAGATATCGAGGAAGCTGTCGAGGAAGGTATTGAGGAACAATGCCTTCGACAGATACAGGTATCGAGAGGTATCGAGGTACAAGGCCAGATGCAGATTCAAGAAGCTCGATCGATCAAGCAGGTATCGAGAAGCTGTCGAGAAGACAGAAGAAATCTCGATCGATCCACAAGGTATCGAGACAAGTGTCGAGAAAGAAGACTCAAATAGCATAGGTGAATCTCGATCGATCCATCAGGTGTCGAGAATTTATTGAGAGGACAGAGACTTTCTCGATCGATCCATCAGGTGTCGAAGAGGTGTCAAGATTGCGATAAGAAACAGCTTGAGAAGCTTGACAGATGACTAGGTATCGAGGAGGTGTCGAGACATCAGAAAAAGGCAGTTTTTCGAGAAGGGAAAAACAAAGACATGAATGCAATCTAACACACATCTCAACCAAAGATCCCTTAACATATAAACCTCTCAAAAACATCTCTCAACAAGAAAATAAGTACAAGGATCATGCAAAACACACAAACACACTAAACAAGTCTAACCAATTTTATATTTTAAAAACAAGTTATGACAGTTTAGTGAGCATACATTAGCACATGTAAAACCTTTGTGATGGCCAAATCACATTGTACCTACACATGTATCAAAAGTAGTAAAGAATATTGCGTGTTGTGTGTGAAAAACATCGCAAGATTGCATATATGTATAGATGTTATGACGATCTGAGATATGAGAAAATAACTCTTAACTCACACACAATCATTACTGTTTGATGGGGACTATCACCTTCGAGGTACATCCTATAACTCCCACATCTTCTAGAATACACGCTTGCAACCATATTTAAAGCATTTTTAATCTTTTTGCTTTTTATTTTCTTTGCATGTTTTCTTTTATTTTAGCATATCATACATGGGTATATAAAAGAGAGAAAAGAAATACCCAAGATGTTAAGCATTTGACATCGCACTTTTGCTATGCCAAAGCATACGAATGTTTTTGACACTGCACTTTTGCTATGCCGAAACATACAGGTGTCATATTATGATTGGCGGGCAACAGTGGTGAGATGGTTATTTATGCATTTTTCTTAGAATTTTCTAGTCCTACCCGTAAAAAAGAGTGATATGAGTGTTAAGTTTTAAGAGATAACCTAATCTTACTCATCACAAACAAAAACCACAAAGCTCACTTGCTTAGTTGTGCATAGAGATGCTCATCTAAGTTACAAGAGATACAGAGTTTAGAAAATTTTATTTCATTGGCCATCCAAGGTACACAAGTACCAAAGTACACAAAACACACACTGTTTTTGTATTTTTATGATTTTTCAATTTTTTTTTAATTTTAAATCAAAAACAAAATAAACAAAACTGAAAGTAAACACACAAAACATGTTAAACAAAATAATGCAAAAACTAGTTGCATATGCATGAAGAAGAGGGGCAAGAGAAGGATATCAATCCATGGAGATGACACCAATGTTTTGACGAAGAAATTCAAAACGTTTGCTATCAAGAGGTTTGGTAAACAGGTTAGCATTCTGATCATCAGTGTGAATAAATTCAAGAGTGAGAGTACCATTTTCGACAAGCTCCCTAATGAAGTGATGTCGAATCTCTATGTGTTTGGTTCGAGAATGTTGAACCGGGTTCTTAGAGAGATTAATGGCACTGGTGTTGTCACAATAGATAGTGAGATGCTCTTGACTAATACCATAATCATGAAGGAGTTTTTGCATCCAAAGGAGTTGTGTGCAGTAACTACCAGCAGCAATGTATTCAGCTTCCGCAGTGGATAATGAGATGGAGTTCTGCTTTTTGCTCATCCAAGAGACAAGATTGTTACCCACATAAAAACAACCCTTCGAAGTACTCTTTCTATCATCAGCATTACCATCCCAATCAGCATCAGAGTACCCAGCTAAGACACCATTAGTGTTTTTGCTATACCACACACCAAACTCAGCAGTGGTATTGATGTACTTTATGATTCTTTTTAAAGCGGTCATGTGGGATTCCTTGGGATTAGCTTGATATCTAGCACACACTCCAACACTGTAACTAATGTCAGGTCTACTGGCAGTGAGGTAAAGAAGACTACCTATCATACCTCTATAAAGAGAGGGGTCAACACTCTTACCTAACAAGTCTACAGTGAGTTTCACATTAGGGCTCATAGGAGTTCTAACAGAACTAGCAGATTCCAAACCAAACTTTTTCACAAGATTTTTAGCATATTTAGATTGAGAAAGAAATATACCTGAATCTTGTTGACGAATCTGTAATCCTAGGAAGTGAGTCAGTTCTCCAATCATGCTCATCTCGAACTCGGCTTGCATGAGTTTTGAGAAGTCATGAGCAAATTCATCCTTAGTCGACCCAAAGATGATATCATCAACATAGACTTGAGCAACTATCAACTCGTCGTCTTCCCTTTTGATGAAGACAGTTTGATCAGTCTTTCCTCTTGTGAACCTATGCGACACCAGATATTGTGTGAGTCTATCATACCACGCTCTTGGAGCTTGCTTCAACCCATAAAGTGCCTTTTTAAGGTATAGCACATGATCCAGGAAGTGTGGATCAATGAATAGAGTTTGAAATTCAGCTGACATGCTAGGGCAAGCAGAATTCTGATTGACTCCATTCGGGCAACTGGGGCAAATGTTTCATCATAGTCTACTCCCTCAATTTACGAGTATCCTTGAGCTACAAGACGGGCCTTGTTGCGAATCACATTGCCTTCTTCATCAGTCTTGTTGCGGAATATCCACTTTGTACCGATGATGTGCTCACCTTCTGGTCTGGGTACTAGAGTCCAAACATCATTCCTCTGAAACTGGAGTAGTTCATCATGCATTACTTCTACCCAACTTTCATCTTGTAGTGCTTCCTCAACTTTCTTGGGTTCAACCTGTGACAAATAACAGGAATAAGACACAAAATTAGCAACACATTTGTTTACTGTGCGTTTCCTTAGTGTGAGTTCATTCATGTTTCCCACAATATCTTCAGGAGGATAATTTAATTTGATTCTAGAGGAGGGTCCTTTTTCTTCATGAGACACAGAATCTGGTGAAGTAGGAGCATCTGTAGAGTTTTCCACAATACTAGGAGTACTTGGAGACACAAGTTCTGTTTCAACAATGTCTTGAACTTCATTAGGCTCAGGAGGAAGAATTTCTTTAGAGAGTTCCTCAATGCCTTTCTCAATGCCGGAATCTGAAGACTCATCAATAACCACATTTATTGTTTCCATTACTTTTAGAGTTCTCTTGTTGAATACTCGATAAGCCTTGCTTGTGGATAAGTATCCCAGAAATATACATTCATCACTTCAAGAGTCAAATTTTCCCACATTCTCTCTATCCTTAAGGATGAAGCAAGTGCTTCCAAATATCCTGAAATACTTCACATTTGGCTTCCTTCCTTTTCACAACTCATAGGGGGTCTTTTTGGTACCGGGTCTGAAGTACACCCTATTAACCGTATGACAGGCAGTGTTTACAGCTTCTCCCCATAAGTTTCGAGCCATATTTTTTTTATGCAACATGGCTCTGGCCATCTCTTGAATAACTCTGTTCTTTCTTTCTACCACACCATTTTGTTGAGGAGTAATAGGAGCAAAGAACTCTTGAGATATACCTGATCTTATGCAGAAAGACTCCATGTATGAGTTTTCAAATTCTTTACCACGGTCACTTCGAATTCTATCAATCTTTAAGCTCTTCTCATTCTGCAGTCTTGTGCACAAAGCCTCAATATGCTCAGGAGCATCAGACTTGGATCGGAGTAAGACGACCCAAGTGTATCTAGTGAAGTCGTCTACCACAACCATGATGTACCTTTTTCCACCAAGAGACTCGGTTCTGGTTGGACCCATAAGATCTAAGTGTAAAAGCTCCAATGGTCTGGAAGTAGCTGAAGTCTGAGTGCTCGGATGCTTAGCTTTTGTCTGTTTCTTAAGTTGACATGGTTCACACACTACATTGTTCATTCTGCTAAGCTTTGGTATTCCCAATACAGATTCATGCTTAGATACAATGGATAGATGCTTGTAACTAGCATGTCCCATTCGTTGATGCCATAGTTCTTCATTTGGCAAACGAATGCTATTGCACACTACATCGGCATTAGGAACCAATCCATAGCAGTTGTCCAGAGTGCGAACGCCACTAATAAGCTTCTTTTCAGACTCATTCATGACAAGACACTTTCCCTTTGAGAACAGTACCATGAAGTCTTGATCACATATCTGACTTATGCTCAATAGGTTAACCCTTAAACCTTCTACATACAGAACATTTGCGATGTCTGGCAGTCCTGGTAAAGATATGATTCCTTTCCCCTTAATTTGTAACTTGCTTCCATCACCGAAAGTCACATTGCCACCCCTTTTTGGCTCAAAGATCTTGAAGAGAGATCGGTCACCAGTCATATGTCTTGAGCAACCACTGTCAAGATACCATAGACATGTATCTATTACTTTGAAGGCAGACTTCATCATGAAACACACTTCATGCTTGGATGACATATCAGACGGAATGGTTCTTTCACTCAACTGCCTTTGATGAACTAGGCCTTTAACTTTTACTCTTCTCAGGCAAACTCCTTTGCACATTTTTACTCTGAGACAGTCTAGTTTCCTTTTAGCCAAACTGAGATCCTTTCCATTATTCATTGTAAAGAAATTCAAATAACTTTTAGACTTGTGTTTTCTGAGACACTCAAACAAATAGTGATTAGAAAAACAAGATGTATTTGAAAACAAGGATCTTTTCAAACCAGTTATAGCCATGACAACAGGGGTCAATGGATCACACAGCAAAGATTAAATCCTAATCAGAGTGTGCCCGCTCTGATACCACTTGATAGGTCATAATCTGAATGACCCCTTGTGATTAACCCTAATTAATTAATTTAGCCAAGTAATTAATTAATCAATTAATCATGCAATTTTATGGAAGCACAAACAAGTCACCAACAACTAAATAAGCAGCGGAAAATAAATAATACGGTGATTTGTTTACGAATGAGGAAAATCCTAATAACAAAAACCCCACCGGGTGATTTTTAGGTCACCACTCCCGAAACTCCACTATTATCAAATCAAGCGGTTACAAGTAAAGGAATCCCAAGTACCTTACCAACCTACAGTTGAACCCTTACCTAAATACCCAATTTGACTTGATCTGTAGTAACAGTCTCCACCTTTGATGCACGGCTCCCAAGTACGTGACTAACCAATGCGCAGATCCAAGTACGCGACTTCAGAACACCAACTGAGGAAGAATGGTTGGCTGTAAAGTTCTTCAGTTCATCCTTTATGATGAATAGCAGAAAGATGCTTGGTTACAAAACCCTATGGTGCAAATACACAGCAACTTCTTGATGGAAGATGAACTAGGTCAAGAACTTCGTCTGTTGATCACAATTTGCTTAAATAGAGATTGCTCAATGATAATGTAACTTGTGTCACCCTAGACGGCTCTTAAAATAATTCTTTTATATGTTTAGGGTTAAAAGAAAAGAAGGCCTAAAAACATATTCACGGATCCCAAGAAAATCAGATTGGAAATCTAACTTTTTAAATCTCGACAGATAGCAGGTGTCGAGGTAGCTGTTGAGCAGGTGTCGAGCTTTAAAAACTTTGCACTTCTGCTTGCTTTCTCTTGGACAGACTTGATGACTTCAACACTTGACCTTGAAACATTGTTTCTTGAAGTATTAAAAATACCTAGAACTACCCAATTACAAGCAGAGTGCGTTTTGTCAAAGGATTAGCCAATTTACATAACTAAGTGACATATGTTTTTAAACAAGTTAAAACATATAAGTCCTAACATGGGTTCCTTGAGGTACCAGTCCCTTGCTTATGAATTGTTGGTTTCCAAGTTTTCTGGCTCTTTTCTTCATCATTGGGTGGTTGATAGGGATGTATCCATTCTCGTACTTTGGTTTTTGGCACTCCTTTTGTACTGTCCTAATCTCATTTGGCTTTGCTACACGTCTCGAGGATCCCAAATCCCTAGTTGTCCCTGGGTATCTCAGTCCAATTCTTACCATTGGACTTCTTGGTGATTTTCTGTTCTTGGCGGGCTGGGCTTTTTTTTTCTTCCCTTTGTTTTCATGGATTCTAAGGCTCATCCATTGGTGGGCCTGGTTTCCTCCTTAAATCCTTTAATGGAGTTGGGCCTACTGTTAGGTCACAATTCGAATGACCCATTTTGATAAACCCTAATTAATTAATTAATTAGCCGAGTTGTTAATTAATCAATTAAGCATGCAATTCCGTGGAAGCACAAACAAATCACCAAATACTAAATATGCAGCGGAAAATAAATAACACGGTGATTTGTTTACGAATGGGGAAAACCCTAATGGCAAAAACCCCACCGGGTGATTTTCAAGTCACCACTCCCGAAACTCCACTATTATCAAATCAAGCGGTTACAAGAAAGGAATCCCAAGTACCTTACCAACCTACAGTTGAACCCTTACCCCAATACCCAATTGGACTTGATCTGTAGTGACAATTTCCACCTTTGATGCACGGCTTCCAAGTACGTGACTAACCAATGCGCGAATCCCAATACGCGACTTCAGAACACCAACTTGAGAAAGAATGATTGGCTGCAAAGTTCTTCAGATCATCCACTTGATGAATAGTAGGAAGATGCTTGGTTACAAAACCCTATGGTGTAAAGACACAGCAACTTCTTGATGAAGGATGAACTAGGTCAAGAACTTCGTCTGTTGAGCACAATTTGCATAAACAGAGATTGCTCAATGATAATACAACTTGTGTCACCCAAAACGGCTCTTAAAATAATCCTTTTATATGTTTAGGGTTAGAAGAAAAGAAGCCCCAAAAACACATTCACGGATCCCAAGAAAATCAGATTGGAATTCTGACTTTTTAATTCTCGACAGATAGCAGGTGTCGAGGTAGCTATCGAGAGGTGTCGAGTTTTAAAAATTCTACACTTCAACTTGCTTTTTCTTGGACAGACTTGATGACTTCAACACTTAACCTTGAAACATGGTTTCTTGAAGTATTAAAAACACCTAGATCTACCCAATTACAAGCAGAGTGCGTTTTGTCAAAGGATAAGCCAATTTACATAATTAAGTGACATATGTTCTTAGAGCATCCGTATTAGATGTTCTAAAAATTATGCCATTTTACCACGTTAAAAGCTTACTTTATTATTTTGCCACATCATTTTACAATGCTTCATTTATCAGATGTTCTATATTTTTACCACTTCATTTAAAATAATATATACCATACTTTAAAATAATATAAAAACATCCTCCACATAATCCAACAGCAGCAACAGTCATAGCAACCTCCGCCACAGCACTACCAGCATCAACCTCCGCCACAGCACAACCAGCATCAACCTCCACTGTGGCAACCAAAATCCACCACGCGGGAAAAAAAAAAAAAAAAAAAAAAAAAGACAGCCACAACCCACAAACCCAGATCGGTGAGAAGAAAGAAGAAAGACGGAGAGGTAAACCCATCACGCCGGCGAGCAAAACACACACACAAACCCACCACAACCCAGAGACCCACGCCGATCACAATCCGAAGTCGCAAAATCAGCCACAACCTACAACCCACGCCGATCACAAAGCGATGATGACGATGATGACGATGGCCCTTCTCGTCTTGGACGTCGGCGATGATGATGGCTTGTGCGCCGTGAACGACGAACTCGCGAGCCGTGGCCACCGTGAGCGGCGAACTCGCGATTCTCGCCCATACCGCTTGCGCCTCCGGTGAAGAGAAAAGGGGGAATCGGTGAGAGGAAACCCATGCCGCTTGCGCCTCCGGTGATAATGGCCACCGTCAAACTGATCTGAAATTAAAGAACAAAAAAAAACCTCACCAAATGTGAAGAGAAGAGAGGGAATCGGTGAGACTTGAGAGAGAACAGAGGTGGTGAGAGAGAACAGAAAAGATTAAAGTGAAGACAGAGGAGAGAGAGGGGAATAAAAAATTATTATCCCATATGCCATATGTGAACAGTACCGTTGCAAATTTGCAACGGTACTGTTCACATATTGCAAAAATGATGAGATTTGGCACATCTCATATTTGGTGTTTTTTGTGTTTGGTGTGGTAAATGTGCCAAATATTTGGCATTTGGCACATTTACCACACCTGATATTGATGCTCTTAAACAAGTTAAAACTTATATGTCCTAACAATCTCCCCCTTTGGCAATCCGTGACAAAACCACAACAAACAAATGAGCATATGAGAGAAGTCATAAATTACTCAACTCATATTCACTTGTTAAATACAATAAAATCTATCCTAACACAAACTCTTGAAAAACTTTGCAAGAAGAGAGCTTATGATAAGTAGACTTTGACAACCTCTATTTCTGAAACACTTTAAACAAAACTCATCAAGGCATCTTGTGTGAAACAGAAACAATTAGATTGCATACAAGTATAAAGAACATGTGTATAAAGACAGAAAAGAAACAACACATGAAGAGAGAGGTAAAAGAAACATACATCAACATATATAAGAGATAGGATAAGTACAATGTATGTAAAAATGGTCAAATGAGAGATAAGAAAAAAAAACATATAGCCTCACTACATCCCTCAAAAATATGATAACGCTCCCCCTATAAAAAATGTCCTATGCTAACTCTCCCCCTAAGATGACTACTCTCATAGCCCAAAAATACTCCCCCTTTTTGTCACGAGTGACAAAGGGTAGAGTGTCATGTATACATCTCATCGGCAGAGCTAGCATCCCCATCATCATCATCAT
This sequence comes from Quercus variabilis, assembly GCA_030445155.1. Lineage (NCBI taxonomy): Eukaryota > Viridiplantae > Streptophyta > Magnoliopsida > Fagales > Fagaceae > Quercus > Quercus variabilis. The sequence continues at coordinate 23,468,183 of CP129455.1, read as the reverse complement.
TAACCTCATCATCCTCATCATCCTCAGAATCTGAAGCTGCTGGAGTAGGTGGTGAAGGAGTAGCCTCTGGAGCAAATCCACCCATGGTCGCCTGCCATCGTGCAATACGACCAACACGAACATTCACCTGATACAACTCAGCAGAGAGTGTATCAAGGCGAGTGTCCATGCGCTGCAGATGCGCCATAATATCTCCAAGGGATACATCGCTCGAAGAGGAAGAAGGAGCAGATGTAGATGGAGCGGATCTGGATGGTGCTGAACGGGAGGGAAGAGTGGCACCTGGCTGTCTCGACCTGAACTGTGCCTCACTACGTTTTACGGTAACGGCATCTATGACAGATATGTGTGTGAAGTGGTCGGACACAGGAAAGGGAACAGAAAAATGGCGTAGAATCCGCGTGATAGCAGAAGGAAAAATGAGCTTATCATGGGACGCCGAATCAAGATAGACCTCTATGATAGACCGGATGAAGTGAGAAGGGAAGTCTATGGTCAAATGCTCAAGAAGAGAAAGCAAAAATCAAGCACGAGGCTCTGTAATAGAGTTATAGTGAGAAAGAGGATGGAGAACAAAAGTCATCACCATGTTCATGAATCTAGGACCTTTAGCAAAAGGCCTACATGATGTGAACTGATGCTCACCCCAATCAGCAGGACGCTGACAGAAGGCAGAGATGAGCTCGTCTTTGGACACAGTCCTCAGACGCTCACAAGAGGGGTAATCTGGGAACTCTATCCTAGGTACCCTAAGCACATCCGCAACAAGTTGCGGTGTGACATGAATGCGCATACCTCGAACGTGAGTGGAAAAATGAGGTACTGAAAGATCAATCCCGTGGATGTTGGAGTAGAACTCCTGTATCAGCACGAGAGGGCAAGTGACCGGGATGTCACACAGTGACCCCCATCCCCTACTGTGGATGACAGAGGGAAGGTCAGTGTCGGCGAAGTCCGCCAGAATGACTTGGCATTCCGAATGAACACCTCGTCTAGAAAAGTTCTCTGAAAATGCCTTATGGGCATCTCCATCACAGAACCGAAGCTCAAAGGAAGCAGAATCAGAAGAAGTAGATGCTCCAGAACGCAGAGGGTTCCGGGCAGGAGTAGATTTACGTTTAGGTGCCATAGACACGACTAACGTAAAAAGAATGAGAAAAAGATAGAGGGGGAAACAATCAGAAAAGTCTCAAATACAGTTCAAATATATCAAATATGTTGAACAAGAATTACGTATGCATGTGAATGCATGAGCATGTGACATGCAAAGGAAAAACATCATGGGCTCAGCCCAATCCAATCCTAGCAGCACACAAACATAAGGCACACATCTAAATGCATGTAAATATCATTAGAATGCAAATGTAATGCAATGTATGACATTTTGAAATCATTTAAGCACAAAGCCAACCCAAAATTTCAATAAAAACTCAACAATTTTGAAAAACCCCAAATTTTATGAAAAATCCCAAAAACTAGGTTTTCAAAACATGAAATGCATGAAAAATGAAGAGAATAGCGATCTTACCAAGTGATTTGAGCAAGAAATGAGCAAGATCCAAGTGGGTTGAAGGATTTGAGTGAAAGGAGAGTGAAAGGGAGACGAACAGGCACGGAGAGATTGAGAGAAATCGAGAAGAATGAGTTCAGAATCGCGATTAGCCCTTAAATAGGATCCTCACTAATTCTCGACAGCAGAGGTGTCGAGAGGTATCGAGGAAGCTGTCGAGGAAGGTATCGAGGAAAATGCCTTCGACAGATGCAGGTATCGAGAGGTATCGAGATGCAAGGGGAAATTCAGACATGAGAATCTCGATCGATCGCGAAGGTGTCGAGAAGGTATCGAGGAGGCAGAAGAAATCTCGATCGATCCGAAAGGTGTCGAGACAGGTGTCGAGAAAGAATACACAAACAGCACAATTGAATCTCGATCGATCCAACAGGTGTCGAGGATCTGTCGAGAGGACAGAGACTTTCTCGATCGATCCATCAGGTGTCGAGGAGGTGTTGAGATTGCGATAAGAAACCACATGAGAAGCTCGACAAATGATCAGGTGTCGAGGAGGTGTCGAGGTAGGTGTCGAGCTCACATAAAAATGCAATTTTTCGAGAAGGAAAAAATACAGACATGAATGCAATCTAACACACATCTCAACCAAAGATCCACTTAAATGATAAACCTCTCAAAACATCTCTCAACAAGAAAATGAGCACAAGAATCATGCAAAACACACACACACACTAAACAAGTCTAACCAATTTTATATTTCAAAAACAAGTTATGACAGTTTAGTGAGCATACATTAGCACATGTAAAACCTTTGTGATGGCCAAATCACATTGTACCTGCACATGTATCAAAAGTAGCAAAGAATATTGCGTGTTGTGTGTGAAAAACATCGCAAGATTGCATATGTGTATGGATGTTATGACGATCTGGGATGTGAGAAAATAACTTTTAACTCACACACAATCATAACTGTTTGATGGGGACTATCACCTTAGAGGTACATCCTATAACTCCCACATCTCCTAGAAAACACACTTGCAACCATATTTAAAGCATTTTTAATCTTTTTTTTTTCTTTTTATTTTCTTTGCATATTTTCTTTTTATTTTATTTAGCATATCATACATGGGCATAAAAAGGAGAAAAGAAGTACCCAAGATGTTAAGCTTTTGACATCGCACTTTTGCTATGCCGAAACATACGAATGTCTTTGACACTGCACTTTTGCTATGCCGAAGCATACAGGTGTCATATTATGATTGGCGGGCAACAGTGGTGAGATGGTTATTTATACCTTTCTCTTAGGATTTTCTAGTCCTACCCGTCAAAAAGAGTGATATGAGTGTTAAGTTTTAAGAGATAACCTAATCTTACTCATCACAAACAAGAGCCACAAAGCTCACTTACTTAGTTGTGCATAGAGATGCTCATCCAAGCTACAAGAGATACAAAGTTTAGAAAACTTTGTTTCATTGGCCATCCAAGGTACACAAATACCAAAGTACACACGACACACACTGTTTTTGTATTTTTCAATTTTTCAATCAATTTTTTTTTTTATATTAAAAACAAAATAAACAAAACTGAAAGTAAACACACAAAACATGTTAACAAAACAAAGCAAAAACTAGACTGACTCAGCAGAAAAGTAAAACACACAAGCAATACAATAAACAGAAAAACAAGAGGGGAAAAAGAAAGTGATAAAATCACTTAAAGTCCTTTTTCTTCCACACCTTGGAAGAACCTTTCCTTTGATTGAAACCTTGAACAGGCGGTGAGGAGGAAGAATTCAAACCGTTCAAGTTTGAAAGGAACATGAGGGCTTTCAGAAGATCTCCAAGAGGAGCAAGGGAGGATGGAAGCTGATTATGGTTTCCAGATGCTATCACGCCATTGCTCTGTTGAGTGGCTAACCACTTATAACAATTTGGTCGAGTGTGACCGGCAGCTCCACAATAATGACAGAGATGCTGCTTCTTTTGTTTAAGCTTTTGAGAGTTAGCCTTCTTAGCCCTAGGGTTTTTAGCATCTTTCTTGTCTAGCTTAGGGGGTGCTCCTAAGATAGATTTTCCCTTGTCTAAGTTTTCACTAGCTAATTCAGTTTTAACATTAGTATTCTCAATTTCAATGTTATTAGCAGCAGGAACAAAAACAGTATTGCTAGTAGAGGCAGTATTAGAGAGAGAAATACCATACCCCAAACCAGTTCGATCTGAAGCAGATTTCTGATTGCTAAGCATCTCATCAAGCTTTGCACTTGAAGTCCTCTCTAGTTGAGCTCTGACTTGAAACAGCTCTGTTTCAAGCTTCTTGGTCTTCTCAGCCAAAAAATTGTTTTCAAATCTCAGTGCTCCAATGGTTTGATTCGCTTCATCAACCTTTGTGGACAACTCTTCACGTTCAAGTTCCACATCACTGAGCTTCTTGGTGGCCAGCCTATATAATTTCTCATGTTTTTCAGAGATTTTGTAAAGCTTCTCATAGGCTGAATGGATATCATCTTGATCATCCATCTTCTCAAATTTTGACTCCACCAGTTCTTCTTCTTCATCCACTTCTTCAACAATCCCTTCAGTAGGATTGACTGTGGCAGTGAAGAAATTTAGGATTCCGTCATCCTCATTGTCGGAATCACCTTCAGGCTCAGTGTCACTTAGGGTTACAGCAAGGGCCTTGCTTTTCCCAATGCTCTTCAGATATGTAGGACACTCATGTTTCATGTGCCCGAACCCATGACAACCAAAGCACTTTGGTCCTGCGGGAACAGTATACTGACCGCCCTCCTTAGCATCCTTCTTCCCTTTGTCTTGGCTTTTAAACTGAGAAGAACTGAACTGCCTGCGGTCATTGTCGAAGCTCCTTCCATTGGCATTCTTCATAAACTTTTTGAACTGCCGAGTGATGTAGGACTTCATCTTGGAATCTTCATCATCGGAAGACTCATCTGTATCACTGCTCTTCGCCTTCAAGGCCATGCTTTTGCCTTTATTGGACTTGCCAATCCTGGATAACCCTATTTCATAGGTCTGCAAGTTTCCAACCAGCTCAGTCAAAGGAATCTTGTCTATATCCTTTGATTCCTCAATTGCCGTAATCTTGGCATGAAATCTCTTAGGTAGAGATCTGAGCACCTTCCTTACAATCTTGGATTCAGGGATGGTTTCCCCAAGATTGAAGGCTGAGTTCACTATGTCCTTGAGCTTGGCATAGAACTCATCAAACAACTCATCCTCCTCCATCTTTATTTCTTCAAAGCTTGTGGTGAGCCTTTGAAGCTTTGAGTCTTTGACAGCCTTTGTGCCTTCATAGGTTGTCTGGAGGATGGTCCAAGCCTCCTTAGCAGTTTCAGTTGAGGATATCTTCTTGAACTCCTCATTGGTGACTGCGCTAAAAAGGGCATTCAGCGCTCTGCTGTTGAAGTTGGCCGCCTTGATCTTAGCATCATCCCAATCGGCCGGTTCTTCTTCTGGCTTAGTCCAGCCAATCTCTACAGCTTGCTATACTTTTTCATCTAAAGACTGCAGAAAAGCTCTCATGCATACTTTCCAGTATGCATAGTTAGTGCCATCAAATAAAGGAGGTATAATTAATGATTGTCCTCTATCCATGACAAACAGGGGTCAATGGATCAAACACAGCAAAGATTAAATCCTAATCAGAGTGTGCCTGCTCTGATACCACTTGTTAGGTCACAATTCGAATGACCCCTTTTGATAAACCCTAATTAATTAATTAATTAGCCGAGTTGTTAATTAATCAATTAAGCATGCAATTGCGTGGAAGCACAAACAAATCACCAAATACTAAATATGCAGCGGAAAATAAATAACACGGTGATTTGTTTACGAATGGGGAAAACCCTAATGGCAAAAACCCCACCGGGTGATTTTCAGGTCACCACTCCCGAAACTCCACTATTATCAAATCAAGCGGTTACAAGAAAGGAATCCCAAGTACCTTACCAACCTACAGTTGAACCTTTACCCCAATACTCAATTGGACTTGATCTGTAGTGACAATTTCCACCTTTGATGCACGGCTCCCAAGTACGTGACTAACCAATGCGCGAATCCCAATACGCGACTTCAGAACACCAACTTGAGAAAGAATGGTTGGCTGCAAAGTTCTTCAGATCATCCACTTGACGAATAGCAGGAAGATGCTTGGTTACAAAACCCTATGGTGCAAAGACACAGCAACTTCTTGATGAAGGATGAACTAGGTCAAGAACTTCGTCTGTTGAGCACAATTTGCATAAACAGAGATTGCTCAATGATAATACAACTTGTGTCACCCAAAACGGCTCTTAAAATAATCCTTTTATATGTTTAGGGTTAGAAGAAAAGAAGCTCCAAAAACACATTCACGGATCCCAAGAAAATCAGATTGGAATTCTGACTTTTTAATTCTCGACAGATAGCAGGTGTCGAGGTAGCTATCGAGAGGTGTCGAGCTTTAAAAATTCTGCACTTCAACTTGCTTTTTCTTGGACAGACTTGATGACTTCAACACTTAACCTTGAAACATGGTTTCTTGAAGTATTAAAAACACCTAGATCTACCCAATTACAAGCAGAGTGCGTTTTGTCAAAGGATAAGCCAATTTACATAATTAAGTGACATATATTCTTAAACAAGTTAAAACATATATGTCCTAACACCTACCATACTTCTTTCTTTATTGCAGGCTCAAGTCTTTTATTTTCTCATGGAGCTCAACTCTTTATACTACTTTAGGCCTTGGTGCAACATGGTGACCTTTTTAGACCCCAGCAACAGTATATCTTCCCTTTGTGTCTTCTCTCACTATATTTTTGGATGTTCCATTGGGAGAGTATCCACCCCATTTTGTACCCCATAAAACTTAAGGCCTCATTCCCTAATTACAAAATTTTAGGGATCTATTGCCAATAGGCTACAGTCAAGTAAGAAGCAAGAGAACTCAAATTATTTATTAAAAAAAAAAAAAAAAAAAAAAACTAGCAAAACCCCTAGCTTTGCACCGTAGGTATTGATATCTTCATGTGTAACCTCAAGGCTGTATGAACAGGGTATGAAGCCTACATATGCAGGCCTAAGTTCGTGGAACTACTTATGAAAACAATTTCTTGAAAAATGGGACGCAAAACTGATCCCACATTGGTAGGAAATGGTTATACACCCCAAATTTCAATTATAAATAGCCCTCACGAACCCACTTTTCAAAACACAAGCAAGTATTCTCAAGAAATATGAACTACAATCGCTAAAAAAATGATTCTAGAGGGAGTTCTTCTCAGAATTGTTTAAGGTCATTTCATTTTTACTTGGCCATGGCTTCTCCTAGGTATTTGGTGCTTCAATTATAAGATTTACTAACCTCTTTTTATTTTTTTGGTAGTTTTTTTTTTTTTTTTTTAAGAACGAAATAAACCATTATCTATTCATTAAAATTGAATCCTAGTACATAGCTTCCAAAGCAACTGGAGGTGCATCTTCCATCCAATACATATCCTCATTCAAGATACTTGCATATCTAGCTAAAACATGAGCTGCCCTATTACAATCCCTTCTAACCCAATTGAAAGACACCCTTATAATCCCACATATGAGCCATTGAATATCTACAACCACATTCCCACAAACTGACAGGTCCAGACTTGGAGAAGAAAGTGCTCTCATAACATTAATACTATCACCTTTGATTATTAGCTCAGAGAAACCCGCCTCAACAGCAAACTCCACGGCTTTTCTACATGCCAATGTTTCTGCTTCTTCACTACCCGAAACTAATGGCCTTATTGCAGAGAACGCAGCCATTACCTCTCCTCGCTCATTTCGTATCACAGCCCCAAATCCAGACCAACCTCTCTCCTTGAATATGGCAGCATCAAAATTCAGTTTGAAGAAAGGATGAGGTGGCGGACGCCACACATTTCCTCCCATTTCCCTCGGTATGATAGCAAGTTGCTATTGAGCCTGTGCATTTTCCTCTAGCTATTTCTCAGCCCTTGTATTCAGCCATCCAGGATCCTTAAGCTTCCCACCATGCATCACACTATTCCTTTGGTTCCAAAACATCTCGGCTTGCACCAAGAATGGCTCCATTTCCTTAGGTTCCAATCTGTTCATTAAAAAATCAAAAAGTTGCAACATATCTTACTAGCTGAGTGAATATTTCTGCAGTTTGGTCTGACTTCCAGCCCATACATCCTGGGCAGCAGGGCAGTCCCATATCACGTGCACCTCAGTCTATGGGCTTTGCAAGCATATTGGGTAGCCAGTTTTAGCAATTATATTTCGTTTTGCTAAGTTGCATTGGGTTGGCAGAATTCCATGACAAGCTCTCCATTCAAAGATTTTGACCTTGTTAGGAATTTTCATCTTCCATAAAGCCTTCCACACCTTCTACTCATCATTCCCCCTTAAACATTCTGCCCAATTCTCGTTCCTTAGAACTTGCCAAGCCACATAATATCCAGATTTCACAGAATACCTCCCATTACTGTTATGCATCCAGCTTATTGAATCAGCCATACGCCTTCGACTTAAAGGGATTTAACAGATGGCCTCTGCATCCTCACTTCAAAAAGAAGCCATGATAAGTTCTTGCTTCCAACAGTTTATGTCCGGATCAATCGGGTCTACCACAAACCACTCTACCATATCCACATTTGCCGGATAAATGATCCTATTAGTATGGTGATTAGGAATCCATTTATCGACCTAAATTTTTATTGAGGCCCCATCTCCAACCCTCCAATAGCAGCCCACCTTTAGAATAAGTAGAGCAGCCAAAATACTTCTCCAAACATAGGAGCAATTAGGCGATTTAACAACATCAAAAAAATGAGACCGAGGAAAATACCGGCTAAAAAACATTTGTATAAAAGCGATTCCTTTTGTTGCAGCAACCTCCGTCCCTGCTTGGCTAGCATAGCCAAGTTGAAAGTTCTTAGGTCACAGAACCCCATTTCACCTTCCTTTTTTGCAATAGTCAGCTTACCCCAACTCCTCCAATGTATCTTTCTTTCGTTCCCCACCTGTACCCACCAAAATCTTGCGCACATAGAGTTTAACTCATTACATAATTTTATTGGTAGTTGGAATACTCTCATAGTATAAGTGGGAATAGATTGGGCTACCGTCTTGATGAGAACTTTCTTGCCTGCTATTGATAGCAACATTCCTTTCCACCCATATAGTTTTTTCCATACTCGATCCTTTAAGAAAGAGAAGGTTTGGTACTTGGCACGCCCAATAAGTGTAGACAGACCCAAATATGACTCAAACCTCTCCACCTCTTTAACACCCAAAGTCTCTGTGATCTCTACCTTTTTATCATTCTGAGTATTACTAATGAAGTATACTGATGATTTATCCAAATTTATACTCTAACCTGAAGCCTTTGCATGAACTTGAAGAATATCAGCAATTACCTTAGCTTCATTATGGGTTGCCTGTCAGAATAATAGAGAATCATCTGCAAATAACAAGTTAGAAATTGACAGAATTGGTACACCATCGACGATAGGAAAGGTCAAAATCAAGCTTTACTTCTTACCTAGCATATAGGTCCTCTCTTTTCTTTTTATTTTTTTATTTTTTAATTTTGCTATTAATTTAAGTATATTATTTATTTAGTAGTTTAATTTATTTGCTTTCTATGTTTAAATTCCTAGGTGAGATTAAATATAGAGAATGGTTTCTACCTCAGGGTGTGCACACAGGCTTAGTCATACATATGAATCATGAGGAGCTTGCATAATCAACCTTGGTCATATACTAACCAAAAACCTATATTTCCATATTTGTTCGCCATGTTTGCTATTTGTTTGATTGTTAACTTTCAATAAAATGCTAGTAACATGCCTAGGGTTCAATAATCCTTTAGTAACATGATTAGGATGTTTGATTTGTTAGGGTTATATTTTTATGTAATTGGCATATCCTATGACAAAATACACTTTACATGTAATTGGAGATACCTAAGTCAAGAAAGATGAATCTACAGATCTTAATACCTTTTTGATACTTGTTGATCCATCAAGATTTAATGAAGTTCAATACCTCGATCTATCAAGCTAATGGATTTCAAAATATAGCCTACAACGTTTGGATTCTAATTGGCTATTGTTTATGGGTTTGTGTAAACCTAATAGAAAAAAGAGAGCAAACCTAATTGGAATAGGCGAGCTTATCTAAACCTAATAGGAATAAGAGAGCCCATTTAAAAGGCCCATTAAGCTTCTATATAAGTAAGGTGGTAGAGAAAGAAAACCTTAACCCTAGAGAGCTTCATAAGGTTTTCTTTTTGAAATCCTAGATCTTCCAACAAAAGAAAGAGATCTTGTTGCAATTCTTGTGTGTCTTTGGGTTCTATACCAAGCAAAATCTCTAGCACCAACAATTGAAGATTTTATCGGTGTTTTTATGTGAAGCTGCTACAAATCAACTTCAACATTCAAAAGGGTTGCTTGAAGTTAGTCACATATTAAGATCCATGCAAAAGAGTTAGTCATGTACTGAGATTTGTGCAAAGAGAAATCAAGACCAATTAAGGATTGGCATAATGATTCAACTAGAGGTTAGTATTTTGGGATAGACCAGGTTTGGGGTAAGATTCCTTGTACTTGTAATTTCTTGATTTTAATTAGTGATTCTTGGGAGTGGTGACTTGAAAATCACCTAGTAGAGTTTTTGTCTTGTGAAAGGTTTTTCTCATTAGTCAACAAATCACCATATCAATTTAATTTCTGCTATACTCTAGATTATTTGGTAATTTGTTCATGCCTTTACGATTTGCATGTAATTTGACATAATTAATCAACTTGGGCAACTGAATTAATTAACCAGGTTCCATCTATAACCCAACATGATTAATTAGAACACACGTTAGGAAGATTGAATTGAATAGAGAAGTGATTAGGATTAGTTGAAGAACATGCTTGCTTGGTTTTCAAAATTCTAATTACTCTGTGTGTGTGTGTGTGTGTGTGTGTGTGTGTGTGTGTGTGTGTGTGTGTGTGAGAGAGAGAGAGAGAGAGAGAGAGAGAGAGAGAGAGAGAGAGAGAGAGGTGTTATATGATTAGGATAGGTCCATTAGAGGGGTCCTTCTTAAAATGAAGTCATTGAATATGTAAGTGGAGCTCAACTACCTTGATGGTCGGGTTTTAGTGCTTGGCATATTCTTAGGCCCATTCTCTAACTTCAAACTCAATGCTTGATTCATTGGGCCTCTATATAGGGGTCATGATTGGCTCTTGGACTTAAACTAGGTGGCGACTACCATTTTCTCTACCTGATCCACTTGCTTGGTGGTGTAAAGTTGTTATTTACAACTATATGTTTTGTTGGCTTATATTCCGTACCAAATTTGATTATAATTTTATTTAATCTTTTGTACCCTGTACTTATTGTGGGATTTGATTGTAAGTGTTGTGTGATAAAGAGAGAGAGTGTGAAGTCTCAAGTAATTGAAGACTGAAGAGTTTTTATGGGTAGCTCGCAACCAAGCATCCCACGAAGTGACTCATGTGACTTGCACATGCTGGAATGCGAAGAGTCAGGACAAGATGGAGACAACTATGTTTCGCAAATATTTCGCAGGTAAGGCCTTCCCATGAGATACTCGCGAGACATTCTGTTTTGCCAGATTGTCCATTCTGATACACACTTTCTATGCCTACACTATTTATACCCACATTACCCACAAATGTTGAGGAGTGCTTCTAAGAAAAAACCTTAGTCAAATACCTTGAAAGTTAGAGATTTTTATACCTACAATCCTCTACAAATTTGCTTGTGGAATTTCCTCAACTCCTATCTCTCCATTTTCATACCATTGAGAGGCACTTACCACATCCTTTTAGAGTGTCAAGTGAGGTTTTGGTGCTGCTGGAAAGCATTAGAAGAAGCCAAAGATGGCAAATGCAACATGGAGCTTATTGCGGGATCTGGAGAGCTAGATAAGACACGATTCTGACAAGCCTTGTTAGAGTAAAAGCTTGAAGGGCTTAGGTACATTGGGTAGACTAGGCTTGGAGGATCTTTTGTTAACCCATGTATCCCAATTGATTGTCTAGTAGATTAATTTCCGTTTGGAGGGCGACGGAGAGGTTTTTCGCTGAGTTCTTCGGTTTCCTCTTCGATAACACATTGGCATGTTATCTTGTTTTTGCATCTTTCTTTCCTACTCTTTTATATTCCATTTTACTGCTATGTTGCTTTGATTATGGATTAGAGTAGCTTGTTTGTTTATTCGTTCGCATTTACACTATTTCGCACTTAGTATTAAGTTAGTGTAAAATCAATCAAGCCGTAACTTTAATTTGGGGGTCAAAACAACTCTTGTGTTTTCAACACATTTTCAAGCTTTCAAGTGGCGTACTCCTAACCCATATCTAAGGTGCTCCATACCAAGTTGCAATCATTTGCAACAATGAGGCCGCTCATAGTGACAACTTCGTTGAAGATAAAGAGTGGGACTCTATTATTCTATAGTCATAATCTAGTTAATAAGGCCCTCTTTAAGAAGCGCAACTTTTTTCCTTTTGCGCACACACACTTGCATATTGAAACTCTTGATGGTGTTAGGTTATGGACTCTAGCTCCACTTAAGCTTTGAGTTCCTTAGTTGGCAGGTCAATCCATTAATGTCGCAATGATGAAGATCAACCAAAATGACACATCCTCTTAAAGTTCCATTCCACCATGGTGGTGATACCACACCAACACACTATCTACCAAACATCCTAAGCTCCCAATTCCAAAATAACCTTCTCATGAATCTTGGCTCCAAACCCAGATCCACTAAGTCACACTGACAGTGATCATTAGTGCCTTATTGATCCAATAGAAAGTGTAAAGTTGTGATTTACAACTATATTTTATGTTGGCTTTATTCTATAACAAAAAGTGTTGCTATTGCATTAATTTATTTCCTTGTATTTTGTGGGATTTTATTGTATTGGGTTTAGTATTAAATTGGTGAAGAATCAAGCATGCAATGAAGATTAGTGCAATTTCGCGACTAACTTGCAAGAAGTTTGCAAGTAAAGGTTTCTCCAAAAATGCCACGAAAGAAGCACATACTAGAAGCTAAAAAGTCAAGTGCTAGGCTGTATTTCGCGAGTACTTCGCAAGACAAACCATCTCGTGAGGTACCCATGAAATTCTCTACCTGGATGATTTTAAGTATGACTTTCTTACCCTTCACTCATACTATATACTCTCATTACCCAAAAAAGTAAAGGAGGCTATTGAGAGAAAACCCTAGAGAGGTTTCTACAACACACCCACCTTCTAGAGAGAGAGAATTACTCATCATTTAGTGAGAAATCTCTGTAGTCTTTTCTCCTTCCCCTTTTCCATTGTCATACCTTAAAAGGAGATTTGTACCCAAACACAACCCACACCTATTCAAAGTGTAGAAAGTGTTTTGGAGATTGGGAAGCATTTGAGATTTGCCAAAAGAAACCAGTGAGGCTTAGGGATGCAATCGGGCGATATTGTGGGATCTAGAGAGCTAGTGAAGACAAAATTTTGAGAAGTTCGTTGGTAGCAGGAGCTTGGAGGGTTCAAGTACATTGAGTAGATTAGGCTTAGAGGGTTTTTTGTTATTAGTGTACTCCAACTTATTCACTAGTGGATCGATTTTGACTTGGAGGATCGCGGGGAGGTTTTTCGTCAAGTTCTTCGATTTCCTCTTTGGTAACACATCTTGGTATTATCTTGTGTTTGTATTTCTCTTCTCATACTCTTGTGCTTTACGCTTATTATTTATTATTCATGTTTATGCAATAGAGTAATTCCAGTTTATTGTATTTCATTTACTCTTGTTCTACACTTAAATAAGTTAAAGTAAAAGAAATTAAGCTATAATTTTTAAAATTAGTGGTCTAAACAAGTATTAGTGTTTCACACTAATTGAGCTTTCAGAAAGGACATTGGCTTAATCAACATAAATTTCTCAAAACAGCCATATTTGCAATGAGAGAAAAAAAAGGAAAAAAAAAAAATTGAACTAAGAGAGAGAGAGAAGACATAATAAGGTGATTTGATGAATTGAAAACCTAAGAGGAAAATTTAAGCAAAAGTTATGAATAATTACCTAAAGAAGCGAAGGGATGCCACTGAAATTTTAAGAAGTCTCTCAATACACAACATCCAAGCCATTAAGTTTCTCAACCATGATGATAAGAACTGACTCTCATTCCACAAGTTTTGTGATGAAGTTTTACAAACAATGAGGGAATAAACAAAAAGAGTAAAAGTTAGGTACAATTCCTTAAGTACAATATTTTAGATACCTCAATTAAATTTAACCATGTGATTAAACTGACCAATGTAGTTGGATCTAATTTTCCTTGAAAAAATAATATTATTTTTGCTGTATTGGCCAACCATGTGGGTAAATTTAATTGAAGAATCTAAAATACTGCACCTCAAGAACTATATATAAATTTTACCCTAGTAGAAATTATACAAACAAAAATGCTGTGAGTACAACAAAACTCACAATTTTTGCTATAACTTACTCACGTGGGCAAGTTGTGAATAATGAAGTAAAAGTGGTGGATTCAAATGAATAAATTGTGGCAAAGTTATAAATTTTGTTGTGATATTAGCATTTTCTTATACAACATGTAGTTTGAACCCTCTCTCTCTCTCTCTCTCTCTCTCTCTCTATATATATATATATATATATATGCTCCGTCTAGGCGAGGCTAATTTTAAGAAGGATTTTGTTAATGGTGTCTTTTTCTAATTTGTATTGTATTATGCAAATGCTCCAATGTTCTACTATCTAGCTGATTCAGATACTGTACAAAGTATACAAGTACATATAATGCTCCATAAGCCAAGCCCAGATACACTTTAACCCATTCTCACCTTACATTTTGCCTGACCAATTCAACCCGAAAGCAAGAAAAAGGAAAAAGGTTCCCCACAACATCTCAGAGGCGATTGATGATAAATCGAGTAAGTGTGCGTTTGGCTACTGATTAAAAAGTTAGCTTATTTTACTATTCGGTTTATTTTTCTTACTATTTATGGGCCTCACTGCACTTTTTAATACTATTCATGGGTTCTACTGTACTATTTCAACTAACTTTTACTTTTATTTACAGTACTTTCAGTAAAAAGTTTTCAGTTTTAGTAAAATAAGCGGATCTCTAATAGACCCTAAATATCAAATACGTGTGAATGGGTATGAGCATAGTTATCAATTTGTTACTTAGAAAAAAAAAAATTATCAATATGTTGAAGAGGTTTTTTTTTTTTTTTTTTTTTTTTTTTTTTTTTTTTTTTTTTTTTTTTTTTTTTTTTTTTAATTCCCTCTTTGGATCAGCTAGCTATTGAAAAAGAAAAAATTGGCCTCAATATATGCAATACAATAAACCCTTTTTAAGTTTACCGATATAAGCATATACATTCTTCTAATATATATATACGCACAGTAATACAAAACAAGTTCATTTAACTCCTTTATACACAATACAATAAGTTTATACTTCTTAGAATTCCTTTTTTTCACTAAAATTTTATTTTAGACAAATTTTATTATTTTCTCTATAGTTTGGAGGTTGTTTCTAAGTTCTAACTATACCCTAAATCTTAAAAAAAAACTTCAATTAAATATTAGATTCTAAAAGATTTCAATTCAACCAAAGAATAATCGTTAACTAAAAGTGATGAGAAACTAAGTTAATTGCATATGAGACTCATTTGGTCACTAAAAAGACTCGCATGAACTAAGAGATATTTTATTAGGAATATATATATATATATATATATAGACAAAGTTTAGCTACAAAATTTATTGTAACTTAAGGCTAGAACCTTACTCAATAAAATAAATATTACTACATATTTTAAAAATCTAACCGTTGAATTGCATTTTCTTTACGCTCTTGGTACACACGTAAAATTTTGTATCAATCGAATATTATTTCCTATATGATCTGTAAGCTTATATTTTATGGATAATTTTAAACTATAAAAACTTGTAATTTAAAAAATTTATTGATGGCATAGCTAATAACTTTTAATTTTCTAGAAATTTTGCAAGTATAGAAAATATAAGAAAAAGATGTAATCTAATGGTGGATCTGTCAAAATTCACCTCCAATAAAAAGATAATGTGTAAGTTTGTAACCTAAGGATACAACCAATTTTGTAACTAAATTTTATCTTATATATGTGATTACATTATCATTAAACCTGCATTAATTTATCTATTTAGGTTTTTTACCATAATATTGTTTCTATTCTTACTGTTTGCATGAATTTCAATTTTCATTCCTAAATTTAAATATAAAATATAAAAATTTTCATTCTTAAACTTTTTTAAGAATCTTTTTCAATATTTAGGGGAGAAAATAAGGACAAAAAAGAAATTTTTTTAATAATAATTTAGGGGAAAAATATAAATTTTAAAATCTATGGACAAAAAGTGTAACTTTTAAAATAGTTTAGGGACAAAAATCAAGACTCATACAAATTTTAGGGATGAAAACAATATTTTTTTTCCTAGATTTTTACTTTTAAAGTTATCTTATTATAGCCTTTTTTTTTTTTTTTGGTCTTAAAATGCTAACTGTGAATTCACATGAAAACATTTTTCATGTTTTAATAGGTTACGCTGAAACCACATCCAAATTATAGGGGGCTTGCGTAATATATTATTATTTTCTGGTTAATCAAATCAAATGGCCAAGGTCTTACTTTGACAAAACTTTAAAAAAAAAAAAAAATTAAAGTCATAAAAAGGCTAAATTGGGTGGAATAGAGGTAGAGCCAAATATATTGGAATTTTGATCGAAATAGAAAAGAGAGGTTAGTTTGGCCTACTAGCTAGTTTACTCGTTTTATTCGAAATACTTTAATCTGAATTAAAACATAACTTCTTCTCTCTTTTTTTTTTTTTTTTTTGAGAAAATAAATTAAAACATAAAATAATTAAAGGTATGAGTTCCCTAGAAACAACTTCTCAGAATATATATTTTGTAAATCACACCTATAAGAAGACTAATTTTGGGGCTCATAATGTAACTAAATGTGGACTCTTTTGTGTGATCTTGTGGAAATATTTCCCATCTCTTTCATCTGATATTTTTGCCTTGGGAACTTGGAAAAAGAAGGGTTTCATCCCTTTTTTCTGTAATTTATTTTTTCATGTTCTTAAATTATTCAAATTTACAAAGCAAAAAAAAAAAAAAATTATAATAATAATAATGGTCATCATGATCTCTTTTTGTTTGATGCTCTTATAGGTTAGACAACCTTAAATTATTTAGGTCATGGTTGATAATGAATGTGACCACCCGGAAGTGGACCCAGGAGTAAAAGAAGCTTATTACAAAAAAGTGTTTAATATGATTTTTATTTTGCATTATCGATGTGAATACTGTATTGATGAGAAATCTCAGGCATTGATTTCTTTGTTTTGTGATGCCTTAATCAAGATGACTTTTTATCCATTGATGAGAAATATACTACGTTGACTATTAAAGAGCATACTTGCAACAGCTATCAATAGAAAGCTAGCAAATGATCATATGAGATTTTCAATTTGCAGGAGAGTTCTATATTAAAACACAAATAACCCAACACAGCAGATCGATGAAAACAGTAGCTAGAAATCAATTAACATCAATAACAAAACTTTAAAAACCTATCATGACAATAACTAAGAACTTGCTTATGAATCTAAAGGAATTAATTTCATAAAATATCATAGAGTAACAAGTACAAATAATCTACGTGCTTGCATGAATACCTTACAAAAATCCTAAGAACGAAAGTGTGACACTTCCCAAGCTTTTAACATGCTTGACTAATTAAGCTCCACACATAATTGTGTAACTGCTTCAATGGTGTTTAATGTGCAACTACTATGCCTGTTGCCGGTGAGTTAAGATGACAGTGACACTATATGTGATGGTAAAGCTACTAAGCATTCGGCCTCAAGCTACTTGTCAGCAATCTTTCAAAGAATTCAAACTGGGTAAAGCTACGCTGAGTCTGTGATGTTACTAGCTTTGGATTTGGAAAGAGATGTTTTTCAAGGATACTATTGGAAGCTAGAAAGGCATCTGCCAGTCTTAGTTGAGGATTAACTTGGGCCTTGGCTTGGAAAAGACATGGGCTATTTTGTTTGTGTTACTATGATAGTTACAACTTTTACCTGAAACTAGTTCAAAATGCAAGGTAGATCATATTACATGAGACAATCCACCTAGAGCATCGTGCTCCTAGATTCGGGGAATAGCAAGGACTTGCTGAGCTTTTAAATTTTGAAACCCGTTTTTTTTAGGTCTGGAAGAAGCTTTAAGGACTAGCATTTGAGTCTGTCAAAAAACATCTATTTTATATCTTCAAAATTTATTTTATCTATTTTAACATTTTATTTTATAACTCACCCAATATCATAATTGCTATTTTTACATACAAGTTATTAAAATAATATAAACTACATCTTCAAATACTATAAAAAACTAATTATAAAGAGAGAGAGAGTGTGAGAGGAAGAGAGTATGAGAGATTAAAATATATATTTTTTCTTTACAGCTCACCCACATCTGGATAAAGCTCAATTTGAGCGGGTGGTTTGCTAAAATAGCAACTAGGAGTTTTTTACACCCCAAATACTAGTGATGTTCTTTCTTCTGAGTTCTAATCTGACTTTTTGTTTCTTGATTGAATTGTAGATTTCTTCTATAAAAAAGGAAAAAAGAAAAAAGAAAAAAAAGAAGCTAAAATGCAAAATCTACCCTCTATGTTTCACCAAAATTCATTTCAGTTCTCTAACTTTACTTTCATTCATTTTAGTCCTCTAAGTTTCAAATTTATTCAATAAAGATTTTTCCATCAACTTTTGTTATATATTATTGTTAATTTTCCAATTTTTTTAATTTAAAAAAATTCAATTAATGATTGAAAAATATTTTCCAATTTTTTTTTTCAAAAAAATTTAACAAAAGTTGACGGAAATGCCTTAATTGAATAAATCTGAAACTTAAAGAAATAAAATGAATGAAAGCAAAGTTAAAAGACTGAAATGAATTCTAAAGAAACTTAAATGGTAAGTTTTGCATTTAAAAAAATAAAAATAAAAATATTTTAAATAAATAAAAAAAATTCCCACAACCCAAAAAGAAGAATAGCAGCTTAAGTGCTTAACCGTTCAGCCAAGCAGGCATAAAGGTCATTTTGATAGCTACCCATACATACTGAGGGTAGCCGAATTTGCCGTATTTATGGTTTCAATTTCCAATCAGAAACAGAATTGAGTTGCAAAGCACAGCACACTCTAAACAATTGTATAACAAGAACATTTCATTGAGACACAAATACAACAGGGTGTATATATTATATCATATTATTGTTCAGTAAAATGATACAGATCAACAGTAGGTTATGGTTGTGTTGAATTCTATAAATTAAGACTATACGCTGTCACACTCAATTATTTCAGAAATAAGAAAATAATAATATCAACAAAAACAACACTAGTAGCAAAATTCAGCACCAATAAAATCTGTTTTTGACTGGAAGCCTGCTATTTTTCCCCAAATTGCTACCCTTGTAATCCAGTGTCCACTTCTCAAATGTACAGTCAACAAAGTCATAGTACCCACCATGCACAGAGAGTTCTCCTTTAGCCAATTTTTGTTCTATCCATGGGTAAGTGAGTAGGTTCAACAAGGAATGGTCGACTGATTCCTGTAATAGTAACGTGTAAGAGTCTTAAGACATTCAAACATGCAAGAACTTCTTATAAATATGACATATTCTTATATTATCAGAGCAACTTTCATTATTTGCAACTTTTTATAAATATAACAGATTTTTTTTTTGAGCCATAAATCTGACATATTGTCATATTTTCAGAGCAACTTTCATTAGTTGAATGAGCTGTTCGATTTGCACAAACCTCTGACAAATGGAGACCCACCCCTAGTAAGATCTGCATACTTCTGTCCACGACCTTCATTCAAGCAGAATTAGCCTCACTTTTGAGGAACTGCCTTGTATTTCTAAACCCCCAGCATATGTAAATTTTGTGCAAAGTTGATTTAAGGAAATAGCAGGCATTCTAACCCAGTCTAAAAGGGAAATTTTATAACAAGTCATAAAAGCCCTATACTTCTGTTTATTGGGTACAAACAGAGAAATTAACGGAAGAAAAGTTTTAGAAGAGTGGCAGTCCTGTTTATAAAAGAATACTGGTTATAGTCAATAATCCTAAATTTGTGAATCATAAATTGCACTTTGGTTATGTATAATCAAGAAGGCAGAAAGGAGACATTTAACTAAACCCAATATCCAAAGGGTGTAATAATTTGCCCTTATTTTAAGAAACTTTTCTCTATTGTGCTTCTGACACCTCCACCCACAAGATCCAAACATGAACCCATTATCCAAGTGCTGATTTGACTTCATAGAGAGAATAATATTTCCACCAGAAGGGTGTCTATTGCATCAGATATAGTGGGCACCAAACCTAGTAATTATTTTCCGGATCCAATATTGGATTACATATTTATGTTGTCACCCAAATAAAGACATGAATATTTATGTTGGATCAGACATTTTCATAGGAAGGGATTTGATATTCTGAATTAAGGATGAAAGTGATTACCTTCTCACAGTGCTTGCACTGCTGGTCAAAGCCCAGGTGGGAAGCTGCAGACTTTGTGTTTAACCTTGCATTCTTTCCAACAATTACCCAACTTCTAATGAAGCTACTGTATAGAAGAGTTTAGCCAAGTGAGAAGCATTTTTGCATTGTTATCTACCCCAAAGATATGACACATGCAAAAGGCTAATATGCTCCTTTAGACATGTACTTAAATGGTACAAGCAAAAGACTAGTAAAAAAAGGAGTGGTGTTGTCTTAACTAAACCTTGAATCTACTTCATCTTGCATGCTCATAAGGGCACGAATGCCTCCACAACGACTGTGGCCAATGACTAAAATGTTCTCAACCTGCAAAAGAAATTATCATTTCACCATTAAAATAAATAAATAATAAACCTCTAGATTTGTTGCTGAATAGCTGCCCATTTTGCTTTATATTTAAGATGCTATACATAGAGTTATTAAGTCAATGAATTTATATTCTTTAAATTTAAAGAAACTTTACATGCAGGAAATTGACATAAGGTTATGGTCATGATTTGATAAATATTTTATATCTATATTCTAATTCCTAAATTATTTCTATTAACTTTGCGAAGGAAAGATACACTTTGATTTCTGAACTTTTTTTCCCAAACACAAGTTCATTCTCTTACTTGGATTTATACATAAATAGTTTTTGTAGGACTTTGGACTGTACTTCTCCATAATCATTATGTGACTCTAGCACCCTATTTTTATCAGAGCATTTTATTGATCAATCCTATACTGGCCATATCTCCAAGCGCTTAGTATATTATTGTCACCTTGAACACCATCAATATAATATCATACATAAAATGGCATCTAGGATGCATACGTCCTGAAACAAAGAAGCCTATGTACTAGAATTCTGGGCACAAAATAATTACCTTAAGAGAATTTACAGCAAATTCTAATGCCGCATTTGTTTCTGAGGGTCCACTCTACAAAAGCAAAAGAAAATGGAAGGGAAGAAAGACTGTGGCCTCAGTTTTATCTGCTGAGAAGTAGACATTCAAAATAAATAAAATGCAATGTGATGTGCACCTCAAATGGGGGCACCAAATTAGCTACATTTCGGACCATGAATGCTTCTCCTGGTTGAAACCCCAGGATGACTGAGGGGCAAACCCTTGAGTCTGCACAGGCAATAATCATGAACTGTTCTGGAACTTGTCAGTTTAAATACGCTATCTATTCTGACTTTCAGGAAAAAAAATTGAGCAAAAAAGCCATAGTTTATCCATCCAAGATGTTCTCAACATTTGTATAACACAAGGAATACATAATTGGGAAAGGACTTTATCCCATTTAAATCATCCAATTTCTCCAATTTTAATCCAAATGTAAAACACATGGCATTTAAAAAATCCAATGATCTTAAAAAAACACATGTAAACTATACAAATTCAAATAAATGCCATATGTCTAAAGATCTGAGGGAATTGGAGGATTTAATGGGAGGGGATCTTATCCCTAATTGGAAAAGACCAAAGCAGAAAAAAAGTATCACCTTTGGTGCTTGACCCTCAGCAAGATTTTGAAAATGTCCCAAGTTCTCCCTGTGCAAATAATATAAGTCAATCTAGAAGAAACTAATTGCTATAGAGCCCAACAACCTTAGGCCAGAGTTATCTGCTGCTTACTCGAATTTTTGCTTTTTGAATCTGAGAAATCGATGTTTCAGATCTTGAAACAAATCACATCCATTTTCAGATTCAGTTAATCTATCCAGCCTGTTCTTGTCAAGTTTCTGAGTCAGTCCTGGAGGCTCTTTCATAGCCTTCAATTCTAAACATGAACCGGTCCTGACACTTGTAGCAGAATATAAAGAGGTTTGTGTAAATTTAAGTTCAATGAATTATAAAGCTGTTGCTTTTTAATTAAAATAGAGAAGTATTTTTTATCTGTCAGGGTAAATAGTGAAGTTTGCACAGTAGTTGTATTCTCAAAATCTACAACTCTCCTGTTTCCCCTATAAGAAAATCACAAACAATAAGAATTAAAAGCTTACGACACCACACGGTAACCCATAACATCAGTGTTATTACAAGAGAAACAGTCCATGGATCTATAGTTCTATACCCAGGCTCAAACAAAAGAGAGTTTATTTGTACAAAAAGCAATGAAATCATCACCCTTCTAGATGACAATTTCATACCCAGATCCTAATTTTTAGTTCAAAATGAATAACTATGGGAAAGAACAAATTTCTAAAACTTTTATTGGTGTATAAAGAAGTTAAACTTCGACATTAGAACAAAAATTCAAAATATATAACTACGGGAAAGAACAAATTTCTAAAACTTTTATTAGTGTATAAAGAGGTTAAACTTCGACATTAAAACAAAAAGGCATTGAACAAATAAAGAAATTTCAAACATTCTCAATTCTATCAGAATTGGTATTGGAATCAATTTCAAACTACAATTCGAAAGAACATAACTGGTGCTCATAAGCCTATTACAAAAACTGCGTAACAACATGGAAATTAAACAAGTTTGATAAAAGAAATGCGGGTCAAAAGGGCCAGTTACTTGAAAGAAGTCGATAATCTGAAATGGGTCTGCTCAGTTTTCAGCTTAGGACCAAAGATCTGCAAAGAAAATGACAATAAATTATCAAAACCAGATAAAACTCAGAAAAGAGAGTGAAAGAGAGAACAAGCAATAGGACTTACTGCAAATGTCTGGAATGAAGTTATTGGAAAATCAACTGAGGAATTGAAGTTCTTTGTAAAAGAGGTTGGAGAAAGAGTTGCCATTGGAGAGGTGTCAAGGTGAGGGACTTGGATCGTGAGAGTGTGAAATGAATGGAGCAGTGAGTGGCTTGGGAATTTTCATAGGGAGAAGAAGTTGGGTGAGTTGGTTGGATGGATCAGACGTTTGTTATTTTTAATGTTGGTCTCCAAGAAAGACGGAGAAACCAAAGTTTCAAAAGACATTTGATTTCATTTAAAGTTAATGGACAGCTAAAAAGTTGTAGCATGATGTTTGGACTTTCCACTTTGGGCTGTGAGTCTGTGGTGTAAGGCACTACAATACGTGCCTCTCTTTAACCGGGTTCTAATTTTTGTGCTTCTTGTCTTTTTCTTGTCTTTTACTTTTTGTGTTGATTTTTCTTGAGTTGGTAACTTGGCATATTAGTATATAGATTTTATTTGGAAGTTGTTTGTTCATTTATTTATTTTAATGAAATTACATTACAAAAATTAATTTGTGGAGGCTTAACGAATTTATGTCAAATTCGAGTTGACACAACAGACCTGTTTAATAAATGAATCGTGTTTGTATCCAACTCAAAGAACTTGTTAGACATGTTTAACTAAATGTTATTTTACCAATATACCATTTAAAACTTAGGTATATAAACTTATTTCTCCAAAGCCTCATGGCCACCTCTCACTCTTAGACCCCAATCTCACCTTATTTTCTTAGTCATTTTCACCCTTTTGTCATTGTGGTGCCAAGCCACCGTCACCGTCACCCTTCACTTCTCTCTATCACTCGAAACCCTACTCAACATCGTCCTTTACTTTATCTTTGAACTCTTTGCCACCATTACATCATCGTTGTCGTCTTTTACTTTAATCTTTACCTTTTTCTATTTTCCTTAAATTGATTGTTGGGATTTGACATTAGCTATTGCAGTTTATTTTGTGTTGGCATATTGTGATTGAATATTTATAATATTGAGATGTATTTTAACTTTGAATGATTATTTGTGATGCAGTTATTCTGTTAGTTTTGAATTTTATATTAAAAATATCTTCTTCTTTTTTTTTGGTTTTTCATAATTCACATCATTTGAATTAATACTAAAATTTGTTTTTTTTTTCCCGATAAAATCTGATAAACGGGTCAATATGACTAGTCCATTTAATAAACAAGTCATGTTAGGGTTGAAAATTTTTGACTCGTTTAATAAATATATCGGGTTAATGTTAACCAATATAGTTTAATACTTATGAATTGACACAATATGGACCTAACACGTGATCACAAATTGCCATCTCATAATAAATTAGTCATAAATCTATGTTATACGTGATGAAATAATATATGTTTGTATCGCATACAAAACATACACCGGAAAATTAACAGATCTACTTCATTCGCAATCAATAACATATGCTATATAAATTTCAGAATATAAGAATAGGAGAGTGTATATTGGTGTGATGAATTTCAAAACAAAGATTAGAAGTACTTTGGAACACCTTTAATCTTTACTCCAATTCCACTAACGCCCAAGAAGTGTGGTCTCTCAATCAGTTTCTATGAATGTTGTTCAAGGGAGAATTAGAGAGTGTCCAATACTCACACACAAAACCATTTCATTCTATTTCACAATTTTGCATGTTTCTCTCCTTATAACTGATTATCTAATTAAGTTAGCCTTTTGAGCCTTTCCAATTGGGCTTTAATATGTGACTTGGAGTGAGACCAAAAAGGAACAAATAAGATTCTGACTCCAATGGGCCTTGGACTTTTCTATCAACTCTTGATAAGTCCAAAGTTACCATTAATTATATTTAATATCACTATATAAATATAATTGCACTCTAAGCCTTATTAATAAATCATATCCCAAGACTTTATTGTACATGCAACCTGTTCATAAAATATTCGTAGTAATACAAAGTCATGAATGTAGACTGCCACTTTGAAGATTACTATATCTTAATCCTTGAGTACCTGGTTTAATCTTTTAAGTTATTCATTATATATTTATGAAATCCAATTTCATAAATATATATACTTTAATGACTCTTTATTAAGTAGTTAGGCCTAACATTCTGAATAATCAAACCCATTAAACTTATCTCAAGAGAATATTTTATATCCCCGTTAAGAGATAATAAATTCAATCTTAAAAATATATGTTCCATCAATACTAAATGTGGCTGCCTAACATACTGAGATTTTGACTATGACTTTAGATCTCACTCCCAATATATCAAAGCAACTTATACTTCATGATCAGGTCCATTATTCTCTTAGGATTAGGAGTTGATATAAATAAAAGTTGTGAGATTTATTATTCATTTGACAGTCGTTAGGAGAATAATAAATTTCACAATAGTCCAGTTTAATATGTCTTAACTCTTAAAATATATCAACATATCAACTAGAAGTTTTTACTTCCATGATCAAGACAAATCATCTTAGATGATATCTTATAGTTTTCGCAGATGAAATGTCCAATTTCATTACCGACTACAAATTAAAATTCTGATGTTACAAAGAACTTGTGACTTTTCACGTAAATCACATATTATGCATATCATAGACTATATGATAATGTCCAAATATTCATGTTACCATTATTTTAGATAATAATAAAACAACTTTATTAATCACAATATTAAGTCATACATAATGTCATACATAGCATCATACAATAGGAATTAAAGGCACTAATTCTAACAATACATGAGAAACTTTAGCAAAAAAACACAAAATGTAGAATAAATTACTATTTGCATAAACACAACCATAAAAACAAAAACAAAACAAAATAAAATGCTAAGGATATGGTCTTTGATGAGATTGCATGCACCTAATTCAATTCGGAGACAATGCATTAATTGATTTCAAGCAAAATTGGTAAAAAAATTAAATGATTAAATAAATAAATAATTAATTTGATATATGGAATTGATTTGCTATGTTTGAGGACCAAGGAAGATTGAAAAATATGTCAAAATTTAGAAAAAATCAGACCACCATTGAAATGGGAAAGAAAAAATTTAGAGGGTTCCTAGAGCTAGTGTCATTCGACACTTGGACAAGAAACTCTAGATTTCATTCATTTTTTGTTCTGGCTTGTTTTCCACCCAGTTTAATCTAGTGCCATACATTTTTACTAAGAAAATATGAATTTCCTTGAGTCTCACATTGCCTAGAGACTCGTTTCTAACCCCCACCCCCCAGCATTCAGTATAAATACCTTCCTCTAGCATTAGTTCAAACCACTCCAAAATTTCTTCACTTCTCTCTTTGTTCCTATTCTCTAGAGTTAGTAGTCGGAAGGCTTCTTTGGTGTTCTGGTCCTCTTGGTCCCAGTTCATTAGGGGGTAGCCTGGTCCTCTTGGTCTCAATTTATTAACTTCCTATTAGCGAATCACATTCTAGAGAATCTTTCTTGCTTGGAGTATTTGGGAGTGCTAATGCATGCAAGTAAAGTTTCTAAACCTCTCTTTAATTATGCCCTAGTTCTTTTAGATTCAAGCATGTTTTATTTCGAGTTCTTCACATGTTCTTGATTATTAGCATGTTAGATCTAAGTTGTCATTAACTTTTCATATCAAACATGTTTCTAGAGTTTCAATTCAAATAACATGATTACATGCTCTTAGATTAAGATTTATCACATAGCACACAAATATTCACAATTGCTTTGATGTTTTCCATGCCTAGCATAGGGTTTTCATCAAGCTTTATAAATATTTATTTCAATCTTTAATCACATGGTATGGGATCTTATAAATTTTTTTAATTATCTGATATAATCATTGGCTACCAAAGTATAGAAGACCGGTTTTATTAGGCAAGATAGGTGCCTAATATAGAGGCACCAATGCTATTCCAGCCATTCACGTAGATTATGCCAAACCATCTGAAAGGTTGGGCAAGAGACTCGGTCTCAAACAAAAACACATACTTTCTTAAATTAGAGAGAATTCTTTACAACTTGGTAAAGCTAATTTTTCCTGCATCACTTTACATCGCCAGAAATGTCACACGAAAAATGGGAAGAAAACACAAAATTAAGTTGGTAATGCAAAAATCAATGTGGAATGCATTCTTTGCACACAAATATGCTGCAAACTGTATACGGGTGACCCAAAAAGCACCCACTTTAAGAAACTAGGGAATATTTTCTACAACATGATTGAAACGAATTGTCTTGAGAAAGTACAATTTGCCGGGAAAATGATGCGAAATAAGGAAAGAAATTTTGATCTTAAACTAACAGTCCAAATTTTATGAGAAAAGAGAGTGAAAGAGAGAGCAAGCAAGAGTACTTACTGTAAATGTCATGAATGAAGTTTTGGGAAAATCCATTAAGGAATTGAAGTTGTGTGTAAAAGAGGTTGTTGAAGGAGTTTCCATTGGAGAGTTAGGAAGGGTTGGGACTGGGATTGTGAGAGTGTGGAATGAAGGGAGCAGTGAATGGTTTGGGAGGATTCATAGGGAGAAGAAGGTGGGTGAGTTGGTTGGATAGATCAAGAGACATTTGTTTTTGTCTCCAAGAAAGACTAAGAAACCAAAGTTCAAAACAAAGGGAGGGAGGGTTGTGTTAAGTTGATTTCATTTAATCATTAGCTAAGCTCTAGCAGTAGCATGATGTAGTACTTTCCACTTTGAGATGTGATGTGAACACTACAACATGTGACTTTGTGCTATATCTGTCTTTTTTTTTTTCGACTTCGGTCTAGATTTTTATTAGTTGCCAACTTCGCATATTAACATGCAGATGGAGCACCAGTACATTTTTTTGTATGTTATTTGTTTATCTATTCATTTTTCAAAACCTACAAAATGACAAGATATCCTTCAAGCCTCTCCAAGGACCAAAATACCTTCAAAGCTTTTAATATAATTAAAATATCCCTAAAATCCAAAATAACCTTGATGTTGTGTTATGTAATGGGTGTGAATTTAAATACATTTAAATTTTTTGGTGTAAAATTTACGAAAATAGATTACTGTAACCATCCTATTAAAATTTGGTTTAATAAAAAAAAAATAAGCATTCTACACTTAAACCAATCACAATTTCATTAAATAATATTACTTTTTAATAAAAGTTACACCATAATATCAAACACAATTAAAAAAAAAAAAAAAACCCTTTTGTCAAATATATTCAAAATGCATTTCTCAAGTAGAGTTACCAAACGCAGTCTTAGACACTTAGTATATGTTTGGATCAAGGACGGACCCAGGATTTTAAGTTTGGGGGGGCCTAAGATAAGTGAAAAAAAAATTTCAAATACGCATCCATATAATATTAATAAACTATCAACCAAAACAAATACCCAAAAATAATTGTTTCTTAATATATTAAGATACAATCATCTACTAACAAAAACAAAAGACACGACACACTATTGTTTCTTTATACAATCATCTATGAAAAGGGAACTCAACACTCTTTCAAATCTTCAAAATTATCTATGATTGAATCTAAACTAAATGTCGAAGCTATATCCTTTTCAATGTATAACATCCAAGAGAATCAATACCGTACTAGAGGTCGTTTCGGTTTGGTAAAAAAAACGAAATATTTCGATACCCATTAATACCGGTATACCGTTTCAGGTTTACTGCTAATTTATATATATATATATATATATATTCATTATTCAAAATCTATATAATTCATTGCAAATATTTATTGTGAACCTTCTGATTAAAGTGTCAATTCATTAATAATAAATAAAAGAAAATACATAGATAATACTTAATAGATTACATGGTGATAATTATATTAATAATAGTAGTAATAATAAGTTTGTAGTTGTAGATGGCTGATCACTTGTATCTTTAACAAAAGTAATACAGGTTTGCCTATCAAAAAAAAAAAAAAAAAGTAATACAAGTTTGAAGAGTCAAATGCCTTTGAAACTTGTCCTTTTAATTTTTTAAAAATATAAATATCTATTTGAAATTTAAACCGTCCAAGTTCACGTGGGTAGTGTCAGGGCACACCTCCACACTTAACAAGTCTCTTCTTTGATGAAAAGTAAAAGCAAAAAGCAAAGAAAGTTCAAAGAAACATTAGTCAGTAAGAAGTGAAACAGAAGTGGAGCAACTCTGGACGAAAGATGAAGAAGAAGAAGAAGAAGAAGAAGAAGAAGAAGAACCAAAGACAAAAAGGGGATGGACGATGATCGGCGAAGTGGCTTCGCTACCAGAAAAGTGGAAGAGACAGTAGGGAATTGGGTATCTTTATTTTTTTTCGTTCGTTTTTTTGCTTTCTTCGTTTGGTGTACTGTTGGACTGATTATTGAGAGCTGAGTGTTTTTTATTTTATTTTATTTTTATATTTATTTTATTTTTTTACATGGGTTATGGGCTCTTGGACTGGTCGGATGATGGGCTAGGAGGGTTCATGATTTTTGGGAGGGGGCCTGAGCAAAAAACTAAGGAGGGATCAAGCCCTTTTTTTTTTTTTTTTTTAATTTTACCTGCTCAAAAAAAAAAATTTTGGGCCCAGGGGGCCCCGAGCCCCCTTTGAGCTCAACGTGGGTCCGTCCCTGGTTTGGATAGCTAAAAACTTATATTGCGTCTGCGTTTCTATCTTCTTTTTTTTTTTGGACCAGCTTTTGGTGCACTTTTCACGGAAAATGAACAGTGCATCAAGCATATGAACAGTAATCCACATGTGAACAGTAATTTTTTTTATTTTATTGTTTTCAGTTTTCAGCAAAATAAACGATATTCAAACAAAACTTTAGTAAGTTAATTTAGTTTGTTACAGTTAGTTATACAGTTTTTTTTTTTTTTTTTTTTTTAAAGAAAGAGTTAGAGAGCTTATTGACTTAAGAGAAGGGTCGTATTAATATTTGTAAATTGATAATACATGATGGGACAGGCATAAGAAAATCAATCACAAACATCCTTCACTCTCATTGTCTCATTTTCAAATTAGCCAATTCCTCAACACTCTTTTTTATCTCTTTCTTTTCTTCTTCTCCTTCTATCTTTTCTTCTTTTCTTTTCTTTCTTGAAGCAATTCCTTGACACTCTTAAATTCCACAAGAATCCAAGAAATCAGTTTGATCATACATTGGCCAAAACAATTTTCCACAATCTTTTGGAAGAATTGACCGCTCACAAGACTTAAAGTTTGGCCGATACCTTTACCCTCGCACCAGATGACGTCCCCCTTGTGTAGTCCATTAATTGTGATTATCATGTCTCCTGTCAATGTGTTTGTCGAATGAGCTCTTATCTTTAGAGAGAAAAGACAAAGAATGAGAAATACCATCACACTATAGTGGAACAAGACAATCAAATCAAAATACTATGTACTCAGCACATGGCCTAGAAAGAGAAGAGCAATATTTCAGAAATAATTAGGTAAATAATTCCTTAAATAACTTACCCAAATAACATATAATATATTGACAATTACCCAAAAAAAAAAAAGGTCTTCATCATTGAACTAAATGATTTGATATATACGAAATCGAATAGAAGAGTAGCTTTAAGAGTTCTAAAAGCTCATTTTGGGAGGGGGGGGGGGGGGGGAAAATCATGATAGCCTCAGAGATTGGAAGCCTCTTAAAGCTCTTTTGTAATAATTTCGAAAGAATAAAGAACTTTTCAATTAGAGCTCTATATTAAAAGAGATTTTATTAAAACTCTTCAATTAAACCTCTACTTCCCACTGTAAAGATAGTTGCAGAAGAGAAAGTTCAATTTGTTAAAAAGAAGACCAAAACGACTTGTAGTTTAGGTACCAAGACACAAAACTATATGTAGCTTATAAGATTCTGTTAGTGACTCGGTTATTTACATAATGGGACACGCGTTCCTAATCAATTGGTCATTAGGAATTTTCTTAGAAGATGGAGTAATTGGTGCTAATCTGTTAGAGGTAGTTAGTTGTAAATCTCTAGAACTTTCTTTAGAAATTGCTTTCTTCACATGGTATCGGAGCTCTATTAATGGCATTTTCTGCAAGTTCATCTTCATTTGCAACAATAAGCTTTACCACATGTGTTGTGGTTACTCATGGTGTTAATCCTTCTTTACTACTCTCGTCAAACATGGCGAGCATGATGACTGTCAAACTAGACTATAGCAACTATTTGGTATAGAGGCACCAAATAGAGGCGATCTTGGAAACTTATTCAATGATCAATTTCATTGAAGATAATGATCATGCTCCAAATCCTTTTCTAAAGGATAGCTTGGGTAATTTTACAACTAAAGCTAATCTTGAGTTTCTTCAATGGAGGAACTGTGAACAAGCACTATTTACTTTCATCACTTCAACTCTCTCTCCATTGATCTTGGCTCTCACTATAGGTCAGAAGTTTGGTAAAGGAGTTTGGAAAGTACTTGAGAAGCGTTTTGCTTCCATTTCTCGATCTCATATTCTTAGCTTGAGAAATGAGTTGATGAGTCTCAAGAAGAGCTCAAAGTCTATGGATTCTTTCTTCCAAAGGATCAAGGAAATCAGAGATGAGCTTGGAGCTGTAGCTGTTTGTGTTGATGAAGAGGAGCTTATTCACTTGGCTCTTGAAGCTTTAGCATCTAAATATGATCCTTTCTGCCTTGAAATTAGAACTAGAAATGATATACTTACTCTTGAAGAGTTGAATACATTGTTGAATGCTGAAGAATGATCAAATAGAAAAGATTTGATCTTAGGGATTCTTCCTCACTAGCCATGGTAGTAAACCATTTCACTTAAAGCTTCAATAAAGGCAAAAGTAGAAATGGTAATCATCGAGGTTGTGGTAAAGGTAGAGGAGGTAACAATGGTGGCGGTGGTCAATTTTCTGGTGGCCACAATGGTCAATTTCCTAGTGGTGGCCAATTTTACAACGGCAGTGGTCAATTTAATGGTAATGGTCAATTTTCATCTCCATCACAGTCCAAGAATAATTCTCCCCTTTCACAAGAACAGAGAGTTGCTTGTTAGATTTGTGGTAAGAATGGCCACACTACTTTGGATTGTTATGACTATATGAACTTTCTTTATCAAGGGAGGCATGCTCTAGCCAAGCTTGCTTCCATGGCTGCTGCTACTGGTGCTAATCAGAAGCCAAATTAGCTCATAGATACTAGTGCTTCTGATCATATTACACCAGATCTATCTCAACTCTCTCTTCATCAACAACCCACAGTTGGTGAGACTATAATAGTGGGCAATGGTCAAGAATTACCTATCCCTCACATTGGTAATGGTGAGTTAGTCACTCATTTCCACAATTTTAACCTGAATAATATACTTAAAGTCCCTCAAATTGCTTCTAATTTGTTCTCTATGCAAAAATTGTGTCTTCAAATATTGTATTTTGTTATTTTGATGCTTATCAGTTCTTAATTAAGGATTTGCCTACGGGGAAGGTCCTTTACAAAAGGTTGATTAAAGATGGTGTTTATCTCATTCCTCTCCTTGCTTCTCTTTCTTCTTCATACACCTCTAATGTCAGTTCCAATTGTGTTGTTGTTGTGTCGACTTAGGCTTTACTTTGGCATAACAGACTTGGTCACCCTTGTTCTAAGGTCTTGCCTTCTGCTGTTTCTGAACTGCTAGTGACATTTGTTCACAGTGTACTTCTTGTATATGTGCTAAAATGTACAAACTTCCTTTTCCAAAACATTTATCAAATTTTGAATATCCATTGCAATTGATACATTCTGATGTATAGGGCCCTGCTCTTGTTGTGCCTGTACTTGAACACAAGTTTCATGTGATTTTTGTTGATGATTTTACTCGTTTTACTTGGTTATTTTTGTGGAAACATAAATCTGACATGTTCAAAGTGTTTGTGCATTTTAAGTCTTTGGTTGAGAATCAATTTACTGCCAAAATTAAGACCTTAAGGTCTGATGGGGGTGGTGAATTTGTGAATCATCATGTCAAAATTTTTTTTTTTTGGGATTCAATATCAGGTTTCTTGTCCTTATACTCCTCAACAAAGTGGAATTGCTAAAAGGAAGCATAGACAAATTATGGAAAGTGGTTTGGCTATGCTTCATCAGTCTGATCTCCCTCTTTCTTATTGGTTTTATGCATTTAGTATTGCTGTATTTCTTATTTTTAGAATCTCATCTTTTGTTTTGAACTTTCTTTCTCCATGGCAAAAGTTGTATCATCAAAAGCCCCCTCTTTAGGCTTTGAGAACTTTTGGCTGTGCTTGCTTTCCTCTTTTAAAGCCTTAAAATTCTCATAAGCTTGAACCTAAGTCCAGACAATGTATTTTTCTTGGTTATCCCTCTCAGTCTAAGGGATATATTTGCTTAGATGTTCAAACAAAGAAAATTTATATTTTTTGTTATTGTTTATTCAATGAATCTATTTTTCCCACCTATCATGTTCCTGAACCTGTTTCTATGTCATCTGTTTCATCTTCACCTTCATCTTCTCACTCTTTTGATATTTGCTTGTCAACTTTGTTGCCTACTTCCCCTATGCCCTTTCCTCCTTCTCCCTCTACTTCCTTTTCTTCAATTGATACACCTACTTTGGTCATTGATGTTCCTTCTACTGCTTCTGACCAAGCTATTTCTCCTAATGTTCCATATACTTTTTCTACTACTATTGTTCCTGTGTCCATTTGTTCTCCCACAAATAGACACACTATGCTTACCAGATCCAAGAATGGTATTTTCAAGCCTAAGGCCTATGTTGTTTAGCTTGATTACACCTGTACTAAGCCCTCATTTTACTCTGTGACATCTAAGTTTCCTCAAAGGATTGAAGCAATGGACTCAAAGTTCTCTAGTTTACAACAACAACACGCTTGGTCTCTTGTTCCCTTACCTCCTAATAAGAATGTAATGGGTTGCAAGTGGGTGTTCAAGATTTAACAGCATATTGATGGCAGCATTGCTAGGTACAAAGCTAGGTTGGCAGCCATAGGCTATTTGTAGTAGTACGGCTTAGATTATGCCGAAACCTTCAACCTTATGGTTAGACCAACTACTGTGAGGATTATCTTGGCTTTGGCAATTCATAATGGTTGGTTTTTGAGGCAATTGGATATCTCAAATGCTTTTCTTCATGGCATTTTGCAAGAAGATGTGTATATGAGTCAGCCACCTGGGTATAGGGATCATATTAGACCTGATCATGTGTGTTTGTTACACAAAGCTATCTATGGACTTAATCAGGCCCCTAGAGCATGGTTTGATAGTTTTACTACTCAATTGTTCCATTTGGAATTTCATGCTTCTTGTGCTGACAATACCTTTTTAATTCTCATACACTCTGCTCATATAGTTTACTTGCTTTTGTATGTGGATGATATTATCATCACTGGCAACCATCTTGCCTTTGTTGCTGAGATCATTAAATAGCTTGGTAATTCTTTTGCATCCCTTGAATTATTTTTTGGGCCTTCAAATAGAGTACACCACTAATGGTATTTTTGTGCATCAGTCCAAGTATGCCAAGGACTTGTTATCTAAGTTTCATATGCTAGATTGTAAGCCTTGTTCCAATCCATGTGCTTCTGATCATCACCATGTGCCACCTACCAGTCCTTTGTTGTCTAATCCCATTGTCTATAGGAGTCTTGTTGGGGCATTGTAGTATTTGACCTTCACCAGACCAGGCTTGTCTTATGCTGTTCAACAAGCATGTCAATTCATGAGTAAACTTACTCATCTTCTTGTTGTTGCCAAACGAATCTTGAGATATTTAAGGGGTTCCTTACACCCGGGTATACATTTCCAACCTAGTCCTCTTGCTCTCTCAACCTACTGTGATGCAGATTGGGCTAGGGATCCAATTGATAGAAGGTCCATTACTAGCATGGTGGTTTTCTTGGGTGGTTCTCCTGTTACTTGGTCTACTAAGAAGCAACTAATTGTTTATAGATCCTCTACAGAAGCTAAATAAAGGTCTCTGGCTATCACTATTGTTGAGTTGTATTGGTTGAGGATGTTACTTAAGGATTTGGGGGTTTATTTGTATCATCCTCTTATATTATGGTGTGATAATGTTTTAGCACTTGCTTTAGCTTCTAATATGATTTTCCATGCCAGAACTAAGTACATAGAGGTTAATTACCACTTTGTTAGAGAGAAGGTTCTTAATAAAGACATGGTTATTAAATACATTTGTACTACAGATCAATTAGCATACATTTTCACTAAATGTCTTCCATCTCCTCGGTTTCATGATCTTTCATTCCAACTCATGGGACTCCCTCCCTTTCGTTTGAGGGGGTTGTAAAAATAGCTGCAGAAGAGAAAGTTCAATCTGTTAAAAAGAAGACCAAAACGAATAGCAGTTTAGGTATCAAGACATAAAACTGTATGTAGCTAATAAGATTATGCTAGTGACTCAATTAGTTAAATAATGGGACACGTGTTCCTAATCTATTGGTCCTTAGGAATTTTGTTAGAAGCTGGAGTAATCAGTGTTATCTGTTAGAGGTAGTTATTTGTAAATCTTTTGTATAAATATCCTAATCTTCTTGTAATCTATTCAGTTAATCAATACACAACAATTCTATTAGTTTCTCATATATTCTCTCTAGAACTTTCTATAGAAATTGCTTTCTTTCACACCTACAACAATGTGGAGCGGATACAAAGGCCGAGTCAATAAAGGGAAATGAAACTTGTAGTGCTTATTACTTATGTATCAAGTAACATAAAATTTGATAATCAACAATTTCAAGCTCAAAACTGTGAGAGATCGTGCCCTCGACCCTTTTTTGGCGTTTGGCCAAACCCACGTGAATAAATGGAGTCGCATTATTGTCTCTCAAAATAGAGATTCGACTGATTATATTTTCCTCTTTAGATTAAGAGTTTTACAAGGAGTCGTTACTTATTTAATTATTGAAATAAATAAGAAATCAAAATTGAAAAATTCCTCATTTTATTGATTTGTAAATGAATTTACATTGATCATATGAAATTACATGGCTTTGGCCCTAGATACAATTTAAGATAAAGTAAATGGCTTTGTTTCTTAGTTACAATTTAGGAATTGAAAATTATATAGATAAACATTGATCTATTAATCCTTGATCTAAATTCGAAGGCTATGTTACAAGATAGGAAGGTGTTAGACACTTATCTTGCCTGGTGAAATCGGTCTTCTAAACTATGATGACCAACATTCATATCATATCATCTAATATGTTATCAATCAATTTGTATGTTAAATTTAATGTGTGTGCATGTGATAAACCATAATTCAATTTATTATGCATTACATTTGGATTGAAAAATAGATTCTAATGAATGTATGTGGATAGTAATATCCTAAATTCAAGAATTTGAGAGAATTATGAAACAAACATGTTTTTCATATTTTTGATGGGGATTTAAGATCAAAACTAGTGTTATGCATGAACATGTGACGAACAACCAAGAACATGTGAAGAACTCATATGAACATTTAAAAACAGTCAAACATATTCAAAGAATTTAAATAAGCACTAGCGTGCTTTAATCCTAATCTCATCATAATAATATAAAAAACAAGTTAGGGAAAGAGATTATATCTGCATGCAAGATTCATATGGTGGATGAGGAGACTCTTGATGGAAGTTCTAAGAGTGGAGTAGAACAGAAGAATTAGGAGAGGGAGAGTGAATCTCACTTAATACCTTGTGTCTTGGAAGACCAATATATGACGTGACTACTCTACTTCACTAGAACTCAAGAGATGAGAAGAGAAGAGAGGAGGGTTTTGTGTGCTTTGGAATGGAGAAGATGAGAAGGGGGGGTTATATAGTTGAGTGAAAAAAATATGAATGGAATGTCATTTAATGAGAGTTGACAAATGATCAAAATGAATCATGAACCTAGCCCCTATTTCAAACTTTGGGAAAAGCTGGTGCGTTAAATGTATAGATTGGTGGCAGTGATGAGCAAGCAAAATTCGATTTTTTCTGTAGTTATTATAACAGCCTGCAAGGCCAAGTTTAAAAAAAATCATATTTTATTCAATTCTGATCAAAATTGTCTCATTCTTGTGCTCAAATTGAAGTCTCGAATGTCTAGTTTCTGGAAAAATTAACCTCACTCACAAATTCAAAATATTTTGAGGAATATCAACGAAATTGTGAACATAGATTATTTGTTAGAAAATAGTTTCAACACAATTAACATTAAAATGTTCCAAATTAGTTTCCAATTAACATTAATAGGCTCTAATTACTTTCATTTCAGACTTAATTAATTCCAAATTTACCCTAATTAAAAAGGCAATTACACAAATTATTCATTAAATAATTAATGTTTGACTATTTAATTAATTAAGTTTGTGCAACCTTACTATAAGATATAATCCCAGCCAATCAAATTATGACACATTATTAATCTTAAATTGATTATAATTATAACCAATTAGAATTAATTGTTCATAATCATATATAGTCGACTTAATTTGTAATAGTACATCTTAGTCATTAAAACTTGATTTGATAATAACTTTCAATCTAATAGTTCAATTAAGATTTATGACCAGTTAATTTAATTACAACATCAAAATTATTTTGATGAAATAAGATTAAAGATCTAATAGCCAGAATTAATATGCCTATTTTCAAGGTGAAATTACCATCTATCCTTTATGTGAGGTTAAAAGCAGGTTGTAAAATAGGGTGTCAACAAAAAGTTCTCCAATTATATTCTTGAATCCAATCATTAGTCTTAATAAAAAAGAATCATGGAGGTGAAGAGTTCAATACTAAAGGTCCCAAGTATTTTGAGAGAGAGAGAGAGAGAGAGAGAGAGAGAGAGAGAGAGAATGTCTTATTGCACAACCAGTTCCTAAGTTGGCTTAGAACCGGTTCACAACTTTAGGGCTTCTAATCAGATAGAAAATTTATGTACAGCTAGTCTGCTTCTAATCAGAGAGAATTTATATACAGCTAGTCTGCTTCTACATGAAACAGAAAATGGAACCACCGATTAGGGTAAAATAACATACAGAAGCCATCACAAAATTGCTTCTACATGAAACAGAAAATGGAACCACCGATTAGAGTAAAATAACATACAGAAGCCATCACAAAATTAAGTACATTTGAGCCGACCAAAGTAAGAGAAATATTTGGCACTGTTGCCAGTAACAATAATGAATCCAGAAAATTACATCAATTTACCGGGTCAGACTCATTGAGGTGATTGTTGAACACCATTGCGAGACCTACTTCATGCCCTTAAAGATATCAACCTCAATGCATTTGGCCTGTATTCGCCTGAGAGCACTCATACAGCTTTGATTGACACTAAGATACGCGCAAAAAAACCATGGTATACTTCAGCACACAGATATTTTTTGTTAAAGTACGAATTTAGTCCTCCAACTATTGGGTAACATTCAATTTGGTCCTACAAATATTAAGTTTGTCAAAAGAAATCTTTTTTTTTTTTTTGACAAGTAATAGAATAGATCACTTCATCCTCACGATGATGAGCACTACGTAACTAAAAGAATTACAAAAAATTATGCACAAAATAGAAAACTGGTTTAATAAATTGTATTCTTTTACACCATTAACTCTTACAACCGTGTTTTCAAAATAACAAACCAGAGCATATTGATGAAATTTTTCATCAAATAAATTTATTGCTCTAAATTAATACAGTCAACTAACATTCCAAAACAAGCTCATAACATTTTACAATAGAGTAATTATACAAGCCAATGCCTCTCATTCCACAGTACAAAGAATGTGGCATGCAGAATTCATATCCCTGCCGTCCAAACCAAAAATGCATTCTATATGACAGAGCTGATCCATAACATTCAAAAGACAGAAAGCACCTTTGGTAAGTTCTATACAGATATCCATTCTAAAATGACTACCCTGTATGAGATGACAAATAATGAGAAACAGCTTTAAAAACAAACCAAGAGAGTAACCTTTCATTTCATTTGTTTTCTGTTTTGAGCGTGATTCTATCCCCAGTCTGCCATCCCCTCTTTTAAACCAATTTTCCAAAAATTTCCCTCATCTTAAAATATATCAAAGAGGATGATCTAAACAATCAAACATATTATGAGAGTCCACCCTTTTTACAATTAGGTTGACCAAGCAGAATAACTGGTACAATGAAGTCACTACAACATTGTTGTTGAGCAACTGCATAAAAGAAAGGAAAAGCAAAAGAAAATTCCCCCATGAGAGAGGAAGACTCAAATAGGGGGGGAAAAAAAGAAAAGTTGGATATAGGAGGAGTTATGACTGCATGTTTTGTTCCGCATAGTGCACATAATAAGTAGCCTACTTTGAAGCAAGGGGAACACCTTTCTAACAATCACCTTTTAGTGACCTCAATCCCACCAAAGCACCTTTACATTTTTACACTGTTTCTCAAGATATCAAAAGCCAATAGAGCCAAAACTTAAAGAATGATCAAATGGCTTCTACACATTATTCCAGCTTGAAACATAAGGATATACCATCAAAACAAGGAACTTAAAATAAATATAAAAATAAATAAACCATTATATATATGACCAGCACCAGCTCTAATTTTATTATTGATAAGCAAAATCAAACGAAAAATGCCTCAAGAAAATGAATATAAGAACTCCAATTGTCACCTAATCTGGGGGGAGAATAGGATTCACAAGATCCTTTGATGACTAATATTTGCTTCTCTGCTTGCTGAACATTTCACTTTTCAAGAACATAAAGCCTGCAAGATAACCAAATCAGAACACAAGCAAATGGGATGATGTGTCAGATTTTTGAAATATGCCCAAATCAGGATTAAATGAAATTTTTCTTCAGGATGATGGTGTACAGGCTCTGGAGAACAGCAAGTGAACTGCAAAAGTGAAATAAACTCAAAGCATAAGGTTTAATTAGCAGTCTAATTCATGACGGCTTTGCATGTCATTAGAAATTCCTCCAAGAAAGAATAGCTTCTGTTCCCACTAGCTTAAGATATGATACCTTTTGAGTCACAATTTTGTACCGCCTATTCCAATTCTTGCAATTGTACATAACAAAACAGAGTACTCTGGAGTTGTAGGGTTTTTTTTTTTTGTTTTTGTTTTGATGAGTGAGTCTCAGCCCTAGGAGGCGTGGGAGGGCAGGGAGGGTGGGAGTGGGAGATGCGAACCAGTGACCTCCGCTTGAATGTCATTGTCCAACAGATATTACTTTGTTGTAAATTCTACAATCTCTCTCACAGCCTCAAGCACACAAAACAATCCTGTTTACTGAACTTAAGAAATTAGTTGTACCAGGTCCAAGCTACTCTTCTACACAAAAGCATTAATAATCAGGACCAAGTTCTAGGGAATACCCACCTAGCTTCTGGCTTTATGTCTTCTATCATTTCATAGTAAAGAACAATTAATACTAGCAAAATTCATGTGGAATTGATATTAATATCAACCCCATAATTGAAAAACTGTGCCTTTTGTCTTCCTGTGACAACCTTTCCTTTTATTTGTTAAGTTACACATGCACTTAGTGAGTTTTGACTGACAAGCTCACCCTCTGCCCATATTCTTATGGAAGAAGGAAATAACATTTTTTTTTTTTTTTTTGAGAAACAAGGAAATACCATTTGAGCTAGAGCTCATTGACTTTGTACTTTATTAAATTTGTCTGGACATTAGGGTTTGTAATAAATTATATTTCCTTATGCAAAGAATTTAAATTTAAGGATTTAAAAGACAATTCCAATGTAAATTTCCTAAAAGGAAATTTAATAACACATAATGGTTGATGACTTTGAGCATTGACAATTTTACTCCATACTTATGTTATGAATTTGGAATAAATTATTATACCTAATCATTTCAATTCCATGGTTAAATCTATTCAAGAATTTCATTGATAGAAATTTTTTTAGCTTTATTCTTTATTCAAATCATTTAAACTAAAAACTGAAATCCAAATCTTTCTACCAAATATTTCCATCAAAATGAACCACATAAGGTTTTCCTAATGGGTATGCTAAGAACAGCCATTAAGGAGCATTCAATCCTCTCTACCTATCCCAGTATATATTAAGAAAGTGATACAGAACACAAAAGAAAACCGATAGATGCATATCCACAAGTGTACTCTTTTATCAAACAACAAAAGCATTAAATCCAACTCAACATATGGACATCCCATTAGGAAAACCCATCTTTATATAAGAAAATGAAAAAAGTGCTATTAGTTACTACAAAATGCTCACAAATTGATATGACAATAGCAATGATTGCGATTGGTGCCATATCAACAACATGATAAATAAATTTCTTAATTTCTTTTTGCCTTGTGTTTGAAACTTGACACATCAATCTGTAAGGCTAACATAAAAAATAAAAAAAAAATAAAAAAAAAAAAAAAAAAAAAAAAAGAGAAATATATATATATATATATATATAGTATCCTAGTATCACTCATATTAAATGGCAACAACTTTGGGAGCATGTATAACTTTTGGAGAAAGCAATCGAAACCAGATCCTTATATGTTTAAGCATGCAGCCAAATTTAAACTAAAAACTAAGTCATTTAGTCTTCCATAGGAGAAATTAATCCTCTTTTCATCAGTTAAACGACTAAACTACCAGCAAATTGGTGCAGATTATATAAAATACTAACTTAAGCGAGGAGCATTGAACAAAATGCAGAGAACATCTACATAATATACTTTTACATAGCATAATAAAGCACAACAACAACAAGAAGCTACAACAGCAGCAACATTAACATTAACATTAACATTAACAACAACAACAAGGAAAGGATCGAGTCTTACTTCACCGAGTACCTAGTACGCCTTAACCTTTAAGAATAGGCAAGCTACTCAAAAACTCATCGAGACCCTCGAAAAATCCAATCCCTTCAATGTTATCCTCCACTCCATGCCCCGCCCCATTCCCTTCACTAGCCCCGGCTGCAGCCGGCTCCTCCACCTCATTACTAAACTCCACATTCAAATCCAACTTTCCCAACTCTGTCGCCCCCGCCCTCCTCCTCGTACCACTACCCACTACGGCAGTCTTCTTCCCTTTACTCGACTCCCCCTTCAACCCACCACCGCCACCGCCGCCACCACCACCACCACCTCCTCCACCACCACCTCCACTACCACCATCCACTGTGACACTCACATTATTCGAAACCTCCCCACCACCACTCGCCTTCTTTACTCTCTCGTGCTGCACTTTTTTCGAAGTCCTAATGGCCCTCGCGGCCGCAGCCGAGGCTCTTCTTTTTGATCTCCTCTTCCTACTACTAGTCTGCCACTCATCATCATCGTCATCATCATCATCCTGATTATCATCACTCGAATCAGATATTGCGACGAAACCTTCCTGGTCGTCGTAATAAACCCATGGCCCAGTCTTACTAGGCTGCTTCCGTTTCGCTGGGGTCTTAATCCCAGTCGCTTCTTCTAAAGAACAAGTGAACATAGGAGTAATCGGTGACCACTTACCTGACCCGCCTGTACCTTTATCAGAGAAACCCAACGGGAAAAAACCCCAACAGTAGTAGTAATTCTCTTTGTCTTTATCAATGTCACTCGTCACAGGCGGTGACGGTATCACCACCGCTTGGAAAGCTCTCTTACAGTTCTGGCACCGAAGGCTACACTCTTCGTAAACCCTAGGGTACTCGAAGAGCAAGTAACAGTACGGACACGCCGTCCAGAAACTCCCCGATTCCGGTTCCGTTTCCGACTCGGCCCGAGCCGGAGCCTGAGGCTGAGGCGGAGGCGGAGGTGGGGAAGGAGAAGGCTGACGTGGCGGCGGAGGCGGAGGAGGTTGCGCCCGAGTCGGTTCACTATGCCGAGTTGACTCGGGGACATTGTGGAAAATCGGTCTTTCTTCGTCAACTATCAACCGTCCGTCTTTCGTTCTAGGGCTTCTTCTCACCGCTTGCGGCTGAAGCGGCGGCGGAGGCGGCGGATGTTGCGGCTGAGGTTGGAAATGGAGTGTCTGAGTCGAGCCGGAGGCCGACGCGGCGGAGTGAGAGATGATAATGAGCGCGTGATCGTACTCAGCTTTCTTCGACGAGTTCGAAAGCACAGACCAAGCCTCGGAGACGAGCCTAAAAGCATGATCGGCGAAGGCAAGGCGGTTCCGGTCAGGGTTGAGCAGCAAAGCGAGCTGCCGATACCGAGCGGCGATGAGCTCAAGGTTCTGAGTCAAGCGAGCGAGTTGAAGTATCCCGTAGCAATCGTACAGACCATTAGCGATCCGTGACTCGCCGGCTAAGACCGTGTCGGCCACGGCAATAATTTGCTCAGCCAACTCGATCCTGAACCTGGGCTCAGTGTCACGCGCTCTGATCGCAAAGCTTTTAGCCGCGTGTAGGTCACGCGCCGTTAAGAGCCTCTCTGCTATGCTTAGCCACCGCTCCGCCTCTGCTCTATAAGGACTACCGTCCATTCTCTCTCTAAACCAAACTTTCTCCCTTCTCTCTCACTCTCTCTTTCTCTCTCTAAAATTCGAAACTCTTTTCTTTATTTTTTGGTTTGGTTTTGGACTGTGAGTGGAAATGAGTGAGAGAGGAATTGGGGAGTGTGAGGTGAACTTTTAGATGGACGGAAAAGGGCTTAAGTTTGGTAGGGAATGAGCGGATTTGCACGTTAGATAGGAGGGTGTTTTGGTCATTTTGTAGAACTGATGTGGGTAAACGTAATTTCGTAGTTGTAGATTTGCTGCTGCAACAAGTGTGTTGTCTGTGTTAGAAATTGGAAGGGCTTTTAAGGCTTTATAGAAGTTCTGAGTACTTTTATTGGTGATTGGAAAGTAAGAGAGAGAGGGAGGGAGGTCGGTCTTCTTGAGCTTTGACTTTTGATAAACAAACGTAGTACTATAATAAATTTTTCTGAAATTTTTTGGATTTTCTAATAAATTCAATCATGTGCTTAGTTGGCAAGTCTAAGGGTTATGGATAAGGAATTATATTTAAGTTTTGCCAAAATTATATTCCACAATGGTAACAAAAAAGGAGGGGAGAGAGGGAACTTACATTAAAATGTCCATGATTTATACTTTGTTTCAAATTAGAGGTTTTAAGGTATTAATTTGTCAATTTAAGTCTTATACTTATAAAATCGATTTAATTTGAAATTGTTGTTAATTTTTGTTATTCATTTCCATTGTTTTGAGCAATAATGGAGTAAAGAAAAAAGAAAAAAAATCATTTATAAATATTTTTGTTTTGCCTTGGTAACTTGTTTTGTTTTTCTAACAATCACATTATCACTTTAAACTTTCTCTCTCTACTCTCTCTAGTTAATAGTTGTCAAATTGATTTCTAAATAAGTAGGACAAAGCAATGGACTCAACCGACCCGAAACCCAACCAACCCGACCCGACAGGTTTTGGGCGGGTCTAAGAATATTCGGGTGGGGTTTCGGGTCTTAATTTTGGGTTATTTTCGGGTTTGGGTTCGGGGTCGGGTCGGCGTCAGGTC
Source organism: Quercus variabilis (assembly GCA_030445155.1). Taxonomy (NCBI): domain Eukaryota; kingdom Viridiplantae; phylum Streptophyta; class Magnoliopsida; order Fagales; family Fagaceae; genus Quercus; species Quercus variabilis. The sequence continues at coordinate 23,423,914 of CP129455.1, read as the reverse complement.
ATATAAATATTCTACTTCTGAACCTGAATTTTTTTTTTAAAAAAAAAAAAAAAAAAAAAAAACCCTATTCTTTGTTGGTCTCTCTTCGCCTCCCTTAGCTCTCTCTTTATTCCTCAAACCTCATCCTTACAAGCCATCCCCATTTGCTCAGTTTAAAGCTTTATCTCAGCTAAGTTAGCTCGCATTATCTCTATGTAAGTCATCCTTCTCTTTGTTAATTTAGTTGGGTTTTTAATACTTACAGATTTTGGGGTTTTTTCTATGTGAATATCCTGTTTGGGTTTGATTTTCTTGCATTTTGTGATGTGAGTTTGGCCTGAATCACTTTTTTAAGGACCCATTTTGATTTTTTTTTTCCCAGGGTTTAACCTAAAGAGCTGTGCTCCTCTGCCTCTTTCACTGAGTTCTCTCTACATGTGTAACAGTGTAAGTCATCCACTCATCATTCTCTTTGTTGGGTTTTTTTTTTCTTCTTAATTTCCTGGTCATAGTCTCTGATTTTGGGAGTTTTTTTTCATTGGTTTATTTATCTCATAGAGGAAAGCAATTTGGTTTCAACAAAATCTTTAACAGATTGGATTCTAAGGTATAATTATTTTTTTGATGTGAATATCCAATATCCTTTGGGTTTTACTTTTTGGTTGTTGTTATGTACTTCCCGCTAATACTCTTCTTTTTTTTTTTTACTCTGTTTAATTGTTTTTTCTTCTATTCTCTTTTGGGATTTTTGTACATTTTGGTTTTGTGTTTGATTAAATGAATTGGTTATTCTTTATTTTTGCTGATATTGAAGATTGATCTACGGTTTGATGTTTTTGTAATTTGTTTATGAAATTGTTGTGTGGATTGCAAATGTGATTTTCTTGGATCTTTTTTTTTTTTGGGTTTTTTTTTCTTTGGTTGTAATAGTTGCTAATGCTCTAATAGAATTATAAACAAATGATTACGCTTTTATACATTTTTTTTTCTCTTTGGTGTTAGGATGATTGGATTGAAAACTGAAGTGAAAATAAATGATTTTGTAGATAATAGGCTTTGTTTAGGTCAGGGTTTTGCATATTGAATTGTTTCAATAAGTGGGTCTCATGGTTTTCAAGAACCTTATTGAAAAGAAGCTGCTTTGGGTTTTGATCATCTTGTTTTGGTATTTCTGCTTAATTTGTTCTTTAAAAAAAAAATGAATATTATCTCCTTGATGGCCTTTAAATGAATGATTGGACCACTTGCATTATAGGTAATCCTTATTTTTTGTTGGCTAAGTTTGGGGCATTATGTCATATCTCTATGTTTTTCTTTTGTGAATGCATTGTTTAATGATTGATTTGTTTTGTGTGGTACTAGGTCATGGATTCAATGGAGCCTACACAACTTGATGTTGCCACTGCAAGACGAGCTATGAGACCTCCTCGTCCACAGCAAGTGATATCTTCTTCTAATCCTAATAAGAGAAAATCACCATCATCGGCTTAGGACCACTTTGAGAAGTATATAGATGAGGAAGGTAAAACTAAGGCAAGATGTATATATTGTATCAAGGAGTACATGGCTGATAGTAAAATTTATGGGACATCTAATTTAAAAAACCATACACCCATTTGTCCTGAATATCTTTTTAATGAATTGCATGATGGACAAGACCCATTGTCCAAGGATGTAGAGGAGGGAAATCTAGTGTCTAGGACTTTTACAAATGTTGTGGGTAGAAAAGTTCTTGCTGAGATGATCATATTGGATGAGCTTCCATTTAGGTTTGTAGAGAATCAAGGATTCAAAAGGTTTTGTGATGTCTTCCAACCTAATTTTAATATCCCATCTTGCTTCACAGTAGCTAAAGATGTGAGTTGAATTTATGTTGAAGAGAATGATAAGTTGAGAAATGCCTTGAGAGGTCGTAGGCTTTGCCTTACCACTGACACATGAACTTCAATACAAAATTTTAATTACATGTGTCTTACTTGTCATTTTATAGATGATGATTGGAAGCTATATAAAAGAATTTTGAATTTTTGCATTGTTGATAACCATAAGGGGAAAACCATTGGCAAAATGGTTGAATCTTGTTTAGAATAGTGGAATATTAAGGGGATTTTCATCTTGACGGTGGATAATGCTTCCTTAAATGACATAGCCATTAGTTACTTGAAAGAAGCTACTAATATGTGGAAAGGTACTATTTTGGGGAATGAATTTGTTCACATGAGGTTTTGTACTTACATCCTGAATCTTATTGTGACCGATGGCTTAAGACATCATAATAAGTTAATTGATAGGATGCATTATATGGTTAGATATGTGAAAATTTCTCCAAATAAGTTACAAACCTTCAAGAGGTGTGTGGAGAAAGTGAAAATGAGTCAAAGGCTATTCTATGTTTGGATGTGGCTACTAGATGGAACTCCATCTATAAAATGTTAGAAAATGCTGAAAAGTTTGAACATACATTCAAGCGGATGAAATATGAAGATCTTGATTATATTCTACACTTTCGAGATGGGGACTATGATAGGAGACCTTCAAATGAGGATGATTGGGAGACTTGTAGAAAATTTGTTAAGTTTTTGAAACTTTTTTTATAACGCCACAGAGAGGTTTTTGGGTTCCTTGTATGTGACATCAAATGCTTTCTTTGATGAGATATATATGATTAAAAGAAAGATAGATCTATTTTCTAGGAGCGAGGACCATTTTTTGTACTCAATGGCAAAAACAATGAAAGAGAAGTTTGACAAGTATTGGGGGAGCGGGGAGGATTCATCAAAGGAGGGAAATGTACTTTTGTATGTTATTGTGGTGCTTGATCCTCGAAAGAAGCTGGATTATTTGAATTATTATTTATCAAATTTGTATGGGGAGAATATTGCTAAGGATATCACTGACCTTGTGAAAGGTGTATTGGAACGCTTGTATGAGCATTATAATTCAACTCATTCATCATATGTGTCTATACAAAGTGCGAGTGAGATATCAAGAATGGAAGGTGTTGATGTTGATGATGATGATGATAATGATCCAGACAGATTTATTGCCTCTCAATACAAGGCTTTTAGGCAAGGAAAACAATTTGTTGGGTGTGTAGATGAGGTTGCAAAATACTTGATGAAGAATAGTGAATGGGAAAATGACAAAACTTTTAATATACTGACTTGGTGGAAGTATAATACTAATAAATATAGTATACTATCTCGACTGGCACGAAATGTGTTGGCTATACTTGTTTCTACTGTGGCTTCTGAGTCGGCATTTAGTATGGGAGGACGTATACTAGACTCATTTCGTAGTTCACTTGCCCCTGAGATGGTACAATCTTTCATATGTACTCAAAATTGGCTTCAATCTTCAGTGCAAATTTCGCTTCGACAAGCCGTGGATGATGTTGAGCTATTTGAAGAGTATGAAAAATGTAACGTTCTTAAAATTTATTAACTTGTGCTTTAACTGAAATTTAATATATCTTGTTAGTGCATTAAATGAAATTTAATATAAATTGTAGTTCTAAAATGTTTTGAAACTTTTTTGGATGCGAAGTTAGCTTCACCTTTAGCAACATCACCTTCACCATCAAGTGCTATTACTAATCTTGATTGATTTGCCTATATACATCGATGAGTTTTTTTTTTTTTTTAAATTATTATTCGGTGTCATTTACTACTTGCTGCTATTGTTACTGATTGAATCTTTTATTATTTTTGTTTTCTTCAATCTATTTCTTTGATATGTTTAATACACTCTTATGCAGGGTTAGACATAAGTGCATTCTCATTATCAACCCATTCTACTATTATGTCTCCTTGTGCGACCATGGACTTCTTTCCCGTGGAACATGTCATTCTTTTTCTTTTTGTGGTCGTTTCCTTCATAATATACAATCACTCAACCAAATGTAGCAGATGGCTTATTATGTCAGATTTATGCTAGTACATACTTTTCATATTTGCTTCTGTTTAACTTCATATGTATACATTCATACACAATTGGATTTGCTAGTCACAAGAGAATTTTTTAAATGAGATCAATGTTGCCTGATTGTTGGATAGGTTGAATCTATATTGAGGTGTAGTTTTATGAAAATAATTGATTACGTAAGTTTAGGATTTTAGCTAGAATTTATGCACTTCAAATAAATTCTGAGCTACATTTGCTTGATGAACAATGAATGTGGTATGATATGTATTTTCAAAGTAATCTATAGTAAATAATGATTCCCTTGTGGTGGAACCAGATCAACCTTATATAAATTATGCATGTGCTTTACATTTTAACAAATTGTTTATATAATTTTGTATAATTTTAAGTTGTACACACTTAATGTGTCATGCATCCCCAATCTGACTCTACAATGTTCTTGCAAGAAGAGGAAACACCATTTTAAATAGAGCTCCTTGGTAACTGAAATCATTTTGGTTTTCTTTAATTTTAAAAGGGAAAACCACCCAAACGGTCCTTCAAATATTTATAAAATTAGATAGTAACCTGCTTACTAAAACAACTTTGGTGTTTTACTCAAAAATGCTTATGCTTTTGATTTTTTCCCTTTTGAATAAGAATCTAGATTTGGACTAGTGTGGTTTTATTGTACGTAGAATATGGTTAGCTATTGGGATTGAGAGTAGCTCTCAGAATTATTCTTCTCATCATCTCATGCTTATATTGATAAAGCTATCGTTCAAAACATAAAAGGGACAGACAAAGATACAATAGTATCTTGTAGAAATTTGGAATTTTCAATTAAGACTATTAGATTATTGTGATACCTAGATTATGTAAATTGGATTGGATGAGTGTGCAATGTGTTCTTCATGTTGTGACAAACGATATCAAAATCATCCTAGTAATGTCATTTTCAAGGGAATCATTATTTTGCATTGCATCTTTGTCATGTGTACATAAGCTCTTTGAATTTTGGTTAGGAATGATATGGTAGTTGGTTGAATGCTTGACTTTGCATAAAAGCCGTAACTTTTTTCAAACATAAAATCTGAGGGAAAGCTTAGCTTGTTCTTTGTTTGGTGTTGCAATTTTGAAGGTAAAAGAGGTTGGGTCCTAAGTAGAAGCTAATGACGTGCTGATTATTGTTTTTTGGAGAAGGGCAAAGGGTGATTCTTGCCTGATTTGCTGGACTATTATGAAGAAATTTTATTAAATAAATCTGCATAACTTATATACTTTGTAATGATTTGGGTTTTTCTTTTGCTTCTTAGAATCTAGGTTTTTATTATTGATTTTCTTGACAATATTGGATGATTGGCAACTTATATACTTTGGTACTCTCTCTCTCTCTATGGCACGCCAACTAGTTTGACTAACTGGTTAGCTTCTATTCTTTGTTTTATTGCTTGGTGACTTGTGGAGCTTGTCCATAGAAGAATTTGCTCAAGCAAAATAAAGTTAGTCTGAAAATTTTTTTTTCCATTGGACCAATATGGTCACATCAAAGGAAAGCTTTTTAAACAATCTGATCAACTAAGAGTCACTTACCCAACAAAGATCAGCTCAATTTTTCAAGGACCCAATTGATAAATGTGTGTTTTTTTGTATGATAATGGCTGATCAGTTGGTTAAAAATCAAATCTTTCTTATTGGGTTATTGTAAATAATAGCTTAAATGTTTTAGTTATTTGAGTGCTTATTACATTGAGACTGTATGGCTCAAATGAGGCATACAGATATTTTGCCATTATCGTTTTTGTTTATTTAAAAAAGGTCCAACCCGAGACCCGAAAAACCAACCTGATTACAGACCCGATTTTTGGGGTTGGGTCGGGTTTCAGGCAGCGAAACTTGATTTCTAACAGGTCGGGTTTCGGGTCATAGTAAACCCAACCTGACCCGACCTAATATCACTCCTATAAATAAGTACCAAGTGAAATGTAGAGTTTAATTTATGGGTTTCTTTTTTCTCTGCTCTACTATTATCCAAAATAAAGAAAATGAGTAACAAAGATGGGTAGAAGATTTAAATTGAAATGATTTAATAAACATAGAGCTCTAATTGACAAAATTAAAAACTTGCTACGTAATGTGAAATATAGTATAAACTTTGCGACTTTTCATGTATTTCCCCCCAAAAAAAAGAAAGTTAAACTAAATTCTCCAATTAAATTTCATAATGCAATTGCAAAATGGAGACACTTCAGGATTTGACAAATAGTGGACTTTTCGATGCTAAAATCAATGAATCGATTTTAGAAATTGAGGCCTATAAAAGTAGTATTTAGGGGTTATTGTTTCATGCCTGCTCTAGTGCCATCCCTCCTTGTTTATGCATTTTAGGGATTTGATATCTCTGTAATTCATGTGAAATTATTATGTTTGATACACTCACACTAATTCTTAGGCTGTGAACTTAAGTCCACAACCTACTTAGGCAACTTCCTTATTTTTTGAGATTCCCATGAGGGGAGATGTATCCTTTCCTTTGTATTTTTGAATTTTTCTGGATGATGGGAACACTACCCATTGTTTAATGGAACCATGGTAGGAACCTCTTTGTAATCTTATAATAAATGTGTAATTCTAGTGTTGTTGTTATTATTATGGTGGGATTTGGATAGTGTTAGTTAGAGCTCTTGGCATAGGTGTGTGGCCAATTAGATTAGAGCTTGAATTGAATAAATAGTGACATGTAATCACCATTTGGGATATCTTGAATAATAAAGCAATTTGTTGCATTCTCTCTCTCTCTCTCTCTCTCTCTCTCTCTCTCTCTCAATATTTCTCTTGGAGGATGACTACCTTAAAAAAAGTCAACGCATTTTCTATCTATTAATTCTTCCGAAGGTGACTACCTCAAATCAAGTTAATTTCCAGTAAATTCTTTTAAGAACCACTAAATTCTTAACAAATTGAAAGATTTCCCAAGTATCAAGGTCAAACTTAAGTTTACATACTATGAATTTTCATGGCTATACTCAAGAATCCTTTGGTTAGGACATGTTCATCAGGTTTGGACGGTGTTTGGGCCAAGGTGCTTTATAATTTTGAGTTGCTTGATAGTAAAAAATAATATAATATGTTTGTAAAGAAAAATGTAAATAATTGACAAGTAATGTCATTACTATTTTCATCTACAATTTAAAAAATTTAATATAACTTTATCCTATATATGTATAATGAAAAAGAGTTGATAAAAAATTAAATTAAAATTTTAATAATAAAGGCTTGATGTGTGGATTGGGTCGGGTACGAGTTTGATCCTACTAGGTCGAGTCAAAACTGGGTACAAGTAAAAAGCTTATTGGGATAAAACTGGGTACGAGTAAAAAGCTTATTGCGTTTGGATTTAGGGCGAGTTATTGAGCCTGAGTCTAATTTTACTAGCTCTACATAACCTTATCTTAAATAGTATGAATAATGACTTTAAATAGACCATTGCAATTGAAGTTGATCTTAGTATATGTGCTCATATATACATACATACAACCTTTGGATTGGATTTTTATATATACAATATTTGGTATATAAAATAAGGAAAAAAAAAATACAAATTACACCATTTAAATTTGATCAATGTTATTTTCATTTTGTAACTTCACATTTTTTGTCAATTTAATATGTCCATCCATTTCATGAAAAAGGATGCCATAGTCCAATCAAAATGACGTAATTTTATATTTTCCTTAATTTGCTTTTTAATTTTATTCAAAAAATTATTTACCTTTATAATAAAAAGTGTTAGTTACAATTTATCTTCTTGTAATTAGGTCGTTAAAAAAATTTAAAAAAATGAATATTCAAAAGTTTGGGTTTTATAAAAATCAAAAACAAAAATGTTTTCTCAAAAGCTACTATAAGTCCTTAAAACGTCACTATAGACCTTAAAACGCCACTATAGAGCTCTAAAAAAAAAAAAAAAAAAAAAAAAAAAAAAAACTCAATTTGTAGTAAATCGAATTTTAAAAAAGGGGCATTTCCTTAATTATTTTGGAAATGGGGGCATAAGGTTATATAATTTACTCGAAAAGGGCAAAGGGCAATTTTGTCCATGGATTATGAGATAAATTAAAACGCATGAATTACAAAAGTAATCAAAGTAACCCTCAATGAATTGGTCAGAATGTCTCAATGGTAAGAAAATTTTGATTTCTTTAATTGTTTACTTTGTCATTCGGGAAGAGACACAGCTTAACATGTTTGAGTTTATTTTAATTTTCTTTCTAAAATATTGTGGTTTATGAGATAAATTAAAACGCATGAATTACAAAAGTAATCAAAGTAACCCTCTATGAATTGGTCAGAAGGTCTCAATGGTCAGAAAATTTTGATTTCTTTAATTGTTTACTTTGTCATTCGGGAAGTGACACTACTTAACATGTTTAAGTTTATTTTAATTTTCTTTCTAAAATATTTTTTTCTCTAACAACTATAGGGGTTGTCATTCCTTTCTCGTCTTTATTTTCTTTCTTTCTCTGTTCTTTCTAACAATCATAATAGGATGCATACCATATGTTCTTCTTCTTCTTTTTATTTGTTAGTTGGGAAGGAGGTGTCAACCAATTGAACTACAAGACACTTGACTATTATTATTGTTTTTAATTGGCTTATGAATATAAGAATATTGTCCCCTTTGACCCATTTCTTTTGTTCGATAGTTGGAAAAGGAAGATTTGAATTCTAAATATCTCCATTTAAAATACTAAGAGGTGTCAACTAATTGAACTACAAGACTCTTGACTACTATTATTGTTTTTAATTGGCTTATGAATATAAGAATATTGTCCCCTTTGACCCATTTATTTTTTTTCTCATGAAGGCTCTTATTTTGCTCTCTAAATTTGTTACTTTATATACAAGGTTTCTTATAATTTGTGGATTGTTCTAGTGGTTTCTAGGATCTTGTGAGATTTATGTGGTTTTGGATTGAAAATACCTAGCTCTCATTTTGAAGCCATCCTTGACAAATAGCCAGCTTTCTCATTTCTTAAACAATGATAATAAGAATAATAACAACAAATTAGAAGAAATAGTGATTTGTGATCATAACTGTAGGGATATTAGGCCTAGTAGAATGTATTGGGTCGGGGGCCCAATCCGATGACACCTTATAAGTACGAGGATGGATAAACGTGCGATAGAGGTCAGCATTAATAAATAAAGGAAGGGATTTAGGCATTATGTTCCAGGGAAGTGATCCAATGAGGAATGCCTCCTCGGTAGAGGTTGGAAGACACGGTCTGACATCAAGAGCAACGTTCCGGTCAATTCCACCAATGAGGATAAGTATCAAGAAGGAACAGGATATAGGGAGGCTATGAAATATCTAAAGGGAAAACTGTTACCATCATATTAAATGCTCTGTAGCTACTTCTTTGACCACATTAATGAGGAAGTGATATCTGAAGAGTAACTTTCAGCTTTACAGCTACTATCCAAAGACTTCAGGAATGTGCTAATGGAACAATGATCAACACCAACAATCTGATCTGCACGTGGAAGGTGGAGAAAAAAGGTAAAGATAGTATAAAATGGAAGAGATACCCTGAGAGAAAGGGATCGAAATTAAGAGAAAAATATTGTAGGAATCAAGAATTGAATTTGTAATCAAATTGAGAGAAATATATAAGAACTGATCTCCTCAAATTGTGCTGAGGATGATTTTCTTTGGATTAAACCAATCTGTTTTCATTTTCTTGTGATCTGAATCCACTATACTTGTTGTCCAACTTATTAAAGCCCAGTTTTTCAACCCACTCTCTACAAATTCCAAGTATTAGGGTTTTTGGGCCTAGGTTCATCCATCCTTTGGGATAGGGACCCAAATTGTGACTTTACAATAACATTTTAAAGTTTATTGCAACAATAAATTTCTAAGGAAGATAACAAAAACATGAAACTCCAAGGAACATGATATATAATAAACAACAAATCAAACCCAAATGTAAATCCTCATATAACTAAGATCCTAGAAAAATAGAAGGCCCTCAATTTGAAATGCAACATGATAGTCATTTCTTTTATTTTTTGTACCGCAAACCTTGTAATTCAAACAAATTATTGTGGAGTATACACTGAAATAATCAAGGATTAGCAATTGGCTGACAGATTTGGGATTGAGGGAATTGTAGCGGGGATTTTGGGGATTAAGGGAATGGTATGCTTTGGCAATGTTGGAATAAGGGGAATAGATGGAATTATGGGCTTTGGCAATTGATAAGTGTAATTTTTACATGATTTTTATTATCCTCATATTTATTAAAATTGTTAGTTTTCCTTTATTTCTTTTGATTTGATTTGATTTTTTATTTATATTTATCTATTCATTTGTGCTTTGAAGGATTGAGAAGATTTCAGATTAATCCACATCTTGTGGATCTAAATTGGTTGACTTGAAGACCCAATTAAATTTAAGTCCAATTCGGATTAGGATTTCAGCCCACACATCAGTTAGTATTTTTGGCATATATTTCGGATCAGATGTCTAATCGAGATGATTCAAGTTGGGCTGCAAAGTTAACTTAAAGGGCTACAACTTTGTAGTTTACCAAGAGCCCGAATTGTGATGTTAAATGGGCCAAAATCGTCGGTTAAGTGAAGCCTAAAAATCTGAGATTTTCTCCAAACGAGAATTTAACTTTTAATAGGATTCCTTGACCTATTTAAAGACTCTTTAGGGCAAATTCAAGGGGGGCCGCATTGAAGAATATTTTTTTGGAGTCTTTCTGAGGATGAGGATCTGAGGACAAAGGCGAGAGATTCATGTTAATCAACCAATTCAGATAAAAGACATAAGTTTTATTTGTTTTCTTTTCAATTTTATTATGAACTAAATTTTATTTTCTAGAGCAGTGATGTAGTCTAGCAATGAACACACAATTTATTTTTAATATTTCCATGATTGAGTGTTTAATTCTTATTCTTAATGCTTACTATTTTTCTTTATGACTTATTGTTTGATCAATTGAATTACAATGAGACTGAGAGGTGATTTGTTATTTTAATTCTAAAATTAAATACCATTAGTTGAGCAAAAGTAGAGATGCTTTACCATGATTAGTATGATTTTTCAGAAAATTCAAAATACATAATGAGTCTCCAGTTAATTAAATTCACATAGAGATATGGAATTGTTAGTTGAAGATATTTTTGATATTATTTGAGAGAAGATATTGAATACTTAAGGAATTTTTAATCATCAACGGGAGATTATTAGAATTTAATAATTAGAAAGAATAAATTGTGTGGGATTTGTTAAGTGAAATCAACTGCTCTAGATTCATTCTTATCATATTTTTACACTGTTAGATTTTTCTGCTTTGTTAATTCTTTTTATTCGTAGATTTATTTTTATTAAATAGTTTAACTTAATTCAGATAGTAGAACGTTCATTTTATTTTCGATTTTCCAAATAGTAATTAATTTAATGAATTTCGGTATTCAATAACATAGTTAATCCCTATGAGTTCGACATTCGTTTTCTAAAAATACTTTACTACTTATTACGATTTTGTGCACTTGCAGATTATTTTACGCGAACAGCAATAATGCTAAAGGTGGTAGTGTTGGCTTTGGTAGAGTGGGTATAATCAAACTTGTTGGTTTTGAAAGTGTTGGGATAGTGAGAATAGGTGTAATAGTGGGCTTTCACAATATTAGCGATGATAGAAAAGGTGGCACAGTGTTGGCTTTGGCGAAATGGGTATGATCAGTGTGGGCTTTGGGAAATTTGGGATAGTGGGAATAGGTGGAAATGTGGGTTTTGGCAATGTTGGCTTTGGTAGAGTTAGGATTCTGGGAATAGGTGGAATTGTGGGCTTTGGCAATGGTGGTAAAGAAGGCAATGATGACAATTTCGGGTTGGCAATGTAGATGACCAGCAATATTGGTATAGTGGGTTAAGCAGATGTTAAAAGATGATTAGCTACTAAGCTGGCATCAAAGTTTGAAATGAACATTGCAATGAATAAAGCTACTGAAAGCTCGAAAATGTGTTAAAAACACAAGAGCTGTTTAGACCCCTAAATTAAAGTTACAACTTGATTGATTTTACACTAACTTAATACTAAGTGCGGAATAGTATAAAAGCGAGCAGATAAACAAACAAGCTACTCTAATTAGGGCTGTCCAACCCACCCGGCCACCCGTCCAACTCGCCCGAGCTCGACCTGCTGCCACTCGATTTGATGTCTCCTGCGATTAGATGCGGGTCCAAACTCTCTAACCCAACCCCACGCGGGTCAGTTGCCAGTTTTACGTTTCAAAACCCGTGACACTCAACCCGAACCGAAGCAGTCATCCTCTCTGGCAAAATATTACAATTTTTGACCAAATCCGGCGAGATCCTTCGAGATCCGATGACGTTCTGGTGTTCTTCAGCCCCGATCTGGCCATCCTCGGTCTTCCTTTGCTCAGATCCGGTGTTCCTCAACTCCGATCTGGCTATCCTCGCTCAAGATATACTCTCTTCCTTCACTCAGATTAGCTCAAATCCGACGGTATTGGGTTAAATCTGACTTAGATCTACACAAATCCGGCTATTCTTGGTTAGATTGGGCTCTGATCTACTCAAATCTGACGATAATCCGTTAGATCCGGTTGGCCTTCAACTCAGATTGACAAAGAGAGATCTTCTCCTCCGTTCGCCGTCACTCATCATCAAACTTGACCGACCCTACCGTTCGCTCCCCTGAGCCTGACCGACTCGACCCGATGTCTTCGACAGTCGGTTGTGGGTCTGTTTTTGTTCCACCTAACCTGAGGGGGTCAGTTCCGGGTTGGGCACAAACCCAACCTGGACCGACCCGTGGACACCCCTAACTCTAATCCATAATCAAAGCAACACAGCAGCAAAATGGAAAGTAAAAGAGTAGGGAAGAAAGATGCAAACACAAGATAACACACCGATGTGTTATCGAAGAGGAAACCGAAGAACTCGGCAAAAAATCTCTCCGCCGCCCTTTAAGTGGTAATCAATCTACTAGACAATCAGTTGGGATACATGGATTAGCAGGAGACCCTCCAAGTCTAATCTACCCGATGTACCTAAACCCTCAAAACTCCTACTCCAACAAGACTTCTCGGATTCGTGTCTTATTTAGTTCTCCGGATTTCATAACAAGCTCCATGTTGCATCTGCCATCCTTGACTTCTTTCAATACTTCCCAGTAGCTCCAAAACACTTTTTACACTCTGAATAGGTGTGAGTTGTGTTTCGGTACAAATTTCGTCTCAAGGTATGACAATGAGAAAGGGATGGAGAAGATGCTACAATGATTTCTTACTAAGGATAAGTAGCTCTCTCTAAAAAAGATGGGTATGTGTGTTGTTGAAAACCTATTTAGGGTTTTTCTCTTTGAATAACCTCTCTTACATTTGTGGGTAATAAATGTATATATACAGTATGGGTAAAGGGTAAGAAAGTCACTCATTAAAATCCTCCAGGCAAAATGTTTCGCGACTACCTCGCAGGAAGACCTTACCCGCGAGACACTCTCGAAAACGACAGCCTGGCATGACTCTTCAGCTTCCAATCATGTGCTCCTCACATGGCTCTTTCGCGGGTTAGCTTTTCGCGAGCTTCTCGTGAAATCCACTGATTCTTCATTTAAACATAAGTCTTCACCAACTTTATACTAAACTCAATACAATAAAATCCCACAAAATACAAGGAACAAAATTAAAGCAATTATAACACTTTTTGTCATGGAATAAAGCCAACATAAAATATAGTTGTAGATCACAACTTTACAACTACGATAAAGCATTTGATAGTTGTCCTTGCTAGTGTTACAAGATTAGAACAAGAACGATAAATCTTATAGCATGAAAGGAGGTTATTGTTCAAGAGGGTTAACCAAATGACTTATGTATTGGGGTATTGTAATAAAAAAAAATGTGACTTATAATCTCTACTCATTTATTGAATATGAGCATGGAAGGAAAGTGAAAAATGCTTTAATATGTACTTTGTTACATAAATGTTGATTTGCACTATTTTGTGTTGTAAACTTGTAAATCTTTGTTAGATACAACTTTTTAGATTTTCTTTACTTATTACACTTTTTAAACTCGTGTAAACTTTAGCGTGCATTTGGCTCTAGGTTAAAAAGTCAATTTACTATTCATCTTATTTTTACTATTATTCATGAGTCCTATTGCATTTTTTGATATTATTCATTGGTTCCACTATACTATTTCAACTAATTTTTACCTTTATTTACAGTATTTTTAGTAAAAAATTTTCAGTTTCAACAAAGTAAGCGAATCCTAAACAAACTCTTAGTGTATCTTATTAAAGGGTTAGGCTTGGGTCTAGTGTCCCTTATTAAACCAAGTCCCTTAAAGGTACTCCTTAGTAGTTTGTTTATTTATTTTAGTTTTCTACGCATATTTTTGTAACCATTAAATTCAGTTTATTTGTAAAAATATGGTCATCTATAACAAAATATAATTGGTGTCGCTGCAACGTGGGGCTTGGTGAATTGTGTTGGGAATCAGAAAGCTAAAAGACATTGTTTTGAGTTTCACTATATTTGACTTCCTTATTAACTTGAAAGAAAAACAAAATTATCTGTCAGATGCAGTTGTATATCATTGTTGAGGAAATGCCCCAAGTCCCATATATAGACGATCCCAGATCATGGACAAGGCCCATGTAAATTAGCTCATGGGATTGAATGAAAATGCCACCAAATTCAAGCCCATACGATTGATCAAGTCAATACACAAGATGGCCATAACGAGAGCCTACAAATGTTTCGGCCTAGCTAAGCACCCACTACTATCTTGTTTGTCTATAAGTAATACAAGATTCAACTAGAACATAAAAAATTAAGCTGTGCAAAATCATTCACTCATGGAGAGCATAAAAAACCTGCTGAATCAACACAAATAATCTTGGCTTCCAATAAATATTCAACGAGATTTAATTAATGTTGGTTCATTTGTATCTCTCTAAGCCACTTGCTGAAATTAAGGGTGGTTGTCACTGTCACTGAGGTTTTAAGCTACTGTTATGCTTAGACAACTTAGACTAATCTGCTTTGCCACTATGCCCTACTAAACGTACCTCTTTTTAGTTTTCTATATATATATATATACACACACACATATTTTTGTAAACCTTTACATTCAATTTATTTGTAAAAATATGCTCATGAAACAACCAATAGTTGGCGACGTTGGGACTGGTGAATGAGTTGGCAATTTTGAACTCAGTACAGTATGAGAAAACTGAAGGACGATTTTTTGGGAAAAAAAAAAAGGTTATTGTCAGGTGCAGTTGTATGCAATAAACAAAACTATGGCAAAGAGAAAATGAAAAATTAGGGTAATCACCTTTTCTTTTTCTTCTCCCTTTTATTTATTTATTTATTTTTTTTGAGTACGTGTACCAGAGCTTTGCAAAAAAATCACCTAACCTTTTAATCTAGGGGGGGGGGTCCATAAAGTGAGGTGAATTGGATTGGGTAGATAGATAATTTAGCGGGTTGGGTTGAATAATAGGTTGAGATATTTCTAACCCGCAACAACCGACCCACCCACCTATATATACATATATATATATATATATATATATATATATATTTCCTCACATATGCTTCCACTTTATTTCTCTCATCTCTTTCTCTTTCTTTTTATTTTTTCATTTTCACATTTCTCTTCCCTAATAAACTCTAGCTTCTCTCTTTAAAATTTTGTTATTATTCTTCTCTATGCACATGTCTAATTTCAATTTTAGAGATGCTTTTCTTTTCAGTATAATTAAATTTCAATCATTCTAATAAAAAATAATTTAGTATTTGCAATTATTTTTTATAAAAATTACAATTTTTCCTTTACTTTTTTATTTGAGGGAGCAAACAATTATCCAAGTTAATTGAAATATTTCATTAGTCTATCTCAAATAAAATTCAAGTCAATTGAATTTACCTACCCACCCTACTTTCTCAAGTTGCCGAGTTGAAACCGTTAAGATTTTCAATCTAGATTTATAGATTTGGTAGGTCAGTGGCGGATTGAAAATTTCCCAACCCACCATTGGCGGGTTGGTTAAAAATATTGCCCTCCATTCGCCTAACCCAACCTGTGCACACTCCTAATATGTACTATGTGTAATAGTAGTTTTCCAGCAAACTATAGTATTGATCTTTGAAATTTACCTATTGAGTGCTATTTGTCATTCAAATATGAATTTGGTGATAAGTTTTGGGATAAATGGGACGAAGAGTAGGTTTGTTATATAAGAGATACTTCGGGGAAGAAAAGGTTATTCTTTGTTTTTGTTTTTGAGTAGACATTTTTCAAAAATAGATTTAGGTGATTAATGCAATAATAATTTGACCCAATATTATACAAATACAAATTCTTTGTACCATTTTTTATGTAACATCCTATGTTCCACCAATCACTACGTGCTATATTTTGATTTTACTTTCTTTATAAAATAGCTAAAGTTTAAAATGGAAAATAATTATACACATAGTAAGTAGCGATTGGTGGAATCTAGAGTGGTACACAAAAAGTGATATAAAGAATTTGCATTCATATTATACATAATCCAATTCCCCACATTCCTACTAATGTCATGAGAGCGTGTGAAAGGGACATACATTGCTTAGGGTTTATTCTCTCTCTCTCTCTGTTTAAGAATGCATAGGGTTAATCTGTAAACTGAAATATTGACATTATCAATCACGAGTCACGATCAATAGCTCAACTCATTTATTTGTAAAAATATCAGCATTACTTATTCAGCCATTACTTAAAATTATATTTGCGTCAATTACATGCAAATAAAGCAATTTGTTGGACTTAATTCTTGGTACATGGCTTTGAGCCTTTGAGCATGAATCAACAGATTTATCTACTTTCTCTCCATCTATCCAAAAAAGAAAAGAAAAGATTAGGTTTTGTTTGATAACCATTTTTATTTTCTATTTTAAAAAAACTTGTTTTGGGGAATATAAAGAAAGAAAAAATTTCTTGTATTTTTGAAATAAAAAAATATTTTTGGTTGGTTGAAATTAAAAAGATAGTTTTTTGAAGAAAAAAATAGAAAATACTAAAATATGTTATTACTAAGGATTTGACTCTAATGTTAACTCATTAAATGAGACAAATTCATTAAATTAAATGCGTGTTTTCGTTGACTTTTGAAAATTAGGAATTGAAAACAGTTTTTTGCATATTTTCAATTTCCTTCACAAATTAAGTTTTGAAAATAGTTTTGTTTATGTCCATTTTGGGTTACTAAACAAGTTTTTCAGTCTCAAAAATAAAAAATTGTTTTTGAAAACAGAAAATTAGGGGAAAAAACAGTTACCAAACATACCCTTAATATTTGTAGACTTCATTAACAACTTAATTCATAGAAGAGCATATAATAAGTTGGGTCTTGTTAGAATGAGAAATGTTATGTTCATAACATTTTTACAACAAATTAACCTTAAGTGACAGGTTGTTATTGGTAGGCAAAAAAATAATTTAAGTTGTGGAGTCAAATTAGAACTAATAACAACTTACTACCTATGATTTATTTTGAAAGTGTTGTGAAAATGTTATGGACGTAAGGCTTCTCATATTAGAATAGATAGTTTCATATACAAACAAAACCATAATAAATAATTATTAATAAATATCATAAATGTTCATTAATAACACAAGCATCATAAATACTCATTAATAACTATCATAATGATCAAATTTCATATTTAATAATAGTTCATATATGAACAAAAATTTTAATAAATATCTATTAATAACTATCATAATACAAAATTTCATATTTAGATACAAAATAAAAGAGAGAGGAAATCTTTTTTTTTTTAAAGAAAATAATTATATTCTATTATACTTTCTTGTGTATTGCACGGATTGCAGACTATTGATTTATATAATTTGATTAACAGATGTTCTCAAGGTATTTGTATTGAATTTTTAGAAGCATGCCTAGTATTAGGTTTAGGCCTCCAGCTTTCCCACGGTAACTTGGCCATAGAAATGTTAAAATCCTAAAAATTCATTTTAATAAATTGTTCAAATTTTACTTTGTCTACAATAGTTTTAGACAATCAAAAAAATAAAAAGGAAAAATGCTAGACGATATTGGTTTAAAAATTGATGACAGGTGACTTAAAAAAATTGAACCATTCTTATAACCATGGATGGTAAGGACTAAGGACTTCCAAACTCCGTTAGAATTCTTGTCAGAATAATAGAGGACCTCAATTTCTAAATTTTGGCACTGTATATTTTGATTTATTTTCGTAATAAGCTAAATTAAATAGTTCGCATGACTTAGCAACTTTGGCTTCAAAAATTCCCATAATGTAATCTAATGTTTTGATAGTAAGGAAATGTAAGAAGAGGTTAAAAGTTTTGAGCTCTATTTAAGTTTATTCCTTCATAAATAGAGCTTACTAATTAAATTTTTGAGCTATGTTTCTTTTCTTGCTTTAAGAGTTTAATAATTAAATCAATGAGCTATTGTTCTTAAAATATAAATTGTACTAGTTCATTAAATCATATGATATATCTCCCTCACTCTAAATGTTTGTTTAATTTAGAGTATGTTTAGTATACTGAATAGAGATTACATTAGGAATGATAATCTTTATTATAAAAAAAAAATTATAATAGAATTAATTTATTGGAAATAAAAGATATTGTGATGGAGATTTTCTTTGGTGCTAATATTGATGCATGAAATCATATCGCAACGAAGCTTATAGAAGCATTGGAAGTCTGTAGTAGAGGGCTAGCACTCGTTAAAGCAATTAAAATTTAAAATCACATTCTGTGACATTTTCTGGATCGACACAAAGAAGCATGCAACCTAAATAGCTTGAGAGTTGAAACTAAGTGCAGTGGATTGCTCTACAAGCATCGCTACAGTCAAACAAAGCATCACAATTGATCCAACTCTTCTTTCTGCCACATTTCATACACTTTGTGAGACTTATATAGACTGTCCAATAAGTTTTTACATATACATGTATAGACGTTACAACTAGAATTGAGTACAAAAATTTAAAAAGAAACTACAAAAATCTACATTGATTTAAATTAATGGATATGATGCATTACTCTTTAAAAGTAGCTAGTATGTGACTCGTGCTTACGCACGAAAATGATGAATTGTAGTGGTGTTATTGATGTTAATTTGGGTTATTAAACATTAGGACATAGTTCGACTAAGATATATGGAGGTACTAAAATAGTTTTTTCTTGCAATTTTCATGATATTGGTTACGCCAAGTTTCTCATTACATTGTTATTATGTATACAATCTTGAAAATCACTATTAAATATTATATATACAATATCAATTCACAACTATTGTATGTGAAAGTCTACTAAATACAATACAAAATAAAATAATAAATTGGTCAAATAGTATCTCCTAAATTGAATGACGATAGTTCGTGCATGAGATTGTTCAACTCAATTACAGTTTATTATGTTCAATATCTTTATGTATAAAATATCTTAATAGAAATAGTATAAAAAATATGCTCATTAGTTTAGGAAAAAAAACAACAGCAAAAATCTAAACATTTTAAATTAATTGGAAAGCTAACAAAAGCAAAATCCAATTTTGATTCTAATTGAATTTTCTAAATTCTGGTTTAAAAAAGCATATATATATATATATATATATATTACATTAGTAATGGACTGTATATAGTTATGATATATTACATAAATGACTAATAAATTTGAATTTTTTTTTAGTTATAGAAAAAAAAAAAAAAGCTCATAAATATAAAATCATTCAAAATCTCTCTTCCTCAAATTTTATATATAGAGTTAGATATATGATTAGGTTTTTTATGGTTTATTTATTTTAGACTTCTTAACAAGAAATTTAAAACTTAGATTAGATGGGACACGTTAACAGATTCTTAACAAGAAATGAGAGAAAAATCTAGAAGGAGTTTGGAAAATATCTGGAATTCTCATTAATTAATCTTTACAATGAATTGCTTTGTTATATACACTAATGCCGGAGAAACAAACTAACTAACTCTACCAAAATGGTTTTAGAACGTGTGAACATGTTAGGTTCTAAAGATTTAGGTTTAAATGTTTAGAACTATATTTTTATTGTGTTGGCAAACCGAGAACAAAACATGTCTAGTCTAAGTGTTAGGCAATGCTTAAAAGTGTTGGTTTCAAGATTCAAGTCTAGCTGACTGCAGAAAAAAGAAGACAGTTTCTACCTTGCTTGACCTATCGAAAATCACAGGAACAAAAATTTTGCAGATTTTTAAATCAGGCCCAAGCCTGCAAAAACATTTAGGTTTTCATTCCAACTTCTCCACATATAAAAGGGAAACTCTAGATATGTTTTTTAGAATTTTGGAAGACTTATGTGTTACTCTTTGTAAGATCTGAGAGGTTTTGTACCTTCAACTACACAAAAATCTATCGGAGCAAGATCTACAATCAAGCATTGGTAGAACATAGTTGCTGCACTAAGATCATTACTGATGGTGATCTGAAACCTTTGAGTGGTATCTCAAAGTCACAAGCAAGGGTGCTTATGTTGGTTTAAATCCGAGAAGAGAAGGAGTCTGTGGATTTGGAGCTTGCACGTAGTCGTGTCAGTAAGTTACTACATGAGGTAGCAATAGATTTAGGGTTAAATTCGATTGTAAAAACTTCAATCCTCTTATAGTGGATTTACTTTACCTTGAGGATAGCTAGGTCAAATCCTCCTCAGGTTTTTACCTTGAAATGGTTCGCTTCATCAGTATTCCGGGGTCATCATATCGTGGTGTTATTTATTTTTTACTACTTTGCATCATATGATTTATTTGTGTTTAACCTAGATCTGAATAATTAATCTAAGTAATCACTCGATTAATATATTAGGTTAAAAAATTAGGTGATCAATCATTAGAGGGTGGAGGAGGTGGAAAAGCACTCCTATACTCGGCAAAATCAGCTCTCAAGGAAGTAACCTCCATCAACAACTCATCCAGAAGCTGTCAATGAGCTACCTGAGTAGTCTTGAAAGACTCCATCATGACACGGAGTGAGAAAGGAGGGGTAATAGTAGGGTCTACATCATTAGCACCACCTGAAGGATCCACAGCTGCAGTCGGATCCATAAAAGTCTCCTCAACAGCAGGTTTAATACTAGAGGCAAGAGCTATAGTAGAAGCTTCTCCTCGTGATCTCTTTGACATCCCAGTGCTTGGTTTAGCCCTCTTCATCTGTGCCTATCACTATCTAAGAAAGGTGGCTTCTATGGGGGCAGTGATGTGAACTAACTCTAAAGGTGGAAACTCAGACAATCCTAAAAACCTCAAAATTCTATAAATGTACATGGGAAAGAACAATGTCTAACATTTACTCTTACTCCTAGAAATATCAACAATGGTTTGGATAAACAAAGAGGGAAAACACATAGAACCATCAGTAACAAGAGCATAAAGAAAAACACATCTATCTATGGGAACAATATGAACATGAGATATAGGATAGATGTTATGATAAGAAATCCTCAAATATAAAGAATTAAGCTCAGTAAATTCACAAGAATTGATTCTTGGTTCAGTACCCCAAGAAACAAGTCTACAATAAAGAAGTGACACAATGTCATCAACAGAAGGAAACTCAGTGTATGGGTATATGGGTTTACGAACTAAAGGCAGTCCTAAAGCTTCAGAAATAGTTTGTTTAGTGATCGTAAACTCTAGGCGTAGAATCCAGGAAGTCAAGTAATGACCACCTGTAACCTCATAATAGACAAAGAGGTTAGAGTAAAACTCTCTAATCAAAGCTGCAGGAGGAGGATCAGACACCTCACACAAAGACACCTAGTTCCTAGATACAAAGTTTCTATGGATGGAGGGATCTAAATCACTCAAGACAATATCCCTTTCACCCTATATGGAACTATATTTAGTCAAGGTCTTATAAATCTCCTCACATTTGGTAGATAAGGGATAAAGTGTACCTGACTTGATGGATGAATTGGAATGAGTAGATTTGGCACAAACTATAGAGCTGCACTTGTAAGATTGTAAGTAAGAAGGAGGTTGGAAACTCTCTGAGACCTCTTAAAAGTAGATTGAGGCTGAGGTTCAATAGAAACATCATGAACAACAACAGATTTTGCAGAGCAGAAATTGGTGTAATCGATGATTATGCAGAAATGGCAGATTGAGGTGTGGACTAAGAATCAACAACAAGTATGGTATGATGAGCAGATTGGTGTGGACACAACGGGGGGAGTCGCCACCAAGTTTTTGAAATGGTCTAGGAACCATATATATAGCGTTCTTTCAAGGAAGGAGTTTTTTTATCTTACTACCAGAGATATGGGTTCGGAGTTTAGGTACGGTTTTGGGAAGGTGTTAGGCACCCACAACCGCCTAACCCTAGCGTTGGCTTCCTCTCATTGTGTCTTATATTTTAACCCTATTAAAGGCATACTCAATATTGCATTCTAACTCATACACACATACTAGCACACATCTAAGCATACAACATGGTATCAATCATCCCAAAAGCCTAATCATACATCTATTATGGCATATCACACTCCAAGTCTAAGCATACATCTATCATGGACTATCAAAACCCAAACCTAGCATACATGGCATCTCATATCAACCTAGAATTCATCTAGCACGACATCTCATAACCAAGTCTAAGCATACATGACATCTCACATCAACCAAACATTCATCTAGCATCTCATCACATCCAAAAAAAAAAACACATAATCATTAAATCAAGGCAAAAATCTAAGCATAGAAAGATCCAAGCAAACATGTGATTAAGCATAACTCATCCAAACAAGCATGTTCATATCTATCATTAAACATACATCATACATGTCCATGTGAATGCATGGCTTACCTCACTTTTCTCGCTACATCTCAGCACCTATGGCATTAATGCATGAACACATGAATACGTGTTTATAACATTAAAGTAAGAAAATGAAAATAAACCCTAATTAAACATGTGGAAAGCAAACAAACAACAAGCATATGAAATAGAAGCTCCAAACTATAAATATATATATATATATATATATATATATATATAAAAGATTTAAAACAGAAGCATTAAATGTGAAATAAGAAACAGAATTAGAAGAATTAGGGTTAGAGTTTTTAGGCAGAATCATGTGCACGCATGAACAAGCTTGCATGCACAGGCAGGATTATACGCATGTGGGTTTGGCCACAGAAACCCTAGCAATGCAAAAAACAAACAAAAGTTCCTAGGCTTGATTTTGACCGTTTCCCTAAGGTTGATTTTGACTTCAATACCTCAAAACAAAAGCTACTAGACTTAATTTTGACCGTTCTCCTAAGTCAAATCTATTCACAATTGAAAACAATAGTGATTAGTAATCTTAAACTCAAAGATTATGGAAAGAAAATGTCCAAATCAAAAGAAAATTGACTTGAGGATGTTTTGTGAAAAACTCCCTCTTTGATTTACTATTTCTAGTGACTTTTAGCATTTTCCCTTAGGATTTCTGTGTTTTGAAAAGGTACATGTATGGGTATTTATGTTGTGAAAAATGGGGGTTTGGAATGGCTCCTAAACGATGTGGGATTCATTCCAAGCCTCAGCATTAATGTAGAAAACTTGTATTTTTTATGTTTCTAGAACCCTATATACATGCCTAGGATCGGGCATGCATGCGCATGCATCATGGCTAATTCTTGCATGCGCAGGCCAATGGCTTCTTTGACTTTACTTTTTCAAAAAATAGATTTATTTGCTCATTAAAAGTTATATTTTTCATTTTAACATTTTTCAAGTTAATTTAACATCTGATTAGGCCTTAAACCAACTTTGGGTCTTAGAATTTCAGTATCATCAGGGAACGAGGCCACGAGTTATAAGGGGTATAAAATGTGGTGTCTACAATGGGGAAGGTAAAAAGGAATCAAATGAATCAATGTTAGAAGTAATAGGAGGGAAAATATGAGGAAAAGTAAGGGTGGAACGAGGATTAGTATATTGGATGAGATGAAAGGAAAGGTCGAGGGCTTCCTTGGCTTTACTTTTCAAAAAATAAATTTATTTGCTTATTAAAAGTTATATTTTTTATTTTAACATTTTTCAAGTCAATTTAACATCTGATTGGGCCCTAAACCAACTTTGGGTATTAGAATTTCAATATCATTGGGGAATAGGGCCCTGAGTTGTAAAGGGTACAAAATATGGTGTTTACAATGGGGAAGGTAAAAAGGAATCAAATGAATCAATGTTAGAAGTGACAGGAGGGAAAAGATGAGGAAAAGTAAGGGTGGAACGAGGATTAGTATTGTGTGGCATCCAAATAGTGAGGCCCATTCAATCCCTAATCTCCGCTTTAAGTGTACGGTAATTGGGCCCAACTCTCATTCACCCAAAAACCCAGTCCTTACTAACGCGGTCCGAGGGCCCAAGCTTCACTACTAAAGTTATGCTCGGTAGTGATTTACCGAGCATGTTGGGAAATGTCACTGAACGGCACGTCATCCTTGTTTTGTTCAGAGAAGTCCCTCTAAGCACCGCTGCCGAGCCATCAACGGAGTTGGGCACCAAGTCCCAAAGCCATCCAAGCTTAAATTCTCACTTATCATCCCCCTGATTGGACCCTCCGTAACACTAAGCGTGCACCGACTCTGCCGAGCTACCAGCGAAGGTGTAAACCAAGTCCCAAAGCCACCCATACCTGACCTCCCACTTATAGAAAACCTTACTAGACCCTCTGTCGCACTAACTATGAGAGCATTGATAACCTGCGTCTGAGCTTTGAACTATAAATAGGAGGGGAGGGTGAGATGGAAAGGGTTGGTTGGAAAAAAAGGGGGAGAAGATAGAGTAGAAAATTCAAATAGAGAGAATATCTTAGGGGAGGAAGAGGAAGTAGTGTATTGCTGAAAAGGAGAAAAGTGATCTCAGTGAGCCTTTAGTTGGAGAACGACCCATAGTAGGAAATTCAGCCCTACAAACAAATAAGTTATGAGCCTAAGTGGGGCTGGGTCCATCAGCCTCATTTGCGACCCGCACAATTGGCGTCGTTTGTGGGAATCTCCTACACTGCTGTGGTTCAGCTGAGGCTCGCACATGAGATAGATGTCCGAAAGTCGTCCGGGGAGTGACGCTAGAAGTGGCTCGGTCGGATCCTCTCGGGGGTCGTCTTGGCCAGAATGAAGGCAGAAGGGGCGTGAAGACAAGCGTCATGAAAGGGCAGAAGAAAGTTCTAGACTCGGAGAGGGCTCGTACCAAACGCAACGGACGGTATCCGGTGCCTTGGGGCGTAGGCGGTTTGATGAAAGAGACGAGGAGCTTGAACAGTTGCGAAGGTTGGTGAGAGATTTAGAGTTGGAGGCAGAAGACAGGCACCAGAGAATGGATCAGGACAACCGAGCAAGAAGACCAGGTGTCAGGGAGGAACAACAAGGAGCAGGGTCCGATCAATCTGGATACCACCGTCGTCGAGAGCGCTCGCCTTCGCGAGAATCTCGCCTACGCAAGGGTCAGCGTCGAGATCGCACACGATCACGAGATTATCCCGATCGAGGCTCAGATTCTCTGGAAGAGAAGCGGAAGCACAATGCGGCTATGGATGCAATGAGCCGTGCGTTACGCAGAGCTGCTCGGTCGCCGTTCTCAACTGACATCGAGCACGCCCCAATGCCAGACAGATTCACACGCCCCCCGTTCAACTCTTATGACGAGAAAACTGACCCGATGGAACATGTCAGCCACTACATCCAAATGATGTCATTGCATACCCGGAATGACGCGCTGATGTGCAAGGTGTTCCCCTCAAGCCTGGGCCCTGCCGCTCTCAGATGGTTCAATGGTTTGCAGAAAGGTTCCATCCCCAGTTTCGCCGAGTTAATACAGGAGTTCGGAGTCAGATTTGTTACTTGTAGCTGTGTACCGCAATCGGTAGATGCACTACTGTCAATGAAGATGAGGGTGGGGGAGTTCCTTCGTAATTATGCCAGTCGGTATTGGGAGTTTTACAACGAGATCAGTGGAGGGAACGAAAAAATTGCTGCGAGTACTTTTAGGATGGGGTTGCCCGAGGAGTCAGGCCTAAGGGAGTCATTGACTAAGAAACCTCCCGAGGATATGAGACAGCTAATGAGGCACATAGAAGAGTATAAGCGGCTAGAGGATGACCGGCTGCAAAGCAAAGGTAAAGCGCCAATGATAAATCATCCCCGGTAGAATAGTTTTCCACCAAGGATACGAGGGAACGTGAGGATTCAGGAACCAGAGGCGCCGGCAGGGGAGGTAAATGTGGCGTTCAAAGAACTGGTGCATAAGATTCTAGACAAGATCAAGCATCAACCCTACTTTAGGTGGCCGAACAGGATGGGTGGTGATCCAACGAGAAGGAATCAAAACTTGTACTACACTTACCATAAAGATAAAGGACAAACCACCGAGCAATGCCGAGTACTGAAAGATCATCTTCAGCAACTAGCCGGAGCCGGGTACTTAAAGGAGTTTGTGACGAACGCAGGGGACCAAGGAGTAGGGCAAGGCATTCCGCATAGGGGCAACTTGCTCCCACCCCCTCTTGGGATAATTGAAGTCATCCACACTCCTACCAAGAAATGTTCTACGGCAAGAGGGAAAGGGGTGTGGGCATTAGCAACGGCAGTGGAAAGTCAGGACGGGCCGTCATATGGGAAAAGGATGAAGCCCACCAAAGAACCGATCGCCTTTGATGATAGCAATTTGGAGGGAACGGTCCAACCACACGACGACGTGCTGGTAGTCAATGCCCGTATAGGCGGTTTTTTGGTAAAAAGGGTGATGATAGATCAGGGAAGCGGAGCACACATGATGTACCCAGACTTGTTCCAAGGACTTGGACTGAGGAGTGCGGACCTCTCCGAGTATGGTACACCTTTGGTCGATTTTGACAGTAAGATAGTGATCCCTGAAGGGCAGATCTCTTTGCCTGTGAACATGGAAGGTAAAGAAGTGGTGGTAACCTTTATAGTGGTAGCTTCCTTCTCCCCGTACACTACGATATTGGGAAGACTGTGGATCCATGAAATGGGGGCTGTCCCGTCCACTTTACATGTGAAGGTGAAGTTCCCATCCGAGCAAGGTGTGACGGTGGTAAGAGGAAGCTAGCAGACGGCGAGACAATGTTTGGTCGCACTAGTTGACTGGAGGAAGGAATCGTTCAAACAGGGAAAGAGTATCGAGGAAAAAGAGGCGCAGAAAATATCCCGTTATTGCAACTACAGAGTCCCCGAGGTGAGAAGGGGGACAGATGCGCCGAAGAGATGATGAAAGTACGAATACTCCCGGATTCCGATTGGTGTTTTCATATAGGGGAAAGTATGGATGTTGAAGATAAGGTAAAAATGTTGTTACTGTTAATACAAAACGTGGACGTGTTTGCTTGGAGTCCTTATGAGGTGCCCGCGGTGGATCCCGAGTTCATCGTTCATAGACTCGATGTTGATTCCTCGTATCTGCCTAAGAAACAGAGGCCGAGGAGATCGTCTAAGGAGCATGCCGAGGCTGTAAAGGAAGAAGTCCAAAAGCTGAAGGAGTTGGGAGCAATAAAGGAAACTTATTTCCCAGAGTGGTTGGCAAACACCGTCGTGGTGAAAAAGAAGAACGGCAAGTGGAGGGTTTACGTGGATTTTACAGACCTAAACCGAGCATGTCCAAAGGACCCATTCCCCGTGCCTAAGATTGATCAGTTGGTTGACGCCACATATGGTCATCCTAGGATGAGTTTTCTAGATGCTTTTCAGGAGTATCACCAGATCTCCCTGGCAGCTGAGGACCAGGAAAAAATGGCATTCATCTCCCCGGAGGCCAATTATGATTACACGGTGATGCCCTTTGGGCTAAAGAATGCTGGGGCGACTTACCAGCGAATGATGACAAGGATGTTTCGCGACAAAATAGGATGCACGGTCGAAGTCTACATTGACGATATGGTGGTAAAGAGCAAATAGGACAAACAACACATGGGCAATCTCCGGGAAGTATTCGAAACACTAAGGCAACACAAGCTGTGCCTTAATGCCGAGAAGTGCGCATTTGGAGTGGGGGCTAGAAAATTCTTGGGATATCTGATCACGAGCCGGGGAATAAAGGTCAATCCCGATCAAATCGAAGCAATAAAGAAGCTGAATCCACCGAGCAAACCGAAGGAGGTGTAGGTTCTAACCGGGATGTTAGCAGGACTTAACCGGTTCATCTCCAAGTTCGTGGATCGTTGCCGCCCATTTTATTAGCTTTTGAAGAAGTGGACAGGGTTTTTGTGGAACGAAGAGTGCGATAAGGCCTTTCGGGACTTGAGGGAGTACTTGGCGAGGGCACCCATGCTAGCCGCGCCAGAGTCGGGTGAAGATTTATTTATATACTTGGCAGTATCTGATCATGCCATGAGTGCCGTGCTGTTGAAGGATGGGGGGACCCAACAGCCCGTGTACTATATCAGCAAGACCTTGGTTGATGCCGAGAAGAGGTATTTGCCTCTGGAAAAGTTAGTATTGGCCCTTATCCATGCCACGAGGAAGTTGCCGCATTATTTCCAGGCCCACACGATCTATGTGTTAACCGAGTATCCTTTACAGTCACTTTGAGAAGATCTGACTTCACAGGATAGATAGCGAAATGGGGAACTAGGCTGGGCTCCTTCAACATACAGTACCGACCACGACATTCGGTGAAGGGCCAAATCCTTGCAGA
Organism: Quercus variabilis; assembly: GCA_030445155.1. Classification (NCBI taxonomy): domain Eukaryota; kingdom Viridiplantae; phylum Streptophyta; class Magnoliopsida; order Fagales; family Fagaceae; genus Quercus; species Quercus variabilis. The sequence goes on along the minus strand of CP129455.1, from coordinate 23,395,270 downwards.
TTTTGTCACTGAATTCTCGCCCAGAAACGGCGGAGAGATGACCTGTCGCGTAGAAGCTTGCCCGTGGAAGGTTTTTATGGACGGGGCCTCAAGTTCCCAGGGAGCTGGTGCAGGGATCGTTATCTTCTCTCCCGAAGGGATTCGGCTGGAGCACTCTTTTAGGTTGGGATTTAAGGCCTCCAACAATGAGGCCGAGTATGAGGCCTTGCTTGCTGGACTAAGGACAGCATTGAAGCTTGGTGCTCGGAACGTGGAAATACATTCAGATTCTCGGTTGGTTGTCAATCAAGTCCAGGGAAGTTTTGAAGCAAGAGATCCTCGGATGAAAGCATACTTGTGCGCGGCAAAACTGATCATAAGCAAGTTTGTCTCGGTGAAAGTGTCCTAAGTGAGACAGGCACGGAACAGGCACGCCGACTCCTTAGCCACGCTAGCATCATCAAGCGTCGAGGATGCGCCTCGGCTGATCAGGGTAAAGCTTATAGCTGAACCAAGCATCCAAGTCCCCGACGACATTACAGTCAGGGCGGATAGCATCGACACAATTTCATCTCCTGCGTCGTGTTGGATTGATCCCATCGTTGCTTTCCTAGCCGAGAATAAAGTCCCAGAGGATGAAAAGGAGGCCGGTAAGAGACGTAGGATGGCATCTCGCTATTGGTTGTCAGGAGACGGCAAGTTGTACCGAAGATCTTTCGGAGGACCGTACCTTTTGTGCTTGCACCTCGAGAAAGTTCCCGAGATTTTAGCCGAGCTTCACGATGGGATATGCGGAAGTCACGTCGGGGGGCGTTCCCTGGCACATCGGGCGATGACCCAGGGGTTTTGGTGGCCAAAGATGCAAAGGGACGCCGCCGAGTATGCTCTAAAATGTGAACAATGCCAAAAGCATGCCCCCTTGATTCACCAGCCCCCCGGTCAACTCAATCTGATCAGCTGCCCATGGCCGTTTGCACAATGGGTGCTGGATATCCTTGGTCCATTTTTGTAGGCTATGGGGAACCGTCGGTTTGTGATTGTTGCCGTCGATTACTTCACCAAATGGGCGGAGGCCGAGGCCCTCGCGAATATAAGGGACACAGATGTGAAGAGATTCGTTTGGAAGAATATAGTGACTAGGTTTGGGGTGCCGGAGTCGTTAATATCCGATAATGGGTTACAGTTTGACAGTAAAGCTTTCCGCACTTTCTGTGAGGATCTCGGCATAAAAAACAAGTATTCTACCCCGGCGTACCTTCAGAGTAATGGTTTGGCAAAAGCTACGAACAAAGTAATATTGAACGGGTTGAAGAAAAGACTGGACGACGCAAAGGGCGGTTGGGCCGAGGAGCTGCCGAACATGCTTTGGGCTTACCGAACTACCCCCAGGAGATCTACGGGGGAGAGCCTATTTTCCTTAACTTACGGATCAGAAGCCGTCATACCAACCGAGGTAAACTTATGTAGTGCACGGGTCGCGGGGTTTAACCTTGCCCAAAACGAGGAGATGATGGTCAGGCTCTTGGACAGCTTGAAGGAATGCCGTGAGGCGGCCACCGTGCGACTCACAAAGTACTAGCAAAGGCTCGCCAGGAGATATAACCAAGGCGTAAGAGTCAGGGAATTCAGCGTGGGAGACTTGGTCCTGAGAAAGGCCTTGGGGGGTATGCGAGATACCAATTCTGGGAAGCTGGCTCAAACCAGGGAAGGGCCCTACAGGGTAACCGCAATCGCAGGTGCGGGAGCATATTATCTGGAAGACCTAGACGAAAGACCTCTGTCGAGGCCGTGGAACGTTCATAACCTAAAAAAGTCCTATCACTGATCGGCCGTGTAATTAAAAAAAAGGAGAGAGAAAGAAGTGGGGCGGATGTTTGAAGCACCGTTGTTATATGAAGACTAATGAAAATGACGGTTCATACTGATTACTGTTATCCCATTTTACGAAAATATGGCAGCCCTGTTGTATCTATCCTAAGGACAGAAGCCTGACTCTCGGCTTGATCTATATCGCCGAACAGGTGTAAACCTTATTATTTCTATCCTAAAGACAGAAGCCTGACTCCCGGCGGCTCGATCTATATCGCCGAGCAAGTGTAAACCTTATGATTTCTATCCTATGGACAGAAGCCTGACTCCCAGCTCGATTTATATCGCCGAGCAGGTGTAAACTTTATGATTTCTATCCTAAGGACAGAAACTTGATTCTCGGCTCGATCTATATCGCCGAGCAGGTGTAAACCTTATTATTTCTATCATAAGGATAGAAGCCTGACTCTAGGCTCGATCTATATCACTGAGCAGGTGTAAACCTTATTATTTCTATCCTAAGGATAAAAGCCTGACTCCCGGCTCGATCTATATCGCCAAGCAGGAGTAAACCTTATGATTTCTATCCTAAGGACAGAAACCTGATTCTCGGCTCGATCTATATCGTCGAGCAGGTGTAAACCTTATTATTTCTATCCTAAGGACAGAAGCCTGACTCCCGACTCGATCTATATCGCCGAGCAGGTGTAAACCTTATGATTTCTATTCTAAGGACAGAAACCTAATTCTCGGCTTGATCTATATCCCCGAGCAGGTGTAAGCCTTATAATTTCTACCCTAAGGACTAAGGCCCGACTCTTCCAAGGATAAAAACCGGTAAATAGGCCAAATCCCCACCTTATGACGAAACGGGACTTGGCCTACCGGTAATTATCGCACAAATACGGAACAAAAGAAAAGAGAAACAGTGAGAATTAATTGTAAACATTAGGAAATCATTGTCTCGGCTGCAAAAGAAGGCGGCCATTTGAGTATCAAGACCAGCAAAAAAGTAAAATTGTTTAATCACCACAACCCAGTGATATGGGTAAACCAAAAAAAAAAAAAAAAACAAAACAAAACAAAGAAAATCTCTTAAGGCAAATGGGGCAAAGTTTGGTAATCATGATGCGGAGTTTGTAGGGTGTTCTTGGGCCTCGGACTCGGATGGTTGTTGCTAGATGGGATTGTGAATGGGTGCTTGGCTGGGTTGATCTCCAAGGCAAGGATGGCTAACCACTTCTAGTTCTTCCATCTCCACGTGGGAATCAATCTATTCACCAATTCTCTTAGGCTGGTCGTGTCTTCCTCGTCAACATGTCCGACTATGGTCGGCGGCTCAGGCGGTGGGACTGGAAATGGGATCTGGCTGGGGTTCCTCAAAGGAGAATCCTCAAGGACCCCCAAAGCCTGCAGAGCGGCCAGCCATCCCTCCTCAAAGCCGAGCTGCCGTGCGTCGTGAATGACCAGTTTTGTCGAATTCTCCGCGTCCACGAATCCCTTCTGGTACCACTTATTCTCGCTCTCCTCCAAAGCCGCCCTCATAATGCCCAGCTCTTCGGACCGCGCATTGAGTTTGTTCTCGGCCTCTCCCAACCTGAGCTCAGTCTCCTCCAGCTGAACTTCCAGTCCCTTGCACTTCTTTTCCACGGCCAACCTCGCCTTCTCCGCAGCAGCAGCTTTCTTTTCAGATGTCGTAGCAGCCACCGCTTTCTCCTTCGCATTTACCTCGGCCACGTCCTTTAAAGCTCTCTCTCGTCCAGCATCCTCTGCCAGATCTGTGATGCGCCGGTCAAGGATGTAGGCCAGCTGTGCAGCCTGGCAAAGCATTTGGACGGCCACTTAAAAAAAAAAAAAAAAAAAAACTTAGACTTACCGCAACAATGTGCCATTGCAGCCGTTGCCCCATCGATTCGTCTGTACCATCTTCGAAGGCATGCACATCCTCGGGCAAAAGAAGCCCACGAGCCAAAGTCTGGGTGATGTGGCCACCGGCCCCTTTCCCCCAGACGTGTATACATGCATCCGAAGGAAGAGGTTTGCCGTCCATCATAAAGAAGGGCTGCCACGCGGGCACGGCACGGAATGAAGACGCCACGTTCAGCCCCGTCTGGGTCGAGGGTTCAAGAATTACGATGCCGCTCGATGGTCGCGGGGGTGTCCTTGACCGCACATCACTCAGGCCGACTTGAGTTTGTTCGGTGGTGCGCGGCCTCTTTCTTTGTCATGTAGGAGTTGTCTGCGATGGTGGACTGGTTTAAGTGCGACCTTGAGGTTGTTCTGGTTGCTGCTGATGCCCGGCAAGCCGGGCTCCGGGAACAAAGCGAGTGATTGACATTACTTTTCGAGTCACCATAGCTTCACCTGATGACTCACCAACTACTTCGGTATCTGTGGGTGGGGGTTCCTGGTCAACTTGAACTTCTTGTTGGATGGGGGCTTCTTGCTGGATCCGTTCGTGTGCACGTTCCCTTTGGGCCCGGGAGACACGTTCGGCTGATTCGTCCCTCACTGGTGGAATCTCGTCAGAACAAATATATCGGGGACCCTGTTCGCGTGCCTCGCCTGCTGTAAACTTGGGGGGAAGAAAGTTCGTGTGCCGAACGTCTATGTAAGATAGAAGGGGGCTGTCAACTAGCAGAGCTTGACTAAAATTTTGCCAAGTGGAGTACACGGGGTCGACCCCGAATACAAGGTGAGAGGCCCGAAGCTGCCCGTTTGTGTGAACGAAAATCTCGGACCTGAGGATGAAATTGAGATCCCTTACGTGCACGGCTCTAACATCTGGGATGAACACCCTGCCGTCTAAAATGACCAATAGAGATGAAAATCAGATTAGGCAAAATCCTTGTGCATGTATGTCCGAGCATAAACTTAAACAAAAGATATATATAATAATAAAAAGAAAAAAGAGGATTAATGATCAGGACGAACCCACTTCTCGCCTAGTAAGCAGACACGGAAATTCACCTTCAAACCAATTGCCGCGCACCATAACGAATTCCCCGACAGAGTTCCTATTTGAATCGGGCAGGCAAGATATCAGCCATACCCTCATGTCTCTCACTTTGAGGTAGTAATTCGTTTTCTTATTTCCGCATAGACTGTACATATGGTTTATATCATGCTGGCTTAGCTATAAATTGAAGGTCTGGTTTAATCTACTCACACAACTCACTAACCGGTAAAAATTGGGAGGAAGTTGGTCCGGGCACAGGCCGTAGTACCTAAGTGTGTCTATTATCAGGGGGTCTATGGGAAACCTCACCCCACCCTCCAAGATGGCCATTAAAGGGAAGAAGGCAGTATTGCCCCCCCTATGAAGCGTCATCTTACTTTCGTGACAATACGCAACCTCCACATCCCTGGGGATGTTGAAGGCCTGCCTAAAGGTAGCTAAGGCCGCAGCCGTATCTAAGAGATATTAATACCCCATCCTAAGACCTTAAAATTTAAGACGAAATGGAGATATGGAAAAAAGGAGTGTAGAGAACTTACTGTGGGCTTTAAGGAGAGAGAAATTTCTGGGCTGGAGTATGAAGACACGGATGAATGCGCGACAGAGAAGAAGTCGCAGAATTCAGAGTTTGTAGAGTAAAAGAATAGTTTTGAGTGTACCTTTTATAGTGAACCCAAAACGAATGGGCAGCGGTTAATCAGCCATTATGGAAATTGATTAGCAAGCTTTGATGACTCCAACACCCGATACAATTGCACCTCCTCGGTTCACGAAGCGTCAGGCAATGATGAGAGTTGTAACGCAAGGCCAGATCCAGCGCGCCTTTTTAGGGCGCATTAATGGAACCCTGCAACGCCCCAGACGTCACTTCACTGAACTGGTAATGTGCGCCCTTTGAGTTCCTTGATTCACGCCGGGCGCCGAGCATAAATCAAGGGGGGACTAATGTGCAGCATCCAAACAGTGAGGCCCATTCAGTCCCTAATCTCCGCTTCAAATGTACGGTAATTGGGCCCAACTCTCATTCGCCCAAAAGCCCAGTCCTTACTAACGCGGTCCGGGGGCCCAAGCTTCACTACTAAAGTTATGCTCGACAGAGATTTACCGAGCATGTTGGGAAAGGTCACTGAACGGCGCGTCATCCTTGTTTTGTTTAGAGAAATCCCTCTAAGCGCCGCTGTCGAGCCATCAACGGAGTTGGGCACCAAGTCCCAAAGCCATCCAAGCTTAAATTCTCACTTATCATCCCCCTGATTGGACCCTCCGTAACACTAAGCGTGCACCGACTCTGCCGAGCTACCAGCGGAGGTGGAAACCAAGTCCCAAAGCTACCCATACCTGACCTCCCACTTATAGAAAACCTTATTGGACCCTCTGTCGCACTAACTATGAGAGCATTGATGACCTGCGTCTGAGCTTTGAACTATAAATAGGAGGGGAGGGTGAGATGGAAAGGGTTGGTTGGAAAAAAGGGGGGAGAAGATAGAGTAGAAAATTCAAATAGAGAGAATATCTTAGGGGAGGAAAAGGAAGTAGTGTATTGCTGAAAAGGAGAAAAGTGATCTCACTGAGCCTTTAGTTGGAGAACGACCTATAGTAGGAAATTCAGCCCAACAAACAAATAAGTTGTGAGCCTAAGTGGGGCTGGGTCCATCGGCCTCATTTGCGACCCGCACAAGTATAATTGGATGAGATGAAAGGAAAGGTCAAGGGCTTCCTTGGCTTTACTTTTCCAAAAATAAATTTATTTGCTCATTAAAAGTTATATTTTTCATTTTAACATTTTTCAAGTCAATTTTACATCTGATTGGGCCCTAAACCAACTTTGGGTATTAGAATTTCAATATCATTGGGGAACGGGGCCTCGAGTTGTAAAGGGTACAAAATGTGGTGTCTACAATAGGGAAGGTAAAAGGGAATCAAATGAATCAATGTTAGAAGTAATAGGAGGGAAAAGATGAGGAAAAGTAAGGGTGGAATGAGGATTAGTATAATTGGATGAGATGAAAGGAAATGCCGAGGGCTTCCTTGGCTTTACTTTTCCAAAAATAAATTTATTTGTGTTAGGATATATGTGGTTTACATATTAAGAACATATGTCATTCTTTTATGTAATTGGCTAATCATTTGACAAAACGTACTTTACTTATATTTGGGTAGATCTAGGATGTGTTGAAATATTTTAAGAAACCATGTTTCAAGATCAAGTGTTGAAACCTTCAAGTCTGTCCAAGAAAACAAGTTGAAAGTGCAAAGTTACTAAAGCTCGACAGCTAGCATGTGTCGAGGTTTAAAGAAGTTGTTCTGCCCATGGCTCGACAGCTATCTTGATAGATGCTTGACAGCTTCTATCTGTCGAGATTTATAAAATCAAAATTTCTGATCTGATTTCTTGGGATTCGTGTTTATGTGTTTAGGCATTCTTTTCACCTAACCCTAGACATATAAAAAGATTGTTTTAAGGGTCGTCAAAGAGTACACAAGTTGCACAAGCATTGAGCAAAGTCTGTTCAATCAATTTGTGACTGAAGACAAAATTTTACCCTAGTTCATCTCTTCAAAAGAAGTTGCTGTGTATGTGCACTTTTGGGTTTTGTGACCAAGCATCTTCTTGATCTTCATCGTGGATAAACTGAAGAACTTTACAGCCAACAACTCTCTCTAATTGATGATTGAAGTCGTGTACTAGGATCCGCGCAATTGGTTAATCACGTACTTAGGAGCCGTACATCAAAAGGGGAAATTGTCACTACAGAACAAGTCCAATTGGGTATTGAGGTAAGAGTTCAATTGTAGGTTGGTAAGGTACTTGGGATTCCTTTACTTGTAACTGCTTGTGATAATAGTGAAATTTCGGAAGTGGTGACCTGAAAATCACCCGGTGGGGTTTTTGCCGCCAGGTTTTCTCTATTTGTAAACAAATCACCGTGTTATTTATTTTTCGTTGCATAATTAGTTTATTGGTGATTTGTTTGTGCTACCACGCGTTTACATATTAATTAACTTAATTAATTCACTTGGTTAAATTAATTGGTTAATTTATCACAAAGGTCCAATTTGATTTTGGCCTATCAATTTGCTTATTAAAAGTTATATTTTTCATTTTAACATTTCTCAAGTCAATTTAACATCTAATTGGGTCATAAACCAATTTTAGGTCTTAGAATTTCAGCATCATTGGAGAATGAGGACCTGAGTCGTAAGGGGTACAAAATGTAGTGTTTATAATAGGGAAGGAAAAAGGGAATTAAATGGATCACTGTTAGAAGTAACAGGAGGGAAAACTTGAGGAAAAGTTAGGGTGGAATGAGGATTAGTATAATAGGATGAGATGAAAGGAAATATGATTTCATGAAAAACCACTGGAAATGACAGTTCTTTTAGCAACAAGATCTAGAAGTTTATAGCCCTTCACTCTAAAAGGGTAACCAATAAAAACACAAGGAGTGGATCTAGGAGCAAATTTGGACCTGGCATGACTTAAAGTGGATGCAAAACAAAAACAGCCAAACTCTTTGAGGTGAGAATAAGAAGGAACATGATTGTAAAGCATTTCAAAAGGAGTTTGGTTTTGTAAAACTGAAGTAGGTAGTCTATTTATGATATACACAGTAGTGAGAACGCTGTCACCCCACAAATATAAAGGAATATTAGATTGAAATTTAAGAGCTATTGCTATACTCAAAATATGCTAATGTTTCCTCTCCATAACAAAATTTTGTTGTGAAGTGGCAACACATGAGTGTTGATGAGTAATACCATGAGCAGAATAGAAATCTTTCCTAAAAATTCTTGAGCATTATCAGTTCTAATAGCCTTTATTTTTGTATAAAACTGAGTGTAAATCACGTTATAAAAAGATTGAAGGAATCGTTTAGATTTCAAAAGATATAGCCATATGGATCTAGTGGCATCATCAACAATAGTAATAATTTATCTAAAACCTTCTCGACTGGACTAAGTAAGAGGTTCACATACATCACAATGGATAAGGTCAAAAGCATGTTGAGACTAGTGATTAAAGGAAGGAAAAGGAAGCCTTCTCTTTTTAGTAATAAGACAAACAACACAATCTTTATTACTATGGAAATCATGTACATCTGAAATGATAGATTGTAAAGATTAAAGCTTGTTGTCAGACACATCCTAGCCTAAGATGCCATAGAAATGGCTTAGAGACAACAGGAGTACTTAATACATAATTGACAAGTGAAGTAAAAATAGACTTCAAAACAGAAGAAGCATATAAAATGGAATTACAACTTGTTGAAGCTTGCATCAAGTAGAGATCATTGTGCAATTTACCCACTCCAATCGTTTCCCAACAAGTAAGGTCCTAGATAAAGCAATAAGTGGAAAGAAAGACAAAACATCCAGAGAGTGTCTTGGTCAATTTGCTAACAGAAATAAGATTGAAAGAAAAGGAAGGTACACAAAGCACATTTTCAAGTTTTAAAGTGGTTGTGACTTGAATAGTGCCTATATGGGTAATTGTGGCTCTTTTTCCTTTTGGCAATTGAATAAAAGTAGAAGTTGAACTAGTAATTAAGGTAAACAAAGTGATGGAATGTATAATGTGATATGTAGCTTCAGTGTCTAAAACCTAAGTTTCATTACCACAGGTAGTCCTCTAAACAAGATTAGCAAATATGAAATGTTGCATGTTTAGGCAATCTGAATCTTGAAAAGAATCATAAGATGTACTTGAATGTGCAGAAGCATTCATAGTAGGATTTGCCATTTGTAGAGGCAAATAAAGCTCAACAAAGACAATAGTTAATGACATTGCTTTTAAGTAAAGGGGAAAGCACTCATACTGTTGTTGTAGGGAAGGAACCATTGATATTGTTGTTGTAAGGGAAGGAAAAACTGGAAACTTCAGATGGATAGTATTGATCACCGTCAATAGAAGCAACTTGATTAGTTGAGACCTGATTTACCATTGTAGGCCTTCCTCTCTGCTTGTAACTAGGTGGAAATCCAACCAACCTATAACATTCCTCCATAGCTTGAATTTTGAGTCTTGACGGATAAGGCAGTAGTCTCCACAGATGGATTAGAATTGAAACCTAAGGCCCTTTGCCTTTCTTCTTGTATAATCAAAGAAAAGGCCTTGTCAATTGATGGAATAGGTTCCATCATTAGAATATGAGTTCGTACTTGGAAGTAAGACTCATTGAGGCCATTCAGAAACTACATAATAGTGTTGATGATGAAAATCAATGATCTTATCATTCACTCACATGCACCTTTACCACAAGTACAACAAGGTAATGGCCTAAAATTCAACAATTGATCCCACAATGCTTGCAAATTAGTGAAGTAATTCGTAACAAATAGGTCACCTTGAACAACATTAGAGATCTACTTATGCAATTGTGAAATCCATGGTCCATTTGCTTGAGAAAAGCTATTCTTGAGTGTTATCCAAACCTCAAAAGTTGTGTCCCTATAGATAACACTAGCTGTGATGTGAGGCGAGACAAAGTTCAAGATCCAAGAAGAAATCATATTGTTGTTTCTTGACCAAGCTTGTTTCTGAATTGGAGTGGCAGCCATTGAAGCAGTGATGCTACCATCAATAAATCCAAGCTTACTTTTAGCATCCAATGCTATTTTCATGGCTCTTGCTTCAGTCAGAGGTTGTGAAACGAGTATTGCTCCAGGAGTTTCACCGTGATGAAGAAAGAAGGATTGCTAGGATCCTTCATTAGTGTGAGAACACGATGAGAAGAACTTGCATTTGCTTTTGCAACTGAATTTGAATTCGACACCATTAGAGCTCTATAACTCTTGCGCTGATACAATAACAGAATATTAACAAGAAATGAGAGAAAAATATAGGAGTTTTGGAAAGTATCTCGAATTCTCATTAATTAATCTTTACAATGAATTGCTCTATTTATTTACACTGATCCTTGATAAACAAACTAACAAACTCTACCAAAACTGTTACAGCACGTGTGAACATAAGGCACATGCATGTTAAGTGTGTACATAAATACTAATGCTAAACTACTTGTAGTTTCTACTCAGACTTGTCGTTTGGCCTTTGTTTCTGTCGTTTACCCTAGACTTAGCTTTCAGCTCTTCTTTTCCTTACTCCTGATCTTCTTCCTTTCTGATTTAAACTTTGATACATGTGGCGTAAAATTAAATTCTAATTGAAATCCAATTTTTACATTGAATTAACTCACTTGGCACAAAAATTTAAAAATTTAGATTAGATGAGACACGTGACACAAAATTAGACTCTAATTGAATTTCAATTTGAAATCTAATTGGATTTTCTCTCAGTCACATGGCGCAAAATTAAATTCTAATTGAAATCCAATTTTTACACTGAATTAACTCATTTGACAAAAAAATTTAAAATTAGATGGGACACGTGACGTAAAATTAGACTTTAATTAAATTCTAATTTGAAATCTAATTGGATTTTCTCTCAATTTTGCTTGTTAAAATATATATATATATATATATATATATATATATATATATATATATATATATCTGTACACACACATAGATATGTCCATTATGATGAAAATTTCCCATAATCTCTGTACATTTTTGCAATAATCAATTAGCATTTCTTTTCTTGCCTCTGGAAATAATTTTTACATTTATTTTTTGTTAATTGTTTAGAATGAGATAATTACATATCAATTACGTATGATACAGTCAGGTTGATCGAACTGATGAGTCACGTATTCAAATTACATATTTAATTATCTGATTTTTTTTTAATGAATTTTTTCTTCAATTGGTTTCGTGCTTCATCTTTCAACAATGAAAAGATATAAAAGCACAATACAACATTTTCCAAGGTTTATTTGTGACTTTTTCTACAATTGTATCTCCTAGTTTCTGTAAAATTATTATATAGCAAAGTCATAAAAATTAGGAATCATAATTTTGAAACATAAGCTATTAAGGCCTCACAATTTTACACATCAAATATATATATATATATATATATTAATTGAGTTCAAAATATTTATTCTATTTTTCAACACTCAATTATAATATTAACATTTCATATTTTCTTTAAATAGTATAACACTTAACTTTTTTAAATATTGAAAACTTTGTAACACTGAACTCCTTGCTATTTATTTTGATGTTAAGTCTAACCGAACTTAGCATTAAAAACCAATTTTAGAAAACATATAGATAACTCATATGATGAGTCTCATACTTTAGAATTGCCAAGCCAGCTCAAGGCCTAGGCCCTCAATTGTCAATTTTAAAATTGAATGATTTTCATAATTTTCAAATTGTTTTTTTTTTATAATAAATAAAAATGTCTAAGATATCACACCCATGGTAGAAAAGAAATTATTGTTTCACGCACATATGCTTTTTCACAATGTTCATATTTTTCAAAATATATAATGTATTCACATTTTTAGCAATTTCACATTTCCCACGTGATGTAAAAGAGATTAGCCTTAATGAGTCTTTGCTCTCTCAAATGAGGGATTCTACAATGGTACCAAGCCCTATAACTATCGTGAACTCAAACAAGTTTCAATTACACCTTTTTTAATTGAGTGGATTTTTAAATCATTATTCCCAAAAAAAAAAAAAAGTTTGATCTATTTAGTGGTCTCTAACTCTAACAGCGCATGAACACAGATAGAGAGTGTTCTTTGATAGTTTCTACCTACCATTAATCAAAACTCATCCAAAGCATGTTCCTACCCTCATAAGACCCTGAGTTTTCATCTAGACCCATCCCATAACAAAACCCAAGCATTTACTGGTCCAAAAATAGATTAAAATGGAAGACTAAAGCAAAATGAGAAAATTTTGAAAAACTTACCAATCCAGCCCATGCACCCTCTAAAAGATGGTTTTGTGGCCTGTAGATAAGTGGAGAAGACTCCATTAGCCTGATGGCTCCATCCCAACATGTGATGTTGAAAACTTTGCCAAAAATCACGTAAGAGGTTTTCTTGGTTTTGGACTTGGGTGCCATTGGAGAGGATGAGAGAGTTTGAAAGAGAAAGAGAGAGTTAGATGGTGAGAGGTGAAGAAATGAGGAAGAGGCAAAGGTTTTTGAAGAGAGAAAATGGAAGTTGAAGAGTTAGAGAGAATGTGAAGAAATAAGGAAGATGAAGAAGAATGAGAACAAAAAGAAACAATTGGTAAACTACGTGTAGTTTAGGCCTCCCACTAAACTACATGTAGTTTAGCAAAAATAAAATCAATCAACTCCCTAGTGAGACATAAGATAGACAAGTCTTTCCCAAAAAATCATCAAGGGCTCCCTCGTGGGTCCAAAACATCAAGGCAACTCCCTCAAGGGTTGTAAGGAAAATAGTTTTCCCCAAGGAGCTGAGAATTACCTATGAAACTCTCCCATAAGTAGAACTAACACAAGCTCTCCGATGAGTCATAAAAGAGAAGAATATTTTTTTTTCCTTAGTGGGCTTCACACCTTCAAGAGACCTCTTTGTAGGTCTAAAATCACCAAACAGGCTCCCTCGTGAGTCACTAACACATACACTTCAGTGAGTTATTTTCCCCAATTGATCATACATCACTAAAGACTTCCACGTAAGTTAAAGCTACCAAGATTGCTATCGTACTTATGCACATATCCCGTGGGAATTTATCATTTCATTTGAAGACAAACTCCACTCATTCAATGCAATTTTCAACTCACACATCAAAGTAAAATACATATTAGTTGTGGAGTACTTACGACCAAAGAAAAACTCAGTCACATTATGAAACAACTCTAACCTCCCACAATTATCTTTGGCTACCTCCCAATCATAGTCATGTGGCAAACAAGTATAAGATGCTTCACATTTAGCCAAACGAGAGAAAAACATCTTTATAAATCAATGCAGTTGAAAGCATTAAGTAAGTCGAATTCCAACGTGTCTTACAATCTAAGACCAACTCTTTGGTGCAATGAACACGCAATTGACATGCATTTTCATCAAATTTCTGCCTCCTTTTTGGTGATCTAGTCCAATAAATCACACTATCACAAATCCTTTCAATACTATCACCAATAAGAGACAACCCATCTTGAACAATCAAATTCAAAATATATGTAGCACGCCTCATATGCAACATAGATCCACTCAACATAAGAGAACTAATATCAAACTTGTTCAAGAGAAGTCTTATCATGACATTATTAGTACTAAAATTATCAACAGTTATTGTGGACAACTTCCTAACAATGTTCTACTCTTAAAAAAATCAACAAGGATTTCAACAAGGACATCTTTCGTGTGTGGAAAAGGAACATAACCAACCTAGAAAAACAACAGGAATAATTATAACATAACTCAATAAACATTCAATTTAACATAAAGTCTTAACATTCAATTTAACATAACTCAATAAGCATTCTAAACGTAAAGTTTTTAACATTCAATTTAATCGAATATCATAAACTCAATTCATATGGTTTAATTGATTTAACATTTATAGATAAAAAAAATTACCTTAGAACCAAGCTTTGCGACGTCCAAGTTTGGTCAAAAAAGTGAGTGGTAATGTCCATGAACCTTCTCTTTTTGTTACTCGAAGTCCACATATCAGTTGCAATTGCTATCCTACTTCCATTCTTGTATGTCATCTTCAAAGTTTTCTCCCTTTCATTATCATAAATTTTAAGAATGTCACCCTTCAAAATTTCTTGAGATAATCTTAAACAAAGGTTGAAGAGAACTCACAAATTCTCTAAACCCAATGTAGTCAACCATTGAAAGTGGGTATTCATGTAGAATGACCATACAAGCAAGATTATTCCTCACTTTGACTTAATCAAATTGGTAAGCATTTAAACCCATCATTCCATCCACCTTATTTTGTTGTCTAATTAATACTTGTTGTCGCATATCCCTTATATCTTTAAATTTTAACCATGGACATCTTGCTAAATGATTATGCAAATGGGATATATCTTGGCTAGACTCACCCAAGTAAAGTTTGCCACAATGATGGCATTGGACATTAAATTTCCCATCAACTTTCTTCATTGTAAAATGTTCCCAAACATCTAAAGCAGTCTTTCTTTTTCTACTTGCATCAACATCCTCATTTGTACCCTCTTGCTCTCCCTCTTTATCTATCCTTTCTTGTTCCTCTACCTTTAAGTCCTCTCCTATTAAGTCCACCATTGGGTATTTCAGACTCCCAATTGGTTCAGAAGTTTAGTAGTTAGAAATTTTATCAATCAAAACAAATATTTACAAATTCATTATTACACATATTCATTGGTTAATTGGCACAAATTCATTATTAAACCGATTCACAAATATTTACAAATTCTATCAATCCAATCTTAATTAAACACGATTAACTACAAATTCAAACACTTGCTCATTGTTTAATGGGCATAAAGGTGATGGTGATCATGATCATGAGGGTGAGCTACCAAAAGGCAACAATGGCGAGGGTGATCGTGAAAATGGTGTAGGAGACTGCATAGCTAGCAAGGGACAACGTCCAGTTCTCAAGGGAGCCGCTTGGCGAGGGAGAACCAAATTTCTTTGAGTCTCCTATTTCCGTTTTAGGCATTGCATTCACAACAAACACAAAAAATAATAAACCAATTTCTTTCATCAAACAATTGCACTTTCTTTGAAAAACATTTTCCCATAGAATTTATTTTTGCCTTAAACTACACTCAATTATTCCCTTATCAAAAATGAAATGACTCATTCACTTTTTTATAGCGAACATAACAAGGCTTTAACATATATTGACAAATCAAACCATACACCCAAAATTTAAATAATATGAATCAACAAAATAAAATGTAAGGACTTTAATCTTTTCTTTTGAAATAATATGAATCATTGTATTTAATCTTTTTTTTTTTTAAATAATATAAATCAATAATATGAATCAATAAGACCCCTCATTGATGAATATAGGGACTCGGTTTGGGCATAAAAATAATATGAATCAACAAAATAGAAATTGATGAGTTTTGGGAAAAAAAAAAGTAGAAAACATACCTTTGCTCATTAAATAGGACTCGACAAATTTAAGAAATCAACAAAACCCCTACCAAATACAAAACCTACCAGTTAACTCACAAAACCCCTCTCAGAGACTTTGGCAAATGCAAAGAGAAATCAAAGATGTTTGATTTATCAATAACAGAACAAAACAGACTAAATACATCAATATCAAAAAAAAAAAATTTTAAAGAGAAGTAGAGAACAGAACAGACCGAGACTAGCGGTGACACTGACAGAGCTTGGGCGGCAGGTGACAAACCTTAGACTGCCTGGCGGTGACAGCTTGGGATAGTAGCGAGAGCTTGGACCGGCGGTGAGAGCTAGGGCCAGTGGTGAGATTGAGAGTGAGTGAGAGTGAGAGATTGGACCGGCAGAGAATGATTGGACCAGAGGTGAGAGGTTGGGCAGTTAGGCTAGTGGTGAGATTGAGAGTGAGTGAGAGTGGTGAGTTGAAATAAGCATGCGGCTGTGACTGTGAGGTGTGAGACTAAGCTAAAATGAGAGGAATTAGGAATAGATTTTAGGGTTTATAACTATATACATAAGGGTGTTTTAGTAATTAGGATATAACCAGGTCGGGTCGGGTCTGGGTTTGGGCCGGGTTTTTGCAAAACCCATACCCTCTTCAGCTTTTTTTTTTTTTAATTAACCCTAACCTGACCCTATTCTTTATTAGGCTGGGTAAAATCTGACCATTTAAGGTTAGGCCAGGCCAAGTACTCGTAGGTTAGGCAAAAATTGCCATCCCTACTTGAAATTCTATGGGCAGCTCTTCGAGATCTTCTCTTTCTTTTTCATTTAGGGTTGAGCTAATTTTAATTAAGCGTGTATTCTCATTATTCCCTAAACTAAGAGTTTCAAAAGTTAGTTCCATAGGTTCAATTTTCTTTTCTAATTGTTTATTAATTTCATTTTCAAATTCATTAGAATAATTTAAGTGCAGAATTTCAATATTATGGGACACATTAAAATAAACCAAATTAGAATTCATCTTATTAAAAATGTTGAAAAGTACATTGGGACTTGCATTACAAAATTTCTTTCCCACATTCTCAAAAAATTCAACCCAAATCCAATTATTAAGTTGCCCTACAATAGGCACGATGAAGGTAGAAGGATCACTTGGTTCCTTATTGGTGATGGAAAACATGTCCCCCTCCATCTGCAACATAGTCTCCATTGCTTTAGCATCCATGTAGTCCACCCAATCAACTCCCTCTTGAACTTCCTTGATCTTCACAATAGGCTTCTCTTGGAAAGTAAGCTTTTTATTGAAGAATATCTCCTAACCAGGATACACCTTTCCATCCTCACCTACCCAAAGTTGGGCAAAGCCACAAAAAGGGAAGTCACCCCCTTCTTTCACAAAGTTTTTATTAAGGGTGCCAAGGTTCTTCTTCATTCTATCAAAGCCTTTAAAGAATCTCAAACCTTCCTTCGTTAGTTGAGTCTTGAAATTGGGGAATTCAGCTACCCTTTTTCCTTCTCTCCTAAAACCCATACCAGGCATGTACCCCATGTTCTTCATCATTACAATCACCTCATGGCTACAATATAGGAGCAAATTGTAGTACACCTTTCATCCTTCAATCCATAATCAGCCATGTTCACAAACTCGAAGCCACTCATTTGGAGCTCACTTCCTCCTTCCTCAAGTCCATAAACTGGTGCTAGGATTTCACCATCACCAAGTACTATGGCAATCCCCCCCTTCCGTGAGATCTTCATCTTTTGGTATAGAGATGAGGGAATAGCCTCAATAGGATGAAACCATGCCCTTCCTAAGAGAAGGTTGTAGTTAGGAATGATGTCCATGATATGGAATTCCATAATTGTATCCATGGGACCAATCTTGCAAAGATCTTTGAAAGTTCTCATAATCTTCCTTGAAGTATTATTGCATGCCCCAATGGTCAAAGGAGAGGGTATGCTTGTCTTCACATCTAGGCCAATGGTAAGGGCAGTCCTAAAAGGGCATACGTTCAATACAAATCTATTATCAATCAACACCACAGGAACCTTGGCACCTATGCATTTGATGGTGATTTATAAAGGCCTAGTATGAGTTGCTCCCTCGAGAGGTAGCTTCTCGTCGGAAAAAGCAAGAAGAGGATGAGATAGGGCTTCAACTCCCATGAGAGATCGTACTTTATGTGGTGTAGTTTCTATGGGCACCTCCTTCCAGAGAGCATTACGATGCTTGTGAGAAGCCATAAGCAAGCCCTGTATCAATACATAAGCTTGAGTTTTCTTTAATTGAGTCAAAACTCAATCTTCTTCCTCTTTCTCTTCTTTCCCTTTAGGTTTTGTGGGCTTAGACCCTTCTCTTATGTCCCTACTAGGATGATCATTCTCCAAAAAAGATGGTTTGTAGTGTTTCCCACTCCTAGTAATGTTGACCACATAGTTCCCCTTGACTCTTTTCTTTAGCTCGGTCATTCCTTAGGGAAGTATCCCCCACACAGCCACCGCATTCTTTAAAATCTCATCTTCCTCATCCCATATTCCTTGTACTTCCATGGCATTAACCTCTAGGGTTTTTATTAACTTTGAATAATCCCATTCGATCTCATCTATTTGCACCCAATTCTAATATGGAAGAGGAGCTCTATGATAATCAGGCAAAGGGTTCTTCCTAATGGTAGGCATGGTGATGATATTGGGATTTGGGAGGGTTCTAGTGTCTATGAGGTCTTGTATTTCGTGTTTGAGGTGGAAGTAATTATTGGTTTTATGGCCAAACTTCTGGTGAAAGTGACAATATTCATTAAGGTTCCAAGTAGGAGGCAGAGGATTAGTTATAGGTGTGGGATCTATAGGTTTGATGAATCCTTTAGAGGTCAAATTTTCATATGCTTGGGCTAGGGTCATTCTTAGGTTGGATAATTCTTGGCGGGCTTTCTTTGTGAAGCTTGGGTAGGCTAAGGTTTGTTAAGATATAATGGCACTTACATTCACCAGATTGCATTCTTTAGAGGCAATTGCACCTCCTCCATATGTCTTCTTGATTGGAGGTTTACTCTCACCCTTCTCAAATTGTCCATTATTGATAGCATCCTCTATCCTAGTTCCACAATCACACAACTCTCCAAAAGAACTAATAAGCGATGACAAGAGCCTACTATTATACACCAAAAGAAATTCTTGATAATCATGCTAATTTGATATTTCTCATTTGGCCTATTAACCATCATAGATGCCTTCCCCTTTCACCTTTGTCATGTATTCGGAGAATGTTTCCCCTACTCCTTGCTTAGTGGTCTCCAAATCTCGTAAAGTCACATTAATCATAGTATTGAAGATGAATTAATCCACAAACAACTCCACTAGCTTATTCCATACCTTAGTCTTGCTAGGATCTAAACTATAGTACCACCTTGATGCATCCCTCGTGAGTGAGAGAAGAAATGCATGCAAAGTTTGCTTCTCATCCGACTCTTTCATTTCAACAATGCTTAGGTACCTCCTAACATGTTGCTTTGGATCTTCAGTTCCATCAAACTTTTCCGCATCAAAAATCTTAAACTTTGGAGGTAGTGCAATGGGAGTTTTAGAGCTTATGCCCCCCATGTTATAGAGACAATCATCCATCCCTTGGGCCTTGCGAAAGGCCAGCTGCATATTGTCCATCTTCTTCCTCATGGCTATGGTTTCTGCTGTGAGTTTCTCAAATTGTTTGATCCTTTCATAACCAGCCTTGTCTCTTTCATCCTAGTCTTCTACTTCTTCATTATCGAAAATCTCTGCACGTGCGGCCTTTTTCAACTTGGCTTCTTCTAGCTTGGTAAGGCGACTCCCCATCTTCTTGAGAACATTGCTTTGTTCTTCCATTGCCTTTAATATTTTTTATGTGATTTCATCGCTAATTGGAGCAGCCATGGTTACTTGAGATGGTCTCCCTTCTTGAAATACTTCCTCTTGATGTGTGTCCTCAACCTTGACCAAATGCCTTATTTGCTTTTCTCGAACCTAAATTAGAGTTGGTATGTGTTTTCTTGACCTTGGTGATATAATAATGCCTAAAAAAGAGTCTTATTTTTATTAAGTCCATATCCCATTTAAAAGGTTCCTTTTAGATGTTAAGTCCATTTTAATGAAGGCCTAATTACAAAATCACTCCATTTCCTCTCATGAACTTTGCCCCTTGTTTTTTTTTTTTTTTTTTTTTTTTTGAAGTAGCCCTTTAGCTAGAATATATTGTAGCCTTCCTCTCAAAGTCCATGAAGTTCTCATCATTTTGGGCCCAGGCATACAACAAAAAGGCCTAAGATTAGGGAAATTCATATTGACTTTGTAGAATTTTGGATGCTAAGTCTATTACATACTTGTTATCTTAGGCCCAAAGTCCTCTTTTTCAAAAGGGCTTTTTAATTTAGGCTTATGATAGCAATTAGGTTATGATCTTATGAACCTTTCAAGCTAACATATATCTCTGGATTCAGGGATAAGCCTTTTAAATGTGAGAACTTCTTTTCTTTTATCCCAATTGCCTTATGGTATGCCATAACTTTAGGGTCATCCTTCCATTTTTTACATCTTTTATTTGTCCTTTAGAATTTGGTGATCACAAGATATATGGTTGAACAAACAAAAGCTATATAAAGATAACTTCTTTTGATAGGATCTAGGATCTTTCTAAGTGTGGGTAGGCTCCTTAAAGTTAAAAGAATAGATAAGTAGGTCACTCACAACTAGGTGGACCATGATTCTAATCGAGGGCCTAAGTGGACCTTTGTGGATTGGTGGTAAACCATCAACGTACTCAAAGCCCATCATAGGCAATGGCATACATTATGAGTTGGTAGGATGAATTTCGAAAGACTTGGGCTCAAATAGAGCCTTCTATCTTCCCACTCATCCCCAACCAAGGTAAAAGTGACAATAGAACCAAGTGATGTACGTGCAAACAACTATTGAATAAGCCTTTATTAAGGTTAAGACATAAGACAAATAAGAATTGAACTCACAATCCCTAGTGAAGTCACCACTTTGGACACAACGAAGAGTTACCACCTAGTTTTTGTGATAGTCTAAGAACCATATATATAGCATCCTCTCGAGAAAGTACCTTTTTGATCTTACTACTAGAGATATGGGCCAGAGTTTTGGTGCAGTTTTGGGAAGGTGTTAGGCACCCAAAACCTCCCAACCCTAGGGTTGGCTTCCTCTCATTATGTCTTATGTCTTAACCCTATTAGAGACATACTCAATATTGCATTCTAACTCACACACACTAGCATACATCTAAGCATACAACATGACATCAGTCATCCAAAAAACCTAATTATACATCTATCATGGCATATCACAACCCAAGTCTAGCATGCATCTATCATGGCATCTCATGACATAAACCCTAGCATGTTACTATATCATCCACCTAACATTCATCTAGCATGGCATCCCATATCAACCTAGCATTCATCTAACATCATGTAAACATATCGTATCCAAGGCAGAAGCATATAAATAATAAATCAAGGCAGAACATAGGCAGCAAATAATCATGGTATCATCAAGAGATTATTGGAAAATATTAAGAACACAAACATGCTTATTCAAACCACCATATTATGTTCATCAATCCTAAACAAAATTACAAACAAAATGTATGTACATATGAATGCATGACTTACCTTACTTATCTTGCTGCATCTCAGCACTTATGGCATTAATGCATAAACATGTGAATGCGTGTTCATGGCATCAAAACAAGAAAACACAAGATGAACCCTAATTTAACATGTGAAAAGCAAACGAATGAACGAACAATGAAACAGAGACTCATACATACAAAGGAGGATCAAAATAAAAGCATATTTATGCAAGGAAATAAGAAACAAAATTAGAAAAACTAGGGTAAGGGTTTCTGGGCAAGATCACGCATATGCATGAACAAGCATGCGTGCACATAATCCAGCCTGTGTACACATGCAGAATTATGCACATGTGGGTTTGGCCACAGAAACCCTAGCCAAGAACATAGCAGCACAGAAAACAGGGCAGAACTTCAAAATAGTAAATCTAACATCCTAACATGCTTTAAAACATAAAAACTACATAAAACAAGCCAAGAAACAAGATTAAATAAAGACAAAGATAAAAGAGTTTAGAACTCTATACCACAAAACAAAAGCTCTTAGGCTTTACTTTTACCATTCCTCTCAGTTAAATCTATTCACAATCAATAAAAGAGTGATTAGTAATATTAAACTCAAAGATTAAGGCCAGAAAAGGCCCCAATCAAAAGAAAATTTACTTAAGGATGTTTTGTGAAAAACTCTCTCTTTGATTTACTATTTCTAGTGAATCTTAGTGTTTTCCCTTAGGATTTCTATATGTTTTGAAAAGGTACCATGTGTGACTATTTATATTGTGAAAATAAGGGTTTAGAACGGCTCCCAAACGATGTGGGACTCGTTCCAAACCTCAGTATTAATGCAGAAAATTTGTCTTTTTTATGTTTTTGGAATCCTACATGTGCTCACAGGATCAAGCTTGTGTGTGCATGCATAAGGGCTATGCGCACAGTTTAATTCCTGTGTGCGCATGCCAAGGGCTTCCTCGGCTTTACTTTTCCAAAAATTGATTTATTTCCTCATTAAAAGTTATATTTTTCATTTTAACATTTCTTAACTCAATTTAACATCTGATTGGGCCTTAAACCAACCTTAGGTCTTAAAATTTTAGCATCATTGGGGAACGAGGGCACGAGTTGTAAGGGGTACAAAATGTTATGTCTATAATGGGTTCCCCACTTCCAACCCCAGGACTGCACTACACTTGTAACTAGTGTCACAACCAACATCCAATTTGTTGAACTGTGCTCAAGAAAGATGATTGGAGAAGATGATGAAGAAGATGACCTTTGATGCCAATGAATTTCCTAGACTCCATCTCATTGTCGCGATCAAGGAGGAAATGGATACTCATGGTGTAGGATACCAAATTAAGTCAAAAAGATCTATCATGTTGTTTTATATATGTTGGAGTTGTTGTGATTGGATAAATGTGTTTTTGTGATCATCGATGTAGACACTTCATTTTGTACTCCTTATGATTTAAATCTATTTTCACCAATGAAGACATAACTAAAGGGCCCATGATTGGTTATCATAGATATAAACATAACTTTAGGTTGATGAATTTTTATGTTTTTTAGTATTCTAATTTGTGTACCAACATTTTGGTGTTTTGTTTTTAAGTTCCCCATCACTAGTCCTCTTACTCTCTCTTATTATTTTGGTTTGATATTTGTTTGAGCTAATCCTTAGTTAGTTTGAAAGTAAGAATTTGTGTTTATATCAAAGCACAAGCTACATGACTATGTATTAGAATGTGTCTATCAATTATTTGAGTAATATCTGACGAGTAGCGCATGAATGGTTGTCTGTAACTCACAAATCGTCTATAACAATGACGAGTAAAAGTGCGGACGAGCGTAAGTGCATTAATTCCAGACAGCATTTAATGATTGAGTGATAAATGAGCATGGAACCATTATCTACATCCAATAATGTGCAGTTAAAGGTCGGTTACAGATAGCAAACATTGGGATTAAATAGCCATCATTGAGCATTAAATCCACCAGCTACAGTGTAATGTTAGATTGAGCATTAATTTAGCATAAGGCTATATAAAGCTAGGAAAGACAAGTAAAAGGGACAAGATTTACACATTTCAAAATTGAGATTCCTAAATAGTTGAAGCTAACTTGAGCATCGGAAGGTCTTTGGTAGGCCCCAAACTGGTGCCATTATCTATTTGGTGCTTCTCTAACACATGATATCAAGTCGTTAATTGTACCGACGAGGACCATACTAACGAGGTGAAATCATGCTTCATCAATATCAATTGTAATTACATAACAAATTTTGATTATCATGATAATTTCCTTAAAAGAATGAGAAATTTAAATAATAAATTTGAAACTTAAAAATTTTAGTTGTACCAAAAGAAATTAGGATAATATAATGCATAATAACAATAATTAGAAGAATATCGACCACTTCAAAAAGAATCAAAAAAAAAAAAACCAAAATGATAAAATTATATACCCTAAAAA
The DNA here is from genome assembly GCA_030445155.1 of Quercus variabilis. Lineage (NCBI taxonomy): Eukaryota > Viridiplantae > Streptophyta > Magnoliopsida > Fagales > Fagaceae > Quercus > Quercus variabilis. Next base: position 23,371,458 of record CP129455.1, on the reverse strand, counting down.
AATGATAAAATTATATATTTGTAAAAATATAAAAATAAAAATTACTTTGAGAAATTTTTGAGTTTTTAGTAAATAAATTATACATCATACCACATTTCAAAATAATCAATATTTCCACGAACACACATCATGTGGGTTTGCAACTAGTTACTATAAATTATACATTCTCATATTGTTACGCTTCATCTCATCTTTACTGTATAAAACTTCTAATTCTCAAATTGTTCACTAGACTAGCTACATGGCCCCGATTCTAGTTTGATTTGATATATTTTATATGTGCTTACCACTCGCTTCTTCATCCTTTTCATGTAATCCTTGATTTTTTTCCTTTATTTTTAGCACTTGAGCTTTAAAAATTCTTATAACTGACACCTTGATTCTGCCATTTTTTCTTCCGTGAATCCAGAACAAATTATCCCAATATCTTGGTCTTAAGTATAATGGATGGCACGCATAGATTTACAACAGCCAGGGTTTATTGAAACTTTAAAAGGTGTGATAGGCCCAGAAACAGGGTTTATTGAAACTATAAAGGCGTGATAGGCCCAGAAACATGGTTTATTGAAATTATCCCAAAACCTTTATTTTTTTCGTTCTTTCATCCATGTCAGAAATGTGATAACCGAGCAGATTTATGTTTATCCCAACAGCACATTTGTCTGGCTAATAAGTCAAAATCTAATATGGTTATTTATTTTTAAATAATTAAATATTTTTGTACCAATATAATTGTTCCATGCATGTATGTTTACAAATAGATCAAACACCACATATGTTTACAAATAGATCAAACAACACATTTTTCCAAAAAAAAAGCTAGCCTCTTTTTTTTCCCATAAAATATTAAGTGTTAGTCCCTTAAAAAGAAAAGAAGTGATGAAGATAATTAGAAATCTAAAAAGGTAGTTTTGATATTTCATTAGTAATTACTTACCATAAGGCTGTTAGCATATGAAAACGTTACTTGGGACAACGATCTTATTTGGTGTAGAACATCCTTGGTTCCTAATGGTTCTCCATATTAACCAACTCTTTCAAAGGCTATGGTCCAAAAATCTTTGTCAAGAACATCCATATATCATATATGCATATAAGTTATAACACTCAGTGCACCAAATCTTGGATAGCAATTAACTTGTTTCAACTTTAAATAACAATTCCCTCCGGTTAAAATCACAACCAGAAGTTATAACAAGGTAGTGACTAGTGATGAAGTCTGCAGGCTGTACCAGAAAGTTATTAAATGCCATTTGAATAACCCTGGTTATTTTTAAAAAAAAAAGCTAAAAAACCCAGCATCTAAATTTCACAAAAATTCATTCTAGTCTTCTAAAAGTTTCAAGTTTATTCAATTAAAGATATATCCATCAACTTTTGTTAAATTTTGTTGTTAATTGTTCAAATTTTAAAAATTTTTTCTTCAAATTTTTTGGATTTTAAAAAAATTAATGAAAATATCTTAATTGAACTAACTTGAAATTTAGAGGATTGAAATGAATAAAGCAAAGTTAAAGTTAGAGGGCTGAAATTGATTATGATAAAACTTAGATGATTGATGTTGCATTTTAACCAAAATAAATTAATAAGAAGAAAAAAAAGGAAAAGTTTATTGGTACTAATTTGTTCGCTGAATATTTCACACCATAGCTTTGTTTTTTTTGGGGAAAAGTCTACTGACGCAGAAACTATGTATTTTTTGTCTTATGGTTGATCTTAGTATGGTGAGTTTGTGAGAAAATATGTGAATTTTTCTGATAAGGAGAAATCATAGCACACAGCATCATAGGCTTAACCCGTCGGCTGAAGGGATAAGTTATGATGGATGCTGACTCTAACGCTGACGAGCAGGGATAGGCTGACGGGGTAGGGAATCCGCGAAGAGCTTAAGGGGCTAATTTCGTTCAAAGGCTGATAACCCTTCATGGCTGAAGGGAATGAGACAAGCTGACAGATCAGAGGCCGACAGTTCTAATAAAACCATGATTTGTCCTCCACGCTCAATGATAGAGTCCTATAAGGAAAGGATCCTGCAATCTACGTTTATAAGGATTCCTATATGGGAAAGACTTCTACTCCAAGAAAGGGAGGTCAACCCTCTACTACTATAAAAGCTCCAATACTCTCATAAGTCGAGGTACGCATAATTAACCCCTCTCTAGCACTCTAGAGTTGAAAGAAGTTCTAACTTGACCTTCGGAGGGTATTTGGCCGGCACCATACCGGTGTTCTCTGTTAGGTCTTCTCCTTTTTTGTTGTGCAGGTGTCGTTTTGAGCGTACAAGCATTGTGCAATCCACTGTTGATATTTTCGGTATCATTAGTTGGTGCCGTCTGTGGGAAACCCGTAATTAAGCCATACTATCGTTTCCCGGACTAAAGGGTTGCATGGTACTCACTCACTCAATGGCGACTACTAATGACGTACAAGGAGAGGAACCACCCACGATTGCCCTCGAGAGACAAGTTCGAATTCTCGGTGCCGCCGTGGAGCGTCTCACCAAACAGAACCTCGACTTGGAAGAACAGCTGCGCCAGAAAGATGCAGCACTAACTGACCAACCAGAAGATCAGGAAGGGACTAGCACTCCAAAGAGGAATCAGGAGAGACCTGAGGGCAGCCACGCCCTAAGCAGGCCGAAGAGGCAGCCTGTGAGTATGTCATCCCTCACGAATGCGACTCCACCACATATTGCCACCGAGATGCAGGCAATGAGGGAACAGATGAAGGTCATGATGAACGCCCTCAAGGGGCGAGTCTCCAGTGATCTTGACGACCTAGTCAACTATACCGACTCGCCCTTCACTGTGGCCGTGAACTCCTTCCCCCTACCCTACAAGTTTTGCATGCCGAATATAGATAGCTATGACGGGGTGAAGGATCCTCTGGACCACCTGGAAACTTTCAAAACCCTGATGCATCTTCAGGGGGTAGCATATGAGATTATGTGCAGGGCCTTCCTCACAACACTCAAAGGCCCTGCAAGGGTATGGTTCAGCCGGCTGACGCCCAACTCTATCAGCACCTTCAAGGAGCTAAGCGCTCAATTCACTACACTTCATTGGGGGACATAGGTATAAGAAGTCCACAACATGTCTGATGAGTATCAAGCAAAGAGAGGACGAGACGTTACGATTCTACATAACGCGCTTTAATAAGGAAGCGCTATCGGTTGACGAAGCCGACGACAAAATACTTGTAGTGGCCTTCACAAATGGGTTGCGAAAGGGCAAGTTTTTATTCTTCCTATACAAAAACGACCCGAAGACCATGTCAGAAGTACTTTACAAGGCTACTAAGTATATGAATGCTGAGGACGCGTTGCAGGCCCGAGAAGAGAAGCCGAGAAAAAGGGAGAGGCAGGAAGATGCACGACCGGACCAAGGGAGAAAGAGGCCCATAACAGGAGATCGAAGAGACGAAAGGCGTTCTAAACCTCCGGGAAGGAGATTCACAAGCCTCACCCTGCTGACTGCCCCAATAGATCAAGTCCTAATGCAAATTAAGGACGAAGGGGCTCTGACCTTCCCTGGAAAGCTGAAGGGGGATCCTAGCAGGCATTCCAGAGACAAGTATTGCCGCTTTCACCGAGATCACGGTCATGACACAGCCGACTGTTATGACTTGAAGCAACAAATCGAGGCCCTTATAAGGCAAGGGAAATTGTAGAAATTTGTAAGCAAGGAAAGAGCGGATCCAGCACCTCTAGAGCACCCTTCCCGACGAGACAATGACCGTCCAAGACCTCCCGTTGGTGACATACGAATGATTGTAGGAGGAATGGCTACCAGGCCGTCCAAAAAGGCTCGAAAGACGTACCTTCGGATGGTCTAAAACGTCCAGTTGACGGGTCCGGTGCAAAAGGTAGCCCGAAGGGAAAGCCCCGTTATCGAGTTCTCGGAAGAAGACGTGCGACGTCTTCACCACCCGCACGACGACGCGCTTGTTGTTAGCCTACAAGTTGGGGACGACAACTTGCATCGGGTGTTGGTCGACAATGGCAGCTTGGCAGACATCTTGTACTACCCGGTATGCCAGCAGATGAAAATTAGCAGGGAACAACTGGTTCCAACGAACGCCCAGCTTGTCGGTTTTGGAGGTGCAAAGGTGTTTCCGCTGGGCACGGTCACGTTGGCTGTGACAACAGGCGACTATCCTCAGCAAATCACAAAGGACGTAACATTCCTCGTGGTCGACCATTCATCTGCCTATAATGCTATCCTAGGGCGACTCACCTTCAACGCGTGGAAGGAGGCAACTTCAACTTATCATTTAATGATCAAGTTCCCAACAGAATACGGAGTCGGAGAACTACGTGGAAACCAGATTGCCGCCCGCGAATGCTACGTGGCCATGATGGAAATGGATGATCACCTCCAAACCATGAGCATAGAAGAGCACCGGAGCATGACGGAGCCAGTCAAGGAGCTTGAAGAAATACCCTTGGACGACTCCATACCTGACCAGACAACGAGGATTGGAACCCTGGCAAGTCCCGCAATCTTGCAAACACTTACAGCATTCCTCAAAGAGAATCAGGACGTATTCGCCTGGAGTCACGAGGACATGCCAGGAATAGACCCTTCCGTCATAGTGCATAGGCTGAATGTATCACCATCCTTTCCACCCATCTGGCAAAAGAAGCGGGTCTTCGCCCCAGAACGGGATCAAGCCATAGCCGAAGAAGTCCACAAGCTACGAGAGGCAAATTTCATTAGAGAAGTCTACTACCCCGACTGGCTAGCAAACGTAGTGATGGTCAAGAAAGCTTCCGGGAAATGGAGGATGTGTGTAAACTTCACCAATCTAAACAAGGCATGCCCTAAAGACAGCTACCCCCTCCCGAGAGTCGACACTCTAGTAGACTCTACGGCTCAACACCAGCTGTTAAGCTTCATGGACGCTTTCTCTGGCTACAACCAAATCAAGATGCACGATGATGATCAAGAAAAAACTTCCTTCGTAACCAACCAAGGCCTATTCTGTTACAAGGTAATGCCGTTTGGTCTAAAAAATGCGGGCGCAACATATCAAAGGCTTATGAACAAAATGTTCGCACGGCAGATCGGGAGAAACGTCCAGGTGTATGTAGATGATATGCTGGTTAAAAGTCGAAGGGAAGAAGATCATTTAGAAGACCTCAGGGAAACGTTCAACACCCTTCGCTTTTACAACATGAAGCTTAATCCAGGGAAGTGTGCCTTTGGGGTGACGGCAGGAAAATTCTTAGGATTCATGGTTTCCCAGAGAGGCATCGAGGCTAATCCAGACAAGATTCGAGCTATAATGGAGATGGCACAACCAAAGATTGTGAAGGAAGTACAAAGCCTCAACGGCAAGATAGCAGCGCTAAACAGGTTCATCTTCAGGGCAACAGACAAATGCTTACCCTTTTTTCGCACGCTAAAAAGGTCTTTCGAGTGGACCACTGAATGCCAACGAGCGTTTGAGGAGTTGAAAGCTTACCTCTCTTCCCCACCACTACTGAGTCCCTCACAACCAGGAGAAGAACTCTTTCTCTATCTCGCTGTCTCCCCAGCCGCCGTCAGCACTGCCTTGATCAGAGAAGAAGATAAAGTACAGAAACCTGTGTATTACACTAGCCGGGCGTTACGCGGAGCTAAAGAAAGATATCCACCCATGGAAAAACTTACTTTAGCGCTGGTTACAGCAGCACGCAAACTGAAGCCGTACTTTCAAGCCCACACGATTATTGTCTTAACTGATAAGCTTTTGCAACGGGCAATGAGCAACCCAGAGGCTGCTGGGCGCTTGACACTTTGGGCTATAGAATTAAGCGAGTTTGACATCCAATATCTCCTGCGCACTGCTGTTAAGGGGCAGGTCGTAGCAGATTTCATAGCAGAATTCACGAATGGTGAGGACAGGGGGGCAGAAGAATCCCCGCAATGGAGCATACATGTAGATGGATCCTCCAATAGGCAGGCCGGCGGAGCCGGTGTCGTACTTCCGTCACCCGAAAGAGATACGGTAGAGTGTATGGTCCGCCTTGAATTCCCTACCACCAATAACGAGGCAGAGTACGAAGCTCTGATAGCAGGGCTTGACCTCGTAAAAGCAGCGAGAGCCGATAAAGTGATCGTTTACTGTGACTCCCAAGTCATAGTCAACCAGATAAGTAGGGAGTATGAATACAAAGGTGAAAGAATGAAGAAGTATCTGGACCAAGCAAGAAGGAGAATGAACGAGCTGAAGGTCAAAATTATACAGATCCCCCGGGGAGAAAACGAGCAAGCCGACCGCTTGGCTAAAGCCGCCTCAGCCGAACATATGGTCACCATTAGTAATACACTCTCCTTCACACAGCTCTCTCCACTCATAAATGCTGTCGACGTATAGGAGCTCGGTCCCCAAAACGATTGGACCACGCCATTAACCTCTTTCTTGAAGAACGGCATATTGCCGAATGAGAAGGAGGCGGCAAGAAAACTGAAGGTTCAAGCAGCAAGGTTCGTGCTGATAAGAGATGTTTTGTATAAAAGAGGTTTCTCCCGCCCCTACCTACGATGCTTAGGTCCTGAAGAAGCAGATTACGTCATGAGAGAAGTATTCGAAGGAATCTGTGGAAACCACTCAGGATCAAGATCGCTAGTACACAAGCTAGTACGAACTGGGTACTTTTGGCCAACAATGCAGAAGGATGCCGAGGCTTATGTGAAGGCCTGTGACAAATGCCAAAGGTTCAGCAACGTCATCAGGCAACCACCCGAAGAACTCACCCCGATGACGGCACCGTGGCCGTTCGCTTAGTGGGGGTTGGACATCATGGGGCCGTTCCCTACGGCAATACGACAACTGAAGTTTCTAATTGTCGGCATTGACTACTTTACGAAGTGGGTGGAAGCTGAAGCCTTGGCCACCATTACAGGAAAAAAATGTACGGAGCTTCGTTTGGCAATGCATCATATGCAGGTTTGGCATTCCAAGAATCTTAGTTTCGGACAATGGGAAACAATTCGACAACGACTCCTTCAGGGACTTCTGCTCGCAGTTGGGGGTACGGAACCACTACTCCTCTCTCGCCCACCCCCAAGCCAATGGACAGGTCGAAGTCATAAATCGGTCATTGCTCAAAATTATCAAGACCCGGCTCGAGGGGGCAAAGGGCATGTGGGCTGAAGAGTTGCCGAGCATACTATGGGCCTACAGGACAACAGCAAGGACACCAACAGGAGAGACACCATTCCGACTAACGTACGGGAACGAAGCAGTCATCCCAGCTTAAATCGGCCTTACAAGCTACAGGGTGCACAACCATGACGAAAAGAGGAATGACGAGGCCATACGTCTGCAACTTGATCTGGTGGACGAATTTAGGATGGCAGCAGAACAAAGGCTTGCACGATACTAGGACCGCATGGCCAAGCATTACAACTCCCGGGTCAGACACAGAGACTTCCAGGTGGGAAACCTCATTCTAAGAAAGGTTATGGGCGCAGCAAGGGACCCCACCCAAGGAAAGCTCGGCCCAAATTGGGAAGGACCCTACCGAGTTACGGCATGGCAAAGGAAGGGCACCTACCATCTAGAGGCACTGGACGGACGGAAGCTACCACATCCATGGAATGCTGAACACTTACGGAAGTATTACCAGTAGGGGCAGCGACACGAAAAGCAACAACACCTTTTTTGGGTACACTAAGACTTATCGGTTACCTTTTTTTTAAGTATTTGCTACAATAAGCCCAAAGGGCATTTTTTTTTACTTAAGTATTTGCTACAATAAGCCCAATGGGCAGTTTCTTCTACTCATGTTTTTGCTACGCCCAAAATGGGCAAATTTTGTTTTCGAACTACTTTTTATATAGATGCATGGCAATAAGAGGAATTTACTCAGAACCACTGAAGTTTCTACTTACAAATATGAGGTCATTAAAGGCTGACGGTCTAAGAAATGACCAAGTCCACAAAATGGACGAGCCAAAAAAGCTAACGGTTTAAAAAATGGTCGAGTCCGCAAAGCGAACGAGCCAAATAACCGGCGGTCTAAGAAATGACCAAAGTCCACAAAATGGACGAGCCAAAAAAGCTGACGGTCTAAAAAATGGCCGAGTCCGCAAAGCGGACGAGCCAAATAACCGGCGGTCTAAGAAATGACCAAAGTCTACAAAATGGACGAGCCAAAAAAGCTGACAGTTTAAAAAATGGCCGAGTCCGCAAAGCAAACGAGCCAAATAACCGACGGTCTAAGAAATAACCAAGTCCACAAAATGGACGAGCCAAAAAAGCTGGCGGTCTAAGAAATGACCAAGTCCACAAAGTGGACGAACCAAAAGGTTGACGGTCTAAGAAATGACCAAGTCCACAAAGTGGACGAACCAAATAGCTGGCGGTCTAAAAAATGACCAAGTCCACAAAGTGGATGAACCTAATGGCTGGCGGTCTAAAAAATGGCCAAGTCCACACAAGCGGACGAGACAAAAAACTGACAGTCTAAAAAAAAAAAATGACCAAGTCCATAAAATTGACAAATTAATTAAACCGACGGTATAAAAATGACCACAAGATGGACAAGGCGACAAAAATTGACGGTTTAAATAAAATACTGACGAAGTGCCTAAACCAATAAACTCAGCCATTAGACTGACGGTCTAAAAAAGGCTGAATCTGTCAGTCCACAAATGGACAAGTCTATAAGGCAGATGACCTTGTCACGAGATAATAGGATTTTGCCAAAACTTTCTACAATCGTTAAAGGGAAATGATCAAAAAACTGACGAATTTATTAAGCAGACTTACACTAGAAAGCTCAAAGTTAGAAATCGACGGTTTAGTGAAATTGACGGTACACTAAACTAAAAGGGCCCACAATCCTGATTTCGCAACATACGAGTTAAATAAACCAAGAAAAAGTAGCTACATACAAGTAATCAAGAGCGACGGCATTATAAACAAATCCAAGCCCAAAAAGGCATTTAAAAAGCTGTCAAAATATTACACATTGGTGCCCAAGGGGCACTTAATAAAGCTGTTTGCTACATAGGTAAAAAAGAAGGGAAAAACATGAGCTACAAAAATAAAAACCGTCACTTAAAAATTCTCTACTTAATAGAAGGGTCCTCTCCGTCAAGCAGCACCACAAGAGGAGTCGCGGCAGTTGTTGGAAGGTTCGCAGCAGGTTGGGCCAAGACAACTCCACTACCTCCATGTGGGGGTGAATCAACCAAGTCGTCAACACTAGCAGTGACGGCATCAGTAGCAGGCGTCATAGGCTGAGTGTCATCCAGGGTAATTCCAGATAGGTCCAGTTCAGGGGAAGTTGACGCAACTTGTTTGAGACAGTCATCGAATCCTGTGCCATAATAGCCACCACAAGAATCGATAAAGGAGTCTGATGCCTTGAATTTCTCAACGGCGTCAGCCCCTACCGTCTCTAACTGTCCACGAAAGGTCGACAGCTCTCCCTCTAGTTCGTCCTTCTGACGGCTCGCCTCTTCCAATTTCCCCTTTACCTCTTTCAGCTCGAGGTTAAGTGTGCGCACCGCCTCCTTATACTGAGCCTGTTGGTCTCGCATGTTAGCATTATGCTTGCTAACACGAGTGACGACCCCCTCCTTGGCCACACACCGATCTTGCAGCGCCTTCACACGAATCAGGGCCTAGAAAAAGATACAACCGTCAGTTATAAGAAAAGAAAGATTAAGCACGCCAGTCAAAAAGGCTGACGGCTTACCCGCGAGAGATCGAACAAAGCGGACGCCCCCAACTCTTCTGTCCCCAGTTAAGTGCAAGGATCTATGTCCGTCGGTCTTATAAGGGCTTCAATAGTCTCGACGGCAAAATCCTTATGCGTCAGCAAGTTACGGGATCCCTCCAGGACGGGACCAGAAGAGGTCATAACACCCTTCCCTGCTCCATGGCCCGACTTGGGGGGCGACTTCCCAGGAGTGACGGTTGGCTTTTTCGACGGACGAATAACGTCCCCGTCAGTTTTCCTCTTCTAGGAACCCTTAGTGACAGTTTGGGGGGCAGACGTAGACGTCGCCTCCCCCTTCACCTTCTTTTCCTCCCTCTGACGGGCAGCGGTAGCCTTGATCCATTCCTTAGCTACATCCATTTCTGCAAAAGAAACACATAAGGGAAGCTGGCGACTAAAAGTGCAAAGAGTGACGTAACGAATAGGTCAAGGAACTTACGGTGACGGGCAAACTCTTCCAATCTGCGAGCTTCAGGCGTCGGTTCGGGGCCTCCGCAGTACGCATGAAGAGTGTCGAGGGTAATCAAGTCCCGGCACGATCGCTCTCCTATGGGTATCTGCAAAACCCGACGGATAAAATCTTCCTGCTCTTCGGTTATTGATGGACGAATGAAGGCTGAAAAAGAATAAGTTGGCTACATTAAATACCTTTTAAAAAAAAAAAATAGATTGTAATATGTAGCAAACTGACAAAGATAACAGCTGACGGTTAAAACCTGACTCTCTAGCAAACACCCAAGTGTTGTCAAAACAACCAAGGGGTATCGTTTCCCACTTTTCCTGACGGCACACTCAGTTCGTCCCTTTCACAAAAAAGAACCTACTCTTCCAGGCTCTATTAGAATCTGGCATCTCAGACATTAGCCTCAACTCCTTCTCCCTGACGGCAAAATGATACATCCCCTTTGAGGAAGAAAGGTGCCGGGGTCTGTAGCAGTAGAAAAATTCATCCAAGGAAAGCTGACAGTGGCCTCCACTTAGGTGACCCCACAGTACCTCAGCACTAATAAAGATTCTCCACAAGTTTGGAGCAATCTGACTGACGGATAAACCGAGGAAATCAGCCAGCTGACGATGTAAAGCCGTCAGAGGCAGTCTCAACCCAGTAGCAAACATAGCATCGTACATGCCAACATCTGCAGTTCTTTCTGTATAACATTTCTCACCCTTCCTAGGCAGACGGATAGGAATATGGTCGGGGATTTGGAAACGGGTGCGTAATTCATTAAAAATTTTAAGTGTCATCTTTGGAAGGAACTTATTCACAGCCCAATCCTTGGGAAGGATGTAGGGACGACTGCCTCCAGGACTTCCAGAAGTCCCTTCATAAGACTCCTTGTCACCTTCATCCCCGTCACTATTTCTCTCTCCTACTCTAACTTCACCCTCGCCTACTTCTTCCTCCTGGCCGCCGTTTCCCTGACCTCGTACTTCCTCGACAAGGGTATAGGCCGACGTCTCCCTCTCTGACGACCAGGAGAAACTCCCAGACTCACTACTTGAGCTTGAACCAAACACCTCGTCGTAGCCCGCTCCTTCGCGGACTGACGACTGGCCACTCGACACGTCACTCGACATCTACCTACAAGTGACGGGTGTAAACTAAGCACCTAGGATGACGACCTCACTTTAAAGAAAATAATTGAAAGTGTGCAAAGAAAGAAAAGAAACTTACAAGTTTTCCAAAAGTAACGGTTGAAGAAGTGACGACAAAAATGTTTGCAGTGCTGACGGAAGATAGGCGACAGATGTGCTCTTCAGAAATCAGTGAAAATGAAATAGGAAAAAATGAAGAGAGGTGGACACTATATATAATAAGGAAAACACACGGAAGATGAAGTGACACCCTCGTCTAGACGCGGAGCCAACCCGAACACGCCACGTGTTCGAGCATTTAATTTTGGCTACTCGAGGTGTCAGCTTTGGAATATTTTCTCTCTCCTGGCCAAAGCAACAGATAGTGACGAATGAATACTCCATAACCCATCAATTATAACTGACGGATATATGGAGTAGGGGGCAACTGATAAGCAGAAATCATAGCACACAGCATTATAGGCTTAACCCGTCGGCTGAAGGGTTAAGTCATGATGGATGCTGACTCTAACACTGACGAGTAGGGATAGGCTGACGGGGTAGGGAATCCGCGAAGAGCTTAAGGGGCTAATTTCGTTCAAAGGCTGATAACCCTTCATGGCTGAAGGGAATGAGACAAGCTGACGGATCAGAGGCCGACGGTTCTAATAAAACCATAACTTGTCCTCCACGCTCAATGATAGAGTCCTATAAGGAAAGGATCCTGCAATCTACGCTCATAAGGATTCCTATATAGAAAAGACTTCTACTCCAAGAAAGGGAGGTCAACCTTCTACTACTATAAAAGCTTCAATACTCTCATAAGTCGAGGTACGCATAATTAATCCCTCTCTAGCACTCTAGAGTTGAAAGAAGTTCTAACTTGACCTTCGGAGGGTATTTGGCTGGCACCATACCGATGCTCTCTGTTAGTTCTTTTCCTTTTTTGTTGTGCAGGTGTCGTTTTGAGCGTACAAGCATTGTGTAATCCACTGTTGATATTTTCAGCATCATCATTTTCTATGAAATATTCAGAGTTTATATCATAACTCTTATTTTTGTGCTGTAGTATGACTTGATAAGATGAATGTGCGAGGACTGAGAGTGTGTGATTTTTATGGGTGAAATAATCGGTGCACATGTTGTAGGTCTCAAAAAAAGGGGAAAATAAATTAATCCTACTGGTTATACTGTCAATTGCCATATGGCTTGATAATTGATATGATTTACTCGTCTTCATTACGTTGTTTCCAAGTCCTTTCTAGTTATATCATGACAATAAGATTGAATGAATTAAAGTTGGGAAACAAAATTTTGCAAGCAACCAATATGCACTAGAGGGATAAAGTCACGTTTGATATACATTGTAATGGCCTTTTTTTTCTTTTTCTTTTTTCTTTTTTTTTGTTGAGAAAATAATGGTCAGTTTAGGGTCTATTTGAGATCTGCTAATTTTGCTGAAATTGAAAATTTTTGCTGAAAATAATATAAATAAAGGTAAAAGTTAGCTGAAATAGTATAATAAAATTTATGAATAATACCAAAAAGTGCAGTGTAACCCATAAATAGTAGCAAAAATAAGCTGAATAATAAAATAAGTAGACAAAATTAATCATGCCAAACGGACACTTAGTGTAATAGAAATAAGCATTACAAAGAATAGTATACAATAAGTTTTTTTTTTAGAGAGTTTCTCCTTATGACATCCGTTACTGATAATATCTCTTTTTATTATTAATCATATAATTAATATGAATTTTCTAATGCAGTGACACTTTTCATTTTAATGATATTTAAACTAAAATAGTAAAAAAATAATAACATGGCATTCATGCCCATGTCGCACCAGAGACAGAGATTAGAGAGTAAAATTACTGGGAATTGTGCTTTGCTATTCTTCTTCTTGTTTTTTTATTTATTTATATTTCTAAAAAGAGAATTAAAAGAAACACAAACTTCTGTCGGCAGAACTGATTATCAACCAAAAAAAAAAAAACTTCTGTCGGCTGAACTACAAAATCAAACGGAAAAAAATAATTCCTTTGGGGAGAAAGAGAATATTGAGAGAAGCGAGAGGAGAGAGTACCTAGCTAGTAACTGGGAAGAAGAGAGTTACAATAGTTTTTGGCATTTTGGTATTTTTATTTTTATTTCTTACTATTTAGAGGTTAAAGAATGTAGAAGTGCCATGTCTATTATATTTTCATAATATTTTTACAACAAATTATAGGTGATAAATTGTTATTGATTCAAATTTGAATTCACAATTTAAATTACATTTTTGTTCACTTATAATAACCAATAATAATCTATCACTTAGAATTTATTGTGAAAATATTATGAAAATATTGTAAACAGAATATTTCTCAAAAGTAACCTTTTGAAAAGGAATAAATATTTCTAAATATATATATATATATATATATATATATATATATATTTATACAAGATAGAATTCTACTCTAGCATAATCTAAGTATATATGTGTGAAGCTCCCTCCTAGAGACTTGAACTCCGACCTTTGCTCCCACACCCCACAAGCATTTATACTTGTAAAGTGACCCTTACACCAAAAATGTGCGGTGTTCACCGTTCTAAATATTGACATAACACCAAATCTGACATATTTATTACACTTAGTGAACAACCTGCAACAAATTTTTACGCCATTTAAAACCAAACATAAATGAAGTGTACACTCCCCATGAACGACCATCCTTTCAATGGGAATGTCAGCCATCCATGAAACCTATAGTTACCTAACCCACCAAACCTGTAGGGCAGGGAATGTGACCCCATGTGCCCTATCAATTATATCTCTTACATGTATCTGATGTATGGTATTCGTATACCACCTCCCATTTACAACTATAAAACATAAGGAGCAAGTCCTCTTCTTCCACACTAAAACCCTTTCATCACATTACAATATTAAGTCACTCTACTGATTCCTCTACAGACTTAGCTTGATTCCATATAGTGATGGCATCTTCTCCTGCTATCTTGGTCTTAGCTTTCTTCATTGCTTTCTCTATTTGTAGTGTTGATGTAGCCCTAGCTACTCGAAAACTTTTGGCACCAACCTTTCCTGGTTTGCCCAACTTTCCTTACGTGCCATTGCCTCCTTTGCCCCCAGGGACACCGCCATATCCTAAGTACAGGTTGCCACCACCAATTACTACAAATCCAATTGTCCCTTCCTTTCCCACTGTGCCAATCTTCTCTCCACCAGTTACAACCACCACTCCTTAAGGATGATTATCCTCCCTTTATTGGTTATATATGTGGCACTACTATGTCATTAAATAAAACAGTAGTGTTTGACACATACATGCGTCTTCAGCTCATGATTTTAATTAAAAAAAAAATGTGCTTTTGTGTAATAGCTTTTATCCTAAATAAAAAGGTCCATTCATAATCATAAATACTCTTGTTGTATGTACTCCTTGTTGGAGACTTATGTTGTTTGTGGACTTAGTGTGCCATATATTTCTATAAAATAATTTTCTCTGTTTCATGTATAGATTTGTACTGGTTGGAACTATGAATATGATTGAGAATTCTAATGTAATTGGTGATATATTGATTTAATGCTATGAGGTTGTTCTTAGCATGCAATTGGGGCATCATTGGCACGATAATTAACAAAGCTCCATTAAATTGAAATTTTCTTTGAACAAAAGCACACGGAAAACTCAGTTGGCATATCACGCATTCACATATTTGAATCAGTCTCCTTCATTCAATTTTCCATCATTTTCTCGTCTACAAAATATCTCGTAACAACTCAAAATCTGCAAATTTTACATGGAAGATCTCATGGTTGACCATGATACAGCTTAAATGAACAATAATCATACACCCAATTTGGTTTACAACAACAACAGACATTCACAACAAACCCAACCAAAAAACCTCAGATCTAGATCATATTAAACCAAAAAAACAAAACAAAACCATAGGTATTCTCTCTCCCTCAATTTTCATTACACTTCAAAGCTCCAAATCTCAAAGGCGGAGGAGGAAGCAGCTGTGGTGTGCTAGAGATTGAGCTGTTGAGGCAGTTGGGGCGTGGGTGAAGCTGCTGCATGGGAAATTAGTCTGCTACAGTGTCATGGGCCACAACTACTTCCTTCCAATGAGATAATTAAATAGAAAACTTAGGTGAGGGCTTGTGCACGAGGAGGTATCTCATGAAACAGTCTCATAAAACTTCTCTCTCACAACACATGGGACTCATACTTGTTGTGAGAGATATATCTTATGAATAAATATAATTTAATGCCCACCAAATAAAAAAAAATTAAAATATTGAAATAAGGAAAACAATTTCAAGTGTAAATTAGTGTATCTAAACAAAAAGTTAAAAAGTGAATGGACCATTTCAATCCTTATTTGTAGTTTTTTTTTTTTTTTTTTTTTTTTTTTTTTTTTTTTTTTGTGAGAATCAATCCTTATTTATAGTTAATTGCCATAAAACTTGAATACATTTTTTATATATATTTATAAATGAGTAAAAAAAAATCAACTAGTAAAGCAAATTCACCAAAATAAATTTTAAAAAATTTGTAAGCATTTATAGATTTAAAGGAGCAAACACTGGACATTTATTATAAATGATTGGCATAAAAATGGATAGATTTAAAAAAAAAAAATTAAATTAGTAAAATAGCATCAACATGTAAAGAAAATCAACCGAAAAAAAGAAAAAAAGAAAAAAAGTAAAGCATTTAGAATTAGAATTTAGAATAGCTAATAGTGGATACTTAAGTTATTTTGGTGAAGACATTTGGGCAACATGGGTAGAGTGTAACCGAAGAAATGGTAAGAAATTATTGTGGAAATTGCTTCTTCTTTCTTCTTCTTCTTCTTCTTCTTCTTCCTTTTTTTTTTTTTAATTATTTTAGAGAGAGAGTTTCAACATATGGTATTTGCTCTTGATGATAGTTCTTTATCATCCGAACAAGACACCAATTGATTTTTGGCGTAAGCGGGGATTGAATCCCAAATCTATTAAGAATTAGCTAATAGTGTTGGTAGGAAGATTTGAGGAGACATCCATGCATTTAAAAAAAGGTTGAGACAATAATTTGTGCATGAGCATAGAGTATAATCGACTAAAAAGGGTAAGAAATTATCAAAGATTTTTGTTTTTTTTGTCCTCGTAGTTTTGGTCCACTAACTACTTGACCAATGACCCTCAATTAGTTGTCTAACATATTATTACCAAAGAATAGTTTTGGGGTTATGGTATGGTATTGGAATGTGTTAGGCACTAAATCTCATGCAATCAAATGGATCAATCTTGGCTAACATTGTGAGGCCATGATCAATGAAAGATCTAAATAAGGTGGTTCCCTATTCTAGTCACACAATCTAGACATTGAATAAAGTATTAAAAAAATTAAAGAAGAATGGAAAGTAATAACTATCAATACAGGACCTTGGATCTCACTTCATCCAAAATGAGACATGCATGTGTGCCCAAAAGCGTGTGATGATGTGGGGGGAATAATAAGTGTACAAAAATGAGTTTTTACTGATTAATGTGATTGTACGGTGTGGTTAGTTATCTATTTAAAATAATTTACATCCAAGGTATTTGTTGTAAGAATCCGTACTCATCTAACCTAATTCAGTGAAATACATGTCTTGAATTGGAAACATAGATCTAGAAATTCGATTACATGTGTGCAACATGTTAGCCTAGCCACCCCATGACACCCACCAAAAGATGATACATATTCTATTAAAATGTAGCATCTGATTTAGTTTTGGGGCTTGTGCCTCCATAAGATTGCACATGCTTCAAGTGTGATGCAGGTTGAATTGTATCAACTGTTTTTATATGAGTAGGTATTGGGTGAAAATGAAACGTGTTTAATTTTTGTTTTAAAAATATTTTTGGCTGCAATGTTTATGTTTCAATTGTGACTCAAAGAAAGTACAATTTGATGAAGCCATGTTCTGATTTATTGCCAAGAACAGAAGAAAGTGCATACCGTACTAATTGGCCCATTTCCACACTTATAATATCATTAATGCAACATGGACCTCACAAACCAAGGCTCGGCCTAGCCCATTTACCATAAGTGGACATCAAAATGACAAATTTCCCAAATTTATGTACAAACCCCAAGTTTGACATGGTTTTACCGAGTTTCATTAAGCTTCGAATGAAAATCCAATCGTTTGATAGAAGTAAATGTGTTTCTACCTTCAAGAGCAAAAATTCCCTTGGATATGTTTAATTATGGGTAAAAATTAGTTCTAATTTGATTGAGATGCCACAAAGATACAAAAACAACCTAATTTACGGTTTATTCCATAAAAAAAAGTTTCTAATTTTTCTTTGAAATTTTTTAATAATTTTCGGGGATAATGTGTCCTAATATTTTGCAGATAAGAGTTAGTTTTTGAATTTTCATAAGTGATTTGCCATAATCCTCTAAAATTGTGTTGTTTTAAAGGGTTTATCATTGACCATTTTTAACACATGAAGAATAGAAGGATTATTTTTAACAACGAATGTGAAGCCTTTTGTTTTTAAGAGTCAACAACAAATATTAACTCCTCCTCAAAAAAAAAAAAAAAAAAAAAAAAATACAACAACAACAACAACAAATATTAACTTAAAGGAATAAAATAATAAAAATAAAAATTGATAATATATTTTGAGACTCATATTGATAGTATAAAGAGTAAGAAAGAATTTGAACCCTCAATATCTTAACTTAAAAAAAAAAAAAAAAATGTTATTTGAACGTTACGAAAATAACAATTTTATTTGTTTTTGGTTCACAAAAAAAGTTAAAGGATTTGCATTTTGTATTTGTCTCAATCAATGATAGTCAATAGTTGCACTTACACACAAGGCAGGACAAAATAACACAAGTGCTAAGACGTAAGAGTTTAGAGACGTGAATGAATCATCAATCATCCAAAGAAACCTATGTCCAGTTTATATTCGTTTTACCATTTCATTACCTGCAACTGGAAGTTCGACACAAAAAAAAAAAAAAAAAAAAGAGATAGCTGAGCTGATTGCTCTCTCTCTCTCTCTCTCTCTCTGCTATCGACGCTGCGACTGCTTCTCCGCCGCGTGAGGCCCTCCGTATTCCGCCGTATCACAACCACCAAATCCCTCAAGTAAGTAAGTACCTCACTCTCTTTTCCTAACTCTCTAAAAAATCTCTCTTTTCTGTTCTGCTAAAACAACAAGAGTAGAGAAACCAAATGTGAAATTCATAATTCATGGTGGTTTGATTTGAATAGCGACGCTGAGTTGTGTGTGTGTGTGTGTTCGATTATTCTTTTCAATGTTTTCATCATATGCTAGAGATCAAGGACTTGCATTTAATGTTAGAGATCGTGAAAGTTGAGGCTCAGGTTTTTTATTATATTTCTGGGCAGTACGTTTTGATTTTCCAGAAACTGAGTCATTTTTTTTTTCTGTTGAGATTGGATTGATTTCTCACTCTATCCATGTTTTGATATAGAATGCTGTCTCATTAGCAATGTGGAGTTATATTGAATGATATAATTTTATTTTATTTTATTTTTTCTGTTTTTAAATTTGAAATTAAAAATTGTAGGAATGGGGAGTTTCAATGAAGGGAAACTCAGGTTTTGCATTGACAGAGGGGGGACCTTCACTGATGTTTATGCAGAAATCCCGGGTCGGACTGATGGCCAAGTTTTGAAACTTTTGTCTGTTGACCCATCAAACTATGATGATGCTCCGGTTGAGGGTATTCGTAGGATTCTTGAAGAGTTTACGGGGGAGAAAATCCCACGTACTTCGAAAATTCCCACAGATAAGATTGAGTGGATTAGGATGGGTACAACCGTGGCGACAAATGCACTTTTGGAAAGAAAAGGAGAAAGGATTGCTTTGTGTGTGACTCGAGGCTTCCGGGATTTGCTCCAAATTGGTAACCAGGCTCGCCCCAGCATATTCGACCTCACTGTATCAAAACCATCTAATCTTTATGAGGAGGTTATAGAGGTTGATGAGAGAATTGAGCTTGTTCATGATAAGGAGGAGAATCAAGGTTCTTCTGCACCATTAATTAAGGGCGTTTCAGGTGAGATTGTCAGGGTTGTGAAGCCTCTCAATGAAGAAGCTCTCAAGCCTTTACTGAAAGGGTTGTTGGAGAAGGGAATTAGCTGTTTGGCTGTTGTGTTGATGCATTCATACACTTATCCACAGCATGAAACAGCTGTAGAGAGGTTGGCTGTGAGTTTGGGTTTCAGACATGTTTCTTTATCTTCAGCTTTGACTCCCATGGTTAGAGCTGTTCCGAGGGGTCTAACGGCTAGTGTTGATGCATACTTGACCCCAGTTATTAAAGAGTACTTATCAGGATTCATATCCAAATTTGATGAAGGGTTGGGGAAGTTGAATGTTCTGTTTATGCAATCAGATGGAGGACTTGCACCAGAAAGTAGATTTTCAGGGCACAAGGCGGTGTTGTCTGGTCCGGCCGGTGGGGTTGTAGGCTATTCACAGACTCTTTTTAATCTTGAAACACAGAAGCCCCTTATTGGGTTTGACATGGGTGGTACATCTACTGATGTGAGCCGTTATGCTGGAAGTTATGAACAAGTTCTCGAAACTGAAATTGCTGGTTCTATAATTCAAGCACCTCAGCTTGATATCAACACTGTTGCTGCCGGTGGTGGATCAAAATTGAAATTCCAATTTGGAGCTTTCCGAGTTGGACCAGAATCAGTGGGTGCACACCCTGGTCCTGTGTGTTACCGGAAAGGTGGGGAATTGGCAGTAACAGATGCAAACCTGATTCTAGGATTTGTTATTCCTGATTATTTCCCATCCATCTTTGGCCCTAAGGAAGATCAGCCTCTAGATATCAAGGCAACTAGAGAAGAATTTGAGAAGCTTGCAAGGGAAATAAACTCCTACAGAAAGAGTCAGGATCCATCTGCCAAGGACATGACAGTGGAGGAGATTGCACTGGGATTTGTGAATGTTGCTAATGAGACAATGTGTCGTCCAATACGGCAGTTAACTGAGATGAAGGGCCATGAAACAAGGAACCATGCTCTTGCGTGCTTTGGAGGTGCTGGACCTCAGCATGCGTGCTCCATTGCTAGGTCTTTGGGTATGAAAGAAGTACTCGTTCACAGGTTCTGCGGGATCTTAAGTGCTTATGGGATGGGATTAGCCGATGTTGTTGAAGAGGCACAGGAGCCATATTCTGCTGTATATGGTCCCGAATCTGTCCTTGAGGCCTCTCGCAGAGAAACTATTTTGCTGAAGCAAGTAATACAGAAGTTGCAAGAGCAAGGTTTTAGAGAGGAAAACATTACTGCAGAGACATATTTAAATTTAAGATATGAAGGTACAGACACTGCCATCATGGTTAAGAGGCGAACAGCTGAAGATGGATCAGCTTGTGACTATGCAGTGGAATTTATGAATCTCTTTCAGCAAGAGTATGGATTTAAACTACAAAACAGGAACATCTTAATATGTGATGTAAGAGTTCGTGGTATAGGAGTCACAAATATATTGAAGCCTCAGGCCCTTGAACTTGTTTCTGGTACTCCTAAAGTTGAAGACAACTACAAGGTTTACTTTGGGAATGGGTGGCTAGATACACCTCTGTTCAAGCTTGAGAACTTGGGGTATGGGCATGTCTTGCCGGGTCCTTCAATCATCATGAATGGGAATAGTACTGTGATAGTGGAGCCCAACTGTAGAGCTATTATAACCAAATATGGCGACATTAAAATTGAAGTTGAGTCTACAATAAACACCATGAAAGTAGCAGAAAAAGTTGCAGATGTTGTGCAGCTTTCAATCTTTAATCACAGGTTTATGGGAATTGCTGAACAGATGGGAAGGACCCTACAGAGGACTTCTATATCAACAAATATCAAGGAACGGCTGGATTTCTCTTGTGCTCTCTTTGGTCCTGATGGGGGACTAGTCGCAAATGCCCCTCACGTTCCTGTTCACCTAGGAGCCATGTCTAGCACAGTTCGGTGGCAGTTCAACTACTGGGGTGATAATTTGAATGAAGGTGATGTTTTGGTTGCCAATCATCCTTGTGCTGGTGGTAGCCATCTTCCTGATATAACTGTTATTACACCTGTTTTTGATAAGGGGAGGCTAGTATTTTTTGTGGCAAGCCGAGGGCATCATGCAGAGATTGGTGGTATAACTCCTGGAAGCATGCCACCTTTTTCAAAGTCCATATGGGAAGAAGGGGCTGCCATAAAAGCATTTAAGCTCGTGGAAAAGGGGATTTTTCAAGAAGAAGGAATCATGAAACTTCTCCAGTTCCCCAACTCTGGTGAAGTGGAGCATAAGATCCCAGGAACACGCAAGATTCAAGATAATCTATCAGATCTTCGAGCACAAGTAGCTGCAAATCAGAGAGGAATTTCCCTCATAAAAGAGCTTATTGAGCAGTATGGTTTGGACACTGTTCAGGCTTACATGACGTATGTGCAGTTGAATGCAGAAGAAGCAGTGAGAGAAATGCTTAAGTCAGTTGCTACTACAGTTTCATCTCAGTCATCTGAGCTTGGAGATGGAAATTCAGTAACCATTGAGGAAGAGGATTACATGGATGACGGGTCCATTATTCATTTGAAACTGACAATTGATTCTGATAAAGGTGAAGCAATTTTTGACTTTAACGGGACTAGTCCTGAAGTTTATGGGAATTGGAATGCACCCGAAGCAGTAACAGCTGCAGCAGTCATTTACTGCCTTCGCTGTTTGGTGGATGTCGATATTCCTCTCAATCAAGGTTGTTTGGCTCCTGTTAAAATCCGTATTCCAGCAGGGTCATTCCTCTCTCCAAGTGATAAAGCTGCAGTGGTGGGAGGTAACGTTCTGACATCACAGAGAATAACTGATGTTGTACTAACTGCATTTCAAGCTTGTGCATGTTCACAGGGTTGTATGAATAACCTCACATTTGGGGATGATTCTTTTGGTTATTATGAAACAATTGGAGGTGGGAGTGGGGCTGGTCCAACCTGGGATGGAACCAGTGGAGTCCAATGCCACATGACCAACACGAGAATGACTGATCCGGAGATTTTCGAGCAGAGATATCCGGTTCTTTTGCATAAATTTGGGCTTAGGGAGAACAGTGGGGGAACTGGACTTCATAGAGGAGGTGATGGTCTTGTCAGGGAGATAGAGTTCAGGCACCGTGTTGTGGTGAGCATTCTATCGGAGAGGCGTGTTCATGCACCAAGAGGCCTAAAAGGTGGCAAAGATGGGGCTCGTGGGGCTAACTTCCTTGTCACAAAAGATAAGCGGAGAGTTTATCTTGGGGGTAAAAACACAGTTGAGGTGCAGGCAGGGGAAATTCTTCAAATTTTAACTCCTGGTGGTGGGGGATGGGGTTCTCCTCTTTGATTCTTCTCTGAAGCAAATTGCTTCTGGTTGAGTTCAACTTTTGTACTGGATTTGCTGCAAATGGTATTTTGATCTATTCATCACTGAAAATCGAAGGATTCTAATTTACTTGCGTCTTAAAAGTAAATAGGCTTCTAGACTTGCAAGATAAATAAATGGGTTTCTAGTTTTTAAGATAAATAAATAGGCTTCTATACTTTGCTACAACTCACCAGCCAATCTAATGAACAAGATTCAAAGGAGACAAGACCAAACAAGGGAGAGACTACAAGCATGATCACTTCTTAGATTACGACAAAACAGTAAAGATTTTTTGAGTGGTTGAGCAGGGTGTTAAAATGAACCCTGCCTTTGTTGTATGTTCATGGAATGAATCTGAACTTCCAAGAAAAAGAATGCAATTAAGGACAGCCCTTTGAATGAGAATCTCGATACTATTAAAGGCAGGGTCAATAGTGATTTCCGTGTGATATACTTCTGGATCCATTTCTATTACAAATCTTGTGTGACCTCCTTGTATGTTCGAATTTAGATTGCTTCCATGCATTAGTAATGAAAAATTATGTTGCTAAGAAAAATTAATGAAAAAATTATATCTTTTTTGTTGCTAATGTTGTGTAAGCTCCCTGTTATTATGTATAATTATAGGTTGATTATGTGTTCTAATAATAAAAATTATATGTTGAGGACAAGAATGATGTCCTTATTTTTTCTACTTAATTACACCTGTTAAGATTCAATATAAAACCCATTTTAACTCATAACAATTTAGTTTACGAAAAAGTGGAATATAAAACCGGTCACAATTCAATACATTGTAACTTTGGAATTTTCAACACATCTCAAAAAGCTTTTAACATGTCTTCCATGTAATATAAAACATTTCATATATATGTGGGGAGTCCGAGGACCGAGGAGGATAAGGAGCGGTATGTCCTCCTTTTATTTATTTTTCCTCCTTTTATTTCTTTGTTTAGACTTTCCATTGTATACTCCCTGTGTACTAGGTTATGCCTCTTTTGCTCCTTTTCTTGTGATGAATTTTGCTACTTATCCCAAATAAAAAGGTATTGACCGTTGCTGAGTTCATGAACATATTATTCTAGCTTTCAAGTAATGTCTACCCTCAACTAGTTTACTTTTTCACTTTCTCGAAAACCTTTACTTTTACTGTGTGGAATGAGGTTTTTTATTTATTTATCATGTTTTGCAGGTTGATTTGACTAGGATAATTATCTTTCTGTGATATTATTGTGACATTGATGGTAATTACATCATTATGCTTTTCAGGATGCAAAGGAGCATCTTGCTGCACTGGCTGACAAGCTGGGTCCCTCTCTGACAGATATAGATGTATGGAAATCTCAATCCTGTGTTTTTGGTTGTAGGGAAAAATGGCAATATAGGTTCTTATTTAGGTTATTTGTGTCCTATGGTTATCACTTTTGCATCTTTATTATTTGGGGGAAGTATTACTGTAGTTTCTTCTTTTCCTTATTTCTGCCACTGATCATTGTTTTATTTATTTAATTTATTTTCAGCTGTCAGAAAGATCACCACGGACACCTGCTGATACTACTGAACAAGGTGATGTTGTATGCCTGGAAAAACTTTCTCATGCAGTTTTTGATGTTCTGTTAGTATTTCTTTTTCTTCAACCAAGTAAAATTTGAACTTTTAATTTATTTTAAGTGACATTTGATGACTAGTCTGTTGTGGGTCAAGTACTTGTATGTTGAAATTCTTTGAGTTTTGGTGAATGCATATGGCATTTATCTGGTTGGATTTTTCTAATAGTCGTGATTTATTACAGCAGTAGTGGGGTTTCTGGGCTTCTGTATGTTTTACTGGCTAATTTCAACAAGGTGGATGTGGGTTTTAAAGATTCCATATGAGCACATTCTCTGTGGATTACTTTTGGAATTTTAGAGCTCAATTAGCTAGATCATTTTTGTATTATAATTTGTGTTCCTTTGTAAATTTTCTCTTGAAAATATAGAATTTTACAGCACAGAATGTATTTATGCTTGTGTTGGAGTGAAATCCAAACGCAAGAGCATTATTTTTTTTTCAATAAAATTTATTACATACCAGAAGATCTGGAGCCGCACAGTTCAAAAGTCGACTTAAGAGTTGGGTTCCCTCGAAAGTGTACAGAGTTTGATGGGGGTTTCTTTCAAGAGCCATTGTGTTGTGCTTTATATGCACTTAGGAATGAATAATGTGTAGGCATTTTATTTTGATAAAATAAAATCATTATTAGGGCAATTTAATTGTGTTAACATAATATAAGGGTGAACATAGGAGATACCAAGTGAAGTTCATTATGAAAGTCCCAAAAGCTGTAGTCCCAAAGGTTTTAAACCATTTAATGTCTGTCTGTGATGAAATCCCCTTTACCAATTACAGAAATAAAGATGTAGTTGCCATGGTATCACTATTGGAGTGACCTTGGATGTTAGTCCTAATCGCTCTCTATCTCTTAAACTCATTTTCTTCTTCCAGATTCAGCTTTTCTAATGTTTTCTACTATTGAGGTTTGAAGAACTTGGTATTGTAAATGACAAATTAGAAACTAATCATTAAATTTACTTCATCTAGAATCTGAACTGGTGCAGGAGCCTCCCTTGTGCTGGTTTGCACTTCAAGCTGTAGTTTGTCTTGGCGTAGTGGCTTTCCTTGTAGATAATGCAGATACCTTAGATTTACATTTTGCTTTTATCTTCTCCTCTCTCCCTCTCTCTATCAAAAAGATAAGAAATAGAAAGAAGTGTGGTATATCATATATGGGATTTGAATCTGCCAGTCATTCATACTGTGGTGGCAAATGTGATTTTGAGCTTGAGATTATATCATTAATGTTGGATTAGTGTTTTTAACCATAGGCAGCTATAAAGGTGTTGCCGTAGGGGTGGCTGTTTTAGATATGGCCCCTTACTCTTTTCAATCATTTGATTCTTTTTTTTTTTTTTTTGGGACTTCTTCTGCTGTCAGATTATGATGAGAAGGCTGAAGATGCAGTCGATTATGAAGATTTTGACGAGCAGTATGAGGGTCCAGAGATTCAAGCTACTAGTGAGGAGGACCATTTGTTCTCTACTGATGTTTCTCTTGCTTTGTTGAAGCCTACGTCAGTGTTTGATGATGAAAATTATGATGAGGAACTTGAACAAGAAACGAGGTGGTGGATAACAATTTGGAAGTTCAAACTACCTCTTTAACAGGTGTGGTATCTATTATCTTTTACTGCCCAATTTCCTCTTCATTCACTTTATAGATGCATTCATATACACATTCACACTCACATGCAGACATGCACACTGCTATGTAGAGGGAATAACTTTACTTGGTATCATCTTTTGAATCTTCAATAGTAACCTTATAAGACATTATCTTTTATTGCAAATCGGCAATCTAATATAGTTAGGGTTAAATTGGCATGATGTAAAAAATTTATCTTTTTTTTGGACTTGTGTCATATATATGTGTGTGTGTGTGTGTGTGTGTGTGCATAGATATATTTTATGATTGTAATTGTGATTAATTTTTCCATGCAAATAAATCACTCTTGTATGCAATGGCTTATTATTGTCAATCAATTTATACTATTGAATCACTTGTGTATGATTTGTAAGTTTGTGGATCTATAATTTTGTCTCAAGATTAAACCTGTAGTTATTGTTATTTTTTTAATAAGTAAATGCATATTTAATTGAACAAGACTACTTCACGTACATGAAAGTCAAAACGAAGAAGTCTAAATGATTACAAAAGCTACATGAAAGTGAACACAAAGAAGTCTAAAGAATTACAAAAGGTTCTTGAAAGTGAACACAAAGAACCCAAATTTCATCTTGTTAAATGGGCTATTGTTTGTGCTCCACTTTCTTCAGGTGGCTTGGGGATTAGGAATCTGAGACTTTTTAATGTAGCTTTATTAGGGAAGTGGTTGTGGAGATTTGGGCAAGAAAGGGATGCCTTGTGGCGTCAAGTGATAGAGTTAAAGTATGGATGTGAATGGGGTGGTTGGTGTTCTAGCAATCTTTGGTCCGTATGGAGTCAGTTTGTGGGGAAATATTAGACGGGGGTGGCCCTCTTTGTCTCAGTTTATCTTGTTTGAAATTGGAGATGGATCAAAATTGCAGTTCTAGCTCCATGCATATGTATTGTAGGAACTTGTTCCACCCTAAGCTAATACCTTTCCATTAGCCACAACAATGAGTTCCATGAACATTCTTCATGCACAAACCTCCCCGCCCCTCTCCATATTTCACAGCTACTATACGTCTCCACAACCGTAATGCCTCTTTCAGAACACCATTTCCATTTACCTAGGAAGGCCTGGTTAAAGGTTACTAACCTTCTAGCATCCAATCTGCCATTAGCAATAGGAGTACACACCGTATTCCACCCCCGAAATGATGCTTAAGCTCATCCCTTGTGTCACCCCAAAGGAAATTTCTTTTTAATTTCTCAATTCTGCTGGAGGCCATTTTGAATTGTACCAACCACACTGCTAGGAGGGAGGAAGCCAGACTGCATTGTTCTCAGTTTTTCAGTACAATGTGATCAGTTTGGTCGGCGTTGCAAGAGAAAACAACACAGTTCCAACAAGTTTACCTACAACAAATCAAAAGAGTTATCCCCACAGAAAATAAATAATCAAAAAAATAATAATAATAATAATCACAGCATTTAGAATCTCGTATTCAAGAAAAGAAAAATGTTGACCATTGATCTAGAGCATGGAGGGATGGGTTGGGCTAAGGAGCTCTTCAATCCATTCACAAGCTCTTCCTGTCTTCCCTCTCTGTTCTTGAATAACACAACCCATTTTCTTCTTTTATGTTCTTGCTTTGATGGATAGGCTTTGCTGTGTTTGATTTGGACTTTAAAAGCTTTGCTCTCTTTGAGTTTGAGTGCGGTGGTCTGGGCTGAGTAGGTGTTGACTGGAGTTCGAGGAAGGCGAAGGTGGTGACCAAGGCAGGCAAGATCTGAGTTGTTGAGGAAAAGTGATGAAGGGGGTGAGGAAAAATCTTGGGGGTTGTGGGGGTTAGTGTGGGGTGGTGTTTTGTACTAGTACAATTTAAAAAAAAAAAAAATGTATTTAATAAAATATATGCTCATATATATATATATAATTGATCGTATATATGGTTTAGTGTGGTTTTGTCATAACATTAACATTGAAACCGACAACCGCATCAGCGTACATCAGTAATTGTAAAAAAAAAAAAAAAAAAAAAAGAAAGAAAGAAACTGAAATCCAAATTTTTTACCATTGGAAGCATCTAGAGTCAGTCAGTTTGGCTTTGGCTTGAGCTGGTTTTGTTGGTTCTGGTCAGAATCTTAACAATCCTAGTTGCTAGTCCTCAGCGGTGGTTGTATTTAATTTCCTTCTATTTTTTTTTTCTTCGATGCTTCTCCCAAGATGATGTCATTTAATGGTCACCATGAAACCTTTTTTATTTTTTATTTATTTATTTTTAATAATTCAATAGTTGGGGGTAGGGGGATTTAAACCCTGGATGTTTTTTTAGAAATACTAGGAGGTGCCAACTAGTTGAGCTACAAGGCTCTTGGCAATGGTAACATGAAACTCATATGATATCTAACAGCTCCCATATTAAAGGAGATGGATGGAGGGACCAAATTGGCACCAAACTGAAACTTCAGGGTTGGGATTGCTAAAATCAGAGCTATAGGGGCCTAATTGTCCACAAACCTAAAGTTGGAGGGCTTGAATTGAAGCTTAGTCTAAGATAAAATAATTTGCAATTCATAACATCTTATTTCATAAATTGTATTACAGCTATGCATTTTCTCTTGTATTTGAGTTTCTCAACACAAAGCATAATGTTCTAAAGTCTTGTATGTATGACAAAAAACTTGTCCAATTAGTGGGCTCAGTAGAGGTCATGTAATTGAAAGGGATGTGTAGGTCCAATTGTGTGGAATCATTGGTTTGGTTGAGATCATATGTCTACTACCATCATTATGGTGGCTGTCAAATATTTGGTAGTTTCTCACTTTAAAAACTTTTACTTTCCTAGCTTTTTGTTTTGATGTTCGACTTATTTATGTGTGCTTATTTCAGGTGACCTGGGTGAAATTCTTGGTGTGGTTTCTGAAAGTGACAAATCTTTTGATGATGACTTACAGCATGCCTCCTTAGAAGCTGAAAAGTTGGCTGTTGATATAGAAGAATTCCAGGTCAGTTTGTGATCTTTTTACCTTTTTTGTTGTTATTTGTTTTTTGTTGTGTGTATTTTCTGTTCCAGAGTATTTTTGCTTTTACCTCTAAGATGTTTATTTTTAGGAAGAAAAATTTTGATGGGCATTATGATGCTGAAAACTGTTTTAAGTTTTAGAGTGGCATGATTGAAAGTGGTGCACCACACATTTTAATTTGGACACTTCCTCCAATCCCTTAGGTGGCAAATCATAAAACCATCGACATGTATAATTTATACAAGTCACTGATGGTTTTTTCAATCACCATGGTAGTGGGTTGGAGGAGTTTTCCTATGGAGGTAAAGTTTTTCCTTTTAATATTTTATTTTCTTTCCAGTAAGTAAATAGTTTGTAAATATTAACTAAAAAAATGAAAGTCACTGGGCATTCCCCAATATACATTGCAAAATGGAATCAGCATCAATGAGATTGAGTGTATAGAATGGTTTTGTCTCTATATTTGTGCTCGCCCATGTCTTGTGAGAGGCAATTGGTGTACTGTTTAAATAAATCTTTCCATGCTTCGGGTAATTTTTTTTTTCTTTAATGAATATAATGTAGGGCCAAGTATGGATTGGGATATTTGAAAACAAGGATTATAAGGCCTGAGTTTTGAAGCACCAGTATGGATATGTTATAGAAAAGCGAATACTTCATGCAAAGAAAGGCACGAAGTAGCCTGAATTACAAAAAATACAAACAATTATGTACAAAAAGATAGAGACTCAATAAACATTGGAATGGAATCTCTATTCATGATCCCCAAAGCACAAGACTAGTCAAACAAAGTGCCAACACTGGGAGGCTTTATTGGATCTCTTGAAGAGAATGGGCTTTGGGGAGAAGTGGTGTAGATGGATCCGGACTTGTATCTCGACTGTTCATTTCTCTATTTTGGTTAATGGAACTCCAGCTGACTTCTTTAAGAGCACAAGGGGTTTGAGACAAGGGGACCCGCTATCTCCTTTGTTGTTTTTGGTTATTATGGAGGTTTTAAGCAGAATGCTGAAAAGAGTTGAAGGTGCTGGTTTGATTAGGGGTTTTAAGGCAGATGGTAGACGGGGCGAAGGGGAATGTGTCTCTCATCTTCTGTTTGCGGATGACACTATCCTTTTTTGTGATGCGGAAGAGGAGCAGATCCTTCACATTCGGATGCTTCTCCTCTGTTTTCAGGCTGTGACAGGATTGAAGGTTAATGTCCTAAAAAGCGAGATGGTTCCTATAGGAGAGGTTAATAATGTGCATGTCTTGGCAGAGATTCTAGGTTGTAGGATTGGGACTTTGCCTTTGACCTATTTGGGTATGCCGCTAGGGGCTCCTCATAAGTCTCCCTCTATTTGGAACCCTATATTGGAGAAAATTAAGCGGAAGCTGGCTGGGTGGAAGAAGTTGTATCTGTCGAAAGGTGGAAGATTGACGTTACTTAAGAGTACGCTATCTAGCCTTCCTACTTATTATTTGTCTCTTTTTACCATTCCATCGCATGTGGCGAATAAGATTGAGAAGATGTAAAGGGACTTCTTGTGGGGGGATTCGAAGGCTCACTTGGTGGGGTGGGATAAGGTATGTGCTCCTAAGGCGAACGGTGGTCTGGGTGTTAGGAAAATAACCACTTTCAACAAAGCCTTACTAGGAAAATGGTTATGGCGGTTTGGAGTTGAGGAGACTCGTCTCTGGAGGAGGGTAGTAGTTTCGAAGTTTGGGGAAGAGTGGGGGGGTTGGTCTTCTAAGCTGGGCAGGGGTGCCTATGGGTGCGGTTTATGGAAAAGTATTCGGAAAGGTTGGGAGGAGTTTAGTAAATGCATTCAGTTTGAAGTAGGGGTGGGGGATAGAGTGAAGTTTTGGACAGATAGATGGTGTGGGGACGTACCACTCCATCGATCCTTCCCATTTGTGTATGGGATCGCTTCTAATAGAGAGGCATCGGTGGCCTTGTCTCTCGAAAGGTTGGGGATGGAGGCTCAAAGAAGCTGGAATGTTCGCTTGTTAAGGGATCCTAATGATTGGGAGATGGGTGAGGTGGATGAATTCCTCCGTACCTTGGGTTTTAATTTGCCTCGTTCTGAGCTTGGAGACCGTATGAGGTGGATGTTGACAAAGAAGGGGGATTTTGATATCCGCTCTTTCTACAACAAGCTTCGTTGCCCTTTGCCTATTATCTTTCCTTGGAAAGGTATTTGGAAGGTTAAGGCTCCTCCGCGCGTTTCTTTCTTTGTTTGGACTACGACTTGGGAGAAGATTCTTACAGGAGACATTCTGAGGCGTAGAGGAGTGGCTTTTGTTGACCGGTGCATTATGTGTCGTAGTAATGGGGAGACAGTGAATCATCTACTTCTTCATTGTGAAAAAGCTTATTTGCTGTGGAGCTTGGTCTTTAGAACCTTTGGGATCTCATGGGTTCTGCCAAGATCGGTTGCAGATACGCTTTTTGGTTGGCGGAATTGGTTTGGAAAGCATTCTTCTAGCATTTGGAATTTAGCTCCTTTGTGCCTTATGTGGTGTATTTGGAGGGAGCGGAATTGGAGAACTTTTGAGGATACGGTCAAATCCAATAATCAGTTGCTCGCTTTCTTTAGTGGTTCTCTTTTTGATTGGTCTAGGGCTTGGGGAATCACCTCTAGTGACTCTCTCCCTTTGTTCCTTAATTCTCTGCTCTGTACTTAGTTCTTATGTTGGCTTTTGTTTGTTATGTTGTTTTTTCTTGTTGTTTGTTTCCTTCTCTGTAATCCTTGCTCTACCTTTTGTTTTTCATGAGGTAGCTCTTTGAATATACATCTTTTTACTTATCAAAAAAAAAAAAGTGCCAACAAAATAAGCTGGAAGCTGGTCCCTTGTACTCTTCATATCCTCAAACATACGATACGCTTATTTTTCTCTCATCAAATAATCCACATCAAGCATACGAAACCAAATTCCAAATATTCAACAAGTGTTTTCCCATCCAATTCCTCCAACCAGAAAAAGATCTTTCACCCTCTAGAAAGACTCAAGAAATACCAAAAGATCTAAATACAAGACACCACAATTGATAAGCTTCCTTATAGTGTATTAGAAGGCGATCCACCCCCACTACACCGGCACATGCAAACTCCCCATTTTTCTCGAACCTCCATCGCACCCAATCTCCACCCATAGTCAAAGGAATATGAGAGTCTAGAAGATGAAGAAAGGCAGCCACCAAATCCACCTCCAAATCATTAAAATCCCAAGAGAACTACACATCCCAACTTCACCTCTCCCCCTCGGCCTACCTGACCATCAAGGACTCCATGGAAGCTTCCTGATCTGTAGAATTCTCATACAAAAGCAGGAAAGCCTCTTTTCAAGGGTTGGTCACCACACCAACAATCATGCCAAAAACGAACTGAGTTTGAGATACCGACCTCATTAAAGACACACAATGCAATGAATTTTATGCTCTTTTACTCTTTTTTTCCCCTAAATTTTTTTGGATGTACTTTGGCATTATATATGCTACTTTAGTACATATAATTTTTGATTGGTTAGTTACACATGCAATTACTGGGTCTTGAATTCTTGACCTGACCTTCTGTCTCATTCATATAGGGGAAGTGTCATTTAAGCTACAACTAATTGTCATGTTGTGTATATGTAATATTATAGACTTAGTTATGATCATCATTTTCAGTTTATTAATTATTATCCTAATCACCATATGCTTTCAATGGTAACCAAAGAAAAAAGAAACATATAATTTGCACTACTCTCTGAATTGTGTCTGCATTGCTGGTCAGTATATTCTATTTTACTCTTTAATAAATATGTTGATGTTTGCTTTTTATTTTTATTTTTTAAAATTCATGAGTTCCAGCAGGAGGAACCTCAAAGTCAGGAAGAGTCATTGGATGGGAAAGGCTCTACACCACTGCCTGTTTTGTGTATTGAGGATGGGATGGTAATCTGACGATTCTCTGAAATTTTTGGAATTCACGAGCCCTTGAAGAAGGGGGAGAAGAGAGACCGTAGGTTCTCCATTCCCAAAGGTATTTGGATGTATAATATGATATCTTCCTCCAGTTTTTAAAAAATAAGGAAATAATTATTGAAAAAGCACAGAAGAGGCACAACCCATTTATACGAGATGTACACAAGCAATCCATTTTCTTTGTATAAATCTTGTTTGTAGTTCACTTCTTTTGAAATTGTTGGTGCGTGACATCTGCCAATAGATCCTATGTAAAAGAACGCATAACCAAATTGTAAATACATATTAGAATGAACACAATTAAGAGAGAGAGAGAGAGAGAGAGAGAGAGAGAGAGAGAGAATTTATTTCAGGATCTTCATTGTTCGCACTCAAATTTGCAATTCAAGTAATATTTAATTTCAATATAACTTAGAAAAAACGAAAGAGAAGAAAAAAAAATCATAAGCAACAGTTGAATAGACGTTCAAGATTTGTTCAATTACAAAACCAAAATCTAATTGTAAACTTATAGGTTCATAAAAAAATTATCGAAGGAAAAGGGAAAGTTTTCAACTCAATTTAAGATACAAGTAGAGAGCATAAACAATCATTAATAACCAATCTGAAATTTTGGAAATTCAAATTCATATACATTGTTTGGGTACATTAAACGCTAAATGAACTCTATTACACAGAATAACTCCAATTACATCCTCAATTGTATTGTGTTACAAGTAGAGAGGAAATTGACATTACACAAAACACCTTGCTCAATCACTCAATAAACTATGTTTCTCTTTCAAAGGAAACTTTCTAGCTCAGTTTATGATACAAGTAGAGAGCAAATTATAATTGAAGCTAAAAATTTTATTATAGCCATCAAAGAAATGATACCGGCTGTTTCCCACAGGCCTAAGTTGGCAATGGTTCCTTCAAACACCATTGTAAGAAAAAACTTCGAACAGGCACCGTAAGAAAACACTACATATTTATAGCATAAGTTTATTGCTTTGAAATTAAAGAAATTAGATGTTCATCAAACTCTTTGTTCATGAAACAACAAACCAAAGTCTAACTTCTATTTCAATTTTCTAAACTATCAGGCTAAGTAATTATTATTGTTATTGTTAATTTTAAAAAAAAAAAAAAAAAAAAAAAAAAAAAAAAAAGGAATGAGAAATATACCTGAATCTTGAGAACACTTGCTCTAACACTAGTTCTTTTCGCTGTGCAATATCCCACTGGGGGTTAATGTCAGCAACAACTCTTGGTCAAAATCACAATATATATTGAGTTATATTCTTCAAGAAACTAACTAGCAAGTTTGGTCGTGGGCCTAGGCTTAGACCCTCCTACTGGGGAGTAGAAAAATGCCACCTAATGTCGGGTAATAAGTGAATTTTTTTATTTTTTAACAAAAAATATGTGGGTTGTGCATTTTTCTTCTACTTCTAACAAGGCCCAAAAAAAAATATGGATTAATAAGAATCCAATCCATTTAGAAGTAGGTGAATTAGTCATATTAAAAAGTAGAAATAATTTATTTTATACAAAAATAATAATATAGAACATTAACTAAATGTTATTATTATTTAAGCAATATTTTTCTTTTTTTGAGAATGGGTAATTATTCCACATTATTTAAAAGAATATGTTATGTGTTGTATAACTTGTCTCACATTTTCTTAAAAGTTACTATGACGTCTGAGTAGTGTTATAGTATGCTTTTGTGTTAGAATATTTTTTCCTCTCACTTGTGTGCGCGTGTGTTTGTTTCTCAATTATTTAAGTGATATTTAAATATGAAAACTTAAATTGACTTAGGCTTAAAATTTTTATTGAGCTGACCCCGCTACATGGACAAGCATTTACCCACAAACTAAAGTCGGTTTTTTTGAAATCTAATAACAGAAAACCTTTTTCAAAGAAGCCTATGATATTCAATTATTGATAGTTAAATCTACAATAGGTTCTACAATAAATCAATAATCCACCAATGATTTTTTAGGCTAGTGATATTTCTCTTTTTTGTAAAGGAAAATTTCATGTTCAACTTTAAGTTTTTGTTTTTTGAGGATTTATAACATAAGGGGCTGGGGGGCTAAACAAAAACTACAACAAAATTCTCATTATAAATTTTCTAAAACACATAAAAGCTGGAAACGTGGTTGACAAAAGTGCTAATAGTAACCACCCTTCGTGGTAGTTCTGTAAATTAATAAATGATAGCATAATATTGAGTAATTTTACGGCTGGAAGCTTCTTGATGGGCAACAAAAAGTAGTTGTTTAATTAGTTCTTGTTCTATGGCTGCAAATTGTAGACAAAAAATCAAATTTTTTCTTGGACACGAAATTTTTTCCTTTTTGAGTACAATTTCTGCTCTTGGCAGAACTAAAAGAACTTGGCTTGAGCTGTGTATTTTGTGTTTCCTCTTTTGCCTAATGATCCATTCAATCTTCGAAGAGATGTTCAATTGCACTCTTTGATTTACAACAACATTTGACACTACTAAAATATAGGACATATGCAGATTAACCACTTCATTCAATACCTTGCTTTTAGTGCATTCCAGAGTCTGAACCATGCTGACTATCTCACCAAACATATTGGTGAGGTCCCAGATAAGTGAATGCAATTAAAGGATAACATTAAACCCCTTCAATAGGCCGTTATTTCCCTACTAAAGTCCCTTGCTTTTTGTTGCTTATTTATGCTCAAACAATGCTTCAGCCTGATATTGTAAAGCCATATCTTCACTTCATGATGGCTCACTTTCATTGTTTGATGTTAGCTTTCTTCATTGCTTTTTTGTTTTCAAGCATCAATGTGGCCCTAGGAGCTCGTCATCTTTTGGACACTGCCAAGGCTTCATCTAAAGCACCAACCTTGCAGGTTGTGCCTCCTGTGCCTAAGCCTAAATTGCCCCCTTTGCCTCCATTGCCTTCAATCCTTACATCACCACCACATGCATCACCAGAATCGCGAAAGCCTAAAAAGGCTTTGTCATCACCTCCATCACAATTGCCACCAGCTCCAAGTTCAAATACACCCACATCACCGGAATTGCCTAAGCCTAAAATAGCTTTGTCGTCACCTCCACCATCACAATTGGCACCAGCCCCAAGTTCAACTCCACCCACATCACCAGAAGAGCCTAAGCCTAAAAAAGATGTGGTATCACCTCCACCATCACAATTGCCACCAACCCCGAGTTCAATTGCACCCACATCCCCACCACAAGTACCGCCTAGTACTTCGACATCATTGACACCCACAATATCACCATTGGCACCACCTCACCCAACATTTCCAAAGCTCATTTTGCCTCCATTGCCTCACTTAGAGTTGCCACCTTTGACTAAGCCCGTATTGCCCAAGTTACCTCCATTGCCATCTATTATCGCTCCTGTTGGATCACCTATTTCCCACTTCCACTCCCCACCAAAGTCAACCACTAGGCATTCTTAAATAAGTTTAATGTTATATTCCTAGTTCATGGCACTACCACAGTTATCTAGAGTTGCATGTAACAGGATGCATGGTCGTTTCACTTTCAAGGATGACTCATCTTTTGTGTTCAATGATGTCTTTGGGATGAAGAATGGTTCGCATGAGACTGGATCCCAACACTGGGGTAATGCTGTTATCAAAACTTGTCATGGAAAGGGATTCTGACATTGAATCTTTTGTTTCTGTAGGCCTTGTGTCATGACCTTATTAAGTTTCTTTCTGTAGTTTTAATATTGAAACTATTGAAGCGTATCTTGTTATTTTTTGTTTTATTCATGGCTTCATTGTGCTCACAATTTCGGTTAATTTTAAGGAAACTACGGTTTTGATGATTGTTGAAAATTTTATTGAAGCTCGTTCTTGAGATTGTAAGTAACATTTCGCGGTGTTCCATATTTACTTGAATAAAAAATTATTAATGGGTTTAAAGAATGAGGCCTTAGTTAACCAGTGTTGGATTCTCGCTGCTGGTTAAGCAACTGAAAGTGAAATTTCTATATTGTGTTTGGTTGAAGAGAAATTGGATGGAAAGGAAAGTAGGGAAAGGAAAAAGGAGGGAGGTGAAGACTGTGAGGGGCACTTTTTGGACGAGATCCAGGCCCAAGCTTGAGCAAGGACCCCGGGCTCTCTTGTTATAGTTTGAAGGAACTGGGCTTTGTTCACCGCAACTAAATAGGCCGTTCACAAACCAGGTGGTGCACAGAGCAAAGATCCTACAACACGTATACACTGGTAAGCAAGAATATATGTATTGAACAGCAAGAAAAAACAACAAAAGGAAAACAATATAATAAGGAAAAATCACACAATGACTATTAGGGATCCTCAAATCAATATGAAATATTTGATTATTTCCTTAATTATGGATTACAATGTGCTCACTAAGACGTGTTACAAGGTCCAAATAAACTCAAAAATTACAGATTTAGATGGCTATTCAACCTTCCAAGACTTACAAAGTTTGAATCTTTTTGAATCCGAGTATGTTCTATAGTGGCTATGTTAGGATACCGAGAAGTATTTCTCTTTTTTTTTTTTTACTGCTCTTTCTAAGTTTTTACAGAGTTTTCTCAATGATTTTGTTATAATTCACTACTACCGAATGCCCCTTTCAATGTTGGCTACTTCTTCCTTTTATAGTGTCACTATAGGGTCCTGGGGTACCAGAGCCCCCTGTTGTTCTAGCCCTTTTAACGGCTGATTCTTTCCTTGTTTTCTCATAGTTTTCTTCTTTTGGTGCTGTTTCCCCAAAAGCCTCTTGCTGACTTTCCATTCCGAGGTGTCTTTGGACTTTGGAGAACTGACCTTTGATCTCTTTTCCTTCAATGCTTCCACGCCTTTCCCTTTTCAGACTTAGCTTTTGGCTGCCCTTCCTTTTGTCATTTTTCCCAAGTGAGTTGAATCCTTCCCTGCCAAGTCGAAGGTTTTTTCCAGCTACTTCTCCTTATGGTTCATCTTTCTGGGTTCCCCGAAACACCAACCTTTTGCTCATGAGTTGTTGCTTTCCAAACCCTCTGGTTCTTTGCTGCATTACTGAGCGCTTGAGAAGGACATATATGTCCTTCATTTCTTGTGCTTTTTTTATTCCCCTTTTGAGTTGTCTCAATCCCTCTCTAGCTATGCTGCACGTCACAGGGATCCTAGGCCCTGTTCTTCTACTGGACTCTCTTTGGTCTTCTAATCTGGGCCTTTTTCTTTCTTCCCTTTGTTTCATGGGCTCTAAAACCTGCCCATTCTTGGATCTTGGGCTTCAAATCTTTGGGCCTACCATCCTTTTCTTTTGTGAGCTCAACCTTTTTTTCAATTTTACTTTCCATGGGGTTGGTCTAATGTGCTATTTCTTTGGGCCTTGTGTTATGATTTTTTGAACCTCAACAAAGACAAATGCTTTGTTTGGTTGGAGAGAAATTGATGGGAGAATGGTTTTCCCTTAGACCAATCATTTTTATTTCCTTTCAAATTAAAAGGAAATTAATGAAAGAGATTGATGAGGGAGTTGTACATGGGGGCACACATCATAATTTCCTTTTTTGGGCCTTGTGTTATGATTTTTTGAACCTCAACAAAGACAAATGCTTTGTTTGGTTGGAGAGAAATTGATGGGAGAATGGTTTTCCCTTAGACCAACCATTTTTCTTTCCTTCCAAATTAAAAGGAAATTAATGAAAGAGATTGATGAGGGAGTCGTACATGGGGGCACACATCATAATTTCCTTTTATTATTATTATTATTATTATTTTTCCTCCCTTGAAAACCAAATACACTAATGTGGGGGAAAAGGAGCCAGGCCCAATGTAATGGGCCGAGGGCCCACGAAAAAGCTATCTTACATCCGAAAAGAGAAAGAAAAAAGGGGAAGGCCCAGCTAGGAGTAGGATCTTTATGATGAAAGATCAGTGCTGTCCGAGGAAGGTATTTCCTGTCCGAGGAAGGTATTTCCTGTCCGAGGAGGGTATCTCTTGTCCGAGGAGGACGTTTCACTTTAACAGGAAGTCACAGGTTATTTGAGTACGAGAAAGACCAGAGTGACTGTCCGAAAACTTCATCTGATCAGGATAAGCTCAGAGCAGAGATTGGAGATGATAAGAACGAAGAAATATCTAAAGGGAAAGCTGCTACCACCGTATTTAATGCACTACAACAGCTTTTCTGGCCGCATTTATGTGGAGAAGACCCCTGAACAGTGCAACCTCAGCTACCGTCACTGCCAGATAACTAAAGCATGCCCATGACGTGACATGCACTCAAGTAGATGCACAGATGAAGAACAAGTGGACGATGGAGATAATGGAGACGGGTACTATATAAAGAAGAAGAAATCTTGATAGAAGGGGGGAAAAAAAGAAAAAGAGAATAGTTTGACTGTAGCCCTGAACCTTGTAATCACTGATTGTTCAATAAAACACCTCTTCGGACATTGACCTAAGAGTTTTCTTGGCGTTATTTAGTGTTACTTTTGCTTAACATAATTCAATCCACCATTATTAAATTCAGACCCAGCCCAGCTCTTTCACCCACTCTCTACAAATTTATTGTCTAGGGTACGTTGGGCCTTTAACCCATACTTTTGGGCTTAGGTCGCAAAACAAGTCCCTACAATTGGCGCCGTCTGTGGGAAGAGCTTGAACGATTGGGGAAGAATAGCAGTGGATGGTAATGGCTGATCAAGGGCAACAACCGGCAGAATCTGGAGCCTCCCAGCATGTTGATCCTTTTCTTAACCTGGAACATAGGCAGGATCGGGAAGGCAGTGTACACACTACACACACTGAGCGAACCCAGCCTCGTGGCGGAAGTCATGTTTCCCATGCAGAGAAAAACAGCATGCAAATAGAGATTGAAAGGTTGAAGAGGGAGTTACGCATGGAGAAGAGGAAACGTGTTGCACCACATCCTGATGATGACATGGACGACGGACAAGACATTACTTATCAGCAGAACTCTCAGACTCCAATCAGCGAAACCTTTTCGTATGAAGCTAAACACCCTCGTGAGAAACGACCACGAGAACTACCATATGGAGGGGTGGGTAACGATGCCATGAGTAAGGCCCTGAATCAGATTTCCAGGTCACCTTTTACACGAAGGATCGAAGGAGCGGAGCTGCCTCGGCGTTTCAATCAACCAACCTTTACTATCTATAATGGCAAGACAAATCCTGTGGAACACGTCAGCCATTTTAATCAAAGAATGGCTGTCTACGCCAGGGACGAGGCCCTGATGTGCAAGGTATTCCCCTTGAGTTTAGGTCCTATAGCCATGAGATGGTTTGATAACCTGAGGGCCGATTCCATCGATTCCTACCAAGAGCTTACTCAGGCTTTTGGTTCACGATTTGTCACCTGCCGAAGGGTGCCCAGGCCCTTGTCTTCCCTTCTGTCTTTAAGTATGCGCGAGGGGGAGACGCTGAAGGCGTACTCGGACAGATACTGGGAGATGTTTAACGAGATGGAAGGCAACTTTGATGCCATGGCCTTGGAGACGTTCAAGCTGGGTCTCCCTACTGATCATGGTTTAAGAACGTCTTTGTTCGGCAAGCCCGTTGTTAGCATGCGCCAGCTTATGGATCGCATCGAAAAGTATAAGAGGGTAGAAGAAGATCGACAACAAGGGAAGGGTAAGGATAAGACTACTACCCAGGACAGGAAGGACTTTAAGTTAGATCGCTATAACAACAGTAAGCCGAGGAGAGATTTCGCTGGACACTCAAGTTCAGCAAGCGCCCAAACCGTTAGTACCGTGTTTAAAGAGCCCGTGCACCAAGTCCTGGATAAGATAAAGAATGAACCATTCTTCAGATGGCCGAATAAAATGGTAGGGAATCCAGAGAGACGCAATCATAATGTCTATTGTCAATATCATCAGGATCATGGGCATACGACCGAAGACTGCAGAAGTCTATGGGATCACCTGGACCAACTGGTCAGCGAGGGCAGGCTGAAGCACCTTTTGCATCTCTCCAGCGGACGAGGGCAACCAGTCTCTGAAGCCGAGAGGGGGGATTCTGCAAAACCCCCTCTAGGAATTATTAATGTTATTTTCGCAACCCCAGGAAGGACAGGATCCCGTCCGTCGAAGGTTATGTCTGTGGCTCGTCTGCCGATGGGGGATGCTAATAGGAGTCCGAGGAGCCCTGGGAAGGCCATATCCCCTATTCTAGGCTTTTCGGACGAGGATAAGGCTGGAACCATTCAACCCCATGAGGATGCATTGGTAGTCACCTTCAGGATTGGGGGATATGATGTGAAGAGGGTAATGGTAGATCAGGGCAGCGCGGTGGAGATTATGTACCCTGATCTTTTCAGGGGATTAAATCTCACGCCCAGCGACTTAACTCCATATTGCTCCTCTATATTTAGCTTTGAAGGAAGAATGGTCATTCCGAAGGGACAGATCCGACTGCCCGTGCAAACCGGCTCGGAAATTGTGGAAGTGGATTTCGTGGTGGTAGACGTCTATTCCCCTTATACGGCGATTGTGGCTAGGCCCTGGTTGCATACACTGGGGGCTGTCTCCTCTACCCTACACCAAAAGGTCAAATACCCTTCCGAGGGACGAGTTTGTGAAATCCGCGGGAATCAATCCTCGGCTAGGCAGTGTCTAGTGGCGGCCATACGGCATGGGTCTGAGGATGAGTCTTCGGGAGGAGTGGTCAAAGACCTATAGCAGTTAAAGGAACAGATGCCGCCTGTCGACGAGCAGAGTGAGGGCGTAAAATGCGAGGATTTAGCACGAGTCATGATTGAATCCGATCCTGAAAAGTATTTCCAAATTGGAGCTCAGATACCTCAGTCAGAAAAGGAAGAGCTAATTGTTTTCCTCAAAAGAAATATTGATGTTTTTGCGTGGAGCACTTATGAAGCACCGGGGGTGGATCCAGAATTCATTTGTCATCATTTGAGGGTTAACCCTCTAAGCATACCGAAGAAGCAACCTCCTCGGCGGCCATCCAGAAAGCACGTCGAAGCAGTCAGGGAGGAGGTAGGAAAGCTTAAGCAGGCAGGGGCTATTAAAGAAATTTTCTATCCCGAATGGCTAGCAAACACTGTGGTGGTGAAGAAGAAAAGCGGAAAGTGGCGAGTCTGTGTAGACTTCACCGACTTAAATAAAGCCTGCCCTAAAGATCCCTTCCCTATGCCGAAGATTGACCAGCTGGTGGATGCTACTGTCGGCCATCTTCGGATGAGTTTTTTAGACGCTTTTCAGGGGTATCATCAGATCCCCCTCGCTGCAGACGACCAAGAAAAGACCGCTTTTGTTACCCCCATTGGCAACTACCACTATAAGGTAATGCCTTTTGGCCTGAAAAATGCAGGTTCTACTTATCAGCGGATGATGACCAAGATGTTTGAATCACAGTTAGGCAAGACCATTGAGATTTATATAGATGATATGGTAGTTAAGAGCAAGTTTGTTGCTGATCATTTGAAGGATCTTGATGTCGTTTTTGAAGTCCTGAGGAAGCATAAGTTGCGCTTGAACGCTTCGAAATGCTCGTTCGGAGTTGGGTCAGGCAAGTTTTTGGGCTACATGGTTACGCACAGGGGAATTGAAGTTAATCCTAATCAGATAAGGGCTATCCATGATCTGCAGCCTTCTCGGAATCCGAAGGAGGTGCAGAAGCTAACGGGAATGATGGCTGCGTTAAACCGATTTATATCCAGGTCTGCGGACAGATGTAAACCCTTCTTCTCCCTAATTAACAAATGGAAGGGTTTCGAATGGAATGAAGAATGTGCCTCGGCCTTCCAACAGCTTAAGGATTATCTATCTCGGCCACCAATTATGTCCAGCCCTGAACCCGACGAGGTTTTATTTGCCTACATCGCAGTGGTTCCTCATGCTGTAAGTTTAGTATTAATAAGAGTGGATCAGGGAGTTCAGAGGCCGGTCTATTGTGTAAGCAAATCGCTGCACGAAGCCGAGGTCAGGTATTTGCCGCTGGAAAAAGCTATCCTAGCCGTAGTGCTAGGAACGCGGAAATTGTCTCACTACTTCCAAGCCCATACTGTCGTGGTGCTCACGCAACTTCCACTCAAAACAGTACTTCGAAGTGCCGATTATACGGGGAGGATAGCCAAGTGGGGTACTATTCTAGGGGCCTTCGATATCAAGTACATGCCTCGCACGTCAGTCAAAGGCCAAGTCCTTGCCGATCTGGTGGCAGAATTTACGGAGCCCAGTCTGGAAGATGTAGAAATAATGCCGAGCATGGATGAAAAATCGGTTGGTTTGGTTTCTCAACAAGATCCTGCTCATTGGGAGTTGTACGTAGATGGTGCTGCTAACCGGAAATGTTCTGGAATAGGGCTGGTTTTGACATCTCCAGAAGGGATCATCATCGAAAAGTCACTAAGGCTAGACTTCGGCGCCACAAATAATGAGGTCGAGTACGAAGCCCTACTGATGAGAATGGTTATGGTCCGAAAGATGGGAGGAAAGGATGTAAAGGTGTTCTCGAACTCAAGACTGGTTGTTGGGCAAGTACAAGGAGAATTTGAAGCTAAGGACGAGAGGATGCAGGGTTATTTGAACAAAGTCAAACGCCTGCAAGAGGAATTTGGATTTTTCAGTCTGATCCATGTTTCCAGATGTAGCAATGCGCACGCCGATTCTCTGGCCACATTAGCCACCTCTTCGGAAGAAGATTTGCCGAGAGTTATCATCGTGGAAGATCTTCACGAGCCTACTGGAACAGGAAGAGACGCAATTCAAGTACACCAGATTCGAG
The DNA here is from genome assembly GCA_030445155.1 of Quercus variabilis. NCBI lineage: Eukaryota > Viridiplantae > Streptophyta > Magnoliopsida > Fagales > Fagaceae > Quercus > Quercus variabilis. The sequence goes on along the minus strand of CP129455.1, from coordinate 23,327,854 downwards.
AAAGTCCATGCTGGATGGATGCTTTAATCAGATTTTTGAAAGATGATGTCTTGCCAGAAGAGCGAAAGGAGGCTGACAAGATCCGAAGGAGGGCCGCTAGGTTCTGGTTGTCCGAAGACCAAAAATTATATAAACGCTCTTATTCGGGGCCATATCTGTTATGTGTTCATCCAGAAGCCACTGAGGCACTACTAGAAGAGTTACATGAAGGTATTTGTGGAGGTCACACCGGAGGCAGATCATTGGCCCATCGGGCCCTTACCTAGGGATATTGGTGGCCGAGCATGCAAGAAGAAGCTCGAGACTATGCGAAGAAATGTGATCAATGTTAGAGATTCGCACCAAATATACATCAGCCGGGGGGAACCCTCAATCCATTGTCTAGTCCATGGCCGTTTGCCCAATGGGGTTTGGACATCGTAGGTCCATTCCCTAAAGCTACAGGGAACAGGAAATATCTCCTCGTCGGCACCGATTATTTCACGAAATGGGTCGAAGCGAAACCTCTTGCCAATATCCGAGATGTGGATGTACAAAAATTCGTATGGAAGAGCATTGTAACTCGCTTTGGAGTCCCACACACCCTCATTTCAGATAATGGCTTGCAGTTCGACAGTACCTCGTTTCGGAATTATTGTAGCGAACTTGGGATCACGAACAGATACTCTACTTCCTCCTATCCTCAGGGTAATGGCCAAGCCGAAGCGGTCAATAAAGTTATAGTCAGCGGCTTAAAGAAGAGGTTGGACAACGCAAAGGGAAGATGGGTCGAAGAATTGCCACACGTGCTTTGGGCTTATAGAACCATCCCTCGCAGGTCTACTAGAGAGACTCCTTTCTCAATGACTTATGGAGCCGAAGCTGTAATTCCTTTGGAAGCCAATTTCCCAACGCTGAGAGCCAGTTTGTTCTGCTCGGACAACAATAATAAACTCCTGGAAACTGGATTAGATTTAATCGAAGAAAGGAGAGAAAACGCCATGGTTCGACTGGCTCACTACCAGCAAAAGCTTAGACAGGGTTACGACGCCAAGGTCAAACCGAGACCCTTAGAACCCGGTGACTTGGTGCTCAGAAAGGTTGTCGGCAACACAAGAAACCCAGCCTGGGAAAATTAGGACCAAATTGGGAAGGCCCATATCGCATCACGTCATGTGTAGGTATTGGAGCATATTTTCTTGAAGATTTGGATAGTCATGTAATACCCCGCCCTTAGAATGTAAATAACCTTAAGAGGTATTATTATTAATCGAGTTGTTTTCTTGTTTATTTATAATAACACTATTTACTCGTTCTCTAAGTGTTTAAACTTAAATCTGATCATGCCTGTAGTCCTCGGACCAGATGGTCTCGGATTAGTTAACACTATTTATTCTCTCTCTAAGTGTTTAAACTTAAATCTGATCATGCTTGTAGTCCTCGGACCAGATGGTCTCGGATTAGTTAACACTATTTATTCTCTCTCTAAGTGTTTAAACTTAAATCTGATCATGCCTATAGTCCTCGGACCAGATGGTCTCGGATTAGTTAACACCATTTATCCTCTCTCTAAGTGTTTAAACTTAAATCTGATCATGCCTGTAGTCCTCGGACCAGATGGTCTCGGATTAGTTAACACTATTTACTCGTTCTCTAAGTGTTTAAACTTAAATCTGATCATGCCTGTAGTCCTCGGACCAGATGGTCTCGGATTAGTTAACACTATTTACTCGTTCTCTAAGTGTTTAAACTTAAATCTGATCATGCCTGTAGTCCTCGGAACAGATGGTCTCGGATTAGTTAACACTATTTACTCGTTCTCTAAGTGTTTAAACTTAAATCTGATCATGCCTGTAGTCCTCGGACCAGATGATCTCGGATTAGTTAACACCATTTATTCTCTCTCTAAGTATTTAAACTTAAATCTGATCATGCCTGAAGTCCTCGGACCAGATGATCTCGGATTAGTTAGCACTATTTACTCGTTCTCTAAGTGTTTAAACTTAAATCTGATCATGCCTGTAGTCCTCGGACCAGATGATCTCGGATTAGTTAACATCATTTATTCTCTCTCTAAGTGTTTAAACTTAAATCTGATCATGCCTGAAGTCCTCGGACCAGATGATCTCGGATTAGTTAGCACTATTTACTCGTTCTCTAAGTGTTTAAACTTAAATCTGATCATGCCTGTAGTCCTCGGACCAGATGGTATCGGATTAGTTAACACTATTTACTCGTTCTCTAAGTGTTTAAACTTAAATCTGATCATGCCTGTAGTCCTCGGACCAGATGATCTCGGATTAGTTAACACCATTTATTCTCTCTCTAAGTGTTTAAACTTAAATCTGATCATGCCTGAAGTCCTCGGACCAGATGATCTCGGATTAGTTAGCACTATTTACTCGTTCTCTAAGTGTTTAAACTTAAATCTGATCATGCCTGTAGTCCTCGGACTAGATGATCTCGGATTAGTTAACATCATTTACTCGTTCTCTAAGTGTTTAAACTTAAATCTATTCATACCTGTAGTCTTCGGACCAGTTAATCTCGGATTAGTTAGCACTATTCGGTTAATTAGTTAATGTTACTTTTTGGGACACGATATTAATTGTACAAATTATTTGCAAAGCAAAGTAATTTTGTTCCTCCACAACTGTACTTACCAAGTGAAATCACTCGTAACACAAAAAGATTATGCTAAACTGCAAGTACCAGCGTATGAACAAAAATCAATTCATTGATAACAATCATAGTTTACAATTTCCTCAACAGATAAAAAAAAAAAAATAAAATAAAGAAAAAAAAAAAAAAAAAAAAAACCTAAGTCTATGTTGGGACTCCCTGAGGAGGACCCGAGGGTAGTTTCTCCCCTTCTAAAGATTCACCCTTCTCCTGCTGGGGCTCAGTGGAGGAGACTTGGTCACTTGGCAGTGGAAGACCCTGGTTAGGCTCAAGAGTAATCATGGGATTCGGCTCAGCCAGAGGTAGCTCAGAGGCCTCAGGGGGTTGTGCAGGAGGAGCATCATCATCCGGATACTGCCGAATATCCTCGCCATAGAAAATATTCTCTGGCCATCGAAGATCTGAGTCGGGAGGAACTCCAGCAGCATCTAATGCTTTGCCCCAAGTCAGGTCGCAGTAATCCCGAGCAACCGAGGCAAATTGCTCGGTGAGACCTTTCTCTGTTACCTCCACCCCTAGTTGATAGGACGCCCTTTTTTCGGTTTCAGTGGCCTCCTTAGCCAGCTGGGCGTCCCTCTGAGCATCCTCGGCAGCCTTCTTGGCCTTCAGCAGCTCGGCGCGAAGCTCTTTGATGGTTTCTCTTTCTGTGGCCAACTTTTTCTGAGCTTCGCTCAGCAGCCTGTGCTGAGACTCGGCCTGGGACTCTGCATTCTTTAAGCCAGCGTCCAAGCTATCCCTCTCTTGGGCTACTGCTTTTAGCTGGTCCGAGAGCTTCGAGGTCTCTTCCTTTAGGTTGCCCAAGACTCTCTCTGCCTCGGACCTAGCTTGGGCCTCGGCCTGGGCTTCCACATGGGCCTTACGGTTCCACTCTTCGGCCACGAACACCTGCTGAGTGATCTGAACCAGATTACCGTGTTAGTATACAAACATAAAGAACCAACACTATAACCGAGAAGAGGAATGGATATACTTACTATGGCCAAGTCCCTCTTCAGAGACATAAAGAGTTCATATTGGCTGAAACGCCTATATGAATCCATGTCTTTGGGCAGAAGTAGGAGCTGCTCCAATGCCTCAGCTATTAGTGCCGCCCGACCCCCGTCGTAGTTTCTGACCGAGGTCTCCCAGGGAAAGGGAACGCCATCGAGTTCTAGCCGAGGGGACCATATGCGTTGTCCTCGGCGCACCTCGGCCTGATTAGGCTCTTCCCTGCTCTCCACTGAGGAGCCCCTCTTCTGACGGGGTTCTTTGATTACTTTTTGCTGCTTGGTCTTGGGTAGCAGCCCTTTCTCCTTGTCTTCAGGGTCCATCGGCCTCTTCTTTTTTAAATCCGGTATAGGTTTGTGAGCCGGATCAGGAACCTGTGGAGCGGGAGGAGGTGGAGGCACATTGGCAGGTGGACGGGAAGTCCCTGTCTCTTTAACCTCCACTTTATTGGTCCTCTTTTTAAGAAGTAGTCTTAAATCAGACATTTCTTCCTCTAAGGAATCTTCAGGTATTGTTGTCAGCAATAAAGGGGGTCGGATGAAAGACTGCCTATTCGCTTCCTCTTCGGAATCCGAAGGAATAATGTGGACCCCTCCTCCGCTCTCCCCTTCGAACTTAAACTTGTCAATTTGCTCGTCCAAGGAAGTGGACGAGGATCCGACTCGCTCCCTCACAGCCGGCTGTGCAAGAGGAACTTGCTGAACTGGTCGGATGAGCAATGGAACACCCTCGGGATTAGGGTGTGGAACTGGTGGGAGATCGTAGGGCGCAAGGAAACTCTTTCAAGCAACGTCTATTCGTTGCAACCTATAATCGCCCTGAATAATAGCGTTCCCCACTGGCTGGACGTCGGCTGGCTTTGGAGTATAGCCAAGTATGAGGGGAATAGACCTCAACTGCCTGTCTTCGCTGACATATATCTCCGAGCGCAGTAGGTAGTTGAGGGCGGGCACGTTGATGAGGCTCAGCCGAGGAGCAGTATGTACCTTATCTGTAAAACAAACAAAGCAAACAGATTAGAAAGCAGATATAAAGATAGATTAAGGAGTAATTGCAGAATGAGAAAGTCCTAAAGCTATGGTTAGAGACCCTAAGTCCAAGAGGGCACACCTGGCTCTCCTGGCGTGGTCGGACAATGTAGACCGTCGTGCCATGCGCCCGAGACAACCAAATAGTCGTCCTTCATCCCCTTATTGGATTTAGGAAGGCAGGAAAACAGCCTCACAACGTCGGAGCGGGATTTAAGGTAGTACCCCCTTCCCCTTTGGCTACGACATTCATACATGTATGCTAAGTCGTGCCAGGTTAGTCCTAAACCTAACTGCTCATTTACGGCATCGAAAGCCCCTAATATCTTAAAAGTATTTGGTGCGCATTGCTCGGGGGAAAGCCTATGGTTGAGGAGATAATTTCGGGTCGCGGGACCCCTTGGAAGGGTCATTCCCCCTTCAAGGAAGGCGATCATAGGAATTATGACCTCTCCTTCTTCTTGGTCTAGTAATAGTCCCTTTGGGGGGTAATACTTCAGATTTACCCCCTGTGGGATATGATGGATTCTCTTGAACTCCTCAATCAGCGCCGGACTATCGACGAGATATTTGTATTTACCCATTTCTAAAGGGATGGATGAAATAGTGAAAGAGAATGATGGCCGAAGAGAAAATAAAAACTCAAGGGGCGCCGAGACTTACTGTGTCACGAGTGAGACGAATTCCCTAACTTGAAATGTGCTTTTGAGAGGGATCCTGAAGGCAGAAGACGCAGAAATCCGAGAGGGTGTGGAGTACTTTTTGAAGAAGGAAACTCTCCGGAAGCTCTGAAAATGCTCTGAATGCTATGAATGTGAGTAAAGTGAGAAAAGTAACTGCCTATGGATATTTATATATGGGGATAGACGGAGCGGTATCATTCATCTCGCACGAATCGCGAAGACAAACCCCACCCGTTTGATCCAAGATCCACCGTTGGATGCAAGAGACAGAGCCGCCTGAAGTAATTGATGCCACGCCTAGGGAATGAGAGATCTACAGTGGCAGTAATGAGGCGCGCGTCTCCACCAGCTCGCGCGTATAAACAGGGGTATTTGTGTCTTTTTGTTTTTACTTTTGTTTATTCCTTCTATTTTATTTTTCTTTCATTCCCGCGTATCAAGTCAAAATTATTCTCTCTGCCCGCTTGCGTGAAAAAGAAATAAAATTTTGAGGGGCTATTGTGGGGGAAAAGGGGCCAGGCCCAATGTAATGGGCCGAGGGCCCACGAAAAAGCTATCTTACATCCGAAAAGAGAGAGAAAAAAGGGGAAGGCCCAGCTAGGAGTAGGATCTTTATGATGAAAGATCAGTGCTGTCCAAGGAAGGTATTTCCTGTCCAAGGAAGGTATTTCCTGTCCGAGGAGGGTATCTCCTGTCCGAGGAGGACGTTTCACTTTAACAGGAAGTCACAGGTTATTTGAGTACGAGAAAGACCAGAGTGACTGTCCGAAGACTTCATCTGATCAGGATAAGCTCAGAGCAGAGATTGGAGATGATAAGAACGAAGAAATATCTAAAGGGAAAGATGCTACTACCGTATTTAATGCACTACAACAGCTTTTCTGGCCGCATTTATGTGGAGAAGACCCCTGAATAGTGCAACCTCAGCTACCGTCACTGCCAGATAACTAAAGCATGCCCATGACGTGACATGCACTCAAGTAGATGCACAGATGAAGAACAAGTGGACGATGGAGATAATGGAGACGGGTACTATATAAAGAAGAAGAAATCTTGATAGAAGGGGGGAAAAAAAGAAAAAGAGAATAGTTTGATTGTAGCCCTGAACCTTGTAATCACTGATTGTTCAATAAAACACCTCTTCGGACATTGACCTAAGAGTTTTCTTGGCGTTATTTTGTGTTACTTTTGCTTAACATAATTCAATCCACCATTGTTAAATTCAGACCCAGCCCAGCTCTTTCACCCACTCTCTACAAATTTATTGTCTAGGGTACGTTGGGCCTTTAACCCATACTTTTGGGCTTAGGTCTCAAAACAAGTCCCTACAACTAAATTTTGGTTTTAACTTAACATTACATTAACACTCGACTTCCTCTAATTTATACTCTTCTGAAGTGGAGTTTTTGTAACTAGATAGTTTTAAAATAGTTTTTTACCCAATTCATCGTTCCTTTTTCATTTTTGGTTTTTAAGAATTTACTTTTTATCTTATTTTAATTTATTTTATGAATCTAAAACAAAAAAAAGTTATTACTGAGAGAACAAAAAAAAAAAAAAAATGATTCTTATTGAAAATATGTTCCAATTACTTCTCTTATCTTTCTTTTGTCTTCCCTCCCCCTTTTTTTCCAGCCAAACATAGTGTTTAGACCCTTAAACAATTTATGTTGCAGAATTAATGGACACAGGGCACAAGTTTATTATGAAATTCATACAAATATCTCAAGTAATATATATCAGCCACACATAATACCAAATAACAAAAGCAATAATAATAAAATCGTAAACATTCAACACAAAGATTTGATTATAAAGTGGAAAACCACTATAAAAAAACAAAAACCCTTTTCAATAGGAAATGCACTATAGGAGTCCAATCTTGTTAGAAAATCCAATATAAATGAACATATACAATAGTCTATACTCACAAAACCTTTGCAGTTCTAGACTCTCTATATAGCATATGTTTTTTTTTTTTGATAAATCTCTATATAGCATATGTAAATATGCTATATAGAGATTCATTGAAATCCTTTTACAATATCTCCCTACAAACAACATATTTGCATGATCCAAAACCTTTGGCACTCCAAGAATTTCCTTGAAGATTTGTTGTAGTGATTTACTGAAAAGAATCCATGTGGTTTAAAATAATATCAAAACACTATCTTTGGAATCAGAAGATGAGAGGATGAAATTTATGTATTTTCAGTTTGGCTCAAGAAAGAAAAGGCATAGGGATTTCTGTGGATTGGTTTTTTTTTTTTTTTTAGAATATGAAGTATTTTTACCACACACACAGGGAGAGAAAAAAATGTTTTAAATAAACTACTCTCTATATTGCTCTTTGTATGGTAACCTTTCTCTATATTTAAAAAAAAAAAAGTGTTTTAAGTGGTTTATGTTGGTTGATAAGTAGGTTAAAGGTTGATCACAAATCATTCTTATATCAAAACTCAATTTGCAAATCTTAACAATTTTGCTTTAGTGAATGTTAGGCAAAATACTTGTGAATGTTATGTCTTGATTATTGTTTTGCTCAAGTGAATAATTGAATATATTAGTTTCACTCATGTGATATTATTTTGCTAGAGCAAACTAGATTTAGTTTGGATGAAAATCCATTCTTCAATTTATTCTAGTAAGATTTTGACAGACTTTTACAATAAACCAAATACAATTAATTCAACTCATACAGATCTTCGGATTTGGGATCCACAACCATAATTAAAGTAATGTTAGTGCATGTGAGAGCATTCTCATCAAGAATGCTAAATGTTATAAATGCTAAATTTTAACATCAAATTTGTAAAAAGCACACTCCATCAAGAATATAAAATGCTATTAATTTTGACATCTAGCTACAGTGGACTGCTATCTCTAGTAGCCCACTGTAGCAAGATGTTAAAAAAAAAAAAAAAAAAAAAACTCTATGTTTAATAAAACACGTGTGTTCCCTTTTCACTTTTCCTCTCACACGCTCCACCTTTTCTACCATTTCATGTCTGCATTCCCCCTTTTTTTTTCTTTTTTTTTTTCGCCCTCAACCCAAGCCGCGCTTCCCTTCCCTTAACCTACGCTGCCAAACCCATCTCTGCTTCACTACTCCCTCTGACCGAACCCACCATCACAAAGAAGTTTTCTGTTTTGTTTTTTTAGAAATTGAGAGAAAAAATGAGGTTTTTGTTTTAGTGATATTTTTCATGTCCCCTTGAAGTATTGGAAATTAGTAAGTTACCCTTTATCATTTCAAATTTCCCCCTCTTTTTTTTTTTTTAAATTTATTTTTTATTTTTAACATAATAATTTTTTTTTGAAATACACTATAGATATTGTTGATACCCTCCCATCAATGTTTGACCACTTGTATTGCGATGAGCGAGAAAAGGAACAACATGACACCCTTTTCTCGAAATATGAGTGCGAGGTTTTATGAACCCTATGCAAGCATTGTGTGTGAGAATTGTGAGTAGTTTACATATTATTTAAGAGTTGACAACAATCATTGGGATTTCTAAAGTGTGATTGGTCACTTATGTCTATTTGATTTTATGACCAGACTTGGATTAAAAGAAAGTCCCGTGTCCCTAATCTAAACAAGGGTAAAAAATTATGTCTATGAGTCATGAACTTTGGGACAAAATGTTTTTAGGGTTTTTGAAGTTGTTTTGAAAATGACTTGTGGCCTTTACATATTCTTCGCTAACTGACTTGAAGCCCTATTAGATTTCTATGATGAAAATTTGATAGTATTTCACATTATTTTCATAATAGAAATTCAGCAAAGTTTTGTACCAAGAGTTTCACAACACATAACATGATCATTGCCAAACTTTTGGAATGAAAATTCAACAACATTTCACTTTAATTTTTATAGTGAAAATAGGATAGAGTTTGTAAAAACTCTGTGGTAAAATTTATTAAATTATTAATATTTAAAGTAAAAAAATAAGATTTTCTTCAAGTCCACATTCACATTCAATTTTATCATTACTTTTTTTTTATAAGAATTTTATCATTAATAATTTTTAAAAAGGTGAATTACCTTTTTTTTTTTTTGAAAGGAAAGGTGAATTACCTTTAAACTTTAGAGTATTGGATATATCTATTATTCATTTTAGCAAATTGGACCCGTCACATTCAGTAAACCTGAAAGTCGCGTGCAAAGTTTCATTTAAACCTTAGTATTCGAAAATTTTAATTGAAATCAATCAATCATGTGATGTTTTTATTTTTTAGAAGATCAGTTAAATGACGGCAGTTTTTCCTATAAATACAACCCGAATCCCGATAATACCTAGCTACCAAAATACCCTCACCAACTTTCCATAATGACTAAAATACCCATAGCTTAACCCGACTCCCCTTCTTCTCTTCATTTCTCCTCTCTCTCTCTCTAACTCGCTTGCTCTCTCTCTCTCTCTCTCGTCTGCTATCGACGCTGCGACTGCTTCTCCGCCGCGTGAGGCCGCCGTATTCCGCCATATCACAACCTCCAACGCTCAAGTAAGTACCTCACTCTATCATCCTATTCCTCACCACCACCCTTCTCTCTCTCTCTCTCTCTCTCTCTAAAATCTCTCTTTTCTGTTCTGCTAAAACAACAAGTAGAATAACCAAGTGTGAAATTCTTAATTCATGGTGGACTGCTTTCAAAACCAAGCTAAGTTTTGTGTGTGTTTTCGATTATTCTATTTCTTCTGCTTCAACAATTTAGTTGGTTTTCTTTCTCTTTTTTTTTTTTTTTGTTTTTTGTTTTTTTGTTTTTTGTTTTTGTTTCCTTTGAATTCATACGATTTGTACTATTTTCATCGATTAGGGTTCGTATTCAACCGATTTGGGATTTTCTTTTCAATCTTTTCATCATGTGCTACTTAAATTGGGGATTCTAACATGAAAAATATATCTCTCTCTCTCTTTATCTCGTACATGCTGATTTTAAGGGTTAAGGGTTAATTTTTATTTAATAAATTCTGAATTATGACTGAAAATCTGGACCAGCGAAATTCTTCTTGCTTGGTTAGTTTCTCAAAATGCTGGAATTATAATTTTGAATTCTATGTTTTTGCTACTCTATACTATGCTACTTTTCTTTGTGTTTCTTCGTTGAATTTTCTCTTTTGATTTTTTTTTTCATGTATACTTATATGTCCGAATTCTTGTCACTGACTGTAATGCAGGGCTGTACAATACACGATGGGTTATGAGTCGGGTAGCCCTTCCCAAGAAGGAAGGGATGAAGGTTAGTTTGTTGCTTAACTCGCAAATAAACTACAATTTTAGTCATTAGTTGTAACTTCATTATATTATGACAAATAACAGTATAACACTATGCTATTGTCGGTGATATAAATTATAAGGCCTGGAGGTGAAGAAAAGGTGCCTAAGAAATTAGAACAAGCATACATATGTGCAAAAGTGGCTTGCCATTGCCAATTATGGCTATTATAGTTATTTTTCCATATCTTTCCTCTGTGCATCAGTTTTATTATATTTCTTGTTGTTGTCTAGAGTTGCTAGAATTTTTATCATGTTATTTAAAGTCTGCCTAATATATATGATAACTATAGATATAATGCATGCATGGCGTTTATAATTTTTACTTGGTATTGTTTTGTTGTTCACTTGTCACGTAAATAAGAATTGTTGTTTTGTGTACTTCTCATATAATATTGTTTTGAATTACGATTTGGCAGATGATGAGGAAGAATATGAGGAGGGTGGTGGGGGTAATCGGTTTTTGGGGTTCATGTTTGGAAACGTTGATAATTCTGGCGATCTTGATGTTGATTACCTTGATGAGGTATTCTTATTCTTCCCTTGATGTAATATATAGTTTTTAGTTATTACTGTAAAAAACAAACAAACATGATGTGTATATGCATGCTGAATATACACATATGGATGACGAATGTACCTGTGATGTAGAGAACACATTTGTAAACCTGCCTAGAATTAACCGTGTTAAGGGCTTTGGGGTTTGAAACTTGTGGTTTTAGGGCATAGAATTCTAGATGGAGTTGGGATTTGCAGGTTGATCACTGGTTAGACAAGATAAGAAGAAGAAGCAACACTCTTGCCTTTCATAAAAAAATACCTGTACCTTTGAAGATAATGAGAGACCTTTAGATCTCTTAAAGTCTCTACTGCTTGGTACTTTGTTTCAGTGGGCTCCTATCTGGGTTTTTATGCAGTGTATTTCCATTTATGATTTTCTACAATCTGTTAGCTTTACTTCTTGAGTTATATGTATTTGCTTCAAGTACATTGTATTCATCACTGTGAATGTGATGTACTTCTTTTTCAATAAAACTTCTATTACCTATCAAAAAAGAAAAAAGAAAAAGCTTTCAATATTCCAGTATCAGTTTTGGTCATACCACAGTAGTTGCATGGATAGGGAAGAAATACTCTCTTTGGAAGCTAAACACTAAAACCGTGGGTGGCATGACATCTAAGTAGCCCCTTTTGGCCTGGAGAGAACTGTTTATGTAGATTATCAAAATGTTAATATTGTAATTCGTATGATATTCTAATTTCAGTTTTATTTAGTTTGTGAGCGAAGGGTATTTTAGTAATTTCTCTGGTTGCTAGACATGGGCTAGAATTGTCTGCTATGGGCTTTATTTTCATAGCATGCTAGTCTTATTTGGTTATTCGGCTTTTACGTATAGGCTTTGGTTGTTTTTACTAGTCAGATCAGGGCTTAGTTTTTTAGGTCTTGGTCCTATTTGAAACATTCTAGATTGACTTTATATGTGCGTTTCATTGACTTTATATGTGTGTTTCATTGTACTCGAACATTGACATTCTAGTTTTTTGGGCTCCTAGCTTGTTGGCAAGGGCAGTTTGGTCTTTATCGGAACGGTCATATATGGATAATCGTTCCCCATTGTTGTATGTGATGTCTTTGGAGGGAAAGACATAGTAGGTGCTTTGAAGATAATGAGAGATCCATTTTAGACCTCAAATTATTTTTCTTTAGAACCTTAGTCGATTGGCTGTCTACTTTGCGAAACTAATCTTACTCTTCCTTTCTCGATTTTCTAGATTCTTGCAATTTTTGTACTTGATTTCTTTGACCCTTGTACACTTCCTGTCTACTAGGGTGTCCCTTCTATCCCACATAACCACATAGAAGGTTAGGAAGTCTCCAAAAGTAATGTAAGAATTTTATTAATAAAACCAAGTACACTGGAAGTGTACTATAGTGGCACAACTCAAGAACCCAGATTACAACGATCAATAAGACCGGAGAGAGGAAAACAAGAATAAGAAGGCAAAACTAAACTCCAATCAAGGAGAGTGCAGAAAAAGAAAGACTTAATGTTAAGAATAAATTGTTCACAATCCTTAAAACATCAAGCATTTTGCTTCCGCCATAAGCACCAAAACAAACAATGCGGCACAAACCTCCATAACTCTATATTTCGATGTCTACCAAACTTGCCCTGCCTAGAAGCTAACAACTCACCTACTTTATACGGCATAACCCAATGTATACTAAACAAACAAAATACCATAGACCACAAACTCATATGCTATAGGACAATGAAGAAGAAGGTGACCCATTGATTCTCCACATCTTTTACACATAAAGCACCACTCTAGCACTGCAATATGCCTCTTCCAAAGATTATCTGAAGTTTATATCTTACTTAATGCAGTATTCCAAGAAAAAAAACATGACTTTAGGAGGAACCTTTGATTACCACACCATTTTCCAAGGAAAATCAATGACAGAAGAAGGAGATAAAGAGTGATAGAAACTCGAACCTCGAAACCTCTACTCATTGCTGGCTTCTAGCAAAGTCTGTTAGCACCAACACCCCGCACCTTTGTGGAATAAATCACATCCCAAAATAGATCCAATGATTCTGACTCCCAATCCTGTGGTGGACAATAGAACTGAATGTCACAATGTAGTCTCCCATCAAAGAAGTGCATAACCTCCAACATAGAAGATTCCCTTGTCCAACTAATACTATTCAATTCAGGAAATGCTTCCTTACGAGAACAATCCCTACACCATACATTCTCTCAGAACTTTATCCTAGTACCATCACCCACATCAAATTGAAGAAATTTAGAAAAGTCCAACGAACCACTTCTAATGGATTTCCACACAACACCATAGGTACTTGACACCAGTTTGGTACACCAACCACCCCCTTCATCCCATATTTCGCCTCAATGACCTTCCTCCAAAGGGCATCTCTCTCTGTTCTATATCTCTACAACCATTTGCCTAACAAAGTAGAATTAAATCTTCTCAGCCATCGAATCCCTAAACCTCCATTTTTCATTGGCATACAAACCTTAGACCATTCCACTAGAGGTATCTTAGGAGCATCAATACCACTCCAAAGAAAGTATCTCCGTATTTTCTCCATACTATTAACCACTTTTACTAGAATAGGAAGGGGAGACAAGAAATAAGTAGGTAAACTGGAGAGAGTACTCTTAATAAGAGTTACTTTGCGCCCCTTAGATAAATACAACTCTTCCACCCAGCTAGACGCTACTCCATCTTCTCCAAAACTAGGTTCCAGATTGTCTCCTCTTTATGGGTAGCACCTAGTGGAAGGCCCAAGTATTTCAAAGGAAGTGAAGATTGCTTACAACCCAAAATCTCCACTAATTCCTCCATATTAGGCACATTACCAATTGGTACCAATTCTGACTTTAACAAGTTAATTTTTAACCTTGTCACCACTTCAAATTTGGCAAGAATCCCACGCAAAGCAGCTAAATGATGTGAGTTAGCATCACAAAAAATAAGTGTATCATCTACAAGTAAGAGATGAGATACCGTTAGCAACGTTCCAGCTGAACTACCTATTGAGAAGCCCGAAAATTGTCCCAAAATAGCAGCCACATCCAACATACGACTCAAAGCCTCCATGACTACATAAAAAAGGAGCAGAGATAATGGGTCGCCTTGATGAACACCCCTAGTGCTTCCAAACCGGAGTACCAATGATCAGAATAGAAAATTTGACAGTTGATATACACCACATAATCCACTCTCCATTTTCTGAGAAGCCTAACTTCCTAAGCAGTTACATAAGAAAATTCCAATTCACATGATCATTAGCTTTTAGTGGATTGATTGTTGGATGATAGATATGCTTTGTAGTTATGTAATGGTTGACAAATAATCTGGTTTGGATCCCCTTAAGTTTCAAATCTAAAGGATTCAAGTGTAGTGCTACTACAAGGTATTGAGTGGAGAAAGGAAGTCTTTTCCTTGGTAGAGCATTTGGAATGGATTGGTACTTTATGTGCAAGAATCAAGGAGAGAGTGTGGCTCAGTTTTTTTTACATTGTGTGGTGGCTCGGGAGTTGTGGTCTTTGGTTTTTGTCAGTTTGGTGTTCCATGTGGTTTTTTATTTGTGTTTTGTCATGTGGATAATGCCTTCTTTCATCTTTTTTGATAAATAATGATTTTTATTGGACCCAAAAATGAGTCACACAAGAATACAAGATGTATACATTTGGGGACCAATACAATCAATTGCAAATTACAAAAGGTCCATCAAATCAGAAACTAAACAGGGAATAACTTCCGACTACTGCATCCAAGCCAGCAAAGTTTAATGAAAAATAGTTTAAGATCTGGTAAAGTCCTCTAAGAATCCTCAAAGCTTTGGTTATACCCCTCCCTCCAAACATTCCACATCAAACAATGGGGGACAACCATCCAAATAACACCATTGCGAAATGCACAAATCTCCCTTGCCTAGAAGTTAGTTTCTCCAAAAAAAAAAAAAAAAAAAAAAAAAAGGTATTAGATCAACAACAGCCTTTGGCATCATCCAATGAACTCCAAACAAACCAAACACCATAGACCACAACTTAGTAGCAATAGGACTATGGATCCTAAGATGGTCTATTGTTTCCCCGTTACTTTTGCACAAATAACACCAATCCAAAATCCTAACTTTCCCTTTCTGTAAATTATTAATCATCAAAATTTGTCCTAAGTTTGTAGTCCAGACAAAAAAAAGCAACTCTAAAAGGGATCTTTGGCTTCCATATGCTTTTTGAAGGGAACGAATGATCCTTAGCACAATACAAACCCGGTAATAGCCACTATCCTCAAAACTGCTTCTCCTAGTTGGCTTCCAACACATCTTTTCCTCCTCACCTCACCTCACAAAAACGCCATAAATAATGTCCATAAAATTCGACAAAGACTCCCATTCCCAATCTTGCACAGCTCTCATGAAATTCAAATCCCAATGGAAGACCCCGGTGGAGAAGCTTAGATCTACCACACGAGCCTCCTTATCCCAGCTGATCCTGAATAACTCTGGAAAATGCATATTTAGAGTGCCCTCCCCCCGCACCACAAATTCTGGCAACACTTCACTCTAGACCCATCCCCAACCTCATACTGAATGTAGCGCAAAAAGGTGGGCCATCCCTGTCTTATAGTTTTCCACAAACTCACCCCATATCCATAAGGATTGGTTACTGAATTGGTGCACCAGCCTCCCCACTCTCAGCCATACCCTTCTTTCATCTTGGAAATGTTTTTTTTTTTTTTTGTTATTATTTTATTTTAAATTTAATTTTTATTTATTTTATTTATTTTATATTTTTTATAAATAACAAACTTTATTGAATCAGCAAAACTTCGAACAAAGCTCTAACAAATCTGAAAAGAACCACAAGAAAGGGCTTGAAGCGCTTGGTCCAACAAAGAAAATAAGAAAAAAGATTTAAGCTCAATGATAGACCGCTCACAGCCCTCAAAAACTTCTAGCGTTTCTCTCCTGCAAAATGCACCAAATTAGGCAATGTGGCATAATCTTCCAAATTGCATCATTATGGTACTGACCAAAATTGCCTTGCCTTGAGGCTAGCAGGCCCATAACCCACAATCTATGTTGCACGGACATGCCATTTTTGGCATAGTACCAGCGTTGGACACGGTTTCTGCTCCGACACGGTACAAAAGTGTCAGAATTGTATCCAAAAGAAATATATATATATATATATATATATTTTTTTTTTTTTAATTCAGGAACGGCCTAGACACAGTTTTTTTTTTTGATAAGTAAAAAGATTTATATTCAAATAACTACCTCATGAAAAACAAAAGGTAGTGCAAGAGGTACAGAGAAGGAAACAAACAACAAGAAAAACAACAAAACAAACAAAAGCCAACATAAGAACTAAGAACAAAGCAGAGAATTAAGGAACAAAGGGAGAGAGTCACTAGAGGTGATTCCCCAAGCCCTAGACCAATCAAAAAGAGAACCACTAAGGAAAGCGAGCAACTGATTATCGGATTTGTCCGTATCCTCAAAGGTTCGCCAATTCCGCTCCCTCCAGATACACCACATAAGGCACAAAGGAGCTAAATTCCATATGCTAGAAGAATGCTTTCCCAACCAATTCCACCATCCGAAAAGCGTATCTGCTACCGATCTTGGTAGAACCCAAGAAATTCCAAAAGATCTAAAAACCAAGCTCCACAGCAGATAAGCTTTTTCACAATGAAGAAGCAGATGATTCACCGTCTCCCCATTACTACGACACATAATGCACCGGTCAACAAAAACCACTCCTCTACGCCTCAGAATGTCTCCTGTAAGAATCCTCCCCCAAGTAGCAGTCCAAACAAAGAAAGAGACGCGCGGAGGAGCCTTAACCTTCCAAATACCTTTCCAAGGGAAGATAATAGGCAAAGGACAATGAAGCTTGTTGTAGAAGGAGCAGATGTCAAAATCCCCCTTCTTTGTCAACATCCACCTCATATGGTCTCCGAGCTTAGAACGGGGCAAATTAGAGCCCAAGGTACGAAGGAATTCATCCACCTCACCCATCTCCCAATCATTCGGATCCCTTAAAAAGCGAACATTCCAGCTTCTCTGAGCCTCCATCCCCAACCTTTCGAGAGACAAGGCCACCGATGCCTCTCTATTAGCGGCAATCCCATACACTAATGGGAAGCATCGATGGAGTGGTAAGTCCCCACACCACCTATCTGTCCAAAACTTCACTTTATCCCCCACCCCTACTCCAAACTGAACGCATCTACTAAACACCTCCCAACCTTTTCGAATACTTCTCCATAAACCACACCCATAGGCACCCCTACCCAACTTAGAAGACCAACCCCCCCACTCTTCCCCAAACTTCGAAGCTACAACCCTCCTCCAAAGGCGAGTCACCTCAACCCCAAAGTTATAACCATTTTCCTAGCAAGGCTTTGTTGAAAGTGGTTATTTTCCTAACCCCCAACCCACCGTTCGCCTTAGGAGCACACACCTTATCCCACCCCACCAAGTGAGCCTTCGAATCCCCCCACAAGAAGTCCCTTTGCATCTTCTCAATCTTATTCGCCACATGCGATGGAATGGTAAAAAGAGACAGATAATAAGTGGGAAGGCTAGAAAGCGTACTCTTAAGTAACGTTAGTCTTCCACCTTTCGACAAATACAGCTTCTTCCACCCAGCTAGCTTTCGCTTAATTTTCTCCAAAATAGGATTCCAAATAGAGGGAGACTTATGAGGAGCCCCTAACGGCATACCTAGATAGGTCATAGGCAAAGTCCCAATCCTGCAACCCAGGATCTCAGCCAAGGCATGCACATTATTAACCTCTCCTATTCGAACCATCTCGCTTTTCAGGACATTAACCTTCAAACCTGTCACAGCCTGAAAACAGAGGAGAAGCATTCGAATGTGAAGGATCTGCTCCTCTTCCGCATCACAAAAAAGAATAGTGTCATCCGCAAACAGAAGATGTGAGACGCATTCCCCTTCACCCCGTCTACCAACTGCCTTAAAACCCCTGATCAAACCAGCGCCTTCAACACTTTTTAGCATTCTACTTAAAACCTCCATAATAACCAAAAACAACATAGGAGATAGCGGGTCCCCTTGTCTCAAACCTCTCGTGCTCCTAAAGAAGTCAGCTGGAGTTCCATTAACCAAAATAGAGAACTGAACAGTTGAAATACAAGTCCGGATCCAACTACACCACTTCTCCCCAAAACCCATTCTCTTCAAGAGATCTAGTAAAGCCTCCCAATTCACATGATCATAAGCTTTCTCAATATCAAGCTTGCAAATAACCCCTGGAGTCTTACTCTTAACTCGGCTATCAACACACTCATTGGCAATGAGAACTGAGTCAAGAATCTGTCTACCTCCCACAAAACTATTCTGGGACTCAGAGATCAGTTGGTCTAAAACCGTCTTCAAACGATTTGCCAAAACCTTAGACAAAATCTTGTACAAGCTCCCCACCAAGCTAATAGGCCTGAAATCTCGGATATTGGAAGCATCATTCTTCTTAGGAATTAAGGCTATGAAAGTAGCATTCAGAGATTTCTCAAACTTACTGTGGAGATAGAACTCCTCAAAAACTGCTAGAACATCTCTCTCCACCACTCTCTAGCAATGCTGAAAGAAGGCCATGGAAAAACCATCTGGACCAGGGGCTTTATCCCCAGCCAACTCATTAACCGCTAGAAGAACCTCTTCCTTCTCAAACCTCCTTTCAAGCCAGCACCTCTCCGACCCATCTATCTGATCAAACTCCAAACCTTCCGCAAAAGGCCTCCACTCCTCTGTCTCCTGATACAAGTTTTTATAAAAGTGAACCACTTGAGCAGCCACCTCAGACGGCTCCTCATAAACCACCCCATCCACCTCCAAAATTCTTAGATGGTTAAACCTTCTACGGGAATTAGCCATCTTATGGAAAAATTTAGTATTGTTATCTCCTTCTTTAATCCATAACATTCTTGATTTCTGTCTCCAAGAAATTTCTTCCAAAGAGAGAAGACTCTCTACTTCAGATCTCACCACAATTCTCTCGTATGACTCTGCATCAGAGAGGCCAAACTCCTTTTCCTTGGCATCAAGCAGTTTCAAAGCCTCTAATAATCGAAACTTTTTGCGTCCGACATGACCAAACTCCGACCGGTTCCACTGAATGATATCTTCTTTTAAGGCCTTCAATTTTTTAGCAAACACAAAGCTAGGAGTACCAGAGAAAAAATTCCGATTCCACCAAAATTGAACTCTATCAACGAACCCGTCCGTCTTTAACCACATATTCTCAAACCTAAACGGACTTTTCCCCCTCGCCATTCCCCCTACCTCCACCAAAATAGGGAAATGATCAGAAACAGGACGAGGTAAAATCCGCTGGATCACATTCGGGTATTGTTCTTCCCAATCGTGAGACACCAACACTCTGTCTATCCTAGACATCGAAGGCTGATCGGAGCCGCTAGACCAGGTAAAACTCCCTCCCTCCAAAGGCAAATCAATCAAATTAAGATCCTCAATGAACTCCGAAAAAAGTTCCATAGCCGGAGTAAGACGGGAGTTACCCAACCGTTCACTTGGAAAACGAACAATATTAAAGTCCCCAATGCAACACCAAGGAACGTTCCAAAATTGGTGAGTACCAACCAACTCGTCCCACATGAGACCCCTCGCATTATTATCACATGGGCCATAAACCCCAGAACACGCCCAGGTAAAACCATCCCCCACCCCTTTCCACAGAACAGACACAGAAAAGGAACCTAGAAGAAAGTCCAACCTCTCCAATACCCTCCTGTCCCACATCAACAAAATCCCACCCGCCGTCTGGACAGCATCTAAAGCCACCCAATCCACAAAGGGACAGCTCCACAGGTTGCTGACCATTTGTCTGTCCAAGCCAGAAAGCTTGGTCTCTTGAAGGCAAATTACATCACACTTCCACTCACGCAATAGATTTTTCACTACTGACTGTTTCCGGCAATCATTCAAACCCCTGACATTCCAAGAAAGAATTTTTAAATTGATAAAGACATGAAAATCCCAATTGATGAAATAGCTCAGCAACCTACACTCTACTTGCCATCATAGTTAACCAAAGATTGCAAGTTCCTCAGCTCTCTCTTCCCTCTATTCTTTTTAATGAGAGCTTTTCTAGGAACTGCAACTTTCCTGTTCAGCACTTTGACATCCTCCGTCTCCTTCTCAATCTTTTGTAACAAAGCAATACATAACTTCTCATGTTGACTTAGAGGAAGCCCCACCAGCTTACTAAAACCAGGAAGTCTGTTCTTCACCCACCTAGAAATATTCGACGTATCCACACATTCCAGAGCCTCATTATCACAGTCCAACCCAGCTGCCAAAGGCAGCCCAAAGGGAGTGATAGACCTCAAAGGGATTGATAAACTATCCTCTCCACCCAAACCCATAACTGAATTATTCAACTCCTCCACCACCAAAGCACTCTCCCCATGGGCATCGCCCACTGCCTTCGTGGGTATCACACCCAAACCCAAATCAGAATTGTGCTTCTCATCCACCACCAAAACTCCCTCCCCACTGACCTCACCCACTGCCTTCGTGTGAAACACATCCGAACCCATTACTGAGTTTTCCAACTCTTCCACCACCAAAACTCCCTCCCCAGGGGCATCACCCACAGCCTTCATGGGTGTTTCCACAGACCCAGCCCTTGAAAAGCACAAAAATAGGCTAGAGAGGAAGAGAAAAGTAGAGAGAAAGTCCACCGGTGGCTGCGAAATAGTCAGCACAGACTTACCCGGTGAAAGAGAAGGCTCATCGGAGCTGATTCCGGCAAAAGAAGGGTCGCCGGCCACCATCGGAAGCTGAGAATCCCGGCCCAGCACCACCGGCGCAAGGTCGAAGCTCTGGGAGCAAGCCATGGAGCTCGCCTCCTTCATCGGGCTCTGGGTTGGTCTCTCTTCACCAGACCGAGAGCTCTCTCCCACTTCAAACTGGCTTGGGCCAGAGCAAGTTATAAAACCCACACCTGGGCTGGGCAGCAATGGGCTTGTGGCAAGGCCCAATACTTGTTCAGCCTGATTGGGTTCTTTTGCAACCCATTTAAAGGCCTTAGAACCACTAAAATTGCAGTCCAAAGCCAGTGCACGTGATTCACCTCTGAACTTCATATTTCCCACTTTGTTTCTGTCCCAGTAAACCCGCGTCCTCCCTATCCCATCAACCTCCATGACAAGACCTCTTCCTAACCAGCCATATCCCCTAGCATCACTCTTCTTCAGCTTTTCAATATCTTTTGAATTTAAACTTGAGCTTGGGAAACATAACCTCCTGTCTGCCGGATATTGCTCACCAACCTCTGCTTCCACATTAATGCTCTGTTTCCTCCAGTCCCCTCTCACCACCTCCATCTTATCAGCCTTACCCACCGGAGGAACCCCCACTTTGGCACCTTGAAGTCTCATATTCACCCCCTTCTTTTCATCCGGCTGCTTAAGGTGCTTGCTAACCTCTGTTCTACCATGGAATCCTTGCACAACTTCAACAAAAGTTCTAGAGTTTTGGGCTTCCAAGTTATACCTCTGCACCTGAGGAAAAAAACTTGGGGGACCAAAACCAGCCAACGCATAATGGGAGGGATTCAGCAGCTTTCTTAGTTCAAGGCCAAAGGTCCTCCAACCAGACTGCTCTTTGCCTTCAGGGATAATGACTGACCTCCTACATCCACCCACTTTGAGTTCAGTCAGTAGCAAGAACTTACCAAAAGAGTTGAAGCTCCTTTGGAGAGTAAAAGCAGTGTCCCCATCTCTAAGAATGAAAAACTGCTTGGAACTCTTCCCAACAACTAAATCTTCAATGTTATTCATCAGCCATACTACTGCATTCTTGCCCATGAAAACTGATCTCATAAAAAATCTGCCCCTCTCAAAGATCCTTAGCAAGAAGTAACGACCCCCCTCCTCTAGAACTAATTTAAAAGATTTTGACTCAATGAAAAAACTACGAACTCCCCCCATTTTTGTCTAGTTGAAACTTATGCTCAAGGAAATGATACATGCAAATATACAAATCAACAGGCATTGCTTAAGTTTTACTTCAGTCATTACTATTTACATATCAACAACATGAAATATATATACATATATATATATATATATAGAGAGAGAGAGAGAGAGAGAGAGTGAGAGAGAGAGAGAGAGAGTCATAAACTATTAAACATAATCCAATCATAAATCACTAATGAGACATACCGCATAGTCATCATGCTCAAAAGTCAAAACAATAAAACAGTACTCAGTCAGAAATAAACACTTTGACATGCCCCAGACATGGAAGAGCAAAAAATTTGAAAAAAAGAAGAAAAAAATCATAGATCGGCAACCGGCAACACAAGTTTTACTCTCAAGTTACTCTCAGATCTTCAGCTTTCTTCAGATCTGAGGTTTTCTTTTCGTCAAATCTCTGATCTCCCTCTCTCCGTTGTCTCTCATCTGTTGCTTGCTCTCTTCTTATTTAATTTGTTTGCTTCTTATTTTTTTTCCTCTGTTCCTTTCACTTGCTGATCTTCTTCGCTGCTTGCATAGCATGATATCAATTTCTCAGCTGCTTTTTTTTTTTTTCACAACAGGCTGGGCAGGTGGGAGAAGATTAATGTTTTGTTAGTACAAAGGGGTAGTGGCTTGGCTTATGTGTTCTCTTTCTTTTACTGTGGGTTAGTGGGTTTATTATTATTATTATGATAGAGGTTTGTGCATTAAAATTTAAAAAGTAGCAGACATTAGTTTCTTTCCCCCTAACATATTTGCTTGAATTGGTAGTTAATTATCAATTATTGCTTTCAAATATTTTATAATTTCTTTTACGTTAATTTTAGATATATTTTAAAATTTTAAATAAACTTAAATTATGTTTAAAAATATTTAAAATATACTTAAAAATAATATTAATTAATTAATTAATTGCCCTACCCTACTTTTTCAAGAAATGCTGTACCTTCGTACCCTTACTTGTATTGCACCTGTGCAACTTAGCCCGCAGTGGCATAATCCAATGGATACCAAACAAACAAAAAACCAAGGACCACATCACAGAAGCTAAAGGACAATGTAAAAGCAAATGATCCACATTTTTCCCATTTTGTTTACACATGATGCTCCAATCAATCACGCTGATACCTCTCTTCCATAGTTTATCTGTGGTCAAGATTCTCCCTAACGCAGTACTCCAAGAAAAAAAAAAGCAACTATAGGAAGGATCTTAGATCTCCAAATAATTTTCCATGGAAAATGAACTGAATTAGGAGGACATAAAAGCCGGTAATATCCTCCCACTTCAAAACCCCTACTATTATTAGGCTTCCAACCCATCTTTTCATCTACTCTTCCAGAAACAGAGGATGAATAAATTAAATCCATAAACCTATCCAAGGACTCCAGCTCCCAATGTTGTACCAACCTGGAAAAATGAAGATCTCAATGCTTCACCCCATCTTGGAAATGTTGTTGTGTTGGAAAAATTAAGTAATGGGAGATATGGAAAGCTGTTTCTATATGTTTAATGTGGTGTATTTGGGGAAAGAAATGCTCAATTTTTTGAGGGGAAAGTGCTGAACTTGGGGCAAAGCTGAAATTCTTATTTCTGAAGACTTTATATGATTGGACTTTGATCTCTCATACTTTGTCTACTACGAACTTTCTAAATTTCTTCAACATTCTGAACTTCTTTTATTGTTTTTTGTACTTTAATTATTTTTTTTTTTTGCCTCTTTTCTTTATTTTTCCTCCTTTTATTTCTTTGTTTGGACTTTCCATTGTATACTCCCTGTGTACTAGGTCATGCCTCTTTTGCTCTTTTTCTTGTGATGAATTTTGCTACTTATCCCAAATAAAAAGGTATTGACTGTTGCTGAGTTCACGACCATACTATTCTAGCTTTCAAGTAATGCCTACGCTCAACTAGTTTACTTTTTCACTTTCTTGAAAACCTTTACTTTTACTGTGTGGAATGAGGTTTTTTTATTTATCATGTTTTGCAGGTTGATTTGATTAGGATAATTATCTTTCTGCGATATTATTTTGACATTGATGGTAATTATACCACTATGCTTTTCAGGATGCAAAGGAGCATCTTGCTGCACTGGCTGACAAGCTGGGTCCCTCTCTGACAGATATAGATGTATGGAAATCTCAATCCTGTGTTTTTGGTTGTAGGGAAAAGTGGCAATATCGGTTCTTATTTAGGTTATTTGTGTCCTATGGTTATCACTTTTGCATCTTTATTATTTGGGGGAAGTATAATTGTAGTTTCTTCTTTTCCTTATTTCTGACACTGATCATTGTTTTATTTGTTTAATTTATTTTCAGCTGTCAGAAAGGTCACCACGGACACCTGCTGATACTACTGAACAAGGTGATGTTGTATGCCCAGAAAAACTTTCTCATGCAGTTTTTGATGTTCTGTTAGTATTTCTTTTTCTTCAATCGAGTAAAATTTGAACTTTTAATTTATTTTAAGTGACATGACTAGTCTGTTGTGGGTCAAGTACTTGCATGTTGAAATTCTTTGAGTTTTGGTGAATGCATATGGCATTTATCTGGTTTGATTTTTCTAATAGTCATGATTTATAGCGGCAGTAGTGTGGTTTCTGGGCTTCTGTATGTTTTACTGGCTTATTTCAACAAGGTGGATGTGGGTTTTAAAGATTCCATATGAGCACATTCTCTGTGGATTACTTTTGGAATTTTAGAGCTTGATTAACTAGATCATTTTTGTATCATATTCTGTGTTCCTTTGTAAATTTTCTCCTGAAAAGATA
Organism: Quercus variabilis; assembly: GCA_030445155.1. Classification (NCBI taxonomy): domain Eukaryota; kingdom Viridiplantae; phylum Streptophyta; class Magnoliopsida; order Fagales; family Fagaceae; genus Quercus; species Quercus variabilis. Next base: position 23,302,898 of record CP129455.1, on the reverse strand, counting down.
GAATTTTACAGCACAGAATGTATTTATGCATGTGATGGAGTGAAAAGCAAACGCAAGAGCATTAGATCATTATTATTTTTTTCAATAAAATTTATTACATACTGTAAGATCTGGAGCAGCACAGTTTAGGAGATACCAAGTGAAGTTCATTATGAAAGTCCCAAAAGCTGTAGTCTCAAAGGTTCCAAACCATGTAATGTCTGTCTGTGATGAAATCCCCTTTACCAATCACAGAGATAAAGAGGTAGGTGCCATGGTATCTCTGTTGGAGTGACCTTGGACGCTAGTCCTAATCTCTCTCTATCTCTTAAAGTCATTTTCTTCTTCCAGATTCAGCTGCTCTAATGTTTTCTACTATTGAGGTTTGAAGAACTTGGTATTGTAAATGACAAATTAGAAACTAATCATTAAATTTACTTCATCTAGAATGTGAACTGGTGCAGGAGGCACCCTTGTGCTGGTTTGCACTTCAAGCTGTAGTTTGTCTTGGAAATGATGGCGTAGTGGCTTTCCTTGTAGATAATGCAGATACCTCAGATTTACATTTTGCTTTTATCTTCTCCTCTCTCCCTCTCTCTATCAAAAAGATAAAAAATAGAAAGAAGTGTGATATATCATATATGGGATTTGTATCAGCCAGTCATTCATACTGTGGTTGCGAATGTGATTTTGAGCTTGAGATTATATCATGAATGTCAGATTAGTGTTTTTAACCATAGGCAGCTATAAAGGTGTTGCGGTAGGGGTGGCTGTTGTAGATTTGGTCCCTTACTCTTTTCAATCTTCTGATTCTTTTTTTTTTTGGATTTTTTCTGCTGTCAGATTATGATGAGAAGGCTGAAGATGCAGTTGATTATGAAGATTTTGATGAGCAGTATGAGGGTCCAGAGATTCAAGCTACTAGTGAGGAGGACCATTTGTTACCCAAAAAGGAGTACTTCTCTACTGAAGTTTCTCTTGCTTCATTGAAGCCTACATCTGTGTTTGATGATGAAAATTATGATGAGGAACTTGAACAAGAACACGAGGTGGTGGATAACAATTTGGAAGTTCAAACTACCTCTTTAACAGGTGTGGTATCTATTATCTTTTACTTCCCAATTTCCTCTTCATTCACTTTATAGATGCATTCATATACACATTCACACTCACACGCAGACATGCACACTGCTATGTAGAGGGTATAACTTCACTTGGTATCATCTTTTGAATCTTCAATAGTAACCTTATAAGACGTTATCTTTTATTGCAAATCGGCAATCTCTAATATAGTTAGGGTTAAATTGGCATGAGGTAAAAAATTTATCTTTCTTTTGGTCTTGTGTCATATATATATATATATATGTATTTTATGATTGTAATTGTGATTAATTTTTCCATGCAAATAAATCACTCTTATATGCAATGGCTTATTATTGTCAATCAATTTATACTATTGAATCACTTGTGTATGATTTGTCAGTTTGTGGATCTATAATTTTGGCAAGGCAGATTTGGTTGTCATTGAAATGGGTATATATGGTTGATTGTTCCCCACTACTCATTGTGGTGTCCTTGGAGAGAGAGAAATAGTAGGTGCTTTAAAGATAAGGAGAGATCAAGATTAGATTTGAAGCTATTTTTCTTTAGAACTTTAATGGATTGGTTGGCTGCATTGCGGAACCAATCATTTTTATCTTTTCTTGATTTCCTAGATTCTTGTAATTTTTGTTCTTGATTGTTTGCCCCCTTGTACACTCCCTATCTACTAGGGTGCTCCCCTCTTCTGATATCAATAAACTTATTACTTATCAAAAAATAATTTTGTCTTAAGATTAAACCTATAGTTATTGTTATTTTTTTAATAAGTAAATGCATATTTTATTGAACAAGACTACTTCATGTACATGAAAGTCAAAACAAAGAAGTCTAAAGAATTACAAAAGTTTCATGAAAGTGAACACAAAGAACCCAAATTTCATCTCGTTAAATGGGCTACTGTTTGTGCTCCACTTTCTTTAGGTGGCTTGGGGATTAGGAATTTGGGACTTTTTAATGTAGCTTTATTAGGGAAATGGTTGTGGAGATTTGGGCAAGAAAGGAATACCTTGTGGCATCAAGTGATAGAGGTAAAGTATGGATGTGAATGGGATGGTTGGTGTTCTAGCTCAATCTCTAGTCTCTATGGAGTCAGTTTGTGGAAAAATATTATTTATCAAAAAAAAAAAGTTTGTGGAAAAATATTAGAGGGGGGTGGCCCTCTTTGTCTCAATTTATCTTGTTTGAAATTGGAGATGGATCAAAAGTGCAGTTTTGGCTAGACAGGTGGTGTGGAACAACTATTCTTGTTGACTGCTATGCTGAATTATTTAGGATTTGTCGAAGCAAGGAGGCAAGTGTGGCTGATCTATTGAGGTACACCAATGGAGTCCTTCATTGGGATATACATTTCTCTAGGGATGTGCATGATCAGGAATTGGAAGGTTTTTGGAGTTCCATGGATACCATTTATGGCACTCTTGTAAGGGGGATTGGGGAAGATAAGAGGTGCTGGCTACCTAATAAGAGTAAGTGGTTTATGGTTAGTGTACATTACCATCTTCTTGCTGGCCATAGTGATCAAGTTTTCCCTTGGAAGAGCATGTGGAAGCAGAAGATTTCTTTTAAAGTGGCTTTCTTTGTATGGATTGCTGCCCTAGGGAAATGTCTGACAATTGACAATTTAAGGAAAAGAAAGGTATGTGAAGGAGCCTTTCTTGACAAGGAGCCAACCAAAGCATCTTGGTCTAATGAACAACTGTACAAGTTAGAAAAGGCTATCCTCAATGGTAGGTCACCACACCAACTGTCACGCCAAATCTGAACTTAACTGCACAAACCTGCCTCAATGCATATATATTGCAGGAACTTGTCTCATCCTATGCTAATACCTTTCTATTAGCCACAACCATGAGTTCCATGAACATTCTTCATGCACAAACCTCCCCGCCCCTCTCCATATTTCACAGCTACTATACGCCTCCACAACCGCAATGCCTCTATTTCAAAACGCCATTTTCATTTACCCAGGAAGGCCTGGTTAAAGGTTACTAACCTTCTAGCATCCAATCTGCCATTAGCAATAGGAGTACACACTGTATTCCCCCCCCCCCCCCCCCCCCCCAAATGATGCTTAAGCTCATCCCCCATGTCACCCCAAAGGAAATTTCTTTTCAATTTCTCAATTCTGCTTGCTCGTGTGGTTGGCCTTTGGAGGCCATTTTGAACTGCACCAGCCACATTGCTAGGAGGGAGGAAGCCGGATTGCATTGGTCTCAGTTTTTCGGTACAATGTGATCATTTTGGTCAGTGTTGCAAGAGAAAACAACATGGTTCCAACAGGTTTACCTACAACAAATCAAAAGAGTTGTCCCCATAGAAAATAAATAATCACAGCATTTAGAATCTCGTTTTCAAGGAGAAAAAAACATTGACCATTGATCTAGAGCATGGAGGGATGGGTTGGGCTAAGGAGCTCTTCAATCCATTCACAAGCTCTTCCAGTCTTCCCTCTCTGTTCTTGAATAACACAACCCATTTTCTTCTTTTTTGTTCTTGCTTTGATGGATTGGCTTTGCTGTGTTTGATTTGGACTTTGAAAGCTTTGCTCTCTTTGAGTTTGAATGTGGTGGTCTGGGCTGAGTAGGTGTTGACTGGAGTTTGAGGAAGGCGAAGGTGGTGACCAAGGCAGGCAAGATCTGAGTTGTTAAGGAAAAGAGATGAAGGGGGTGAGGAAAAATCATGGGGGTTGTGGGGGTTAGCGTGGGGTGGTGTTTTGTACTAGTAAAATATATATATATATATATATATATGTATTTAATAAAATATGTGCTTTATATATATATATATATACATATATGGTTTAGTGTGGTTTTGTCATAACCTTAAAATTGAAACCGACGACCGCATCAGCCCACGTCAGTAATTGTAAAAAAAAAAAAAAAAAGAAAAGAAAAAAAGAAAGAAACTGAAATTCAAAATTTTTACCATCGGAAGCATCTAGAGTCGGTCAGTTTGGCTTGGCTTGGGCTGGTTTTGTTGGTCTGGTTAGAATCTTAACAATCCTATTTGCTAGTCCTCAGTGGTGGTTGTATTTAATTTCCTTTTTTTTTTTTTTTCTTGAATGTTTCTCCCAAGATGACGTCATTTAACGGTCACATGAAACCTTATTTATTTATTTATTTTTATAATTCAATAGCTAGGGATGGGGGGATTTAAACCCTGAATGTCTTTTTAGAAACACTAGGAGGTACCAATCAGTTGAGTTACAAGGCTCTTGGCAATGGTAGCATGAAACTCATATGATATCTAATAGCATCATATTAAAGGAGATGGATGGAGGGACCAAATTGGCACCAAGCTGAAACTTCGGGGTTGGGATTGCTAAAATTAGAGCTATAGGGGCCTAATTATCTGCAAACCTAAAGTTGGAGGGCTTGAATTGAAGCTTAGTCTAAGATAAAATAATTTGCAATTCATAACATCTTGTTTCAAAAATTGTATTACAGCTATGCATTTTCTCTTGTATTTGAGTCTCTCAACACAAAGCATAATGTTCTAAAGTCTTGTATGTATGACAAAAAAGTGCCCAATTAGTGGGTTCGTTAGAGGTCATTTAATTGAAAGGGATGTGTAGGTCCAATTGTTTGGAATCATTGGTTTGGTTGAGATCATTTTGTCTGCTACCATCATTATGGTGGCTGTCAAATATTGGTAGTTTCTCACTTATAAAACTTTTACTTTCCTAGCTTTTTGTTTTGATGTTCGACTTATTTAAGCGTGCTTATTTCAGGTGACCAGGGTGAAATTCTTGTTGTGGTTTCTGAAAGTGAGAAATCTTTTGATGATGATTTACAACATGCCTCCCTAGAAGCTGAAAAGTTGGCTGTCGATTTAGAAGAATTCCAGGTCAGTTTGTGATCTTTTTACCTTTTTTGTTGTTATTTGTTTTTTGTTGTGTTTATTTTCTGTTCCAAAGTATTTTTGCTTTTACCTCTAAGATGTTTATTTTTAGAAAGACAAATTTTGATGGGTATTATGAAGCTGAAAGCTTTTTTAAGTTTGAGTGGCATGATTGAAAGTGGTGTACCACACATTTAATTTGGACAAAGTTTTCCTCCAAATTGGTTTGGAAAAACCTCCTCCAATCCTTTAGGTGGCAACTCATAAAACCATCCACATGTATAATTTACACAAGTCACATGACTTATTAAATAGGTCATGTGATAAAAAGTACACTGTTGGTTTTATCAATTGCCATGGTAGTGGGTTGGAGGAGTTTTCCTTTGGAGGTAAAGTTTTTCCTTTTAATATTTTATTTTCTTTCTAGTAAGTAAATAGTTTGTAAATATTAACTAAAAAAATGAAAGTCACTGGGCCTTCCCCAAAATACATTGCAAATGGAATCAGCATCAATGAAATTGAGCGTATAGAATGGTTGAGCTGCTCATGAGTTTACTTTGTGTGACATTTATGAAGTTGATTCTAGGTATATACTTCATGGCTGAGCCAAGGAATAATAAATGGTTTTGTCTCTGTATTCGTGCTTGCCCATGTCTTGTGAGAGGCAATTGGTGTACTGTTTAAATAAATCTTTCCATGTTTCGGGTAATTTTATTTTTCTTTAATGAATATAATGTAGGGCCAAGTATGGATTGGGATATTTGAAAATGAGGATTATAAGGCCTGAGTTTCGAAGCACCAGTATGGATATGTTATTGAAAAGAGAATACTCCATGCAAAGAAAGGCATGAAGTAGCCTGAATTACAAAAAATACAAACAATTTGTACAAAAAGATAGAGACTCAATAAACATTAGAGTGGAATCTCTATTCATAATCCCCAAAACACAAGACTAGTCAAACAAAGTGCCAACAAAATAAGCAAGAAGCTGGTCCCTTGTACTCTCCATATCCTAAACATACACTTATTTTGCTCTCGTCAATAATCCACATCAAGCAAACGAAACCAAATTCCAAATATTCAACAGGCGTTTTCCCATCCAATTCCTCCAACCAAACAAAGGATCTTTCACACTCTAGTAAGACTCAAGGAATACCAAAAGATCTAAATACAAGACACCACAATTGATAAGCTTCCTTATAGTGTATTAGAAGGTGATCCACCCCCACTACACTGGCACATGCAAACTCCCCATTTTTCTCGAACCTCCATTGCACCCAATCTCCACCCGTAGTCAAAGGAATATTAGAGTCTAGTAGCTGAAGAAAGGCAGCCACCAATTCCACCAAATCCACCTCCAAATCATTAAAATCCCAAGAGAACTACACATCCCAATTTCACCTCTCCCCCTGGACCTACCTGACGATCAAGGATTCCTTGGAAGCTTCCTGATCTGTGGAGTTCTCATACAAAGCAGGAAAGCCTCTTTTCAAGGGTTGGTCACCACACCAACAATCATGCCAAAAAGGAACTTGGTTTGACATACCGACCTCATTAAAGACACACAATGCAATGAATTTTATGCTCTTTTACTCTTTTTTCCCTAAATTTTTTTGGTCGTACTTTGGCATTATGTATGCTACTTTTGTACATGTAATTTTTGATTGGTAAGTTACACATGCAATTACTGGGTCTTGAATTCTTTACCTGACCTTCTTTCTCATTGCCATTTAAGGTAAAACTAATTGTCATATTGTGTATATGTAATATTATAGACTTAGTTATGATCATCATTTTCAGTGTATTAATTATTATCTTAATCACCATATGCTTTCAATGGAAACCAAAGAAAAAAGAAACATATCATTTGCACTACTCTCTGAATTGTCTACATTGCTGGTCAGTATATTCTATTTTACTCTTTATAAATATGTTGATGTTTACTTTTTATTTTTATTTTTTAAAATTCATGAGTTCCAGCAGGAAGTACCTCAAAGTCAGGAAGAGCCATTGGATGGGAAAGGCTCTACACCACTGCCTGTTTTGTGTATTGAGGATGGGATGGTAATCTTACGATTCTCTGAAATTTTTGGTATTCATGAGCCCTTGAAGAAGGGGGAGAAAAGAGACCGTAGGTTCTCCATTCCCAAAGGTATTTGGATGCATAATATGATATCTTCCTCCTGTTTTTAAAAAATAAGGAAATAATTATTGAACAAATGAGGCACAACCCATTTATATGAGATGGACACCAGAGATAAACAAAAAGTAACAGTTAAAACTAGAAAGATCAATAAGCTCAAATATAATTGAAAAAGAATTATATGTGGTGGAAGCTATTTCATCATATAAGGATCTCAAGAGCGAAAGCTTCATTTCCAAAACCGAATTCTCACACCCTTTGAAACTTCAGGTGGTGTTTCCCTCCAAATAAACCTCATGAGACAGAGGAATTGCAATCCAAATATGTACATTATGATGTTGTCTAAATTCTCCTTTCCAACCAGCCAACAAATCAACCACTTTTCTAGGCATGACCTATTGAACCCTGAAAAGACATAAAATCATAGCCCACAAGTCTCTAGCAACATCACAACTAAGAAGCAAGTGATTCATATATTCTCCACTTTTCTTACACATGCAATACTTCTGCTAATTGTCTATCTGATTTATTCGTCCATACTTAGTGTTTCAAACCAGCATAATTAATTGATTTTGTCTAGAAATAGCATGATGGGAATTATATTTGGAACTTGTTCATTTTTGCAAATTTGTATCACTGCTCTTCATAAAAAAATTGAGTAGGTTAACCTCACTACTTTGTCAGAGTTGAAATTTTGACTGTAAAAAAAAGCTGTTCTTTTATTTGCTGGCCTGGTTCTAGTTTAATTTTCTATTCCCTCTGTTTCATTCTTTCAGATGGGTATAAATCTATGGACATTTCTGATATTGTTGAAGAGGATGAGGAGGACTTTTTAAAGGATGCTGGTCAAGGTTATTCATTTATGAAACAGGCACATTCAATTGAACTTGAAGGCTCAGTTTTTGATGATGACAAACCAGAGGTCACAACATATGGTGTTCTGCAAGAGGCTACCTCATTGCCCTCACAAGATGATGGGCAAAGAAAGGACTCCTGTCTCAGTGCAGAACCAATGAAAGATGGGGTAATAGGAAATTTTTCTGTTGGATTGCAAGCACCACGATGTTCTGGGTTTTATCCTCTTGATCAGCAAGACTGGGAAAAGGGAATTCTTTGGGACAATTCTCCTGTAGCAAGTGAAAATTCTGTTGAAAGTTGTGAAATTTCTGGACCTGACTTGGACGCTTCAGTTGTTAGTGAAGCAGAACTTGAGACAGTGCGACAAAATCCTGGGTCAGAGCCCCAAACAGAACCAGATGAGAATGATCATCATAGTTTTCTTCGCAGCTATCCTGATTTGCTGGAGCCCTTTGGCTCAAGAGACTCTTCCCTTCCATTCTCATTAAGACAATATCATCCGCAACTTTTGAGGTTAGAATCCTGCTTAGAAGTGGATATTTCTGATCATGCAGGTGGTGGAAAGGAGAATGCTAGTGAGGATTTTCACCAAAGTGATGGTTTAAAGCATTATAACAAACTCACATCACAATATAAAGACTTGCTGGAAGGGTCTTGGTTTGACAAAATAATATGGGAGACAAATAGGCCCATTGAAAAGCCAAAGTTAATCCTTGATCTTCAAGATGAGCAAATGCTTTTCGAAATTTTGGATAGCAAGGATGCTAAACATCTTGGGCTTCATGCAAGGGCTATGATTATAACTCGTTCCATAAAGTCAAGGACTGGGGAGTCTTTTGAGCAACCTGGTCATGGAGGCCAAGCTGGTTGGCGATCTGTTGCTAATGACAAACACTATTCAAACAGAAAATCTTCTCAGAAAATCAAATCAAATTCCGAAAAACGTACAGTTCATGGTGTCAAAGTTTTTCATTCACAACCTGCACTTATGCTGCAGACAATGAAGCTAAAGTTGAGCAAGTAAGTCATAGCTATTATTTCCATCTTCTTGTGTGCTTTTTTGTTTGAGAAGTAAATAAGAAACTTTATTAAACAAAACTACACCTCCAATACACAAGAAACCTACTGGGGATGCAGAAAGGTTACAAATTGCAAGAGTCTAAAAAGTCTAAAAAATGGGAACTCAAGTGTCCTGGGGTTTTAGTCACCCATTCAAACAAGGACTGCAGAACAAGCATCTTTAGCTCCGTCATCGATCGCTCCAAACCTTCAAAAGTGTGGCAGTTCTATTCTCGCCAAATGGCTCACATAAGACACAAAGGGATGGCCTTCCAACTTTCGCTTCCCCTAAATTTCGAAACTGCCCTATCCAACACACCAACAAATCCACCACACACTGGGGCATATCCCAATATTCTCCAAGTAAGCACAGAACCAAAGACCATTACTCTCTAGTCTCTAGTATACTCACAATGCCGCAAAATATGATCAACACTCTCTCCGCTCTGCTTGCACAGGAAGCACCAATCAACCACAACAATCCCATGCCTTTGAAGATTATCTAGAGTAAGAGTTTGCCCCAGACTGCAGTCCACGCAAAAGAAGTAACTTTGACAAGTTTGACCTTCCAAATAGACTTCCAAGGGAAAATACTGCCCCCATTAGAGAGCGGCCTATAAAAAGAGTTGACGTGAAATAACTTACTGTTCTTATAAAAAAAAAAAAAAAAAAAACTTACCGTTTGTTGGATCCAGCAGATACGATCTTCAACTTCTAGTCTGATCTTGACAGAATAATTAAAATTCATAAACTAGACTCAGGGAATGGTCATTCATGGATGATGGGGTAAGAATTTAATGGAAAGTTTGGGGTTTGTTGAGCTTGGGCACATCATAAAACAAAAAGTAGGCAGTAGATGGTGATGATGCGCCTCAACAAACCTGGGATGCATCCCAGTTATGATGGCCCAACTCAACTTTTATGCCCCATTTTCTCTTGTGGAAGCGACTTGTTCTCCTTTGTTTGGTTACAACTCGGAAAATTATTCCAAAAAAATTTCCACTATTTTGCTTGCATGAAAACATTAATATATCATGTAATTCAATATAATTTTTTTTTTTGTTGATAAATAACGGAATTGTATTAAATAATTCAATATAATTTTATAATCAACAAGTTTCATTCACAAAATGAATACAGTGTAGAGCAACTAGAAAATAAACGAAAATCCAATTCAAAAAATCCAAATCCAGACCAACCCAAATTGTCAAATTTAACCAATATTTAAAAACAATATTCCAATCAAACTGCAGTCACCAAACTAAACTCAAATAGTGTTGTTGAACCTGAAACGAAGTGAGTGCAAGGACCAGAGAATTGGAACTTGTAATGGAAGAATTCTGACTCAATGGGCTTATCCCTTAGGCTGTTTCTTTTTTTGGGCGTGCCAGGCAAAATGACAGTGGATTGAGTGTGGAAGAGCATGGTGTAAGAGTGTTGTGTATGCACTGGGCCTAGCACAGCAAGGTCAGAGAGTGTGGATTTGGAACCAAATCTGTTGGTGATGAAATTATTGGAGTAGATCTTCCTCAATGGCAACGTGGTGGTTTGAGTTGATCATATGATTTATGTGCCATTGTTTCTGTGTGTGTGAGAGAGAGAGAGAGAGAGAGAGAGAGAGAGTGAGAGATACTGTTGAGACTTGGGGGTGTTTTTTTTTTTTTTTTTCCCTGTCTCGCAGGGAAGGTAACTTGTGTAATGTGGTAAATGTTTTACACTTCTTAGAAGTATAAAATATTTTAATATTTTATGCCACTTTTGGGTTATTTTCCATTGACTGTTTAAAGGGTTTCCTTCGAGTAGGATTTTATTCTGCACCAAACAGAGGAAAATGTTACATGTTAAAATAAATATAACTTTATGCTTTAATGAGCCAAACTGCGCAAAGCCCAGGAGCTTTTTTTGTTATTGGTGGCAGAATGGGCCATGCCCCTTCATGTATGTTGTCATTGTCATAGTTGTGATGATAATACTTAATCATGATTACTTTCCTGCAGTTTGTTATGATTGTGTATATATTGGGTATTCCTGGTTTATCTCAAGGTTTTTTTTTTTTGTACTTGCATGTGATCCACAATGGTATTTTACATGTAGACTTACAGTTAATTCTACTATATTCTGCTCTATATCTTCCACTCATCCTTTGGAGTCTTACCTTTTGTTTTGCAGCAAAGAACTAGCCAATTTTCATCGGCCAAAAGCTTTGTGGTATCCCCACGACAATGTGGTGGCTCTCAGAGAACAAGGGAAGTTGCCTACCCAAGGGCCCATGAAACTTATTGTGAAAAGCTTGGGTGGTAAAGGAAGCAAAATTCAAGTGGATGCTGAGGAAACCATCTCTTCTGTTAAAGCAAAAGCTTCTAAAAAGCTAGGTTGTCATCTCTCATTTGGAGTGGTTATGAACTTTATTTATTTAGTTCTTTAATTGCTTTTGCTTACTGTCTTTATAATTTTACTATTTCGTGTCTTAGGATGTCATCTCCTATATCTAAATCTTTTCTGAAGACAGAGCGCTTACTTGGCACTTTTTTTTGGTAGACTTCAAGCTACCCGAAGTGGTAAAGTTATTTTACTTAGGGAAGGAACTTGAAGACCATGGATCTCTTGCTTCCCAAAATGTTCAACCAAACTCCTTGCTTCATCTTGTTCGTACAAAAATACACTTGTCACCGAGGGCACAAAAGATGCCTGGAGAGAAAAAGTCTCTGCGTCCCCCTGGGGCATTCAAGAAGAAATCTGAACTTTCAGTGAAAGATGGTCATGTCTTCCTAATGGAGTAAGTGAGTTGAAAGTTTTGTTTTGCAGCTTTAATTTAGGTCACCTTATCTCCTAAACACTACCATATGAGGAGGGCTTTCTTGATTGTTGTGTTATCTTTTATTCTTTTAGTGTTCTTCTTCATACTTTCTTGTGAATCTTCTTATTTTGTGAGTCATAGGAGAAACTTAAATTGGGTGACAACTGTTTCCTATTCTGCTATTGGCAGCAATTAATTTTTGGATTTCACTGGTATACGTTTCTTAATCTTAGCACAAAAAGCCTCTATTGTGTGCATGTTGTTGTTGCTTAGTTTTTCTTTTGATGCCAAGATTACTTTCATTTTTTAAGTTCAGTATTATGGCAATTCCCGCATAATAATCAGTCTTAATACCTCTTTAGGTATTGTGAGGAAAGACCATTGCTGTTGGGCAATGCTGGGATGGGTGCAAGACTTTGCACTTATTATCAAAAATCTGCCCCAGATGATCAAACTGGCTCCCTGTTGCGAAATGGAAACAGCAGCTTGGGGCATGTCATTGTTCTGGACCCTGCTGATAAATCCCCTTACCTTGGAGATATAAAACCAGGATGCAGTCAGTCATCTCTTGAAACAAACATGTATAGAGCACCCATATTTCCCCATAAGGTGCCCTCGACTGACTATCTCTTGGTTCGTTCGGCAAAGGGAAAACTTTCCATTAGACGCATTGACAGGGTTAATGTTGTTGGACAACAGGTTTGCCGTAGTAGTAGTCTTTCTGGATATGTCCTTTATGTTATACTTTTTCTCTTTTTCTCTTAATATCCGTTGATAATGTTGTTTTACCCTTTGCTGGTGCTTGAAGTGATTATTTCTACTAATGATACTGGTCATGTCACTTCTGGCTCCTAGCTAGTTCCTACGAAAATCATTATTACCAACTGGACTTACCTATGCATGACATAAAGAAAATAATATTAACAAATTCTTAACAGTAAATATTATTTTGCTAAGGAAATTGTAAGTGATGTGCAAAACCAGGGAAATATCCAGAAATGAGATGTGAATGAAAAAAAGAGAGAGATGGAGAAGTGAGAACAGAAGTATTGAGAGAGAGAGAGAGAGAGAGAGAGAGAGAGTAGCTAAACAAATGGAATAGGAATATCTTAGATTCTTAGATATACTTGGCGCAATTTGGAATTTTTTTTTTTTTTTTGGGTGTATGGATGATCATGGTTTTTTATTTTATTTTTATTTTCTTTAATTCTTTGGGTGAAATTTAGTTATGGGTTGACATGACCTCATGTTTCCCAAGCCCTTCCAATAAAAAAAAAATTGTTTCTCAATGTGGGGCAGGGTGGGTTGGGGATTTTATTTTACTGATGGATGGTGGGACTGTGTTTTTGTTGCACTTGGGTGTGGAGCAGGGGCAGGGCCTGGAGAGGGGGAGTGGAATATACCCCTGAACTTGTCCTGTTGGAAATTCATGGTCAGGATAAACTGTTGTTAGTTGATGTTTTGTTTGAACTATGACTGCACACCACTTTCATTTTATTGGAGGTTTGTTTGTGTTAAGGAAAGCTTTTGTAGTGTGGCACCAATCTGGTTGGTTGATTTTTCTTTGCAGGAGCCTCTCATGGAGGTGATATCTCCTGGATCAAAGGCCCTTCAGACTTATATGACAAACAGGCTATTGGTGTACATGGCACGTGAGTTCCGAGCTTTCGAAAAGCGTCATTTGCTCCCTTGCATTCGTGCAGATGAGTTGCCTGGACAGTTTCCTTACCTCTCTGAAGCCATTATTAGGAAGAAATTAAAGGAGCACGCTAATTTGCAGGTCATCATGCATTTTATAGATTTGTTATTTAAGTCTTTAATAGGCTCTGACACTAACATCTTTGTGCTGCTTTGGTATTAGATAAATTGTAGTGCTCTGGTTTTTTGGCTTATGTTCTCAATGATAGTTCTATTGTATTCTATACTCACCTAAATGCTTCAAATGCATATGCACCATTCCAGAAGAGGCCAAATGGTCAGTGGATTTGGGTTAAGAAGCGCAATTTCCGCATTTGGTCAGAGGATGAGTTGAGAGAGAAAGTGAAACCCGAAGATGTGAGTTATTTGTTATCTCATTTGCCTTCTTTTCTTTGTTAATGAACTAAAACCTTTCTGATTATTGGAATCTTGTTTGTTATCTCTATGAAAACTTTGCAAGAATTGATTGAAGAGGTTTTTTAGAACTATGTGAAAAGATAATCTCAGCCCTTGCATGATATTGAAAAATATTCCTTGTTGGTGGGTATTTGATGTCATGACTGGTGTGTTATCAATACTGAAACATAATTGAAAGGCATATGGCAATCAAAGTTGTTTGAGTCCCAAAAAATAAAAAGGTTCATGTTGCTAGAGTTCAATTATTTGTTGCTTTTGTAATAATAGTAGTAAATACTTTTTTTCTTGGATGAGCTGACCTCACCGTCTTCCCAAGATGGTGAGCTCTTCTTATTCATGTTGACAGTAGCTCTAGCATCCACGCATCATTTGCAGTCCTCGATAGCCCTCTGCCATTATTAACTCAAGTCTTATCTTCCACATATTTTATTGATCCAGACAGTATTGGAGTTCATATGTTAAATTCAGTCCTTCCTAAATTGCCAATCTTTCAGCTACAGTTATTGGTTTGACCTTCCTATGTATTATAGAGAGAAGAGGTTGCTAGTTAAGGAAAAGGGAATCCTATCTTTCTTTGTATTGCCACTTATTCATCTTAAGATTCTCATTTCAACTAAATCATTTTATGAACATGTTGCTTCTTAACAACTCAACATTCAATACCATGGTGCATGGTCTTATAGCATTTTTATAAAAAATTTCCCTCGACTTAATAGGTATTCTACAATCACACAATTCTTCTGATGTGCTTTCTACTTCATCCACTATCCTCATATTTATGATTCACATCCTCTTCAATCTCTCTATCACACAATCCAAGATATCAAAATCTCTTGCTCTTTGGAACCTCTTGGCCATCAAGTCTTACAACCCTGTCAATGGTTTTTTTTTTTTTTTTTTTTGGGGGGGGATAAATAACAATCTTTATTGATAAAAAAAATCCCGAGTACACAGGCAGTGTGCACATGACCAAAAACATTCTCATTGCAAAGGGAGAGATGGTTGGCATCTCTCAACAGGGACAGGAACAGTCTTCGAAGTTACATATTACCTACACACAGTAGATCTTCTGACCCAATTTTTTGATGACCCCATGGAGAGTGTTGTTTTCTGTTTGGACGGTGACGTGGGGGAAGGTACCTACTTGTGATAATCTTAAGAGAAGAAGCTATACTCTAGTGGATTGGTGTTGCTTGTGCCGATGTTGTGGATCGCCTTTTGCTTCATTGCAAGGGAGCCCATCATTTGTAGATCTTTCTTTTTTTTTTTTTTTTTTTTTTTTTGGATCTTTTGTGGTCTCCTAGGTCTTACTAGAGAGAGTGATTGATCTTGTGTTTGGGTGGAGGAACTGGATGGGAAAACATTTGTCATATATTTGAAATTTGGTTTCATTATATTTGATGTGGATTATTTGATGGGAGCGTAATAGGCGTACGTTTGAGGATATGGAGAGTACAGGGGATTAGCTCCTAGCCTCATTTTAGGAACTTTGTTTGATTGGTCTTGTGCTTTGGGATTTTCAACTAGAGTTTCCATTCCAGTGTTTATAGAGTCTATCTTTTTTTCCATAATTCTTTTGTAATTTTTGTAATTTTTTTATCTACTTTTTTCCCCTGTTGCATGAAGTAGTATTCTTTCAGTAAAATTATTCTTTAAAAAAAAAAAATCATCTCAATGTATAAGAATCAAGCATATCCATTAAGAACATAGTGAGAGACCCAAAAGCTAACAACCAGTCAAAAAAAGTTTTAAATAGAAGAAAGCTTAGGATCATGGATAGTCCTTTCATAGTCTTTGAAGTGTCAAGCATTCTATTCTAGCCAAATGCATCACACAATGATGGACTGCTTTCCAAATAGCTATATTCTGATGTTGCCCAAACCGTCCTTGGCAAGAATCTAATAACTCCATAATACTCTTCAACATAACCCATTGAACAGCAAACAAATCAAACACCTTGACCACAATTCATAAGCTATAGGACAATGGAGAAAATAGTCCAGTCTCCCCATTGCATTTACACATATAACACCAACCTGTCACATGTAGGTGTCTCTTTCGCAAATTATCTATTGTCAAAATTCTCCCTAAAGCTGCAATCTAGGAAAAGAAAGCAACTCTAGATGGGACCTTCGACTTCCAAATGCTTTTCCAAGGAAAAGGCATACCAATGTAGTGACCCATGCACGATAATATCCTTCAACCTTAAAACCCTTTCTCCTAGCTGGCTTCCAAGAGAGTAAATTAATTTTATAAAAATTGACAATGGCTCGAACTCCCAATCATGCATAGATCTTAAAAAATTCAAATCCCACTGAATGACATAATTGCAAAACTTCATTAGGTCCGCTACAAAAGCATCTCTTTCTTGACTAATTTCAAACAGATCTAGAAAAGCCTCCTTTAAGGAACCATCCCCACACCATACGTCTAGTACCATCACCACCTCATATTGTATATATTGTGCAAACAACACCCACTCATGTCTTATAGATCTCCAAAGACTCGCTTCTTGAGGACCCTGTACCTCCTTAGTGCACCACCCACTCCGGTCACTCTCCTACTTCACCTATACTGCCCTCCACCAAAACAACTCTCTCTCAATTTTGTCTCCATAACAACTTCCCTAATAGAGCTTGGTAAAAGCATCTCAAGTCCTTGATACCCAATACCCCATTATGAAGAGGTGACCAAATCATAGCCCAGTACCAAATGGAACTTAGATTGCTTGCCTCATCCATTCCATAAAAAAATTCCTCTATGTTTTCAATACAATTAGCCACATCAGAATAAGGGAAGAACCAGGGTTGGCAAATGGGAAAGAGTGCTTTTAATTAATGTCACTCGACCACCCTTAGATGGGTACAATCTCTTCCATTTTGCCAATCTCCTCTCCATCATCTCAAGAATTGGGTTCAGGTTGTCTTCTCTTTGAATTTTGCACCCAATGGAAGACCCAAGTATTTCATCGGTAACCTCGCCTTTTTACAACACAAAATATCCACCAACTCTTCTAAATTAGGAACATCCCCACTGGGACCAACTCTGATTTACTTAAGTTCACATTCAAACCAAAACCAACCTCAAACCATTTCAACACATGACATAGGTGAACAATCTAATCAAAATTGGCATCGCACAATATTGTGTCATCTGCAAAGAGAAGATGTGACACAATCAATGGATTGTGTTGAGAGGTGCCTAGTGAGAATCTTGAAATATAACCTCCATTGACACAATCAATCATTCGGCTTATGGCCTCCATATCAATAACAAAAAGCGACGGTGACAATGGATACCCTTGCCTTAAGCACCTTGAGCTTTCGAAAAAACCACTTGGGCTGCTATTAATGAAAATAGAACTAACAGTGGAAACACAATAGAAAATCCAACTCTTCCATCTTTTGGAAATCCCACCTCTCCCATGCACATAAAGAAGGAAATCCAATTTAACATGAGGGCATACTTTTTTTTACTTATCAAAAAAGTGATCATTTGCTTTTTCCACATTTAATTGCACAGCGCCCCTAGCTTTCCAAAATCTAATATGCTATCCAGGCACTCATTCTCAATAAGGAAAAGGTCTCAAATTTGTTTTCCCATGACAAAGGCATTCTGGGACTAAAAAATAATTTCATGCAACACTACCCAAAGTCTATTAGCCAAAACTTTGGCAATAATTTTATATAACTCACCCACTAAGCTGATAGGTCAAAATTCTCTCACATCCACATTTGATTTTTTGGGATTAGAGCAATGAATGTTGCATTAGGCTTTTCTCAAACTTACCTTGAGTAGAAAAATTCTGAAATACTAGCATTAAATCATATTTGTGAATACTTCAACAAATTTGAAAGAAAGACATAGGAGAACTGTATGGCCGGGGGGGATTGCTGCTATTAAAATTTTTAGTCACGCCAAGAACTTCATCTTCCTTTAAGGGTCTATATAGCCAACCAGCATTCTCCTCTGAAATCCTTGAAAACTCTAGTCCATCCAACCAAGGTCTTCATATGCCATCCTCAGTGTAATGAGGTTTATAAAACTGAGTAATACAAACGCTGATGGAAGCTGAATCTGTAGTTAACATTGCATCCACCACAAGATTGGTAATAGACTTTTGCCTCCGACTCTCCTCCAGAAGTGTAGTCTTTTCAAGCTCATCCACTAAAAATATATCATCCACGAAAAAGCTTGCACCCAAAGGACTTCATCTTGAATCAATTTAGTGAGCTTATCCATCTCTAGTGCAAGGAGATTGGGCTTAATGTTGAACCTTGATGCAAACCTATAGTGATAGGAAACTCACTTTTGATGCCTTCACTTATTTTTACACTAGTTAAAACTCCATGATATATATCTTTAATTAATTTAGTATACTTTATACGAACTCCTTTCTTTTCTAAAACCCACCCCATAACCTCTCTGGAGGCATTATCACAAGCTTTTTCTCAGTCAATAAAAACCATATGGAGATTTTTATGGTCTTCTCTATATTTCCCAATGTGACGTCTAAGTAAGAAATAGCTTCAATGGTAGATTGCTGCAACATAAAACCAAATTTATTTTTCAATGTTGTTGTTTTGTGTTCTATGTTCAATCACTCTCTCCTGCAGTTTCATATTATCTGTTCGCTTTTCTTCATATTCTGCTTTGAACATTCATATTCTTCATATTCGCTTTTCTCCAGTGTGACTCATAAGCTTAATTTCATGGTAATTTGTAGTGTTTTGAATATCTCTATTGTTCTTGTATATAGGTATTAGAGTACTTCTCCACTCACTAGGCATTTTGTTAACTCTTAAGATCTTACTGAAAAGATTTGTCTACTAGCATACAACCACATTGCTCAAGAACTTACAAACTTCAATGAGAATTTCATCAGGTCCCACAGCTTTCCCTGTTTTCATCCTCCTCAATTTGTCCTTTACTTTGGTTGTCATAATTCTTTGGACAAGCCTATTATTGCTATCCTCAATTTGGTTACTTAATTTGCTCCAATTTTTTGTATCACTTCCATTAAAAAATTTATCAAAATAAACGTTTGATCTCTCTTTAATCTCCTTTTCTGTTACTGGCACTCTTTGACCTTCATCTTTAATGTACTTAACACCATTCAAGTGTCTTGTTTTATTTCCCTTGTCTTAATAAGGTTATAATTTATAAATATACTTTTCTTCATCCTTTATCCCCCATCTTGCTATAAAATTCCTCATAAGCCTTACATTTAGTCCTTGGACATCCTTTTTTGCTTCCCTCTTCACAGATTCATAATTTTCATAAGAAGCAATGCCTTTACATCTTTGCAGGTTTTTGTAGCTCTCTCTTTTTAATCTAATTGTTGCTTTAATTCCCATATTCAGCTACAAAGTCTCCTTAGTCGGTCTCTCACATCCTTTAGATTCTCCAAAATACTTCTTTAGCCATTCTTTTAATACAACTGGCCGTTTTGTTGCAAATCTTATCAACATCTTCATCTCCAATTGTCTTCTTTAACCATTTTATCTTTAAACATATCTTGTTTCTTTCCCTTTAAACCATACCATCTGATTCTAGGGTTACTTTGTCTAATATCTCTTCTTTCCATCTTCTAAGACGAATATCTAGTACCACCATCCTATGTTGAGTGGTTACACTTACTACTAGTATCACCTTACATTCTTTACAGCATCTGCTATCAACTTTTTGAGCTAGGAAGAAATCTATTTGACTAGCATATGTCCCACTTTTGGGGGAAATTTGGTGCCAAGTCCCTCTTCTTGAACTAAGTTATTATCCAATCATACTCTATTGAAAAGTCTAGAATAGTATCTCTCCTTATTCATTTTTTACTCCATATCTCTGGACTCCATGAACTCTTTTAAAGCCCCCACTATCTTTTTCAACATTACCATTCTGGTCTCCTCCAATAAAATATAAGAAAATATTATTCAGTATGTCAAATAGCCACCTAAAAAAAAAAAAACCCTATTTCGTAAAATGCTTTAAAAGAAGTCCCGTTACCCTTGGATTTGTGTTTAGAGTGCTCTTAAATCAACGCTAAAACATACAGTGAAAAGATGGAAAAACAATCAAGATTGTAGAACCAAGTTCTAGAACCATGGGCATGTAGTTCATTGCTTTTAGTGTTTCTTTACTTGAACACTGTAGTACATATTTAGAGGTGAAGTTTTTGGGGCACCAGCTTTTGTGAGCTGCACAAGGTCAGAGGCATGATGCTGATATAGGATTGAGGTAAACTAAGAGCAGAAGATGATTGAAGCCTGCTGTTTCTTTTCATCTTCTTCACCTCTTTTTTGTGCGCCTCTGGTTTTGAGGCCACCTTTTGTAATTTCTTTGAATTTGGTTTATGCTCCTCTACTCTTTTATAATAAATCCTGAGTTTTAAAATAAATGGAAGATGAACGTAGGAAAGAACCGTTGTGGTATTTTGCTTGTAGGCCAATGTGTTCATCTGTGAGCATGTCATGCGATTGTTCTGGTATATTGGGATCTAATGAGTTTTAAATAAACCATATATAGTCACATATGTCGAAGAGTTTGTCGATGATAAGTGCAACATTGGTCTTATGCATTCCTCAAATATTCATCCATGTTGCTACATTTGTTTTATCCACTACATTTTACACAGGAACAGCTTTTGGTTGATAATTGCTTATTCTTTTCATATAAAGCTCCTGATTGTTTTTTACTTGTTTTGGGCTTAGGTTTGTTCCTATGAAAGCATGCAAGCTGGTATCTACCGGCTCAAACATTTGGGAATTTCTGGGGTATTACCTTCTTCCATTTCATCTGCAATGAGTCGGCTACCCGATGAAGCTATAGTTCTGGCTGCTGCATCACACATCGAGAGGGAGCTGCAGATAACTCCGTGGAGCTTGAGTAGCAATTTTTTTGCATGTGTAGTTCAGGTAAAATATGTTAACCTGCTTTTGAGAAATTTGTATGGCATACTGCTAATCATGTGTTGGACGCTGGCAGTGCTTCTTTTTATGATTATTCGTTGATAGTACATGAATATTGGCCTTTTAGTCTCAAGCCACTTTATCTTCATGACTAACTATATTAAGATTTGTTTAGTTGAAGCTGACGTGATGTCCAACATGCTACTGATAGGCATTTTCCTTTTTCTTGTAGGGAAAAGAAAATATTGAGCGTATGGAAATTACTGGTGTTGGTGATCCATCTGGTCGGGGCCTAGGTTTCAGCTATGTCCGCACTGTTCCAAAGGCGCCAATGTCGAGTGCAATGATGAAGAAGAAAACAGTTACTGGTCGAGGAGGAGCCACTGTTACTGGAACAGATGCTGATCTTCGTAGGTTGAGCATGGAGGCAGCACGGGAGGTATGTAAATTTTTCTGAGCAAATTAAAATTGTTTCTTTATTAGTTTAAAATTGTGTCTATTCCATTATCCATCTTTATTCTTATAGGTCATGCCCATGGTTGGAACTGTACCACACAATCCATGAACAGTGATCTCCATTAAGTTTATTGTGTAACACGATGTGTACATATAGGCTTTGAGTACTCTTAATTCTCATAGGACTTTGGACTCTTAATGTAGGAACTACATAATCCTTTTATTATGGATTCTGAAACCTTAGATTCTCTTGGTCCAGTAGCACAAAGAGGTCTGAGCAAAGACATATGTATCACTAGAGTGACTAGTCTTTGACTTCGTTTGGTTTATGCAAAGACATTTGGTTTATACACCAATCTACTGTTTTCTAAGAATATAAGTTTCAAATTTGTCTGGTCTCCTGATTTGTTTTCTCGAGCCTCTTACAGAGGCATCACTTCTGTGCACATCTTTGGCACTCTTTAAATCCAAGAAGTGTTCCACCAAGTGATCGTTTTTGGGGCCTGGTGAGGCTTGGAGAGGCACTTCTAGATAGTTTTCTCATAGTAAAGATAGCTATCTTTAAGGACATGTAAATTTGCATTAAGCCTAAGAATCATCATTCCTTGAGTCTCTCTTCAATATATTAGCGTGTTAAACCTCTTGCAAAGCACTAATGTAATCTGACAAGGACATGTAATTTTGCACTGAGCCTAAGAATTATCTTATCTCAAGCCTCCTGCCAATCTTACTACATTTGCACTCAGCCTAAGAATGACTGATGATGGTGTCCAACCTCTTGTTTGACGATGACATTTTGATCCTCTGTGGCAATTATCTGGAACGGCTTGGCCATTTAAAATGTGTCTTGCTTTGATTTTAAGCTGTCTTGGGTTTCAAAATAAATCTAGGAAACTCTGATATGGTTCTTGTTGGGGAAGTCCGCGAGATTTAAGTCTAAGGGGATCCGGGACCCGATTCTAGAAAAGAGGGAAAGAATATTAGCGGGGTGGAAGAAGGTTTATTATTCCAAGGGAGGACAAATCACTTTGATTAAGAGTACTCTTTCTAGCTTAACAGCATATTTCCTTTCTTTGTTCCCCCTTCTTGCTAGTATCACTCATTGTAAAAAATTTCCTAGGGACTTTCTCTGGGGTGGTTTCGATGATGCTTTTAAATTCCATTTGGTTAGTTGGAAGATGATTTGCAAACTGGTCCAACAAGGGAGTGGCTTGCTCACTTTATTTAAGCTTTGTTAAGAAACTGGCTTTGGCGCTATGCGACTGAAAAAGATGTTCTGTGGGTACAATGATTGACCTGAAATATGGAAGTGTTTGGTGTGTGTGGAACTCGGGGTGGTGGCGGACTCACATGGCGTTAGCTTATGGAAACATATTAGAAATGGGTGAAATAACTTTGCAAGGTTTATTAATTTTGAGGTTGGTAGTGGGTCTGCAGTTCAATTCTGAGTCTCTGACATGATTGCTAGTGCGGGGGTGTGATGCTTAATGATGCCTTTCCTGATCTCTTCTAATCAGGTTGAGATAAAGAAGTTTCTGTAGTTCTGTGGCAGATTATAGGTACACCCACAATGGAAATAATTTTTTTTGGGATGTTCTGTTTATTTATGCTAGATCCTTACTACAATTTCGAGGTAAAGTCTTTTTATAAAGTTCTTTCCCCTAGGGTATCCCAACAGTTTTCATGGAAGAGTATTTGGAAAGTAAAGGTCCCTACTAAGGTAGCTTTTTTGTATGGACAGCTGCTATGGTTATAATCCTAAAAATGGATAATCTTTGTAAATGGAGGTTGTGTGTGGTCGATTGGTTTTGTATGTGTAAGCAAAGTGGTGAGTCTTGATCATTTGTTACTCTATTTACCCTTTGCTCATGATATATGGTCCATGGCTAGTATCGCAATGTAGATATTTGGGGTGCTATACCTCAAGGCTTATTTGGAAAGAAAGGCATAGAGTGCTTGCCCTTTGTATTAAAACTATTATTATTTCATACTCTATATGATTAGATGGCTGCTATAAGTATTTATTCAATCTCTATTTTTGCTGGATCTTTTCTACTTGTGTACTTTTATTTGACTTTTGAAAAGCCCATGTACCTACCCGTGTAAGCGGTTGTGTTGTTTTTCTCTTCTTTTGATTAAAATGTCCCAATTACTTATAAGAATGTTAGTTGTGAAGGCAGAAAGGGACATGACAATTGCAAACTAAACTTGCAAATTACAAATGAGGTCTAACTCGATTGGCACATCTGTTTTTAAGAGCCATGTAGAGGGTGAGGTAGTAGTTTCAAGATTTAATGGGTGCATGTGTAATTACCAATAACTAAAGAAAAGGCAAATTGCCTTCCTATTGAAATTTCTTTGTGCTTTCTCTCAGTCTTAACCTTGATCATCAGAACTTATTTGGACACTAAGTGGGCTCTTGCAAGGTTGCCTTTGATTGTTGAAGTTCTGTTATAAGCTAATTCTTGATGCGGTCAGATTCTGTACATTCCTTCACACCTAGGCATGCCCGGTGCTCATGTGTGGAATTTAAGCTTGTTTGTTTTCTCTCTCTGGGTTGGGAGATGAACCTGTATCTGTAATTCCAATATCTGGGATGTGAGTTTCAATATGTGTATCCATATAAGTTTTGTTGACATGGATACTTTGGGGTGAAGTTCTGAGTCTATGTAACAGAGTTGTTAGAAAGCTGGATATAAATTGTTAACTGATAGCTTATGGTTTTGGTTTTTCTTTGGTTTGTTTATGATATTTTGCCTTAGTTTTTCTTGGAGTCCACAGGGTGGGTCATTTGTCTCTGTTTGGGTTGGGTCAAATTGGCCTTTCTCTATTTTCATTGTGTTCTCTGTTGGTTTTGGAGGTGAGAGTTTGTGTTAAGGGAAGAACTTTAGCTTTTCAGTTGATTCTTTAACAAAAAATTGGTCA
Source organism: Quercus variabilis (assembly GCA_030445155.1). NCBI lineage: Eukaryota > Viridiplantae > Streptophyta > Magnoliopsida > Fagales > Fagaceae > Quercus > Quercus variabilis. The sequence goes on along the minus strand of CP129455.1, from coordinate 23,278,720 downwards.
CATAGTGCCTTCACCTTTTTACTTCCCTGTGAGTACAAAGAAAAACCTTATAACTGCTCAAAGCTCAATTTTTTGCAATACTAGAGGTGATTGCTGATAACAATGCATAGGGGGTTTATTAGATTCATATGGTTTATAGTGGTGTCTGGGTTAACTTACTTTTGCAGGAGTTATTTTATTTCTAGCCTTATGTATTAGTTGATGCATGAGTTTTGTCCTAGCCTTTTGTTATTCAGGTATAACAAGAATAATCTTGAAACTAATTTTGTTTGATGTATGGGTTGCTATATATATGCATGTGGAGATTGGACTGGAAGCTAATAATTGATTTATATTTCCTTATGCTGGTTTTTCTTTGAATCTCTACTAGCCTACCTGTATTGCTTGTTCTCTCGCAAAATCATGTCATAGTTTCCTATCACTATAGCATTTCTCATCCTTGGGGAAGGCACAGTACTTTTAATGACTTTTTTAATTTTTAATTTTTAATTTTTTCTTTAGTAGTAGAGAAGAAAAATTGAGGGTAAGGTTGCCTACCATGACCTTTCTTAGACCCCACAAAACTGGGAGCTTTGCGCACTGGGTATGACCGTTTTAAGCAGTGGAGAAAAATAGTTCTTGCTCTTCTATTGTTATTGGAACCTACTAGTATATCCAAATTTTATATGACATTTTTTTTTCTTTGTTTTTTTGCATTTTAAAATTTGTTTTATATTTATTGTAATTCATGTTTTTAATCTCTTAACTGTATATGAATTTACAGGTTCTTCTGAAGTTTGATGTTTGTGAGGAGGAGATTGCGAAACTGACTAGGTGGCACCGTATTGCCATGATACGCAAACTTTCAAGTGAGCAAGCTGCATCGGGGATACAGATTGATCCCACAACTATCAGCAAGTATGCGCGTGGCCAGCGGATGTCATTTCTTCAACTGCAACAGCAGACGAGAGAGAAGTGTCAGGAGATTTGGGAACGACAAGTTCAGAGTCTTTCTGCCTTAGATCGTGAAAATGAGAGTGACTCCGAAGGAAATAGTGATCTTGATTCATTTGCTGGGGATTTAGAAAATCTTCTTGATGCAGAGGAATGTGAAGAAGAAGTAGGTAACTATGAGTCAAAGCATGACAAAGCAGATGGTGTTAAGGGGCTCAAAATGAGAAGGCGCCCATCCATAGCTCAGGCAGAAGAGGAAAATGAAGATGATGCCGCTGAAGCTGCCGAATTATGCAGGTTACTCATGGAAGGTATTGATATTTTAGTCTCACTAAAGGAGTTTCAAACGCAGTGGTATTATATGTGGGGGAGCTTTTATAAACTTCTATCTGGGTAAATTCGCATTTATGGGCCTTAGCAATAATTATATTTCTGCTACACAGATGCTATTAGATGGAGGGAATATCTTCTTCTTTTTTTTTTTTTTTTTTCCCTAATTTGCCAAAAAGTTTTGGAAAACTCATGGAATTGATTAGGCCACTTTTTTGCATGTGATTTTAACTATCAGCCAAAAAATAAAATTATTGTCTCTATGGATAGTTGGATACTTTTCTTTTGTCAATGCATGAAACGGATATTAATATTTGGCAGAATCCATTCTAAATCTGTAACTTTTTGGCATGTAGTAATTGTTGTATCGTCATCAAATCTCACCTTGAAACTTTTCTGCAGATGATGAGGCTGAGAGGAGGAAGAAGAAAAAAACTAAAGTTGTGAGGGAGGAAACAGGGCTGGCTTTGGGCTTGCAACCAAGTTTTGGTTTTGAGAACACGAATCGGATCAAGCAAATTGTCAGTACTGCCCAACCTGATGGGTCCTATTCTTCCAAAGAGATATTTAATAAAGACATGAAGGAGGTAAGAATGATTTGCATTATATATTCCACTCGTGCTTATTGGTTTTATTTACCTTTTTCAAATACATATGGAGTTTCTGTCTTTCATGTACCCCCTTCCTCTCTAATGATGGTAGTTGGTAGAATTGAGGATAATAGAATGTGCTTTGTGTTTTGGTGGCAGGTAGAAAATGTTATTGCGAAAAAAGGCAAGTATGGAAAGGTGAAAGCTTTAACGAAAAAGAATGATATCACAAGCATTGGTCTAGTCAGTAAGAAAATCAAAATATCGGGAGATAAAGTCAAGGCAAGTGACCTCATTCATCTTTGTTTCTTCATCTTGGGTGGCATCACACATTAAAATTCTTTCAGTACTTATTGGAAATTCACTACATTAGAAATTTTTTAAAAGATGCATCAACCACTAGAAAAGCCGCATGAGGATACCCAAATCCCCGACCAAGGTACCAAGATTTCAAGCTAGAGGGGGCCGGAGTATAAGAAAAAAAAAAAACTCCAAATAGACATCCATATAGTATTAACAAATTATAAATACACAAAATCGTTGTTTCTTAATATATTAAGATGCAATTATTTACCAACAAAGACAAAAAAATAAATAATGATGTTTATTTTTAATACTAGGTTGGCTAGGATTTTTTTGTTGTTGTTGTTGTTGTTGTTGTTGTTGTTGAAATCAGACCATTCACAGTAGTGGTGCTAAAAAATTTAGCTTTTAGCATCTCAAAAAACTATTTTATCTATTTTACTACCTCATTTTACAATACACCCAATATCAAATTTTCTATTTTTTTATCACTTCATTTAAGAATAATATAAACAACTCATTAAAATAATAAAGGAAGAGAGAGAATTTGATTTTTTAATTGAAGGTAGAGAGAAAATATTAATAAAATATTGTATTTTATTTTTAATAACTTGCTATAGTTAACTGGTATTTATACCAGTTTACTGTAGTTACAAAAAATTTAGCTTTAGCTTTTCTATTAACACATGGTTCTTTGGTGGTAAAATAAGTTTTTTTGCTAAAATACAATCACCATTGTGAATGTTTTTATTGTTTTGTTCAGTTTTTGGGTTAAATAGTTGCTAGTTGGAGGGGGGCCCTAAGGTTTTGGAAGGGGGACCAACTATAGAAATGATATATAAAATAAGTAAAAAAAATAAAAATTGGGCCAGGGGGCCTGGGCCCCCGCCTGGGTCTGTCCCTGTCCCCGACTATGTATTTTCCCATCTGTACTAATGTCTTTATAATTGATATGATCATTAGGTCTAGTATAGTGATGCTAAGAGAATCAATAATGTAAGGAGGAGTGTATGACTATTACAAATAGGTTTTGTTAGACCATTTTTACAAATTGGGAGGAAGCAGAGAATATGATTTATGATAAGGTAGAATGGTGGAAAGTAGATGTGGGCAACCTTGATTAGCTAGTGAGAATACGTCAAGCTAGCATTAAAGGAGAGTGATTTGATTCAAGGTAAGTGAATGAAAAGTGGTAGTAGAAGGCCTAAAATAATACATTCATTAGTGAGAAAAGTTAAGGGAATGAAAAGAGGTAACAGAAGGCCTAAAATAAATACTAGTAGAAATAGTAAAAAAATAAAAAAGTAAAAAATGACATGTGAATTAAGGTGGTGACAGAGGAATGAGCTCATGGGTTGGGAAATAGAAGGGGTGAATTAGTTCATGGATGTAGTTCACTCTAAAGAGGTTGTAGAAAGTAATGAGGATTGTTTATTTTGGAAGCCAGATGGGAGGGGGAAATTCAGTGTTAGTCCTTTTAAGCATGTTTGCAGCGTGTACTCAATTCTGCATTCCCTTGGAAAGGTGTTTGGGCCAATAAGGTTCCAAGTAAGTTAGCTTTTTTTTTTTTCTTTTTTTTTTTTTTTGGTATGGACTGCATCTTTGAATTCTGTATTGATGATAGATAACCTTGTTATATGTAAGCTAATGATTTTTAATAGATATATTATGTGTAAGGGCAGTGTTGAAACAGTTGAGCATTTGTTGTTGCACTGCACTATTACTAGGGAGCTGTAGTCATCATGAGTGTCCTGTTGTAATTCTTTGCAGATGCTTGCTTTTGAGCATTCTTTCTTTTTATATAAATTATTTTTGCTTATAAAAAAAAAAAAATGGAGATGATAGAGAGTATGGTTTTGGATAGGAAAGAATGCTTGAGAAGAGCATGTGTTCCCACTTAGTTTCTTCAAAATCCCCGGCTCCATAATTTGGGGTTTCCTTCCAAACACTAGAAGATATATATATATATATATATATTGGATCAACTACTACTACATTGATCGTTCGCTATTGCTTTGCTTTGGGCTCTTACATCTTTCTGCAATTCACTGGATGATTTCAAAGAGGGTGATAGATGTCTACTCCTATTGGCAAGGGTTGTTTGGTAGACACATATAGCCTCATTTGGAATGTAACTCCTCAATGCCTTTTTGAACAATTTGGAGATAGAGAAATAATTGTGAACTTTGAAGGATTTACCCTATGATTTGGCGGAGGGAGAGTAGAGGAGAGGTGGCTGGAATTTCCAGCCACTCTACATTCCCTCCATCCAAACATACCCTTTGGATTCATCTATCCAGATCAAATATGCTTTTATACGTTTTTTTTTTTAATGTTCTATAATTATTGGCAAGATTCATCTATCCACTATCTAGATCAAAAATGCTTTATTGTAGATTTTGTGGATCTTTAAAATCTTAGACTTCAGTTCTTTAAGAGAATCTCTCATATACTCCATATCTATTTGAGTTCTTAAAGCAATACAAATTTGTTATTACTGAACAAATATTAAAAAAAAATAAATAATAAAACTGCAAAAGGGCAAAACCCATGTACTCAGGATGTATACGAGACAAACACCAACAGTAAGTACTAAAACTACAGCTATCAAGCATCTTAAGCATACTGGCAAAAGAAAAGAGACCAGAAGCATTCACCCACTCAAATATAGATTTGAGGAATACAAGTTTCAGATTCAGAACAAAATTTTCCCAACCCTCAAAATTTTTGGCATTTCTCTCTCCAAATGCACCATGTAAGAAATGCTGTATCACATTCCAAATTACTATATTACTACACCTAGCAAACTTGCCTTGCCAACAAGCTAAAAGCTCTGGAATCACCCACCCAGTGAAAAGGAGAAAAAACCATACTCCAAAGCTCTCAAGCTAGGAGATCCATTGTTTCCCCAGCTATCTTACACGTGCAACACCAATCTATAATGATTATTCGCCACTTAGTGTGTTATCAACAGTTAGAATTTTGCCCAAAGCTCCTTAGGGTACTTAAACTTATCTCCAATTCCACCCCTCAAGAAATCCCTTTGCAACTTCTCTATACCAATGTTTTGAATTTCATTTAGTTCTGGCCAGAATGGCCGGAAAATATTGTACTGATATGCAAAGCAGAATGATAACCCCCTGTTCCTCGGACAAAGTTTCAGGCTGTTCCGGTGAGTTTCGGCCAATACTGGCTGAAACAGAAGATTTGGCTGGAATGAGATTTGGGTATCTTCTCCTTAAACCAAAAACAAAATATTATTTCAGAGTATGAGGAAAAGATGACTAGACGAGCACCTTACATGCTTACTTTGTTGATGTTTGTAGAAGGAAAACAGTGGATCAGATCTGCTGGTGTGGTGGGGGAAAAGGAAAAAGAAAAGAAGAAAGATGAGAATGGACAGTCACAGAGGGCGTATGGTCTGTGAGAGAAAAATAGAAAGAAGATGAAGATGATGATAGTGACTTTTTGAGAAGAGGACTCACAGTAATTAGGGAGTGGTAAAACTAATCAATGCTCCTAGGGAAAGATGATATTAACGTGGGCTGGGGGGAGACTTTTGCAAGCAAATGAGTTTTGGGTATTCTTCTCCTTAAACCAAAATCAAAATATGATTTCAGAGTATAAGGAAAAGATGACTAGACAAGTCCCTTACGTGCTTACTTTGTTGATGTTTGTAGAAGGAAAACAGTGGATCAGATCTGCTGGTGTGGTGGGGAAAAAGAAAAACAAAAGAAAAGAAAGAAAGATGAGAATGGAGTCAGAGAGGGTGTATGGTCTGTGAGAGAAAAATAGAAAGAAGATGAAGATGATAGTAACTTTTTTGGGAAGAGAACTCACGGTAATTAAGGAGTGGTAAAACTAATCAATGCTCCTAGGGAAAGATGATATTCATGTGGGGAAGACTTTTGCAAGTAAATGGGAAGTTTATTGGAAGGTGTATCATTTATGTAATTTTTTCCCCCCTTGTATTTTCTTTGCAATTTGAATATTTAGCTTAATAATTTTTTTTTTTAAATTTGTTATTATTATTATTATATACGGTAATCCCGAAATTGTATTCTGAAATAGGCCGGTACCGAGATATTATGTTCCAATGAACAAATTGGAATGGGCACCAAAACGGTATTCATAATATTGCTCTATAGAACGAGCTACCCCCATGAGAATGGGAAATAGAGGTAGGTAGTAGGTTGGTAGGTTAGAAAAAGTGATTTTAGCCAGTATGAATATACAACCCTTGGAAAGGTACATCCTTTTCTACCCAGCTAGGCATTTTGCCCCTAAAGGAAGGCCCGAGTGGTGGCACAGACACTTTACATCCCAAGATTTCAGCTAGTACTTCAACATTTGGCACATGACCTACTAGTACCAATTCTGATTTCCCCAAATTTATCTTTAAACCTGATATAGCCTGAAACCACACTTTCCTCTAGCAGTAACTATCAGAGGCCCTTAAATACCAAATGTTGGAGTGCCTTATTGATACCAATGCATCTTTGGTTCATTCATCATTTGAGAATTACTATACTTTTTTTTTTTTTTTAATAATGCCTAAGCAGAATGTAACGAGATCGGGATTCATATGTAAACGTAGTGCTCATTTAAATATGCTTGGGTAATCCCTTTTCATAATTAGAATGCATATAGACTAATCCTATTGTGGTCTGTCCCAGTATGGAGTAGACATATATTCAAGACGTCAACTCAATTGTCATGCTATAGAATATAAGTTCATATTCCCATTCCCATTTGGCTGGAATAGATGTATTTATTTTTTATTCCAGTCAAGGAAGGGGGATCTTGAACCAAGAAATAGATTCTAAAAGCTAAAAATGTATCATGAGCAACTTAAGTAGTCAGGTTCATTGATGTTGCTGGTATGGTGTTCTTATTGCACATACAATAATATACAATAATACTCAATTCGATGAAATTGTTTGATCTACCAGGAATCATCCCCAAAATGACAATTTTACAAGAATTATTAGAAAGCATGTGAAGAATTTAGTGCATTTACTGGGAAAACATGAATTTTTATTGAATGTGCACATATTATTGTCCATTAGCTTATCGTGAGAGCAGAGACAAATGGTTGGCGCCCTTCTAACCTTTTTTTAATGAAATTTTACTTTTTTTAAAAAAATTTGAGAATGGAGACAAGTTTTGGCTCTAGGGATTTTCCCTTGATCTGGTTTTAAACTGTGTTATATGCAGTGGTTCTCTCTAAAAATGCTTATTTTTCTGGGTGGATGTAATTTCAAATGTCTGGAAAACTGCTTCATTTTACAGGGGAGTACTGAATTGTACTTATTTTGAGTTCATTTTTGTTCTAGAGCCAATCTGTTGTATGGTTGTAATCTGAAAGTACATGCTTTTTTTGTGAATGGTTGTCATAACATTTAGTGTTTACATCTGCTGCCCAAGACTGCATTAATTTACTCTCCTGACTGAAACCAGGTTTTTAAGGAGAAGAAATCTGCAAGAGAGAGTTTCGTTTGTGGGGCATGTGGTCAGGTGTGTAATATTACCTTGTTACTTTAGAGATGTTATGATGTTTTAACAAAAGAGAGAGAGACTAAGTATTGATTGTTCACCTTTTGATGACCAGCTTGGACATATGAGGACAAACAAGAACTGCCCTAAGTATGGAGAAGAACTAGAAGCACACGTTGAAACTGCTGATCCAGAAAAGGCACCTGTAAAAATAAAACCTCTGGATCCTTCTAGTCAGACCCAGCAGAAAACTCAGACAAAGAAGGCCATTCCAAAAAGTGCTACAAAAATTGCTGCGGTCGAAACTCCTGAGGCTGAAAAATCTAGTTTGAAGGCAAAAGTTCTTCCAGTGAAGTTCAAGTGTGGTTCCATCGACAAGTTTTCTGATAATCTTGCTGTTGAAGCAGCACTAAGTTCAGACCAACCAGTCACTCCCAATCCTGAAACTGGGAAGTCAGTTGTCAAGGTTAATAAAATAATAATTCCCAACAAGATGAAACCTGAAGATGCAGAGACCCCTAAACCCTCTATCAAAATACGACCACCAGCAAATACAGTTAGAGATCAGCTAGAATCTCATAAACGCTCTATCGTGATACGGCCACCAACAGAAACAGATAGAGAACAGCCTCAGAAGAAAATCATAATCAAACGGCCCAAAGAAATTATTGACCTGGACCAGGTCAGTCAGGATGGAAGTCCTAGTTTTGAGCACCGGAAGACTAAAAGAATAGTTGAATTATCAAATATTGCAAAGCACGGGAAGCTGGAGAGGAGGGCTTTGGCTGAGGAGTCTGCAAAAAAGAAACCTAGAGAGGATGGAAGATGGTTTGAAGGGCAAGAAAAGTTAGTAGAGATAAAAAAATATGCAGCAGCGATCAGAAGTGAGAGGGAGGAAGAAGAAAGACAGAAGGCAAAGAAGAAGAAAAAGAAGAAGAGGCCTGAAATAAGAGAGGAGTATGTAGAGGACCCCAGAACAAGAAGAAATGACAAAAGGGTGCCAGAGAGAGAACGAAGTGCAAAAAGGAGGCCTGTTGCTGAGCTTGGAAAGTTTGGTGCAGATTATGGCCCACCAACAAAGCGTCGTAAGGGGGGAGAGGTACTGTGCTTAGTCTTACCTTGTTATCTTAATTTCTTCTGTGTAGGTTTCTTCCTCATGTGCTGCTCCATTATTATCAGTGATGGTGGTCTTATCTTGTATGGTATGATATCTCACCTCATAGATAAGCTTTAGGTAAAGATCAATTGCAAGAGACAACTCAATTCAATTGATTGTGGATGAATTTTTCATTGATCTTGCCTTGCAAAGAACATCTACCTATCCGTTGGACTTAAAATGAAAGGAATAAGAGTTGCGGTATACCTGAACTATCATATGTTAGAGAGAGAGAGAGAGAGAGAGAGAGAGAGAGGTTTCTTTTATTATTGATGAAGAATGGGTTTACCAGCCCTTATCATATGTATTCAAAAGTTTGATTAACTAGGTGAGGTTACTTTTATTATTTTACATAATATTAATTTTGGCGTTAAAGGTTTCTGTTTGTATCAGTAATAGATTGGACTAAAGTGCATAATAAATATGAAACTTGGGCAGTAATTAAGTAATTTTTAAAAATACAAGAGAGGTTAATGTATTTTTAATAAAATCTAGGGGAGGTTGGATTATTTTATCCAACCTGTTCTTTGGTGAAGCTGCTTTAAATACACCCCTATTGGTCATACAATTTTTTTTTTATTAAGAACAAAATCTAGGGAAGAGATTCATCTTGTTTCTTTGCCTTTAGTTTTCTTTCTTTCTTTTTTATTTTTGTTGAAGTGTCTACTTTTATAGATTGGCTGTTAGCGGCTATGCTAACATTTGTAGTTTCTGTTCACATATATCAACTCACTTTGTAATTTCTGCATGAATTCCCATTTATGTCAAATTCTTGATTAATTGCCCCACAGGTTGGTTTGGCAAACATCTTGGAGCGCATAGTGGAGACGCTTAAAGACCGGTATGAGGTATCCTATCTTTTCTTAAAACCAGTCTCAAAAAAGGAAGCTCCTGACTACTATGACATCATAAAGCGCCCTATGGATCTATCAACAATCAAGGAGAAGGTGAGGAAGATGGAATACAAGAGCCGGGAAGATTTCAGGCATGACGTGTGGCAGATCACCTTTAATGCCCACAGATACAACGATGGCCGCAATCCAGGAATTCCTCCTCTTGCTGATCAGCTTTTGGAGATTTGTGATTATTTGTTAGTGGAGAACGATGAACATTTGACTGAAGCTGAATCTGGTATCGAGAATAGGGAATAGTAATAATTAGATATATATTGATGTTAACTTAGAAAAATTCTGCCTGAAAGCCCCTCTTTGGTGGAGCAAATTTTTAAGTTTCTGGGGTTTTTTCATGGCTTGTACATTAAGAGGTAAGTTTGCACTGCAACGCATTATATTTCAACTGCGTCCTTGGTAAATCATTTGGAGAGAGAGAGAGAGAGAGAGGGAAGGTCAGGGTGGGGGGTGATTTATTTGCTTCCCTTCTACATATTTGTATATAAGTTAACCAGCGACACGAACTTCGAACCTGTATAATAGCAACAGGAAATTATAATAGCAATAGGAAATGTATGCGGTATTCATCAAACTACCCAAGGTAATTAGTTTGTGGTTACATATCTTTGGCCAACTAATAATATTATAAATTTTGCAAAATCTCTATACATATTATGTGTATGGAAGTGCTTGGTTTCTTAATCAAAGATAAATGTGAATCCAAACTTTGGAATCCTGTTAGAGCTTTTAGAGGTGGTCCAAAGTTCTCTCATCTTTTCTTTGCCGTTGATCTTGTTCTTTTTGGCAAGATGGATGAAAAAAATTGTCAAAGCATAAAGGATGCATTGGATGTCTTTCGTGATCTATCCGGACAAAAAGTGAATCATGGAAAATCTTGGGTTTATTTTTCTCCAAACGTCTCTGCAGACAGAAGAGGTGAGCTTGGGTCCTGTCTAAATCTTCACTCTACCCCAAACCTTGGGAAATATTTGGGTTTTCCTTTAAAGCTCCCAGGTTCCACCAATTAGGGTTTTGATTTTGTCATCGAAAGAATCCAAAGTAAGCTTGCTGGTTGGAAGGCTCATCTATTGTCCTCCGCAGGACAAGTCGTTCTAACCCAGTCATACTGTCTGCAATTCCGGTATATGTTATGCAAGGGACCAATGCTCCTTGGGAAGACACTGAATGCGATTGGCAAAGAGGAAGCTTCACACCATCCGTTGGGAAAAGATTACCGAGGCCTAACTCTTAAGAGATAGGGAGGATTGGGAATTTCTGCAGCTAAACCAAAGAATTTGGCACTGTTAGCTAAATTAAATTGGAGGCTACACACGGAGAGAGAACAACTATAGGCAAAAGTGTTGAATTTTAAGTATAAGAATCCTAATAAAAATTGTTCTAGAACTTAGGCAGGTATGAAGAAAGGTTATGACATTTTCTTACAAGGTTCCAAATGGAAAATGGGTTCAAACAGTACTCATAGTCTGTGGCATGATAAATGGCTCTCTAATGGGGCTTTCAGATCTTTAATTTGTGGTCTTCTAAATTGTGATGAAGATTCTCTAATGGTTAGTGATGTTCCTCAAGAGGCTTCGTGGAACACTAGCAGTCTCTCCTTAATTTGATCATCGTCTTGATTTATCTTTAAGGCTGTCCCTGTACCTTTATCTTGTTTGTGCCCTAATGCTCTGACCTGTGCTTATTCCCCATCAGGAGATTTTGATGGAAAGTCGGCCTATAAACTAGCAAAAGGTGGGTTGGAGTGTCCTATCAATTTTTCTGGGCAATGGATATGGAAACTTGATACGGTTCCAAAAATTCAAATCTGTGTGGAAATGCGCTATTTACATAGTCTCCCTGTCAAAGATATGCTTATGAGTAGAGGTATTTCTGAAGATTGCATCTGTGAAATTTTTGGTAGAGAGAGTGAGACCGCAATTCATGTTTGGCGTGATTGTAGTTTTGCCAAAGATTTTTGGTTGCACTAGGGTTACGCTAGTTGTGCTAGTGTGTTTTTTAACTCTGATATTTGCAGCTGGTTGAAGAAAAAGCTGTGTTCAAAATAGAGTACTAGTGAAGTGTGTTTGCCATGGAACCAGTTCTTTGCATTTGGAATTTTGAGTTTATGGATTCACCGCAATAAGAGAATTTTCAAACAGGGGGAGCCATATCACAGGCTAGTTGGAGAAGTGAGACATCTTACTCTCCACTATTTTCATTGTGCTGGGCACATACCCCAACCCGTCAAAACTAACCTAACCCAACCCAACTTGCCGGGTTAGGTCAATTTTTAGGGTTTGGTGAGTTGGATTGGGTTATAGATTTTTTTTTTTATTGTAGGTCAGGTTGGCTTTGGGTCATAAAATTTCAAACCCGCCAAATCTAACCCTACCCGATCTGACCCATCTATATATTTAAAATATATTATATAACTAATAATTTTTTAAAAATAACCAGCTCTTCCTCCTATCCTATATATAAGTCAATATTAACGTATATTAGTTCAAATATTAATGTATAACTGATTTGGAATATTAGTTCACATATTAATGTATATTTTGTTTATCAACTCAGATGACAGATGTGATTTTTTTTTCCCTCAATTTAATAATAATAGTAATAATAATAAAAAATTTATCCAACCCACAGGTTGGGTTGGGTCGGGCTGAATTTTTTTTAACCCACCATGGTAGGTTGGGTCAAAAAATCCTTGTAATCTAACTTAACCCAACCTATGCATACTCCTAGTGCTGGGTGTATCAAGACAGTCTCTAACCGAAGTATTGTAAATGTGATGTGGCACAAAACCTAATCAGAATTGGTACAAGCTTAATAGCGATGGGTCAGCACTAGGGGTGACAAAATCAACCCAAACTTATTTGCCCACCCAAACCCACCTATTGAAATAAGTCCCAAACCTACCAAATTATTAATTGGGTTAAATGGATATTAACCCAATTAAAGCTAATTAACTTTACCACCGCACGCACTGGGTGTGATAGTCACTCTACAAGTATAAGTGTTTGTGGGGTGTGGGAGGCAAGGGCCAGGACTCAAGTTTTCAGGAGGGAGCTTCACACACATATAAACTTAGATTAGACTAGAATATAATTTCTATCTTGTTAAAAAAAAAAAAAAAAAAAAAAAAAAAAAAAAAAAAAAAAAAAAAAAAAACCTCATTAACATTAATGTTTATTAGGTTTTAACTGGGTACCCAATTAGACTCAATTAACATTTCTACAAATCGCCTAACTCTAAAATATCTCAAAACTACTAAAGATTACGAAAATGCCCCTTAAACCTAAAAATGACCAAAATATCCTTAAAACCTAAAAAATACCAAAATAACCCCCTAAACTTATAAATTGACCAAAATACCCCCGAAACCTAAAATTACCAAAATACCCCATAAACCTAAAAAATGACTGAAATATCCTCGAAACCAAAAAATGACCAAAATAATCACGAAACTTAAAAATTGACCAAAATATCTCCAAAACCTATAAAATAACCAAAATACCCTCGAAACCTAAAAATTACCAAAATACCTCCTCTAAACCTAAAAAATGACCAAAATACCCCAAAAACCTAAAAATAATCAAAATAACTTTGAAACTTAAAAATTGACCAAAATACCCCAAACCTAAAAAATGACCAAAATACCCTCGAAACCTAAAAATTACCAAAATACACCCCCAAACCTAAAAAAATGACCCAAATTCCCCCAAACCTAAAAATGACCAAAATACCCCCTGAAACCTAAGGAAAAGACCAAAATACCCTATAAACCTAAAAATTTACCAAAAGACCCCTGAAAGCTAAAAAAGACCAAAATAACCCCGAAACCTATAAAATGACAAAAATGTCCCTTAAAGCTATAAGATGATAAAAAATGCACCTTAAACCAAAAAAATGACCAAAATCCCTTCTAAACTAAAAAATGACCAAAATATCCCCTAAAACTAAAAAATGAACGAAATACCCCCCTAAACATAAAAAAAAATGACCAAAATACCCCCTAAACCTAAAAAATGACTAAAATACCCTTGAAACCTAAAATGATCAAAATATCCCCAAAACCTAAAAAATGACTTAAAGACCTCTGATACCTAGAAAATTACCGAAATAACCCCAAGATCTAAAAATTAACAAAACACCCCTAAAACCTAAAAAATTAGTGACATTCCCTCAAAACCTACAAAATGATTAAAATACTCTCGGAACCTTTAATTTGAAGAAAATACCCTTGAAACATCCAAAATGCCCGAAACCTTTATTTTGGTAATTTTAGAGGATTCGGGAGTATCTTGTTCATCTTATAGGATAGGTGGTATTTTGGTCATTTTAGATATTTTGATGGGTATTTTGGTTGTTTTAGAGGTTTAGAGTTATTTTGGTCGTTTTAGGGTATTTTTGGTAATTTAAGAGGTTTTGGGTTATTTGTGGTCATTTTAGTGGTTTTGAGTGTATTTTGGTTATTTTAAAAGTTTTAGGGCATTTTCATTATTTTATAGGTTTGAGGTTATTTTGGTCATTTTCTAGGTTTCATGGGTGTTTTGTTCATTTTTTAGGTTTAGGGGGCATTTTGGTCATTTTATAGTTTTAGGGGTATTTGGGTCATTTTAAGGTTTTAGGGGTATTTTAGTAATTTTTTTTTTTTGGTTTAGGTGGTATTTTGGTTAATTTTTACTTTTTAGGGGTATTTTGGTCATTTTAGGTTTCGGGGTAATTTCATATAGGGGGTATTTTGATAATTTTTATGTTTCGGGAGTATTTTGGTTATTTTTTAGGTTTTGGGCATATTTTGGCCAATTTTTATGTTTCAGGGGTATTTTTGTCATATTTAGGTTTACAGGTATTTTGGTCAATTTTTAGGTTTTGAAGTATTTTGGTTATTTTTAGGTTTCGGAGGTATTTCAGTAATCTTTTAGGTTTAGGAGGATATTTTGGAAATTTTTAGGTTTCGATGGTATTTTGGTCATTTTTTAGGTTTAGGGGGTATTTTTGGTCAATTTTTAGGTTTCAGGGTTATTTTAGTCATTTTTAGGTTTCAGAGGTATTTCTGTAATTTTTTTAGGTTTAGGGGGTAGTTTTGGTAATTTTTAGATTTTGGAGTATTTTGGTCATTTTTTAGGTTTCGGGGGTATTTTGGTTATTGTTTAGGTTTATGGGATATTTCAGTCATTTTTTAGGTTTAGGATATTTTTTGGTCATTTTTTAGTTTCACGGGTATTTTGGTCATTTTTTAAGTTTAGGGGGTATTGTGATAATTTTAAAGGATTATAAGAGTACTTTGGTCATTTACAAGTTTTTTTTTTTTGGGCATTTTGGTGATTATGATTACTGGGTAATTGGGCAGGTTGGGTTTTATCCATAATAATTGGGTTGGGTTGGGTTTGTGTTAGAAGTAACTAGTTAAATGGGCAATAAATGGATAAATGAGTTTTATATACCCAACCCAATTATGCCCACTCCAAACCCACTCAAAACCACCCATTTGACACCCTTAGTCAACACTAGGCAATTCGGACAAAGCAGGAAGTAGATGTATCATTTGGAATCACAATGGTAAGTGGGTTACGGGTTTTTTAAAATCTATAGGAATAACAACTAATGTGGAGGTAGAATTATGGGCATTGAGAGATGGTTTGAAACTTTGCATCGTGAAGAACATCCAAGCTGTAGAGGTAGAGTTGGATGCTAAAGTGGCTGTTGGATGAATGACTGGGCAACATGTAATGAACACTACACACTCTCTTCTTATATTTGATAGCAGGTACCTTTAGGATTTAACTCTAAGGGTGAAGGTTAGTCATTGTTTCTAGGAAGCTAATTAGTGTGCAAATAAGTTAGCTAAGAATGGGGCTACTCAAGAGGAAGACTTTACTGTTTTTGACTGTCTACCTTTGGAGATTTTAATGCTTTTATATTTTTATGCTTCAACCATGTATTTTGAGAGGATTTGTCCAAACTCAGTTTCTTTAATTTAATAAATCTTTAGTTTACCCAAAAAAAAAGTTAAGCCTCCTCAAAATAGGGAAAAGTTGCCACATTTATACAAAAGCTATTGGTAATTCTAAATAACTAAGCATGCCCTTGGTTATCTACCTTTCGTATGCAAGTATTACTTTTATTTATAAGGTATTATGTGTAACCTTTGCTTTGGAACCTGTTTCCTGTTCTTTACTCTTATAAACCATACAATATCATATTAAACTCCATTTGTTTCACTATTGAGACAACACCACCTTCAGTTAACGTATCTCCAACTAAAGTCCAGGAATTCGATAATAATGTTTAAGAGTTCATATGTTATCCAATCACTACAAACTAATAATGTTTAAGAGTTCTTATGTTAACAAATCACTACAGTATAGCTATCTATTGTGTCATCTTGTAAAATAGATCTTCTTTGTGTATGATTTAATATAAATATAATTTGCTGCTCCTTAGAATTAATTAAGGAAGCAAGAACAAAATATTATCTATTAGTTATTTTATGGTATTAAAGCAGGAGGTTCTGAGTATGATCCCTAACTCTTCCATTCTACCTTCCATTTAAAATCTCCTGTGTTGGACCCCACTTGTTAAATGGGAGTTTGAGCTTACATGTGAAGATGAATGTTAGAAGTATTGGTTAAATGATTAAATTTATCTTTGGGACAATTGGTAATTTAATATGGTATTAGAGCTCTAGACTCGCATCGTTCCATGTCTTCTTCTTCTTCAAATTCATCGCTACAAGTAATCAAATTACTATTTCCCAACATTCTACTATACTCGCTCCTTCAAATCATCTCTAGATCAAACTCACCAATTATCTTTCCTGGAAAACTGCCAGTATTCCCTACATCAATGGAAATAAAATATCTCATCATATTAAAGGTATTGTAACTCCTCCACAATTTATTGCTTCATCTTCTTCTACTACCATTCTAGTTCCAAACCCTGCCTATGCGTCTTGGTTTGAAATTGATCAATTGCTATTGGGTGTTCTCATGTCTACAATTTCTGAAAATCTTATATCTCATCTAGTTGGCCAAACATCTGCACATGTAGTTTGGGTAACACTAGAGAAACTTTTCTCTTCTCAATCTTAAACACGAGTCATGCAAACTCGTTACCAGCTCTCTACCTTAAATGAAGGCAGCCTTGCCATCTCTGATTATTTTAGCATGCCAAATCATGTGCTAATCTTGTCGCCTCCATTGGTCAACAAATTGGTGATCCAAAAATTATTTCATATATCCTTACTGGCCTTCCTTTTGATTATGACTCTCTTATCACCTGTGTCAATAACAGATTGGAACCATTTTCTTTGGACGAGCTTCTTGATAATCTTTTCACCCACAAGTCTCGTGTTATAAAGCAAGCTTCCTTTCCTCTAGAAATGGGCCATCGCATAGCCAACTTTGCAGCACAGCCCCCTCCTTCTCAACCTCGAGGCTGCCAATCTTCTCCCTCCTAAAATTGTGGCTTATATTCTAGTCATCGAGGTCATGGGCTAAAAAATTCCTCTAGAGGTCAAGGTCCCCCAGTGCCCTCCTTCTCTACCCACAACTTTGGATCCTTAAGGAAATTCGGTCAAATTTGTTTCAAGGTTGATCATACTGCACAGAACTACTAGCATCGTTTTGATCATAATTTTCAAATCACCACCCCCTCGCCACCGCAAGCATTTACTGCTACTACTAATACTCAAGTGGATCCGGTCTGGTAACCTGATGCTCGTGCAAATAATCATCTTACGCTTGACCTCGACAACTTAAACCTTTACACTGAAGACAATCTTGGTTTAGACCAGGTTTGCATTGGTAATGGTCAAGGTTTGCACATCCACCACATTGGTTCCTCTATTCTTTGTTAATCTACTAAGCAATTCTTACTTGATAATGTTCTTCATGTTCCCCATATTAGCAAAAATTCCCTTTCTATTTATCAATTTGCAAAAGATAATAATGTTTTCTTTGAGTTTCACCTTCATTTTTCTGTGTTAAGGATCAATCCTCGAGAGTCAACCTCTCAGCGGCAAGAATAAAAATGAACTCTATCTTCTCAATTCTCTTCATTAGCTTACCAAACCTTCTGTCTTCTTGGGTGAACATGTCTCCATTGATCAATGGCACTCGAGACTTGATCATCTTGTACTTCGTATTGTTTGTCAAGTTATCTCTTCTCATCAGCTTATTGTCACCAACAATAAGACTCCACCAGTTTGTCATGCTCATTAACTTGGAAAAATTCACCATCTTCCTTTTCATTTGTCTCCCTCTAGATCTCAATTTCCCTTAGAACTAATTTTTATAGAAATATGGGTCCCGCCCCTCACCTTTCTAATAATGGAAATCGTTTTATGTTTGTTTTGTGGATGATTTTTCCAAGTTTGTTTGGTTGTTTCCCATTGCCTCTAAATCTGATGTTTATAATATTTTTCTTAAATTTCAATCTTTTATTGATCGTTACTTTGATTGAAAAACAAGAAGCATTCAATTTGATTAGGGGGTGAATATTGCAAGCGTCATACTCTATTTCAATCTCTTGGTATTTCTCATTGTCTCTCTTATCCACATACGCATCAACAAAATGGATCTATTGAAACTGGTCTCACTCTACTTGCTTCTGCCTCCATACCTAGGAAATATTGGGACGAAGCCTTTCTCACTGCCATTTATTTAAATAATCTCCTCCCCTCCCCTCTCACTAATAATAAACCATCCCTTGAAATAATTTTTCATCAAAAACCATATTATAATTTCCTAAAAAATTTTGGTTGAGCATGTTAGCCTTACCTTCGTCCTTAGAATACTCACAAATTTGATTTCAATCTACTCATTGTGTTTTCTTGGGATGCAGTCTCAATCATTAAGGCTATAAGTTTCTTGATCCCTTAAGAAACCGAATATATGTAGCTCAAAATGTGGTATTGATGAAACCATTTTTACCTACTCCTAATCCATATCCTTATCTCAACATTCAAAAGTCTCCTCTCTAAATATGCCTCTACCTAATTTTAATCTCAAGCATTGTGATCCTATTCTCACTCATACTCCACATGTTGTTCCAGATAACTTTCCTCCTCAATCTTAAACTACTCCTATTTAGCAACATGTCATGTTTGTGTCTCACCACACCTCTTCATCGACATCTACCCTAATCTCTTCTTCTCCTTCTTTTACTAATATATCATTGCAGGAATTGTGTGCTCATGTTTAACCTATGACACATTCAATGCAAACCGGAAATGACAATATTGTCAAGACCACATCACTCTTCCTAGGTATGGTTCGATATCCTTTACCAAAAGCCCTGTTGGTTGTCTTAGATTCACATAATTCGCAGCCAACATCTTTTACCGCTGCGCCTAAGGATTCTCATTGGCGGGCTGCTGTGCCCCTCGAGTATGATATTCTTGTCTTAGTTCTCGTCCCCTTCAACTTGGCTTCTAAGGCTGCAAGTTTGACACATCTCTTTTTATTTACCAGTTTGGCCCTGATTTGATTTTGTTTCTAATCTTTGTTGATGATATTCTTGTCACAGGTTTGAATCCTACTTCCATATCTCGATTAATCAGTAAGCTACAATCTGACTTTGTCTTGAAAGATCTTGGACCACTCCATAATTTTTGGGTGTTAAAGTTATCTCCTCATATATTGGTCTCTACCTTTCACAATGGAAATATATTGTTGATCTTCTCAAGAAAAACAACATGCATGAAGCCAAACCGGTTTTTTTGCCCATGGCTTCCAACACGGTCTTGAGTAAATTTGGTGGACACTCTTTCTCCAACCCAAGCACTTATAGGAGTGTTGTTGGTTCCTTACAATACTTGGTCTTAACCTGTCCAGAAATCTCTTTCATAGTAAATAAATTTTGTCAATTTATGCATAATCTCATGGACTTACATTGGAGTGCTGTTAAACGGATCCTTCGCTATTTAAAGCACACTTTGAATCACTGCCTTTTTCTCTACCATGATACAAGCTTCCGCTTACAGGCATTCTTAGACACAGATTGGGCTAGCTGTCCACATGATCGCAGCTCCATATCTGGATTCTGTCTCTACCTTGGTCGTAACTTGATCTTTCGGGGTTATCGCAAGTAAATAATGGTTTCTCGTTTCAGTAACGGATCTGAATATAGAGCAATTGCCCATGCTACTTTTGAAATTCTTTGGCTCCAATATCTACTATGTGAACTTGGCCTAACTCACCATCCTCCTATTTTGTGGTGTGACAACATAGGAGCTACGTATTTTAATGCAAATCCACTCTTTCATGCACGAACAAAAAATATTGAAATTGATTTACATTTTGTACGTAATCTTGTTGCCTCCAAGTCTCTCTCTGTTCAGTTTCTCTCATCCAAATACCAACTAGCAAACACCCTTACCAAACCTCTTCCAACAGCTTGATTTATACTTCTGTGAGACTATTTCAATGTCAAAGACTTGCCCTTGAGATTGTGAAACTTTAGTTAACGTATCTCCAGCTAAAGTCCAAGAATCAAATAATAATGTTTAAGCGTTCTTATGTTATCCAATCACTACAAATTGATAATGTTTAAGAGTTCTTATGTTATCCAGTCACTATAATATAGCTATTTGTTGTGTCATCTTGTAAAACAGATCTTCTTTGTATATGATTTAATATAATATAATTTGCTGCTCCTTAGAATTAATTAAGGAAGCAAGAACAAAATATTCTCTATTAGTTTCTTTATCCTCCAATAAACCTTGGTTGGGCTAATTATGAGCTCAGGGTTGGGTTAGCGATGTGGTGTTGAGAACTTGAGATCCTTTTTTTCTTTCTTTTTTTCTTTTTTCTGAAGAAAAAATCTATTTGTTAAATATGTTTTATTAAGCGATCCAAAAGTGGGAAGTAATGCTTGATTGGCTTCTAGATGATATAGAATTAATGACTTGAGAGGATTATTTCCTCTTACGAATGCTTGGCTTTATTAAAGAAAGGGCGTGTCTATAATTTGAATAAATTACTACATAATTCACGTTTAAAAACTTGGACAAACACAAACTTTAAACTTCTAGGAGAAAAATGATCATTTTACTATTTTGTAGAAGACCATTTGTGCATAATTTATCTTTTATCAATACATATCGAGTGAAGTGATAAGTGCTAGATATTTTAAGAGAAAAAAAAAAAAGAAAGATTTATTGTATGTTTGGATGGAGAAACTCCCTCTTCCTCCATATAAACATGATACAATCTAGGGGTGTCCACAAGTTAGGTTGATTTTGGGCTTAAATCAGACCTAACCCACTCACATCAGGTGGCAGGTCGAGAGACTTGCTGCTGATAGCCAACATCAATAAGTCGAGTTAGATCTGGCTTGGACGGGACATTTTTCGGTTCGATTGAAATTGACAAAGAAATGCGGTGGTGGAGAGTCGCTGTATTTGGCTAGATCTTGCCAGAACTGGGTGAGATTTCCTCATATCTAGCCAGGATTTGGCTAGATCTTGCCAAATCTAATCAAGATCTCACCAAATTTGTTGGGATCTCGCTAGATCTAGCTAGAACTCACTAGATCTAGTTGTGATCTGGCTAGAATTTATGTATCTCGTTGGTCGAGTCGAGTGGCTCTGGTTTTGGAGAAGGAAACCCACAACTTGACTCGCTAGCATTGGTTCTTGGAGGTAAAGACCCATTTTCAGCTGGTTGAGCTTTGGATTGGGTGACAAACAGTTTCGTTTTGTTACTTTGGCAATTTCTAGTTAGGTCTTGGACAACCCTAATACTATCCAAATGCAATTCATATACCAACAGTTGTCTACTCTCACTAAACCATAACTCAATTAATAACTATAAACATGGTAATTCCCAACAAACTTAAGCTAACTAATATATAATCATTAACATTTTCTAAGAAATTAATATATGAAGTGTATACAAAGTTTACTTTTCCTTAAGGAGTATGAGTAACTAGCTTAAAATGTGCATGTGCACAATTGCTTTTGTTTTTTTCTACCCTAATTTTTATTTGTCTTTCAGGGATGTTCTATAGGTATCTGAGACTCCTACAAAATCCTTTCGACAAGAATGTTTCTTGAACATTGTAAGACATTGAAATATCTAGCTCTTGTAAACATTGATCATTAGTGGCAAAAGCCACTAGAATGCTTATTTTTTGATCATAAGGTCTCCTCGCCATAATTCTCTCTGGAAGTAGCCTCTACAACCCTTTGACACCTACGGGCTACGTTTGAACTAAACTAGAGTAAATCTTTCTCTCTAAGAAAACAAATTGACTACTAGGAGGGGGAAGGACCTTTGCCTAGCTAACGAAGTTCACGAGGAACTGACCTCAATTAGTGAAGCAAGGCCTTAAATATCAAATAAATAATTTGATTAATTCAAGTGAGGTATAGACAGCTTATATCACATCTTGTGTTGTGGTGAGATGAAGGGATGGAAGGAGCTAGTTCTCTAGCATGCTTATTGGACAAATGGATGGATGGAATTAAGTGAGTTTGGTTGAATTCAATTGATTTTCTTTGTGATTAATATTTTATGATAACTTCCTCTTTTTTAGAATTGTTTATATGGCCTCAAATGAAACATATTAATTATGTAGCCTCATATGGAACTCTAACTTTCAAAGTTTCAAAAGGTAACTCGAGTTTCAGAGACTCAACTTCCCTGAAGAAAAACCTAAGTTAAGATGATGATGATATTATTATTATTGTTATTATTAGGCAAAAATGCAAAACTGACCCTTAACTTTCACCATTTTTCATTTCAGTCCTCTAACTTTCATTTTTGTCAATTCAGTTCTCTAACTTTTAATTTTTTGTCAATTTAAGGATCCGTTACAGTTCAGTTAGTGTTGTCGTTAGAACCACTAAAATGACGCCATTTTGCATATGTGTTTTTTTTTTTTTTTTAAATAATTCGGAATTAAAAGAAAATAAGAAAAATCTGGAAAAAAGAAAAAAAAAGATTAAGGGGAACAATGTCGTTGTCGTTTCCCTCCACTGAAATCAAAAGAAAACCAAATATCATTTGGTTTATTTCAGGCGAGTCTCGGAGACTATTGCTTTTATGATGTCGTTTCAGTTGTCCATTTCCAGTCGCCATGATGATGATGATGATCTTCTTGCTTCTCTGCTTCATTCCATAAGTTTTTTCACTCTTCTCTCATCAAATCAAACTCACTCAACAGCTTAATTTCGGCGAACATTGATTCCACACTGGAGAAAACTATCAACAAACGCTTCCAGAATCTCCCAATTTTTCACCGCAAAAATCAACGATTCAAATTTCAGACTCTCGCAAAAGCTAAGAAAAACACACAATGAAAAAAAAAATAATAATAATAAAAGTTTCAGACTCTCTCGCTCCCTATCTCTATCTCTATCTCACGCAGAGTTTGCTTTCTCTTTCTCCCCTGAAATCAAAAGAAAACCAAATTTCTGTAGAAATTTGATTTGGGTGGATTATTTCAGTGGAAGGGGAATGGCCCTTAATGTTTTTTTTTTTTTTTGGAATTAAAAAAAAAAAAACACATGCAAAACGGCGTCATTTTAGTGGTTCTAACGGCAACTTTAACTGAGCTGTAACGGAGCCCTGAATTGATAAAAAATTGAAAGTTAGAGGACTGAATTGATAAAAATGAAAGTTAGAAGATTGAAATGAAAAATGGTGAAAGTTAGAAAGTCAATTTTTCATTTTTGCCTTATTATTATTATTATTATTTAAGTTCCTAGTGGAACTTAATTTTCAAAGAGTTGAATTCTTTACATCAGAACTCGACACTCGAAGACTTGGGTTTCAAATAAGGCTACATAAATAACACAACTAATATGTTTCGTTTGAGGCCTCGTAAGAAATAAGTTTGTAAAAATGGAATAATGAGCAAAAAGTTAGTATTTTAATTGAACTATTGCTCACTTTTCAAACTTTCATTTTCAATTAATCAAACAGTCAGTTGGTAAGCTTCTTAATTTCTTTTATATTGATATAAGCTAGAAACAAATGAAAGAAGCTTAGCAATCTGACTGAGATTACTTGAGAGGAGCAAAAATAAAGAGAGAACAAAAAAAAAAAGTCGAAATGATAAAAAGTAAAAGTTGAAGTTGGAATTAATGATAAAAAAATAAAAATTGAAGGACAATCGGATTGAAATTCTCCTCTTAACTTCCTTATAATTTAGTAGTATCAAGTAGTGATTTCCATTAAAAGAATCAGTTTTCAAATTTATCTTGTCCTCTTAATCGGACTGAGAAATTGGGGGATTTAAATTTGTTAAGAAGTCAAATATCATTACATTGTTAACGGCTGACAGATATGTCCGTGCAAACCATTTGAAGTGGACCCAGACCCACTTTGATTTAAAAATCACGTTAGACCTGGTGGGTGATTCAAAGCTGAAAAAATCATGGGCCATTGCAAAGTTCATTTTCATCGATGCACAATTGTACCAGCTCTATTTTACCGAATACTTAAAAAACCTCATGGAGATCATCTTTGGTTATGTCTTTATGCAAATTACCAAGCACCACCATCCTTTTGTTTGCTTAATAAGGGCTTATAGATGTACCAGCCACTATAAATGACTAGACCAAATTCTTTTCTGGCATATCATCAAAGAACTTAATATAACCAAGTCCCTCGGATTGTCCTAAATTACAGTCAATTAAAAGGTAAACATCTGCCACCTTGCCAGCATTTAACACATTTTGAAATCTAAGACAAAAATTTAAATTGAGGCATTTTATGAAAACTTATTAATTTCTTCCAATATCCCAACGGTAGTACTTGTTGAACACTTCTTTGCAAAACTATTAATTTTGATATTTATTTTTTTAACAACTTTAGCATCGACTAAATTGGTTTCTTTATATTAATATCACTATGATCATGATTTAACTATGATATTGACATGTTAAATGCATTTCATGCAAAATATGGTCACACCGCTATGAAGATTTTTTATGTGCGTAAAGCATTTTAAATATAAAATAAAAAGTTTTAAAAAATTGAAAATTCTAAAAGGTGTCATTTCTATTGAATACCACAATTCAACTTCAAATAAATTCTTTTCAAAGCTTGCTCAAATTCACAGTCTGCAAATAAATAAATAAATAAATAAATAAAAATTCTAGTCTAGGGCCATCTCAACACATTTTGGGGTCAAATGCAAATGTAAAATACATTATTACTTAATATTTTATAAGCAATACATGAATCAGAAAAAAGAAAAAAAGAAAAAAAAAAAAGAATCAACCTATATATATATATATATATATATATATATATATATGTATATTTAGAATCACCTTTTTATATGATGTAATACATTAATTGAAATATTTTCATATATTTATAAAATACATTTTAAAATTTTTAATTATAAAAATTTCAAAACAATTAGTATCTGAATAAATATCATATTGTAGATGGTCACTATTTGTCTTGTCAATGTTGGACTTCAGTTATTGAACAATGAATTTTAATAAGAATTTGTCTCGAAAACTATTAATTCTAATTTTAATTTTCGTAGAGTGACAAAAATAGTAAAAATTTTGAAAAATTAAAAAATTTTACTACTACCATAAACATATTAAAATTCGAAAAGAGTATAGCATTTTAAAAATAATTTTTATTTATCAAATTTTTGGGTCTTAATTAAAATTTGGGTAAAATATCATTTTCGTCTCTAAACTATCACAAAAGTTCGTTTTTCGTCCCTAAATTTTCAAAAGTTCATTTTTCGTCCCTGAACTATCACAAAAGTTCGTTTTTCGTCCCTAAACTTTCAAAAGTTCTATTTTCGTCCCTAAACTTTTCCAAATGTATTGATTTTCGTCCCTCCGTCTGACGGAGTGTTGACGTGGCTTTGACAGTATGCTGATGTGAGAGGGACGAAAATCAATACATTTGGAAAAGTTTAGGGACGAAAATAGAACTTTTGAAAGTTTAGGGACGAAAAACGAACTTTTGTGATAGTTCAAGGACGAAAAACGAACTTTTGAAAGTTTAGGGGCGAAAAACGAACTTTTGTGATAGTTTAGGGACGAAAATGATATTTTACCCTTAAAATTTTTACATCGCAAAACAGATATATAAGACATTCTATCAACTAATAAAAAATGTCTTTTAAAAACAAATTTCTAAGTGACAGACTTTTATTTTTTATTATAGTATTATTTTTTTGCAATACAATAAAACAAATAGGTATAATATATTATATTTGCGCTTTCTTCTATTTGGGGTCTTAGACCATTCATTTTGAGTCTACCTGCATTAAGGTAGTTGAAATCCTGCAGTAGTTGAAAATATGGAGGAAGCGGCTTTGGTTAGGGGCTACTTGTTAATGGGCGAATGCTTATGCCAAAAAAAAAAAAAAAAAAAAAAACTTTAATTCCTTCATTTTTTTTGGGGAGAAGTTTATAGATTTATTATTATTATTATTAGGGAGATATTTTTTCTCCTTTTCTAGAAAATAGAAATGGTACCAGCTCCGGTCCAATGAGGCAATGACAAACTAGGTACAGTTGTGCAACAAAAACTCTTCCTGCTAACCTAAAGATCGTCAATCATCATGATTTAGTGGAGAGATGCCAAGTTTCTAATTGCATTATGCAACTTCAATTCACTGTGTCTGTGTTTGAGACTTAAGTACGAAAAAATTATCATCATCATTGCCTGTGGCATGCAAGCATTTTTCATCAATTTACAAGCAGAGAAAGCGTCCAATTTAGTACTTTCCAAAAGGAAGGTAAAGGAAAAATGAAATATATGAAGATCAAGATAAATTTCTTCGTGTCTGCTGGCAATGTCAATGAGCCCATTTTCTTATAGATTTGAAAGGAGAGAGCGAGAAAGCCAGGAAAAAAGACACAGTGGGCCTAAAATATCTTATCGGGTTAAACAAAGGACAGAAGACAAATCTGCCATAAAATAACATATCTGAAAGTTATTCCAGAAAGTAAAGAGAACTCAACAAGAGTCAAAACACTCCATAGAAACCTCATGTGAACTCACAGACTCACACTTGACACTGAATAAAATATACTAATAAGTATATGATCTATCAAACACAATAAAGAACAATAACCCAATAACCCATGAACTTTATTTACGGTTTTTCTTATTCTTATATTATCTAAAAAACCATTGTCAGACCTTGCTATTAAGGCCTATCAATCTCATCTCCCACACTCAAATTCTTAAGTCTCTAACCCCCCACCATTGGTGTACAGCAACTCCCTCATCCAAAAGCCTTCCATACAAAGCCACACATTCCCAATAAGGCCTCTTGCTTTTATATCTCTCCCTATTCTGCCGCCACCAGTGGTTCTTACACTCCAAAAACAATTCATCCACCAAACAGATTGTCCTTCTCTTTATCATCTTCTCCACCACTTCTGCGTCTGCCTTCATCACAACAAACACTTCTTCCGTCACATTATTCATTAACCAATCCGAAAAATCAACACTCAGCCAACGGGGATCTTCTTTGTTAGGCACCTGCACAAAATTGTAGACCTCAAAATCTTGGTTCCTCTTAGGATAATTCTGCTGAAACCATTCAATAAAAGCCACATTCTTCTCAGCCAAACCCACAACAATGAAAACTCTCCGCTTATAACTTTCCAAATTATCACCCAGCAAGTCAGGAAGGAACTTGATTTTCTTCTTGTACTGAGTTGATCTCCATCGAGTCCTTCTAGGTGGCTCTAGCAACACACCTTCAAGCCCCCCTAGCATGAAGTTCATTGCATTTGACTTGCAAAGTCGCCGCTGTTCATTGAAAGGACTAACTTTCCTGAATACCATGATGGTTGATTTATTATAGCGCCAAGGGTGCAAAATCCTATAATTAGATTGTTTTCGAAACCCATTTGGACTGGGGGGTCCGGGTTTATTGTTCAATAGAATGGCCAAAATGCCTCCAATCTTCATAACACGATTCACAACTTTAAGAGTGTCCCTAAAACTTGATGATGTGAATGCGAACACAAAATCAAATGTCTCATCTGGGATGGACCTTTGTCCCTCCAAATCAGAATCCATCACATAACTCACATTGTAATGATGAGCTACTCTCACAATTCCGGAGCTCAAAATGAGAGCTTTATCTCCCTTTCTTAAAAGGCCTTCACTAGCCAGATCTCGGAAAAGCAAATTCAAGTCCTCTGAACCATTGTTAGATTCAGGACCTCTGAAAATACAAGGCAATGTGAGAATAATAACCAAAGCCAAAAACAGTGACCTTGACAGAATGCGTAAAACCATTGAATGAGGAAGCCTAATGACCCAAAGGGTATTGGAATTCAAACCCGTTCTTCCACCATGCAATTGCTTCATCTTTTTTGTGCTCGAATTCTCCAAAAACAAACAAAAGGGTGTTCTTATAAAACCACAAGATCGGATCTTTGTGAACAAAAAACAACTTGATTTGCTAATTGGGCAAAGAAAGAACAAAGAGAGAAAGAGAGATAGGCAAAACGGTTAAGAGGGAAATGGATTCTAGCGTGTGCAAAACCTGGCGGCAGTGTGGTTGCCACCCACGAGGGCCACACGGGTGCTTTGGATTCTACACCATAGGAGCAGTAATTGCCTCATCCTCTCAAACTCCATGGCCTCTTTCATAAGCTTTGGTTCTAACGGATCATCTCATCTCAAATTACATCTTATGCATAAATCATCAATATGAAAGAGAGAGATATTAATGAGAATTGAGAGAGAGATTCATGGAAAGAGAGGAAGATATATGTGTGTGTGTGTTACTATTTTGATGGGGTTGAGAGAAAAGGAGATCTAGGAGTGATATATATGCTCGGAATGGGTCGTAATTGTTAATATCTTTTGCTTATATCTTTTGCTTATTCGGGAGTTCGCTAATTGTTGAGATAGTATGAAATACCGTGTGGGACCAGTGTTTCGGTTCGTAGAAATTGATGAAGGGATGAGGATGAGGCGCCTGGTTAGAGAATAATTTATTTTTAGTTTTATCTAATAGCGTATATTCTTAATGATGTTTCTTATTATTAAACCAATATTTGTTTTTCAAAAAAAAAAAAAAACCAATTTATTAATTAGTTTTTAGTATAAGTAGTGATTGAACTGTAGATTTCTTATTCAACTATAAAAAATTTTATCAATTGAGTTATAGTCTTATAGCTGAAACTCACGACTAAAGAATAAAGTGACGTCGTTAATGAGGCAATCTAATAATGTTTTTGTACTATAAGAGTTTTTTTTTTTTTTTTTTTTTGGGGTGAAAGTATGATAGTTTAATATTTGAGAAATCAACTCAAAAGTATAATGCACATCGTCAGCTATTTAGCTTTACCAAAAATTTGCATCTTTTATGATTTTTTGAATTGAAAGATTTTTAATCATTTCCACTAAAATGGTTGGCACTTACTCCTTACTAGGGGTTTTGCTAAAAATCCACCAACTTGGCAAAACTGATCCCTTGGGTTGGTTTTAGTGGTTTATGTTGGGTTGAAATTTTATTTAAGTTTTAGGTTAAGTTGAATTTGAGTTAATAGTTTTTTTTAACTCATTTAACCCAACTCGACACCACTCACCCACACCCACACCCACACACACACACACACACACACATATATAATTATTATATTTTTTTAGTTTGATTTACTTTGGTATTTTAAGAATGTAGGAATTTGTATATGAATTGTAATAAATTATTTAAAACATTAATTATATAGTTGATGAAAGTCCAATTATTTATAAGAAAATGAACGAAACCTTTAAGCACAACCTACTAACCCAACTTGATATATGTGATTGATTTTTACATATGTGACGGGTTGGGAAATTTTCAATCCAACATACTTGGGTTGGATTAAAAAAAAAAAAAAAAAAAACCCCTTCAACTCAACCCAACCTAACCCGAGTCATGCACACTCCTATTATTGAATTATTTAAAAAAATTGTACAATTATTATTATCTTGTTGTATATTTTTTATTGAGAGTTATTAATTTTGCTTTTGTAGAATGTTATATTGCAAATTAGTTGTATTTTAATATAATTATTATCAAAATGACCATAAATTTTCATTTTTCATAAAAAATTGGTTCACCACCTTTAAATAATGAACACATAGAATAAATGCACATAAATTTAGGTTACAAAAGTGTTGATTACACACACACATATATAAGGGCAAAACTTATGTACATTTCCTTAGCTACAATTACTTAGGTTCCCCTCTTATATTTTAGACACTTGTCTAACTAGTTAACTCAGCAAACAAACGTTACAACTTACAAGACCCATCTCCCTTTTTTTTTTTCTCCTTCTTTTTCTGGCCCGCGAGAAAGGAAACAAATTCTTCAAGTTACAGATCTAAGAAAGCTTCTTCAATTTAGACCTCTTTGACACTAAATCTGAGATGGCTTCAGTTTAATAATTCTTTAGCCTTTTTCTCCTTTTCTTTTTCTTCAAAATCCTCTCATTTTTTATGGATTACCAACAATCCATACTTTTTCCCTCTACAACTTTCTCTCTCTAAATTTTTTTCCTTTTAGTTGTTGTTTCTTTCTTTTTCTTTTTTCTCCAAGAAAAATCATACATGCATAGGTAATTTTGAGTGTAGGTTTGGCTCCTCACTCCTTAAATCTTTGTCGTTTGGTTACCATTGAAGGTCTCTTAACCTCTTTCAATCTCTTTGGATTTTTCTAAATAATTTTCTGAATTTTGGATTTTCCTTTTAGTTTCTTGCATCTCAGGCCAGTTTATCTCCAAATCAAAATATGGTTTGGAATTTTGGTTGGTTCCCATGAAAATGGAGGAAAATAAAAAAGAAAGAAACAAAGAGAAGTTGAGATTGTTGAGGGATTGTAGTTTTAAATAAAGTTATATTTCATCTATTGAGATTTATACTTTTGATGGGTTAGTCGGAGAGTTGAATGGATTTGGTTTTCTCATAGGTAATGAAGGAAAAACATAAAGAAAACAAAGAAAGGTAACGTTTGTTTGCTGAATTTATTAATTAGACTGGTGTTTAAAATATAAGATAGGAACCTAAGTAACTATACCTAAGGAATTGTATCTAAGTTTTGCCCTATATATAATATTAAAAGGAGTTCAAAAATGTAAAATTTTAACATTAATATATAAAAATATGAACATATTACTTTAGTGAGTTCACAAAATTTTCAAATTTAAGTGAATAATTAATGTTTGTATTCTTGATTGCATTTGTTATTTCATTTTAATTGTTTTTATTTCAATTGTTGCCAAAGTAACTAATTATGAGAAAGATATTTATATTTCAAATAAGTTCTTTTTCTTTATAATAATTATTCTAAATAAATATTTTATTATATAAAATTTATAAAAATAATAATTAGTGCACTGTCTATAGAGATATATATATATATATATATATATATTATACACAAGATAAAATTTCTACTCTAATCTAATCTAAGTATATATGTGTGAGTGAAGCTCCCTTATGGAGACTTGAACCCCAACCCTTGCCTCTCATACATACTTAATACAAGAAAATAAATGTATTTAGACCATTAACACATGACACTTGAACTTGATTAAGAGCATCAGCATCAAGAAGTGGGAATACCAAATGTAAGGGTTATTTAGCATTAGGAGCCACAAATCACCCAGTATTTGGACTTGTAAACGTTCCGAATTGTAAAATTTTTTACAATTGTGCTACAGTAGCATCTTATTAATGTCCCTTTCTTTGAATACTTTGAGAAACATTTTGAGTGGCACAAGAAGTCTTGTGTTCTCACCAAAACCAATTGGACAAAGCCCCCTAGTAAAGACGCTAGTGGCAAACCCAAACCTCCAGAAGTTGTTAGATCTCACCATCCACCCCAAGAAGCCATAGTCTTCAACCACCGTGGAACAGATCTAGTTGCCTCTCCCTTCAAAACCCCTACCACTCAAGAAGAAACGGTAGTGAAGAAAGTCATAGAGCAAAACAACTACACCAACCAGTGTTTAGGAGTTATAGGAAAACAGCTTGATAGGATAGAAGATAGAATAGAAAGCAAGGTCGTTGCCCAGCCAGGAAGCCCTAGCAAACCTGTCAAAGCCCTAGAAAAGCCTTTAGTTAATAAGATGCTACTGTAGCACAATTGTATTTCTAAAAATTATTTTTTAATTGTCTCTCTCCTCTCTCTTTCATTATTTCTTTTCTTTTCTCTATCTTCCTTCTCTCTCTCATTTTACTCTCTTCACTTCAAACTCAAAACCCCATAGCCACCACACCATGGCCTGACCCACTTTCACTGACCATGGATATCGGCACTGGGCGTGGGATGTGGAGATTGCCATTGGGCATGGGTTTCCGGCGTTTGGGTTGGATTTGGGTGTGACGGTGGCATGGGTTTGGGCAATGGTGGTGACGGTTGGATTTGGATTTGGGCATGGGTTTCCGGCGTTTGGGTCGGATTTGGGCATGGGTTTCTGGTGTTTGGTTAAGTTTCTGTTGATTTGGGTGATTTTTTTGTTGTGATTTTGCTAGGTATGGGTTTGCTAGAGGTTGTGGTGGATCATCTTCTCCGTGGATCGTGGTGGATCATCTTCTCTGTGGATCGTCTTCTCTGAGTTCTGGATTAGGGTTTTTTTTTTTTTTTTGGTGGGTTCATGGTGGTGGAGTTGGGGCTTGCTGTGGTTTGGTTTGATTTTGATTTTGATTTTGTGGGTTGCTGTGGTTGCCAGAATTTGCGGCTGGGGTTTCAAGAGAACAACAATTTGGATATGTTCTAGACTTCTAGTAGCAGGTGGTTGTGATTTGGGTTTTGTGTTTTTGTTTTTATTTGGGTTTGCGATATATTATTTTATTGTGTGAAAATATTATTTTAATGAGTAGAATAGGAAGATAAAAGTTGGGATGCTGGGAGTGTTGTAAAATTGTATTGTATAATTGATAAAGTGACTTTTTGGGGTGGTAAAATAAAATGAGATGAGAATTATGGCTGTTGATGTTCTAACACTTTATCAAGGTCTTGACGAGGTGGAAAGCTAAATGAAATTAAATGAACAGAATTCTATTATTTTTCCAAGAATGCCCCACATCAAAAAAGTTTACAGTAGAATATTTAACTAAAGCTCCTACTTATATATATAATATTGAGCAGAGGTTCAAGCAATATAAGATCATGTTAGATAGATTGCATATGTTTCTACGGCTTTATATGGGCATATAACTAGACTTGTTCCGGTAAGTAGTTAAATGTTATTAGAGATTTTGATCTTTTAGGTGAGTGTGATTCCCTTATTACACATACTGAATTGTTATAGGAGGGATTTTTTCAAAGAAAAAAAAAAGAGTAATTAAAGGAAGAAATCTCGTAGAAAATCTAGAAATAACACCAAAATATTAAATAAAAAACTTAAATCTAGGACTTCATGGATCCCATGTGGCTTGAGAACCTCTAAGCAAACTCTTGTGGTAAATAAGTTGCCGATATCATATATATATATATATATATATATTTTTTTTTTTTTTTTTGGGAAGAGAGTTGCCGATATCATTGGTAGCGATAAACTCAACCCATAAATTGTAGAAGCGTATGGTCTATACAACAAGATGACACTAGCCAATGGAATACTAGTTTTTCTTCTCAATCTAAGAGTCACAAAGGCTATACTTGATAGTCATGAAGGCCCGGGCCCATTCCCACTACCACTTATCTCATTTTTTTGAGAAACCACTACCACCTATCTCTATCTGGAATCTGGACCATATTTCTACGCAAATCCTTGGGAACATGGGAGTGTGATTTAATTTTTTTTTTTTTTGAGAATGAGGGAGTGTGATTTAATTGAAATGATGTAAAGTTTTTTTTTTTTGGTTACCGAAATGATGTAAAGTTTGCACTATGTAGTAATAATCAATAGCATGTACTAATATCTAATCTATTATTTACCAAAAAAAAAAAACAAATCTAATCAATTGTTATTGGTAAAAAATAGGTAAAAGTTAGTGCTATCATTTAGAATTTGAAAAAGATACACTAAATGAATTAATGAAAATATTTAATATTAGTCAAAAAGAGATAAATTAAGTTAAGAAAAAGAAAGAACTGAAGTCAACTAACTTACTTAAAGTTAACAAAAGAAAAAAGGAAACAAAAAGACACAGTAATGAAACTGATAGAAAACCTACCTAATCACTTAAAAGACAAAAGAAACTATTTACTAAAGTTGAAAGATTCCATAGATATACCCATTACTTGTATTAAGTACAGGAAAGATGGACACCATGTTACGGAATGTGGAAAGAAAGAAAAATCTAAAAATAAAAAAGAAAAGAAAAAAATAAAACAAGATGGAGTAGATATAAAACCTGTAACTATACAAGATTTAATGACAAAAGCAAAAATACTAAAACAAGAAATTAAAGATATTAAAGAAGATTATTCCATAGATATAAATGAATAGAATATTGCAAAAATAATAAATTTGAAAGCATTTTCTAAACCCATGATAGACCCACCTTTATTAGAAAAAGATGATGGCAATGAACAAAATTTCTTGAGCTTAATTGACAGAGTAATCTTTCAAAAATGGTATACAGAAATCACTTTAGTGATTAATAAAGAGTTTTCTTTGACAGATTTTGCCTTAATAGACTCAGGTAATGACATGAATTGTAAACAATAAGGATTAATACCTTTAAAGTATTATGAAAAATCATTTGAAACATTAACTCAAGCTAATGGAGAAAAGCTGATAATTAATTATAAAATACCTAGTGTCCACATATGTAACGATGGAGTATGCTTTGAAACAGTTTTTGTTCTAATTAAAGACCTTTCTTCTAAAATCATTCTAGGAAACCCCTTTATGGCTTTACTTTACCCCTTTTTAACAACAAAAGAAGGAATTAAAACCAATGTGTTAGGAAAAGACATACTTTTTAAATACATCTTGCCACCTATCCCGAAAGAAATCTATT
Source organism: Quercus variabilis (assembly GCA_030445155.1). Lineage (NCBI taxonomy): Eukaryota > Viridiplantae > Streptophyta > Magnoliopsida > Fagales > Fagaceae > Quercus > Quercus variabilis. Next base: position 23,244,090 of record CP129455.1, on the reverse strand, counting down.
CCCTTGATAACATTTCCATAATAAAAGAAATTGATAGAGAAAGAATTGACAGAAAGAATAGACATTTAGAATCTTTAAAATAAAAAATAATGTACAAAAGAATTGCTGATCAATTAACAGACCCCATGCTTCATCATAAAATAAAATCATTCAAACAATAGATTGAGGTAGAAATTTGTGCTAATCTCCCCACTGCTTTTTGGCACAAGCACCGACACATAGTACAACTACCTTATGAAAAAGACTTTAATGAAAGACAGATACCTACTAAAGCTAGACCAATACAAATGAATAATGAACTATTAGAACATTGTAAGAAAGAGATTGAAGACCTTTTAAATAAAGGATTGATCAAAAAAAGCAAGTCTCTTTGGAGTTGTGCTGCTTTTTATGTTAATAAACAGGCAGAATTGGGAGAGGAGTTCCAAGATTAGTCATAAATTATAAACCTTTAATACAACATTACAATGGATAAGATATCCCATCCCTAATAAGAAAGACTTACTTGACAGACTTCATGAAGCAACCATATTTTCTAAATTTGATTTGAAGAGTGGATTTTGGCAAATTCAAATTGATGAGAAAGATAGATATAAAATTGCTTTTACAGTTCCTTTTGGACATCATGAATGGAATGTTATGCCCTTTGGACTAAAAAATGCACCTAGTGAATTTCAAAATATAATGAATGATATATTTACACCTTTTACATACTTTTCAATTGTTTATATAGACGATGTCTTAATTTGTTCTAAATCAATTGATGATCATTGGAAACATCTAGATATATTTGTCAGAGTAATCACACAAAATGGATTAGTTGTCTCAGCCTCTAAAATAAATTTATTTCAAGAGAAAATCTAATTTTTAGGCCATAATATTTATAAGGGAACCTTAAGCCTTATTGACAAAGCTATTCAATTTGCAGATAAATTCCCAGATGAGATAAAAGATAAAAATCAGTTACAAAGATTTCTTGGTAGCTTAAATTATGTTTCAGATTACTTTCAAGGATTAAGAAAAATATGCAGACCCCTGTATATAAAAGGCTAGAAAAAAATCCTCCTCCATGGACAAACAGACATATTATGATAATTAGACAGATTAAAAAATATGTTAAGCAACTTCCTTGCATTATTATTCCCTCTCCTGATACTTTTAAAATTGTTGAGACAGATGCTTCTGACATAGATTATGGTCGAATTCTAAAACAAGTAGCAAAAAATGATGCTAAAGAATAGATTGTTAGATTCCATTCTGGCTCATGGTCAACTACTCAGCAGAATTATAGTATTATTAATAAAGAAATTTTAGCTATTATATTATGTGTTTCAAAATTACAAAATGATCTTTTTAATCAAAAGTTTTTAATCTGAGTTGATTGCAAAAGTGCTAAAGAAGTTTTACAAAAAGATGTTCAAAATCTTGTTTCCAAACAGAGTTTTGCTAGATGGCAAGCTATTTTAAGCGTCTTTGACTTTGATATTGAATATATTAAAGGAGAAACTAATTCGATTCCTGATTTCCTAACTCATGAATTTCTACAGGGAAAATGAGTTCCCCTGCAGATAAGAGCAAATCCCCCAAACCCAAAACCAGATAGTCTTATGTTGCCCCTCCAATTCCTCCCCCTAGTAGATTTCTCCCTTGCCCCTCTTTCACCTCACCTACTTTCTCTTCAAACAGACTCCAAGAAAGAACCCCATTAACTTGTAGTCCAAACCCCTTCCAACCTTTCTCCCCAAGTCCCACTCCAACATCTAAACAGTCTTATGCCTTGCCTTTAATCTCCTCAACTCTTCTCTTAAAGAAACCATTTAATTAACACAGTTGCATCCTCTTTTCCCCCTTTAGCCTTTCCTCCCAACCAACCAAAGCATAGATCCTCTACCCCACAAGAAGCCCAAACCCCAAAAGAAGATCACAGTATTGAACTCCCAAAAGATTCCTGAAATTTTATTTTATGGATTAAACTAGAATACCAGCACACAACAGACACCCTTTCCCTAGTCAGACAGCTTATACCCCCAGGATGAGAACATCCGAAGACAGAAACTTTTAAGACCTAGACATTTTATGAGCATATTTTAGTTGATATAGACTCAATATTGGTAACACATATGCCTTGTTCCCAAGAACCAAATAAAGTTGGCTACTCTAAAGTAGTCATAAAATAGATCCTCACCCCCTCCCAGTGGAAAGCAGAGCCCTGGATCACTGGGAACTTTTTCGTACTTTTTGAGCCCTAGTTTTATAATTATTATGACTATATGGAAGCTTGGGATAGGTTCCTTTTATTCCAAAATAATATTTTCAGGCATACTTGGTTTTTTCCGGTTTGATATGTACAGGAAGAAAGACATGATGATACCAATATGGTTTATTGACTGGTGGAATTCCTATGGTCCTGAAGCCATGATTCTACCTCCTGATCTCTTAAAAGCCTAGAGACTTTCAAGAAAGGACCAAATTTCTACGCAAATCCTTGGGAACATGGGAGTGTGATTTAATTGAAATGATGTAAAGTTTGCACTATGTAGTTATAATCAATAGCATGTACTAATATCTAATCTATTATTTACCAAAAAAAAAAAATCTAATCAATTGTTATTGGTAAAAAATAGGTAAAAGTTAGTGCTATCACTTCTTCTTTCTAAAAGTTTTATAAATGAAGACTATATATATATGGGGGATCGATTGGTACGGCCGTATTTATTTTTTGTTGTTCTTCGAGATTTTCTAAAGTTTTTAGGATACTCAAGTTCTATTAATCTTAACTATTCATTTATAATAAAAGGTCCAAATTTTTCCATATCATTAATCCACTAACAAATCCCCTAAGATAATGCTTTAAATAATAACTACTCATAAATGATAATTATTGCCTTACCTCGTTTACCTAAATCAGATATCTAAGAAAACATGAAGTCATTTTCTCCTTCCCCTCTTCATTTTTCAATTTGTTCCATAAATTGTTTTGGTTGTTAATTTCAAAGCATAGGTTCAACTGAAATGGGACATAGAAAAATCATATTTTATGGTCCTAAGTTCCAATCATGTACTTGAAAAGAAAAAAAAAACATGTATATGCTTAATTTTAATAAAATTAATAGAAGACTAAAAAAGTTGGAAGTGTCTCTGCCATTCATATATCATATTTATATATATATATATATATATATATGCTTCTTGGTCTATGTGCATGATAATCAATTTTCTAAATAAGCAAATTTCTTTTGCATTTAATGCTGTAATGTCATAGCCACTATTCGCATTTAAGGTAATAACTATCATTTATGAGTAGTTATTTTTTAAAATCATTATTTTTGTAGATTTGTTAGTGAATTAATGATATGACAAAATCTAGACATTTTATTATAAATGAAAGGTTAAGATTAAAAGAACTCTACATGGTAGAGTACCTTAGGAACTCTAAAAGATCTCAATGCATCCCCAACCATGATGAAAAATGAATATGGCAGACTTTTTTTGCTAAACATGAATATGGCAGACTTGCAATAACATCTTATAGGAGTCAGAAAAATTGTGCGCCTTCTTTTATTTAAATATTTTTTTTTGGGTAAATAAAAAATGGTTAGGAGGGCAATTAATGTAGCTTTCCTATTTGGGTGTAATCATAATTACACCTTAACCGCTCCTTTGTAGGGAGTTCAAATCTTCTGTACTACTTTTTGTGTACAACTCTATGTTCCACCAATCACTACTTGTCGTGTGTTCATTTTACTTTTCTTATAGAATTACTGAAGTTTAAAATAGAAAGCAATCATATACGTGGTAAGTAATGATTGGTGGAACATAAAGTGGTACACAAAAAATGGTATAGAAGATTTGGACTCCTTTGTAGGACCTCATAATTAGTTGTTGAGACTCGAACCCAAGTCTTGAGACTTGTTGGCTCGATTTCTTACCAACTAGGCCACCTAAATGTTGGTGCACACCTTCTATTATGTAGAGTACTAATTTATTCTTCATTATTTGTCATCATTCACGAAATGATATTAACTTACAGAAGATTTATTTATTTTATTGGCATGACTGTTGTTGAAATTAAGAGAGAGGGAAAAGAAGAGGGAGAAGAATACATTGTTTGCCTTCTGTATATTATTTGTGTGTCCCGTACATTTACAAATGATCTTTATAAATATACAATAGAAGTTGATTTGAGGGGCCCTTAATTATGTTTAAATGAAGAATAGGTGCATTTGAGCATGTGTCAAAAGCATATATGGCAAATGTCACAGCTATATGCTAACATCTCTCTTAATCTCGTGGTAGAGTGGAGAAAATCATTTGGATTTTGGAAACAAGATCACGAAAGGGGTTAGGCAAATGTTTTGGATTTTGGAGGCAAGATCACCACCAAAGCGGTCAGGCAAATGTGATTTGGTGAAGATGTGTGCAAGTTGGTCTTCAAAAAAATCGAGTGGAGGTGGAGACTATACTACTAGAAGTGATGTCGAATGAAGTGACAATTAATCTTAATATGCCTTGTGGACAGACTATCACATAAGAGCATTAGCATTGGAGAATGCTAATACCATATCTAAGGTCCATTTGGCATTTTAAGTCTTAAAATTCATTGCATCAGACAATGCTAAACTCAACTATTGTAAATTTTTTTACAATAGTGCTACAGTACAATTCTATCTTTAGAATTGTACTGTAGCACAATTGTATAAATGTAAATAATATTTTATTCTCAACTCCCTCTCTCTCAACTCCGGAATGCTCATCTCTCTCTCTCAACTCCAGAATGCTCTCAACTCTCTCTCACTTGTTCTCATCGTTTTCTCATCTACCCTCTCAACCCTCTCTCACTTTTGTTCACATCGGTGAGATAATCTTAAGGCGGATCGTTTTTTGGGTATTTTCTTCATTGTTTTCTGGGTATTTTTTGTGGTTTCTGGCGGTGGAGAGATCAACGAGTGGGCGTGGGTCAGGTGGAGATCGGTGAGTGGGCATAGGTCAGGTGGAGATCGGCGGCGTGGGTTTCTTACGGTGGGTTTCTGGTGTTGGAGATCGGCGAGTGGGTGTGGGTCAAGTGGAGATCGGTGAGTGGGCGTGGGTCAGGTGGAGATCGGCAAGTGGGTTTGTGACTGATGTGGGCGTGGGTTTGGTGGTGCAGCGGCGGCGTGGGTTTCTTGCGGTGGGTTTCTTGAATTTGTCTACTGGGTATGTGCCAGATTTTGGTTTTGAAGTTTGAGTTGTGGGTTATTGTTTGATTTTGTTGGATTTTAGATTTTGTCTGTGTGTGTTGTTGTAGATTCGGCATTGAGAGAAAGACTGAATAAGATTATGGCTTCGGACTATTTCACCACTTGCCGGAAATGAAGGCCCCGGTGGAAGTTAGAGAGATGGAAAAGAAAATATATAAAAAGAAAATATATAATTTTGGGATATATTATTTTATTATGTAGAAATATTATTTTAATGAGTAGAGTAGGAAGATAAAAGTTTGGGATGTAAGAGGTATTGTAAAATTGGATGGTATAATGATAAAGTGAGGTTTTGGAATGGTAAAATAGAGTAGCATTAGCATTTTCCAATGCTAATGCTCTAAGGCAGTTGTGCTAGTGGGCTAAGGAGTGCTCAAATAAGTAAGAAGACATGTACTCACATTCAAATTGGGTTTTATATTTAAAAACTGTTGTCAAGTTGGGTCCAATAAAAAATCCATTTCGGCAAGATTACTTATTGTGGGGAAGATTGGTTAAGTTTCTTTGGTTATAAAGGCACTTGAGTTAAAGATCCACCGATATTATTTAGTATGCATTTGGCATTGGTTTAAAAAGTTAGTTTTTTACTATTTAGCTTATTTTTGTTACTATTTAGATATTTCATTGCACGTTTGGTACTATTTATAGGCTTTACTGTACGGTTTTAGCTACCTTTTAATTTTATTTACAGTACTTTTAACAAATTTTTTTTTTTTTTTTTTTTTTCAGTTTTAACTAAATAAACTGTTTACAAATAGACACTTAGTATTCTTAGTCCTACAATAATTGTATTTTCATGTTAAACAATATCATGTGAGGATTTTGGTTACACTTAAAAACCTTATGGAGTTAAGTACTTAAAAACCTTATGGAGTTAAGTGTTACACAATCAATGGTATTTTTACATAAAATAATACGAAAATCAAGACATTTTGTATTTTAGGGAAAAACTATAGGAATTTTTGTGCATTTTTCCTTTTTTTTTTTTGGGTAATATCTAAATAATTGCTAATTCCATTTTTAATTCTTTATCAAAACAATACTATGAACACATCCAACTTTTCAACTTGTAGAAGTAACGGATTATGAGTGGTGAATCTGTGTATAAAGTGTTCATCACATACCGAGCAATTCAGCATGTAAATTTATTTTGAGAAATGATACGTCTACAACATTTTTACAACAAATCCTAAGTGGCAGGTTGTTACTGGTTATTATTGTTGGGGTAAAAAAGTAATCTTAGTGTTAGTTTTAAATTTGAACTAATAACAACTAACCACCTATGATTTGTTGTAAAAATGTTGTAAAATTGTTGTAGACGTAGCATCTCTCATTTATTTTTTATCAACTCGGGTTGCTTTCTACTTGAAAAAAAAAAAAAAAAAAAAAAAAAAAAAAAAAAAAAAAAAAAAAAAAAAAACTCCGGTTGCTTAAAATAAATAAATAAATAAATAAATCACATCTAAAAAAAAAAAAAAAAAATAGTATAAAGCGTGTGAAGGGGCAAATCGAGGTCGAGTGTTGGATCGAACAAAACCCTAAACCAAAGAAAACAAAGACTGAAAAAACAAAGATGGGAGTGGAGAAGGAAGTTTTGAGACCCGGAACCGGTCCCAAGCCCGTACCCGGTCAGAACGTCACCGTCCACTGCACTGGCTACGGTTACCCTCTCTCTCTCTCTCTCTCTACCTTTTTTTTGTTTGTTTGTTTGTTTCTTCATTTCCTTAATGTTCTTCTTATTACTATTTTTTCAGGGAAAAATGGTGATCTCTCTCAAAAATTTTGGAGGTAAGGATTGTACTACCTTTTTATTTTTTTAAAATTTTGATTTGAATGAGGAGTCTTATTTACTAATATATTTCATATTTGTCATGGTTTTTTAGTACAAAGGATCCTGGGCAGGAGCCCTTCAGCTTCAAAATTGGCCAAGGTTCTGTAATTAAAGGTAACTCTACCCATTTTGTTGAGCTCCATCGTCATATTTCATTTTCATATTCTATGTTCTGCAAATAAAACATAGGCAAAATTACAGTTTTAACCTTCTAATCTAGCGGTGTAATTAATTAATGTGGAATGACATTGTGTTTGGAATTTAATATAGGCTAGGCGTTTAATTTGTTGCTTTTGAATCCACAAAGTTTATTTTGTTACGACCCCTAAATCGTAAGGTTTAAAATTTATTTTCCCTAGAATTTAGTGTCATTGGGTTGCTTTCTTGTATGATTTTGTTTTTTAGTCTGATAAGTTTAGCAGTATGTAGGCAATGAACTCTAGCTCAAATGATGTCTCTTTTACTTGCAAAAGTAAGGTAGGGAATGAGGTCGTGGGTTCGAGATCTAGTATAAGCGTGTGTTGTCACAAAAGTTTACTAGTATTCGGTTCGTGGGTAGAAAGATAGGCTTGATACTCCAAGTTGAAGCCTGGCCTTGTTTTGTCCTGTCAACCTTGATCACCCGTTTTCTCTTCTCTGTTGCTCTTTGCCTGATAAAATTTGCCAATCTGCTACTGTTGTTGATTAGGTGGAAGGTCTAAATATTCGGTGCTGTCATATGAGAACTAATGGTTAAACATTGTAGCAAGTTACATATTTTCTATACGGATCAAATGTCTCAAGATAAATGATATGACTGCTTGCCTTTTTTTTTTTTTTTTTTTTTTTTTTTTTTTTTTAAGTCTATTTAAATATCCACTTTAACTCATCCATTACCATTACTTCTTGAGGGGATGGAAAAGTTTCTTTTTTAATGGGTATATATTTCAGTTATTGCTTTCATATCCACTATGTTCTGTTTTTTCATACAGTTTAAAGAGAATTCACTATAAATAGCAGAATGGCAGATTTATCGTACAACTTGAATTTTTTTTTTCCTTCATATTTCATGTTAAGGAGTTCATCCTTTTTGGTTTGGCAGATTTATAGAGTATACCTTTGGAAGTAATTATTTTTCCCTTTGAACCAATTTGTAGGATGGGATGAAGGTGTGCTGGGAATGCAATTGGGAGAAGTTGCTCGTCTGCGGGTAATAATCAATTTGTGTGCTACTTTTACTATTTCAAATTTCTATCTTTTTGCACATCAAATGGAATCTGAAAGTATTTTGAAGTTCAATGGTGTCATCTTTGGAAAACTTCCATTATGGGACATGGTGTCATCTTTGGCATGTTTCACTTGTTTGTCATTTTTGGGGAATGAAAATTATGAACTTTCTCATAGGTTGCAATTATATTAGCACCGTACACATTTTTTGTAACATGAGGTCCTGGATCAAACCTTTTTTTCTTTCTTTTAACTGTCTAAAAAATTAGTATGTTCTGCATATTTGTTGGATTAGTGTTTTTGATACCTTCTTAACTAATGCCCTAGGCTTTGTGTGCTAAACTATGGAACTGGTTTAGTTTTTCATATAAATTGTTCCAAAGTTGAAACCTGATCAAATTGGTTTTATTTGATATCCATTTGGTCTATATATGAATTATTTAGTTTTGGTTAATATGAAATTTCTCAAAAGTCTGATTGAAACTTGTTTTAATTTATATCTATTTTTTTATACTCTATAGTGAACTTAACACACACACACACACACACACACACACACACATAGAGACTATATTATGAAGAGCCACAGCATATTAATGACAAAAGTTGGTAATTATACAACCAAGAAAACCACACATACATTAACCATATTGTTTTTCTTCTCACATACAACAACAATAATTAAACCTTAGTCCCAAAACTTGCAATTGCCACATCTGATTTGCAATGTCTCATTTGTGAATTATCGCTTTTTTCTTCATTTCTGCTATGAAAAATTTATTGTTGAAGCCTTATTATAAACCTAATCCTTTCTATTGTCCTGGCTTATATTTATAATTATAAGGTTGAAAGTTCAAAATTAATTGGGAAGGAATTTTTATTTACTTTTAAAAGAAGGAAGTAGGTTTTGTAGGAATATTTATCTGGAAATGTAAAACTTAAAATATCTTTTGGGTGGGACTATGTATGCTTTTAAAAAAGTGAATATTTAAAATTTGTTTTGGTGGGAATGTCCATTGGAAAGATTATGAATTTGAAGTTGATTTTTTGAGGGTATCTGCTCCAGTTCTATATGGAGCAGAAGTTGAATTTGAAGGTTTTAATTTTAGAACTAGTTCTCTGAACCAAAAAATTTGGTCTCAATTATATTTTACAGTGTCGAGGTTTGTTTTGTTTTCATTTTAGTCCGTAATGTTCAATTTTGTCCCTATGAGACCGTGTTCAATGTGGCACTTCCATCCACTAGCTAGTTACTGTTGAAAAAAATGTAGTTTTGAAATTTTTTCTCATTTTGCCCTTAATTCCCCCACCCTCCATCTGCCCCTTTCACATTCCCTTGCCCACCACCGGCTTCTTATATAGTTGAATTTGCAACAGTTTTGCCTTAATTTTATATAAAATTTTCCCCTGATTCTCTAACTCAGATCACCTATCTCATGCTATTGTTCCCCAAACTAGAGGGAAATAAAAAAGGATTAGGAAAATGAAATCCTATTCTATTGAAGGAGGCATTTCTGGAATTGTATATCAGGATGGCTTTTTCACACACTGGAAAAAGATATTGTAAAGAAAAAGGAATTTAGAAAAATGAATGACTACCGAAGGAAAAAAAAAAAAAAAGCGATTAATTCTCCCCCACCCCCCTGGGTATGATTGGTATTGGAATTGAGAACTATTGGGCTTTCATTGGAGTCAGCAGAAGATTGGAACTTTTCAATGCAGCCAGTGGGATTAACATCTTCAATGATGTAGCTGTCCAACTTTGTAGGTTCCAATTAGCTTAAATGGTAAAGCCTCTTGTCTTCAAATAGGAGATTAGGGCTTCAAACCCCACCTACACCAAAAAAACCAATTGGTATCTTGGCCTAATGGTAAAGAGCAATCATCATAAAGCGGACGCCATAGGTTGAAATTCTGTTGTATCTATCTGGTAGCGCAACCTATTTTGATAGATTACTGCTGCACCTACAACATTCAGTCAAATCCAAGCTACCTCTGCCCGACACATGCTGCTGTCGACGCACCAAGTCAAATCACCACTACCATCATTGAACCTCCATCAAAGCCCATTGCTGGCCAAGGCTTCAAACACAGCCAATCCTGCTTATAACACATACACACTGTCAATTTACATCTATATCAACGCTGCTGAATGCTCAAACCGCTACCCCAATTTCCCTTCAACCCATTGGTGGCTGCTCATCATCCCAAATTGCCTTCAACCTGTTGCCGTTAGGCGTAAGCACATCACTCCAAATCACTTTCAACCCACAACCACACACAACCAACAACTCAAACTGAGAGTGAAGCTTAGTGTGGCTAGAGTAAGAAGTAGAGGAGTGGGGTGGCTAGGAGAAAAAAAAAAGTAGAGAGAATAAAAAGAGGGGGGGGGGGGGGGGGAGGGGGTTGGAGTGTTCAGGTAAAATGGGAAAGAATATGGTTCTACATTGTTTTGTGGCCTTAACAGCAGCCCAGTTGAAGGACGACATCAAATGCTGTTTGGAAGTTTAGGGACAAAATTGAATTTCAGGGATCAAAATGTAAAAGACCCAAATTTAGAGTCTAAAATTTATCATATTGAAAACATTGACCTGGTTCTATTATATGCCAAACACCACCCTAATTTTGAATTTCTTTCATTCCTTAACTCCACATCCTAAATAGTCGCTACTCATAACCTTATAAGCTGTTTCTCTGCCTCTTCAAAATAATTGCTCTAAGGTTACAAGTCCATTGTATGTCATTTTGCTTTTCATTTGGCATGCATTTTGTGAGTCATAACAAGAAATATTCCTTATCTTGTGTTCCTGTTTATAATTTTTCAGTGCTCTCCTGATTATGCTTATGGTTCTTCTGGCTTTGCTGCTTGGGGTATAAAGCCTAACTCTGTCCTAGTTTTTGAGATTGAAGTCCTGCGTGCAGAGTGAAAACTCTCTGGGCAGTTGGTAGCTGTCAGTAAAACCATATCGTTATTCAGAATAACTTGCCATGCAATGAAGATGTATGAATATCATGTCATAAGAATGTTATATTTCCACTATATGATACATTAAGATGCTTTTTATGGAAAAACTTATGAGAAAACGGTATTACTCTATTATATGTTCAGTGAATTTCAGCTGCGTGCCAATTGCTGTTTTAAATTAATTGCTCCATCGACACGGATAATTTTCTGACTAGTTCTAGTATCTAGTCACTAGTGTAGTCAAAGACAAAAGATGAGGGCACCAAGTTCTTGCTTTGCCGAAAATATGTCTCCAAAAGGACAATAGCTTGGGTGAAGCAAGGTGCCAATTCTAAATATAGCTATTATATTTATAATGAAGTCAATTCATATTTATCTAATGTTTATCAGGCATGGTTTGATTTTTTCTATTAATTAATCTCTGAATAGACTTTACAACTAGCTTGTTGGGCTCTTAGGACTAATCCAGGAAGTGAAGAGATGGTGAACATTCCTCTTCGGCTACAATTAGATGCCCAGCACGCTATAGAATGGACTAGTTCATTAGCATGCCTTCCGAAAAGAAGAGAGATACGTCTTGTCATCTTGATATTGAACTCGACATGTTATTATTCCTATTCTCAAAATGTTTGCAACTAACTCTGAGTCTTGTCATCTTGATATCAAACTCGACATGTTTTTCATTCCTATCCTCAAAATATTTGCAACTAACTTGAGTAAAAAATTGAATGGATTGGTCTCCTTTCCACTGAATAGGACTATTATAGATTAACTTTGAACCCAATTAACATGGATAAGGTGATTTGGTTTAGGTTTAAGCTTGAAATCTAGGAGGGAAGGAACCCAAGGTTTCTCCATCACATAACATCCAACCACATTTCGTACTTTTAAGCAAACTCCCCTTTGCGATAAAATCTTACTGCCTAAAATAGATTTCCATTGCCAATAGCATTTTTTAGGAGCTCTAGCTTTCATGAGTTGCCTCAGATATATTTCTATTTAGAATCTTCACCCAGCATATCTTGGTCAGGTAGCATGTTTCTACTCTAATTCTGGCTACAAGTGCTTTATTTTATGTTTTCACGTGTCTCATCCCCAAACCTCCAACCCCTTTTGACTTACAATAGTATCCCACGATTCTAAATACAAGCATTTCTTATTCCCCAACCATTTCAAAGCAGGCAGATTTAGGAAAATCCAAAAAATACAGCAAGTAAAGAGGAGAAAATACAACTACTGCCCTGACTAGGCAAACTCTTTAGATTGGGAGAGCACCTCTTCCTTCGACTGTTGAGTTTTATTTTTATTTATTTATTTATTATTTTATTGTTTTATTGTTTTATTTTATTTTATTTATTTTTTAAATGGGATTACACATAAGGCTTCTGCTTCTACAGGGTATGAGAGAAATGTTTGGTACACAAAGTCACAATCTGATTTTGGAGATGCTAATTCCCAAACTTTGAACTTTGTGATGCTTTCTTTTCCCCCTACAATTTATGCTAGATATTGACTTCTGGATTTGTTGGGGTTTAATGGAAGGGCCATGTATCTTGACTGGAAGGTAGCAAGGCTTTGAGATTAAGGAGACTACCTAGTTCTGATGAGAGTCCATAACTAATGTTCTTGCTTTAGACCATTCTAGATCATTATAAATTAACTGCCCAAACAGGAACCAAAATTGTTATTTAAAATAGCAAATATTAGTAACTCCTGTGCAAATAGAAGATGCCCCATACTGGGACAAGATCTAGATTCTAGACACTTTGAAGCCATTCAAAATATGCTCGATTTTAGCACTTACTATAAAGAGGAATGGAGAGAGGAGGTCTCCTTGATGAAGACCCCCTCTCCAGTTTAAAGAAACCATGCAGAGAGCCATACAAGAGCAGAGAAATATGAGACTAATATACATTCTAGAACTAGATTTATCTACATATAATTGAAGCTAAAACTTTGAGAATCTTATACAAAAAGCCCAAACGTTATAATATCATATGCATTCTCTATGTCCAATTTGAGAATCAGAAAGCCTTTCTTCCTCTAGTTTTCTCATTTAGTTGATAACTTGTGTAATGATCAAGTTGTCTTGAATTAGTTATGGTCAGACAAACTTTGAAAGGATCAGCTCTAGTCTTGAAGTCATGATGTTATTTCTCATAGTCATGTGGGTAATACATTTGAAGTCAGGACTCCAGCTGAAATTTATCAAGTTGTTGAGAATTCTATCTGCTGTCTGTTTAGTTAATTTGCTATCTGTTGGTTGATTTAATGAAATAAGAATTCATGTTATTCATGTCATTATGGACAATTTCTCAAAAAAGAAAAAAGAGCTGACATAACGTCAGGGTAGGGAGATTTATGGGAACCTAGCCTAAAACTGCCTGCTTGATTTCCTTGAAGTAGTTCTTGGGAAGAGTCTTTTCGTTTTAGTTGTAATGTCTGATGGGATCTGGTCAGTGGGAGCCACCCCTAGTGCGTTCTTTGTTTTCCTTCAGCTTTATTAATATGCTTCTATCTTTTCTGTCCCCCAAAAAAAAAAAAAACAAAAGTTTCCATCACCCATAATCCAAAAAAAAGTATGTTTGAGAAAATTTTTGAGTGTTGTTTCTATCATTCAAAACTCAAAAAATTGAGTTTGAGTGATGAAAACTGAATTTATTTATTTATTTTTTCAGATTATGGAATATGAGTTATAGCGACAAAGTTGTAAAAAAATCAAATTTGTGGGATCCATTTTCATGACTTGTCACTATCAAGTCATTCATACCACATTGCTTTTCTTCTTTCTTTCTTTCTTTTTTTCTTTATTTCTTCTTTAGACAACTACCACCAACGGCCCTTTTTTTTCTTCTTTAGATCCACTCCACCACCAACGGTTTTTTTTTTTCCTCTTCTTCTTCTCTCTTTTTCTTTTTCTTTCTTTCTTTCTTTTTCAGACCCACTCCACCATGTTCACCAATCAAACCCACAAGCACAAACCCACAACCATGGCTCAGAATCTTTCTATTCCCTTTGAAACCTAATTTGTCTCAACCATCGGGCTGATTCTTGACAACCACATATAAAAACCCTCTCATCCCTCATCTTTGTTTTGATTTGGGTGTCTATGGGTTTATGTTTGTATGTTTAAGATGGTTTGTATATGTGGTTTTTGGGCTATGAGTAAGAGAAAAAAAAAAAAAAAAAATCTGAAACTTGGAGTGGGAAGAGAGGAGAAGTGGTGTTGGAAGTGGGAGGGAAATCAGTCTCTTGCTAGGTTTTGTGGTGTGCATAGGCGTAAATCTGTTTCTTGATGGGTTTTGTGATGGTCAAGGCAGAGCAATAAAATGAAAGTAGAAGAGAGAGAATGTCAACTGTGGGTACCCATGTGACCGTTTGTGTAGTGTTAGTGGGTGGGCTCCACCATTTTGCCAAATATTGGAGTTAAAGAGTGAGAGATAGAACTTAGATTTGGAACCAACCACAAATTTTAGAGATATTTGAGTTAGTGTGTAAATAGAGATATGAGTTATGGGTTATGAGTTTTTGAGATATAGGTTATGAGCAAACCAAATAGGGCATAAGTATCACAGTTCTTCTTCTTCTTTTTTTTTTTTTTTTTTTTTTTTTTAATAAATTTTTTTTATAATAATTCAATAGTTGAGCTATAAGGTTCTTGGCAGTTACAATTCCTGTGTTAGGAAGATAATATAGTTTGTTTTTATATTGGTCAATGCATGTATTTGAATATGAACGAATGCTTAGGTCGTGTTTGGAAACTTGAATTTTAAATTAATAGATTTGAAATTAAGGAATTTCAAATCCTTTAATTTTAGGAGTTATTTCAAATCCAAGCATTTTAAAGATTTCAAATCCTCAATAGATTTGTAAAATCCAAATCCTTGGACCTTTTTAAATTTTCCAAACAAGTTATTTGAATTTTAATCACCCGAATTCAAATTCAAAGCCAAATTTAAATGCCAAAATCATGTAATTCAAACATACCATTAAAGAATTTTGCCTAAGCTTTACCCTTTCATAGTATCTCTAATGGGCAGGCATTGAATTTGAATATGACCGTTCTCATTATTCATTACATTAACAATTCTGTGGACTGAGCTTTCGTGGTCTTGCATTGTCAATTTGAGCCCAATATGAACTATTTCCCACCAATCATTACTATCGCGTGCCTTTTTAAATATTGAAATACTGATAATATATGGCTAAAAAGAAAAGGAATATTGACTTTTGACTTAGTAGTATTTACTATTTAACGCATTAAACTAACTTTAATAATATCTTTTATAGTTGTATGCTAGTAGTATATAGTCAAAATATGTTAAACTAGATTCATGCCTTGACCTATGAATTAATTAATCCAATTCTTCTAAATAAAATTAATTAATCCAATTAGAAACTTTATCTTTATGGTGTTGTGTTGGCTGTGACATGAGAAATGAAAGGGGAATTGTTGTCTCGTATGCTGCTTAGATGAACTTGTACCAACTTTCATCTGGAAGGTTGACGTAAGGAATGTGTTAGATCCCATTACAATCCTCCATCCCCCTTAACTAGAACTCTCTTTGAATGTGAGGTATCCAAACCTTCAAATAGTGGATATCTAAGATACACTCTTGAAAATTCTTTAAAAGGTTTGGATATTAGGTTTCCAAACTAATTAGGAGATTGTATCACCTTACGAAATTGTGGATGTTTGATATACATATTTGAAATCTCTTAGATGTGAGGTGTCCAAATATCCAAATAGTGGATATCTAAGATACAAACTTATGAAAATTCTTTGGAATGGATTGTGTTTTACCTAACCACATCGTGGATGTTTGATATGTTGGGTCCCAACATGATACACAATAATGGATATTCTTTAGAAGGTCTATACATCAAATATCAAATATGATTTGGTTAAGTGATACAAAATCCTAATTAGTTTAGAAACCTAATATCCATACTTTTAAAAGGATTTCTACAATTGTGAATATTAGATATCCACTATTTGGAGGTTTGTACACTTTACATCTAGGAGATTTTCAGTATTGTGTATGTTAAACATCTATGCTTTGGTTAGGTGACACATAATACTAAAAGAGGTTTGGAAACTTGATATCCACAATTTACTTGGATGATCAAACATCCACAATTTGGTTAGGTGACATAAAACCTAATTGGAGTCTCTCTTGAATAGCTACATTAACCATCTCTTGAAGGGTTTAGTTGGATCCTTGGGGAAAAGAGATGGTGAAGTTAGAAGTTTAGCCTTAGCTCTTCCTCTGCCACTGGAACCTTTGTTGACCATATCCTCCATTACTTATGCTCTTGAAGAAGACAACCAAGCCTTGAGAGAGAGAAAGAGAGAGAGAGAGAGAGAGAGAGAGAGATGAGTTTTTGGTCACATGATTAGTTTTTTCATGGATGATAGGAAAAATAGTTAGTTGGAATTAGGATAGTTGACTCATCAATTTACCCATTTGGCCTTTTGTTGTAGCAAAATGGGTTACAGTAATTAAACCAAACTATTTATGAATTGCTCGAGTTTGGCTCTTGAAAAAAGTTTGTTTATGTTCGTTCATTTAGTGAATAAGCCAAGTTTAAGCTCATGTTTAGTTTTGATTATTAAACGAACCAAACTCAAGCATAATAATATGTTTGTGAACAAGTTCCTGGACATGATGCTCAATTTAACTATATGAAATATTATATTTTTATATGAAATATTATTTTTTATATTTTGTACAGACTTGAAATTAGATTATATAAGTTTGTAAATAGATTCATATGATATCAAATTATTATTTGTAGTTTATAAATAATATAATTAATCCATTCTTAGTGAAAATGCATAGATTTGTGAATACGTAAAATATTTAAGTCTTGATTTTTCAATATATATAGGAAAACAATAGGTTAATCAAGTAGCTCATGAACAAACTCGATGTTATTTGACAACAAAATGAACCAAGCTTGAACATGTAATCTTGTTTAGTAGTGAGCTTGATCGAGCTCAACTCTCATTTGAAATAAAATTAAATGAACAAGTCTGAACTTTTAATACTTGGCTTGGCTCATTTACAGTCTTAGGTTCAATCTTCTATCCCCACCTTTGACTTGCTTGTTTTAAGTTCATGTTCAATTTGATATCTATTGAGATGGATAAGGAACCATTCTCTCTTGTTATTGTCTACTATTAGTTTAATAAATCTTTATTTAGAGAAAAAGAAAAAGAAGCAATCATGCTTATATATGAGGATAAATATTGTGTGTGTTCACAATATTTTCACAAAGAAAAACTTATGTGATAAGTTATTATTGGTTTTAATCTGGGTCTACTACCGACATCATTTTTATATCCACCAATAACAACCTGTCATTCAATATTTATTGTGAAATTGTTGTGAAGTAAGATTAATATCATAATCCTCTGGAAGTAATGTTCATTTCTCATGTATCAATAATGGATCCCACCTTGAATTAATAAAAACCCCTTGTTAGGTAAGAGGGGTATTACTCACTTATTTTACTAAGAATTGCACCATATATATACGGTGGTGGTGGGGGTCAATCAATACACTTCATGCGAAGCACCCTATTTTTCTACAAGACACGTTAAACACGTATTATTATCAGGTCTGCGAAATGTCTAGCAAAATTTGCTTTAGATTGGACAGAAACGTATCTTGCTGATTTTAATTGGATTTCATTGCTTCCTATTAGAAAACATTTATAGAATTTCGTGGCCATAGAGATAAGGTTTTCTTTTTTCTTTCTTTGTTTTTTTCCCCTTCTTTTTGCTAATGGGTTGTAGATAGGGTTGGATTAACCTTTTTGTGACCCAATGATTATTGTTTGGAGCCACATCATATATATCTACAAAATTGTAATTTCACACAATATTAACTAAGTTATTGTTGAAAGTGATGCAAAGATTTGCATAGATGCAATTAATGGACCATCTATTCCATCTTTACAAAAGATTCAAGTTTTATATTCAGATACTACCGAGTTGGTAGCTCTTTGTCAATCTATTCATTTCAAATGGGCTCCTAGCTAGAGAGGCAAATTAAGTTGGCCCATGTTTTAGATTTTTGGTCTTTTAAAAATAAGTTTTCAGGTTGTTTCGTTCTTGTCTTTGCCCCATCAATTTTTTGTGATATATTAGCTCTTGAGTAAGCTAAAATTTTGCCTTCTTGTATGTAGTTTATGGTTCATTTATTAATAAAACTAGTCGTAAACCCACCCGATGCGCGGAAAAATATGAAACACAATGTAATAAAAAAGTTATCTCTTATTTTATAGTGTGAGAACTATTAGACCAAGTTGTAACCATATATACTTTGTTAATTACTATACAAATACATGCGAATCAACTCTTATTAAGTATATTTTTCTCCTAAACATAGATCAACATTTCGTTCTTTCTCATAATCAATAAATCATATATCATAAAGTGAAAATATAAAATAAAATAAAATTCAAAAAACAAACTTTTTTTTTTCATCATATGAACATTTGAATAAATTCTGCAATATATAATTCTTCAAATTCATAAACCATATGATTACTTAGATTATATCGTAAAATAAGACCAACCTATCCATCATAACATTGCAGTATCATCTAAATATAATTATATAAAAGTCATGTTTTGTTGATCTTGTCTCATTAATTCAAAAGTAATATCTATATAGCTAATAAGATCTTTAGAGAGGAACATATGACGGGGAATTCTTAGTTTGAATAACCGATTATAGATATATAAATCATTCAACACAAATGTCTATTAGAAGATAGAATCTATAACTTTAAGACGAAAATTTGGCTAAATGATTAAATAGTATACTATCTTTAGCTTAGTGAGATTAAGATATTTTTTTTAAGGAGTGTACACACTCAACCAAGAGGAATTAATCAAAGAATTTTTAATTGCTATCAACTATGTTAGTTTGCTCTTTGTTTTTCATGGTTTCTCTTTAGAATGAAGGTGACATTGAGAAATTTAAACTACGACAATTATAGAGTAGTTATACAAAACTATTATTCAAAACTTTGTACAAACAAATTCATTTTCTTGTTCCACATGTTGTACATATTTATGGAATTTAAAAGTTCATTCTCCATTAAGGCTTGCATTACAAATATCAATGACTTCATCATAGAAATCAACCATATTCCATATGTTGTTTCTGTTGTTACCACAACATTAGCTTAATCTGATTATATGTAATAGATTTTGTGCAATTTCAAAATCACAAAGAGACTCAAAGGGGGGAAAAAATATTATTTCAAAAATGTCAAATGAATTAAGCATTGCACATATGAAAGATTTAAGCAAACAATGGGAAAAAAATGTTATTCAAACTAATGCAAATGCTAACCTTCTTTTTTTTTTTTTTTTTAATAGGTAGATAATGGTGGAGGGGGGATGGTGGGTTTTGAACCACAAATATGGGACACCACAAAAAATGTATTTACCTCTAGGCTATCATTTGCACCCCTAAAAATTAATCTAGAAGGCTAGACAAAAGAATAATTGGAATTCCAAAAAAGAATTAATCAAGTTCCTCAAGTATCTATACATAAAAACATTAATAGCATAATGGTGCTCTAGAGTAAATTATATTTTGTCTTATTATTATTATTTTTTCCTTAAAGATGATCAACTAAGCAAAGTAAAAACTTACCAAAAAACTCAGATTAACTAAAATTGTGTCGACAATTCTAAGTCAATTAAGAGTAACAAAAGTCAATATCATTAAAAAATTTGGGAAGGAAAACAACAAAATCACTTCACATAGACTAAATGTAAGAGAATACCAAAAAGAAAGGGAAAAAAAGATCATTTCTATTTGTGTGTTTTGTTCACCTCAATGGTCATCCTATTGGCTACTTAACTTTGAAAATCTCTAACAAAAACAATCGATGTCTTCTCAAAATGGTGTAAACTAAAGTTTGATTGAAAAATGTGGAGAATAATTAGTATTGAGCTAATTTTTTTTGTTGTAAATGATGGGGTGATTGTATCTAGAATGTACATTAGTAGATATATTGTAAAGCTTAAATAAAAAATGATTGATATGTGAGTGAGTGAAAAATAAGGTTGTGAAAAACTGAAAATTTGAAAGAGGAAACATTGTAACTGTAAATAAACGAAGAGACACAAAACTCATCTTTGGGCTATAGATTATGCTTGAAATTTTAATTGTATCCACTAAAAAGATAATGAACTATTCAATTTTAATAATTACTTGAAATTAAAAAGAAGAAAACGAAAAGTTGAAATCAATTTGGATAGTTGAATAGTCAAACATTTGTATCTAATATATAGTAATATTTGTAATTTGAATATTTATTATTAGATATTTAGTTTAATAAGCCTACCTTTTATCCATATCTTTTCAAAGAACACAATCCTTAAACATTCAATCTAAAATTAAAAAATGCAAGTCTTGAACTTAAATATATTTTAATCCTTCATTAGTTAAAGATTTTATCTCAGTGAATTTTTACATTTTCAAATGTAATTTCTAGAAATTTAAGATTCCTTTAACAAATTTCAAATAATTAGATGAAAATTTAAGTATATTTTTGAAAAGATATTAACATGAGTAGTTTCCAAAAATAATCATTTGGTTCTTATTTACTTACAATTATTATGAATTGTAATGAAAATTTTCAAATTTCAACAATTATTGAGAAATTAATTGTTGAAATTTGCCATATGTCAATCCAAATATGATACATAGGACAATGTTAAAGTGAAAATTCAATTAATAAGACTATGTATTGCATAGAAATTATTACCAACCATAATCACACTAACAAATGTAACCAAAAGAAAAAACATAGAGATGAAAAATATATATATATATTATCAAAATTAGAGAAATTTGTATAGATCAAAGCAATGATTATTACACATTTATAGAGTTGGAATATGTCCCAACTCGACCACATTCTAAGTCCTTAAACAACAAATAAAGCCTATTGAACACGTTTACTTCAATTTCACTACTTAAAAAAAATATCAAAATATCATTTTCTATACAATAAGTTACATATAAAATGTTTCTCAAAAAAAAAAAAAAAAAGTTACATATAAAACTTTTGAGTTCTAAAAAAATCTAACAATTTATAGTTTAATTATCACTAAATGAATGTTATTAAAAGAATCAAGTCAATTTAAAGTTACAAAAATATCTTCCAAAAAATATATTGATACTTTTTCATTCCAAAAAACTATAAAAACACTTTAATCTTTATTATTCATGAGAACCGTGTATCAAGTTGCTTGGAGACACATTGCAAGAAAAAAAATTCCAAAATGAATTATTTTAATCCAAGTAACCCATAATTACAATCCCATTACATAAAATAATTCCAAACCCTAATCGATTTCCTTATGAATAACATATGATCAAAATTATAAGAATCCATTAACACAAAGAGACCAAACAATCAAATAACAATCTAGATATTTTTTATCTGGTGATTGTAATAAAATATTGAATTGTGAGAATAGAGTAAGAAAGAGAGAGATTAGAATCTTACCAAGTAGAGCTGTCAAATTCATTAAGATATGAGTCTTTAGAGGGAGACAATTCCACCATTGAAGAAATGCCAAGTGATTCTACTTGGCTTTTGTAGACAAAATACGCCAAGGAGATGAGTTTTATATTGAGAAAAATTGACATACATACACAATAATTTTTGTATAAAATAGTTCAAACTTTTATGTCTACCTAGAAAGATTGGAACTCCAAGCTACTCTAAAAGTCACTTTTATTCTCCTTCAATATCCCTTAAATATTAAAAAAAAAAAATGGTGACAACATAATTTAGTTTTTGTTTAGTATGAAATCTA
Source organism: Quercus variabilis (assembly GCA_030445155.1). Classification (NCBI taxonomy): domain Eukaryota; kingdom Viridiplantae; phylum Streptophyta; class Magnoliopsida; order Fagales; family Fagaceae; genus Quercus; species Quercus variabilis. Next base: position 23,221,993 of record CP129455.1, on the reverse strand, counting down.
TTTGTTGTAAGGGCCAACCTTAAGGGCTGAAAAAAAAAGGGCATCAAAAGATTATATATATATATATATATAAGTTAGATAGATAAATACAAACATGATACACATTAGAAAAAAAGTAACGAGAGAGAGAGAGAGAGAGAGAGAGAGAGAGAGAGAGAGAGAGAGAGAGAGAGAGAGAGAGAGAGAGAGAGAGAGAGAGAGAGAGAGAGAGAGAGAGAGCTCAAAAATAATAAAGGCATGCATTTTTTATAGACCAAAATTCATATATGTAAAGAAAAGAAGTCAAAATTCATGAATATTGCTAAACACATAGATAGCCAATGCCAATGGTTGGTAAAAAAACAATTTGTCTTGTGACTAAATGAAAAAACACAGAATAATCATTATTTTAAAAAAAAAAAAAAAAAAAACATGAGTTACCTTAATTGTTTGGCTACCTTCTAGAAATATAACATCATGCATATTGTGAACAAATTAGCATTTAGTCTTAATGTTAAACAAAAAATACTAACCATTCAAAAAGTCATTAGAAGTTGCGATACAAATATAGTGATAATTCAACATTGTGAAACACACCTAAACAAAAATCAAGAGTGATATGTATAAGAAATTGATTACCAAAATTTCAATAAAGAATCGATAAATTCCTTTAGGATTGTAAGCAATAATCAACCGTGGAATTGAATTCTTGATAGTTATTTGCACACCTTTGTCTTGCATATTCATTGGGCATTGGCTAAGTATAGAAATTTGGGGGGAAAAAACTAAAGTGGAGAGAGAGAACTTATAGAAAGGATATATAAGATTTGAATTAGCTATTGAAAGTGGAAGGGTGATTTGGATAGAAGACTTTAGCTCTGCATTTAAAATACAAAGAAACTGTTTTGCTTCCAAATTCCAATTTTGGATGGAAGGATGTGAATAGTCGTAATTGAAGTTTAACTCATGTTGTATGGTTAAGAATTGAGATGATTTAGTATATGTAGTAGATTAGCAGTAGATGAATAGTCATTTGTTTTTTTTTTTTTTTTAATTTTATTTTATTTTTAGAAGGAGATTAATAGTCATCTTAATAGAGTGCATCAACATGTTTGCCCATGATCTATATTTAATTTTTTTTATATATAAAAAATAGAGAGAAATCATAAAGGAAAAAAAGATTTTAAAAAAAAAAAAGTATGAGGTGAAGGATGAGATAGCTCAACAGGTATAGTAATATTAAATGTTACGTTTCAGTTTTTAGTAATATAGATATAGATATAGATATAGATATAGATTAGTTGATTATTAGGAAAAAAAATTGTAATTATTATATTATAATTTCTGAAACAGTGGTAGTTGTGTGGCTTCATGGCCTCAGTTCGATTTTGACACAGGAGAAGAGTGCGAAGCTTCAGGTTCACAAAGAGTTAGTCTTGGGTGGACTCACTCTAATTGCTCAATCAGAACCAGTCTTTCCAATATGGTGCCCACTAGTGTGTTACTCAGCAACATAACTTCAGAATAGACAACATACTCACTCACCAGGCCTACTTCATTTGAAAATTATTGAGTGTCTTAAGTCAAAACCGAACTGCCAAGACTAGTCAGAGTCATACAACACGCAAACGAAGGGGAAGAAACACTGAAACACAGAGAAGACCGCGTAACTTTGTTAACTTGCTATAAATATGCTTTCCCTTTTGGTCTTTCTCAACTCACCACTTCAAACTCTCATTCCTCACTGCTCTGATCTCTACTCTCATTCATTCATCTTCCCATAACAGAATTCAGAAAACAAACATAAACTACAAATGGGTTTGAAAGGCTTCGTTGAAGGAGGCATAGCTTCAATAATTGCTGGAGCTTCCACTCACCCTCTTGACCTAATCAAGGTCCGAATGCAACTTCAAGGCGAGTCCAATCCTGCCCTAGTACAGGCCTATCGTCCCGCAGTTGCTGCTCTAAACACCCCAAATGGATACATATCTCTCCACATCGCACCACCACCACCAACTCGCGTTGGACTTGTTTCCATCGGGACCCAAATCGTCAAATCCGAAGGCGCTACCGCCCTTTTCTCCGGTGTCTCCGCCACCATCCTCCGCCAAACACTCTACTCCACCACCCGCATGGGCCTTTACGAAATCCTAAAACAGAAATGGTCTGATCATTCTGATTCAGACACTGCCAAACTACCAATCATGAAAAAGATAGTAGCTGGCCTTATTGCCGGCAGTGTCGGCGCGGCGGTCGGGAACCCGGCTGACGTGGCAATGGTCCGCATGCAGGCCGATGGGCGTCTCCCTATTGAGCAGCGCCGGAACTACAAGAGCGTGGTCGATGCAATCAGTCAAATGTCAAAGCAAGAAGGGATTGCTAGCTTGTGGCGCGGCTCGGCTCTGACTGTGAACCGCGCGATGATTGTGACTGCTTCTCAGCTCGCAACTTATGATCAGGCGAAGGAGATGATATTGGAGAAGGGTGTGATGAGTGATGGGATCGGGACCCACGTGGCGGCGAGCTTTGCCGCTGGGTTTGTGGCCTCGGTGGCTTCGAATCCGATCGATGTGATCAAGACTAGAGTGATGAATATGAAGTTGGAGGCAGGAGGAGTGGCACCTTACTCTGGTGCATTGGATTGTGCCATGAAGACTGTGAGGACAGAGGGGGTTATGGCTTTGTATAAGGGTTTCATTCCAACTATCTCAAGGCAAGGTCCGTTCACTGTGGTGCTATTTGTCACACTTGAACAGGTCCGGAAACTATTCAAGGATTTGTGATCATGGCAGAGTTGAAACGTTCTTTTTAGAGTCTAATTGAGGAACAAAGCAAATTGACATTTTTTTTACAATTTTTTTTATTCTTTGTACTGACCTATGATATAAATATTGCTTTGTTGAATGGGTTGGGAGAACAATGTGATTAGTTTAGAAGAAAATGGTTAGTATGATTCAGCTAAATTGCACACTGTTATCTTTAAAAATTAAAATACTCGATTGCTGTTAAAGGATGTGCTCTTGCTATCAGTTTCAACTAAATTGCATACAGTACTAAATGGCACTATATTGCATAAAACTGATTTGGATGGATTACTCGAATCTTCAAGATTTGGTACAATAAATTAAGGGTGTTCATTCCTATCTTGCCGAATTAGCAGTGTCTCCGAAATACAATAGAAATTTACTCTCCACTGCTCACCATTAAAGAAATTTTCTGAAAAAGGTTCGACCAAATAGCTGAAGAGTTTTGGTTCTTTTTCAGCTGCACTAACTTATCATAGGTTAAGACTTCATTCTAATTTTTCCCTTCAATTGTCCCCAGAAGACAAAGAATGACAAATCTCTTTCAATCCTCTGTTTTACCCCTGTTTCTGAGAATTCGCCAGACTCTCTTGTAAATGCATGAACGGAACAAACTTTCTACGCAACACAAGAAATCAATCAAACCGGTCAATTCCACCACATAGCTGAAGGAAATCTCACACATATGTCCAAAATTAATTGATATATTTGAAAAAAGGAGTGCCTAATAAGAGCTGGTTTACTTTCAATCCGACAATTTGGATAAGCATGGACTCAAACTAGGATGCAATACTAATACTCTAGTGAGGAACATAATATCTACGCATTAGTCGCCGACCTGCCTCCAAAATGCTTTTCATTACTTTACCGTATATACGGCCAAAATGGCCACACACCACTATTTACTGAAATATATATCAATTTACCATTGTTTTGGAAAATATTTAGAGATCTATCACTTTTTAGGTACTCGAGTTTGGGAAACTCGAGTTTTTCATAGTACTCAATTTCTATGAACTTGAATTCTTTGAAAAAATAGCCTTCAAATTTACTGGAAATTTTTTTATAGAACTCGAGTTCATGGAACTCGAGTACCATGGAAAACTCGAGTTTCTCAAACTCGAGTACTTAAAAAGTGGTAGATCCCTAAATATTTCTAAAACAGTGGTAGATTGATATATATTTCGGTAAACAGTGTTATTGTGCCATTTTAGCCCCCATATATACACTTAATATTATTATGATTTTGTGTATCTTCCTTTGCAAAAGCTAAAGGGGTCACTAACTGAAAACAAACAAAGCCAAAGCTATAATGCAGAACGAAAGAAAGAAAGAAAGAAGAGCTATAAGAGATAGAAATGAGAAAGGAAGCTGTTTATACAAATACTAATTTAGTAATATTCTCACTGCTTATTTACAAAATGAGCTACACTTGGAACCGAGAGACTGTACAAATATTTATACTGCATACATATATAATTTGTGTAACGTATCGATTTAAGAAATTAAGGACTATAACTATATAATAATACATCATAGATTCATAGGAGATTTATTTAATTTCCCATAATATTCATTGATGGTACAATTGTACAACAGTACAAAGCATCCTCGCTTGAATGAAGATTTGTTGGCCTTTTGCCGTCCATATTTCTCACTTTCAAATGCTTCTAGATTCCCAGAAGTAACATGTTTCTAAAATTATTATAGTTAATTACAACCATTAACCCTAAACTATAGGGGTATTTGTAACATGCACCCTAAACTTCAACATTTTATAGTCACCCTACTATTTATTGCAATATCAATATGACATCAAGATGTTTTCATTATTCTTAAACCATCTAGGTGAAAAACGTGGAGAAAAAGAGAATGATGAACAAGAACTTTTTCATTTTTTTTTTTAATATATATAAAAACTCACATAATATCGGTGTACATGAAATTATGAAGTGTTAGATCTATCTTGGTCACACCCACCTTCCACATAATCAAATTCCTACCAAACTTCACAGACCATAGTGGTTGGTGGCATGTGTTGCTGGCTACCATCAAGGTCAAACGTTCAAAGGGTGGTGGAAAGAGAAGTAATCAAGTTCCTAAGTGTCTTTCGATTTAATGACTTCTGCAAATTATTACGCCCTTGACAGTTGACGTTTTCAATTTTAGTCGAGGCTAGAAGAAGCACCTATGATTTATAAGTCTCGGAAATATCTAGATTAACACACCGCAGAAAGTAAGAAGGTATATATCTAGTTTAAATGAAAAATTGTGATACCTAAGGGAATTGGATAAGTGTGTATTGTGCAAACATGTTAAATCTTACATACGTATTTATAATTAGGTGAACTTTACAAACAACTTAAAGAGGAACCCTAATTACAAAATTGACTAATCATTTTAAAATGTCGGCTAATCGGGCATGACTAAATTTCCTTAGATTGTGAGAGAAATAATCAGCGTAAATAAATTTCTCAAAAGCGTCGGTTATATACTGTTTTGATTCTAATGGACATTATTGATTTGTGGACTTATACTGTGCAAGTGGAATCACTCATAATAAGAATCAAGTGAAATCTTTGAAGTATTAATAAAATCCAATCCAAGGCTCAATAACATACCATTAGGCAAGAATTAAATAATTACAATTTCTTTCAAGATTTTAAGTTTATGGGATAATCAGCAATTTATCACAGTATCAAAGCACGTAATCCCAAATTTGAACATTGTTGCCACTTTATTTCCCATTAAAAATAAAATAAAATAACATGTGTTGGCCCAATTTTTTAAGAGGGAATTTGAGTCTATAGAGAAGTATTAAAATAATAGTTAAATGATTAAAAATTATTTATTTCCTTAAAACTTATACTTTTAAGATAGATTATAATTTATCAAGATCTATAATGTGTGAGTTGTGGTTTACTGGCTATACAATAGGAAGCTCTAAAGAAATTAAAAAGGTTTGAATATTTTTAGCAAAATTTTTCATGTAATTTTGCAAGATTTTTTATGTGTAAAACTGAAAAAAAGTTAAAGTTAAATTTTTGAAACTTTGAATTAAAACTCTATTTGATTATTATTCCAACTCTTAAGGGAAATTATATCGATACTTTATTTTTCAAAATGAAAATAGCAATAAAAACAACTAAAAATACAAACTAATTAATATGTAGTCTAATACTAATATTACTAAGAATAATAATTTGGTGAAAAATTCATATCAGTTTTATCAATTAGGTTTGATTACGAAAATGCTGAGCACATTTATTATGTCATTTCTGTTGTTGTTGTTATTTCTCACATCTAAAAACTAATTATCAAGGTCACCAATCAGGTGTAGCAACTTCAAAGAACTTCATTATTTTAGTTAATCTGCTAAATGCTCTAAATACTAAAGATTTTTCAGTAATTTTTATTTTTATTTTTTATATATTTAATCATAAAGCTTCACTTCCTCCAACAATCCCAAAGGGACTCTAGATCTTCATAATTGTGAAATGTGAAGGGATTTACATAATCCAAATAACTTAGTCCTTTTGAATTTATAATAAGAGTTTTCACACTGAGCACAATTTAGGTATAGTACTTTAGCTATAATATGTCAAGTTTTCCAATTAAATATAAACATACGATTTTATTAATCAAGAAAGCAAAAAAATAGTATCTTTTCTAAAAACAATTAAATTCTATATAATTATTTATGTGTTTGAAGTTAATTGAGTTTAAGATATGTATTTTACTTCAACCCTTTTATACTAATGATGTACTGCATCAAGATTATTACTATTATTAATTATTATGTTAATGTGTGCTCTTAAAATATTTGTTAATGGACAATTTTAGAAAAGTTTTGACATCACTCTCATTGAAAACATAAAAAGTTAACAAAAAAAAATTTGTTGCCTTTTTATTTTCCCATAAAATAGTTTTTAAAAATATTTTCTAGACTAGGACATCCATTAACATTATTATTATTATTATTATTATTATTTTGGAATGTTGGCTTCCAAATGGTTTCTTCAATTGTGTCATTTCCTATCTTTCATAAATCCACTCTTTGACACTCCTATTTTTACTCCTTTCATGTAAATTTTTTCTTCCTAATTATGATTTTGCTTTTAGCACGAGTAGCCCGTGCAAGAAAAAAGGTTTCCACCGTCAAACGCTAAATCCCATCTGTCTAGACACTTAAAGCTTAAGTTACATTAAAAGGAGGCAAAATGGATTTCAAGCGCTATGATGATAATATTCATTATTCTCCTTAGTTTCCTTAATGATCAGTTCCTTCTCCTTCTTTTCTGCCTTTTGTTAAATATTTTTAGTATTTTTCCTCAAAATGTTTTCGGTTAATCATCTCAAAGCTTCGTCAAGGTGTGCCTTAACTTGCAAACCAGCTTGATCGTCATCTATTTGACAAAACCACGGGACCAAATTAGCTGTAAAATCAATCAATTTTAATTTTTATTGTATTGGTTGAATTTCCTGACCGAGGAACTGATTTTCATTTTTGTAATTTTTGCATGGTTTTAGGCAAGTTCTTTATTCGTTAACAAAAGAATTTACAGTTAGAACTTAAAACTATAACTAGAACCACTTCACAACATGATTTAAACAAGCTGTAAAGGGATCAAATTCGGTACCAAGTAATTAATTTTTAATTTAGAACCAAAATGAAAATGTTCTGCAGTGTGCCAAACATCCCTTTAGTGATTCTATAACAGATCTTGGTACTAAATTCTGGATTTTTTCTATTTGTTTCGACACTACTATTTTTTGGAAAATGAATTATTTTTCAAAGAACATTTTCTTAAAAACTACCCCATTTTTCTATATTTGGTAGTGACTTAAAAATTAGTTGGAAAATTATTTTTTAACTCCTCTTATTTAACTTCGCGAGAGATAGAAATATTTTTCTTATTTAGCTTTGCGTGAAATAAATTTGTTTTCTAGAAAATTTTTGTAATAAAAGACTCTATTTGATACCAAGTTAAATAATGAAAGTTAAGAGATAATTTTCCTTTTAACTCATTTTTTTTTTAATGATAATATCAAATACAAAGAATTAAAATGTAAAAAAATTATTTTTATATAAAATTTTCTATTGAAACAAACGAAATGTAAAGCAAACCTCTCACTCACTAGCTATCAATGCCACAATCGGTGTTCTCTTAACCTTATTAGTTTGTTGCACATGCTTTCTGGTTTTTTATTTTTTTATTTTTTTTATTATTTTTAGGTAGAGAAAAAAGTAGGAAAGAGTACTACCGCATAAGAATGGTTAATCAAACATGTTCTTTTTCTTTTTCTTTTTCTTTTCTTTTCTTTTATTTAGCATATAAACAAAAAAAAAACCTAGTAAGTTGACCCACTTTCCACTAATACTTTCAAATCACTTGCAAAAGTATACTTATTTGTTGATGCAAATTTCAACGGTATGCACTTAAGATGAGATATAATTAAAGCAATCACATCCATTATTTTTAGATGCATAAGATGAAGAAGGAATCCCTAAATTCTTGCATGCCACCTGAAAAAAGCTTGAAAGCATATATTAGTGCCTCCAAAAGGGCAGACCTCATAATAGGATGAATAAATTAAATTAGGTAAGTGATACTTGTTCCCTCCACTCAAAGCAATATGGTATTGTACCATGCGTTTAAATATTCATAATTTATAGAATTATATAAAAATAATTGGGTGTGTTAAATCTTTTTTTTTTCTATAAATATAGACTATGGTTATATTATGTTGTGTTTTTCTCTTTTTGGCTTTTTATACACGGTGCCAATATGTTACATTTATGATGGCTGCTAGTGGGAAAAATATTATGGAATATGCACTTGATGGCTCTTGTATAATTCTCTTTTTTAAGGTCATTTTGTTGCATTATTCATAGTTTCAAAACTCGGCCCCTTAATGTTACTATACAAATCGGTGTTGCCAATGTGGTCCGTAAAACTTGGTAATGGTTAATGACCAAATTAGCTAAGATAACTAATGAGTGTATTAGATTATTAGCAAGTGAATGGCACATGTTGATGTTTATGGCGTTAATGTTCTAATATTATTAGTGTCATTATAATTGCTATTATAATCAACATCATCTAAATCCACGATAATTAAGAATGCTGCACGCTTGAGGTAGTTGCCTGGACCTTATTTCCTTAGACATGGTAGAAGTGATTTACGACCTGAGTTTCACCCTCTTACTGATGAATGAAGGGTAAAATATTTTTGAGGTACTCTCTCTCTCTCTCTCTCTCTCTCTCTCTCTCGGAAAGCTCATTATATATATAGATTAACACAAGGTTGTATTTTGTGTAACACTTATATGCCCTTTAATATAGCCATGAGTCCCATAAGTGTAGATTTACTCCCATGGTACAGGGATGTTGCATGCATGAAACGGTTACACAAAATAATAAATTAAACTACTTATGAGACTTATTTTTATGTGGGAGGGATATATACAATCCTTGTTAGTGATAAAGCCAAAAATTTATCGTTGGGGGACCAAATATAAAATTTGTTGTCTACATTGTGATAACAAAACATTGGTATTCTATTATCTATCCTTATAAATTTGTAAATTTTTGTCATACATAGCAAGCATCATTGTGCTAACAACATGTTTGTATATCATAATGAGTTGGGTTCAAGTTATAACTAGTGTAATTCTAAATAATGTTACAATATTCAATAATTTGTTATTGAATTCATATTTTAAAAATCTTACTGTTAGATTACATGTTCTATAAGATCTTAATATATATGTCAATTAGGTGTTATTTATCATTTGATTAATAAGTTTATTTTTTATGTATAATTTTAAATTAATAAAACTTAAATTTAAATAATTGATTGATGATATAGTTATTGATTTATAATCATTTTGAAATTTTGCAAGTATAAAAAAATATGAAGATAATGTAATTTAATAATAAATTTGTCAAAATTCGCATTCAAAAACTTGAATTCAAATTGAGGGAAAAAAGGAACAGAGAAAAGACATGCAACACAACAGTGAGTGCTGGGCGGGATAATTAGATTGTAGGCATATATTTTGCCCATAATAGACCCAAATTTACCAGAAGCAAACATTGAGGGGGAAAATTTTATTTGGCAGTTCAAGTCAACCGCTTTTCATTCTACTAAAAAAAATAGAGAAATATTATAACGTAACTTTTGCCCTTTATGAGTGAAACACCATCATGAGAGTGTTTTTAGTTTTGACACGTTAGTTTTATAAAGACCATTTTGTTTTTGATGAAGCGATCTGTTGTTTGCTTATTTGCAACTTCCCATATAAAAACACACACAAAATTTTATCAAAATCTTGGGGGGCCATGCTCCCCCTCCCCTCCCCCTAGCCTCCATGTGGCTCCGCACTGACCGTCCTACTAAAGAATTAATTGATTAATTAGAGCAAAAGTTTACCAAAGTTACGAAAAGTTAAGTATATACAATCTAACGTTAAATCTATCCCCTACAATAGGTCTGGGGAAAGAGAGGCCAGACTTATCCTAGCAAAAATGATAAACAGTATAATACAAACCGTAGAACTTATTTTTAAAAATTGACTTGCAAGGGGACAGTGCATTTTCTCTTTTTAATTTGGCGGATCCACTTACTTATCAATTATTCAATGACTTAGTAAGACATTTTAATCTAGCCTCTAGGTCACCTCTTTCAAGATCTGACCACAAAATTGCAACTCAATCATTTGATTCCATACTCAATGAGCTACATTCAATTACTCAATATAGTAGTTGGCCCTGATAAGTGATATCAAATGATTCAAATCCATAAGTAGAATTCATCATTGAAAACCGGTTGTGTCACCTATATGTATTAAGGATACCTAACAACTTATATACACATTGTTAAGCTTACACTTAAGCCATGTAGGACACTAGGATTATAACACAATATGTATTGATGATTGTAAGTTTCTTAATAGATATCAGCTGAAACTCCATATATACTTTGCAAACCAATGTGTCACCAAATTTGCTTATTCATAAGGGAAAGGGAAAAAAAAGTTTGTCATAGAAGCTGCAAGAGTCAAAATTGTCCAAGACAGTGTCCACAAACTCACATTAACTCAATAATCATTAACCTAGTTATCAAACCAAAAATTGGTAGAAGCTTTAATCCTATTAGCCCATCAAGAACCTTTGAGGAAGAGGGGCCAACTTTAGAATCAAATATGAGGTAGGTGTTTGTTTTAGAGGACCTTTGCCCAAAGCTTATGTTTGTTGTCGTGGGTACGCCAGACCAACTTGGCCACAGAAGCAAGGTTTATAGGCTTTAAGTGTTTTCAAGGAAGATGGATAACCAAAGTTTCAGGAAAATTAGATCGCTAACCTGGATTAGCCCAAGATTTGTCCAATTGCTTTTGAATTAAATTAGTAGTAATTCATAAGTTTAATCAAGTGAACACGTCCCAAATAGGGATGACAATTTTGCCTCACCCCGCTTGACTCGCCCTTCCCCACTTCACCCCACATGGGTTTTCCTCGCCTCATAAAGGTAGTGGGGCGGGGATGGGGGGAGATTTTAGCCCCACACTACGGGGTGGGCGGGGATGAGTTTAGACTTTTTAGACCCAACTTACCCCATCCCACATTGATAAGGGTTAAATTGTAAATTTTTCATACCCTAAAACCTTACTATTTAAACGAATATATTATCAACTTATTTTATTCTACCCAACAAGGATTTCTGCCTATTTTTCTCTAGCAATGTTGGAAATAAGGTACCAATTTTAACATTTTCTTTTGTCTTTATTATAAACAAATTTATATACTGTTGAATCATTGATTTTTGTATTATGAGATTTTTGTTTTTGTTGTGATATTGCCTTATTAAACACTTTAATAATATTATTCAATTTTTGCTAAAAATTAGTTTGATTTGATGGGATAAATTTATTTGTAATTTCAAGTATATTTTTATTAACGAAACAAATTTTATTAAAAACAATTGTAATAGTAGTGGGCAAATAAACAAGTAGTAGAGTTTTATGGGGTAGGGTGGGGTTTTGAGGGGCCCCAAGGGGCAGGGATGGGGCAAGAAATTTTTCTCTATCATGCGGGGAGGGTGGGGGCGGGGATGGGGTAAAATAAAATCATGCGGGGCGAGGATGAAGACTCCATCATTCAAACCTACCCTGCCCCATTGCCATCCCTAGTCTCAAAAAACCTAAATCAATGAGGCCACAATAAACCATATAGTATTGATAAGCTAGGAATCTTCTTTTAGATTAATACCATTCCCCCTAAACTTTTCACAGTTGTTTAAAATATCCTTAAAGTCACCCAAGACAACTTAGGGTAGATTATGACACTCAGAAACAACCTTCAAATTATTGCACAACCTACACTTTTTTTCTTTTTACCGAAAGTGGATTAGAATAGAAAGAGTACATTTATAATTAAGGGAAATAAACCTTACCTCTGCTTAGATTTCTAGCTCAAAGGACTTCAATAATTGAACACCCACAAGCTCTGGCGGAGCCAGGGGGGCGAGAGGGTGCAATTGCCACCCCCTGACTTCTCTTTAAAAAAGTCTTTCTATTATGTTTACTTACTAGCATGAACAAAAACTTAAATTCTTTGCCCCTCCTCACATGGAAAAAAAAAAAAAACAAAAAGACAATTCCCATTTACCATTTTAAACCAATCAATCATTGACCGAGTATAAAAAACCAAAAATTATCCCAACATTTTTATAATAATTGATACTTCAATAAAATAAACTAATGAAATATTAGAATAGAACACCAAGAATTTTGTAAAAATATTTTAACATTCTGTTGTGTTACTAAATTTTTTCTCCAGAGAGTAACAAACCTGTCTACTATGAAATAATAAGGAAAATACTACCTGACACACCAATCTCTCATTTTATATTTATTTATTTATATTTTTTTAAAGTTAACTCTATCTCAATTTTCACTTTTACCACTATTCAGTATTCATGGCACTTTTTTGAGTTCTTCCTTCCTACTATCCTAAAATTTTCCCTTTTCTCACAGCAATCCATCCCACATTTTATAGAACATAATTAAAAAAAAAATTAAAAAAAAAAAACTTAATGTCCTTGTAATGTATTATGTAGGGTCAGATTTGGCGGCCCAAGCCCAAGGAGGAATGGATTTGGAGCCCGCTGAACCCAAAACAATGAATTTTGTAGAGTGTGGGTGAAAGAGCAAAGCGAACAGCAAAAATAACAGTATGCAACAGCCACACTAGTGAAGGAACTCTAATTAATAACTGCTCGGATGGATACAAGTACAACGTCCGAAGAGGTCATTTCCCTTGGAGGGTTGCAATTCTTGGTGTTACAGTAAACAATGCACTTTTTTCTCTGTGAATTCTCTCCCCTCACTATTAGGGGGCTTTCCTACTTATATAGCACCTCCTCACTCTATCTTGATCGTCCACTTGTTCATCATCCAGATCTCCACTCGAGTGCTTGTCCCATCAAGGGTGTTCCCCAGCCTTATGTAAGTGGTGATAGCAGGTTGATACTGTTCAGGGGTCTCTTCCACATTAATGCGGCCAGGGAGGTAGGTGTGGTGTATTTAATGCGGGGGTTGAGGTCTGTCTTTTAGATACTTCTCCGATCCAGTTATGTTCCCCCGCGTCCGAGGCCCACTCTGTCACTGCATCTGTCGAGAGAATCGCTCGGGCTGTAAAAGGTTGAACGTCAGATCCGAGGGTATTGGACTCCTCGGATCGTTGAACTCATCCTCGGATCATGGACACCCTTCGCCAGATGTTCTCCGAGCCTCTAACCAGGCTTTTTCATCTCTTCGGAAAATGGTGGGCCGTAGATAGGGCCTTGGGCCCAATGCCTTTGGCTGGGTTTTCTTCCCCCACATATTACAACCTTGAAGCCTCCACTATTAATTTTTTTTTTCCATCCATCCCTTGACTTTATCACAATTTTAAAGTGTAGGCTTTTATTGTAAACCACTTTTTTCTTTTGTTTTTTGCCATTTAAGAACTTAGAAAAATAGAGAAAGAAATATTGCATTCTACATTCTTTTTTTTTTTTTTTTTTTTTAAGCAATCAATACTGTGAGACTTTATAACTTTGCACATTTTTAGATTGACTTATTTTCTCAATTTATTTTGAGCAAAAAATTAGATGTCTAAAATGTATGTATTGAGATAATTTCTTACTTCGATTGTTAGTAACTAAGAATTGGTTATTTGTGTTTCTTTATTTTAATGATATAAAATATATATTTGTAGTTAACTAAAAAAAATGACAATGAATTGTTTATTATTTTGTTATTAATATGGGTTAATATTTTAAATAAAAAAATGTTAATATTTATTTGGTTATTTTTTATTTTAATGTTCTTGATAATCTTGCTCCCTTTAGACTAGAATTCTAGCTCAGTCATTGATTATACCAGAGCAACCAGAGGCCGCAAGCAAAACCCAGTTGTCATAGTGTAATGCTAGCCATCAAAAGTTAGGAGATCCACAAATGAGTGGCACTCAGCCTTGTTTAAAAAAAATGATGATTTTCGCAGCATGAGCTTGAAGGAAGTCCATAATTGTTCTACGAATTCGAAAGTTGGGGTTAAGCAAACCCCTACAATTCCAACATAAAATCTTTGTAGGGACAGAATCAACAAGAGTTTGGGTGGGCATCCTGCAACCAATCCCCATTGTCTCCACTGGAGTAGGAATATCAGTGAGGAAAGACCACCACAGGTTTAGGAGAAGAGCCACCAATTCGTTTGTTAGGTAACATGAACTGAGCAGAACGACATTCAATGGGTAACTCTAGAAGCCTGACCCAAACCACAAAAGAAGAAAATGAGGCAAATGATGCCCTACAGTTAGGCTCTGAATGTCTTAAAGGTGAGAAAATAGTCGCCAATGAAACAAGGGTCGTCTCTAAGGAGTAGTTGAAAATCCTCAAGAGACTCAAATTTAACCTCGAAGAAATTTAAGTCTTAAGTAAATTCAAGTCGAGTGTTAGTAGGACACCAAATATATAGTAAGAAACTGAGAATGAAAAAAAAAAAAAAATTAAAGAGGAAATTAAAAGAGAGAACTCCTTCCTCACCGTCACGATCATGATCTGAAACATCATCCTCTGCCTACATAACATCAGATTAAAAAAAAAAAGCCTGTTCGAAAGTACTAGGAATACCATCAAAAGTTTCTCTTTATATTATAGCTATTGGGAACTCTAAGAAATGGTTCTACACAGTCCACAATAGCGACAAGAATATAGCTTTGGCCTTTATGCATTTGGTACTTCTCTGCAGCTTGGTTGTTCCTCACCAGAAAACGTAGCAATTTCTCAATGAGTTCCATTTTTTAAGTGGTGGTAAGATCTGCTAATTAAGGTCATTAGTTACTTATTAAGTTGTTGAGTTCACTCACTTCCTTCAATTTTTTAAATTCTAAAAATTAGCAAACATATTGGAATTCAGTTGGAGATGATAAATGTTTAGAACCATGCAAATAAATGTTGGACAATAATACTTTTTTTTCGTAGCTCGATCTTGAAAATCTTATAATTTTTTTAGATTTTCTTTTGATGGTAATAGATTGTTTGAAGGAGGTTTCAAGTGTTGAATTATTCCTATAGAACAATTATTTATATTAATTTATTATTGAATATCTTTTGCAAAATAGTCTTTTTTTTAAAAAAAAAAATTTCTTTTGGTGAAAGGGAAGTCTAAAGCCTCACGCGTTTATAAAATGAAATTTTATAGGTGTGCAGTCGTTGTCATGTGTCTCAATCGTAGACCTAGGTCGGAAAGGTGGCAATACTTTTTTCATTCTCTTTACCTTTCTCTCTGCTCCATTCTCAAGGCTTCCCAATATATTGTTCATGAACGTGTTGCTCAAACTTTTTCTGTATTGAATAAAAAGGGGTTAAGAGGGAAACCAGTCATGGCAAACCTACGTGAACATGACTATATAATATAAGCTGTATCCATTGAACAACTAATGCTTAAAAGACTTCAATAGAGTCATAAGAAGGAGATTTAAGTGGGTGATGGCTGATGTGGTGCCCTTTTTGGTGGATTGAGTCACTAACCTTCACCCCAATTATGAGTAACAAGAATCTTGAAAGATATCAAGTTATCAACGTACGTCATGTAAATAACAGATTGCACATACTCTCTATTTACTTATTTATTCTTTTTAATTAAAATTTTTATATGAAATCAAATATGTAAAAGTAAAGAAATTGTTACATGAAATCTGCACTAAAAGTAAATAACACTTCCGCTTAAGAAGACACCCTTTTCACACCTAATATATAAGTGTGCATTTAGACTGTACGTTTCCAGCGTGCAATCTAGTGTTTGCCTTTTTAACTGGGTCTCACGGTAACGATACAGTCAAAAATGTAAAAACGCACATACCAATGCATTTTTGGATCCCACAGCACTATTCACACTTTTAAAAATTATTTTGCTATAGTATTTTCAGCAAATAAGCGGTATCCAAACACAACCTAAATCCACACTGTGCTAATTTGTCAACTTGTGATTAGATTTTGGTATTTTCATATGAGTTCATCATAGGTACTTGAATAAATTATTTCAACTTATACACTAATCGCGAGTTGATACATAAGTTAGGCATAAAATTAGGCGTGAGAGAGAAATATATGTCCTTAATAGTAAGTTACTTTGTAACCGATTGACTGCTTATCACTTTTACTTTTAAATAAACCCATAATTTTATATTTTTAACCTTAGGATGTGGTTATTGAAATTTACTATTTGTAAAGACGGCCACCACCATCATCAACGGTAAAACAAAAGTAAATTAACCAAGGTTAAGACCTTAACCCTTCATATTTATCAAGGTCATTTACTGTTCAAGAACAGTAAATGCATAGTAAATAAAAGGGCAGAATTGTCAATTGGTTCTCCCTATATAGTCCTAGCGTTCCCAAACAAAACTCACCTCTTTATAGGCTGTTTCAAAGCATTTGCACTATCTCTCACTCTTTTCTCTTCACTTCTCTCTCTCCTATTCTGATTGAAAATTTTGATACTTTTTCCATTTCAGATCAGATTCCAAAACAAGATCTTTCAGAGTTTTCTCTATTTCCACTGTAAGTTATTGAATTTTTTTTTTTTCCTTTTTAAAATTTGTGAATTTTTATTTTTTATTTATTTATTTATTTTTTAAATTTTAGTTTGGTAGGGTATGTATTCCCTGTTTGGCTTCTGAGAAAAAAAAGAAAAAGAAAGATTAATAATTTGAATCTCGAAAATCTGATCTATTTGATTGTGCCTGATTCAGCTGCAAGGATTTTTCATTTTTTCTTTTACTGTTTTTTAATCAATAATTGAACTTGATATTGAAGAGCTTGGGACAGTTTTCTTATAAGCTCTGAGTTTTTGTTGTGAATAGTAAGATTTTCTTACAATTTATGAGATTTTTCAATATTTTTTTCTTTATCTGGTTGTAAAAAAATTGAGTTAGTGTTGAATTTCTTAGCAGTTAAATTTCTAACTTTCATACTTAACTTCAATCATTAGGATTTCATATGATCATTTTCAATCTGATATATGCATATGTGTGTTGTGTGTGGGGTTTAAGTTTTGGTTTTTTTGCTTGAAAAATGATAATTCAACTAAGCTGAGTTAAATTCAAGTCATAGTTGAGTGGAGGTCCAGGATTTCTTGGTAATCTAATTATGATAATTATGTTAGTTTATTAATATCCACACCCATTTCATAATTGGATCCAATTAGGTGAAGATTGCAACCTGAAAATGAAAATTCTCTGAAATTTGTTTATTTCTGTGCCGAAAATTTATTCTTTTGAACTGGATTACCAAATACTTTCTGCGCTGAAAACTTGTAAAAATTGTTTCCAGATCTTGTCCTTGAAAAATGTGTATGGGATCAGTGTTAAAAGAACTACCCTTACGTTTTTTTGTTCTTAGTTTTTTCAATTATGGAAGTACTCTGGTCTGGAGAGACAAGATGGGTTTGTATGGCTTAGTTTAAAGTTTTTTTTTCTAAATCTCCTAACATTATCTTAGCAACTAGATGAGGCATTTGTTTTGTGTTGAGATTCTTCATATATAACTTTGGTAATGCTTTCTCTTTATAATTTTGATATTTTACGCATCCTTTGATCTTATAGATATATTCTTTTGCTACATATATATGTTTTTTTCCAGGAATATCAGTTTCAAAACATAGCACCAGATTTAGCAATCGTGGATAATTCGGTATTTCAAGGAGGAGAACAGTATGCCTTGGTTGAGTTTATCGGTTGATGTGTTCCGCAAAGTCGTGCGCCTAAACTTATATTGCAGGGTTATTCTGTAAATTATTACTTAAGCGATTCCTAATTTTTCTTTCTCTTGGCCTATTATTCTTAACTCAAATTTCCATGGGATCCAATCGATTTTTCATCGTTTCTTGTGACATGCATAGGATCAGTTGAAAAGATAGAAACAAAACCTAGCTAGAACCCAAAGCTCTTCTTATTGTTCTCTCGTCTTGTTTTTTTGTGACAAGCTCTTCTTAGAACTCAAGTACTCAAACAGAACCCCGTTCGTGTTTAATCTCATTTTGTTTGTCAATCTAGTCTGGTTTTTTGCTTAATATCTACCTTTGCCCAGTTCTTGCTCTCTGTTCTTCAGTATTTGTTTCGTGTCTCTATAGTTGCCAGATAAATCAAGTTTTTTAGTCAAGGGTTGAAAGAAGTTATGGTGTGCCAAGCAGCGAGCCAAACTAGATTTCGGGCATTAAAACATGAGAGTGGAATTGCAGGAAAACCTACAATTATAGTGAGAGTGATTGCATGCTTTCAACCATTACAGGATTGCCAGGTGAGTACAATAAACCTTTACATTTTTGCTCTCATTCCATTCTTCTTCTCCTGGATAACTGTTTCCATGATCAATTAATTAGCTTTTCATATCAAGAAGTTATTAATAATCGTGTGTTCTTATTGCTCTTTTCCAGGCTGAGTATTTCCGTCATTTGCTTAAACCTGTAACGTAGATTGATTCTGAATTTTCGTTATCAAATTCAGCTGGAATTCGTAGATTTTCTTTTTCTATTCTGTGTTCCTAAAAGAAGCAGCAAGCGTTTTAATATTCCAGATTAAAGCACCAATCCTTCTCCTGGTAGGTTTCAACTGTCTAGCTGATATTGCAACTATAATGATCTTGTTTCATTTTTGAATGACTTATCTTTTTTCCTGCTCATTTTTAGGTGATTATTTACCTGGATGGTTAAGGCCAGTGAGCCTCGGCTTAATCCACAGCATCTTGCTTGGCAAGCATCTGAACTGAATTTCATGAGCACGACGCTACAGCCAAGGCAACAGGAAAGTTTGCAAGCATGTATAAATCCTGGCATTTGTGCGTCCTCTGCCCGTGTGGCATTGCCTGGGGTTGTGGTTCCTGGTATGCCAGACTTGAAGACAGGACAAACAAATGAAGCTCATGGATTGCTTCAAAGTTTGCCACTTCACTTGCAGAGCTTGCTTCCTACCCCTAACTCATATCATAAAGAAAAACAAGCTGTTTTATGTTATGGGCTTGATGGGAAGGCTGTGCCAAATGCAAACTCTGGGTCTTCTCCAACGAGATTCCTTATTTTTGATCAGTCTGGAAATCAAACAAGACTAATTTATAATTCTGGTTTTCCCCCTGTTCAGAATCCAACTACTGCCACTACACCAATTTGTTGTTATAATGTGGATGAGAAAGAGCAAGTGGATGGAAGGGGTCGAATTGATCCAAGCAAGTACTTTTTGCATGAAGAGTCTGGTGAGAATAAGATAACTCGTGATGAAAGTGAGTTCCATGAGGATACAGAAGAAATTAATGCCTTGCTTTATTCTGATGACAATTATGATGACGAGGATGATAGTGAAGATGATGAAGTAGCAAGTACAGGCCATTCTCCGAGTTATGAGAAACATGAATATGATGAATTCATAACAGAGGAAGATGCTGGCTTGGAAGGCCCAAACAAAAGGCAGAAATTGCTCAATGGTGGATACAAACAGTCATCGCCTGTTGACACTGCTAGCTCAGTAAATCTGGACAGATCTCTCGAGTATGATAGTGATGCGGAATCAGGCTATGCCATTGGCCAGAACCAAGGTGAGGAAGCAGGATCTATTTTGGGTAAAATGTGTTTTAAAAGGGATAGGGTCCGTCAGACATTGAGAATTCTTGAGAGCATAATTCCTGGTGCAGAGGGAAAGGACCCATTGCTGGTTATTGATGAAGCTATAGATTACCTGAAGATTTTGAAGCACAAAGCCAAATCTCTAGGGGTGAGCCATCAATAGGTTGCACCATCTTGTAACATGTTCGATAAAGAGTTGAAAGAAGGGTGAAAAAGGTGGTTACCTTAGGTTTCTTGGCTTGAATAATTGATGAGTTTGAAATAAGTATAGTGGGCTTTGGTATTGTGGGGTCCTTTTTCATCTTTTCCAGAATAGCTGTTGTATATAATGGGCCAATAAAGGAAACTTGTAATGGTATGGGAATGCACTTTGGTTTGCTGGGATGAAGAAAAATGAGGCTTTTCTTTGGTTGACCAGAAATAATTATCTTTTAGCTTTTGGGGCATTAAAGATTAAAGAAAGTCACAAAGATTTGAACGCATGGGGGATGTTGTAGTGGGCTGTGCTGTAAATGAGGACCCTTTTTTCCTAATTGTTGAGAACCTCCCATGGATTAAGAGCATGC
This sequence comes from Quercus variabilis, assembly GCA_030445155.1. Classification (NCBI taxonomy): domain Eukaryota; kingdom Viridiplantae; phylum Streptophyta; class Magnoliopsida; order Fagales; family Fagaceae; genus Quercus; species Quercus variabilis. The sequence continues at coordinate 23,201,480 of CP129455.1, read as the reverse complement.
GCGTTTGGTAATTAAAGGGTCCCACTTTGAATCCATCTTTTCTTCTTGATTTTATGCTTTTGTCCTCTCCCTTTACCTCTCACGCATGATGTTGGTATAAAAATTCCAAAAGCATGAAGAAAGTTGCTGTGTGTGGATAAGTGCTTGGAGAGTGTTCCATCATGTATATTTGGGGCCCTTCCTCAATCAAATCATGTACTAAAAGGTTACCTTGTTTTACATGAGGGGAGGTGAAAGTCATTGTGGTGTATATCAAGGTTGTAGCTTGAGTCCATTACACGAGTTTTGTCTTTGTGAGGACTTCCTTGAGTGGATTTGGATTGTTTTCTGTTGATGCTATTATGGGTTTGTCAGTTGTGTGTTTTTGAGTGTGAAAATAATTGGAGTGTGAATGTTGCAGTGATGGTGGTGGGAAATGGGGATGGAGTTATCTCGGTATGGATGGGAAGCACGGACTTTATTTTGTTACATGTTTTGTTGTGCTCGTTGTCCTGTGTACGTGCCCTCGTATGTAACTTCTGTAAACTTCAAAAAAACTTATGGTGTAATGTTTATGTACCTCTTGAATGGAAGATGCACTTGGGTCTTTTGAAATTAGAGAAAATTTAGGGCCCACAACTTTTCTACAGGTAATGGAGAAAAAATGGTAAATCTATGTAAAAGAAAAAAATAAAAAATAATCAGTCACAATTTCTTATAAATAATCAGTCACAATTTCTTATATAAGATAGTTGTAAGGAAAAGTGTGGGAAAGGTTGTGGTTTTGGAATAATTATGAAATTATTTGAGTTCTTATAGGACAAGACACTTGGGCACACACTTTGTCACAATTAGCTGGTGTGCAATATTTAGGCATAGATGGACCACTTAAAGCACTCTAATCACTAATTGACACCTAATAAAATTGTTTAAGTGTGGTCCCTAAAATTCTAAAATTTTTTATTATGTACGGAACATTGCGGTGTGACTATGTCATCTCGTTACATTGCTCATAGATGCAATTGCAACCTCGTTACATTGCTGCTCATAGAGGCAACTGCAATGATCTCATGGGGCACATGATGCAAGCAAAGCTCCTTGTTGCTAGAGACTTCTGTTTTCTCTTGGCAATGGCAATTTTAAGAATTTTTAGGATAGTCATTAAGAAACTTAAATTATAGAGATACGTAAAAAAATCTCATAAATGAATTAGAAAATAAAATGTTAGTATAGACCTATTTAGAAAAAGAAAGAAGAAATGTTAGTATGAAGTCTAGACATGCATTTTAAAAAGATAAAAGAAAAGTGAAAGAATGGTAAATAAATCTAATCAAGAATGCACAAATTATTTTATTTACTTCTACGTGCTTGCTTCTCTTGTTCTTTCATTGTTTCACTTTCTTTTGTGGTGGAAAAAGTTTCTCCTTTTTGATACAATAGCATAAGAATTCTATGTGTAGTAAAAGTTATAGATGAACTTTACATGAACTTTGTTTTAGTAAAATTGAAATTGGCACTGACTTGAAAGTTTCCCTAGGTGTGTTTTAAAGCTAAAATTGGATTCTTCTTGTTGTAAGTATTGATAGTTGCTTTTGCAAATTTGTTTTTTCCCGTGAGATTTTTTTTTTTTTTTTTTTTGGGTTAAAAGGATAAAGCACATGCATTAGATAATAGAGTTAACCTGAACTCCATGAGTGGTAGTCCAAGCAAGAGAATTGTCAAAGCTTAAGATAGTAGATACATTATTAGGAGGAGAAACATAAGACAAAGGAGGTGGATTAATGGCAGCCAACTTTAGCAAGATGGCCCGCAGCCTTATTTGCCTCCCTATAGAAGTGCTAGATCTTGACTTCGTGGAAAGTTTGAAGTGAAGTCCTGCGTTCATTCAGAATAGAATTAAAAAGCATGTCTTCTAAGGCATCACACTCAATAATAAGATTTGTAATTCTTGCAGCTTTAGCCAAATCCAAGAGAGCCCAGTGATTTTCTATTACTTTCATAAATAAAGGGTTGATTTGGACATGCTTAGGAAAATAATGAAAATGAAAAAAGAAAAGAAAAGAAAAGAAAGGAAAGATGAAATGTTAGTATGAAGCCTAGATATGGATAACAAAAATAAAGAAAAAGAGAAAAAAAAAAGTATATAAATCTATGCAAGCAAGCAAGCATTAATGCCTTGGCTAATTTATTGCTTTTAATGTTCTTTCTTTGTTTCACTTTCAATTGTGTCGGAGAATGTTTTTCTTTTGTGGCACAATTACATAATAATTCTATATATAGTAGAAGTCATAGATGAGCTCTTTACAAACTTTGCTTTATCAATATTAAAATTGAACTTCGAAACTTCCTTAGGTGTATTTTGAAACCAAAATTGGATTCTTCTTGTTGTAAGTATTAATGGTTGCTTTTGCAAATTTGTTTTTGCCAATGTGATTTTTTTTTTTTTTTTTTTTTTTTTTTTTGGGGGTTTAAAGGATAAAGCATATGCATTAGATAATAGAGTTAACCTGAACTCTGTGGGTGGTAGTACAAGCAAGAGAATTGTCAAGCTTAAGATAGTAGATACATTATTAGGAGGAGAAACATAAGACAAAGGAGGTGGATTAATGGCAGCCTTAGCAAGATGGTCCGCAGCTTTATTTGCCTCCCTATAGCAGTGCTGGATCTTGACTTCGTGGAAAGTTTGAAGTGAATTCCTGCATTCATTCAGAATAGAATTAAAGAGCATGTCTTCTAAGGCATCACACACAATAAAAAGATTTATAATTCCTGCAGCTTTAGCCAAATCCAAGAGAGCCCAGTGATTTTCTATTACTTTCATAAATAAAGGGTTGATTTGGACATGTTTAGAAAATAATGAAAAAGAAAAAGAAAGGAAAGATGAAAGGTTAGTGCGAAGCCTAGACATGGATAACAAAAATAACAAAAATAAAGAAAAAGAGAACAAAATATATATATATATATATATATATATATATATCTAAGCAAGCAAGCATAAATGTATTATCTAATTTCTTGCTTCTAATGTTCTTTTTTTGTTTCACTTCCAATTGTGTTGGAAAATGTTTTTCTTTTCTGGCACAATTGCATAATAATTCTATATATAGTAGAAGTTATAGATGAGTTTCATATAAACTTTGTCTTATCAATATTGAAATTGAACCTGGAAGCTTCCGTAGGTGTGTTTTGAAGCAAAAGTTAGATTCTTCTTGTTGTAAGTATTGATGATTGCTTTAGCAAATCTGTTTACATGTATGTTTTTTTATTATATATATATATATATATATATCTAAATTTTTTTTTTTTGCTTTTCATATACAATGGGTTGGCTTGGACATGTTTAGGGAAAGGAGGGGAAAATTTTGGATTAAAAAAAGAGAGCAAAGATGATGTTGCAATGTTACCAATCCAACGATCATACCCGCCTCCTTTTTTTCAGTGGAAACAATGAAAAGTGGCCTGGTTTGGGTGTTTAGGTTTGATCATTCTCCATTTCTTTATGTTCTTCTTGTGTTCTCCATATTGTTTATTTATTTTATCTTCCATGTGTAACATCTGTTTTACTAAGCTAATTTTGTTGGTCCCTAATATGTATTGGGTAATGAAGTTGGACTTGTTTAGTTTCATCGTGCTTATATGTGAAATACTCTTTTTATACATGCTTACATAGTTACATACTTATACAATAGGTCCTTGTTTTATAGCTGTTTGATGAAAGTACCATATCAATGATTCAATTGCCGTAATGTTGATCTCAAAACTAGCATGCCCCATTTTTCATTCACCACAGTAAAGACTTCTAGGTCCGGGACTCAGCATCTAGAAAAAAAGGATAAGACTACCAATTACCTTTTTTAGACTTATAAAAAAGTGAGAGTTTTATACACGGTCAAAACCTTATATAGTAAAGCCTTCTTGGGGTTCATTTTTAAAACCTACAGGGCATTTTCAACTGATTGTTAATGTTTGGGATTCCAAACAGTCAAATTGGGCTGCTAAATGACACATGAGGTGCTAACGCTTGAAACAAAATTTTCAAACAAAATATGGGCACAAAAGTGAAGTTTTAGTAGTTTTATGCAAAGCAAATTGGTAAGTTGGATGAATTATGGGTTTGACAATTGCGATAATGGGAAGGGTATATTGGGCCAGTGCCAAGTGGAGAGTGTTGTGTAGCCTTATAGAAGCATGGCCAATATCTTATTATAGGAAGGCCTAGAATTCTTTATGGGCTAGTGTCTATCGAAGTTTAGGCCCGATATAAGCTAAACAATTCATTTTCAATTTTTAAATAATATTATATATATTTATATACTTTTTCACTTATATATATTTAAAAAATTACAAACAATATTGCCCAAATGCTTTAAACCACGAGATGCTGTTATACCTTTAGATCGCATTGCCTCTCTTCTTCTTCTCTGTCTCACTCGCTCTTTCTCTCTCATTTTTCTGCGTTTTTTGCCTCTTGCCGTTTCAGTTATTGTGTCTAGACTAAGTTGCTTTGCAGATGATGGAGAAGGCGAAGTAATGCTTGGCTGTCATCTACTCACTGACCAACCACTTTCTTGGGCTTTGTTTTGTATTTAAGCTATTATTTAATGAGTAGACTTCTGGCTTCTTCTTTTTAAGTCTTTTACCTTTTTGTTTTCCACTTAAATTTCTTGGAAAGTTGACCGTTCTCCATTCAAATGGGCTTGAGCATCAAGGCATGGGCTTAGTTTAATTTGTGCCTAAGGCAAGAGCCTAATTTAAACGTAGGCTTCATAAAATATATATATATATATATATATATTTTTTTTTTTGAGATAATTACAACATGCTGCTAATCTCGCAGCTCGAACCTTTTCCCCTCTAGACCCCCAAGCACTTTGTGCATGAGGAGGTGCCAATTCAGCTACAAGGCATTTGACAATATATATATATATATAATTTATTTTTATAAAATTACGTTTTTGGTACCTAAATATTTTCTTATTTTAGTCAAATTTTCTATTATTTCTAATTTAATATATTTATTTATTTATTAAATAATTATTAAATTTATTATGATATCACCTCGGTTCGACTATAAAAACCTTGAACCTCTTCATTTTTCAGTTTATTGAACAGTTCGGATCTGAAAACCATGCTTATCATTGCATCATTACATGCAATTCTTTAAAACTACACCTCAAAAGTGCCTGTAGTAACTGGTCGCCTTGAAATTTAGCTATCATCAACTCTCAAGCTCCAATAAATTCCAAATTAGAAAGGAGAGAGGTAAATGAATAACTATAATCGCACATTGGAAAACAAAGAGATAAAGAAATAGCTATTATTGCATAGTGAAAAGTTATGAATAATGAATTGTATCTGAAGCCTTATATCAGGCATTAGTGTTAGGGATGTGAAGGCTTTAATCCAGGTGAGGGATTGGGCCTAAAGTGGTCATTACATGAGTAGTTTGGTGAATTTTGGGATTGAAAGATGACTTTGAGGCTAAATTATGAGTAATAAAGAAAAAATTGTGGGTTTATGTAAAAGAAAAAAACAATCAATTGTAGTGAAAAAAAGTGTGGTAAAGGTTGTGGTCCTGAAATAACTGTGAGATTATTTTGAGTTCTTCTAGGACAAGACACTTGGGCACACACTTTATCACAATTTTCTTGGGTGTCATCATTTACATATGAATTTATCACTTAAAACACTCTAATCACTAATTGACACCTAAAAAAGTTTTCTAAGGTTGGGTCCCTAGACTTTTTTATTATATAGTACACTTGGTGTATTATATATTCCTTTTACATATTAGGAGGGTTCTATACTTTTGTTAGTGATGACTATATATGAGATTCATATTTATGTGATAGGAATGTATTGTAAATTGGGTATGAAGAGATTCTCGTGAGTAGGAGTGTGCATGGGTCGGGCTGAGGGGATTTTTTGATCCAACCCATCATGGTGGGTCAAAAAAAATTCAACCCAACCCAACTCATCACATAAGTCCAACCCAACCCATAGGTCAAGTTGAACCCATGGGTTGGACAATTTTTTTTATTACTATTATTATTAAATTGAGTAGAAAAAAATATATCACACTAGCCACCTGAGTTGATAAACAAAATATACATTAATATATAAACTAATATTCCAACTTAGTTGTAAATAAAATATGTTTAAGTATCCAACTGAGTTGATAAATAAAATATAAATGAACTAGTATTCTAGTTCACTTATAAACAAAATATATATGAGTTCCTAACTCAATTATAAACAAAATATATCTAAATTTTTAAAATTTTTTTATTAATTATATAATATATTTAAATATATATTAAAAGAACTAATAGGATTTTATATTATATACGATAGTAGGAATCGAGGAAGTACTTTACAGCTGGTTTTTTTAAATTTTTTTTATTAATTATATAATATATTATAAACATATATTAAAATATAGGTGGGTTAGGCCGGGTTTGGTGGATTTATAATTTTATGACCCAAATCCAACCCGACTCGCCATAAAAAAAAATTTTGTAACCAAACCCAACCCACCAAGCCCTAAAAACCGACCCAACCTGGCGGGTTGGGTTGGGTTTGGTTGAGTTTGGCGGGTTGGCAGGTTTTTTATACACCCCTACTCGTGAGTCGCCCCTAAGATTTAAATTTGGAATTATGACTCTTTACCAGCTTTGAATATATTCTTAAACTAGCCATCCTTAAAAAAATGATATAAATAAATAAATTTGGAAAAGGGTGCGTTACGATTACCCACTATTTCTTCTTCCTACTCTCTTGGATTGAATCAATATAGCCATTGACAGTGTTTCGCAACCACAAAGCATCACATTGCGACTATGTCATCTCCTTACATTGCTCATAGAGACAACCACAACGATCTTATGGGGCACATAATGCAAGCAAAATTCTTTGTTGCTATAGACTTTCGTTTTCACTTGGCAATGGTGGCTTTAGGAATTTTTTTAGGGTATTCATTAAGAAACTTAAATTATAGAGATGTGTAAGGTTATCTCATAAATGAATTAGAAAATAAAATGTTAGTATGGACTTGTAAAGGAAAAGAAAGGAAATGTCAGCATGAAGTCTAGACATGTATTAAAAAAAAGATAAAAGAAAAGTGAAAGAATGGTGGATAAATCTAATCAAGAAAGCACAAATTCCTTTGTGAACTTCTCTACTTGCTTGCTTCTCATGTTTTTCCATTATTTCACTTTCTTTTATGTTCAAGAAAGTTTTTCTCTTTTGACAAAATAGCATAGTAATTCTATGTATAGTAAGAGTTATAGATAAACTCCAAATGAATTTAGCTTTAACAAAATTGAAATTAACACTAACTCAGAAGTTTCCTGAGGTGTGTTTTGAAGCCAAAACTAGATTCTTTTTGTTGTAAGTATTGATAGTTGTTTTTGCAAATTTATTCCTGCCTATGTGTGATTTTCTGTTACCTTCATAAACAGTGGGTTGATTTGGACATTTTTAGGAAAATATTGAAAAATAAAAAGAGAGGAAATATGAAAAGTTAGTATGAAGTCTAAACATGGATAACAAAAATAAAGGAAAAGAGAGAATATATATATATATATATATATATATATATATATATAAATCTAAGCAAGTAAGCCTAAATGCCTTGTCTAATTTCTTACTTCTCATATTCTTTCTTTGTTTCACTTTCCTTTTTGTTGGAAAATGTTTTTCTTTTCTAGCATAATTGCATAATAATTTTATATATAGTAGAAGTCATAGATGAGTTCTATATAAACTTTAGTTTATTAATATTGAAATTGAACTTGGAAGCTTTCCTAGGTGTGTTTTGAAGCCAAAATTGTATTCTTCTTGTTGTAAGAATTGATGATTGCTTTTGCATATATATATATATATATATATATATTCTACTTTTCATATACAATAGGTTGGCTTGGACATGTTTAGGGAAAGGAGGGGAAACTTTTGGATTAAAAAAAGCTTTTAGAAAAAAGGAAGAGACGATGTTGCGTTGTTACCAATCCAACGATCATATCCGCCTTTTGTTTGATCCTTATTTTCGGTTGAAGCGATGAAAATTGGTCTTGTATTGGATGTTCAGGTTCGATCTTTCTCCATTTCGTTATGTTTTTCTTGTGTTCTCCATATATATTGTTTATTTATTTTATCTTCCATGTGTAACATCTGTTTTACTCAACTAATTTTGTTGGTCCCTAATACGTATTGGGTAATGATGTTGGACTTGTTTAGTTTCGTTATGCTTATATCTGAAATACTCTTTTTATACATGCTCAAATAGTTATACAATAGGTCCTTGTTTAATAGTTGTTTGATGAAAGTAACATATCAACGATTCAATTGCAATAATGTTGATTTCAAAACTATTATGCCCCATTTTTCATTCATCATAATAAAGACTTCTAGGTCCGAGAATCAATATAAAAAAAAGTATAAGACTACTGATTACTTCTTTTAGACTCGCAAAAAGTAAAAGTTTTGTACACGGACAAAACCTTCTATAGTAAAGTCTTCTTAGTAACCATTTCTAAAACTTGCAGTGCATTTTCAGCTTATTGTTAACGTTTGGGATTCCAAACAGTCAAATTGGGCTGCTAAATGACACATGAGGTGCTAATGCTTGAAACAAAATTTTCAAACAAAATATGGGCACAAAAGTGAAGTTTTAGTAATTTTATGCCAAGCATATTGGTAAGTTGGGTGAATTATGGGTTTGACAATTGCGCTAATGGGCAGGGTATATTGGGCTAGCGCCGAATGGAGAGTGTTGTGTAGCCTTTTAGAAGCATGGCCAGTATCTTATCATAGGAAGGCCTAGAGTTCTTCATGAGCTAGTGTTTATCGATTTATTTATTTATTTTTTCTAGAGAATGAAGTTGCTTATCAAGAACCAATTGAAATCCTATCCAAAAAAAAAAAAAAAAACCAATTGAAAAATAATTAGTATTAGACACCAGAACTATCCTTTTAAGAGAGAAAATACGTGGACACAACTTTTGTGTCATAACTTTGATGTGGATGATAGTGAATGGTGGAGAAAAAATAATGGGTCTATGAGAAAGCGACTTATAGTTTATCATGTTAGACTTGTGACAAAAGTTGTTGTCCTAGAAAAGTAGTGTTAAGAAGGAAATATTCAGCAACTTGATTTGTTGCCATCATCATAACAACAAGTGTTTAGGCCATTCCTCTTACCTCTTTTTATAAAGTGCCATTCTTGTGTTGACATTGATGGCTACTTACCATTGCATCAGCACATGCAATTCTTCAAAACTACACCTCAAAAGTGCCTGCAGTAACTGGTCACCTTGAAATTTAGCTATCATCAACTCTCAAGCTCCAATAAATTCTAGATTAGAAAGGAGAGAAAGGAGAGAGGTAAATGAATAACTATGATCACACTTTGGAAAACAAAGAGATAAACAAATAACTATTATCGCATAGTGAAAAGTTATGAATAATGAATTGAATTTGAAGCCTTATATACAAACATTAGTGTTAGGGATGTGGAGGCTTTAATCCAGGTGAGGGATTTGGCCCAAAGTGGTCATCACTTCAGTAGTTTGGTGGATTTTGGGATTGAAAGATGACTTTGAGGCTAAATTGTGAGTAATGAAGAAAAAATTGTGAGTTAATGTAAAAGAAAAAAAAAACAATCAATTGCAGGTCATCACATAGGCTAGCAGTGAGAAAAAGTATGGTAAAGGTTGTGGTCCTAGAATAACTATGAGATTATTTTTAGTTCTTCTAGGACAAGACACTTGGGCACACACTTTATCACAATTTTCTTGGGTGTCATACACTGGCGGCTCCACATGGAGTTCATAGTGGTCACAGGACTACCTTAACTTGGCAAAAATTTAATTTTTAGATATAAAATTTAAAAAATTTTATGATTTTATTATCCTTAAAAAATATTTGTGACCACCCTAAAAGTTTTTAGGGCCAACGTAATTAATTTTTGGGCAAAATTTGGAAACAAACTTGATTGTAGACTAAGACTACAACTCCATTCATTATTTTTTTATTGGATGTGAATTATGACAAATTCACCATTGAATTACATTTTCTTTTTACATTCTCTACATTTGCAAAATTTCAAAAAAAATCAAAGATTAATAGCTATGTCGTCAAACAAATTATTATATTTTGAGTTTTTGTAGTCTAAAATTACATTAAAATTTAAGTTTATAAATCAAATAGTGAATGACATTTGATTAACATGAAATTTGACATATGATTTAAGAACATAAAGAAAATGCAATTCAACAGTTAGATTGTCAAAATATGTAATTATGTTAATTTGTTTAGTGCGAGTTTTATTTTTAAGCTACAACAAAGTTTATAGTCAAACTTTGCCTTTAAATTTTGGCTCCCTTAACAATGTATTAAGTCATTACAAACAACTTTTCTCCAAAAAAAAAAAAAAAAAAAAAAATTGTAAGACTTTATGTATTTATGTGTGGGTTTTGGTCAATATATAAAGTTATCTTTTTATTAAATTTTGGTCAATAATAATCACCTTGAAAAATATTCCTGGAGCTGTCACTGGTGTCATCATTTACACATGAGTTTATCACTTAAAGCACTTTAGTCACTAATTGACAACTAAAGAAGTTTTCTAAGGTTGGGTACCTAGACTTTTTGATTATGTAGTACACTTGGTGTATTATATATTCCTCTTACATATTAGGAGGGTTCTATACTTCTGTTAGTGATGACTATATATGAGATTCATATTTATATGATAGGAACGTATATTTATGTGATATGAATTTATTGTACATTGGGTATGAAAAGGTTCTAGTGAGTCGCCTCTAAGAGGTTCTTGGGTGTGATTTTCTATTACTTACATAAACAGTAGATTGATTTGGACATGTTTAGGAAAATAAAAAGAAAAATAAAAAGAGAGGAAAGATGAAAGGTTAGTATGAAGTCTAAACATGGATAACAAAAATAAAGGAAAAGAGAAAAAAATGTATATAAATCTAAGCAAGTAAGCTTAAATGCCTTGTCTAATTTCGTGCTTCTTATATTCTTTTTTTGTTTCACTTTTCTTTGTGTTGGAGAATGTTTTTCTTTTTTGACATAATTGCATAATAATTTTATATATAGTAGAAGTTATAGATGAGCTCCATATAAACTTTGTTTTATCAATATTGAAATTGAACTTAAAAGCTTTCTTAGATGCGTTTTGAAGCTAAAATTGGATTCTTCTTATTCTAAGTAGTGATGGTTGCTTTTGCATATATATATATATATATATATATATATATATATATATTCTGCTTTTCACATACAATGGGTTGGCTTGGACATGTTTAGGGAAAGGAGGGGAAAATTCTGGATTAAAAAAAGCTTTAAGAAAAAAGGAAGAGACGACGTTGCGTTGTTACCAATCCAACGATCATACCCGCCTTTTGTTTGATCCTTATTTTCGGTGGAAGCGATGAAAATTGGCCTGGTATTGGATGTTCAGGTTTGATCTTTCTCCATTTCTTTTTGTTCTTGTGTTCTCCGTATATATTGTTTATTTATTTTATCTTCCATGTGTCACATCTGTTTTACTCAACTAATTTTGTTGGTCCCTAATACGTATTGGGTAATGATGTTGGACCTGTTTAGTTTCATCATGCTTATATCTGAAATACTCTTTTTATACATGCTCAAATAGTTACATACTTATACAATAGGTCCTTGTTTTATAGTTGTTTGATGAAACTACCATACGACGATTCAATTGCAGTAACGTTGACTTCAAAACTATTATGCCCCATTTTTCATTCTTCATAGTAAAGACTTTTATGCAGTGCACTAATGCTTGAAACAAAGTTTTCAATCAAAATATGGGCACAGAAGTGAAGTTTTAGTAGTTTTATGCAAAGCATATTGGTAAGTTGGGTTAATTATGGGTCTGCCAATTGCGATGAAGGGCAGGGTATATTGGGCCAGTGCCAAGTAGAGAGTGTTGTGTAGCCTTTTAGAAGCATGGCCAATATCTTGTTATAGGAAGGCCTAGAGTTCTTCATTGGCTAGTGTTTACCGAAGTTTATTTGGGGCCATTGTTTTCAAGAGAACGAACTTGCTTATCAAGAACCAATTGAAAAATAATTAGAATTAGCCGTCAACACTATCCTTTTAAGAGAGAAAATTTGTGGACACAACTTTTGTGCCCCAACTTTGATGTGGGTAACTGTGAATGGTGGAGATAAAGTGGTAGATTTATGTGAAAGTGATTAGCAATTACTCACAGTTTGTTATGTTAGACTTGTGACAAAAGTTGTGATCCTAGAGGAGTAGCATTAAAAGGGAAACTAACAATAAATATTCTTTCAGCTACTTAATTTGTTGCAATCGTCATAATAGCAAGTGTTTAGGTTATTCCTCTTACCCCTTTTAAAAGGTGCCATTCATGCGTTGACATTGGTGGCTACTTACCATTGCATCATTACATGCAATTCTTCAAAACTACACCTCAATAGTGCCTGCAGTAACTGGTAACCTTGAAATTTAGCTATTAACTATCTCAAACTCCAATAAATCCCAAATTAGAAAGGAGAGAGGTAAACATATAACTATCATCGCACATTGGAAAGCAAAGAGATAAAGAAATAACTATCATCTCATAGCGAAAAGTTGTAAATAATGAATTGTATCTGAAGCCTTATATACATGCATTAGTGTTAGGGATGTGGAGGCTTTAATCTAGGTGAGGGATTTGGCCCAAAGTGGTCATCACATGAGTAGTTTGGTGGATTTTGGGATTGAAAGATGACTTTGAGGCTAAAACGTGCATGCATTTTGGTTGGCGTCGCAAATGGATGTAGGTATGAAATTGATTGATCATGCTAAAATTTTCTGTAACATGTGGATGGCTTGTATCATTTTTCTATTAGTGTGCATCTGCTAGCCCCAAATTTAAGCATACTGATAGTTTTTGTTCAACAGTGGAATGCACAGGCCGGATTTTTCATGACTAAAAACTGTTACTTAAATGAATGTGTGGCAAATAATCTACTATACTTCCAGTCTCAGACATTTTAAGTACCTACAACTTGAGCCTTTTACCTGGACATATCACATCAGAAACCCCTCTTTCCATGTAAGATGATATATTATTTAAAGTGGAATTCTTATCATGTTTCGTCCTTTCTGTATTTGACATGACTCATTATTATGTACTTATCATCTTCCATGTGTGGCCCCATAGAACTGGAGTTGGATTCTAAAACGGTCACTCACTGAATCTTTTTGTAAAGTAGAAGATCAAAACAACACAATCTTTTTGTACAGCAGAAGATCAAAACAACATAATGAGCCTATTAAGCAAAGCTTACATGGAAATCTCTTATTGCCATTAGGAACTCGAATTGTCTACATTTCAACAGTTAGAATATCGCAGAGCAAAAGAGCCTATGTGTCCCAGCAAGGACTATTCTACTTATATCATTGGAACCTTGATGTAATTTTGGAAGGTAACAAATGTCACAACTCACAAGGTCATCCTCACTTGATATGAGCTTTTCCTTTGGTAAGTGCATTCTATGGTTTTGGGCCATGAGTGGGTCTAACCATCTCTAAAGGGTTTAGTATCTGGTCATTCGCTATCAACAAAGTGCATGATATAAAGTCAGTTAACTCTGGAAGATGAATGAATTTTAAAAACTTCAGTCCCTGCATGAGCTTTGTAATGGTGGGACTCACTTAACCGCCCACAATCTCAGTTGGCAACAATGTCCCTTTTTGAAGCACATTGACAAGCTTTCATGAGTTCTGCTCATTGTATGACAGGGACATTGGTCTTAATTTTATATCTACTATCTTTCCTTTCTATTTTCAATATCTTTCCCCCTGTGGCAGGCAGTAATTTAATCAATCATATAAAGCATGTGAAACTATGTAAATTTGGATGCCACTGTGCCTTTCAACCAAGGTATTTCAACTCTAGCTTCCCCTATTAAAACCGTTCCACAATTGACACAAAAATAGTTCATATCAACAGTGATAAAATACTTCAAGACACTCAAAATACACACAATTTGGTGACATGCTGTGATCAAGGTACTTTTCCAAAGCAGATTCTGTGTAATTGAAGACTCCATCGACTCCCAAAAATAAGAGGGAACGAAAAAAAAGAAAAAAAGGAAATGAAATTTTGGAACATAAAATCAAAATGAAAAGATGTATCTTTTGGCAACTGCAACCTTCTAATCTATCAGGATATTGAATTTCTCCACCTTCTAGGAGTCTTTCTAGTCTGTTCTGCAGCAGTTGAGAGCTGAGGCCCAATTTCCTGGTTTTCTAAAGTAGTCGTCTTTGTAAGTTTGCTCAGTTTCTTCCACCCACTGCTCCATGCTGATGTCTGTTTCTGCTTTAACATTTTATCAAACTGTCTCTGCAGATTCTCCATGTCATTGTGCAGCTCAAGGTACTTAGCTTTAACACTTTCCAGCTCAAACTTGAGGGTGTTAATGTCCTTTTTAGCGGCTGTCCATCCTTCCTGGAATGATTGTGGTGTTCCTTCAAGTAGAGTTTTCCGGTTTGAAATTATTGGCTGGTAGAGAGATTCACTAGTTTCTTTCAGGGAGCTGTTGGCTAGTGCATTGCTTATCTTTACCTGCTCAGAGAAGAGGACTTGCACAACAACTCTTAATGGAAGGCGTTCATTTTGGGCAGCATGCATGCATGCATCAATTGAGAGCTTCTGGCAATCCATCACACGGCAAAGTCGCTTCCTTTCATACTCAGAAAGTGTTGGATGGGCCTGTCATTTTGCTAGATGGATAAGAATTCAAATAAAGAGAATTTGCACGGTACATGGAACTCCAATACTATCTTCATGGGGCTGAAGCACATAAATATTCGTACTTTTTCAAGAATATATTTTTCATTTCTCCAAACCAAAGGCAAATAACATTGTTTGTTATTATTACTTTTTTCTTTTAATCCAGTCAAATCAAGAGATTTTGTTTACTATACATGTTTATGGATCTCATATCATGGATTTTACACACAAAAGCATAACATTACTTGCATCATGATTGAGCATATATATGATATTATTATAGAATAAGTATGTCTGTTTATATATGACACTATGATTATAGAATGAGTATGTCTGCCTACATTCTATTTTGATTTACTGAGGACAAAGTTTTTCACATGGCATAAGTTTGGCTCAGATTATGGTTTCTTGCATTCCTCTGAACGTTTCCTGTTTTTGACCCGACTGAAGTTTTCCCATTTACCATCCACATATTTATAATGTATGTGGATATTAAAAATTTCCATTATAATTCTGAATTTCTGGTAGACAGGCATGAGTGCATGCTCATATTTGTAACATGATGCTTGCGTATAAAGTATGCAAATGAATTGTAGAGTTCCTCTGATTTAAAGCAGTAAAAACTTGATTCTTGCAACTCAGCTGCTTAAATTAATCAAGTATGCTAATAAGTAGACATAAGCTAGCGGGCACTACTACAAAGGAGTTCCATATATTCACTAGATTAATGTATGAGGTACAGTCTATATTGAGCAATTTTTTAAACTAGACATCGTAACTTTAGGAATAAGGAATTACCTTGAGGTAAGAATCAATTGCTCTGTAAAGTCCATCATCACAGGTCCTTGCAGATTCAGGCAAAGCTTCTGCGAGTACCTGAAACTTTGTTAGGGAAAGGCTTCTATCTCTGGACACCTCTGTAAGATAACTGTCAACAAGCCTTGAAACTCTCATCTTAGCATTTGGAGTAGAACCCCTTTGACTACCTTCATACACGTGTTTATCAGAAAAAGATTGACTGCTGGGACTTGAACTTTCTGTCTGTTCTTGAATTAGAAAATGCTCCAAAAGCCTGTGGACAAGATCCACATCATACATTGTCTCACTTTTATTGTAAGAAGGAATAAGAAGATCTGCCAATGTAGCCTGTTCAAATTGCATTCCCACTCGTTTCTCCAATTCAGTTACCAAAGCTGGAGCCACTTTCAACATGTTTGCCATTCTCAAAAGCCGAAGTAGGAAGCTGCATGAGACACTATCCTTCTGTGGTGGAATTATGCTGATGAGGCTCTCAATGATCATTCGCTGATCTTTGGCCTGAACAGTTGGAAGATCATCTTTGGTTCCTGCAACAATCATATGAAGTCCTCCCTTCCAACCATTGCTGCTGCCACTAGTATTGCTGTTGCTGATATTGCTTCCTTCATCTCCTGGCCCTGTCCCATCACTTATCAAACCTGGAAGCCATTTAGCTGCATAATGCGCTATTGAAGCTCCAATCAGTTCAAATCTCATTCCCTTTACCTTAATTGCAGTGATGACCCTGACAAAGTGATCAATCCTAAGGATTGAAACATCTTCAAACCACCAATCGGGAGGAACATGCTGATTTTTACTGGGACTGGAGTCCTTTATGTCATTCCACTTTGGGCTGGAAGCTTTTGGGAGTTTTCCAGTGTATGCCCATCTTATTCCTTTTGGATTGGCACAAGCTTTCCAAGCAATGGACTCACTGCATCTTCGGACAATTTGAAGGTTCTCTGCCCATGGTGAGAGCTTCTCACAGCTTTTTAGCACCACTATAGAGTCCCTCCATGAGGATAATACTACATAGCTTAGAAATGCTTCAGTTTTGAATATAAGATTTCCTTCTTCCAAGTCCTCTGTCATTTCAAGATACTCTGCGGCACATCTTAGGCCAGAAATATTGGCTGCTGTCAGATCAACAGCAATTCCATAGCAGAATTTTGCTGCTAACTCAAAAGCCTCAGGTCCACCGGGTTGGTCATCTAGAGCTATCGTATTCAACTCCGGGTCGTGTGATTCATATATGAGTCTGTTCATCTTTCCACTCCGAGAAAGCAAGGGATACTTGCACAAGAAGAGAAAGAGAGAAAAAGCCATGAAATCAATACATAAGTTAATAGCAATTAACTTTGAATTTTGGAGCTACAAGAAGTATTATTCAACCATTTGTGTTTGGCAGAAATTTAACTACCTTATGCAAGTGGAAATTAACACCCCCAACTTGAACTAGAAGGTCACTTGGAACATCAGTTGCAACATACCTGCGTACAAAACAAACACACCACATGCTTCAGTAGTTTACAAAGTCTCAGTTCTGCAGATTTTTCTAAAAAACCAGATACATACTAGCATGAATAAAGGAAAAATTCATAGCTGTATTAGATTTAAACTGTACAAACACCATTTTGGATGAATTAAATTATAAAAAAAAAAATTATAGCAAGATACTATTTTTCATTTGTACTGAGCAAAAGTTAACTTACTGAACCTTACATGCTCTGGACTACGCTAATAGTTCTAATAAAGCATTTATCTTCTAGTACTAAGATGTTTTGTACTTTATGGTACATACCAAGACTGGCCCCTTAGCTCAAACCCGTCAGTCTTGACGCCATGCTTGCTTGAACTAAGAACTCCATTCCCATAGTCTCGGCCTCTAACTGACTCAGTCTCTGACTCCTCCCACATGATGAAACCAAATAAACAGGAAACTTGGGTAGGATCTTCTCGAAAAAGTGCCTCTAATTTAGAGGCAAAACAGAGAGAAACTGTGCACAAGAAAGAGGCAGTTAACAACCAGAAAGACAGAGGACTAACAAGTATAAAAGGAAAATTCCCACATGGGATGCTTGGAATTATCTTCAAATGTCGGCTTAGTAACTGATTTTCATGGCCACACACAGGCTGTGAAGTAATGGGCATAGTAACACTGTGCTTGGATCATTTGAGTTTTGCATTTCTTTAATTTTAGCTTTGGATTTCAGATTACTTTTCACTATGCTTAAAGAATGGGATATTCAGTTTCATTTTTCTGACTTTCTTTCTGCTAATTTTTCTTTCTAGATCTTTTCTTTCTTTCTCTTTTTTTTTTTCTTTTTTTTTTTTTGAGATATTTTCTTTCTATATAAGGAATTTATCGCAATCCCAAAAAATTCCTCTTTGACGAGAAAGAATAAAAAGGTTATTTACGTAGCAGGTGTTTTATTATTATTATTATTATTATTATTATTATTATTATTATTTGTTTTAAATCTATTTATTTATTTTTCCCCCGTAACAGATAAAATCCTGCCAAATTGTCACTGTTCTGGGACCATGGTTTTAGTGGGATGTTGATGTGGCTTCTCTACAGACTACAGTGAAGTTCCTCTCAAAGAGTCACATGACATCAATTTCATCAATGCCTCACGTAAACTTAAATTAAAATAAAGATCTACAGTCACCTTGTAATGAATGGTTAATGGCTTTGTTTTATAATACTCAAGCTTACATAAGTACTTAACACCGCCTTAGGGTTGTAAATCAGCTAAATTTTGTTGAGTATTGAATGTTCAAGCTTAGTTTGAACTTGGATTGAGTCTGTAAACAATGTTTGAGTTTGAGCTCGTTAGAAAGAACAAAATCTTGAGCTTAGCTTGGTTTGGTTTGATTCATTAGTCAAGTCAAGCTTGAGCTCAATATCAAGCTTTTGAGACCGAGATCCAATACAATTACATTATCAAACTCATACTAAGCTTATTATCAAGTTCATTTGGTTTAGGAGAGTGATCTCAACTCCAATTAATTAAAAACTTAGTAACATATGAGTTTATTATTCAAGACCATATCAAACTTACTACCAAGCTTGTAAACCAACCTAAGCTTGACTCGTTTTTTATCGAGGCATATTGTTCACGAGCCTGTTCATGAACAATTTATTTATTTATTTTTGGGTTTAGCTTGTTTATTAAACAAGTCTAAAATTAAAACTCAAGCATGATTTACTTATAAACAAACAAACATGAACGAGCTTTTTATTGAGTGAACAGCTTGATTAATTTGCGGTCTTATATAATTGTGCTTTGCGTCGTATATTGTGTTCATAACTAGTCTCAATCTTGGAAAATGAGAAAGTTGCGATAGATTCACAACCAACATAAAATTTAGTTATTTTATTATGAAGGATACACTACAAAGGCTTATGTAAGTACTTATTAGTACATCTTCTCCAAAAAAAAAAAAAAAAAAAAAAAAAAAAAAAAAAAAACAGAAAGTACTTATTAGTTTAGCATTTTGTCTTTAGGTACAATTTTCCTTTCAAAAAAAATTTCTTTTTAGGTACAATTGTACTTTTTATTTAATTTTTGTTTTTAAGTCCAATAAGTCAATGAAATTCAACTCTTCCAAATGAGCACTAATTTTATAGAAGGTTTTAAAATTGGTTGTTAATATTCATCAAATTGGGCCCATTTTCACTACTTGAACCGAAAGCTATATATATATATATATATATATATATATATGTATTAAAGGTTTTTCTTTTCTTTCCTATTTTTTTTTTAATTGAAATAAAGTGGAGCCAATTTAGTGAAAGAATATTATTTCATGTGAGTCCATTGAGAGTATTTTTCTCATGAAGTTTTGAGATTTATTTATTTATTTATTATTTTATACTTCTTTAATTAGGTGACTCATAATACTAAATCTCTTCAACATTATTTTAAGTAACAAGTGTAAGTAATACCCTCTGAAATATAAATAAGATGTGCTCCCATGAACCCATCACATATGTTAGAGGAACCTTATAACATGGAGTTATTTTAGGATCACAACCAATTCCATATTTATTTTCATAACTATCATATGTGGTAGTGTTGCATATTCTCATCTCTCATTGTCATAATTATTGGATTTAGTAGGATTATTAATAGCCCACGTTTAATATTTTCTTAAAAAGAAATTTTTTTTTTTGACTTAAACAGAAGAAAAAAAGAAATTGCTAAACTAATAAATATTTAGTAAATAAAATAAACACAACCAACTAAAGAATTACTTTCTATCATGGTCACTTTCAATAAGAATTAGAAAATAAATAAATAAAATTAGGGCATATCATGACTGGTAGTTGACCATATGATGAACAATAAATATATAATCTGATAGCAATAACTTCTGAATTCTGATTGGGTTAATAGGGATGATTTTGTGTTAATAATAAATCGTACGAATGCACATGCCCCTCAATTCAATAAAGTTTGGTATATGGGTCCCTACTGTATTTAAGAGTGTCGTCTTTCTTGTAGTCATGCAATTGGGTGTTCAACGCTTCTTCTTCTTCCTTTAATTAATGAAGTAGAAAAATTCATTTTATTGGGGCCTGATTGGTAGGTCCATTTTTGTTAGTAAAATGGTTGAAATTTGCTATGTTTAGCAGTTTCTCAATTGCACTGATACAAATAATGAGCATGTCCTCCACCATGAATAAGCAGTGGCCCTTTAATAAGACTGTTGATTTGTTTCTTTTCTCATTGAAATTTGAAGTGCTCCCCCAAAGTGTAGGATCCTTTTACTGTTTGGAGATACTTGTGATATTTTATTTATCGATCCCATGCCTCTCTAGCTGTTCATGAGCCCACCATCCTCTAATTTCATGTAAATGTTTTGTTTGATTCAATGTCTTTATTTTATCAGGAGCAGAAAATAGCAAGCATAAATTTGTTTTCATAATAGTAAGCATAAATTTGTTTTCATAATAGTAATAGAATTTTGTTAGAATACTTTCTTGAAGCTTTGGTTATAAAGTTTATATTAATAATTTTAGTGTACTCCTAACGCATCACATGGCATAAGATGGAATAAAAGAGAGAGAGAGAGAGAGAGAGAGAAAAAAAAGGAAATATAAACACTAAATGAGTGGATGTTCACTTAATGCCATCACAGTTTGTAGGAGGCAAATCTTTAGGGTTTCACTATTTCTTCTGTTTTTATATATAAGTTATTGAAAACTCATAGCTTTTCACGCCATAATTATAATGCATATTTTTAATTTAGTTTTTATTACATGAAAGTTAAAACTAATTAGAACTCGCTATTTTATGAAAATATTAAATTCCAAAACTGAACAAGTTCCATTAAATTACATTTGGTATTTTCACATCATATATTTTGTTCAAACTTTCTCATTGGGCTTTTTATTAGTTGATATACATTAAAATATGTATCATTTATGAATATTTATTTGATAAAATTTTATGTACATTATACGGATTATTGACGAGTTACATATACATAATTCTTAAAATTAGATTCTCCAAAAAAAAAAAAAAAAAAATCTTCTTAAAACTTTAATAATAATTTCTTATAAAGAAAAATTATTTACATAATTTTAATATACTCACAATGCATCACATGACAAGGGAGAAAAACCTATACATATAAGGCAACTTTTTTTTCCCCTTTTGTTGAGAAGTATATAGTTAACCACAAATATAAGCCATCAAAAATAATATTATTACCATTGAATTATAACTTGAATCCTAGTGGCGAGTCTATATATATATATATATATATATATTTTTTTTTAGGGTAGTTAGTAATAAACTTAAATTATAAAAAATTTAATAAAAAGAGAACTTAAATATAACGATATCACAAAAAAAAAAAAAAATCACCAAAATACATGAAATTTTACAATTCCTTCTACTAACAAAATTAAAAGGAAAAACGAGACTGATAAGAGATTTAGTGAGGTATAAAATGTTGAGATGAGAGGAACAAAGTGAGACAAAGTATGAAATGATGATAGATAAGAGAAAAATGGAGAGAGAGACAGAGCAAACATATAATACATGTTGCAATTGCAAACTGAGCCATCGAGGAGTGCAAAGTTGTTGTGACTGCAAAGCCAAGGAGAGTAGAGCTTTTGGCACTACCAAGGAGAACTCACGGCCACATTATGTCTCTTGGTACCATTTTTTTTGGAAAAATGAAATTATGAATATTTTTTATGCAATGGGTTGAACTAGTTATGAGTCCGATTGATTAAGAGTTTTTTTTTTTTGGTATTTTAATGAACTTTTTGTTGAATATTTTGTTCATTTGTTGTTGTTTAGCATAATCCTGTTGATGTTGGTCTATTTTTACTGTTATTTGGGCCAATTTTTATTGTTGTTATTTAGGCTTTTAACTTTTTATTTAAGGGTTTAAGGATTATGTTTAGTGGACCAAGATTATTTTTGTGATTAATGCTAGGGATTCAACAAAATGACACAAGAATTTTGCAACATTCCTAAATTAGCATACTAAAAAAATTTAAATTAAATTATTAAAAGAAAACAAAATTAAATTAAAGATTTTTGAGGGCCCATTTGTGAGTTGGCATGCTAATTTAGGAATGTTTTGATTTTTATTATTTTATTATTTTTATTTATTTTTTGAGAAACAAACACACACACACACAAAGGGAGAGGGAAAAATGTTTTAACACAAAGGCACACTACAACTCCACTCAAAAGTCATGATGAATGTTGTGAAGTTATTGTGATATTTTGTTGTATTCCTAATATTACTCTTATTTTTGCTAAACCCAAATTCTTAAGATTTTCAAGTCAAGGTATTTAGTATTTTTTTTTTTTTTTTTAAGGGTAGACAAAGTAGGTATAGTTATGCATATAAAAGTTTTTTTAAAAAAAAAAAATATATAAATTTAACTTTTGGTAAGTCAGACTATTCCCATGAACACCATGGTAATTAAAGTCACCTCTAGAATCCCAATGGCGTTTCAATTATATAGTACTTAAAATTTCATATAATGGACTAGTTATTGGACCAACTTATTATTTGTTATTATTTTTGTAAAAGTTTGTATACAAGGAAAGATAACCTTCTCTCTATATTTCTCTCTTTTTCTATTTTTATTTTTATTTTTTAATTTGATAAAATTTTAGTTTATAACGTTCATTTTATGATGATTATTCTATATTATCATGCCATAACACCAATTATTTTAGTGCAGTGGGATTCCAACTTTCAACCCCAAATTTCTTATTAGCTTTACCAGGCGAAGAAACCTCTCTCATAGTCTCATTCTGATTGGTTCTCATACTTTTAAAATGTGACAAGGAGACATTAACAGTTAACTAATTGATACATGTGGCTTTAAGTGAGAGTTGAAACAGAAGAATATTAGGATAAGCCACAACTATAACACAAAGACAAATCTACCAAACGGTGATGGGGATAAGGAAGATGGGAGAGCATTTTCAGAAAGACACATGTGTGGTTCCCATTTCTTGATCCAGTGGCACCTGCCCATCATGTAGTCTTCAGAAAAGATAGCTGTTACACAAAACTCTAGAATTTTTATATTGTATATGATTGGTGTGGTACATCACAATTATTAACCACCAATGATAGCCCTTTGTATTTTAGAAGTCACTACAGTAACTCAATATGAACTAAATTCTAATTGAGTTGCATTGTATTTTTTTTTTCTTCTAATATATTCTAATTAAATAATATCTAAAATCTGTTATTAATTTCTCTATTTTTACTTCTTTGGTGAAAATACCATTTTGGTTCCTACATTTTGAAGTCACAGTCAATTTAGTCCTTACATTTTTGTAACAATTAATTTGGTCCCCGCGGTTAACTTATTAACGGAAAACACCTATGTAGTAAATAGTGTGTACTGTTGGCACACTTTAAGCTTGTGTGGTAACTAAAATAATAATATTAAATGCCAAATCATCGACATTGAAAAATTTTGATTTATCATTGTAAGGTTGAAATTTATCAACCATCTTGTTGGCTTTATTTTGTGTCAATTTGCTTGTAATTTAGCATTTAGTAACCCTGTATTTAGGTGGGATTCATTTAAGGGTAGTGTATGAAGAGAGTGTGAAGAATTGCTCATCTGTGTGCAAAGAAGCAGGGACTTGCAACAGACTCGCGGCTTGCAAGCCGCTAAATGCTGTGCATGTGAGAAGCATGCAGGGAGGTGAAGGGTCACGTTAGCTGTCGCACTACAGGACAAAAGTCCTAGGTTGGCCAGGCCGTTATCTCACGACTTGAACTTGCGACTTGGACTAGTCGCAAGGCTAAGCTGCCAACCAGCCCTATTTGGGAAAAACTAACTCTTTGTATTCCAAACACACACCACTATATATAGACCCTTATACTCACGAAATGTAGAGAGCTTCTAGAGAGAATTTTGTGAGAGAAATCCTAGAGAAAAACAAGATTGCCTCATCCCCAATCTTCACTAAGAGACTCTTCAAATTTCTCTACTCTCTTCCTCTCTATTGATACATCCTTGAGAGGTTCTTGACCAAATCCTTTTCTCACCACACCCACGTCTGTTAGAAGGTCTTTTGGTACTAAGGGAAGTAGTTTGGAAGGGACCAATGGTTATTAGTTGATGCTATGGGCTATAGCGGAATCTGGTAAGCTACAGAAGAAAAAGGTTCGGCGCAACCTCGTTGGAGCAAGAAGCTTGGAGGGTTAGGTACTTGGGTAGATTAGGCTTGGAGGGTCTATTGTTGTTCATGTATCCCAACTACATTTTCTAGTGGATTATTGATCGCTTGGAGGGCGGTGGAGAGGTTTTACGCTGAGGGCTTCAGTTTCCTCTTCGATAACACATCAAGTGTTGTCCTTGTATTTGCATCTCTCTTCCTTTATCTTTACCATTTATTTTATTTTATGGATGTGATTATATTTGGCTTAGATTGCTTATCAATTATGTGTTTGGCTTATGTTCATGTTCCGCACATTAATTGTTTGATAATAAGCTTGAATTGATATTTTGTAACTTGGGATCTAAACGTTCAAGGGTGTTTTACACACATTTTGAACATTCAATTAGTATCAGAGTAGGTACACTTGTTGTAGTTTAAATACCTTAGTGTGATCCTTGACCCCTTAGTTTATTTGCCATGGATTGTTCTTTGTATGTCTCTATGCATGTTTTGGATGTTGATGAATGTAGCATGTCACGTGTTTGTGAAAATGCCTCTATGAGTGATAATCCTCATGATTGTGATGCTATGCTACATAAATCCTTGGGTGTTGTTGATAATCCTAACATCAAACTCTTGAAGAAAAATGCTAAGAAGTTTCAAAAGGACTTGAGCAAGTTATTTTGTGAAAATGATGATTTGATTGTTAAGCTGAATGAATCCAACAAATTAGTTGAAAAATATAAGAAACTTGCTGAAAATTTTCTTGAAAAGCTGAAAGAGTTTGAATGTTTGAATATAGACTTGGATGCTAAACTTGTTTTATCTAAGAAACTTGTTGCTGAGTTAAAATGTAAAAATGAATCTCTTAAGATGCATGCCAAGTGTTTGATTGCTGAACCTATAGTTAAAAATGGTGAAAATATTTGTTGCAATCATGTTGTGGTACTCGATTTTGTGCCTATTGTGTGTTCTACCTTAAAGGACAAATCGGTGTACATTTCTCCACACAAAAGAAATCAAAAGGTGGAGAGAAAGACTGTTAAGTCAAAGCTTCCATTTAAGTCTCAACCTAAGGCTTTAGATAAATCTAAGTTTGTTCCAACTTGCCACCATTGTGGTGTGATTGGTCATATAAGATCTCAATGTCATAAGTTGAAGAGAGAACAAAACCATGTTGTTAGGTCCCTTCCCCAAAAACCTAGTAGACCTAAACGCATTATTTGTCACCATTGTGGTGCCTTTGGTCATCTAAGACCTTAATGCACTAAGTTTCATGCTTTTAAAATAATCAAAAGAAAAGAGAAACTTGAGCTTCTTGGAAGTTGTGCTAAAAAGGGTAAATCGGATTTGAGTGATAATAGCATGTTGTTAAAGAAAATGTTTAATGCTCTTAATTCCTTGACTATGTGCATCTCCAGGTCTCATTCTTCCAACCCTCGTCTCACTTCTGTTGAGACACTCATTCCAAACAATCGTTCCGTTTGGATGAAGAAGGGTTCCTATGGTTGAGCTTTTACTTTTTTGGTCCTTGATCTAATTCTTTTGATCTTTGTAGGACCCTTCATGCATTGTTTGTCATATCTTCATGCATTTGTGCATTTTGCATTTATTTGTATGCATTGCTTTTGTTTTGATTTTACTTTTATGTTTTAGTTTTGTGTGAGTAAAAATCCAAAATCAAATAAAAAGTAAAAAATTCAAAAAGTTTGATCGTGTATGTTTGAACACATATCACATGTGAGTTTTGCATTGTATCTTCGTACAAATGGCTTTATGCATTTACGAGCTTAACTTGTGCATATATATTTCCACTCTTTATTTTGTTGTTTTTGCTTAAAGAGCTCACCAAATGTAAATCTCCAAATGAAAAGAGATATTGAGTTGCAAAAGTTTGTCGCATATACTAGTATTTAACTAAGAAAAAGGGAATGCGACCAAAATAAAATGTATGATGCCCAAAAACTCAAAGGCTTGTTCATCAAATTGAAATAACAAAAATTTCATGCATCGATCTCAAAATGAGATGTATTGATTCAAAATGGATCAAACGTTATGATTTATTCAGAAGCCAAATGAAAAGCTTCTAAGATTTGTAGTCATTTTCTTGTGAGAGGTCATATATGTTCATTTCTATAATTGAGATAGACCACTTGTCTTAGCACTAGTTATGTATGATTTGATTGAATTGATCATTGAAACTTCACTCTAAACTATGGACTATTCCACACTTGATACGCACACACAACACGTGTCCAATGTTTAATAAATGCCTTATTCATTTGTTCGATTGTACTTATTTAAATGTGATTTGTGTGTATTAATCTTTATATGGATCAATTCAAAAAGATTTTTTTTTTTTTTTATCATTTTATATGTTTTTGGAAGTAATTTTTATCACTCTTTGTGTTTATGCTTAGTGCTTACATTGTTTTTCAGTGTTTAAACATGTTCTGGGTTGAAAAACAAGTGTCAGAATTTTTGGCAACTCATTTTGGCGACTTGCAACCAGCCAAACCAAGTCGCGAGTTTTGGCTACTTGTTTTGGCGACTTGCCCAGTCGCGAGCCCAGTCGCGATTTCAAGCAGAATGGTTTCGCGGCTCGTTGGCGACTTGTTCGTGACTCACCCAGTCACCAAACGCCCAGAAACAGCTTTTTAAAGGGCTTTTCATGGGAAACTTGTTTGAAACCTCTCTCATTCTTTCTAAAACCCCTCTTTTAATATTTTTACATCAAAACCTAATCAATATGAATGGTTTTTCATTCCATTAACATCTTTAAGGCAATTTTAAACTCTTTTCTTTGATTTGGATCCTTGGGTTATGTTTTTGTGAGTTTTGTGCTCTTGGTTGAGATTTTCATCATAGGGGTTGGGAAAACTTATTTTTGGTCAAATTTTTGTGTGTGATTGGTTTCTTTTAATGATTTGCTTTGGATGTTGGCCCCTTGCGGCAAAAAGAACATGTATTAAGGGTGGTTTTCATGATGTTCATGCATTATTGCACTTTGTTCTTCATAGAGTGCATGCTAGGTGTTTGATAAAATGCCTCTTAGGAATTTTCTCGCCTATTTGGGCTCCAATGAGTATCAAACTTTGGGGTTTCTCATGTTTACTCATTAGGAACATGTCTAGTTCATTGGTTGTGTATTTAACATATCTTACCCCACATGTGCATTTTCCATGCATTGGTCATGCATTGCACTTTCCACCTTTTGCACACACCTTGCTACCCTTGTCATGCATTGATTCATACATTGTTTCTTCATCCTAGCATATCATGTTTTAGGTTTGAATTTTATTTTCTCATTCATCTTGCACCCCTCATGCATCATCTTTTATCATTGTTCATATCTTTATCTCTTGCCCTTATTTCTCCTTGACCCTGCCCTTATTTCTCCTTGACCCTTTGTCTATTCCTGACAAAAAGGGGGAGAGTATACTCTAGAGAGTATTTCAGAGAGTTTTTGTAATTTTTATATGACCCTTGTGCACATTTTTAGGGGGAGAAATTTGATTTCTCGTGCACATTTGTAAGGGGAGAGATATTCCATAGGGAAGAAGCATATACCAAGGGAGAAGAAGACATTATGTTAATAAGAAAACTTTGTCTAGGTGTTTGGTGTTTGATTAAGTTGCTCACATGTTTCACATCATGTTCTTGATCACAATTTTACTTGTTACATTATATTTGTCCGTTTATTACTTGCTTTACCTTGATGGTCTAATGTGTTTTATGCAAGTGTTTCAGGTTACAGGTATATATATTCCAAGTTCATCACAGCTCCTATGATTCATGATAGGGGGAGTAATATGATAAGGGAAGTACTATTTACTGTTATTACCTGGTTCCTTTGTAGGTTTTTAAGGTTTCTGTTTATGTTTTGTACTCATATTGCTTTTGTAAGCTTTTAGGGTTTATTTCTATGCATGTTTGTAGGCTATATGGTTTGTACCTTGCTTTATGCAGCTTGTGTGCTTTGCTAAATCAGTATTTATAACTAAATGTTATGCATTTCCTTCTAAGTACTGTCACTTTTGTGCCCTTATAGGACTTTATTCCTAAATGCATGTACTTTATGTACTGTGCATTGGTTGAGTGTTGGTCATTCAAGTGATTTACTTTGTGTTTGTCAACTTGAATGTCCGGATGTTCATTC
Organism: Quercus variabilis; assembly: GCA_030445155.1. NCBI lineage: Eukaryota > Viridiplantae > Streptophyta > Magnoliopsida > Fagales > Fagaceae > Quercus > Quercus variabilis. The sequence continues at coordinate 23,173,087 of CP129455.1, read as the reverse complement.
CAAGTGTGAATGAGCATTGTGATCACTTGTTTATAGTGATTGCTTGTTTTGGTCTTGCCATGGTTTATTGCTTTATTCCATTGTGCTTGATCGCATTGTGCTTGATCGCATTGTGCTTGCTCCATATGCATTACAAGTTTTCTGCATACAATGAACTTATTGTGTTGTTGTGTTTTAGGAGTTCTTGTTCTTATGGTTCAAAAGCTTCACAGATTCTAGAGTTAAGTGTGAGTGAGTTTTTCAACTGTTTCTAACTCACGCGTTAAGTCTAGAATTTGTTATAGGGTTTTGTCACGGAATAGCCAAAGGGGGAGATTGTAAGGTTGAAATTTATCAACCATCTTATTGACTTTATTCCGTGCCAATTTGCTTGTAATTTAGCACTTAGTAACCCTGTATTTAGGTGGGATTTATGTAAGGGTAGTGTGTGAAGAGAGTGTGAAGAATTTCTCATCTGTGTGCAAAGAAGCAGGGACTCGCGACTAACTCGCGACTTGCAAGCCACCAAATGCTGTGCACGTGAGAAGCATGCGGGGAGGTGAAGGGTCATGCCAGCTGTCGCACTACAGGACAAAAGTCCCAGGTTGGCTAGGCCGTTATCTCGTGACTTGAACTCAAGACTTGGACCAGTTGCGAGGCCAAGCTGCCAACCAGCCCTATTTGGGAAAAACTGACTTTTCGTATTCCAAACACACACCACTATATATAGACCCTTATACCCACGAAATGTAAAGAGCTTCTAGAGAGAATTTTGTGAGAGAAACCTTAGAGAAAAACAAGATTGCCTCATCCTCAATTTTCACTAAGAGACTCTTCAAATTCCTTTACTGTCTTCCTCTCCATTGATACATCCTTGAGAGGTTCTTGATCAAATCCTTTTCTCACTACACCAACGTCTGTGAGAAGGTCTTTTGGTGCTAAGGGAAGCAGTTTGGAAGGGACCAATGGTTGTTGGTTGATGCTATGGGCTATAGCAGAATTCGGTAAGCTAGAGAAGAAAAAGGTTCTGCGCAACCTCGTTGGAACAAGAAGCTTGGAGGGCTTAGGTACCTGGGTAGATTAGGCATGGAGGGTCAATTGCTGTTCATGTATCCCAACTACATTTTCTAGTGGATTATTGACCGCTTAGAGGGCGGCGGAGAGGTTTTACGGTGAGGGCTTCGATTTCCTCTTCGATAACACATCGAGTGTTGTCATTATATTTGCATCTCTCTTCCTTTATCTTTGCTATTTATTTTATGTTGTGGATGTGATTATATTTGGCTTAGATTGCTTATCAATTCTGTGTTTGGTTTATGTTCATGTTTCGCACATTAATTGTTTGATAATAAGCTTGAATTGATATTTTGTAATTTGGGGTCTAAACGTTTAAGGGTGTTTTACACACATTTTGAACATTCAATCATTTTTTAAGGAAAAAAAAAAGTTATGGGAAGAACATGAACCCAGAAAAAATCAAACCCAAATCTACAAATCTCAGCTCTTCAAGCTCAAATCTCTCATCATTCAATTCCAAATCAATCAATCAATAGCATATATGAAATCCAAAAGTTCATTTTCCAATTCCTTGGTCACAGTTACATTCAACAAAGAACACAAAAAGCAAACATAAACAACAAATTCTTTAAGCAAATCCCACCACTAGTTCCTTTCTCTCTCTCTCTCTGCAAGTTTGTTTTAGGTGGACGTTGAGACCGATGTAGCTATGGCAATGGTGGGATAGTCTAAGAAGAGGACATTCAAGAAGTTCAGCTTCAAGGGAGTCGACTTGGATGCTCTTATTGACATATATACTAATTAGCACATCAAGCTCTAGAAGGATATATGAGAATGTAAAGTAATCAAATGAGTCTGATCTATATTTTTTCAAAGGGGTTTGAAACACAAGCCTATGACCCTCATCAGGAAGCTTTATAGGGCCACAATTACTTTTTAACCATTTAATTTTTGTTTGATTTTATTTTTGGATTTGCTTAAAGAATATGCTGAAAGGGGATTTGGGTTGGATTTTTCTAGGTTCACGTTCTTCCTAGATCAAATTTTTTTCCCCCTTTAAAGCTGATAAATAAAATTTTTTTTAGATGATGTGGCATGTAATATTATTATTTTAGTTGCCACATAAGCTTAAAGTGTGCCAATAGTGCACACTGTTTGCCACGTAGGCGTTTCCATTAGTGAATTAATGGCATGGACCAAATTGACTGTAAATTAAAAATAATAGGGACCAAATTAATTGCTACAAAAATGTAAGGACCAAATTGACTGTGATCCCAAAATGTAGGGACCAAAATGGTGTTTTCACTTAGTTTTTTTTTTTTTGGTTAATGCATATCAATTAGATGTATTATATAAAAACATTCTTTGTTGAACTTTCTTATACATTACATGGTGGCATATCAGTTAAAACCAATTGAAACTTACCTATTATAAATTTTATCAAAATGCAGCAACCCAAAACTATACAAATTCTAATTGGTCTCTTCTCTGTTTGCTTTGTACATAAATATTCTGCATTGAAGTTTTTGTGCACTATACATATTATAGTTGATCAAAATCCTTATGAATTGTGTGCGTAGAAAAGGTGTCAAGATAAAGTAGTGGTAAATAGATTTTTTGATGAGAGTGGCCCAATGAATGAGTAAAAGAAAGAATTTGATTGACTTTCTCATAGTTCAAGAGGATGATTAGCCATATTGGAACTAAGACACGACCTAAACTCCTATAGGAGGCAACAGTGGGAATTTTTCTGCAATGGGCAAAAGCATGGCGCCCATTAAGGCTAGTCATCAGTAGATCTTTGTCTTTCTAGCCGCTTTCCTTGCTTCGCCATACCGGCGAATGGAATTACTGGTGAAAGGCATAACGATTTGGACACTATCTTGGAGAGAGACTTAGTGAAATAGACATGTATGTGAAAATGCAGACTACCTGCACCTAGACAAAAAGACCCTATGAAACTTCACTGTTCCCTGGGATTGGCTTTGGGTCTTTCCTGCGCAGCTTAGGTGGAGGTTGAAGAAGGCCCCTCTTTGCTTAACACAAGCTTTTTCGCGATTCTCCATACCTATACCGGTGGTGAGATTCGAGTGGAAGGGGCCTTCTTAGAGAAGGGGGGAGGTAAGGTTTACCTTACCGGAAAGGGGTAGTTACCATAAGAAGCTCAATAGTACTCCTTAAAGGGAGTTTAATTAAAGCTCTGTTATCGATAGATGAAAGGGCTAAAGGAGTGGTACCAAAAATAAAGCAGTTGATTCAATAGCACAGGTTGCAACAAGGGTCTGTTGTCATTATATTAATAAAAAATGTCTAGGTGGTATGTTAACGAATTGGTACGGAAACGATACTTCATAAGTTCAGGGACTTGAGAATGGAACAAAAGATGGGGAGACTCAATCGTCTTTTTAAAAGAGATTCAGCTATGTTGAAAAGACAATTATCTCACTTGCAAACATATCTGGGTAGGATCAAATATATGACAGGTGATGAGAATCAACAAGTATTCAAGGATCCATTGCATGTTCCAGTTGGGCCTATTACTAAAGCAAGATCCAAAAATATCAAAGAAGCACTTAATGGCCTGATTCAAGAGATTTAGGCTGATTCTAACGCAGAACATTCCAAGCTTGGCCCAAAGGAATATGAAGGTATAATAAATTTAATTCAAGCTATTGAGGGCTAATTTGGCTTGATTGGGTGTGATTTTTGGCGTGGATTAATGGCTGATTGACTTCCAACTTCATATCAGTTAATAGATATTTTTCCTATTCCGGAGCTTATAATTTCAGACTAAATTTACCTTAATTTAGGGCTTTTATTATTTAGAACATTTTTAGCATTTTCCTATTTTGGATCTGCTAATTTTAGACAAAAATCAACTTTTATTTAGGGTTTTATTATTTAGTACGTTTTTTTTTTTAAATATATTTTCTTTTTTCAGTCATGTCTTATAAATAGCATGCACTCTTTGTAGTAGGGGATTATGGAATAAAAATCAGAAAAGGTAAGGCTTTGCTCTTCTTTTGGTTCTTTAAGAATTGTAAACTTATTAGGGATTCTTCCTTGTGGAGTTCAAACTTTATACCTTTGGTTCGTAATTCAATTATAATTATTGGGTCAAGGTGTTATACTTATACCTTTAGTTCGCGTTTTGATTATAAACGTTGGGTCAGAGTTTTTATCAAAAATTTGAATTTTAGCTTTCTTGGGCAAGTATTCCAATATTTTTTGTTGGGTCTCAAAGTGTGTTGATTGAAGTTTGCATCATTTGGTATCAGAGCACAAGTTTTAAAATTAGTTTTCTCTCCCTTTATCTTTTGTTTCCTGTTATCATCCTATCTTGTTCCTTTTGTATTCTTTATTCCTCGTTCTTATTCTGTGACATGCCCTAGCATAAAATTGTGCACCAAGCTCCTAGAAAAAAGAAAAAAGAAAAAAGATAAAAAGAGCTTGAAAATAAAGAAAAAAGAAAAAATTGTTTGTAGTTTCAATTCTCTCAGACCAAAATATTATTTTCTTTTGTCCTCTTCCTTTGATTTAGTGTTTCTGTCATATTTTCTTGCCATTGGTATTAGTTTAAATACTACAAGTTGAATTTCTTGATCAAGTTTATTAGTTTAAGCAGAACTGAAAAGGAGAAGCTATGAGTGGAAAAAGGTAAGAGTGTGAGACTAATATCGGGAAAAAGCCAATTTAAGAGTGAAACACGAGTGTGAGTGACATAATTTGAGTGTAAACACGTGAGGGAGTGTTGTGAGGAATTATTTCTAACATTTCTTTGTAGTTTCAAAATTATGTCTTCCAGGGGCAAAGCATCAAACAGAGGAGGGGAAGAGTCATCTATCATGTTGTAGGCTATGCAACAACAATTTGAACATATGAACGTGGTGTTTAATGATATTCGGGATCAGATAGATAGGCAAGACGCTGTTATTGCTTCTTTGCGTGAGGAGCATCCCCAAAGAGCCCCTAATGCTAGAAGGCAAGGTAGGCCTACGAGTGTGGATGATTCTGATGACTACCATGACGATGAGTTTGAAGATGAAGAGGATCAAGCTTCATTGAACAATGAGGGCAAGTTTGCGCCAAGGGGAGAAAGGCATGGTAGAGGTTTCCGAAGAGATCCAAGATGGTAAGATGGGACTGACAGAAACCTAGGAAACATTAAAATGAAGATACCATCGTTCCAAGGGAAAAATGATCCAGAAGTGTACTTGGAGTGGAGGAAGAAGGTGGAATTCATCTTTGAGTGCCACAACTACTCTAAGGAGAAAAAGGTAAAACTAGCTGTGATTGAGTTTACTGACTATGCTATTATATGGTGGGATCAACTTGTGATGAACAGAAGGAGAAACTATGAGAGGCCTATAGAGACATGGGAGGAAATGAAGGCCACCATGAGGAGGCAGTTTGTCCCTAGTCACAACTATAGGGACTTGTATCTGAAATTACAGAGTCTTTCTCAAGGCTATAGGAGCGTGGATAACTATCACAAGGAGATGGAGATTGTCATGATTCAGGCTAAGGTAGAGGAGGATAGAGAAGCTACTATGGCAAGATTTCTAAATGGGCTGAATTGGGACATTGCCAATGTGGTGGAGTTGCAGCACTACGTGGAGTTGGAGGACATGGAGCACATGGAAATAAAGGTGGAACGACGGCTTAAAAGGAAAGGAACTTGGTCATTTCAAAATTTGGGCTCCTCTACTTCATGGAGGTCAAATGGGAGGAAAGACGAAGGGGTTGTTTTCAAGTCCAAAATCGAACCACCAAAAAGGAGAGATGAAGTTCCCAATTTCTACAAAGATAAAAATGAATCCCACACTCGTAATCGTGATATTAAGTGTTTTCGTTATTTGGAAGTAGGTCATATAGCTTCATAATGCCCAAATAAGAGGACCATGATCACACGTATTGATGGAGAGGTGGAAACTGAAAGTGAGGGAGATGATGATCAGATTCCATCACTTAAGAATGCTTGTGACGATAATGTGGAGTATCCAGTGGAGGGTGAGTCACTTGTGGCTAGGCGTGCTTTAAGTGCCCAAGTCAAAGAGGATGATATGGAACAACAAAGGGAGAATATTTTTCATACTAGATGCCACATCAACAATAACGTATGTAGTATGATCATTGACGGGGGAAGCTGTACTAATGTGGCTAGCACTACTTTAGTGGAAAAATTGAATTTACCTACCTTGAAATACCCTAAACCATATAAGTTGCAATGGTTGAATGATTGTGGAGAGGTTAAGGTAAATAGGCAAGTACTAGTTTCTTTTTCAATTGGGAGGTTCAAGGATGAAGTACTTTGTGATGTTTTTCCAATGCATGCATGTCACATTTTATTGGGCAGACCTTGGCAGTTTGACAGAAAGGCCAATCATGACAGGTTCAAGAATATGTATTCTTTTGTAAAAGACAATAAAACCATTACTCTTGTACCGTTGACTCTAAGACAAGTGTATGAAGATCAAATGAATTAAAAAAAGAGAATGATATGAAGAAAAATTGTGAGGCTGAGACTTCAAAAAAAGATGATGAGAAAGGGAGTGAAGGGAAAAAGGAGAGTGAACAAAAAAAAAAGAGTGAAAAGATAATAGAGAGTGAAAAAAAAAAAAAAAAAAAAACAAGGGAGTTTTTATGCTAAGATAAGTGATGTCAAGAGTGTTTTTTATACAAACCAGCCTATATTTGTACTCTTGTACAAAGATGTATGTTTTAATACTAACGAACTTAATGAATCTTTGCCTAGTGTTGTTGTCTCTTTGTTGCAGGAATATGAGGATGTGTTTCCTAATGATGTTCCTAGTGGATTGCCACTTATTAGATGAATAGAGCATCAAATTGATTTTGTGCCAGGTGTGACAATTCCTAACTGACTAGTCTATAGGAGTAATCCGTAGGAGACAAAGGAACTTCAAAGGCAAGTTGAGGAGTTGCTAACCAAAGGACATGTGAGAGAGAGCATGAGTTCGTGCGCAGTGCCAGTGCTGCTTGTGCCTAAGAAGGATGGAATTTGGAGAATGTGTGTTGATTGCAGGGCTATCAACAACATTACGGTAAAGTATAGACATCCCATCCCATCCCTAGGCTAGATGACATGTTGGATGAATTGCATGGATCATGTGTTTTTACAAAAATTGATTTGAAAAGTGGATATCATCAAATTAGGATGAAAGAGGGTGATGAATAGAAAACTGCTTTTAAAACTAAATATGGATTGTATGAGTGGTTGGTAATGCCTTTTGGTCTAATTAATGCACCAAGTACATTCATGAGGTTAATGAACCATGCGTTGCATGCATTTATAGGCAGATTTCTTGTGGTCTATTTTGATGATATTTTGGTGTATAGCAAGAACTTAGATGAGCATATCAATCATTTGCATTGTGTGCTTGCTGTTTTGAGAAAAGAAAAACTATATGCCGATTTAAAGAAATGTTCTTTTTGTATGGACAAAGTTGTGTTTCTTGGTTATGTTGTTAGTGCGAAAGGAATTGAGGTGGATGCGGAAAAGGTGAAGGCTATCAAGGAATGACCCACACCTAAGTCAATCATTGAGGTAAGAAGTTTTTATGGTTTGGCTAGTTTTTATCACTGATTTGTCAAAGATTTTAGTACACTAGCCACACCACTTACTGAAATTGTTAAAAAATTTGTGGGTTTTAAATGGGGTAGTGAGCAAGATCGTGTATTTATTGAAATTAAAGAAAGGTTATGTAGTGCTTCTTTATTAGAATTACCTGATTTTTCTAAAACTTTTGAGATTGAGTGTGATGCCTCAGGAATAAGTATTGGAGTTGTTTTGATGTAAAAGAAGCGGCCAATAGCCTATTTTTAGTGAAAAACTAAATGGGGCAGCTTTGAACTACCCAACATATGACAATGAGCTTTATGCACTAGTGAGAGCATTGAAGACTTGGCAACATTACCTTTGGTCGAAAGAATTTGTCATACATACCGACCATGAGTCCTTGAAGCACTTGAAAGGACAAGGTAAGTTGAATAGAAGACATGCCAAGTGGGTGGAATTCATTGAGACCTTCCCTTATGTAATCAAATACAAACAAGGTAAGGAAAATATTGTAGTTGATGCATTATCAAGGAGGTATACCCTTGTCTCTACTTTAAATGCAAAGTTATTAGGATTTGAATATGTTAAGGAATTGTATGCTAATGATGATGATTTGCTAATGTGTATTGAGCTTGTGAGAAGGTAGCGTTTGGTAATTCTATAGACTATATGGGTATTTGTTTAGAGAGAATATACTTTGTGCGCTTAATAGTTATATGCATGAGTTGCTTGTGTGTGAAGCACATAGAGGTGGTTTAATGGGTCATTTTGGTGTAAGAAAGACTTTAGACGTGTTACATAAACATTTTTTTTTGGCCAAAGATGACATGTGATGTGGAGAGAGCTTGTGCTAGATGTATTACCTATAGGCAGGCCAAATCTAGAGTCTTACCACATGGATTATACACTCCTTTGCCTATACATAGTGCACCTTGGGTCGATATTTCTATGGATTTTGTTTTAGGCTTGCCTAGGTCAAGGAATGGTAAGGATTCAATTTTTGTGGTTGTTGATAGGTTTTCTAAGTTGGCACATTTTATATCTTGTCATAAAACTGATGATGCAACCCACATCGCTGATTTGTTCTTTAGAGAGATAGTACAGCTCCATGGTGTTCCTAGGAGTATTATGTCTAATCGTGATGTTAAGTTCCTTAGCTATTTTTGGAAAGTCTTGTGGGGAAAGTTGGGAACTAAACTATTGTTTTTGACTACTTGCCACCCCAAAACAGGTGGACAAACTAAGGTAGTAAATATAACTTTATCTACTTTGTTGGGTACTATAATTCAGAAGAACTTAAAAAATTGGGAGGATTGTTTGCCATTCATTGAATTTGCATATAATCGAAGTGTTCATTCTACTACTAATTTTTCACCATTTGAGATTGTTTATGGTTTTAATTCACTAACTCCTTTGGATTTGCTGCCTTTACCAGTTAATGAAATGACTAGTTTGGATGGTGAAAAGAAGGCTGAGATGGTGAAGAAACTCCATGAAAGTATACGGAAATATATAGAAAAGAAAAATGAGCAATATGTGACCAAAGCCAACAAAGGCCATCGACAAGTCCTCTTTGAACCGGGTGATTGGGTTTGGGTGCATATGAGAAAAGAAAGATTTTCAACCCGTAGGCGGTCCAAGCTACATCCTAGAGGGGATGGTCCATTTCAAGTCCTTGAGAGAATCAATGATAATGCATACACGTTGGATCTTCCAGGTGAGTATAACATTAGTGCTACATTTAATGTTTCTGATCTTTCTCCTTTTGATGTAAGTGACGATTCAAGGAAAAATCCTTTTGAAGAGAGGGGGAATGATGAGAATCAACAAGCATTCAAAGATCCATTGCATGTTCTAGTTGGGTCTATTACTAAAGCAAGATCCAAGAATATCAAAAAAGCACTTAATGGGTTGATTCAAGAGATTTGGGCTGATTCTAACATAGGACATTCCAAGCTTGGCCCAATGGAAGATGAAGGTGTAATAAATTTAATCCAAGCTATTGAGGGCTAATCTGGCTTGATTGGGCGTGGTTTTTGGCGTGGATTAATGGCTGATTGACTTCCAACTCCATATAAGTTAATAGACATTTTTCCTATTTTGAAGCTAATAATTTCAGACCAAATCTACCTTAATTTAGGGTTTTTATTATTTAGAACATTTTTAGCTATTTTCCTATTTTGGATCTGCTAATTTTAGACAAAAATCAACTTTTATTTAGGGTTTTATTATTTAGTACCTTTTTTTTAATATATTTTCCTTTTTCAGTCATGTCTTATAAATAACATGCACTCTTTGTAATAGGGGATTATGAAATAAAAATCAGAAAAGGTGAGGCTTTGCTCTTCTTTTGGTTCTTTAAGAACTGTGAACTTATTAAGGATTCTTCCTTGTGGCGTTCAAACTTTATACCTTTGGTTCGTGATTCAATTATAATCATTGGGTCAAGTTGTGGTTTGTGTTTCGATTATAAATGTTGGGTCAGGGTTTCTATCAAAAATCTGAATTTTAGCTTTCTTAGGCAAGTATTTCTATATTTTTTGTTGGGTCTCAAAGCGTGTCGATTGAGGTTCACATCAACAGGATTACCCAATATTGTAATAATCATTCCACTTTCCTTGTCCGAAAAGTGTATTGTTGGAATTGGGTTGGAATGCCAAGTGCCTCTAGATTCAGGGGCTCTTGTTGTAGCTGAACATGAGGGAAAGATCATTTCTGCCGACCTAACCTAACCAAACAAATATGTATGATGAAATCAAATATATTTTGACTTCAAGCAGTAGAATTAGATTAGGAAGGTAATGGATTTCAGAATATGCATAGTTGTAAGGTAATTAGTAGTCTTTCTTTCTTTGTTAGTAGTAGTTCGAGGTTCATTGACTTTGGTTCCATTAGGTTTATCTTGACTTTTCTTTGAGCTTGATGCAAATGGCTAAAATAGCTTCCGCTTTATATAATTATCAATCAAAGAAAAAGTTATTCTATGTATCAATCCTTACATCTCCTACTATTGGTGGGGTGACAGCTACTTTTGGTATGTTAGGTGATATCATTATTGTCGAACCCAATTCCTACATTGCATTTGTGAGTGAAAGAGTAATTGAACATTTAGAACATATGATTGGAGGAACTATAGGTGGAGTAGTTGGGCATAAATTGATATCAACTCCTCAAAATTTAGTAACTTCAACTCCATTAACAACCACTTATGAATCTTTTTTTGGATTACACCCCTATCTCAAGTTTTGGATTGAACTAATCCATTAACGCAAATAGTTCATAGGAGAAAATTGAGTTATGAGAGTGCTTTCTTGAGCATTTTCACCTTTTAAGTCTCTTTTCATAGCAGATCCTGCTATTTACATTGCCATCCTAGAGATGAAAAAGCTTATTTCTTGCAGGACTATTACACCCGAAGATAATACCTTCCTTTGTTCACTTCCTGAGGTTTTTGAGATAAAAGATATGTTGTTAAGTTAATTGGGTTATTCCCAAGTTCTTGGGCCAAATATCTTCCTTGTTGCTTTCTATAATCAATATTTGGATATTATTTATGTTGATCTTATAGGTGTTGTCCAAAGCCTTTTCAGCTTCAAAGAAGACTGTTGATGGAAGTTAACTATACGTTCTTGACCTTCATTCCCATACCTAAAGGTGTTGCTACGGTACATTCGCCCCATTAGCCTTTGTAATGCAACCTATAAGGTTATATCCAAGCTATTAGCTAATAGACTAAAGAAAATCCTCCTAGAAATTATTACTCCGTAGCAAGGTGCTTTTGTCCATTTTAGAGCAATTCAAGACAACACGATGATCACTCATAAAATTATCCACTCTTTGAAAAGGAAAAAGGTAAAGTGGGCTATGCAGCCATTAAGATCAATACGGAGAAGGTTTACATTATGGTTGAATGGAACTGCATTCTACATGTGCTAAAATGTTTGGTTTCTCTAACTAATGGTTGTCCAATGGGTTTCTTCAAACCTTCTAGTTATGATTTTAGACACCAATTATCACAAAATTAATCGAATTTTAACTAATTAACTAATTATTTATTTATTATCAAAATTAAAATAATTAAAACATCAAACAAGTACAGTTCACATGGACACCAAAAATGATGATGTAGGAAAACTTATGAAACTGTGGTTTCACAATAAGAAAAACCTTGAAATAGAATGGAAGTTTATACAATAGATGTAACTCTAAATCTTCTGCTACTTTATGTAGTACTTACCCACATGACTACACGCAGCTTCAAATCCAAACTCTTTTACTTTGAAATTGTTGCACACAAATTCTTCTATTTGTGACTTTGAGATCTTCACTCAAAGATTTTAGCTAGATCAACTACTGTGGTTGATTGAATGCGGCAACTTTGCTTTATGACTGGATCTGTTGTTTACACATGGTCTCTAGCTATAGCTTCAAAAGGGTAAGGAAAATCTTCAGATCTTTGTACAAAACATTGCCCCTTGAATATGCAAAAATATGCTCTATGGTTTGTATTTATATGTGCTTAAGATCCATTAAAACTTTAGATCAAATTGCTAAGAAGAAAACCGAAATCTACAATTTGCACAAATATTGATTGGTCAAGGTAATTGGATTCTAACTTGTCAACTTGCAATCAAAATGTAGTCATCAATAGTTCAATTTTTTGATTTGTAAAGTCTTCACCTGATTTAGAACTTCATTTGTCCTGTTTCAAAGATTATTTCAATACTAAACAACTAGACAAACTAAGTTCTATAGGTTACATTTGTTCATGGTTGCCAACCTAAAAATATAGACTTTACACTTCCAAGGTCTTAGACAAGGTGATCCTATTGCTTTTTTTCTATTTTATCCTTGTTATTGATGTTTTCTCTAGTTTAATCATTAACCTGGAATCTCAAGGCAAGATTAAGGGCATGGAAGTAGCAAGAGCTAGCCCACAAATCTCTCAAGGCAAGATTGAGGGCATGGAGGTAGCCCACAATCTCACCTAATGTTTGCAGATGATCTTATGGTTTTTTTTTTTTTTTTTTTTCTAAAGCTTCAAAACAAGACATTAGTGCTATCATAGAAGTATTGTAGATTTTCAGGAGCTACTATGGGCTAAAAAAAAACCACGTATAATCGTGTGTAACAAACCTTGAAATGTGTGCAAATCGACACTTTCATGTACCCATAAATTCCCAAAACAAAATATGTTTTTCTCAAACCAAAGCACAAATATGAGGTTTTTACCAAAATATGTCCATCCACGTTTGGATCTCCCAATTGCACACTCATGAAAGCCTTAATGCACGTGCTCCAACTTGTGCTAGGCAGCTAGAGTAAGACGGAAACTCAAAAAGTTTGGGAGGTCCCAGATTCCCAAAGCCAAAACTTTTGATCTAGATCTTCGATTGAAGCAAACTTAGTATCGTTAGAAACATAATTTCATAATTTTCAAACAATAGCTAATCTGTTTAGCTTTGAGACTAGGAAGACCATCAAAATGTCCTTTAAGTTAAGAGTAAAGTTGAAAATTGCTCAAAACTGGCATGCGAGGCTTGCAAGACTGCACGTGATGGACACGTACCAACTTATGGAGAAAGTATATCATATTTTGATAATACCAACTCAAGATCTGTTTTGGTATTTCCTACTCAATAAATGAGCGACACCTGTTTCAAAAAACCACATCGACTATTCCAATAAATGATTAATTTATCTTCCCGATAGTATGGAAGATTGTGATTAATTTATTGGAGTAGTCTGATGTGGTTTTTTAAAACAAGTCACTCATTTATTGGGTAGAAAATATTAAAACAGATGTTGAGTTAGTATTACCAAAACATGATATACTTTCTCCAACTCATGAGCCTCACATGTTTGATTGCTCAGCTCCCTCTATGGCTAGGATCCATCCCCACCTCATTTCAACAAGACAACTTTTGCCCTCTTGAGCTAACTACTTGTTGTTTTGTGGCTTTATAGATTATAATCTTGTTCACATAGTTGCGACTTGTGAATTGTGATGATGATGTAGAAATTTTGTGATATTACCTATACTAGTGTCGAAATACTACCAATAATATGCATATTTTATGGACAAGAATTGAATATAGATTATATTTCTAAAGGACAAAAGAAAAAAAAAATAATATATATACATATATATATACTTTAGGTTTTATTTTTGTCCCTATAATATCATTAAATACGTTGGCAAAAAGGTTGATAGAAGTGTACATAGGAGAATGCTAGGGACAAGGAAAAATTTTACAACTATTGTCACAACTTATCATGTGGTAAACTGTGAATGGTGGAGATCAAATAGTGGGTCCATACTTCCACTACTCACAACTCGCTACGTGACCAGTTGTGGTAAAAATTGTGTAATTTTTTGTGTCCCTAGCATTGCTTGGGGATAGGGGTGTTCATCAAACCGCACAAATTGCAAAATCTGCACCACAACTGCCTGCAAAATGTTATAACCGCACCGCAAGTAACAATGCATTGCACTATATGGTGTAATGCAGTTTATGGTTTTATAATAAGGAAACCACACAAACCATCCCACACTGCACCCTCTCTATATATTAATACTTTTTTTAATATTAAATATATTTTTAATAGTTTAATAAGCCTAGTTTTCAACCCAAAAAAAAAGTTTAATAACCCTAACAAGTGTCGATTAGGAACACCACTCCAAAATAAAGAAAAAACTAGTTTAATAGTTTAAAACTTGGCCAAAAAAAAAAAGGGAAAAAAAATCAGTTTTTGATTGGGCAAGAAAAATCCAAAATTTAAAAAATATACCGGTTTCAAACCACATCTTATACACCACACTGCACATGTGATCGCAAAAATGAGGTGTAGTGCGATTATAGTTTTGACTAATTCTAAACCGCATTGCGCCGTATATGTGACCGCAAAAATGAAGTGTGATACGATTATAGTTTTGGCTAAACTGTACTGTAAAATGCGGTGTTAAAAATAGCCCAAAACCACACTATAACGCACCACAAACATCCATACTCAAACATCCATACTCAAACATTAGGAAAAAATCTAAAATAATTTAAATTTTCATTGACAAAAATACAATATTTTTTAATTTAAGGATGAAAAGAGATTTATTATTATTATTAACTAAAAAGAAATTTTCTTAAGACACGTGCCAGACATAAACCTTTTTTAAGTCCCGAAAATGTTAACTTGCAGGGGGCAAATCACCGTCGAGGAGGAGAATATCAGAATACTCTGTTTCCGTGCGTCAATGTCTAGAAATGGTGGGAGTCTCACCAGTCACCACGTTGCCTTCTACTCTTCGTCCACATGTTTAGCCCGTTGTTCGTTGGGCTTTGGCCAGACATTATGTATTGATCCCTTAAATTGAAGCTCTAATTTGACCTATGACCATATGATCTTTCTTCCCCGTAATATACAACCAATTTTATTTATTTTTATTTTGTTTTTGAGAATCGACAAGAAATCTATTAATGAAGCACACTTCTTAGACTTTTTTTCCCCCTAATTTTCTTTTGTTTATCTTGGGGTGTTATGTGCAATGAGATTTGTTCCATTAAATCACAGATTTCAAATTCCAAGTTCCAACCCAAATGTAAGAATTTTTGTAGCCTTTGGGCCCACTCTACCATTGGTGGACTATTGACTATTCTATTGAGGAAAGGACACACTAAGATGTTAGTTTGTTTTCACTGGGCCCATTCTACTTTGAATAGTCCATTCAAGATTTGATTAGTCTTTGTGATATTTGATAGCAATTGTCCTCACTCCCTTGCTCACACTGAAAATTTAGTGGCATTTGTAGTAAGTGCAGAATATGAGTTGGTCAAATCAAAGAATTATGCAATGCACGGAAATCCAATAATTTTTAAGGACAATAGGGACCAAAAAATTCAATGTGAAACATTCAATGGCTTTGCACAATGGAAAGAGGATTTTTTGAATTATATGTTTTAAAATATAAATACTATTTTGGTCTTTACATTTTGATAGCAGTCAATTTGGTTTATATTATTTTCAAGTTGCAATTAATTTGAACTCTACATTTTGATAAATAACTTCATACTTCTTCAAATAAAAAATTCTACCATAATTTTCTCACTCAAAAGCTAGTACGTGTTTATAAAATAAGAAAAGCTGGGCCTGTAAAAGAAATAAAAAATAAAGGACTCATATTACAGAAAGCCCAAAAAAAAAAATACAAATCCTTGTAGCTCACTATCGTGAGAATACCAATCGGGCTTTTGCTCTCTTCTTTACTTACAATGTCACCACTCGTTCATAGTCAGAACCACCTGCTTTGCTCCATTTAGGTGATAACAAATACTGCTTCCTCTTGTGCTCCAAATCCTACAAAGACTATGGCCATATCCGATACTATCTGGACTACAAAAGTGAAACCAAAGCTTCGTTTTGGGGTTTAATCAGTTTATTTCCATTTCATCTAGTATGTATGATAACAACATTGAGATGCAATCCAATTGCAACAAATGTATTTTGAGCTTCAATTATATATGGATGGTAGTAAATTTGATTGGTACTCTGGTCTTTAGCTTAACTGTAATAATCAGCTATGTGATCCATCTCATGGATCAAATTTTAGTCCTCCATTTGATCACTGGTTAGGTCCCTTACGTCTGATATTATATACTTATGCTACTATCCCTTGTATACGTAAGCATGTCCTGTGGAATTAGTTGAACCAGCCGTGGCGTTTAATTCATTAGATGATTATATGATGCTAATCATATTATTAGCATCACCTATGTGTTAGACTAAGTCCTGTATTAAGGGTGATACCATAAAAGGGGAAAAATATTATATGAGAAATTGAATTTTGAGGGATTGAATTCAATTATGCTTTCATCTTTGGATTTAGTTTTCATCTTGTAGATTGTTTTTATGCTTCTCATCCTGTAGGCTGTTTTTCCAAACAAATTGTCATTGTCATTCTTACCATCCATTAAAATCATAGGCCAAAGGCCTTGTACGGCAGTGGTATTTTCCGATTCTTCCATTAGAAAGAACTTGGGTTCGAATCACCTTCCCCACTGTTCGTAAGAAAATTTCAAAAAAAAAAAAAAAAAAAAAAAAATGACAGCATAGAAAACTTGAATGGTTTTTTTGACAAGCTACCAAAAGTAATTTCAATCATATTTCCAATTGCATCCTTTGGTATTATAGAAAACTTGAATGGTATATGAAGCACCTACATAATCAGATGCTTCCATCTTAACTCACCTACTCATATAGATGCGGTTCACAACCTTAATATATTGATCTCATTAACCATACAATAGACATATTGGGTTCATTTGGTTAGGCATTTTAAGAGTTTAAAATAGTATTTTTAAAAACTTCTCATAGCTTTTTTACAAACGCTCATTTTAAACTCAAAACACAGTTTTTTAATAACTTATACAAACACACCCATTGTCATGAAACATATATGCTACTATTATTTTAGTTCTTCGATTTCTCTAGTACATTTCTACTTAGAATAAGCTTCAGAGAACCAATTAACAAGATTGGAGGTCGTCATCGTCTGATTTTATTATGAAAGTTCCAATCAGATCTTGTTTTGAGAGGAAGTGTTAGGAACTAGGGATCACTGCAGTAGCCAAGTCAGCAATGCACAATCAGCATGGGTTGTTAGTCAGTTAGGCAGCTAGCTGCTAGTGGTTGCTATTGATTGTTACCAACGGTTAGGTTCTTATTTATAAGGGTTGAGGACCTTGGGTAAAGGCCCGAAATGAAATGGGCTGTCTACACAATGCATCCATGGTCTTAAGTACTTCCTTGATCAACACTTCAAGTTGAAAAGATTTGGGCTGTTTTAGCTACTTTCTTGGGTTCAAAGTCTATTCATCATCAGATGATTACTATCTTACTCAAGCTATGTATATGTTTGAGCTCATCTCCTAAGCTGTAATTACAGACAACAAGATGGTCAACATACCAATAGAATACAACACTAGCACACATGCCCGTGATGGAGAACCTCTTCGTGAAGGCAACCACATGAGGGTCCTGTCTACTTCACAGTTACTAACTAGATCTGCTATGTAGTACCAATTGCGCTAATGTGTTATTCTTAGGTCATGATGTTTCAAATCCAATGTAGTAACACCGTGTGGGAGAAATTATAAGGTTCTCATTTTAGATAAGTGACATGGTACATCATTTCGCTAAATGATTCTTATCCATTTAAAATTGTTGAATTAGAAAGTTTTTTTAAACAGAAACTAATTATTGACTTAACAATTTTAAACAAGTGGAAGTCTTTTAGTGAAATGGTGGACAAGTGATGTGGTCCACCAGAGGACTGTATAATTTCTCCACCGTGTGATTTGGGTACTTATTTTATCTTTGTCTTGGCATTTGGAACAATTAATTATCTTAATTACTCACAAACTTGGAAGAACAAGTAAATAACAAATTTATCATCTCTGACCATGTAGCTAAGATTGCTTTAACTTGCATATGCAGCAGCCTTTAATGCTAAGTATATTTTTTTTTAGGGAAATGTTAACCAAAAATTTTATTGAGAGAATGATAAAACAATAAATGTTGTTGATTGCTTTTTATATTTCTCACAAAAATGGTGTCAAAATTTTCCTATTATGGTTTATTAACAATTGCCCTAAGAGCATATGTTAATGTGGTCCTTTTTTTTTATTAGACAATTATTGGTTTATATTATGCATTGTACACATTTACAAAAAGTGTATGTTAGGTTCTAAAAGTTTCGAACAATTGGCAAACTGTGAGTACAAACTTGTTTAGATATAGATCTTAGAGTCTATAGGATTTATTAGACTGTGGAAACAAGAATTTAGAAACTTGCCAGGTTCTACTGATCGAGAGAATAGGTCTGATCGATTGAAACACGGGTCTACAGAATTTTAATTAAGCCCATCAGCTTGTTAAGCCCATTAAGTGATTAGGGTTTTAGATCTATTTCACATAGTATTTAAAGGCAACTCTATGACACGTTTTGAGTAGACTTTAGAGGTGCTCTTGTGAGATCTAAAATGCATTGTGCCTTCTTCTTTCAAAGTCACTACCGGAAATCATTCTTATACCATTAGAATCGGTAGATTTGAAGTTGTTGTAACAAGATCAACAACTGCTGATGATCATAAATTAGAGAGTTTGTGTTGTTAAACCTTTGAGTGTGATCTCAAAGTCACAAACCTAGGTGTTTGTGCAAAGAAAATCGAAGAGAGAAGGAGTCTGTGGATTCGGAACTTGCACATGGTCATATCAGTAAGTTACTACTGGAGGTAGCAATAGATTTATGGTTAAATTTTTTGTACAAACTTCAATTTTCTATTAGTGGATTTGTTTGCCTTGAGGATAGGTTAGGTTAAATCCTCCCCAGGTTTTTTTACCTTGAAACTGTTGGTTTCATTGGTTTTCCTAGGTAATCATATTGTTGTCTTATTTATTTTTTCACACTACATGATATGTTTATTACTATTTAATCTAGATCTGAATAATAAACCTAAGTGTTAACTTGGTTAATTAATTTGGTTAAACAATTTGAGTGTTCAGGGGTCTAAACAAACAAACAAGTGGTATTAGAGCAGTTTCACTCTGATTGGATTAATGTCCTAAGTGAGATCCTTGATCTTTGCTATCATGGATAATTTTAAGTGCCTGTCTGCCCATATTTGTGATTATTTGAATAAAAAGGACACTATTGTTTCTGTTGATCTTATTGATGCCTGTGAAACTCTCCGTAAGGAATTATTTAAATCTATGAAAATTGCTAATAAATTCAAGGAAGAGTTAAAATTGGCTAATTTTGGAAAAGAGGATTTGATTATGAGATTGGATGAATCAAATAAAAAGAATGAATTTTTGAGAAATCAACTTTTCTGTCAAGATGAAAAGATGAAAAGTTTGGAATTAAAGTTAGCTGAAGCTGAAGCTGAACTTGAAAATTTGTCTAATTCCAAACTTGTCGTTGATAACAGATCTATATTTGTTTCTGTCCCTATTAAGTTCCTCATTTCAAGAGGAATCATAAAGAAAAGGCTTATGTTGCTAGGTTAGACAAAGGTAAAAGTTCTGATGTAGGCGTTGAAGTTTTTAAACTTACTATTAGAGTGCAAAAGAAATATGTTTTTGTGCCTGTCACCTTTGTGGTGTGTCTGTTGTTATGAATACTGATGTTTCAAAATTTGTTCTTGTTTGTCACTTTTGTGATGTGTTTGGTCGCATTCGTCCTAACTGTCATAAATTGAAATTTATGCACTTTGTGTTTCAGTCTAGGATATTTGATGATATTTCTCTTGCCATAAGTCCTAATAAATTGTTTTATATGCTTTTGAAAAATTTAAGCTTGTTGGCTTGTGAAAGAAAATTGCAAGATTCGGGTCTGTCTCAGAAGAATTGTATAATCCCTTAAATACACTCTACTTCTCATGGTTGTTCACCTACAAAGACAAAGACTAGTGCTATATGGGTGCGAAAAGATTTGCTAAGGTGAGTTTTGTTGAGGTGAGTTTTGTTTACTTGTCATTGATTTAATTCTTTCAATTATTTGTGGACATGTTTACTTTCCATTTTTGGCTATCTTGTTTTTAGTTTGTTTTGTTTATTCAAAAAAAAAAAAAAAAATCAAAAAGCATTGAAAATTTTCAAAAAGACAAATATTTTATTTTGAGTCTTGTTTTATTTTTCTTGAGGATTATATGAATTATGATATCTCTCTCTTGATTTAGAACATACTTGGCATTGTGGAGAAACATAGAAAGTATGTGTTGCATAACTGAGTGCGTAAGCTATTTCTGATTTTGTATGAGTATGTACTAATTTGTACATGTACTCATGGGTTAATTAAGAAATTGATATTTCTTGTTTGTGTACCCTCAATAACTTAGCTATACTGTTCATGCATTGTTTTTGTGCTTTTTGTTTTTGGTCATAAACTTTAAAAAAAAAAAAAAAAAAAAAAAAAAAAAAAAAAAAAAAAAAAAAAAACACACACACACACACACACACACACACACACACACACACACACACAAAAATTTGTTTTTTGTAATACACATCTTCAAGTGTGTAATTGAGGTTGGCCTATGAAATTTGCATTTCATGACTGTGTACTTTGTTTAGCTTTGATAAACTATTTCTCTGCACTTTGCTAGTTTGTGCTGTGTAGTGCTTAAATTGTGTGAGTTGTTTATGATTTTTAAACACATGCTCTTAATTTTGAAGTCACATTATTTTGATTGTAAGGACTAAAAAATCCTAGAAGAAAGGTATAAATAACCATCTCACTACTGTTACTCGTTAATCATGAACACCTGTGTGCAAATTATAAAAGTCGTGCTCAATAAGGTTTAACACTTGCATAGAAAGATTAAACAAGGTGTTAGTTGTGAAAAGAATGTGAAAATCAAAAGAGAATTCAAAAAGAAAAGCAAAAAAAAAGAAAAAAAGAAAAACATGGCATCAAAAGAAAAAGAATAAAAAAAAAAAAAACTTTTATATGATTACAAGTGTGTTTTCTAGGAGATGTGTGAGTTATGTGATGTAACTCTTTAAGTGATAGTCACTTTCAAATCAATGTGATTGATAATGTAGAAAATTTGTTTGATTACTATCTATATATCACATTTTTTGTACTTTGTACACATAATAGTTGCACGCATTAAATGTAAATATTTGCTAAATTCTGTAAATATGATTGTATGTTAACTAATCTGGCCATCTTTAATTTCATATGAGCTGATGTGTAAATGCAATTTTTTTTTTTTTTTTTGGGTTGGGAATTATAAGAAAAATGTGTTTTAGAAGTTTAAATTATGTGATTTTAACTTCTTGATTGGTTTTGATACCTGCATTTAAGAGGCATCATGTTTTTAAAACTTTTCTGGATCATGTGCATTTGCATTGAGTCATAAAACTTATTTCAAGTTGTTTTTCAGCATAAAATTTTCAGATTTTGAAGTTTTAAAAATTTTCACTATTTTGACCGATCGAAGTTACACTCAACCAATCAAAAATAGTTTTAAAGTAAAAACTCTCTGCTTGATTCGATTGATGTCCGATCGATGCTCGACCGATCGAATATTCCTAGGAAGTTTTTCAATTGATGCTCAATTCCTTTCGATCGATCAAAACTAGAATTTTTCAGTTTTTAGTTTCTTGACCGATCTTTTTTTTTTTTTTTGGCATCATTTGTGATAGGATTCACATGCATTTGATTATTTTCTTTATCCATCTTGCATTTTTGCAGTCATATCTCTCATTGTTTTTACACACAACATGCATACACTTTGCTAAATTGGGTAGTCAACTTGTTTTAAAAATTGATTAATTGATTTTTGAGTTTTGTACATTTTAGTATATACTATTTATTTTGATGTGTGAACTGCTAAAAATTGGGAATATTTTTTTGAGATATGGTGAATAATAAATGTGCAAATATTTTCTCTAAAACACATTGCGTGCTGAATTTTTATATCATTGAGATATATATTGTATAGTCTTAACTGATTGTGCTTGAAGTGTTTGCATGCATTTGTCTATGGGCCACATAGTGTCAAGTTTGCATATATTGAAAGAGAGAATATTTGTGTTCATATGTATCCTGAACTTATGTGTGTCTTTTTAGTTTTTCCCACCTCCTAAATTTTCCCCAAAACTCTTCTTCCAAAACTTGTTTTGTTTTTCCTATTTTTATAGGAGGAAAAAGCTATTTTTTAAACCTTTGTTTATAGGAGGAGTTGTCGCTCTTCATAGGGAGACTTGCCTCTATTTTTTATAGAGCTGAATTGTTTTGTGTTCCCTTAATTCTCTATTTTCTCTTAACCTCTGTTGTGTATGTTTTTTTGTGTTTGCCTTCTAATCATGCTGTCTTTGTCAATACTTGACGAAAAAGGAGAGAAATAGACAAAATTTTGGAAATATTTTTTTAACTGTTTTTATTTATGGGAAGATGAAATTTTTTTTGAAAGGGGGAGAAAATAAAAGTTTTTATTTTTTATTTTTTTATTTTTATGTATCTAATTTAGGGAGAGAGTGAGTTTACTTTTAATTTTAAATTGTGTTTCATATTGTTTATTTGTCTTTATTTTCACACATGCGGTGATGTGCTCTTTTGAGTGTTTTAGGAAAGACAAGTACATTCTGATCAAGACATTCTGCCTCTTCTTGCAACTTCTAGGTTAGGAGTCTTAGATTGGGATTTGTAATGTAATTGGGCATATTATTGTAATAGGGCTATTCTTGTATTTGAGCATTTCATATTGTATGTAAGTTTTGTTACGGATTGCCAAAGGGAGAGATTGTTAGGTTTTAAAAGTTTAGAACAATTGACAAACCATAAGCACAAACTTGTCTAGAAATAGATCTTAGAGTCTATAGGATTTATTAGACCATTCTCAAGGTGCTGCAAGTTAGAATACAAGAAAAAGGAAGTCGCAGAAACAAGAATTTAGAAAATTGCTAAGTTCGACCGATCAAGAGAACAAGTCCAACCGATTAAAACATGGGTTTGCAGAATTTTAATTAAGCCTATCAGCCCATTAAGCCCATTAAGTGATTAGGGTTTCAGATCTATTTCATAAAGTATTTAAAGGAAACCTTAAGAAATGTTTTGAGTAGACTTTAAAGGTGCTCTTGTAATATCTAAAAGTTATTATGCCTTCCTCTTTTAAAGCTGCTACCAGAAATCATTCTCATACCATTAGAACCGATAGATCTGAAATTGCTGCAACAAGATCAACAACTGCTGATGATCTAAACCTTTAAGGATGATCTTGGAGTTACAAACTGGAGAGTTTGTGTTGCTAAACCTTTGAGTGGGATCTCAAAGTTATAAACACGGGTGTTTGTGCTAAGCAAATCCAAAAGAGAGAGTCCGTGAATTTGAAGCTAGCATGTGGTCGTGTCAATAAGTTACTACTGGAGGTAGTAATAGATTTAAGGTTAAATCTTTTGTAAAAATTTCAATTCTCTATTAGTGGATTTGTTTGCTGTGAAGATAGATCAGGTTAAATCCTTCTCAAATTTTTTACCTTGAAACTGTTGGTTTCATTGGTTTTCCTAAGTAATTATATCATTGTCTTATTTATTTTTCCACACTGCATGATATGATTTATTTCTATCTAACCTGGTTCTGAATAATAAACCTAAGTGTTAACTTGGTCAATTAATTAGATTAAACAATCTGAGTGTTCACGGGTCTAAACAATTAAATAGTGTACAATATTATACACATTTGCGTGAGTGTGTTTAATGTAATTATATCATTGTCTTATTTATTTTCCGCATTGCATGATATGATCTATTGCTGTTTAACGTAGTTCTGAATAATAAACTTAAGTGTTAACTTGGTTAATTAATTAGGTTAAACAATCTGATTGTTCAAGGGTCTAAACAATTAAATAGTGTACAATATTATACACATTTGTGTGAACGTGTTTAATGTAATAAGCATGTGCTTAGTTTATAATGTAAATTTTACACTATTGATTTTCGTTGTTTTGAAGATATATGTATGTGCTTCATTAATTTTACAAATGAAGAGTTGCCTCGTAGGAAGGTGGAGGTGCACGTACAGAATATGAATCACATGAACATCCTTTGTCATGGACCATAGAACAAAAATCCGGAATGATGAAAGAACAATTCAATTTTGACCTTATTGTTAAAGGGCCGTGTTGTTGTTGTTGTTGTTTTTTTTTTTTTTTTTTTTATAATAATTTTTTATAAATTTTTTTAATTTTTAAAGTTATCTCATTCTAGATGCAGTTCTGCACAAAAGAGGAATTATAACCTGAAGTAGAACAATCTACCTAAATAGATAAGTTTATAGAATAGGAAATGCGCTTGAGATTGCAATTCAGCAACAAGTAGGGGTGACCTAACATAATTTGTGGCTTAAGGCGAAAAATTTATGCGGGGCTTTTAAATTTTTAATATGTAAATATTAATTAAAACAAAATTGTTTAATACTAATCAAATCAAGGTTAATTTGATACATTAAATATATAATTTGATGAATAATGCCAACTAAACTAATGTTAATTTCATATAGAGAATTAAATATCATAGTTAAACCATAAATATTAATAAAAAGAAATAAAAATATATTACAATTAAAAAATATACTTTATTTTGGATATACAATGATGCATAGTTAAGTAAAGTTGTAATCTAATTTTTAATTTTATATTTTGTATTTAAGAGAGAGAGATAGATATTATTTGGTGTGTGGCTTTGTAGGATATGAGTTTACAAAAATTAAAGTCTCAAAATGTTAGGGGAGATTAATCTATAATTGATGATTTAATATATTTGTAACTCTTTTTTTTTTTTTTTTTTTTTATATAAACATTTTAGGGTTTCAATTGGATTAAGGTTCTATTGGTCTTGTACATTGAGAGTCTTAATAGAAATTAAAAGGAAGAATGTGCTAAAAATACTATAAAATGTTTGTAATATGATGTGACATTGACTCTCATTGATGAAATTCATCAATTTAACTAATGAATGTTTAAATAATTTTTTTTGTGATTAGTAATATGGAAATTTGTAAGCTAATAGTAAAATTTATAGTATGCTTAACATTACTAATAAAAAAATGCACAACCTTAAAAAAATATATATATAATTAAAAAAAAAAATTGGCTCTTTAACCATGGGATGTGGGGCTTTTTTCTCTAAGGTGATTTTTTTGGGGGTGGGCCTTAGGCCTAGGCCTCACTTGCCTAGGCCTTGGGCCGCCCGTGGCTACAAGTACACCCAGTAGAACTGGTCTTCTTTGAGGCTTCTTCCATCTTCCTAGTCTTCACTTCAGCCAAAACATTTCTAGCCCATTCACCAAAGTACGTCTCATTGTGTCCAATTTTGCCACTCTTGAAGATGGACATGCAGCGGCGATCGTCTTCCGGGTAGGGGCATTTCTCCCCATTGGGATCTCGCCATGCACCTTGATGTCTCATCCCAGACCAGCTAGCTATCCAATGATACACATATTGGCCTACCCCTGCAAGTTTTAGCCAGCCTTTAGGGAAAAACTCCATCACACTGCTGTTTCTGTCCATTAGGAACATGTTGGTTAACTGGGCACCGTGAGGGGATACTAGAATGTCTGTCATGCTCATCAGCTTCACCTGGATCAATAAAATGGATTGTAATACATTAGAGCGACTAATAGTCTACATATATAGAGCCATTAATATAGGAAGAAAGGGTTGTTGTCAGGAGTTAGGAAATTGCCACGGCCACCAAAAAAATGCACCAGATTTTCAAATCATGTGAATTCTTGTGAGAGGATGGGAAAAATTGAGGGTATTTTCTGTGTATGTAGCACTACTAGTACCGACTACATTTGTATTAAATCCCAAAAGACAAAAAAAATAATCACAATTAGAAGGTAAGTTGATTTAGTAATAGTAAAAAATAGTTTGACGTAACAAATTATTTTACAATATTTTTTACAAATTATTGATGTAATAAATTTTTATTAATTTTAATTTAAATTCATCACTAACATTACAATATCAACAATTAGTGAAAAGATTTTGTAAATTAGTTTGTAGCTTTAGCATTAATTTTTCCTGAAAGAATACTGCCCTTAATACAGTTGTGCACTGTGATTGGCTTAATACACGAGAGTAAGGTGGTTGGATGGGAGGAATAATTTGAAAATCCCCATGGAATGGACTCAACATAATAATTCCTTGGGAAAAGGGATTATTATGTTATAATTTCTTATATTTCGTTCATCACAAGTATCTATTTTAAAGCTCTAAATTCCGTGGATTTAATAATCTTAATACAATGGATTTGTATGTGGATTTGAATTGTGAAGACATTGCGTGGATGTTTGCTAAGTTCTATATTATTCATATACTAACCAGGTTAATTGAGTTAGGTTACATAAATGATTATGTAAAACCTTCAATTATTATAAGTCTTTTTTGGATATAGTGCAACGCTTTGCTGGAACCATGACAGCACAAGAAAATTTAAAGTTATATATATAAATTATATATGCTCCATTGTACAAAGCAAATGGCTTCCATCCCCGTGTGGCCATGGGTTTTAATTAATAATAATTGAATAATTCTCTTATCCTTTATAAATTTTTATAAATTTCTCCCTCTTTCCCAGAATTTGCAGAGACTATCATACTTGATACTTTAGCTTTCTGAGGAAAAAAACTAAAAATAAAACTAAAAATAATTAAATCCAGATTGCCTTTATCTATCTTAGTGCATCCTGGACATGCATCTAACAATTTGGGATTTCAAGTAACAAAAATACTTAAATTAAGCAGTTCATA
This sequence comes from Quercus variabilis, assembly GCA_030445155.1. Lineage (NCBI taxonomy): Eukaryota > Viridiplantae > Streptophyta > Magnoliopsida > Fagales > Fagaceae > Quercus > Quercus variabilis. Next base: position 23,146,202 of record CP129455.1, on the reverse strand, counting down.
GCCGATTTGGGTGCTTTCAATTCATGGGCAGAGATCTTCAGAGTATATAATATTGAGTGCTCTGATTAATTAAAGTCTGTTTTCCGTTTGTTTGTGGTTACTTAATTTGAGTGGGGTTCATGCTTGTTATGGTGGCAGTGACACTAATTCCACTAGCTAAACTTATTTTCTTCATATCAATTCCACTTGCTAACTTATTTTAAAGTCTTCATATATATGCACGTGTATCTGCATATCTGACAAAACAATAGCATTGAATTCTTACATATATGTTTTAAAAAAAAACTATAAACTTTTAGATGATTTTTTTTAATGAAAAAAAAGAGAGTAAAATTTAGGGACTATTTCTTAAGTGGAATGCATTAGATTTTTTTCAATTAAATGCAAATACGTAATTAGCTGTATTGAATTTAATTGTTATAGAGATAGATAATACTGTTTGTGCTTCATCACAATCATGAGTTTGAATTTACTGTTTGTATGTTTCAATTAATATACTGCAATTGTACCTGAGTTTTGCGTGCCTAAGCTTTACCCAAAAAAAGATTTAAACTATACACTAACCTGCTCACAGAAGCTGAGATTGTTGGAGTAAGCCACCATAACTCGGCAACTGTCCACCTTAGCACACTCTCTCTCAAAGATCCCAATCACTTCAGTCTGATTCCTGAAGGATCTAGGACCAGTCCTCATGAACATGGTGATCCCAATCACAGGCACTCCTTTATCATTGACCTCAGCAGCCCTACCTTCCAGGTTCACATTACAGTACATTCTAGCCTTGCACCTCATCAAATCATACACCTCCATCCTTCTCTCCCTTGACATCCCCCCCTCATTGTGCCTCATCACCACAGCTTTCTCAAAGCAAACTGGCTCATCATCACCAAGTACTCCTTCAAATCCTTCAATGTATGGTGGCCCATTAAAAGTGGCCTCCATTAAGGTCTTTAACCACAACCCCATGTTGAGCCTAAGCTCACCCCAGTGGTATAAAACCCACCTATTGGGAATTTCACATTTGTTTTTCTTGTGCCATGCCACAAAGGGTACCATAGCTGACAAACCATGCCAGATATTGTCATAGTTGTAATGATTGTATGACACAAATGTTAGGCCTTTCATGAGGGTGGCATTAAAGGGTAAAGTTTCTGGCCATGCGAGTGCGTAGGAGTTCCAAGACCCATCATGCTTGTCTCGTCCTTTCAGGCATAGAAGCCTGCCATGTGAGTTTTCTGAAGGGAATTGTTGGTATTGTACCTCATATTCCTCGTGAGTGTCATACATAGAGCTCATGAACCAGGTGTGGCCTTGAAGAGCGGTTTGTGTGTATCGTAAATCTTTGAGTGGGAGAAATGTTACCGAGTGGCGGAGCTTGTCGGCCAAGGATATGAGCTCGTTGGTACAGTTGGTGGAGGAAGACGCTAGGGTGGTTGTGGTGGTGTTGATGACTCTCTGCCATTGATGCATGAGAGACCATGATGAGGTTGATAATGGGGAATTAGATGGTGGGGTTTGGAGGGAATATTGAATATTGAAGAGAATGAAGAGAATGACACAGGTGGCTAGGATGTAGATAGAGACTTTGGGAGAGTAGAAAGAGAATGGTGAGAGAGTGCGATGGTGGTGGTGTTTGAGATGGTGATGATGAGCTTTGATAGAGATGGGACTTGTAGTTCTATCCATCTCTGGAGGTGCTTTGCTCATGGCTCTGAAAATAGGTGGAGAATGGTATTAGTGTAGTTGAAGCTTGGTGGAGGTGAGTTAATGGTTATATGAGTTGAATTCTCTGTTCTCGGAGAGTCTTCCTTCAACACCTCTCACTCTTCATATGGAGGATAAGAGACTCCATGTGATGATATTTCCACTTTTAGTATACGCTATATCTTTAAGTTGCAGGCAATTTTTATTATTATTATAAATAATTTGATAGTTAAGAGAAAGGAGAATTTAAATCTAGATGTTTAAGTTAAAAATATTAAAAAATGTCAATCAATTGAGCTACTAGCTCTTAACAAGCAAATACTATTTTTCTTCCATAAATATATAAATTAGAAGACTTTTTTTCCCCTTCTTCCAATGGAAATATAGACACCACTATTTTTACAACCTATATTTAGGAATTTTTAAGGAAGTACAATAATTTGTGATATGAAGTGTGTGACTTTTATATAAACTGCTTATTGACACTATTTATTATGTAATAATTATGATAAATTATGTAAAAACTAATAAAAAAATTGTAACCAATTTTGTATTTTACATGACAATGAATGATTCTTTAAAAAAAAAAAAACATGAAACTCTTTCGCGATTATGAGTCATGTGTATTTGATGTGTAAATTGTTAATTGTGTGACATTCACTTTCGTAAACTTTTTAAGTGTAACACAAAGGACAAATTATTTTATATGAGAATATTTTTTTAAATATGAACATGTGTCATTACAAAAGTAACTCACCTTTTATTAATTTCAACAAATATTTAAACGTTCATAAAATAATAAAAAAATATTATGAGATAAAACTGTAAAAAAACTCCATGTCAACGGATAAATCACATAGATTTTATATACTTTTACAAACAAAGAAACTTATTGTTATAAGTTTATAATATATATATATATATATATATATAATGTTTATAATAGGGCTGCATAAAGTAGTTTTGACGCAAAAGAATATTAGAAAACTTACTTTAACGTTAAAGTGAGTCATGTACGTAGTTTATGGGGCTTAGTAAGCCCATCATCAATTTTCAAAGCAATACTCTTCTTGATTAATCCTCCATAATTCTGCCACATTTGACCCAAAAAAAATAAAAAATAAAAAATTTGATGCCACATAAAATTCTACATTTATATTAAATTTAATAAATTAAAACTTGCCTGTAATCCATAACCAAAAAACTCGTGTTTTTATTGGAGATAGATCTTGATTGTCAGTAGACAGCCTCTAAGAGTCCAGCAACTTACGGAGCCATTGTGAAATCCCTTTTTTTTTTTTTTTTTTTTTTTTTTTTGTGTGTGTGTGGAGAAAGAGCCATTGTGAAATCTTGTGTGGCGTTTCTAAAAGAGTATCAATTAATATATTTGTAATACCTTAATTAATATATTTTTCTTTAAATAATATGGCAAAACCACAATCTTTATTCTGATATATATTTTGATATATATATATATATATATATATATATCAAAATAGTTTAATAAAATCAAGAAAAGGAGAAAAAGTAAATGCTTCGTTCTTACGTAAGTACCTAATAAACTCCATGAACATGAAGTGGATTATTAAAATAGAAACATGAAACTTGTCATGCAGGAATTCTTAAGAAAGTTTTACACGTGCCTTATTTGTCATTGGATCAGATTATACAGAATTTAAGAAATCAACCGTAAGTTATGTAACTTTGTCAATAACCTCCAGATTTTATGGCGAGAAGCATGAAAGATACCAATATGGAGCTTTACTTGGTCTTAAAGGAACTTGCATTGCATAAAAGATAAAAATCAATATTGTGGTGGTGCTTTCCTGACAACCTTGGGCTGATTGGGCATGAACCTCTAAGAGATCTCAGAAGTAGTTTATCTAATAGTAGGCGGAATTTAAATAGTGTTTTGATAATCACTTGCTTAGAAACCTGGCTAGCTGAGGAAATTGTCAGGTAGCCAAGGTACCCCTTTTGGAGTCCGAGCTGGACTTCCTTACCCCCAAGACTGCATTCTATTCTCACTATTTTTTCTTGTGTTTCTCTCCCCTCAATTAGGTTCCAACCCCTCATCCTGATCCCCTCTCCCATTTATATACCCTCCCATGAGTGGCTATGTCATGATAGGCAAATCTTCCATGTACCTATGGGTCCCCTTACTTGCGGGATCTAGGTGGCTTATTGGGTGCCATTGTTCAATCCTATCAAATCGCACGTCAAGGATGGATTCCACAGTTATTCTATTGAAATGATTTTCTAGTAACTTGTGTCAGACACTGAATCTTATGTTTGACTAGTGAACTCCCTCAAAGCACTACTTTCCATCTACGAAACTAGAGAGGTTTGTTCAGATATCCCATCAAAGACACGTCTGTCTGCATAGTAGCTTGACATTAATTAAGTTTGGGCCGAGCCCAAACTTAAACATACTTGGCTTGGGCTTAGTATGGACCAAACTTTTGCTCTCTTACAAATATAAAGGGGAAAAAGAGAGAAAAAAATAGTTGGAAAAAAAAAAAGGCGAAAAAAGAAAATATTTACTTCAAGAAATTTGTTAAAAGGGCCATGGAGGATGTTCAAATAAATACTACGACCTAGAAGAACCTATATATATATATATATATATATTCCCTTTTTTTTTTTTTTTTTTTTTGATAACCGGTCAGAAATATTCCATTTTTTTTCAAATTTCTCTGTTAAACTAGTATATGAATCTATGCTTTTGTGGTTGTTACGTATTAAAAACCTCTTTCTAAAGCACAATTAATTTGGAAAATGACAGCACGAGGGATGTTTCCCTTGGTGTAATACCATTTAGTTCAAATCTTCATTTACAGAAGAATAATGAGATCTTGATAATGGACAGGACCACCGCGTAAAACATTGTTACAATGGCTAATGTTGAGTTTCCAAATCTATCTTGATATCATGCCTTTTTAGTAGCCATGACTTATCACGGTTTTCAAATAAAAATTGTTTTGTTTGTTTTTTTTTTTCACCCCTCATCAAAACCATACTTATATATCAGTCTTGTTGCATGTTTTAAATCATGGGATATATGCCCCAAAACTGAGTGTCAATATCATATTTTATCCCCCCTCAACTTTCTTGAAATAAATTTTTTTTTTTTTAAATTTTAGTAGGGTAGGCGAGATAGCCAGAAATATTCAAGAGCTAAATGCAGAGACTAATATATTATTGGGATTGAGATATGGATGTATATATTGCAAAAAAATCCTATCGTTTCTAGCTAAAACCATATTTGCCAAACCGTCATAGCAAAAAACATGTTCCAGGGTAACTTGTGGCCAAAATCACTTCAGTTTCATTTGTAGAATTGATTTAAAACCAGTCTTGTAAAGAAAGATGAAAGAGGTTTAATTGTAAGATTCCAGGTAGATGAACCCAAAATTGCTCTAGTCCAAGGGCAATCCTGCTATAAAAATTATTTTTATTTTCTTGATTAATGATTATTCACTCTTCTACATACGTTGATGGTTGGATTATGTTCTTCCATTATTCTAAGTATTGCACTTCAGCATAGTTTATAAAACGTTTCATTGTCCAATTAAACCAATATTTCCTTCTCCCAAAAAAAAAAAAAAAAAAACCAACATTACATATAATTTAGCTATACCACTTATTTTTGTTATTTAGGGTTTGATCTGTACCTACACACACACACAAACCTACACAAAAAAATAAAATAAAAAAAATTAAAACTTGACTTCATTTATTGGGTATAACAATAAATAACAATTATTATAGAGTAGACATTATAAATTAAAATATTTTATAGTATCAACTAAAATAAGAGTAATGTTAAAGATACAAATTTTTTTACAAACTACTGATGTGGTGAGTAATTATTAGTAAATGAAAAAATGATGTTAATCGTGGGTCTAGATAACAATCAGTAAGAAGTTGGCCATGTCAATAATTTGTAAAAATGTTATAAAATGGTATGTAACTGTAACATTACTCTTAAAACAATACCAACTTGATTAGAATTGCTTCCATTCAATGCAATATTTTATGCCAATTAATGATATTTCTTAAGAATCAAAGTCCCATTCCTAACAAAACTTGATGGTTAGTATGATCAATTATAAACCATGTCCTTCCTCAAAATAATAATAATAATAATAATAATAATAATAATAATAATAATAAATAATAATAATAAACCACATGTCTCTCACACGATAAATAATGAAATGGAAGTGTTTGGTTATAATGTAATAATGTATCCTTCTCTCATTAGGCTGACTAAAACTCCGAACTCAGAAGATGCATAAATAATTAAATAAACAAATAACTCAACGTTATCGTGGTGTAAATTCAAATTACATTTCAAAAACTGTAGTCAAAGTCTGCTATTAAAGTCACCATAAACCATTGTTATTAATACCGTTTCGGACCCCGTTTCGGTTTGTCCAGTGGAATGGAATATTTCGGTACCGGCCGATTTCGGCGTACCGTTTCAGGGTGTTTCGGGGTTCTTAAAAAATAATTTATATATATCCTTGTTGAACATAAAATTGTCAATTCTAATAAATAAATAACTAAATATTAAATAATACAAATCATTTAGTCTTAACTCTTAAGTCTTAAACATCAATATAACATCACACAATAAGAAGATTTACAAGACAATAACTAAATATAAAAAAAATACAAGATTTACTCCTCCTCCTCATCATCATCCATGAGAGAATGATCAAATTCATCATCAAAAGAACTCCTAAGAACAACCAACACCCATTGGACCTTTACTCTTTTTTTTTCTTTTTCTTTTTTTTTTTTTTTTTTTTTTTTTTTTAATAATAGGCCAAATCCGGTACCGGCCGGAATTTGCATCTCGGCCGGAATTGGCTGGAATTGACCGGAATGGCCGGAATGGACCGGAATGACCTGGAATTTGACCCGAGGTGGAACGTGAATATTCCAGTACCAGTTTGCATACCGGTACGAAAAATTCCGGCCGGAACAGAATCAATAACAATGCCATAAATGAGAACATAACAAATATTGTTAAAATTCATGATATTCAATAAATAAATAAATAATTAAAAAAGGTCATGAACCTCATGAAAGAGGTTTTTTTTTTTATTTTACTTTATTTTATTTTATTTATTTATTTATTTTTTTTTTTTAGAAGAACACGAAAGAGATTGTATCACCCATTTGACCCGAAAAAGAGCCAGCCACCTAGCACAATAGCTATCACACTTTACCAAAAGATAAAAAGTTAAAGTTTTTAATTTTAAAAAAAGAAAAAGAAAAAGAAAATTCTTTGGTAAGAAAAGTGCAGTTGCCAAACTACATTTTTTCATAAATAATAAAAAATAAATAAATAAATAAGAGTCTGCAATGGAAATGCACCGCTTAGGTAGTGTACAACATTAGCTCAAAAAAAAAAAAAGGGTTGTGTTGCTTGGCACCGCCACTCACCTCTAATAGAGGGATTAAGGGTCATTGCCTTGATAGGATGGCCCTTATATATAAAAATTGTGAGAAATTCTTTAGCGTTATAACTTAAAAGTAAGTATTGGGATCAATATTTATGGGTTATTTGTTAAGTGAAAAAATGAAAATTGGAGTAGACATGGATCCGGAGTTTCTTTTGATTGTTGGCATGTTTGTGTTCGCTGGTGTTTCAGGTGCTTATGACACGAATGAGAGCCAGTTTCTGCAACACAACCGGTCCCGTCCCTAAGTCTATCTATCTATATTAACTATATCCAAAAAAAAAAAAAAAAAAAAAAAATCGAAAATTTTTCATAGCTCATTCTTATGTGATATGTAAACTATTTTTGTTAATACTTTTTAATATTTTCAATAAAAATATTTAGTATTCAAATCTCAAAAAAAAAAAAAAATTGTGTAAATGTTGATTTTTGATAGTAACAATTATAAGTACAATGGTGGAGTCATAATTCTTTTTGGGATGAACTTAAATAAATATATAAAAATTTTAATTTATCATACGTTACTTTATATTTAACATAAAAGTAGTTTTCATTAAATTAATTAAGTGATGATGCCCAACTAATTGATGTGACACTATCCGAATGAATAACTAATACACGTGGCAAGTTGAGGTTGAACTTAACAACCACCTCAACAACAGAAATTAAGGGAGTAGAGCCAATGATGGAGTTAGAAATTTTTTTCAAGAAAGGCCAAACTAAATATATCATTGTATTTTGGTATTCTTAATTCTTTTAATATAAACATGCATGACTTTATTTTTGGGGAAAAAATTTGCTAAAGAGATTTACTTATATAATATTATAAACATATACTTTAAATGCTCCTAAAATTAATGACTTATTTATAACAAAGAGTAAATATTAAAAGGAAAATAAATGAAACAACAATAAATTAAAGATTATTTATATTTTTTGAAAAAAAAATGAAGAAGGGCAATTACCTAAAATTTATTCAAACTTTTTAATTTTTAATATTAAAATAGAGAAGGAGGATTTCATTTTTGGAAAAGCCTCTCCCCTGCTTAATGGAGAAAATCCAAACACTTGGTGAAGTCAGGAAAGTGGATCAAAATATTGAAATTTTAGGGACAAAATCAAAATTACTCCAAACTTTAAGTATATAAATTACAATTTAGTGTGTGTATATATATATACAAGGGCGAAGCCGGGGGGGGGGGGGGGGGTGGGCGGTCGAGGGGGGGCACTTGCCCCACGGCCCGCCAAAAAAAAATATAGGCACTTAAGAGATATCCTAATTTTGCCTTGTGATGGTTTTTTTTTATTTTTTTTTTTTTTTTTTTTTTTTTTTTTTATTCAGTCCTAAACGTATAGGGTACATGAAGAGAACTTGATCTAAACTCCAGGAATGAGACCAACACTCTTGTGACTACTGGGTATTAAATTTCTTTGAAAACTGAGTTATATTCTCCTAGAGTTACACATGTTTTCTTATTTTTTTTCCTTTAGTGCAACATGTCTTAGTCTCTTAGGGTGTTAATCTCGGTTAGCAAGTAGGCTATGATATACTTTTCTATAGTATACTCCATTTTTTAAGAAGTAATAGTATTATTTTATTTTAAATTATGTAGGTCTTATTACATTAAAATATCAATAAAATATATGTGTATTGTTCTTTTTTATATCAAGTAATATACATATACATGTCATAATGAATGTTCATAGTGTATATAAATTTTGCCCCTCCTGAAGTCAAATCTTAGCTCCGCCACTGTATATATATATATATATATATATATATATATATATGTTTTTTCTTAAATCTTTTTGATTTGCTAATTTGTTCATGACTCATTCTTAGGTGATTTGTAAACTGACTTTTGTTGAGTAAGTATTGGATGTTTTTTATTTTTATTTCTTAACAGCCGCTACGAATGGGACATCCATCTTCTATATATAAGCAACCAAATACATGTCCGTAAGTTTAAAAATTTTTTTGACTTCCTTTTTTTATTATTAATATTTTTTGTCAAAAAAGTGGGATTTTATTTATTTATAACAACTAGTACCATGGCGCCACATAACATTCTCTCGAAAAATACCCAAATTCATTATGCCGCGAACAAAACATTGATAAACAAAATTTGGCCAATCCATCACATATTTTTTTTTTGAGAAGAAATAAGTAGAATTTTTATTCAATAAAAAACTCATTGGTCCTTTCGGAATACATCTTCCAGATCACTAGGCAGCTCTTCTACCCATACATCTGTGTCTGCAGTTAAAACTGCTCTACGTGCTAGAGAGTGTGCTAGCAAATTACCCTCTCTGAATACATGGTGAAAAGAGCAAGTCTGCAACGTGGAGCCCACTCTTTTAATATCCTCAATCACATGCCCATACAACGTGAGACATCTTCCCGAGGCCTGTAGAGCTTGAATCACCCTTTTGCAGTCACCTTCCACCATAACCCTCAGGAAACTCATCTCCATGGCCAACTGTACAGCCCGTTTGGCTGCCAGAGCTTCTGCTAACTCCACCGATTGAGGCAGCGCCACCTTTTGGCTGAGGGCTGCCAAAACATACCCTTGCCAGTCCCTAACCACCACCCCCAACCCCACGAATCCCAGGTGATCGAACAAGGCAGCATCAAAATTAACTTTAACTAAGTTTTCCGTCGGTGGGGACCATCTTACCACGGCTGGTCTGGAAATCTCCACAGGCTTCGATCTATGAACCTCAAAATATTCTTCCACCATAGCTTTTGCTCTCCTTCCTATCTCAAATAGCGGCCAGGTGGTTTGACGTTCACGGATTCGATTTCGACGTTGCCATAAACTCCACGCTATGGTTGCAAACCATGCCGTTCGAAAGGTGGACTTCTCCTTAATCACCATCTCAAATAAATCTTTAAAAGACCTGTACTGTTTCTTAAATAATTCCACGAAGCTCCTCTCTGCCTTCCACACCGTTTGGGCTTGCTCACAATACCATAGAGAATGCAAGACTGTTTCCTTCCCATCCTCACAAAGAGAGCAAACTTCATCCACCATGATGTTCCTGCTACGTAAGTTTTGCTTTGTAGGGAGTGATTCTCTGAGAGCTCGCCACACAAAGTGTTTGATCTTACTAGGAGCCTGAATTTTCCACACCCCCTTCCATATCGCTGCATCGGCTTCTGTGGAAGAAGTGCTTGGGACTTCCTGCGACCCTTCATTTTCCAATAATCTGTAAGCAGTCCGTACAGAGTACACCCCATTAGGTGTGAAAGGCCAAACAAGAGTGTCATTATTATCCCCATCACTTACAATAGTTCTGGCGATCATTGAAGCTTCCCACGGGTAGAACATAGTTTCAATAAGATCCACATCCCATACTTTAGAGTTTGGTAGAAATAAATCACAGACTTTGTTAATCTCAGCTTCAACTCTAGGAGTCACCAGCTTTCCATATGCTAAATCCGGAATCCATCTCTGTTCCCAAATATCAATCTCTTTCCCATCTCCAACCCGCCACACCGCCCCTTTATGAATGACTTCCCTCGCCTGCAAAATGCTCTTCCAAGCATAAGAGCACTTGGAATGGATGGGAGCATCTAGAATATTGCCCTGTGGAAAATATTTGGCACTAAACACCTTAAACAACAACGTATCTCGATGATGGAATAGGCGCCAAACCTGTTTTGCCAACATTGCACTATTGAACTTTTGGATGTCACGGAACCCCATACCTCCCACCGATTTTGAGGCACACATAGTCTTCCAATTTACCCAATGAATCTTTTTATTCTCTCCTTGTCCCCACCAAAATTTACGGATCATAGCTTCCACGTCTTTGCATAGGCTTGTTGGCAATCGAAACACATTCATAGAGTAAGTGGGGATGGATTGGATGACCGCCTTGATCATAATCTCTTTTCCAGCTTGTGAGAGGAGTTTCTCCTTCCACCCTTGCATCCTGGACCAGATCCTTTCTTTAATTTGAGTAAAGCTTGCTTTCTTGGACCTCCCAACGAATGAGGGCAGTCCCAAATATTTCTCATAATGTTGGATAGCAGGCACATGTAAGGAATTTTTGATGGCATCTTGGGATTGCTCACTTGTGTTCTTACTAAAAAAGAGAGTAGTCTTCTCCTTGTTTACCACTTGACCTGTTGCCTCCTCATAGAATGCAAGAATCTGTTGTAGCTTCTCACACTCCTCCAAAGTTGATCTACAAAAAAGCAAACAATCATCTGCAAAGAATAGATGGGTGAGTTTTGGTCCATTCCTGCAAATAGAGAAACCATGTATATCCCCAGTTTCGCTAGCTTGGTTTAGTAAAGCATTCAACCCCTCTGCACAGAAGAGAAAAAGGTAAGGTGATAGAGGGTCACCCTGCCTGAGTCCCCTTGTGGGAGTGATCAAACCTTTTGGTTCCCCGTTAACCAAGATAGAGTAAGTCACCGTGGAAATGCATTCCATAATCATAGCAACCCAAGACTCCTGAAACCCCATCTTCAACATCATTTTTTCCAGGAAACCCCATTCCACCCGATCATAGGCTTTGCTCATGTCCAATTTAAGCGCCATGAACCCTGTCCTCCCTGTACAATTAGTCTTCATATGATGTAAAGACTCAAATGCAATAAGGACATTATCAGTAATGAGCCTATCTATTACAAAAGCACTTTGTGTCTCAGATATTATATCATTAAGAATAGGCTTAAGACGGTTAGCGATGACTTTACTTATAATCTTGTAAATAACATTACAAAGACTAATTGGTCTAAATTCAGACACTCTTTCCGGGTTTTTTACTTTGGGAATAAGGGTGATGAAAGTATGGTTTATAGATTTAAGCAATGAACCAGAATTCAAACATGAAAGAACAGCCTGGGAAATATCCATACCAATATCAGACCAATATGTATGGTAGAATAGGGGAGGCATCCCATCTGGTCCTGGAGCTTTCAATGGAGCCATATCCTTGATTGCCTTTTCTACCTCACCCACTGTGTATGCTTGTGCTAACTTGGTTCTCATACTTTCAGTCACCACTTCTTGTACTCCATTCAAAATCCGATCCATGTTCTGAGGATTTGATGAAGCAAACAACTTCTCATAGAAATCAACCAGCAAACCCGAAAAAATATGCTCATCATTTTGCCACACATCTTCCTCATCCCTCAACCCTCTAATAAAATTCCTCCTTTTCCTTTGGGTAGCAACCCCATGGAAAAATTTTGTATTCTTATCCCCATTCTCAAGCCATTGCACCCTTGATCTCTGTTGCCACATCTTCTCCTCCTTCTCTAGTAATTGATTCAGCTCCTTTCTGATAGTTTCCACTTCCAGCAGAGTCCCACTTCTTATTGACTTCTCTTCGGCCACCCACAATCTCTCCCTGGTCTCCTTTATCCTTCTCTTGACATTCCCAAAAGATTCTCTACTCCACTTCTTCAATTTCATCTTACACTTCTTCATTTTGGTTGTAGCGGTAAACATAGGGTTTCCCACCACTGGCTCAGCCCAAGCTTCCTTTATAATGTCTTTACAACCTGGATCGGTCACCCACATAGACTCAAACCGAAATGGTTTCCTTCTCCATCTTTGTTTCTCCCCATCTCCATTCAATGATAATAGAATCGGTCTATGATCTGATGTGTAACAATGAAGGTGCTGGATCCTAGCCGTAGTAAAGCGAGAAACCCATTCATAGTTAGCCACACCACGATCTAATCTCTCCCATATCATCTCTCCTCTTCTCCGTCCGTGCCAAGTGAAATCAGGTCCTGAATAACCGAGGTCGACAAAGCCACAGTGATCCAACACTTCCCTGAACAGCTGCATTTGTGAGTGGGATCGAGGTGCACCACCTCTTTTATCACTAACCTCTAAGAGCTCATTGAAATCACCAACACAACACCAAGGAAGCTTTGGTTTTGAGCTCAACATCCTCAGCATGTCCCACCCCTCGCTTCGACGACTATTATCAGGTTCTCCATAAAATCCCGTCATTCTCCATGCACTCTCCGTGCCCCCATTTACTATAGCATCTATATGATATTTTGAAAAACTATCCACCCACACCCTATCTCTTCCTTTCCACATAAGGGCTAGCCCACCACCCCATCCATCTCTTGGGACAATAAACAAACCATCAAAATCTAACTTATTCTTAAAACTCTCCATCTGTGTCTTGCTTGACCACGTTTCCGAGAGAAACACGATCATGGGATCTTGAGCTTGTATAATATCACCAAGCTCTCTTTCTGCCCGGCGGTTCCCAAGCCCCCGGCAGTTCCACGCCAAGAGATTCATTGCATCCGGCGGGGCTGGGAACCAGCCTCCACCGATATCTCTTCTTCTGTCACGACTCTCTTCTTTTTGCATCTCCCTGCATGGTCCTCTTCCTGTATAAACTCATCTAAATTTCTTTTCAGCGACATGGGCTCGTTTATTGTCCCACGGCTCCTTTTATTAATAATTCTTTGGGCCCATCCTGTGCCTTCACTCCTTTCATACCCCTCCTTATTATTTTTGGAAGTAAAAGGCCCATCCAAAGCTGCTTGATGGCCCGTTTGACCAAGCCCATCAACTCCTTGGCCTTGCATGCTGACCGGTCCCACCTTTGCTATTCCTTCCATGTTTTCAAATTTGTTCAACTCCTTATCTATCTCCTGCAATTGAGCCTGAAAATCTGCCTTCGCATCATTGCAATTAATCCTCCTATTTACTTCCTTTGAGGCGTTGACGTCCTTGATTTCCGCACCTGCCATAATTGTCTGCTCAGAATACAAACTTTCCTGAAAAAGAACCTCCTGGTCAACGCTGTTCTCCGGCATGCTACCATGGTTGCTCCGCTGTCTATCCTCTCGTGCACCACCCATCGTCGCGGTCCCCTTATTCACCTCACTCCTATGCTCCATCACGTTACTCTCTGAACCATCCACCTCATCATCCCCACTATCTTCCTCATATCCCTCAACCCGGATCACTGACTTTTTTGATGGATGCGGAGTCGAAGCACGAAGCCACGACCCAAACTGCTTCTCTTCTACGCTCTGTGCTCCTCTCCTTCGTTGCCTCAATGGACAATCTTTATCACTATGAGTGAGCTTCCCACACTCATAACAAATGATAGGAAGACGTTCATACCTGAAGCTGACCCACCCATCGACGCCTCTCGCCGTCGTTATTCTCCGCCCCCTACAGAGAGGTTTCGTGATATCAATAGTGACCCGAATTCGCCTGAAGTTGTATTTGTCTTCCTGCCCCTCATCGTTTACCTCTTCAACCACTTCTCCAGCTAGCGCAACAATCTCCTTTGCCATGTCCATCGATGCGCTTCGGATCGGGATATCATGGACCTGAATCCAAAAGCTCGTTCTATCAAAGATCACAGTCTGGATAGGAGTAGTCTTCTCTACTCGTTTCAGCACCACAAGATGTTTATCGAAGGACCATGGTTCACCTTGCATAACCCGCGTCACATCTTCTTCACTTGTAAACACAAATAGCACCCTATGATTTCCAACATCCCTGACCTCAAAACTTTTTTTTGTACGCCACACCAGTCTGAAGGTACGCGCCACAGCCTCAATATTGATCGCCCTTCCTGTGAAAAATCTTGCTGCGACGAAATATTCCTCCCCCCTATATTCGTCTCGGACCTGAAACTTACTATCTTCACTCTCTGACAGAGAAAACTTCCCCCACATTTCTGACAATCTCTCCATTGTACCTCCGTGATGGAGGACAAAGCCTGCACTCGTACTAGGTACTGACTAAACAGAAAACTCAGCCACCTCACTCTAAGGTAGGCACTTTTTCCACTGAAGCCTAGGATATTGGGAGCGCCGTAACCCTAGGTCTGGGAAACCGTAAATACTCTTGCCTCACAAAAAAAAAAAACATGTCCTAACTAACAGTGGCGGAGCCAAGAATTTAAGTTGAGGAGCAAGATTAAAAGTAAAAAACTAATTTTAAAAAATTAATTAATATTAATAACAAAATAAATAAACAACTATATGCTAATGTAATTGTCATATAGAATCTAACATAAAATCTAGACCTTAATTTGTCTTTTTACACCTAACTTAATTTATACAATTGCCCTCAATAATTTTTAATATTTTGAAACTGTTGTATGATTTGTTCACACTCAATAATCTTGAATATATCTTTTCTATTTTATTTTGCTGTAAGATTTTTTGTTTTTTAATCATTATTAGGTGGGTCCCATTCCCACATAATTTCCTATTTCCTTATGGCTGTAGGATGGCGTTGCGTGATTCCTATTTCATTTTGCTGTAGAATCTTATTCTTCTTCTTCTTCTTTTTCAAATCATTATTAGATGGGTCTCCCACGTGATTTCCTATAGCAGTAGAATTTGCTTTTTGTGCACAATTACACGTAGTGTCTTCTTTTGTCAGGGAGGGCATAATGATATATGTACTATACTAGCAGTGAAAAAATTTGGAAGTTCAGGGGGGCACCTACCCACCCGCCCCCACCCACGTACTATATTAGCAGTGAAAAAATTTGGAAGTTCAGGGGGGCACCTACCCGCCCCCACCCACCCTCCTCCCCCCAAATGCTAGCTTCACAGACGTCCTATAGTCCTAGTCCCACTCCACCAACTTCTTGCATTCACAAACCAAATAGCAATAACGTTGTTACACATTAACTAATTAATCGCTAATTTAGAATCAACTTCCAAATATTTTGGATATACACTATTGTAAATTTCTTTAATACTTTCTTACATTTTCTTGTGTGTATGTGTGTGTTAAAAACACTTAGTATTTTAAAAAAAAAAAAATCAACTTCCAAATTAACATATTTATATCCTAAATGCCATGCTCGATTTAAACCATATCTAATGTCCAAAGTTCAACCAAAATGTTTGTGGTAACACTACAAAAAACACTGGCTATAGCAGCATTTTTTTAGCGGCATTTAAAAAAAAAAAAGTTGCTATAAGTACCCTATAATGGCATTTTAAAAAAATGCTGCTATAAGTATTCTATAGCTATGTTTTGAAGGGTCTATAACGGCGTTTTTAAACACTAGATCTATAGCAATGTTTGGAATGGCCTATTGCGGTGCTTGACAAGTGCCACAATATGTCCAGCCTAAAAAAAAAAAATGCAGAGGGACCTATAAGCGCCACTTCTAGCCCAAAAATAAAAATAAAAAATCAAAGAGACCTATAACAATGCTTCTAAATTGCCACAATAAGTACAATCCGAAAAAATAAAAATAAAAATCAAAGGGGCCTATAGAAGCACTTCGAAAGCACTGCAATAGGTCCAAGTGTTACTAAGACCTATAGCGGTGCTTCGAAAGTGATGCAATAAGTCTAGCCTTAAAAATTAAAAAAAAATAAATAAATAAAGGAAGGAACTATAGTGGTGCTTGAAATGCCGCAATAGGTCTTGATATTTAAAACCCATATCTTGATCTTCTCACTCAAGCTTCTTCACTCTCTTGGACTTCCACTGCATATCTCCCTATGCTGCCAATCTCCTCCCTATGCTGAGGTCCTCAACGCGAAGCCCACCGATCTCTTCTCCATTGAAGCTATCGATCTCCTTACACCGTTCCTCACTATTGATCTCTCTTTCTCCTCCCCGCCGATCTCTCCTCTATCGATGCTGGCCGCTTGGTACTCTTCCCCTGCCCTATCTCTTCTCCCCTTCCCCTCCTCCTTCTCCTACCCAAAACCCACCGCACTCCTTCCCCTACTGGATCTCTTCTCTACCTCTCTTTCTTTGCCTATCTCTAGTTGGTAGTAATTTTCTCTTTCTTTGCCTATCTCTAGTTGGTAGTTATTTTGGTTTGTTTGTTTGTTTGTTTGTTTGTTTGTTTTTTTTTTTTTTTTTTGAATGGGTATTTTTTTGTTTTGGTTTAGCTTCAAGTTTGGTTTGTGTTGTGTTAGGTATATTTATATAGCTGTGAGTTCATTTTGAGGTCTGCAGTTTCCATTGTGGTTGAAGTTGTGTTTTTGTAGCCGTTGTTCCAATGGGTGAAAGAATATGGTGTGATGCGTTATTTATTTATTTGTAACGAGAGGTGTTTTGCAGCATTTTCAAAAACGCTGACAAAAGTTTTAGAAGTGTTGCTATATGTTAAACATCATTGCATTATTTAAATAATTATTTGTGGACAAAAAAATTGCCATAATGTTCGATGATAGTCAATGTTGTTAGAAAGACAATTTATACTATTGACATTTATAGCTTCATTGTTTTATGTCAACAGTTTAAACTATTAGACTAATGTATTGGTGGTTCACTAGATATAGATGACGCCCTAGCAACCCCTGCTAGTAGTAGGCGTAAAACTCGTTGGTGTATGCATTATCTTGATATATGGAATCTACCGTCGGGAAAAAAATAATTTCTTGGAGGTGAACATCGAAGGCCAACCGATTGGGGATAACGGGGTGACATTCACTAAGTGGTTGGGCACAATCCCGAACATGTACTATATGTGCCCACTTGTGCCTCCTTATTGGCAGAATGTGCCAAAACAGTATAGATGAGAGTGTTGGGTGGAAATTGAGGTAATAGTGACAACAACTTTGACATGTTGCTTTAATATTATCAAATTATAAGTAGTTGTTCTATATGTGATTAGGTGGACTAATTGTCATTATGCGTAGTTGTCCTAGTTGAGGTAATATAGACTAGAGTGTCATTGCGAGTAGTTGTGCTAATTTTCATCATGACCAGGATTAACTTTGCCATATATGCTGACTAAGCGTTTGATTTTAGAGATAGTGGGCCATCCCTGCGGACAAAGTCAAACTAAAGGATCAAAAGGAGTGGGCAATGCAACAACTTGAGAAATTGAGGAGGGGTCATAGGAACAAGTTGAAGGCTGCACAATGTTTGGAGGGGATGACGAAAGAAGATGTGCTGCGGAGTGCACTAGAGACTATGGATACAGAACAGTGGAGCAAGTTAGTGTATTACTAGTTTGATGAGTATGTATGGGTACTAATAATTTCTACCTTGCTATGATTCATGGTAATAACTATTTGATTTATTGGACTTAGTATATTAGACTGTTGATGTTGTTTGGTGGTCATTTGCAAGAATGCATTCGTAGACATTGGCTGCGAAGAACAAAGCCAGTCGTAGACTCCAACATGAAATACCTATAACTGGACCAAGAAATTATGCAAATTGGTTGCTATCATGGTATGAACCTTCTTACAGTAGTACTGCTAAAAAAAGCGAATCTATTAAATAGGCTATACATTTAAATTTGAGCTCTAGTTGCATTGCCATTTATAGCTTGTACTTACATGTTACCATATATTTTGCTATGCTCCACATGAATGCTTATATATTCTACTGAATGAACGTGGGTAGCTACACTACAAACACTATAGTATATAGGCTTAAACAAGTCTTCACCCTATTATTATTGTAATGCAGTTTAAGCCTTCACCCTATTATTATTGTAATGCATACAATGAATGTGTTGTAGGAAAAAGAAACAAAGGCATCAGTAGAGCGTGATGTGGTCTATGAGAAAGCATATAGACATAAAGATGGGCGTCCTATAACTAAACAAGCCACTCAAAACATTGTAAGTATTATTTATGTTCATCCTTCTTGCCTTACTTATATTCACAAACGACAAGGTAATTGTTGATTATAAATACAAGAAACTAATTGCATTATATGTAGAACCTAATGTGTCATTTGGTACAATTGTGAAAAAAAAGGCAAGGATGCAAGAACTGCTTACTTGTTGGGTTTTGAGTTTGTAATGTTGGCACACCATGACAAAAACTAAGTCTCATTGGTTTAGAGTGGTCTATATTGAAGTCCAAGACAAAAAACTCAAGTTCGGGATGAAAAAAATGAGTTACAATCTGTTTCGTTCGATTGGTAGTTGATCGATTGAAAGTCGCATATTAGCAGCAAATGTAAAAAGCCTATAACTTGACCGTTTGAAGCCCAAATTGCAACCCGTTTTTTCTAGTATTTAAAAGACATTATAAGCTAACTCTAGAGAGGCTTTTCAAAGTTTTTTAGAGAGATTAGAATGCATCTTGTGCCTCTTTTGTAGATCTAGGGTTTTGTACCCAAAAGCTCTCTAAAGTCTTCTATCAATGTTATTCCTTGAAGAATCTCAAGATTCAGTGTTGTAGAGGTTGTTGCATACAAGATCAATGTCTAAGAAGATCCAAAACTTTTGAATAGAGTCTCAAAGTCACAAGTGTAGGTGCTTGTGTTGCAAATGCCTAATAGAGAAGAAGTTCATGGATTCGGAGCTTGCACGTGGTCATGTTTGTAAGTTCTACATGTGGTAGCAACAAAATGTTAATGGTCTAAGTCTTATTGTAAACTTTGATTCTCTATAGTGGATTTGCTTTTTTATCTTGAGGATAACTAGGTTAAATCCTCCCCAGGTTTTTTACAGGTTTGGTTTTCTTGGGTGATTATATCATTGTATTCTTTATTTTTCGCTGCTTTACATGATATGATTTTATTGTTTTAGCCTAGATCTGAATAATAAACCTAAGTATGTACTTGGTTAATTAATTAGGTTAAGCAATCTAGTTTACAGGAATCTAAAAACTAACATTACTATTCCTGGAACCCAATTAACTAGAGAGAACAGTGGTGGAGGAGTCCTTTAAGCACCAAATGATGCATTTGCTCAGGTGATAGGCCCAAAGCACCATGGATGGCTACATGAGGTGGGTTTTGGATCGACTCCATACGGTAGAAAGACGAGAGACATTCAGCACACTATGACTCCACCACCATCCCACACCAGCGACCAGAGGGTTATGGAATTGGAGACTTAGGTAGGAACATTGACCTAGTTACTAGTTGAATTCAAAGAACGAAATCAAAGGATGGAATAGGATGCCCAATTTTTTTTTAAAAAAAAAATCATGGACGAAATTATCCAACAAGTGTGTACTTCAATGCAGACTCAAGTAAAGTACTTAATGCATTAATATAGTATAATAATTTTTTAATTCATTCATCTCTTCTAATGTCATAAATTTTAGAGGCTCATCATTCAAAGAATTTCCAATGGTGAAAAATTAGCAATTTAGGATGTATATCTAAGGCCAAAAAATTTTAAGTAAATAAAAAGTTGAACCAAATACTCATAGAGATTCAAACAATAGCAATATATATTACTATAGTAATCCCAAACTAGACTCTGAGAGTGCGTGCTCAGAGGCTCTTCTATTTGTTGGGTAAATTTTAATAATTTGCATAAATTATAATTTAGGATTACTATATTTTCCAATCACAAAATACTTAGGGGTGTGATGAAAAAAATATCTAAGAGTGTGGTGAGTGTTATGCATTTGTGGATGAAATATTTTCTTTATCACACCCTTAGATATTTTGTAATTGAAAAATATAGTAATCTCAAATTATAATTAATGCAAATTATTAAATTTTACCTAAAAAATAGAAAAGTCTCTGAGCACGCGTGCTTAGAGACTAGTCCTGAGATTATCACTTTGCTATTGATGGATTCATTCTCTCACTTCGACACAGTACTCTCTTTCACTTGCTTAAAACTATACTTCCTTCGTTTCCTGTTTGGCTAATGAGAAATGTGGAAAAATAAAAGAAAACCAGAGCTCGGTTTGTTTTAGGTGCATGTTTATGTTTGTTATCTGTTTATTTCATGAGAAAAAATATAGCAAAAAGAAAAAAAAGAGGAAATATAAAATAATATATTTCCTTTTTCTAACCAAACTCGTTTTGCTTTTTGAGAATCCTTGCGCTTTTGTTGCTATCAGAGCCTGATCATCTCCGGAGGATCATCACGATTGCATTAGAGGCGGCAATGCAGAGACTGAAAAAGAAACGAAGACTTGCCTTGAAATATTGATATTTTTTATTTTTCGTTTTGAGTTTACTACGAAAGAGATTTACAAATGTATACGTTCAATCCATTTATGAAACCAACCAATTATCTCAGCTTGAAGAATAAATGCCTCAAACTGCAAATTCATGACTAAGGCAAAGCAAAATAACACAATTTATTTACATAAGAGATCTACAAACCAGAATTACAAAGTATCTGATATGTAAGGAAAAACTAAATAAATCGCATATAGAAACCACTGAAGTACTAGCTAATCTTATACTTCCCCAAACTTTCTAGTGCATATGAATAATGCTGACTCGTCACTTTGTTTTATCTATAAGGTCAGCGAGTTATAGACTTCTTTCTGCCCAGTCATTCTCTAGTAAATGTAAGCCAACCACACTACGGGTCACGTTGGTGGCTTTATCAGCAGGTTACACTGACAACTCAAAACGCTGTACAGAGGTTATTAACCTTTATGTTAGATGAATATTGTTGTTGGATTGGACTGTTGGGGCTGCAAAGCGTACTTCTCTTTGGTTCAGATATCCTCACATGTGAAATTGCCACCGCAAGAGCATCAACCAATCCACAGTCCTGCTCTTCCGACCTCCCACTTAGTCTATCAGATGATAAATTTAGGCTAGAGTAATCACAGAGAAAGCTACTGGCCATTAGCTTATTCATCTCTGACTCCACCCCAGGTATGGTAGTCAGTTTTCGAGAAGACAGTTTTACACGGTTTCTAGTTTTTGTCTTCAATGTTAAAGTCTGTGTTGTTTGTTCTGTATACAACAAGATCCATGGATGTCCTGGAGAAGAGCACAACTTTATCATAAACACATAAAGGACCAGAAATATATTACATTTGTTCTAGATGAAATATAATAATGAGAATATAAATAGAAACTGTGCCAAAAGATCATGAAATGTTTACTCCATTAGCCTTTTTTATTGGCAAGATATGAACCTTAACCCCTAATCAAACCCCATGCCAGCACTTTACTGCTTCAGCCCAATCCCAAAAGAGAGCATACCTCCTTTCAAACTCAAGAAAATGTTATAGGTTCACAACATTAATATAGACGCTTGAATAAGAAAACAGAAATCCCCAAGACAAGGGATGGTAAGACTGGCTAGTGGCTTCCTCAAAAAGCCTCATACAGAAGGAAAGTAAAATTATTTAACTTCCTGATACGACAATTGAAAATTGATATTTTTTTAGTACATTTTACTACTTCAAAGTTTCCCAAAAAAAAAAAAAAACTCTACAAGCAAATACTAATTCGGAGAATATTTGTAGCTTACTTAGTATTTCGTCAGCAGTTAGCCTTGCTGAAACATCCCTGGTAAGCATATGGGCAATCAGATTCCGGGCAGGTTGAGAGACTGATTCCCATACTCCACTCTTAAAGTCAAGTTTCACCTTTTTTATAGCCTCAAATATTGCCTCCACAGAATCACCCTGAAATGGAAGCACTCCAACCAAAAGAGCATGAAGGAGGACACCAGCACTCCAGATATCAACCTTTTCTGAATACTGACCAATCAAAACTTCAGGGGCAACATAAGCAGGACTTCCAACCACACCTGCCAGGCTCTGACCTGCATTTTAGGCATATCTACTAGTAGTTGAATGCAATTTACAATAAAACTAGATGATGAATAAAGATAGGCAGAACGATAAGTAGCTATATTCAGTATTCAACAAATTAAATGGCAGAAAGAACTACAAGATCATAGAGAACATAATAATGATGAGAGAACATACAAAAGGAAAAAAAATTGGAAAGTTAAAAGAAACAAGGTGCATAGCCTATGAAGATGTAGATGTTATAAACCAGTGCTCATCCAATTGTTGGAGACACTTCTTACCAGAATAAATAAACAGGCAGTAACAGGAAAACGTGATAAACAGAATAAATCTATTAACCATGTTTCACTATTATGAAGCAAACCATTCATTGTGTCACCAAAATAAACTAGTGACTTAACGGATCACCACAACCAATGTATAGTTTCAATTCAGACTAACAAAAATGTGATAATCTTAATGTTTTTTTTCTTCTTAAATCTCATCCTTGTGTGTTAATATTAAAGAAAATGAGAATAAAAACATGCTTTAAGGAATATAATATCTTCTAAATACATTTATCATATAATGAATGGCAAGAAATCCTGTTTGATATTAGAAGTATGCACATGACATCTTAACCAAGCATTCCACATAGGCTATATAAGCCTTTCCAACAATAATATGTCTCAAAGTACATGGCTTCTGCATGCCCGTTCTGTTCTGCATTCCATAGCATCCACAGTTAGACACCCAAAGTATATTAACTTTCACCAAAATGATCTAGGCACCAGTCCAAACTGGCCTGTTGAACCGCATACATCCAAATCAAACCCCTTCATTAGGATGGAAAAAAAATCTAGGCTTGTGATCAAATGGCAAATTGGACAACAAAACCTAAAATCTCCCTTACCCGTTATAAAGGAATACCAGATTTCAACTTTCTGATGTGGGTGAGATGCCATCCAACTACAAAGGCTTGTAAGCCCTAGATTAAACTAGCTAACATATTGATGACCAGGAAACTCTCAATGACTCAAGTACTCAACCTAAAAAGACTTCCAACCATTTTATATCTTGATAATTGATTATTATTCTTTAATGAACCATTTAAATCAACATTGTGAAAATTAAATATATGATTTATGTTTATCAGGCAGGCACAAGACTCCAAATGAAGCAAAACTAAGCAAAGACCATGTTTCTAGAACAATGTCAGACAGAAAATAGCAAATGGAAATTTTAAATACAAAAACATGTTAGGTGCATATAGTGATCAAATTTTAAAGGGAGTAAAACATGAGTGCTTGAAAAAATAAAATGACAAGAACGGCACTAAGTGACAACTGCACATTAACTATTCTCAAGAACAATGAGATTTCTCTTAAAGCTACAGCATGTATGTCCGTTTCTTCAATCAATGGTAAAAATAAGCTAAATGATGCCAAATTGCATTGAAAATCAGAATTGTTGAGAGAATCAGTTTTACCATTAGACACCCTCATGGCTAAGCCAAAGTCTGCAAGTTTCATCTGCCCTGAACTTGTAAGAAGGATGTTTTCAGGCTTTATGTCACGGTGGACAACACCCATATCATGGCAATACTTGATAACCAAAATGAGTTCCTTGAGTACATTAGCAGCTCGATACTCTGAATACTGCCCTTCCCTAGCCATATGGTCAAGCAGCCGTCCACCTGAACAGAATTCCATCACAAGATAAAATGATTCCATATCTTCATACACTGCCTTTATCGTTACAACACCAGGATGACCAGAGAGATGCTGCATTATCTCCACCTCTTGATATACAAGCTCTCCCCCCTTGCGCAATATCTTGCATGCAAACTCTTCTCCACTCACTCTACTCCGACACAACATTACTGACCCAAACCTCCCTTGCCCAATTGTCACAACCAAATCATAATCTTGCTCAATCTTCTTCTTCCTACCCATTTGAGTTGCAGCATTGATACATCCAATTTTTCTCTTAAGACCTCTCCCAGATGAGTTCGGACAGGTGCTCCCACAAGGTGGGGCAGTTACAATTCCTTTAAATACACTCTTACAGGAGCCAACTGCTTTAACTTCATCTTCCTTACACTTCTTTTTGTGCCTTGAGCTATTTTCCAATGACGAATGAGACCAAATGGTTGATAATGATTTCAGAGAATTGTGACTTAACACTAAAATATCCAGTCCCTTCCTTTTCTTGCCATGTGCCTCCATGATGCAATTCAAGGTAGAAAATAATACAATATTGTGATTTCCATTATCAACAGAAAAATATATCTCACTTACTGCATCATAAACAAAAACCCCCTTGTAAACCTTGAACCAAATCATTGATTGCTTTCTTATCGAGTTCTGCAATTCCAGGAAATGTATAGCAATCAAAACATAATAAATTAATCCCTACTAGCAAAGAGAGGCAAAGGAATGGGAAATCGTCAAGGATGACTTCTTTGAGACCATATGAAAACACTATATATTCAAAATTGACATTATATAAATGGTACACAAACACAAATAAGAACAAAGTTTGAACCTTTGAACACCAGGAACCGCTTGTTCTTCTTCTTCCGCCCCATCTGAACAGATGATTCACAAATTCAATCTGCTTTTATTAAAAAAGGCAATTTGAAGACATGAAAACCCTTAAGGTAGAAAAACATTAAATAAAATGCCCCATTTAGTTGCTAAAAGATTAGAGATTTAGATTATTAAAACCCTACTTTGCATGTACTAGTATTTCACTTATTAGGACCTAAAAAGTGAAAATCTGAACTCTATACACAGCTGACTTTTTTTTTTTTTTTAAAGGATGAACTGATCAGCTGTGTATTAGAAAACCATATTTGATGTTGTTAAGGACAATTCCTCAATCTTCAAAAAAAAAAAAAAACAAAACCAGCTAAAAACATAAAATTTCCACTATTTTTCTTGGATCCAAAAACAGAGTTTAGAATCAAACAAAATCACTCACAAATGAGAAACAGAAGTAGCTATGTGTCAGTTAAAATATGAATAGCCTTTTAGCCTTCTTAAGATCAGTTTATCAACTATATAATATATATAAATATATAGAATCCCAAGTCTTGTTTTCTTATTTTCCTTCCTTTTCTGAGTAAACAGTGTCAAGAACAAAAAAAGGGACATCTAAAAAACTAAGGTTAGAATCTATAAAAGGAAAGTGAAAGATACAAACTGGGAAACCCTGAAAATGAAATAAATGAAAGCTTGAGTTGGGTACGCTTATTTACCTTCCACAGAGAAGAAGAAGAAGAAGAAAATGGAATTTTGATGGAGCTCCTGTGACTGTGATTGGAGGCTATAGAATTGTATTGGAAAGGGAAAGCTTCATACTTGTGTGAGTACTCTGTGTGTTTAAGAAAGAGCAAAGTTCCACGTGAAAACGACAACCGGTATAATTACTTGGTTCGTCTCGCGCGTCCCCATTAACTACCCATGTGATGGGGCTCCTAAAACACTACAGTGTCTTCACCCACGAAGTAGGGAACCAACATTCCACTTATTAAGATTAAGACAATACTCTCTAACTTTTTTTTTTTTTTTTGGCCCTTTTTGTTGACCGAAGTAGAGGTTGATTTTAAGGGTTTTTTTTTTTTTTTTTTGGGAGGAAATTCCTATATTGAATTTTAAGATACTAGTAATTTCATGGCTATACATGAGTTTATTAATATCTGGAACACAAAATTTTAGAAAAAGAAAAGCTATAACATCTTTTATTATTAAAATTTTCATATTACGAAGTTATATTAGAGTTTTCAAACGAAAATTTTCAAATAAAATAAGGCATGTAAATATTCAAACTCTCATCCTCAAACCCACAAGGAAAAGAGTTTTGAGGGAGTCAAACTACTAAGTCATCTCCATAAGTGTTATGATAAAGTTTAATAAGTTGGAGGATTGAGAATTGAACATACCTAGGGGGGCAAGGTAGGAGCCAACTAGATAGAAACGAGTGGAGGAATCAAAGATGTCATCACAATAGGACAAGCGATTAAAAGAATTGAAGAGAAAAATTGATGTGATGTTCAAAGTTATGAAACAGAAAAATCTCATACTTAGGAGTGTGCAAGGGTTGGGCTGAGTTGGATTACTTTCAACCCAACTTGACTCTTTTTGGTTTAGAAATGTGCAACCCAAACCAACTAAAAAAGAAGGATTTTCATTCAACCATTTAATCCATCATTCAATAAATTAATACAATTTACACAGTTGGGCCTAATATTTCAAACTCAACAAAACTGTCTCAAAATACCAAAATAAGGCAAATTAACAAATTCAAATAGTATGAAAAATGAATAATTTTTTCTTAACATATTCATCAACATATATAATGACAAAGATATTGTACATTTTTAGACTCCTTAAAACAAGTTGTTTAACCTAATATTAAGTCAAGTTGATTAACAAGTTCATTAATAAGATCTAGGTTAAAGACATTCAAATCATATCGTGTGAATAGCGCGGAAAAGTAAATAATACAACGATATGATAACCTAAGAAAACTAAACCGGTAAAAAACCTGGAAAGGATTTAACCTAACTATCCTCAAAGTAAAACAAATCCACTATGAAAGAATTGAAATTTTACAATAAGACTTAGACCACTAATATTCTATTGCTACCTCGAATAGAGAACTTACTACCATGACCATATAACAACTCCGAGTCCATAAACTGCTTCTTTCCTTGATCCACAGTAACCACAAGTTCTCTTACTTGTGACTTTGAGACTCCACTCAAAGGTTTCAAATCTTCTTTAAATTCTTTATGTAGCAACTAAAGTGATCACTAAGTTCTTGACATCAATCTTGATCTTAATAATCCTATGTATGAAGGTAAACACCTCTAGATTTCACAGGAAATTTACACACACAACATATCAACAACATCTAAAATGTGGCTAGAGTTGTTTCTTTTATACTTGAAGCAATAAATAAAACCCTACACATCATATGAGCTTGGGCTAAGTTGGAAAGTCCGCAAAAAAAAAAAAAAAAAAAAATCTGCATGAGCTTCGATCAATTGAGTCTAATTCTCGATCAATCGAGCCTTGTAGAAATTGAATAGTAATTTCTTGCAATTACTTGATTCCAACTTTACATAGAACCATACTTTGAGTAGCTTAAAACTAGACTAAATGTTTTGATCATGGTTTGCCAACATTACACATTGAAATTCTAATACATTTAGATCCTAAATTCTTAAAACCTAACAAACCCCCCCTTTTGCAATTCGTGACAAAACATATACCAAAAAAAAAAAAATGCTCAAAATTTAAAAAGCCCATTAAACATCAAACATGCCCAAAACAATTCAACCTAACTACTATCTATCAGTTGTCAGTATAAACAGCAGCACAACTGAATAAACCTGTATATTCTTGAAACACTCAACAAACACGTAAATGCATGTGTGGAAAATACAAGTGATACAAAATAAATTCTTGATTTCACAAAACATAAAATAAAAGACATATATCATGAATAACCTCATAATATAAATCAATAATCAATATAGCACATGTGAAACAAGAAACAATAATAGAAACAAAAACATCAAAGTATCTCCCTCTAGCATATACAACCCATAAAAATAAATACATCAAGATAAGTACATCATGAGCCAAAAAAAATAAATACATCATGAAACACCTAGATACATTCTAAAGCTCCAAAAACTCAAAATCTCCCCCTATCTCCATCAATATGTACTCCCCCTTTTTGTGACGAATTGCCAAAGGGCAATCAAGACTCATCATCAAAAGGAGGTGGTGGAGTAGACTGCCAAACACTCACCAAATCCACACGCAAAGCCTGAAGCTCCGTGAGCACATCCATCAAAAGCTGTTCATGTGCCGCCTAAACAATCATAATAGTATCCAATATACTCTGAATGGATGAATCATCTGAAGAAGGTGAAAGATCAACAGTGGCGATGGGATCGACATAAGCCTTAACAATAGGGTCACCTGAAGAAGGAGGCTAAGCTGCAACACCTATGGACGACTCTACTTTAGGGCATTTAGAGCTAGCTTTCATTTGAGCTACTCTCTGCCTAAGGAAGGTGGCACCAATGGGAGCTATAATATGTATGGGCTCAAATGTAGGAAAATCCTCTAAACCTAGATGTAACAAAATCCTATGTATAAAAACAAGGAAGAAAAGACCATGTGCGGTAGAACTACTCCTATGAACTTCAACCAAGGAATGAATGAAAAGAAAAGGAAAATTCATAGGAGCATCAGTCACAAGGGCATACAAAAATGAACATCTCTCAATAGGAATGGTGTGCAAGTGAGAGATGGGCCAGATACAATGACAAGAAATCCGAAAAAACAAATAATGAATCTCAATAAGCTCATAGGAGGTAATATGAGGATCAATACCCCACTGAATGGAAGTACTAGTGAGATATGACATAATGTCATTAAGAGGAGGGGTTTCATCATAAAGGTAGACTGGCTATCATACCAAAGGTACCCTAAGTGCAGAGGCCACTACTGAAGGAGTAATGGTTTACTCTTCACCCCTTATCCAACTCATCACATAATGAGTGTTGGAATCATCGAAATTGACAGAGAGGTTCGAGTAGAACTCTCTAATCAAGGCAACCGGAGGAGGATGAGAAATATCCAACAAAGATAACCAACTCTTACACTCAAATTTCCTACTAATCTCCAAATCTAACTCATCTAAATCGACCTTTCTCTCCACCCAGACAGACCTAAATATGTTCAACTTCTTACAGGTTTCTTGGTTTTTCTGAAACCTAAACCTTTCACTATCGAAGGCTGGGGTAAAGGTGGAAGTGGTTTTCTTATTGGCTCTAGTCTTCCTAACCATGATGCTAAGGATTGGAAATGATAGACAGAAACAAAAATCAAAGAAAGAAAACAAAGAAAACCAAGGGCAGACTGCATTAGAGAGAGTTAGAGCAACAAAATATAGCAAATAACAATCTATATGATACATAACATGAATGAACAAATGATTCATGCTCTAATACATTGAAAACAGTTCAATTTTACTTTATGAATCAACAATTGACTTGAATATAAAGTTTTAGAATAAAACCCCCAAATTTTGAAAAATTAAATTTCAAAAATTTAACCAAATTGAGTAATTAATCATTATACTAGATAGGAACCATCATATAATGACATAATTAATCAATTTCACAAGTCAATTTTACCAAATTAAGCCCAATTGAACAAATCCCCAATTTCATGTAGTTTCAAGCCCTAGATTTTCAAAATTTTCCCAAAACACAAATTTAATCAAATTAAAGCATGAGAATCAAGTTAATAGCATCTAGAGACAAAAACCCATGAATCAAATGTGAAAGAAAACAATCCAAAAATCAAAAACCCCAAAAAGATTGAGTTCGAAAATTTCAACTAAAATGCATGAATAATGCATGAAAATTGTGAATAAAATGAAAAAAGATGGGCAAAAAGGTCTTATCGGCACTTGAAGACAAAAATCTTGAGATAATTTTGGAAGAAAATGACAAACTTTGATAAGATTGGATCGGCCGAGCAAGAGATGTCAAAAAAACTTTTGAAAAGTTTTGAAAAGTGTAATGAACACATGAGAGAAAAGTCTTTTTAAAAACTCACTGACCGATTTTCGATTGGTTAAAAATTAGATTCAATCGATCGAAAATCAATTTTGATCGATCCAGTACAAATCGAGCACTGATCGAGCCAAGCAGATTATAACCAAAATTTTTATTGCATTTTCAATTAGTCAAGCAACAGGTTCGATCGATCAAAAATTTGGAAAAAACAGATTTTTGAAAAAATAGCATTTTAATATAGAAACTTCTCAAAGCACATTATTTTATGAATAAAATGCATGAGTATGAGATGAAAAGTTTTTCAAAAACACTTGAAATCAATCCAGATCTTCCAAAATCAAGATTTTCAATCAATTTGTCCTCAAAAACTCAAACATTAAAACATATTTTGTCTCAAAATCAAGGAAATTTTAATATTGGATGGCCACAATAAGATCACACACAATTTCATATACTAAGTTTAGCAAAGAATAACTTGTGTAGTATGTGCAATTAGCAATAACTTGAGATACATGTGAGGTGATATGTAAATAATAATCAATCATAATTTCTACAAAATTCATCACATAAGTTTGAAAGTGACTATCACCTAAAGAGTTACATCATATAACTCTCACATCTCCTAGAAAACAAGCTTGCAATCATGTAAGTTTCTTGATTTGCCTCACAATATACACACCAATTTTATTTGATTTAAAAATTATTAGAATAGCCAAGACAATGTACACACTAATTTTATTATTTAAACTAAGACTACACCTTATGTTTTTTTTTTTGTGCATGTACTATACTTTCTTGAACACAAAATCATATAATATGCACTAAGGTGTTCGTGATTGACTAGTAAACAATGGTGAGATGGTTATTTATGTCTTTCTCTTAAGATTTTTTAATCCTTATAATCAAAAGCATGTGACTTCAAGATTAAGATCATGTGATTAAAAACTATAAACAACTCCTACACAATATGCATTACAAAGCCAAAACTAGCAAAGTGCAGTAAAATAAGCTCATCCAAGCTAAACAAGGTACATAAACATGTTATATAAAAATAATATAGCTAACCTTGATTTCAAGTCCAAGAAAAATAATGCAAAACACATTTTTCCATCCTCCTTTTTTTTTTTTTTTTTTGAAAAAAATAACAAAAACAACCTATCATAAAATGCATTAATGTTATGCAATGCAAATCCTAAACATAAAGAAAATGAAACAACAAAGAAGAATGGTCACAAAGAGTAGAGAGATAAAGCACAAGGACCATGTCATAAATATTCAATTAGATTGAGTCTTTTGCATCCAAAACTTTTTAGATGTAGCTCTTGCATTGGAGTTATTATTCATTTTAGAATAATGAGCAACTCCAAGATTGGTATAAAGGTTTAAAGCCTTTACCAACTCACCAATAAGTACCATAGGATCTTGTACTTGAGGCGCAAGTACTTTTGGCTTATTTGCTCATTTAGCAGCTTGCAACTTAAAACAGTTTGGACGAATGTGCCCAGTCTTTCCACAAAAATGACAAACTCACAAAAGTCTATCGTGCCCCTTATCCTTAGGAATGGTAGGATTCTTAGGCTTAGACTCTATAGGATCAACTCTAATCTTCCTAGGAGGTGTAACTTCTACTGGTTTGACAATTCCACTCATAAGGGGCTTAAAAAAAGAAACAAAGTTTGTGAAATGAGTCTTAAGCACAAAGATGCTATCTTTAAAACCTAGACCAGTTTTGTCTAAGGAAGACTTCTGAATACTTAACATGTGTTCAAGTTTAGAGCTAGCAGACTTGTTCGTTTGTTCTCTAGCAACAGATAATTCAAGTTCCAAGTTCTTAACTTTATCAAGCAACAACATGTTCTCAGTCTTCACCTTATCAAGCAATTCATTAGCATCAAACAATTTTAAGAGAAAATTTTTCTTATTAAGTTTAAGGGAAACAATTTCTTTAAACCTAAATCAATATTCATAGTATCTTTTGCAGCAACATTGCAAAACTTATTATAGGTTTCTTGCAAATCAGCATTCTCAGAGAGTTTCCCATTAAAAGGGTTCTCATCAACCACAACATTTTCATCAACAATAGTAGTAGTTATGAAAGTAATAAAGTTTCCATTCTCATCACTACTAGATTCATGATCAACAACTTCATCATCACTAAGGATTACAGTTATGGATTTACCTTTTGATCTCAAGATTGTATGATATTCTGATTTCACATTACCATATCCTTGACAACCAAAACATTATTGACCCATGGAATTATTTGAGGTTTGACCTACTTTCTCTTTACGTTTATCAGTATTGTTCACTTTATTGGGTTTATTCCTCTTAAAATTCCTAGGTTCAGCATTGTTTTTACCTCTTGCTGTTGCTCCTATGAAAGTTTCTAAAGTTATTGGCAAGATATGCAATCTCAGTAGTAGTGATTTCATCATCAAATCCATTACTGTCAATATTATCAATTGACTTAACAACCATTGATTTGGATTTGTTTGTCTTAGGTAGGTCTAACTTATAGGACTAGATAGATCCTACAAATTCATCAATAGGGATGGAGTCCACATCCTGCTTTCAATAATGACTATCACTTTAGGTCTAAAGTCCTTAGTCAGAGATCTAAGGAACTTCTTAACAATTTTAGGTTGATCATAAATCTCACCCAAATTATAAGTAGAATTAACAATATCATTAAGCTTAGCATAGAATTCATCAAAACTTTCATCATCAAAAATCCTAATACTTTCAAATCTAGTTGTTAACTGCTACAACTTGTTGATTTTAGCTGCCTTTGTGCCTTCATCCACAATTTGGACAATATTCCATGCAGTATGAGTAACCTCAATATTATAAATTTTCTTGAATTCCTCCAAAGAAATAGCATTAAAAATAGCATTCATGCCTTTGCTATTAAAAGCAACTGCTTCTTTCTGAGAAGTTTGCCACTCACTCACAAGAGTAGGCGACTTCTCCCATCCATATTCAATGGAATTCCAAACTTTCTCATCAATAGATTTCAGAAATGTTTTCATCCTTACTTTCCAGTAGGCATAGTTGTTCCCACCAAAGTGGGGTGGGATTGCAAAAGAGTGATCGTGTTCCACGACTATAAGGGTCAAGGATTAACTCTTAAATCAAAGGATCTAAATACTAGAACTAACCTGCTCTGATACCATTTGTATGTTTTTAGACCCTTTAAAACAAGTTATTTAACCTAATATTAAGTCAAGTTGATTAACAAGTTCATTAATAAGATCTAGGTTAAACATATTCAAATCATATCATATGAATAGTGTGAAAAAGTAAATAACACAATGATATGATAACCTAGGAAAACCAAACTGGTAAAAAACCTAGAGAGGATTTAACCTAGCTATCCTTAAGGTAAAACAAATCCACTATTAAAAAATTGAAATTTTACAATAAGACTTAGACTACTAACATCCTATTACTACCTCAAGTAGAAAACTTACTACCATAACCATGTGACAGCTTCGAGTCCACGGACTACTTCTTTCCTTGATCCATAGCAATCACAAGTTCTCCTACTTGTGACTTTGAGACTCCACTCAAAGGTTTCAGATCTTCTTTAAATTCTTTATGCAGCAACTGAAACGATTACCAAGTTCTTGACATTAATCTTAATCTTGATAACCCTAAATATGTATGAAGGTAAACACCTCTAGATCTCACAAGAGATTTACACACACAACATGTCAATAACATCTAAAACATGGCTAGGGTTTTTCCTTTTATTCTTGAAGCAATACATAAAACCCTACACGTCATATGGGCTTGAGTTGAGTTGGAAATTCTGCAAGAAAAACAATCTACACGAGCTTCAATCGATCGAGTCTAATTTTCGATCGATCGAACCTTGTAGAAATTGAATAGTAATTTCTTGCAATTACTTGATTCCAATTTTACACATAACTATATTTTAAGCGGGGTAAAATTAGATTAAATGTTTTGATCATGGTTTGCTAACATTATACATTGAAGTTCTAATACATTTAGATCCTAAAGTCTTAGAACCTAACAAATATGGTATCCATAACTTCTTTTTTAGTAAAAAATAGAAAGTACTCATAACTTAAGATGTGTGCTTTGATCATTAGAAAAGTGAGCTACTTGCTATGATTTTCTTCAATGATTTATAGGATTTAACGAAACATAATTTCTTAAATTTATTTGTAAATGATAAAATTATTTTTAAGGTTTAGTATATAATACATAACAAAGTGTCCGTTTGGGAATAATTTATTTAGTTTTTTGCTGAAAGTATGTTAAAGTTTACTTATATTTTGAAAATGTGAGGAAAAAGATTTTTTTTTTTTTAAGTGAACTTTTAAATAGTTGTACATAAAAACTAAAAGCAAAAAAGTTGACTTATAATTTAATGTCAAATGGACACTAAAACTAACCCACCTAACTTGTCCAATCTGCCAAGTCGAAACAGCCCAAATTTTCAATTAACTCGCCATTTTTAGAGGTTAGTGAATTGATGGTAGTTTTGAATTTTTTTCAACCCACCAATGATAGAATGACAAATTGGTTGAAAATTTCACATACCTGCCTAGCCCAACCCACGCCCAGTCCAAGGATTTTGTATAACCCACCTAGCCCAACCCACACACAGTCCAAGGATTTTGAATGGAAAGTCCATCGTATGGTTAGGAATCCCACTTGTGTTAATTCCAAGAATGGGGGAAGCAATTCAACGACAACGAGTTCTAGGCATTTGGTTCATAGCTTGAAATTAAGAATCATATCTACTGATCAGCCACAAGGAAAAAAGCAAGGAGACCAACATGACATTGTTGAAGATGAATTAAGACTTGACTGGGGAACTTCAAAGTATTATGGCCGGAGGAACTGCCAAATGTGCTAATGAGCACATAGGACCACTGCCCTAAGTCCAACAGGGAAAATCCCTTTTCTTCTGGCATTTGGGAGTGTAGCAATGACACCATTAGAGATCGTACTCACCAGCCACCGAATAGTTAGCTTTCATCCTGAGTTGGGCACGAGACAAGTATGTCGAAGCTTAGAGTTAATTGAAAAAAAAAAAAAAAACAGCTAGAACTACGACATAACAACACACAAGATGCCTCATTAATACACCTCATGGGTCGAGCAGAACAGATTTAATGTTAAGGACTTTGTGGTTTGTGCCCCAAGAAGTATGCCCAGCAACCAAGTACCCAATGGAAGGAAAACTACAAAGTAACAAAATGCCAACAACCAGAAGAACAAAATAGAACTAATACACCTCATGGGTCGAGCAGAACAGATTTAATGTTAAGGACTTTGTGGTTTGTGCCCCAAGAAGTATGCCCAGCAACCAAGTACCCAATGGGAGGAAAACTACAGAGTAACAAAATGCCAACTACCAGAAGAACAAAATAGAACACAAGTTCTAGGTTCAAAGAAAAAAAAATTGTTGGGGCACACGCCCGAAACTAATGCACACCAGGAAGCCTAAATGGAAAGAAGCTAATCAGTTTCGGATAGAAGCAGGTAAAAAGCATAGAAAATTTTCATACTGCACTTTACATTAAACGGAACCTCTATAATTCACCTTAATTTTAGTCATTGATCAAATAAAGACCAAATTTCTCTGGCACAATCATGAATATATGAATACATTTATCAAGAATCAAAGTACACACAGCCACTTCCACAATCTCAACCATCATTTTTCATAAATTTCACCATCTAAACTAGAGTGCACTATGAAATTGGCTAATAGTTCTACTTAATATAATAAGAATTATAATGTAAATGAGGTATGAAACCTTCTCTTACAGGTCTCCAATCATGACAAGAATCTAGAAAGGTTACAGATTTATTTGATAAATATTTTTAAACTCAAATGAGCTTGCAATTCTTAATCGTCATAGAATTGTTTTAGAATGTGCAGCATATCAAGCCTAATTGTCAATTATTAACCATTCTAGATTCGGTACGTCAAGGACTTTATCAAAGTTTATTTTTGAACCCCATCCTCAGCCCTGAGTTCAAACTGGCTTCAAAATTGCAAAACTACAAGATTTGCACCAATTTTTAACACTAGCAGTAATGATTACATTTGCCAGCCAAGAAAACATCTTAGATCCAAGAAAGATTAAGAAGATTAAAAAAAAAACACAAATCTGATACTTAAGAAGCCCTCGTGTTTACATTTTAATGGTATGGACACAGCGAAACAGCAGCAATACCAGAATGCTGAACATATGGATGCAGCAAGCTTACAAGTATTATTTCCTTTCTGAGATGTCCAAATGACTTATCAAAAGAGACGTCCAAACGCAATAAATTACTCCCTTAAGTATTGTTTGCAGAGAAAACCAAACTCTAGCTCCTATTTCGATCCACTAGTTGGGTCCGAGTTTTTCTGAACCAGCAGCAGATGAAAATTGTGGGCTATTTCAGTCAAACCGACATTTGCAAATGCATCCAAAAGCCTACTACAAGAAGAAACATCAAAATCTGTAGTAGTTGATTGCTTCCACTGATCAATAACTTCTCCTACTTCTTTCAAATGCCCAAGAATCAGATATGAAGAAAGAATGCAAATATAGTTTCTGCTGGTCATTTTCTGTTTGGTCATTCTCAAGGATTTCCATATCTGATCAATTTTATCTTTGTTTCCTAAACCAGCATACAAAATAATAAGGAAATCATATGTTATCCATTCCCTTTGTGTAATACCTTTCTCAGCTTCAACTAGAGTGTTGGACTCTGTATTCACAAGATGACCTGTAGTAATATATATATTGGTAAGGTTAATGTATCTCACCCAATCTTCATTAGAACCTGAATCTCGGCTCATTTCCTCCATAATCCTTCTAACTTCATCGATGTTTAGAGTTGCAGCACATGAACTTATCCATAGATTGTAAGTGAAGATATCTGGCGCAACCTTCTGTCGTTTAAGTTCTTCAACAACCAATGAAACCTTCTCGACATGCCCAACTGACATGTATAATGTCATCATCTCATTGTATGTAAGGGCATTGAAGGAAAGGTTTGATTTCTTTATCCTTTCATAAAGTTCCTCGGCCTTCTCAGTCAATTTTGCCCCTGCATAAGAGTGGAGGAGAGCAGTGTATGTTTCACTTGTTTTTGCAGAAGGGGGTAGGCCTTCAAAGTAGCGTTCTGCACTATCAAGGCCAAAAACTTTTGTCATCAAGTCAATGCGGACTGCATAATCAGAGTCTGATAATTCATATTCTTCATGGCTAACCATCCATTCTGATATCTGCAAGCTAAAATCAGTTATACAACAGGATTTACCATTACATCAACAATTATCTGTTTTTTGATAGGTACCATTACATCGACAATTATGTATTCAGCAGGTACCTCAAAGGAAGCTAAAACATTTGCTTAACAGATGTTCTGGAACTCTTCCCAGAAAATTCTATCATTTGATTGCCCACTAATCACGTTACATATATTGGATAAGAAAGGAATTAAATTATGCAAGATAATCAAGTGCTCCATCATAATCTATTTTAATATTAAAATATCACAAAACTCTTGCATAAACGTCTAGGTTATCAAGTAATCAAGATAATTTGACTCATGGTTTATCTGAACTACAAACAAGGGAAAACACGATGACACTAAGGGGAAAAGACAAGAATCTTCACAAATTTCATCAACATATATTCTTTAATGTGCCCAAGATATCCCATAAGATAAGCAATTAGATTGTTGGTCTTGTTCATGCCTCCAACTGTCACATAAGAAACCCTTATAGCATGCCTATTAACATTTGTTGATCACTTCAATTACAGACGGAGCATTAGGTTTTCAGTGAGGAGAGAAACTTTGCCATTTGGTTTGGGATAAATCAACAAGAGAGAAAGAGAGGGAACCAAAAGTTTTGTTTTTTTTTTTCTTTTTTTTGATAAGTTGGTACCAAAAGAGAAATAAATAAAAGAATAAGTTTTGAAGCTTCTGTAAACAATGTGATCTGTTTAGGAGAATATAAAGGATTAGGAAACACCCCCTCAACCCAAATCCTGAACTCTCATTTCAGGATAATCTTCTCAGCCATGCCGCAGTTCAAACTGTGACTTTTGCATTTTTCTATAATAAATCTCTACCCATCTCACCCTATTTTTTATGGCCTCATTTGGTAGTGTTTTGAGGGGGCAAAAAGAGCTTTCCAAGGCCAAAAATATATTTTCAAGCAAAAGGAAGTTGTTAGAAAATTTTGTAAAGAGCTTTTAGAACATCTGCATTTTGGTAAAAGCCCAGATTTAAAAGCTATTTGGGAAGGGTCTTTTACTGTTCTTCAAAAAAAAGACTATGAATTGACAAAATGTCCCATGCTAGTTTGACATGGTGGCAACCATCCCCCTTTATGAACTTTCTGCCAAGCCCTTCATTCTGATGACTTGAGAGAGAGAGAGAGAGAGAGAGAGAGCCCAAGCTAAAGGTTTATGGCCTATGAATCGAAGCTGCCACTACCATTGCATCCTCATCACCAGTATGTTTGCCATTTGTTGAAGCATACTCGTTTGTTTTCTAAACTTTTTGGGTTCTTCAAAGTTTTTATCATTAGAATTTTTTCATTTAGTTTTGTAAATCTCTGCAACATAGCTAGTTATCTTTGTCAATGAATTTTCAAGTTACCAATATCAATACATGTGGAAGAATGTTTGAGATATGGCTTGATAATAATAATAGTGTATTGGCTCTTCATAATGCCTTCCTCAAAAGCGAGCCTCTTTGAATGTTTTCAAACCTTTACTCATGCATATGTTCTGAATTAAGAAGATGAATTACATAGAAACACCAACACTACAAATAAAAAAAATAAAAATAAAAACAAACAAGGCAACTTAAATATCAATATTATGCCATGCTTTACTTCCACATTAAATCTCAATTATATTGATTTTATATATTATTTTTTTAGTAAATTGATTTTATATATTAATTGATAATCATATCCATTAATTGGATAATTAGAAGGCACCAATTATCAAGAGGAATACTTTAAGGCACCAATGAATGTTTAAGATTTTTTTTATTTAAACACATCCAACTAAACTATATATATCTACCTAGAAACCAAATGAAGAAAAATTTGTACAAAGCAATGGCAAAAACCCAAAAAAAAATATACACAAAAACAAGTACCCACAAAAGAAATCTCAATATAACACTAAATACAAAAGCCTTTCAAAAATCACCAGAATTCCAATAAATCATACTAGCAAACCTTTAATTTCGTTTTAATTTCACAATCACTTATAAAATTCATTAAAATTTTCCATCATTACTTTCTCGGAAACCAAACAGCCCAAAGAAAATCATTTCAGAGAGAGAGAGAGAGAGAAAAAAAAAAAAAAAAAAGCGAACCTCGAGAGCGTGTTTGTAACGATGGGACTTCCTGAGGTCCTTGGCGATGTGGCGGAGATCGGAGATGGAAATCTGATTGCCTTCACTGAGCCATCTTTGGATGACATTGGTGACGCTCCGCTTGGCGAGTCTGAGCCTGAAGATTCTACTCCTCAGGTCATCGTCGTCGTCGTCGTCGTCGTTTACTTGAGAACTCGTCAAAGAATCACCTTTCAGAGTAATCGAGCAGAGAAACCTAGAGAGGTAGCTGGTTCTGTTGAAGAGCGAGAGTGACTGAGAATTTTCGTGGACGATGTTGAATCCGCCATTTCTGCGATATTCTAGGGTTTATGAGAAATACAGTATTTATACCAAAAAGAGAAATAACAGTAGTAGTAGTTGTAGAGTATGCTTTACCGAATGAGAGGCAGGAAAATGGAGCGAGAGCGAGAAGCCATTGCTGGCTGAGCTGTTTGCTTTACAACTGCATTTTTGCAGCTGAGTGAGTGAGTGATTGATGACAGAAACCCGGTTGGGCGGGTTGTGGATCGGTTAAAAGGCCAGTACCCGTTTATTTCTTTTCTTTTTTCTTTTTTAAATTTATGGTAAAATATTATCTGATCCTTACATTTTTTTTTTTTTTTCATTCTTAAATTTTTTTTTTTTCTCTAAATTTTGTAATGATGTTTTTCAATAGTTTTGAGACAAAAATAAGAATAAAATGATTTTTTTTTTTTTTTGTAAACTTTAAGAACAAAAAGTGAAACATTTTCAATAGTTTAAACATGTAAAACAAACTTTAGGGACAAAAAACGAACATTCTTTTAAGTTTAAGAATGAACAAAAAAACTTTTGGTAAAATAATATTTTATCTAAAAAAATTATTATGCATTTCTTCATATTTATCATCTATGTAAATGTCTAAAACATGTGTAGTTTTTTATTTTATTTTATTTTTAAAAAATACATGTAATTATGAAAAGTTATTCTAGGATAAAAAGTTGTGAAAATGAAAGAATTTGAATGTGACCTAGGAGTTTGAAAATTATCATTTTCTTTATTTAAACTTATTGTAATTGATTTGCAATAGTATTTTAGACTAGACACTAAAAGTAATAACAAAAAATAATAGATACTGAAAATAGCACAAGCACATATTTTTGAGAGGAAGAGTGAGAAGTCATACATTCGATGATTGTAAGAATAAAAATAAGGAGACATTACACTTTTGCATTCTAAATTATACTCATTTTACACTTTTGTTCCTTGAACTATTAAAATACATGATCAACACCTCAAATTGAAAAATTTGTAACACTTAATCCCCTGTCACTTGTTTTGCTATTAGGTTTGATGGAAAATGCAAGCACATGCACCACAAGTGAACTGGACTCTACACTTAAAGTTAAAAGACAAAAATACCCCCCCATCATCACTGTTTGTCTTAGGAAAATTTAATGGCTAAAACCCTGAGAAAAAAATAACTTAGAAAAAAAAAAACACATTATAACAAGAAAAAAAATCACATATACAGTAAATAAATAAATAAATAAATAAATAAATAAAAAGGTAAAAAGTGTTTAAAATCACTCAAAATTACATTGTTAATCACTATCTAAAGGAAAAAGAAACCAAATTTAAAGGAAAGAAATCAACAACTTCTTATAATTACATCAACCAAGCATCCTATCTACAAGACTAGCAAAACCAAATTTAAAACAAAATGAAACCAACAAATTCTCTAACAAAGACTAGTTTTTTTCCCCTCACCATCATAACAACCTTTGAAATACCCAAAATCCCTCCAAATTCACCGCAAACCCTAGAAACCTAGATTCAAAAGTCATTCCTTGAAGTCACAAATGGACCGATTTCTTAAATTCCTTTAACAATGATGATGACTAGTGAAAAGAGTCACTATGGAAGTCGCCCTTGAATAATTAGTAAGACTCGCAGTTATTGAGGGGATGAAGCATTGCTCTTGAATAATTACTCATAAAATAGATAGTTATATATATACAAAATTAGACAATAATTATAAACTAATTTAAATTCTAATTATTATTCAACATTCATTAAAGTATTTTTTTAAAATTTTTTTAATATAGGTGCATTCTCCCCCTTTTCCCTCGAAATTTAAAAATGATAGTCTTTAAACCAAACCAAAAAAAAAAACAAAAACAAAAAAAAGTCTGACTCTAGAGCCAGCTAGCTAGATATGGTAGGACGCAGCTAGATGTTGTGATGTTGACAATTAAGATTGCATTATATATAAAACCAACCAAACTGACCATACAAAGTCCTCATAAAACCAACATTTCCTGCTCCCACAAACCAACCTAACTACCTTCCTCACTTCCCAAGAGATTGAACTCCAAACTCCCCTAAGGAACTCCATCCAAGCAAGAAAGAAACAGAGAAAAAAAAAAGTTCTAGACCTGCAATCTCATCATCGCAGTCTTTGCCATTTTTCTAGCTCTGAACTCCTATTTCAACATTTTTATCTCTCAACAAGTACATACATTATAACAATCTTGCTCCATGATTTGCTGCCAATGGCGATTAATCCATGACTGGAGAATTGTAGTCCTTGGAACCTGATCTCTCAGATGTCTTTTTCGACTTGGGGAAATTCTTGCAGGAGTATGAGCTAGTGGAGAGGGACTTCAAGATATATGTATACCCGGATGTAGGCACGTATGTATATCCTTGCAAAGAAATACAAACACATTGTTCTTGCTTTGGACAAATATTCTTTAAGTGATTCTTGATTTAGTCTGATAACAGAGTAATTTTGATAAGGTACCTAGCACAACCACGAAGAGGTTGTCCTCAAAATAATTTGTGTGTGTTCACGAGGCTTACATATAACTGTTATTTCATCATCTATCAGAAAAAATCCAAACAATTACAAAGTATTAGTGACTGTTTAATTAATCAAAATTCACGTTAATGAATTAATTTTTTTTATCCTATGGAGGTTTAGTTGTGTGCATGTATGTATGCTTATGTATGTATTTATATTCTTCCAAATAATACCAACACGTTCTTTTTCTTAATAAATATTTAACTTATTCCTAATACAATTTGATAACAAAGCAATTTGTGTGTGCGCACAAGGCTTCCAACTTGTGCGATATGAAGTTTTAGCATCTCATAGATTGAATGACATTGTTCTAGTTCTTTAATTTGACAATTTCGGAATTTCGAGTGACTTATAATCATAAACAAGGGTTGTATGAGACTCTTAACTCATGTAATTCCCAATTTGCAATTTTCTGGTATCTATCTGACGTGTCTTTGTGGCATATAGGGAACAAGCTATAATGAAAATATGATAAGATTCGAGAAGTATGCCCAGATCTTAATCTCAAAGTACCCTTATAGGAATTAGAACCAAGGTGCTGCTAACTTTTTTGTAATTGCCATCGTGGTCTGATTTGGACCAAAGGATTGGCATGACTTGAGAATGCAATTCAAGTTGTGTGTACATCTTGGGATAGTTTAGAATTTAATTAAAAAAGGCATATTGTCATCCTAGCTCAAGAAGCTCAACCATGGGCTGAGATAGAAACCAGGTAATTTCCATCTAGTGCTCTGACAAAGCTATTAGACTATATATCTTTGACCAAATAATTTGCAGCCATATTAGTTACTAGGTATAGAGCTCATATTATGAGGTTTATTATGCATGGTTTTTAAGATAAAATTCTCCTTTTTTCAGAGGTACTCATCTTTGTACCTTTATGATCTTCCACACAACATAAAGACTGTTTCATATTGTATTGATGGAAACATTGTTGCCTCTTTGAATTTATTGTATACTGCAGGAAAATAAGACTTAGCTTGTCAGATTATTCAGATGATGGTGTAGAACTTATTAGGAACTTCTGTTCATGCCCTAAAACCAAATACTTTGCTGCCTGTATAGCATAATCAATCCTTGAAGAATGTGTTCTTGGTAATATCATCTTCCCCTAGGTTTTTTATAAATTAGCCTTAATTTCTTCTTTGGGCAAATTTATTCATTAATCTTATTCATGTCCTTCTACATCTTTTCCTTTTGATGGAAACATTTTTTGAGAATGCAAAGATTCTTTGGCAAAGAAAATAGCTAAGTTTAAGAACAATCTCACCCAAGTTAAATGACATGAAAGTGTTGCCCTTGAAGGTTGATTTGTGCAATCTAGAGTTGAACTTGGCGTAAAACAATTCCCTGGCTGAAAAACTCTTAGGATCAAACTATAGCACCAACCTTTGTGTTAGACACACCTCCACACACAAAAGTTCAAGAACAAGCACAAATATATCCTTTCCTTTCCACAAAAAAGAGTGTTGGGTTCAAATGAGTGCATTTTACTGAATGCATCCCTCTTGCTAGCTTAGTATCTAAGGAAAGTTAGCTCAATCCATAAGCTTCGGGTTTAAATTCACATTATGGTATTTCTCATATTTCTGAAGTGATCGTAGATTGAATTTAAGACATGTATTATGATTATGATTTTCCTTCTTTTAGGATCATTTTATTTTACTTTCTTTATCTTGTTGCTGAGATTGGATTTACTTAGTATTTACAAGATGATTATCTTCTAATTGCTTTCTAAGTAGTTTATGTGTCACTTTGCAGTTGTCTCGTTAAGCAACCTTGATTTGCCATTCAAAAATATTCTTGATTGGTCGAAATTTTTAGTAATAGGCCTCAAGGGAGAACTGCATACTGTTAAGAACATTACGGGGGAAAAATTCATCAACTTGCATTACAACTTACTAATGGAAAAATAATATTTTGACTTCTTCTCCCATTAAAAAATTTATGCTCCCATGTCTTCATTTGATATGGT
The DNA here is from genome assembly GCA_030445155.1 of Quercus variabilis. Classification (NCBI taxonomy): domain Eukaryota; kingdom Viridiplantae; phylum Streptophyta; class Magnoliopsida; order Fagales; family Fagaceae; genus Quercus; species Quercus variabilis. The sequence goes on along the minus strand of CP129455.1, from coordinate 23,101,811 downwards.
TTATATTTAACTATGTGCTTCATTTTACTCTTTTTTCTTAAATTTTTTTATTCCAGCATGATTTGTTGCTGTGGAAATATTCATTCCTTGGTTAATAAGTTTTGTTTATGGCATAAGAAAGTCTATAAATGAAACATAATTTATATGAATTTTGGGTCATGCATTATGACATTACCTATTTCTTAGTTCTCTAAAGAACAATTAAATATTTAAATTACTGTTCCCAATACTGATTTAATTTCTAGAATGCATTTTAGCTAAAATAATCTTTTATTTTTCCTTTTCACACAACCTGGTAACTTAAGTTTACCAATATATTTGATTTGCTCTTAAAAATAAAAGCTTACTAGATTAATTTGTTATGACCCAAGTGTTGAATAAATTATTTGAATTAGTTTAGTGATAGAATAAATCTTCCTAGATATATTAGTATTGTTATTTGTTTATATTTAATTTAATTCCTGTGTTTTAGGATAGGATTAGTTCCTATGTTTTAGGATTTATTGATGAGGTTATCTCATTCTTGGCTATTTATGTACATTGAATGCATTAATGATAATTTAGCAAAAAAATAACCAAAAAATGTCTATTTCCTCTCTCAAGTTCAAGAGATTGGTCATCTCAAATTGACTACACTATCTTTCAATTATCTCAATTCACAACATTTGGTATTAGAGCACAATCCATTTGAAATATCACCATATCTGAATAAGTAACCAAACTCACCCTTCTCAACGTAGAAACCCACATCCAGCCAAAACACCAATATCAACACACACGCAAGATTATTTTCAAACCCACCGTACATCAACCTATAGCCATCCACTAAATATCATAAGCCCAAAAAAAAAAAAAAAAAAAAATTATCATGCCCACCATAATCCAAAACCCAACTCACAGAGTACCAATCAAGTCATTCATACAAGTTTCCACGTGCTACATAAAAAAAAAATAAAAATAAAAACCTCATCAAGCCATCATGTTTGCAACTCAAAGGAAATTTATGGAGATCCCAAAATTCAAAGATGGAGGCCCATTTTCATGGCTTTTTAAGGTCTACAAATTCTTCACTTTTAACAACACATCATTACATGATATGGTTTCCATTGCCTCTCATTACATTGAAGGAGAGGCACATGATTGGTTTCAAACCTTAGAGGCAACGAGATTATGCACTAATTGGGTGGAGTTCATATACACCCTTCAAGATCGATTTCGAATACCAATCAATGAAGTATCAATAGAGGCTCCTATGGAAAAATCATTCAAAAACCTTGTCCAATCCATTCAAGAATCAAATATTCAAAAACCAACAATTCAAGTGTTGGTGATCAAAGAACCACCAACAATTCAAGAAGGTAATACGTTGGAGGTAGCAATTGCCAAAAAAATCGCCTTTGAAGATCAAAGGATTAGTGAAGTGGAAAAGATAAATCAAAGAGATCTTCTCGTAATTTCGAATAAGCCTAGTCTAATTTCACAAATTGAATTTGTCATTCCCGATGAGTTCAAGGATGTGAAAATCAAGACTTTTCTTTTCACAAAAATGATTAAAAAATTGGTGCAAGTATCCATGGTTCGGATTCATATCCTTCAACTCTTTAAGATTCAAGGTCAAGTTTTCACCAATTGGGGAAGAAGGATATGATGTGGGCAAGCATCTATTTTCATGTTTTGGAATCTTGTGGACAATATTCATTTTGAAGGGGGAGGGAATGTTATGACCTAGGTGTTGGATAAGTTATTTGAATTTGTTTAGTGATAGAATAAATCTTTCTAGATAGAATAGTATTGTTATTTGTTTATATTTAATTTAATTCCTACGTTTTAGGATATGATTAGGTCCTATGTTTTAGCATTTGTTGATGAGGTTATCTCATCCTTAGCTATTTATGAACATTGAATGCATTAATGAGAATTAAGCAAAAAAATAACCAAAAAATGTCTATTTCCTCTCAAGTTTAGGAGATTGGTTATCTCAAATTGACTACACTATCTTTCAATTATCTTAGTTCACAACACAATTACACTATCATAATTAATTTAAAATAAATAGCGTGATGGTTACTTTACAAGCACAAGTTCTTGTAGAATGGGGGGCAAAAGTTGAAATTCAAGTTTATAGGAGGGAGTTTCATATACATACACCTAAATTAAGTTAAAGTAGGATTTCTATTTTAGATATATATATATATATATATATATATATATTTTTTAAATAGAAAATTAAATTAAAAATAAATATAAAAATAAAAAAGAGAAGAGTAGGAAAGAGTAATGTGAGTTTAAAGTGTTCATCTCTTGAGGAAGTTTGATCTGGAAAATGCTTCATCACAACGTGGGAAATGATATATTTTCCTAAAAAATGTTTTAGACCTACGATTACAAATTGCTTTTTTTTTTTTTTTTTTCTTTCTTTCCTTTGTGAATCAGGTGTAGAAGTACCTTAAATGGAATTCACCTCCAATCAAATTCGATGCTTTTCGTATGGCTATGTACGAGCTATGGGTGTGCAGGGAGGTCTAAATTATTGGAAACTGTTCAAAATTTTGTGAACATATATCAACATCAAGTAAAAAGATTAATCCTATAAAAAAAAAAGTAAAAAGATTAATAAAAGTTACCTAAAATTGTGTGAAGCAAAATTATATTTGACACCTTTATTTTTTATTTTTTAAATTTGACATGAGGAGTCATAACATAACATCACTTGACTGCATGTTTCTCACCACTCAAATTCTTCTCATACATAAAAGTGATTAATACTTTTACCATTTTTTTTTTGGCTAAATTGTTAATACTTTTACCATTGTTCATTGAGATGAAGGTCTGTCCATTGGCACAATGTTTCTAGTAGTTCATAAAAAAGTAGAAAAGAAATGAAACTCACTGTATTTAAGTCTTTTTTGTTATCAAAAAAAGTCTTGTTTGTTTTTATACTTTTGAATGATTAGCAGTGATGGCTCTAAGAATTATTTTTTAGAATGGTCACTAAAAAAACTTAAATTATACAAAATTAAATAAAGAAATAACTTGAATATATCAAAATCACCCAAAAAAAAAAAAAACCAAAAATACATGTAATGTTACCATTTTTCTTTTCTACTAACAATGATGTAGGACACAATTTTTTATTTAATTATTGTAATTTATTAATTTTGGTATTTAATTTGTAATTTTTGTTATTTTAGATTTAGAGTTATTATTTCCTTATTTTTAGGTGCTTTTTTTTTCTTATGTTTTTTAGGTCAAATTTGAACCCTGTTATGGTTAGGTATTAATTAAGAGTTATTTTAAAATATATTTTCTTGTTAGTCAAGTTTTGCGAAGTTCTTAAATTGGTCCCTAAGTCTATACACATTCTTTAACAATTATTCAATCAATAAAATTTAGATTTTTATATTTCTATTTTTTGGGAGATTCCAGACTCTTTCTCTTTGTGGATTCGAGGACTCTTGTGGATTCAAGGAACCCTCATGGATTCAAGGTTATTTATAGAAGCAAACGTATTTTGTTTCTTGTTTTCTAGAGGTAGACGTGTTCTGCTTCTTGACGCTTCTGCATCCCATATCAAACAAAGAGGCAAAAAAAAAAAAAAAAGATTGATAAGAGATAAAGTGAAAATTGAAAATGCAAAGATAAGAGTAATAAAGAAGAGAATTGAAATGATAATAGCGAATAGAAAGAAAAACGGATGATGTTTGCTAAAACTATGGGTTGAGTCACTACGAAAAGCAAAATTATTGCCGTCGGAAAGCCAAAAAGAAAATAATTACCGGCACTATCAAGAAGAACTCATAATTACAATATTTTTCTTGAGGGGCCATAATTATTTTTGGAGTAATGCTACATCTACAACATTTTAAAAACAAATCTTGTACAACAATTAGTTATTAGTGGTTTAAAAAGTGATGTCAATATTGGACCCAAATTAGAATTAATAACCGATTTCTACTTATTACATAAGATTTGTTATGAAATTATTATAAAAATTTTGTGAAGGTAGCATTATTCTTATTTTTATTGAATCAAAATTCTTATAATTCTCAAATTAGGGTGATCAATATTTTTGTTAGGATGGTCAAAATAGTTTAGTTTAGTTTAGTGTGTGTGTGTGTGTATACACATTTTTTGGCAAGTCAGGGTGGTCATATGACCACGTTGAAGATACACATAGAGCCACCCCTAACAATTACCTAATTGATTTACTTGTGAACCATCGATTAAGCGTCTTGAACTATTATTTGATAGCAATGTTTGCTTAAGCAGTGATCAATAGCAATGCAACTAATTAAATGAATCACCAAATCGCATGTACTACTATTCTTTACAAGATAAAAGCTATTTTGCAACAAAAAGAGATTATAGTAGCAATAAACATAAATATATGCTTATATTACTATTTGTTGCAATAGACTAATCCTCCCGCCTTTTTATGTCCCCTAATTTTTCATTACCCACTATTACAAAAATTCCTATTCTTCTCTCATATTCTCTCAATCCAACATTTTTCACAAAATCGAAATCTGAGTTTGCCATGGAAGAAGAAGAAGAAGAAACCAAAGCAAGAAAACAAAGGCAAAGCAATGGAAGCACTAAGAGTGTGGAGCCTAACAACATCCCAGCCATTGAGGCACCTCTTTCATCTAGCAACCACCACCTCCTCTTTTAGGCTCATTCTCAGGTGCTCCTCCACCGCTACCACCACCACCACCGAAAATCGTAACCTTTGATCTTCGTCTTCTTCCTCTTCCACTTCAAATAGAGATGTCGTTCACACCATTCACTTAAAGAAGGTAATCAAATCAATTTCCCTCTCTCCATTTCTCAAATTCCCTTTCTTCTTCCTCTTCCATTGATTGATTTTGATTTTAGGTTACCTGATTGTCAATTCAATGGTGCACACACTCACTCACTAATTGCAATTTATTTTGTAATTTAGGGTTTCAAATCATCAATATTTTGATAGATTTAGGGTTTATTTAGGTTGCATGAAGTGGGTAACGAAATTTTTTCGTTGCAATAGAGGTTTATTGCAACAAAAAATTTCATTGCAATAGATTTTTTTCTTGTAGTAATTGTATCAATTACAAAGTACAATTTAATGAGTATAGCCATGAGTCCATGACACAATTATATATATATATATATATATATGTATGTATGTATGTATGTATGTATATAACTGTCCCACATTGATTAAGAGAGTGTATTATGTGTAGTATAACTTGTCCCATCCTCCCTTAAAAGTTACCATGGCTTTTGATTGGAGTTGTGGTGTGCCTTTGTGTTAGAACCATTTCCCCTCTTGTGAAGTTGTGATGTGCCTTTGTGCTAGAACCCCTTTCCCTCTCCCCTATGTGTATGTTTGTTTCTCAAAAAAAAAAAAAAAAATATATATATATATCTATATATAGAGAGAGAGAGAGAGAGAGAGAGAGAGAGAGAGGTTATTTTATTAAAAGTTATTAAAGTGATGCTAAAGATACTATAAATTTTATTAAATAAACCTCAAAAATTGTAGTGCCACTAATAAATATGTCAACATTTATTAATGGGACAATATCCTTTTACACTTTGTTTACAATTACAATCATTATTTTTTTATCATGTCCATAATTAATGTGGGAATGTCCACATTTTAACATATGAAATAGATGTAAAAAAGTATTACAAATCGGATAATAATTGTTGTAATGTTGCATTTAGTTAGTTAGTTGGTTAGTTAGTTACAATTCCGATCACATTAATCATATTTAACACATGTTGAAATTATTAATGTACATGAGAAATAATAAAACTATTTGTTTTTAGAATACTAAGTATTTTTAACACACACATACACACAAGGAGAGGGGAGAAGGCCATATGGGTCAATAGAATAGTTTTATGCTTCTATAAAGACTTACTTGTAATCACATTTTCATTCATTGAAGAATAAACCAATTGATTGCTAATGGTGGGTTCCAATTAACTCAACTGGTAAAGTTTCTAATGGTTAAATAAGATATTTGAGATTCAAACCTTGCCTACAACAAAAACTAAATGGTGTTTTGGTCTAATGATAAAGAGCAAAAATTACATAAGCGGGCACCATAGGTTGAAATTCTATCAAAAAAGAAAAAAACTTATTGCTTAGTGCATTTTTCCTACATAGTAAAAGACTGAAATAAACTTGAACAAAAAGATAGTAAAAGACTTAAATAAACTTGAACAGAAAGAAAGATAATAGTGCAAGTGGTAGACGTATTACACAGTCTCAACACTACATGAAATGCAGTGAATCGTACCTATACAATGGTATCCATGCATCTTGTCATCACTTTCCTCACCACCATGCTGAGGCATCACATCTTGTGGCTGTACTGGTTCAATCTTGAAAGGAATTGAAGATGCTTCAATAACTTGAACATAAACAATACAACAACCAATGAATATTTAATTATAGAAATATAGTATAGATACGATGGTATCCATGCATCCTGTCATCACTTTCCTCACCACCATGCTGAGGCATCACATCTTGTGGCTGTACTGGTTCAATCTTGAAAGGAATTGAAGATGCTTCAATAACTTGAACATAAACAATACAACAACCCATGAATATTTAATTATAGAAATATAGTATAGAGGCTTAACTTTTTTAAGCTCCCTAGTCCAAAAGAATTAAGAGAGATTTACCTAAATTTTGGCTGTCCAGGAAAATTTAGTATCAAATTGATTAGCAACAGGCATCATCCCCTTGATGTCAAGAACCATCACAACAGTCTCAACGCCATTTTTCAGCAACACCCCTATCTGTCTTAGAATGGTAACCACACCAGTGCATTTTTTGTAGTCAAAGCACTATAAACAATTAATAATATCACATTAATAAGAATCAAATATATACATATGTACACACACGATAATACCACATCTACTTTTCGATTTTGTTTAAAATTAATTTATATAACATACCCTCTCAACCAAATGTGCATCATTCTGAACATGGTCCTCTTTGCAAATCCTCTTGAATTTTGGATTGACACCCTCACAATACTCACACAACAGTTGATTACATCCAAACAATAAATGAGAACATATGTTGAGAAGACTCTAGAATCTTAAAGAATTGGAGATAAGGGGTTGCAATTCGGTAGAAGAGGTATTTGACATTAGAGGGGTAAATGTTGATGAAATACGTGATACAATATCCACTCAATTGAGAGTCCTGAGGTTATTCAATCTTCTGAACCTTAAGCATGTATGGAGTTTGGATCCCCAAGCAATTTTGACATTTCAAAATTTGCATGAAGTTGTAGTTTCTAACTGTAAAAGTCAATCAAACTATTGATTTAGGGTTCATTTAAGTTGGTGAAGTGGGCAATGAAATATTTTCATTGCAATAGAGGTTTATTGCAACAATTTGAAGTCTATTGCAACAAAAAATTTCGTTGCAATAGAGTTTTTTTCTTGTAGTGATTGTATCAATTACAAAGCACAATTTAATGAGTGTTGAGGACCAAAATTTTACATGATAGCCCATTCCATGAAAAGTAAGGAAAGACCATAGGCCTTAACAAAAGAGGGCTAAATTCATGAATTTAAGAAGAATCAACATCAAGGCCCTAGGATCTTAATGTGTCCTTTTGAAGCCTTGAGAAGAGGACCTTGGTTGACAAATGGGAAAGCCAGGGTGTATGTTCAGATTTTCAGCGAAAAAACCATTAAAAAATCAAGCAAAATCAAGTATTATCTTTGTAACCCATGGTCCAAGCCCGTGGGATCTCAAGTGGATAGTAAGAGAGAAGTGGTTTGATTGGTAGGAGAGTGATTTCTGGTGAAAGAAGGATCTCGAAGGTTTCCCTTGGTTCATATATTTTCTTGGAATACATGAACCAATGGAAAAACTCAGTTCCCCATGTGTATGACACTTCCCTACAATTTCCTCTCAATTGTCACTTTCAATTAAAGCTGTCAAACATTGCATTGAATAGCCCACCCACTCTTTTGACTTTCCAAGAAGGAATCTTCCATCTGTAGCTAAAGCGAAATGCCCATTTTGAGTTATAATTGCCTAATTAAGCTAAACCTCTGCCCAATACACTTTTTCAGATTTCAGAGGACATGATTTTACCCAGTAGACCAGAGACGTCCTCGCCTGGGGTACCAGACCATGTCCATTATAAAAGAAACACTAAGGCATAGCAAGGTGGGGGGGGGGGGGGGGTTCAAATGGAGGGAAAATGGGAGAGTTCAAAGGTTTGAAAATATAATTCTTAGAGTTTTAAGAGCCCAGCAAGGGAGAAGAGAGAGAAAAGGAGCAAAATAAAAGAGCCAAGGTGAAGGAATTTGTCCCATATCCTTGAGATCATTCTAAATATCACTTAGCCTCCAAAAAAATATATGCCAAAACAAGCACACATCAGATATCACTCTCTCCCACAAAATCTTCCTTACCGAACTATCTTGGAAAGCAATGCCCAAGCAGAGCTACTTGGACTTGAGTTCAAAATCCCACAAGTCTTGTGCAAAAACACTAAGCTTGTGAGAATTGGGGCCAGGATCCTCGTGGCTGAATCATTCTCATGAAATTCATTTACATATATGTATATGTATTAAAATGTATATCCTAATCTAAGAAATTAACAATTATTTGAAGATATATGTATTGTATAGTGTGTTCTTATGCAAAACCTATAGAGGTAAAGGGAAATGGCAAAACTCCATTGCATAATAAACATGGAGAAAAATCTTATAGCTCAAAGAATTAGCATTCTGGTTTCCATGGATTACAGGCCTAGAACCCCTGGGAACCATGACATCCTATTCGGGCTACCACGACATCACACTCGGGGAGCCAGGTGAAAGAACTCTTTTAAATGTTCACACAATAAAAGATAAGCCTTAAATATTCTATTTCAATCTCCTTCTCATTGTGAATAATTATTTTACTTATTTTGCAAGAGTAAAGGGTTATTTTATGACATTAAAACACTCATAATGGTATTTTATTGCTTAGGAGAAATAGCATTTTTGTCTTGAGGAGCTTTATGTGACTTGCGTACAAACCGGTTCATATAACGACCCCAATAGGCCGCGGAGAACTAGATCCAGTCCAACCATCCATCCTTGGAGACCCAAGATCCCTTGTCATCAATGGACTTTGGAACTTTCCAAAAAAAAGGAACCCACACAATGAGTATAGCCATGAGTCCATGACACAATTATATATATATATATAGACACAAAGAGAGAGAGAGAGAGAGAGAGAGAGAGAGAGAGAGAGAGAGAGAGAGAGAGAGAGAGAGAGAGAGAGAGAGAGAGAGAGAGAGAGCTTACTTTATTAAAAATTATTAAAGTGATGATAAGGATACTATAAATTTTATCACATAAACCTTAAAAATTGTAGTGCCACTAATAAATATGTCAACATTTATTAATAGGACAATATCCTTTTACACTTTGTTTACAATTACAACCATTATTTTTTATCATGTCTATAATTAATGTGGGAATGTCCACATTTTAACATATGAAAGTAGATGTTAAAAAAGTATAACAAATCGGATAATAATTATTGTAATGTTGCATTTAGTTAGTTAGTTGGTTAGTTACAATTCCGATCATGTTAATCACATTTAACACATGTTAGAATTATTAATGCACATGGGAAATAATAGAACCATTTTTTTTTTTTTAAGAATACTAAGTATTTTTAACACACACATAGAAAGAGAAGAGAATGTCATGTGGGTCAATAGAATAGTTTTATGATTCTATAAAAACTTACTTGTAATCACTTTTTCATTCATTGAAGAATAAACCAATTGATTGCTTAGTGGTGGATTCCAACTAGCTCAATTGGTAAAGTCTCTAATTGTTGAATAAGAGATCTGAGATTCAATCCCAACCTACTACAAAAATTGATTGGTGTCTTAGTTTGATAATAAAGAACAAAAATCACATAAGCAAACGCCATTGGTTGAAATTCTATCAAAAAAGAAAAAAAAAATGATTGCTTAGTGCATTTTCCCTCACTCTTTTAATATTTCTCTATAGAATGTAACTACCTCTAATTAAATCAATTTCCTTACAATTTCTACCTATCACCATTAGGAACCACTAAGTTCCTAACAATAAGAGTATAAAAAACTTGTTATTTAATTATATATTGTTGAAGTAGTGCACACTAATCACATTCACTATCACATAAATTTATAGCCATTTTTAGTGAAATTTGTAGTATCTTTAGTTCCTAATAGTAAGAGTATAAAAACTTGTTATTTATATATTGTTGAAGTAGTGCACAGTAATCACAATCTTTTTCTTTTTTTTTTTGGTAAAAAAAGGAAATATCAATAGACTAACAAACAAACATAGGCTTAGAACACAACCTTCTTACAAACAGAACATGGCAATTAGCCTCAAAAATAGAAAGGATGTCCCCAGGTGGACAAGAAAAAACAGCAAAATCAACATCTATTGATGACCCTAGTTTAGCCAAAAGATCTGCACATCTATTTGCTTCTCTATAAACATGCCTAAACCTCACTTGAGGGATCTGAGTGGCTAATGCTTGCAATCATCCATGAGAGAAGAAACAATAACATTGGAGTTGCTCTGATGTGAGAAAGCATCAACTATGACTTTGGCATCCATTTCTATGACTACTGCTTAGACACTTGTGAGCAATGGAAAAGCCCATCCCAGAGAGCCCAAAGCTTAGCAAGGAAGCTGTTTGCTGACCCAATTTTCCTGGCATAACCAATCACCCACCTACCCTCTTCATCTCTAAGCACTCCACCTCTAGCCAACCCGAGAGAGCCAATGGAAGACCCATCCATATTAAGCTTCATCCATCCAGTGTTAGGCTTTTCCCATCTAATATTTTCCAAATCAACTTCTTGGTTACCGTGTGATTGCATGCACAGTGGTTATATTCTATAGCTCAAGCCAGAATCTCTTTGGCAACATTTGGATTCCAAGTTCTAGCCTTGAAAATGTATAGATTTCTACTCTTCCAAATCAGCCATATAGCAAACAAAAATATCTGAAACCACGGAAGTTGACCAGTTCTAAGATTTGGATCAGCAGTGCTGTTCAAATACAGCCAGTCCTTAAGATTCTCAATGAAGAAGAAGGGGCCTGATGGTTGCACTTCGAGTTGGTGCTAGGTGGCTTTAGCCGAGGGGCAGTCACATGAGGCATGGAAAATATTTTCTAGACCATTTTGACAAATGGGACAAGTGTTGTCTATTAATATACCTCTTGCCAAGAGGCAATCCTTGACACCAATGCTCTGATGCATACACTACCAAACAAAAAATTGGATTTTAGGAAGGGTTTTTAATTTTCAAATCCACTTCCCCTTAAAAGAAGCTTCCATACCAGGCTTTAAAGACAATAAATAAGCTGATTTCAAGTCAAAGTCTCCCTTCGGTGAAGGTTCCTAGGCCAACTTATCTTCTGCTCTCGCTGCTAAAGGCATGGGAATGGCTTGGATGACCCTTTTGATACTACTAGGAAATTCCATCTGAATCTTCTCCCAGTCCCACCCACCTAAATGGCCAACATCCTTGACTTTTAACCTATCTGAATCTTGGGTTAGGGGACCTTGAATGGCAAGTCTAAGAGGGCCAATTGATGGCCAGTTATCATTCCAAAAGTCCAGATGGCTATCAGACTTGGGCACCCATTTGATACCTTTCTTGAAAATGTCCTCACCTTTCTTTAAACTCTTCCACACTCTAGAACTCGGCAACTTATTTTCATTTCTAGAGCTCACTCGTTGATGATTGCAATACTTCATTCTAAGCACTCTTGCCCATGAGGCATTCTTCTCAGTATGGAATCACCAATTTAATTTTGCAAGTAATGCGGTGTTCCTTCCCTTAGCCGTTTGGAGACCCAGCCCCCCATCTTCTTTTGGTCTAGCAACCTTCTTCCAATCCACCCAATGCATCTTTTTACTACTATCTAAGGAGCCCTAGAGAAAGTTCCTATTAACTCTATCAATGCCCTTTAGGACCTTTCCAGGAAGCATGCAGCTCTGCATAACATAAGTCAGAATGGTTGAGGATGAAGCTTGAATAGGAACTGACCTCCCTATCGTAGAGAGGAGATTTTCCTTCCACCCAGCCAGTTTCATCTTCACTTTATCCAACACGAAGTTAAAATCCTGACTGGACCTTCCACGATGTGTAATTGGAAAACCAAGGTATTTTCCCAAACAACTCATAGCTTGAAACCCGAAGGTTGAGGCAAAAGCCTCCTTATCAACCTGCTCAATGTTCGGGGAGAAAAGAACTCTTGACTTAGCAAAACTAATCGTCTAGCTAGAGTCCTTACAAAATTTATCAAGCACCTCTTTTATGACCCTACAGTTCTCCATAGAAGCCTTGGCAAAGAAAACAGGTTATCGGCAAAAAAGAGATGAGAAAAGGAGGGGCCACTTCTAGAAGCTTTCACTAGTTTCCACAGACCTTCTTCGCATTTGTCTTGGATTAATTGGCCTAGGTATTCCATGCACATGATAAAGATATACGGGGATAAAGGATCATCCTACCTTATTCCTCTAGATGGGGAAAAAGCATCTAAATTACCCCCATTGAAGAGGATGGAGGTTGTAACAGAGGTGATGCAGCTCATGATAATCTCAATGAGGTTCTCAGGAAGATTGAATCTAATCAGCATGTTGCTAATAAAACTCCACTCGAGTTTATCATAAACCTTTTCTAAATCAATCTTGAGGGCTATATAGCCCACTTTTCCTCTCGTTTTGCCTATAGTATGAATGACTTCTTGAACTATAATCACATTATCCACCCTCCTTCTCCCTGAAATGAAGGCTGCTTGAAAAAGGGAAATAAGATTATCCAAAAAGGGTCTGATTCTTCCAACCAGCACTTTGGAAATAATTTTATAGACAGAATTGCAAAGACTTATAGGGCGTTAACTCCCAATAGTCTCAGGACCTTGCACCTTAGGAATGAGAACAATATTTGTGTTGTTAAGATATTCAAGAATTTTCTTTTCCCTAAACACCCTCTTGACCTCTTCCTTAACCGAGCCCCCAACAATAATCCAAAAACGCTGGTAAAACCCAGCATGAAGACCATCTGGTCCTGGAGCCTTAAAAGCCTTTAAGGACCATAAGGTAGCTGAAATTTCCTCCTTGGTCACCAAGTGACTGATCCCATCTTTCTCTTCCTCTAAAAGTTTGGCCTGCCATTAAGAGTGATAGTTCAGATCCCATGTTGCCGAGTCCTGGCTGGTTGTATACAATTTATAGAATCCTTCTCTAAAATAATTCATAACTTCCCTTTCTTCCAAAATCCAGTCCCCTGCCCCATTTTTAACTAACATAATCTAGTTCCGCTTCCTCTTTGTCAAAGCTGAGATGTGATAGAAGGAAGTATTATGGTCCCCCAACACCATCTAATTAATTCTGGCTTTTAAAGCCCAAAGCTCTATTTCTTGCCCATTCACCATATCCAATTCCATGAGGAGATGATTTTCCAACTAGATTAGAGAATGAGAGGGATTGTTTGCCACTGCCCTTTGAACCCCATCCAAGCGAGCCATGAGTCGTTTTTTCTTAGCAAAAATATTCCCAAGATGGTTTTTATTCCACAAACTAGCCTCATTTGCAAAATTTTCTATATTCTCTGATAAGTTCCTAGAATTCCTCGAAGACTGATTAACTATTTTCAGAAAGGAAGGATTAGAGAGCCAAAAACTTTGAAACCAGAAAGGCCTATTAAGATGAACCACTCTCCTAGGCAAAGTTTCCAAGAGCACCGGGCAGTGATCTGAGTGACATCTCGTAAGGTGGGACACCTTAGCTTCTGGGTACAAAAGACACCAACTTGGGTTCCTGAAATATCTGTCTATTCTTTCCTGAATGAAACAATTGGCATCCCTTTTATTTGTCCATGTGAACCTTGGCCCATTAAAGCCTAAATCCACCATATTACATCTATCTAGACACTTCTTAAACAGAATGGACCTATTGATGCTCACTGGTCTGCCCTCAAGCTTATCCTCTTCGATGAGGGGTTCATTGAAGTTGCCAGCTATCACCCAAGGTTTATTATGCAACTCTGCTACTTTTGATAGGTTATTCCACAAAATGCCTCTCTCTTCGCTTCTAGGACTTGCATAAATCACAAAAAATAACCAAGAAAGGCTAGAGGAACGTACCTTAACTTCCACATGAATCTATTGCTCTATACTAGCAAGCTAATCAACTTTCACCATATTTGAATTCCACAAGAGCCACAGACCTCCAATAAAACCAATTGTCTCTATGTGAATCGCACCGTCAAAAGGAAGTCTGTCTGTAATCTCCCTAGCTCTTTCTCCCCCTAGGCGGGTTTCCATAATCACCATAATAGCAAGGTGGTGATTTCTAACCAACTCCTTGACATGTTTCTGAAAATTGGGCTTCAGAATGCCCCTACTATTCCAAACAATAATATTCATGGTAAATTGATGATTTGATGGTGGAGCACTTATCCAGATGACGCATCAACACCACCTTCCTCCTTAAGTTCCATCCTATCTTCACCAACAAAAACATTTCTCTTGCTAAAGTGATTAAGCTGAAATCCAGGATCAGCTTAGACACTTAAGATAGCTTGATTACAAGACAAATCCCAATTGCATAAGTGATTATTGGCTGGACTTCCAACTTCCTTCTCTCTACTACAGGAATCATCTCGTATAAGGGTATCAGCGGCATCTTCCTCCAACCTTCCTTCTGCTCCTCCTTCGGTGAACGTCCGTAGGTCTAAACCTACCCCTACAACGGTGTCGTGAGAAAGAGAACCCCCACTTTTACGCTATCCCCCACCATTGGATAAATCAACTTCCATGTCTCCATCCGCTGCCTAGCAAACCAACCCCTCATTTACGATTGGTTTGCTCTGATTTCGACAATCACTAGCACCGGCCTCTCCACTACTCTTACCCTTAATTTGAAAGCCTACTACGACATTATCAGAAGCTGTGAACTGCAAGGGTGTATCTATTTTTCTCTTGTTGCCTTCAGCACTTCTCTAAGACCAAGTCTAATTATTTTGAGAGGAAGGTCTGTTGTTAAAGTCAACGGCTGACTTGGTATAAGTGTTAGGCGCCCTAGTCCTGGCTATGCCTTTTTTGCCCCTCACAAATGGGCTTGACTGAATGGAAGGCTTATATCCACTCGATGCAAGGCCCATACGGATTGGCCCACCTTGGATATTCTTCTTGCTAGGTTCAGCGCCAGCTATATTTAAGTTTGTGGGCTCCTTCACCCAGCCCATCTTATTGGCCTTAATAGAAGGACCTTGTCCATTAGTATGAAAAATCACTGCTTTCCCCAAACCCGCGGGACCCTCCATAGCCGCGACATTCCTGGAAATTCGTTGTCCTGACTTCTTGCTTGTCACAACCATCCAAGGCCCGTACAACGTGCACTATCACATAAATTTTTTTAGTGAAATTTGTAATATTTTTAGCATTTTCTAAGTTTTCAATGCAAGTATCTCTTGGGTTACAATAGCAAGAATAACATCAGGACATTCCTAAAGAGATTTCTTATTACAATCTTCCGTATGATGCAGAAAAATTTGTAGTATTAATACTATTTGGTCTATAATGTTGAAAAGGAGATGCTAATATAAAGTATTGTAGATAAATACATTAATAAGAATTATGTATGTAGGTTTAAAAATAAAGGATTATGTGCTAAATATGACATTTATTACATAGTAACGGTAGCATAGATGGCAACAAGCCAATAAAATTTATTACTAAATATTAAATTCAACAAACATGAGAACAACACGGCTGAAAATCTTAAATTTGGTCTAAGTTAAGTTTTCAACTCTCAAATTTAAAATTTGAAATTAAACCAAATTGTCCAACATTTATTCATTATTATTGTCAAGCATTAAATTGAGAAATTGGCTTTGTAAACCAATCAATTAGCTCAAACTGCTCTGCTTTGTTCAATATCCGACTGGAATTTAGATCTCAGCCTCCCAGTTTGCTGCAATTCCAAAAATTCCCTATATGTCATTTCAACATATGCAGGCTGATTACTTTCATTGTCAACTAACTCTAGTGCTGGCCTCATAACTGTGTCTAGTGATGGTCCATGTGCCAGAGCTATGGACATCCTTGTAGCTTTGTTATTCACAAGTGCCCGATGTGCAATACTCTTGTACTTGCCATTGCTCAAGATCTTGCAGGGAAACATTATATTCAGAAAATTTAGATTTTAATTCAAAAAATTGTTCATTTAGTTAAATATTCATATGTCATGAAAAACATAAAGCCAATGAAATTTTAATAAAAATTTATATAATTACACACACACATATAAAGAAAAAAGAAAACAATCAACCCTCATTCATGTATTCGCTTCACTATTACGATCATTTACCTATTTTTATTTTTATTTTTTATTTATTTATAGGGTTAGTTCTTCATTTTGGCCATTTAGGCTACTTAACACAGTTAACTCTTCCTTTAGGGTATTTAGAAAATTTCTTTATCTCCCAAATGGAAGAAAACTATATAATTTTAATTATGTGTGTTCTTAGTCCTCATAATAATAAAATAAAATAAAATAAAATAATTATTTTCAAAAAGTAGTTCAAATTTGGCTAGAACTCTCTCTCTCTCTCTCTCTCTCTCTCTCTCTCTCTCTCTCTCTCTCTCTCTCTCTCTCTCTCTCTCTCTCTCTCTCTCTCTCTCTCTGAGCAACATTTGTAACAAGTCAATATCAAAGCACTATTTTTCTCTCTTGCCTTTAAACTTATGCTATGTTTGGATTTTGGGGGAAGGAAGAGGAGTATAGTAGAGGGAGGGAGAGTAATTTAATTACCTTATTTAGATGTTTTATAAGGAAGGAGGGGGAGGAATTTGGAGGGATTTGAACTACTTCTAATCCTTATTTTTAATTTCACCAAATTGGAGAGATTTGGAGGGAGAATTGAGCATAAAAATATTTGACTAAATGAATTATCAAATTTATACTAATCATATTAACAAAATTACAAATGAAAAGACTAATTATTGCCCTCCCCCTTACTTAATTTTAAAAACATCCAAACAAAGTGGAGGACAAACATTCTCTTCTACTCTCCTCTCTACTACTCTCCTTCCTTTTACTCCCCTCTAATCTCCTATCTCTCAAAACTTCCAAACATAGCATTATTCACACATGTCACGTGTCATATTTTACTTAAATAAGTGTTGGGTAATATCTAATTTCCAATATGAAATTTGGTGTAAGTTTAATCATGTAATCCTTCAAATTTTAAGGGTTTTTATTTAGTCCTTGAAATTATACAAAGTGGACAATTTTGTCTTTTTCTTTTTTTTTCTTCTACTTACGTGACTAATAAAATGTTGAAGCAACCCATATTTACGAGACTAAAATTGAACCAACCACATATTTAAGAGTGCACAAATTTAAGTAACAAAATTGAACCAACTTCATAAATAGAAGAACAAAATTACTCCCCCCCACCCCCTCTCTTTTAAAAAATTCAAGGATAAAATATATATATATATATATATATATATTTATTTATTTATTTATTTATGTGAATGACAATTAATGTTTTATCCCCTTAAACCTAAAATTGTACCAAACCGATCTTACTAGTTAACTTTAGCTAGCATAGTTGCTTAATAAAAAAGATTAATTGCGAAAGATAATGAGAAGATGAATAACATATGGGGACAAGTAAAAATGGAGTTCAAGAAGCATGATAGAATGTACCTCCAAGTGATCAGCAACTTGAACAAAGAGTACATTGGCAGGGATATTGACATTAAACCATTTTTCGTTATGCTTTACTTGAAGGCCAGAGACGCCATTATTTACCAAAGTGGTTAACAGACCATGGTCATAGTGAGCGGGGATGCCAATTGCTTTCTCTGGCTCTGGACAAGTTGGATAATAGTTAGCAGCGAGCAATTGTAAACCCAACTCGAAATTGGCAGCCTTTTCTACGTAGCTCTCTTCTAACCCCAGGCTCTTTGATATAGCTTTCAGTAATATTATTACTACTTCCCGGTTTCTTTTGCTGAACTCCCTTGCAATCTCACTGTGTCAACAAAAATATAAATAAACCATTCATTATGAATTGCATTGGTTATGACCAAATTATTATTATTGAAATTTTAATTGAAAATAAACTTATGAGTAGAACATATCTTTGAAAACTCTTGCAATGGAAAAGTGTTCAAAAACTTATATACACATGTTTAAACTTACACTTAAGCAATATGGGACACTCCAGCCTCTATGTCAACTTTGGTGGTTGGGTTTGATACTAAGTGAGTGTTTGGATCCGACTTATTTGTGCGTCTACGTTTCCTCATCACGTTTTGTTCCTTTATTTTATTTTATTTTTTTTAAAGCTACAACTTTGACTATTCTTCCATGAACAGTGCACTCGTGCACTGTTCACGGGTCCCACAAACTTCACTTTTCAGCAACTTTTTCATTACAAATAAGTCCGACGATACTATTCACACATTTAAAAATTATTTTTTTTACAGTGTTTTCAGTTTTTAATAAAAATAAGTTTTATCCAAATAGACCCTAAAGGTCCATTTGGATAGAACTTATTTTGCTGAAACTGAAAAATAATTTTTAAATGTGTGAATAGTATTGTAAAACCTATTTTTAATGAAAAAGTTGCTGAAAAATAATATTTGTGAATTCATTTGAATAGTATTTGTGGCACTATTCACGGTTGAAAGGTCAACATTTGCAACTTAACCAAAAAAAAAAAAAAAAAGGGTTGAAAACGCAAATGTTGAGAGCAAAACGCGAATCCAAACCCACACTAAATGTTACAAACTCGTGAATAGAATTCACATTTAAAAACCGACTTACAAGAAAAGTGTAGTAAAAAATTTATATACATATGTTTAAATTTACACTTAAGCAATATAGGACGTTAAATTCATAACAGATTCTTAATACTTTAGAACTTGATTTTTTTATTCATAATATATGATATGTGATATGATTTAGGAGGTTAAATCTGAAATGAAAAGAAATGTACCTGAACCCAGCTGGTTTGTTGGGTGTATGAAATTCAGGATGGGCGAAGCACTTGAGAAAATCTCTCCAATAGTTTGCTTTATCCATTGAAGGATTAAAGCCTGTACCACACCTGATTGGATCCATGACATGGTTTCCTTGGTACTCTTTCTTCTCCTCCTCTGGCAAGTCGAAAAATTCTTGAAACGAAGCTATCATTGCCTTCGTCAGACTCTCCGTCACATCATGATTAATCACCTAATAAGACCCTCATTAAATCTCAGTAACATGCAAAAACTATAGACACGTAAGACAAAAATTTATTAGAAAGCTCAAAACAGATATGATAAACTGTACCATGAAGCAGCCCCAGTCTGAGCAGGCTTTGCTGAGTTGATGGATGATTTGAGACTGTTCTTCAGGAGTACCAGAAACAAGAAGAGTGATGTCGATAACGGGGACTGAATCTTCTGCATCACTGGCTATTGGTTCATCGCGGAGATAAGGGGTGAAGTTGTAAAACGAAGGGATGGAGGAGGAGCTAGTTGATTCAATTAGTGCTTTCACGGTTGTTATCTTTGGTGGATGAACAGGTGATGCCTTCATGGACACTGCTGAAGCCATTGATGAGGATTGAGGAGAAACGTGGAGAACACTAGAAACACAGAGACAGCTGAGTAATCGTGGCAATATTGTTGTGTTCCTTATATGCTTTAGACCTGGTTTGGATAGCACTACTTTTCACTAAAAGTGACGTTGCGTTTTCTCTTTTTTTTTTCTTTTTTTTTCTAAGCTGGACTTATTGACTTTTGGAAGAAACAAATACTGTGCATGTACTGTGCTTGCACTCTTTACGCATTGTTTATGCACTGTTTTCGTAATATTTAATATTAAAAGTAGATCTCACACTACTATTTACACATTTAAAAATTATTTTGTTACAATATTTTCAGCAACAATCAATTTTTAGTAACTTTCAGTAATAATAAATGCTATCCAAATTGACCCATAATCACGTCTATGTATAAATTAGGAGTAATGCCGGCACAATTTGTACACCCAATTGGGCGAGGTTGTGACATAAATTTTGTCATTTTAAGTATTTTTCTCACAAACTATTTTGCATTATATTTATAAATTATTGTCGTAACCAATCTTTTTACGCTTGCTGGTTCTTAATTGAACCCATTACTAACATTTCTTTTTTCATTTAATAATAATCATTTACCAAGTCATCGATTTAAATTTTCGTGTAAAAAATTCATTATCTCTGGCATTTTCCTACTATATTATTACCAACTTGCCGAGTGGCTACTGAAAAATATAATAATGATGCTCAAATATGTATATATAATATAATTATATTACAATGGCCTGGTTACAAGTTCCAACATTTTTCTGTTCCTGTGCCAAAAAAAAAACAATTTTCTGTTCACACGTCACACTACTACTTCTAAATTTGTATTGGTAAAAAAAAATAGAGAAAAAAAAAAAAAAAAAGGTAATAACTCTTACACAGTACAAAGTACAAACAGTCATACACTTACGCTTCACAATCGCACCTTTCTTCACAAAAAACTTGAGAAAACTCACTGTGCTGCTGCTCTGAATTCGTTTCCCTTTCTTCTTCTTTTTTTCTTTAATGCAAGAAAGAGTTAAAATGAATCAAGGCAGTGGCGGGTTGTTCGTGGAATAATTGGGCCTTGGCTGGGGGCTTTAATAAGTGGTGAAGAAGGAAGTAAAAAATAGAGAGAGATCCTGATGAAGATTTTTTTTTTTTTTTTTTTTTTTTGCTGAAAAGATCCTAATGGGAAATGGGAATTGGAAAGAGAGAATAAGGAAAAAATGATAAAGCTGTACGCGCGTTTTCTAGTCCAAACCTCACGATAAAGCTGAACGCGCGTTTTCCTAGTCCAAAATTCAAAACGCGTGTTTAGTAAATTTTTTCAAAAGTGCTTTATACAAAAGTTTATTTTTCAGCTCAAAAATTCAAAACGCGTGTTTAGTAAATTTTTTCAAAAGTGCTTTATACAAAAGTCTATTTATACAAAAGTGTATTTTTCAGCTCAAAAATTCAAAACGCGTGTTTAGTAAATTTTTCGAAAGTGCTTTATACCAAAGTCTATTTTTCAGCTCAAAAATTCAAAACGCGTGTTTACTAAATTTTTTCAAAAGTACTTTATACAAAAGTGTATTTTTCAGCTCAAAAGATTTTCACCTGTAGCTTTGAGCTTTGCAAAACGCACAAACGCGTTATCTCAAAATAAAAATATTATTATGATACGTTGGGTAAAAGTTTTTATTTTTTATTTTTAAAAACTTGTTTTTGAGAATATAAAAAAAAAAAAAACAATTTTTTTTCTATTTTTTAAATAAAAAACATATTTGGTTAGTTAAAATTAAAAAAGATAATTTTTTGAAAAAAAAAATAGAAAATACTAAAATATGTTGTTACTAAAATTTGAACTCTAATACTAATTCATTAAATGAGACAGATTCATTAAATTAAATGTGTATTTTTATTAACTTTTAAAAATTAGAAATTAAAAATAATCTTTTACATGTTTTCAGTTTCCTTTACAAATTGAGTTTTGAGAATAGTTTTTGTTTTCAGTCTATTTTAAATTACCAAACAAGTTTTTTAGTATAAAAATTAGAATTTTTTTTTTAAAAATAGAAAATAAAGGAAAAAAACAGTTACCAAACATACATTTGAGAAACAGCTGCAAGAAAATGAATTCAAGCATATATAGCTTTTTAGCTCCATTAAAACACAAAAATAACCATACAGCAACGAAGCTAAAGCTATTTTTTTTAGCTTCATTGCTACAGTGCACATCTATCTATGGATGTGCACTGTAGCTTAGAACTAAAAAAAAAAAAAAAAACTATTCCCTGCCCGGTTGTGTGTGTGGCTGTGATAGTTATGTAATGGATATATTATTTTATTGTAGTAGATATATTATTTTATTATGATATTTATATTATTTTATTGTGTCGAAAGCTAAAATAGATCCACTGCTGCAGCATATGTGTAGGTAAAATAGATAAAGTAACTTTTTGTAGTGCCAAATAGCTAAATTTTTAACTCCACTACTGTAGATGCCTAGTTTTCATCTAGACCTACTAGTGACATTTTTTTTTTCTCTACCATTAACAACTTCTCTTTATATAGACATTGTCATTTTTAGTAATTTACTTTTCAAACTGCCACTTTTATAAATGATAGCCAAACATTCAGTTTTTTAAAAAGTACTTTTTAACCGTTTTTATCAAACACTTAGCTTTTACAAAAAGCCCAGTTTCATACTGCACTTTTTTAAACCCCTACTTTTTCAAAAAACACAATATCAAAAAGCTGAACCAAACTCACCTTGACTAGAGAAAATATGGGTTAGTGGATGGAGTGGATTTTAATAGATCAAATTTGTTGATTTAATATTGATTAATATTATATGTACAAACTATTTTTCAAATTTTTTTACAAATGGTTAATTTGGTGAGTAGCTATTGCTAAGTAAAAATATGATATTAGTAGTCAACGTAATTAAGAACTAGTAAGAATTTTTCAATTCAACATTTTATAAAAATGTTGTAAAATAGTTTCTATCTTTAATATTATTCATTGAGCAATGCTACAAGCAGAAACTATTTTACAATATTTTTACAAACTATTATTATATTCAATATTTATTAGTTCTCATCTAATCTCATTACTAATATAATTTTTTTTTATTTACCAATAACTACTTTATCATATTAACCTTTTGCAAAAATTTTTGAATCTCTAGCATTTTTCATACTCATTTTTTATCTTCATCTAGTTTTAAGTTTACCAATTCTAATCTCAAAAAATATATATAAATAGATGGAAGTTTGGTCCAGCTTTTTAAAATTGTACTTTTTTTTAAGTGATAATTTTAAAAAGTGCGGAATGAAATTGAGGGTTTTTTTTTTTTTTTTTTAATCCAAGTACTTGATAAAAATTTCAAAAAAGTGATTTAAAAAAACATTTGAGGTGTAAATTAGCCCAAAAAAAAAAAAAAACCAACAATTTTTTTTTTTTCAATTTCTCTTTTTCTTTTTTGTTCTTATCAATCTTTATATTTTAGTGATATCCTCTTTTCTTCTCCTTGTTTGTTTGTTTTTTTTTTTTTTCTTCTCCACATATTTTCTTCACCTGTATTTTTAATTGTCCAATCCTTTTCTAGGATTTTCATTTCTTCTCACTTCTCACATCTCCATCACGGTACCACCACCCCTTTTCCATGGTTGATCTATCATAAGCTCTGTAACTAGGCATATAATCTTTATCTTTTTACTGATAATGAGAGTTTACGGGTTTATGTTGGAATTGGAAATTGCACATTTGTTTTTGAATTTGGCAATCTGTTTGGTTTTAGAATTTGGAAGAAAAAAAAAAAAAAGACTGCTCACTTCAATTTTTATAAAACTCGGCCCCACAAGGGCACAGACTGCTCACCTCCGACACGTCAGCTAAATTTGATTTGCCCTCCATATTCTCAACGTTTCACCTAAAATGCAAAAGGCAGTTTTGTAAATATAAAAAGTGTTGATCCTCTCACGTGATATCTACCTTCTAGAATTCTATGCCACTTTATAGTTGTACCCAGCATCGTGATATCTAACTCTTCTAGAATTCTAGAATTCTAATTAGCCAAAAAAAAAAATAAATGAAAAAGCCTCATCTAGAATTCTATGCCACTTTATAGTTGTACCCTCCATCGTGATATCTAAACTCTTCTGGAATTCTAATTAACCGAAAATAAATAAATAAATAAATAAATAAGCAAAAAAAAAAAAAAAAACCTCATCTAGAATTCTATGCTACTTAATTCTCAGAAAAAAAAAAAAAAAAAAAAAAAAGAATTTTATGCTACTTTATGGTTCTATCCTCCAATGTGATATCAAACTCTCTCTGGTTCTATGCCACTTTATAATTTTATTTTCTTTATAAACACTGTTATATACAAATTATTACACATTAAATTATTTTTTAAACTAAAATCGTAAGTTTAATATATGTTTTTAAAACTTGAACAGTCTTAAACTTATTATTTTAGTTCAAAAAATATGTGTGTAATAGTGTATGTGTATTAGACTGGGTGTAACAAACACTACATTTTTAAAATAAAATAAAAAATATTTTTCCTTTCTTAGCACTCATTTTCTTTCACAATCCATTCAATGTTACAAAAGTCTTCTTCTTTCTTTTTCTTCTTTGTTTTCGGTTCTATTTCAGTTTTAATTTCTATTTATTTATCTTATGATTTATTTATTTATTTATTTTTACTTTAGTTGTCTAATCTAGTTGAATTTAAATTCTATTTAGTTTATTGTTAGTTATAGTGATTTTATTATATTTAATTTTTACGAATATTATTTTATTGTAATTGTAAATAAGTCTAGTTTTGTTATATACTAATGTTTAATTTCTACGAATGTTATGGATTTATAATTTTTCATAAGAATTAAAGAAACACTTGATAAAAAATGACTTTAACATGCTCAATTAGGTGTTTAGCTTGTTAGTACTTTTAAGTGTGGATAAAAATTACATTAATAAAATAACAACAAACTAGTGTATTATATATGAGTTATGACTAACTTTGGATTTAAATTTTTTATTTTAAAACTAATGCACAAAGACATGTAATATGTATGTATATAGGTATATGATGGTCTAAGTTTTTCTTGAATTACAAATCAATATGATAGTTTTACTTCAGCCTCGCAACAAAATTTCCTAATTGCACCCTGACTACTACCCATTACTAGGGCTAAGCACAGACCTGACTCGACCCTAAGGGTTTTGGGCAGTTGGATTGAAAGATGGGTTGAGTTCCGGTTAACCATATTTGGGTTTCTTTTTTGGGTTTAGGGTCCAACCCGACCTGCATGTTATTAAAAAAAAAAATAGCATAGATTTTTTAAGCAAATCTAAAAACTTGAATATTGAGTAATACGTTTTTGAACAAAGTGGAACAAAGGGTCCTCTTTTCTTCTCCTTGTTTGTTTGTTTGTTTGTTTTTTTTTTTTTTCTTCTCCACATATTTTCTTCACCTATATTTTTAATTGTCTAATCCTTTTCTAGGATCTTCATTTCTTCTCACTTCTCACATCTCCATCATGGTACCACCACCCCTTTTCCATAGTTGATCTATCATAAGCTCTGTAACTGGGCATATAATCTTTATCTTTTTACTGAAAATGAGAGTTTACGGGTTTATGTTGGAATTGGAAATTGCACATTTGTTTTTGAATTTGGCAATTTGTTTGGTTTTAGAATTTGGAGGAAAAAAAAAAAAAAGACTTCTCACTTCAATTTTTATAAAACTCGGCCCCACAAGAGCACTGACTGCTCACCTCCGACACGTCAGCTAAATTTGATTTGCCCTCCATATTCTCAACGTTTCACCTAAAATGCAAAAGGCAGTTTTGTAAATATAAAAAGTGTTGATCCTCTCACGTGATATCTACCTTCTAGAATTCTATGCTACTTTATAGTTGTACCCAGCATCGTGATATCTAACTCTTCTAGAATTCTAGTATTCTAATTAGCCAAAAAAAAAAAAAAAAGCCTCATCTAGAATTCTATGCCACTTTATGGTTGTACCGCCCATCGTGATATCTAAACTCTTCTAGAATTCTAATTAACCGAAAATAAATAAATAAATAAATAAAAAAGCAAAAAAAAAAAAAAAAAAAAAAAAAACCTCATCTAGAATTCTATGCTACTTAATTCTCAGAAAAAAAAAAAAAAAAAGAAAGAATTTTATGCTACTTTATGGTTCTATCCTCCAATGTGATATTAAACTCTCTCTGGTTCTATGCCACTTTATAATTTTATTTTCTTTATAAACACTGTTATATACAAATTATTACACATTAAATTTTTTTTTAAACTAAAATCGTAAGCTTAATATATGTTTTTAAAACTTGAACAATCTTAAACTTATTATTTTAGTTCAAAAAAATGTGTGTAATAGTGTATGTGTATTAGACTGGGTGTAACAAACACTACATTTTTAAAATAAAATAAAAAATATTTTTCCTTTCTTAGCACTCATTTTCTTTCACAATCCATTCAATGTTACAAAAGTCTTCTTCTTTCTTTTTCTTCTTTGTTTTTGGTTCTATTTCAGTTTTAATTTCTATTTATTTATCTTATGATTTATTTATTTATTTATTTTTACTTTAGTTGTCTAATCTAGTTGAATTTAAATTCTAATTAGTTTATTGTTAGTTATAGTGATTTTATTATATTTAATTTTTACGAATATTATTTTATTGTAATTGTAAATAAGTCTAGTTTTGTTATATACTAATGTTTATTTCTACGAATGTTATGGATTTATAATTTTTCATAAGAATTAAAGAAACACTTGATAAAAAATGACTTTAACATGCTCAATTAGGTGTTTAGCTTGTTAGTACTTTTAAGTGTGGATAAAAATTACATTAATAAAATAACAACAAACTAGTGTATTATATATGAGTTATGACTAACTTTGGATTTAAATTTTTTATTTTAAAACTAATGCACAAAGACATGTAATATGTATGTATATAGGTATATGATGGTCTAAGTTTTTCTTGAATTACAAATCAATATGATAGTTTTACTTCAACCTCGCAACAAAATTTCCTAATTGCACCCTGACTACTACCCATTACTAGGGCTAAGCACAGACCTGACCCGACCCTAAGGGTTTTAGGTAGTTGGATTGAAACATGGGTTGAGTTCCGGTTAACCATATTTGGGTTTTTTTTTGGGTTTAAGGTCCAACCTGACCTGCATGTTATTAAAAAAAAAAATAGCATGGATTTTTTAAGCAAATCTATAAACTTGAATATTGAGTAATACGTTTTTGAACAAAGTGGAACAAAGGGTCCTTGTTCTTCTCCTTCTTTCTCCTCCAATTCCTATGTTTTACTTTGCTTTCTCATGAAAGCTTGATTTTTTTTTTTTTTTTTTTTTTGAGATAAGCCTGAAAGTTTGATTGAGTAAAGCAAATGGATTCCTAGAATGAGTGGGAGATGAAGAGGTAGAATACTAGAATCATGGCATGTAAATGTCATAAAATAATATTAATTAAAACACTTAAAATTCATAAACGAGCAATTAAAAAGAGAGTAATTTGATATAGAAATAAGTGAAATTTGTAAATTCATTAATTGGTTTATAGTAGCATAAATTCCTAGACGGAAAATTAAAAAGAGAGCAATTTGATATAAAAATAAGTTAAAATAATATCTATATTTGAGCTATTCCTTATTCTTTGATTCTCCCAAAAAAAAAAAGTCTACTATTCTTCAAGCAATTAAAATATTAAACAATTTTTTTAAAATGGAAAAAAAAAATTAATGTATTTAAGGATATATGATATTTGTTTTAAACATAAAACATGGCACTCAATTAAAGAGTGGAAAAATGGCAAGAGCAAGTTAATTAATAATATTGCTCATTTATGGACATATATTTATGGTTATCTATACTTTATAAGAGAACTCTCATTTTTAAACTAGACTTTTGTGTGGTTCAAAAATACTTCTAAACCTTAGGTTAAACAGAAAAAATATTTTAGGACAGCCTGGTAAAAATATCTCCAACTTTACTTAAAATGCTGACAAAAATATGTCAAGAGGTACTCATATTTGTACCTATATAATCTTCCACACAACATAAAAACTGTCTCATGTTGTATTGATGGAAACATTGTCGCCTTTTTGAATTTATTGTGTATTGCAGGAAAATAAGACTTAACTTGTCAGATTATTTAGAGGATGGTGTAGAACTTATTAGAAACTTCTGTTCATGCCCTACAACTGAATACTTTGTTGCCTGTATAGCAGAATCAATCCTTGAAGAATGTGTTCTTGGTAATATCATCTTCCCCTAATTTTTCTGTATATAAATTAGCCATAATTTCTTTTTTTGTGCAAATTTCTTCATCAATCTAATTCATGTCCTTTTACATCCTTCTGTTGGAAACAATTTTTGAGAATGCAGAGATTCTTTGGCATAGAAAATTTTTTTAATCCAAAAATTTAACCTTAAAATAGAAACTTAAAACTAAGTTTAAGAACAATCTCACCAAAATTAAGTTATAAAATGACATAAAAGTGTTGCACTTGAAGGTTAATTTGTGCCACCAAGAGTAGAACTCAGCGTAAAACAGTTCCTTGACTGAACAACCTCTTAGGATCAAACTATAGCATCAACCTTTGTGTTGGACGCACATCCACACACAAAAGTTGAAGAACAACCACAAATATATCCTTTCCCTTCCACACAAAAGAGTATCGGTTCTAATGAGTGTATCTTACTGAATGCATCCTTCTTGCTAGCTCAATATCTAATTAAGGAAATTACTGAGTAACCTTTAAATCAATCATGTATTATGATTTTGATTTTCCTTCTTTAAGAATCATTTTGTTTTACTTTCTTTATCTTGTTGCTGAGACTAGACTTACTTTACTATTTCCAAGATGATTAATTGATTATCTTCTAATTGCTTTTTTGAGTAGTTTATGTGTCACTTTACAGTTGTCTCGTTAAGCAACCTTGATTTGCCATTCAAAAATATTCTTGATAGGTTGAAATTTTCTGTAAAAGCCCCCGGGGGGAGAATTGCATTCTGTTAAGAACATTACAAGGGAAAAATTCATCAACTTGCATTACAACTTACTAATGGTAAAATTATATTCTGACATCTTCCCCCATTGAAAAATTTATGCTCCCATGTCTTCATTTGATATAGTCTATGTGCTTCATTTTACTCTTTTTTCTTAATTTTTTTTTATTATTCTAGCATGATGTGTTGCTGTGGAAATGTTCATTCCTTGGTTGACAAATTTTGTTTATGGCACAAGAAAATCTATAAGTGAAACATAATTAATATGAATTTTGGGTCATGCATTATGACATTATCTATTTCTTATTTCTCTGATGAACAATTAAATATTAAAATTACTGTTCCCAACACTGATTTAATTTCTAGAATGCATTTTAGCTAAAATAATCTTTTATTTTCCTTTTTCACACAACTTGGTAACTTAAAGTAAGTTTACTATAATTTATTTAATTTGCTCCTAAAAAGAAAATTAAGGTCACTAAATCAATTACACTATCATAATTAATTTGAAGTAATATGGGGTGATGGTCACTTCACAAGTACAAGTTCTTGTAATGTGGAGAGTAAGAGCTCGAGTTCAAGTCTATAAGAGAGAACTTCACATACATATACTTAGATTAAGTTAAAATAGAATTTCCATTTCAGATATATATTTAAAAAGAAATAAAAAGAAGAAGAAGAGAAGAAAAGAGTGATGTGAGTTTAATTTGGAAAATGCTCCATTTCAGATATAAGTGTTCATCTCTTGAGGAAGTTTGATCTGGAAAATGCTTCATGACGTGGAAAATGATATATTTGCCTAAAAAATGTTTTAGACCTACAATTACAAATTGGCTTTTCTTCTAAAATTTTCTTTTCTTTGTGAATCAGGTGCAGAAGTACCTTAAATGGAATTCACCTCCAATTAAATTCGATGCTTTTCATATGGCCATGTACGAGCTATGGGTGCGCAGGGATGTCTATATTATTGGAAACTACTCGAAATTTTGTGAACAAACATATCAGCATCAAGTAAAAAGACTAATAAAAGGTACCTAAAATTGTGTGTAGCAAAATTATATTCTTAATACCTTTATTTATTTATTTTTAAATCTGACATGAGGAGTCATATTATAACATCACTTGACTGCACATTTTTCACCTCTCAAATTCTTCTCACACACATAAAAGTGATAAATACTTTTACTATTGTTCATTGAGATAAAGGTCTGTACATTGACACAATGTTTCTAGTAATGATATATGTAAAACCCTAAAGAAGTAGAAAAGAAACGATACTCGTTCTTTTTAAGTCTTACTTGTTTGTTTTTATTTGTGAACTGTCGATTGTGCCTTTTGAACTTGAAAGTTCAATATGGGTATGAAACACCCTTGAACGTTTAGACCCCAAATTATAAAATTACCAATTCAAGCTTTATATCAAACAATTAATGTGCGGAACATGATAACAAGCTTATAACAGAATTGATAAACAATTTAAGCCAAATATAAACCCATCCACAGCAGTAAATATAAGGCAAAGATAAAGGGAAGGAAGATGCAAATACACGGACAAAACACGATGTGTTATCGAAGAGAAAACCGAAGTCCTTGGCGTAAAACCTCTCCGCCGCCCTCCAAGCGGTCAAATAATCCACTAAAGAATGTAGTTGGGATACATGAACAGCAGAAGACCCTCCAAGCCTAATCTACCCAAGTACCTAAGCCCTCCAAGCTTCTTGCTCCAACGAGGTTACGCCGAACCTATTTCTTCTTTAGCTTGCCGGATTCCGCTACTTGACCATTGCATCAACCAATGTATATTGGTTCCTTTCCAAACTGCTTCCCAAAGCACCAAATGGACCTTCTCACAGACGTGGGTGTGGTGAGATAAGAGTTTAGTAAATGACATCTCAAGGGTATGATAATGGAGAGGAAGAGAGTAGAGGAATTTGTAGAGTCTCTTTAAATGAAGATTGGGGATGAATCAATCTTGTTTTTCTCTAGGGTTTTCTCTCACAAAATTCTCTCTGGAAGCTCTCTCAATATGATGGGTATAAGGGTGTATATATAGTAGGGTGAGAAGGGAATGCAAAACGTCAGGTTTTGCCAAACAGGGCAAGTTGGTGACTTGATCTCGCGGCTTGACCAAGTCACGAATTCAAGTCGCGACGTAACGGCCTGGCCAGACTGGAACTTTTGTCCTGTAGCGTGACAGCTAGCGCGACCCTTCAACTTCCCAGTGTGCCTCTCACGTGCCTGCCTTTCGCGGCTTGCCAGTCGCGATCCACCCGCGAGCCCTAGCTGCGAGACTTTGTTTTTCTTGCACACTCTTGAGCTTTTCTTCACATCTTCTCACACACTACCCTTATAATTTTTTCACCTAAATACAAGGTTGCTAAGAGCTAAATTACAAGCAAATTGGTCACGGAATAAAGCCAATTAAATGGTTGATTAAATTCAGCCTTACAATCTTCCCCTTTGGCTATTCTGTGACAAAACCCTACAACAGACTCTAGACTTAAACGTGAGTTGGGAACAGTTGGAAAACTCACTCACACCTAACTTTAGATTCTGTAAAGCTCTTGAACATATGAATAAGTAACTCCTGAAACACAATAACATAGTAATATCATTGTATGTAGAAAACTTAATATGCATATGGAGCAAAATAAGCATGATCAAGCAAAAATGAACATAAACATAAAAGCAATAATTCATGGCAAGATCAACACCAGTAGTCACTAAGCAAAAGTGATTACTATGTTCATTCACACAAGAAATGAACATCCGGACATGCAGAAATGATAAACTCAATTGAAGAGTATCATTTGCATGTCCAACACTCAACTAATGCATACAAACATATATGCATCTAGGAATAATCCTAAATGGGCACAAGAGTGTTGTACTTAAGGTAATGCAAAGCATTAACAAGTACCAAAACACAAAGCACAAAGGCTACATATGCAAAGTTTTTGCAAATACATGACACAAACCATACAAGCCTACAAACAATGCATAAGAACAAGTAACAACCCTCAAAGCTTACAAAAGCATCAATGGGTACAAATCACAAACAAACAATGCTTAAAGCTAAATAACATCATACTATATAAGTAAACACCAAAGATTCACAAGTGTATCAAACTTAAAGCACAAATATTTAAGACAGACTAAAAACCAGTGTATCACACTTAAAGAAGACACGTAATTGAACTCCCCCTCAAAAAGAGCACTCCCCCTTAAGAGCTGCCCCCATAAGTTCTCCCCCTTTTTGACCGGAATGGCCAAAGGGTCAGTGATCCTGGCTGGTATGAATGCTGTCAAACTTGGCAAAGAGTACATCTAGCTGGTCCTGCATTGCTGTCATCCTCTCTGTCTGTTGATTCTGAACATCGCGGATTGTATCAAGTCTCTCCAGAATGATCTGAAGGGTATCAGGAGGAACATGTGATGAGGTAGAAGGTTTGCTCCTTTTGACTCTCACTCTAGGTGTGGAAACTGGTCCTGCCCCTTCTGCTTCAGTCTCCATAGGATCACCTTCTTCATGGACACCCTCTTCTTCTTCACCTGGAAGACGACTCTGGATCCGTACTAGAGTAAATTTGTTGATGGCTGATAGAGGAGGCATGGGATTGATATCTTGTGGGATTACAACCCCCTTTTCTTTGAAAATTCTCATGAGAAGGCTTGGAAACACTAGCTTGGGCCTCGAGGTGGTTTTGGTTTCATCCATTATAGTGTCAAAAATGTGGGAACTGATGTCAATAAAGGTGTTTTCCTTAAGATCCATAAGAAAGATGGCTCTGGCATTCGTCAATGTAGTCATCTTCCTTATAAGGTACAGATTGTACATCATAATTGTTGTTAAACACCTCATGTCTTTGGGAAAGTCAAAAGTGTTGAGACATCTCCTTTCTAAAACTCCACCAATCTTTTTCTGGACAGTTTCTAGAGAGACCATTCTGTCCTTATAGTTCGTAAATTCATAATCTTCTAACCCCTCCAGTCCCAAAACCTTATCAATGTCATGAGCATCTAAGGTAAACTCCTTTTTCCTCACCCAACAACTCAACTCTTCCTCATTTATCACAACATTGGCATAGAATTCTCTGATAAGTGGTTCACACACTAAAGGTAAGTCACCCAGAAGTTTCTCCCAGCCTCTTCCTTCAAAGCATTGTGGAATGAATGTATCCCTCAAGTCATGCAAATCCACAAATCTCTCCTGGATAATTGTGCCTTTTATGAAGGAATCTCTGTATCTCTCAAAATGTTTGACTGATCTAAACAGGTTGCTGTCCATTTTCAATCTCTTATCAGCCTTCTTAGCAGGAGTCTTCTTCTTAGAGGATGTGGAAGCCATTTTTTCTTGAAGATTTATGCAGAGATGATGCAGAAATGAAGGATTTTTCAGTGATAATCGAAAGCTTTGGGAGAAAGAGTGAAGAAGACAATGAACAGTAGCTGAAAATCGAGGGAAAATTGAAAAAAAAATTTTAAAACTGTCTTCAAAAATGCAAAACACGCGTTTTTCGGGACTTATCCAAGTCGCCAGTAAGTTGCCAGATCAAGCCGCGAAACACTGTGAAGGTAAGATTCTAGAAACATCTTCTAAGTGTTTTTCGCGACTGGAAGGTTTAGCCGCGAATGAGTCGCGAGCTGAGCCGCGAAAATCTCTGAGTAACCCTCGCGATTGGACCTTCCACCCGCGAACAAGCTACTAAAATGAGCCGCGAATAGAGCAAAACTCAAATTTTTCAAAAATTTTCTAAGTCTTTTTCGCGACTAGAGTACTGACTCGCTAGTAAGTCACGAAAATCTCTGATTGAGCTCGCGACTGGGGCTTGCGACTGTGTTGACCCGCGACTTAGTCGCCAAAACAGGGCAACACTGTTTTTGAAAAAATTTCACAATTTTGTAAAAGCAAAGTACTTTCCAAAAACAAAACAAAACAAAACACTCAAAAATCTTTTTGTGTTTGACCCACAAAGATTGAGCATGTGAAAACACATTTAATCAAGTACAATCACACAAATGAATATGACATTCGTTGAACATAGACTTGTGTGATGTGTGTGGATATCAAAAGTAAGATAGTTCTTAGTCCAATGTGAACTTCAATGATCAATTCAATCAAGGCATACACAACTAGCACTAAATTATGTGACCTATCTCAATTATAGAAGCATGCATATATGACATCCCACAAGAACTTGATAACAACTCTTTGAAACTTTTCATTTGGCTCCATATACACATATTATTTGCCAATTTTGAGCAAAGAAACTCTCATTGAGAGATGGATGCCTGAAATTTTTGATATTTCAATTAATGAGTTAGCCTTTGGCTTTTTGGGCATCTTTCATACAATTTATTTTGGTCGCTTTCCCTTTTCCCTAGTCAAATACTAGTATGTACGACAGGCTTTTGCAGCTCAATATCTCTTTTCATTTGGAGATTTACATTTAGAGAGTTCTTTTAAAGCATAAAAATAAAGAGTGGGAAGATATATAGGCATGAGTCTATGCATGTCTCAAGATCAACAAAACCATTCACTAATCATTCATGACAAGGTTGAAGATCTATTTACAACAATCACATAGATTTCAGAATTTCTTCCACAATGATATGAGTGCATGAGAGACAAGTTAAGCTCGTTAAATGCACAAAGCCATAGGTACAAAAGTACAAGGCAAAACATGCTTTGAGACAAAACTCAACAAAGTGATCAAACTTTTTGGATTTTCAACTTTTTATGTGTTTTTGGATTTTTGACATGAAAGCAGTAGAAGA
This sequence comes from Quercus variabilis, assembly GCA_030445155.1. Classification (NCBI taxonomy): domain Eukaryota; kingdom Viridiplantae; phylum Streptophyta; class Magnoliopsida; order Fagales; family Fagaceae; genus Quercus; species Quercus variabilis. The sequence continues at coordinate 23,067,338 of CP129455.1, read as the reverse complement.
ATGATCATAAACAAGAAAATGAGAAAGTATTTTGAACACAAACAAACCACAAAGTAAACAGATACTAAAAAACACAACGCACATAACTAATCATATCCACAAAGCATAGGAAGAATTGATGCATGGACATGTTATAATGCTTATGCATGAGTACCCTTTGTCACCCACACGTCACGTGCGTTTGGGGTGATATCCTTGACGGATCGGGTACGAGAGTTAGGACTTTCAAACCTCCTGTTGAAGCTCTCCAAGCAGATGGTGAAGGCACCAATCATCTTCATCACGTCCGTCATTCTTGGATCATTGTTTTGACTTCTTGGTTTCTCACCGCCCCAAGACCTTTTGTCATTCCTTCTTCCTCGTGTCTGAGGTGCGCTTGCATTGTTGTCTACTCTCAGCTTTTGACAGTTAGGTCTAGTATGCCCTCGTAGTCCACAATAGTGACACACATACTCAGTTCTAGGACCCCATTGTGGTCTTGAGAGAGATCTTGCTCTGGTTTCGTGTCTGCCCATAGATTGATTTCGGGGCTTATACACCATCCGTTGCTCACTCACATTCTTCTTCTCAGCCTTAACATTCTCATGGATGGTTTCTTCTACAGTAGGCTCTATGGCCTTCACAAATTTCACTTCTTTGATAGCTTTGGCTGATGAACTACTTCCTCCGGTATACCCCACTCCGGACTTATCTGAAAAATGTTTTTGATACGAGATAACATCTTCCAGCTTTCTGGAGGAGACCCTTTCAATCTTGGCTTGCGCTTGCACCATTTCTTGCTCAAGGAATCTTACTTTGGTGTAAGCTTCCGATAACTCTCCATTTAGTGTCTCAATCTCACATTTAGCCTCTTTATATCTAGCCAATAGACTTTTGTAGTCATCTTCAGCCCTTTTCATCTTCTTTACCGCCGTCTTTGCAACCCTTGCATACTCACCTGATTTCTCAAGAACTAAAGTATAATTCTCTTGAATACTCAAAGTACCTTCATCCTCTTCAGCTTCAGATTCTTCAACAACTCCAATAGATTCCAAATCAGAATGTTCACCAAGCTCCTTCACAAGTGTATCCAAGTCATCTGAGGATTCCACATGAGCAATGGTCATGAATGCGGAGAAATTTCCTTCTCCATCACAGCTCTCGTCAGAATTAGAATTTGATGAGTCCGAATCACTTAAAGTAGTGGCATACACATTTCCCTTCGACTTTAAGTAGTTTGGACATTCCTTTTTAAAATGCCCATGCCCATTACATTCAAAGCATGTAATTCCTTGTGAGGATTGGAAATCTTTACCATCTTTTCTTTGGAAGTCTTTCTTCTCTTTTTCGGCACTCTGGAATTTTCTTTTGTCACCAAATTTTCCACTATTCTTGAGCTTTAGGAATTTCCGGAAGTTCTTTACAAGATACGCCATATCTTTATCTATTGTATCCTCTTCCGAAGATTCATGAGACCCTATCCTCTCATCAATTGTCTTAAGAGCAAGGGATTTGCTCTTCTTCGCTGAAGGAAGAGACAACTCATATGTCTGTAGAGAACCAATCAGCTCCTGAACCTTGATTTCATCAAGATCTTTGCTCTCTTCAATGGCTGTAACTTTAGCACGAAAACTTTCTAGTAGTGACCGAAGGATCTTCCTTACAACTTTAGACTCCTCCGCCTTTTCCCCCAAATTAAATTTTCAATGACCACCTCATTTAGCTTACTATAAAAAGAGTCAAAGGACTCATCCTCATCCATCTTTAGCTGCTCAAAGCGAGTGGTCAGCATTTGAAATTTGGTGTCTTTTACCTTCTTGGTTCCTTCATATGTCGTCTCCAGAATCTCTCATGCTTCTTTAGCAACAGTAATATGAGAAATCCTGTGAAATTCTTCTAGAGAGATACCACAGAAAATGGCATTCAATGCTTTACTATTTGCATTTGCTGCCGCAAGAGTTGTCTTGTCCCAAGTGGATTTGGCATCCACTGGCTTTGTCCAACCTATGTCAACTGCATCCCACACAACTTCATCCATAGAATACAAAAACGCCCTCATTCGGACTTTCCAAAAAGCATGGTTATTACCATCAAAAAATGGTGGAGTAGTGAGAGAATGAGACCTATCCATCTCAATAAGGGGTCAAGGATCACACTTAGGTATTAACACCACAACAAGTGTACCCGCTCTGATACCAATTGAAAGTTCAATATGGGTATGAAACACTCTTGAACGTTTAGACCCCAAATTATAAAATTACCAATTCAAGCTTTATATCAAACAATTAATGTGCGGAACATGATAACAAGCTTATAACAGAATTGATAAACAATCTAAGCCAAATATAAACTCATCCACAGCAGTAAATATAAGGCAAAGATAAAGGGAAGGAAGATACAAACACACGGACAACACACGATGTGTTATCGAAGATGAAACCGAAGTTCTCGGCGTAAAACCTCTCCGCCGCCCTCCAAGCGATCAAATAATCCACTAAAGAATGTAGTTGGGATACATGAACAGCAGAAGACCCTCCAAGCCTAATCTACCCAAGTACCTAAGCCTTCCAAGCTTCTTGCTCCAACGAGGTTATGCCAAACCTATTTCTTCTTTAGCTTGTCGGATTCCGCTACTTGACCATAGCATCAACCAATGTATATTGGTTCCTTTCCAAACTGCTTCCCAAAGCACCAAATGGACCTTCTCACAGACGTGGGTGTGGTGAGATAAGGATTTGATAAATGACCTTTCAAGGGTATAACAATGGAGAGGAAGAGAGTAGAGGAATTTGTAGAGTCTCTTTAAATGAAGATTGGGGATGAATCAATCTTGTTTTTCTCTAGGGTTTCTCTCACAAAAGTTTCTCTGGAAGCTCTCTTAATATGATGGGTATAAGGGTGTATATATAGTAGGGTGAGAAAGGAATGCAAAATGTCAGTTTTTACCAAACAGGGCAAGTTGGTGACTTGATCTCGCGGCTTGACCAAGTCGCGAATTCAAGTCGCGACGTAACGACCTAGCCAGACTGGAACTTTTGTCCTGTAGTGTGACAGCTGGCGCGACCCTTCAGCTTCCCAGTGTGCCTCTCACGAGCCTGCCTTTCGCGGCTTGCCAGTCACGATCCACCCTCGAGCCCTAGTCGCGAGACTCTGTTTTTCTTGCACACTCTTGAGCTTTTCTTCACATCTTCTCACACACTACCCTTACAATTTTCCCACCTAAATACAGGGTTGCTAAGAGTTAAATTACAAGCAAATTGGTCACGGAATAAAGCCAATTAAATGGTTGATTAAATTCAACCTTACAGAACTATTGTCCGATAGCAACGTTTGCTTAAGTAGTGACCAATAGCAATGCAACTAAATGAATCACCTAGCTGCACGTACTATATACCATCATATCAATTATAAAGTCAAATTATTGAGACGGAAAAAAAGTCTTGCTACAATTTACTGAGAATAGCCATGACACAATTATATAGGTCTGCATTAATCTTTTTGGTGTGACCTTCTAACAAAAAAAGAAGAAGTTATTTTATTAAAATTTATTAGAGTGATGATAAGGATATGCTACCAATTTTATTACATAAACCTTATTAATGAGACAATATCCTCTTACACTTTGTTTACAATTACAACCATTATTTTATATCATATCCATAATTAATGTGGGAATGTCCACATTTTAACACGTGAAAATTGATGTTAAAAGTGTTAGAAATCGGATAATAATTGTTGTAATATTGCATTTAGTTAGTTAGTTAGTTACAATTTCAATCATGTTAATCACATTTAACACATGTTGGAATAATTAGTAATGCACATGTGAAATAATAGAACCATTATGATGAGGTCATGTTGATCAATAGAATATTTTTATGATTCTATAAATACCTATTTGTAATTACATTTTCATTCATTGAAGAATAAATTAATTGATTGTTTAGTAGTAGGTTCCAGTTAGCTCAATTGATAAAGTTTTTGATGGTTGAATAAGAGATTTAGGGTTCAATTTCTTTGTTTGTCTATACCAAAAATCGATTGGTGTCTTGGTCTGATGATAAAGAGTAAAAAACACAAAAGCATGCCATAGGTTGAAGCTCTATGTTTTCTAAGTTTTTAAAGCATCTCTTTTGTTACAATAGCCAGAATAACATCAAGACATTCATAAAGAGATTTCTTATTACAATCTTCCATATGATGTTATAGTAGCCTTGTTACGCTACTTTGGACATGGCTGACGTACGTAGTAGTAAATGTGATTTGTGGTATATTAAAAAAATTATATATATATATATATATATATATCTCTTAGGTTTTTTTTTTTTTTTTTTTTTGTTTGTTTGTTTTGTTTTGTTTTTAAATTGACACATCAATCTATAATGATAATGCAGTAAAATTTATAATATTATTACTATCCTGTCTATAATGTTGGAAAAGGAGATGCTAATATAAGGTATCATAGATAAATACATTAATAAGAATTATGTATATAGGTTAAAAAAAAAAAAGGATTATGTGCTAAATATGACATTTAATACATAGTAACTGTAGCAAAAATAGCAACAAGACAACAAAATTTATTACTAAATATTAAATTCAACAAACATGTGAGCATATGCTTAAAAAAAACAAAACAAAACAAAACAAATAAACTAACTAACTAACTAACATGAGAACAACATGGCTGAAAATCTTAAATTTCGTCTAAGTTAAGTTTTCAACTCTCAAATTTAAAATTTGAAATTAAACCAAATTGTCCAACATTTATTCATTATTATTATCAAGCACTAAATTGAGAAATTGGCTTTGTAAACCAATCAACTTGCTCAAACTACTTTGCTTTGTTCAATATCCGACTGGAATTTAGATCTTAGCCTCCCAGTTTGCTGCAATTCCAAAAACTCCCTATATGTCATTTCAACATATGCAGGTTGATCACTTTCATTGTCAACTAACTCTGGTGCTGGCCTCATAACTGTGTCTAGCGATGGTCCATGTGCCAGAGCTATGGACATCCTTGTAGCTTTGTTATTCACAAGTGCCCGGTGTGCAATACTCTTGTACTTGCCATTGCTCAAAATCTTGCAGGGAAACATTATATTTAGAAATTTTAGATTTTAATTCAAAAAATTGTTCATTTAGTTAAATATTCATATGTCAAGAACATGATAAGTGAAAAACATAAAGCCAAAGAAATTTTAATAAAAATTTATATAATTACACACACACACACATAAAGAAAAAAGAAAACGATCAACCCTCATTCGTGTATTTGCTTCACTATTATGATCATTTACCTATTTTTCATTTTTTTTTAATAGGGTTAGTTCTTCATTTTGGCCATTTAGCCTACTTAACACGGTTAACTCTTCCTTTCGGGTATTTAGAAAATTTCTTTATGTCTCAAATGGAAGAAAACTAAATAATTTTAATTTTGTGTGTTCTTAGTCCTCATAATAAAAATAAAAAATAAAAAAGGTTTTCAGACAGTAGTTCAGATTTGACTAGAAGTAAAAAAAAAAAAAATTCCTCTCTCTCTCTCTCTGCAACATTTGTTAACAAGTCAACATCAAAGCACTATTTTTCTCTCTTGCCTTTAAACTTATTCGCGCATGTCACGTGTCACATTTAACTTAAATAAGTGTTGGGTAATTTCTAATTTCCATTATGAAATTTGGTGTAAGTTTAATCATATAATCCTTCAAATTTAAAGGGTTTTTATTTTGTCCTTGAAATTATACAAAGTGAACAATTTAAAATTTTTTTTTCTACTTATGCGACTAATGGAATGTTGAAGCAGCCCATATTTACGAGACTAAAATTAAACCAACCACATATTTAAGAGTGCACAAATTTAAGTAACAAAATTGAACCAACCCCATAAACGGAAGAACAAAATTACTCCCTCCACCCCCTCTCTTTTAAAAAATTCAAGGATAAAATATATATATATTTATTTATTTATTTATTCATGTGAATGACAATTAATGTTTTATCACCTTAAACCTAAAATTGTACCAAACTGATCTTACTAGTTAACTTTAGCTGGCATAGTTGCTTAATAAAAAGATTAATTTAGAAAGATAATGAGAAGATGAATAACACGTGGGGACAGGTAAAAATGGAGTTGAAGAAGCATGATAGAATGTACCTCCAAGTGATCAGCAACTTGAACAAAGAGTACATTGGCAGGGATATTGACATTAAACCATTTTTCGTTATGCTTTACTTGAAGGCCGGAGACGCCATTATTTACCAAAGTGGTTAACAGACCATGGTCATAGTGAGCGGGGATGCCAATTGCTTTCTCTGGCTCTGGACAAGTTGGATAATAGTTAGCAGCGAGCAATTGTAAACCCAACTCGAAATTGGCAGCCTTTTCTACGTAGCTCTCTTCTAACCCCAAGCTCTTTGATATAGCTTTCAGCAATATTATTACTACTTCCCGGTTTCTTTTGCTGAACTCCCTTGCAATCTCACTGTGTCAACAAAAATATAAATAAACCATTCATTATGAATTGCATTGGCCATGACCAAATTATTATTATTGAAAATTTAATTGAAAAATAAAATTTTCATAATTATAAGAAGGAAAATTCTTAGTTTAAGTAGATTGAACAAATTGCATATAATGTTGTATACAAACTTATGGGTAGAACTTACCTTTAAAAACTCTTGCAATAAGAAAGTGTCCAAAAATTTATATACACATGTTTAAATTTACACTAATGCAATGTGGGACACTTCAGCCTCTATGTCAACCCTGGTAGTTGGCTTTTATACTAAATATTACAAACTCATGGATAGAATTCACATTTTTGAAAACCGACTTGCAAGAAAAGTGTAATAAAAAATTTATATACATATGTTTAAATTTACACTTAACCAACGTAGGACATTAGAATCATAACATATTCTTAACACTTTAGAACTTGATTTTTTTATTCATAATATGTGATATGTGATATGATTTAGGGCATCACTAACAGCTTCTCCATATTTTTATACTATTTAGACAGTGAACAATGACATTTAACTTTTATTTACATAATTTTTCAAATATATCTTCTAATAAATTCTCTATCATTTCTTTATCTCATTTAAATATTATTTCCTCTTTCATTATTTATTCTTTTTTTTTAACAATTATATTTTTCAATGAGAAGTGTTACATCCACAACATTTTTCACAATATTTTCCCAACAAAATTTTTGTGGAAAGTTGTTACTAGTTCTAATTTGAACCCACCACTAAAGTTATTTTTTTTACTCACCAATATTAACTAATAACAATATGCTACTAATAACAATCTTTCATTATTGTGGTAGCATTTCTCAATTAGGATTTTTATTCTTTATATTATCTTTCTTTTTTTCATATCACTTTCATCCATACGATTCATTTCTTTTTTTTCTTCTCCACACGTGTCCACCACCTCTATCTCCCCCCCCCCCCTTCTTTTATTTTCTTTTTCTTCCTCATTCAAGAACATTCCAGCAAGCTCTCATTCTCTCTCTCTCTCTCTCTCTTCCTTTTTTTTTTTACTTGATTCTAGAACATTCACTAGCTCTCTCTGTGATAAGAAAAAAAAGAAAAGAGTTATAGAGAGAAAGAACAAGAGAGATGGGTCACTGTGCCGTTGTTCATCTTCGTCCTCAACGCAGTTTAGATGGGTAAGATGGCTTTTGTCTTTTTATTTATTATTTTTTTCTTTTTTTGCTTCTATTGTTATGATTTGATTAATTTTAAAATTGTGATTTTGAGTTTGTATTCTCATAATCTGATTATGCTTGATTTTAGAGATGTTTGAGAGAAAGATTGTTGTGTTTGTAGCTGTGAGAGGAGAGAGAAAGAATTTTAAATTTTTTTTTTTTTAATGAGATGTATGAATTTTTAAAGTAAAAAAATTCATTTGGAGTTGCTACAGTATTCTCTATATCTAAAGAAGCACTATAGCAACTTCAAAAATTGTTTAGAAAAGTTCTACATTTAGAGAATTTATTGGAGTGTGAATAGTGGGGTTTTCTCCCCAAAAAATGGATATAGCTAATCTCCAGGTTAAATCTGAAATGAAAAGAAATGTACCTGAACCCAGCTGGTTTGTTGGGTGTATGAAATTCAGGATGGGCGAAGCACTTGAGAAAATCTCTCCAATAGTTTGCTTTATCCATTGAAGGATTAAAGCCTGTACCACACCTGATTGGATCCATGACATGGTTTCCTTGGTACTCTTTCTTCTCCTCCTCTGGCAAGTCGAAAAATTCTTGAAACGAAGCTATCATTGCCTTCGTCAGACTCTCCGTCACATCATGATTAATCACCTAATAAGACCCTCATCAAATCTCAGTAACATGCAAAAACTATAGACACGTAAGAAAAAAATTTAATAGAAAGCTCAAAACAGATAAGATAAACTGTACCATGAAGCAGCCCCAGTCTGAGCAGGCTTTGCTGAGTTGATGGATGATTTGGGACTGTTCTTCAGGAGTACCTGAAACAAGAAGAGAGATGTCGATAATGGGGACTGCATCTTCTGCATCACCGGCTATTGGTGCATCACCGGCTATTGGTTCATCACGGAGATAAGGGGTGAAGTTGTAAAACGAAGGGATGGAGGAGGAGCCAGTTGATTCAACTAGTGCTTTCACGGTTGTTATCTTTGGCGGATGAACAGGTGATGCATTCATGGACATTGCTGAAGCCATTGATGAGGCGAAACTAGAACACTAGAAACACAGAGAGAGAGAGAGATAGCCGAGTAAATGTGGCAATATTGTTATGTTACCTACAAGCTATAATCACGTTAATATATACCAGGAAAACATAGACCTCGTTTTGGACGTTTCTCCCATTAATTGGTGCGACCTAACATTATTTTTTATTTATTAATAATTAGTCACCAGCAGTTTGTAAATTTGTATCTAAGAAAAAAAAAATCTCTAGCATTATTTTAGAGCATTATTATCATACACCAATAAGATTGACGAGCGGCTGTTGAGAATATAATAATGAAAGCCTAGAAGGGGCGGGGTTACAAGTTCCAACATTCTGCATTATGCTGTTCACATGTCACACGGTACTTCTAAATTTGTACAGGTAATAAAAAATGGGTAGTGTTAAGTTAACAACTTTTTTGATTTCTGTTCAATAACATTTTTTTTTTCTTTTTACATCTTTATGTTTATTTTTTAAGCTTTATAAATACTTTTACATTCTTTTCTTTCATTTATCTCTATTTTTTATTATTATTATTATTATACATGACTAGCGTTAGGAATCCCTAATAAGCACCACAATTCTGCCTGTTAACATCTCTCATAAAAATGAGTGAAAAAAAGGGCAATAACTCTTTCAAGTACAAAGTACAAACAGTCAAACACTTGACCACATTTAGTAACGGTGTTTAAATAACGAAAACTCTTATTTACCAAATAAAACATAAATTTATACATTTTTTATTTACACGTATTTTTACAAAAATGAAACAACATTACTAGAAATTTTTTACCAAACAGTCCCTTACATAGTTAAGATGCTGATTGCTCTTCCCTGTCAATCTCAGTCGCACCTTTCTTCACAAAAAACTTGAGAAATCTCACTGTGCTGCTGCTCTGAATTCGTTTCCCTTTCTTCTCCTTTTCTTCAATACAAGAAAGAGATAAAATGAATCAAGGCAGTGGCGTGTTGTTCGTGGAATCATTCGGCCATGGCTGGGGGCTTTAATAAGTGGTGAAGAAAGAAGTAAAAAATAGAGAGAGATATTCTGACGGGAATTTAATTTTTTGCTGTAAAGATCATAATGGGAAATGGGAATTGGAAAGAGAGAAAAAGGACAAAATGATAAAGCTTGAAGCCTAATTGGCTTGAGAAAATATGGGTGGGTGGATTTTTTTTGCATAAGATTTGTTGATTTAATATTGAATAATATCAGAAATATAAGCTATTTTAATTTTTTAAAAATATTTAATGTAGTGAGCGGTTATTAGTAAGTTAAAATGTGATATTAATGATCAAATTAATTAAAAACTAGTAAGAATTTTTCACATCAACATTTTTATAAAATGTTGTAAAATAGTTTCTGTCTTTAACATTATTCATTGAATAATGCTACAAGCAGAAACTATTTTACAATATTTTTACAAACTATTATTATAATTAATCATTATTAGTTCTCATCTAATCTCATTATTAATATAATTTTTTTACTTTTCAATAACCACTTTATCACATCAATCTTTTGTATAAAAAAAAAAAAAAAAAAAAGGAATCTCTAGCATTTTTCATACTTTTTCTTTTTTTTTTTTCTTTTTTATCTTCAACTAGTTTTTAAGTTTACCAATTCTAATCTCAAAATATATATATATATATATATATATATATATATAACTAGATAGGGAAAGTTTGGTTAAATTTTTTTAAATTTTGCTTTTTGAAAAGTGGTAATTTAAAAAAAAAAATTCAAATCCAAGTATTTGATCAAAACTTTCAGAAAGTGATTAAAAGAATTAAAAATAAAAAATAAAAACTGAGCGTTTGCTATTACTTCTAAAAGTTGCTTTTGAGGTGTATATTACCCCCCCCCCCCAAAAAAACCAACAATTTTTTTTCTTTCAATTTCTCTTTTTCTTTTTTTCAATTTCTCTTTTTCTTTTTTATTCTTATCAATATTTATATTTTATTGACATCCTCTTGTCTTCACCTCTTATTTATTTCTTCATTTCTTCCCAGTTCTCACCTCTCCATCATGGTACCACCACACCTTCTCCATGGTTGATCTATCATAAGCTTTGTGACTGAGCATATAATCTTTATCTTTTTACTGGAAATGAGAGTTTATGGGTTTATGTTGGAATTGGAAACCGCACATTTGTTTTTGAATTTTGCAATCTGTTTGGTTTTAGAATTAATTGAAAAAAAAAAAAAAAAAAAAAAAAAAAAAAAAAAAAAAAAAAACCACAACTACCTCCTGTGGAGCCATGTTATGGCTCCCAAATATTTTTATGGGTTATGGTAATAAGCGCTCTTAAAGTATTAGTAATATTTTTAAAAGTCATGTTAATAAGTATTTTTAGAGTATTGGTTAACAATCAATTTTAAAAAAATTTTGACATCACTTTTATGAAAAAAAAAAATATATATATTATTAAAATATTAATTTTTTTTCTCCTAAGAAGATTAGTTAACATTTTTCTATTTTTATTTTTAAAAACCTTTTACCAGTAGCTCACTTCAATTTTTATAAAACCCGGCCCCACAAGAGCACAGATTGCTCACATCCTACGAGCAAATATACTGTGTATATGCCGGGTACATAACATAATTTTCAACATCAAATCAGCGAAATTTGACTTGCCCACCATATTCTCAACTTTTCACCTAAAAGGCAAAGGTAATTTTGTAAATAAAAAAAGTGTCTGCCCTCTCACGTGACATCTACCTTTAGAATTCTATGCCACTTTATCTAACTCTTCTAGAATTCTAATTAGCCAAAAATAAAATAAAATAAAATAAAAACCTCATCTAGAATTCTATGCCACTTTATCCTCTCACGTGATATCTACCTTTATGCCACTTTATAGTTGTACACTTGTACCCTCCATCGTGATATCTAACATTCTAATTAGCCAATATATATATATATATATATAAAAGCAAAAAAACTAAACCTCCTCTGGAATTTCATGTCTCTTTAGAGCATCCTTATCAAGAATATTAAAATTTTTAGCATTTAACATTTCAAAAATTTACTTTATTTATTATACCATCTCACTTTAAAATACATCAAACATCAAAACATCTATATTTTTTATCATTTCATTTAAATAATATAAATTACTCATTAAAATAATAATAAAACAACTTAACACAAACAACTAGCCAACCATCCCACCAACATGAGAATAAAAAAACTATTTTTTTTTTTTTTTTACAATTCAAGCTACAATGAGCTTGTATTAATACGAGCTCACTATGCAAATATGCCAAAAATTTTACAATTTGAAAATTTTGATGGAGTTGCTTTTTTGGTATTTTGATGCTAAAATTTAGCATATACTCCTTTTAACATCCTTAATGAGGATGCTCTTATGGTTCTATCCTCCAATGTGATATCTAACTCTCTCCGGTTTTATGCCACTTTATAATTTTATTTTCTTTATAAAAATTGGTAAATTCATCCTTTTATATACACATTATTATACATTTAATTATTTTTTAAACTAAAATCGTAAGTTTAATACATGTTTTTAAAACTTGAACTGTCTTAAACTTATTATTTTAACTCAAAAAATATGTCTAATAGTGTATGTGTATTAGAGTGTGTGTGACAAGCACTACCTTTTTAATTTCTATTTATTTATTTTATGATTTATTAATTTATTTATTTTACTTTAGTTGTCTAATCTAGTTGAATTTAAATTCTATTTAGTTTATGGTTAGTTAAGTGATTTTATTATATTTAATTTCTATGAATATTATTTGTTGTAATTGTAAATAAGTCTAGTTTTGTTATATATTGATATTTAATTTCTATGAATGTTACAGACTTATAATTTTTCATAAGAATTAAAGAAACACTTGATAAAAAATGACTTTAACATGCTTAATTAGGTGTTTAGCTTGTTGGTATTTTTAAGTGTGGATAAAAATCACATTAATAAAATAACAACAATCTTGTGTATTATATATGAGTTATGGTTTACTTTGGATTTAAAATTTTTTATTTTAAAACTAATGCACGAAGACATATAATATGTATGTATATAGGTATATCATGATTTGAGTTTTTCTTGAATTACAAATCAATATGATAGTTTTACTTTAGCCTCTCAACAAAATTTCCTAGTTGCACCTTGACTACTACCTATTACTAGGGCAAAACACAGACCCGACCCGAAGGGTTTTGGGCGGGTTGGATTGAAACACGGATAAGGTTCCAGTCAACCATATTCGAGTTTTCTTTTGGGTTTAGGGTCCAGCCCGACCTGCCTATTATTAAAAAAAAAATAGCATGGATCTTTTAAGCAAATTTAAAAGCTTGAATATTGAGTAATATGTTTTTGAGTTAGAGTTAATCATGGGAGGGAGAGAGATAGAGAGTTGTAAAGGAAAAAAGCACAAAGTGGAACAAAGGGTCCTTGTACTTCTCCTTCTTCCTTCTCCAATTCCTATGTTTTACTTTGCTTTCTCGTGGAAGTTTGAATTTATTTATTTATTTATTTTTTTGGTTGAGATAAACCTGAAAGTTTGATTAAGTAAAGCAAATGGATCCCGAGAATGAGTGGGAGATGAAGAGGTAGAATCATGGTATGTAATTGTTAGAAAATAATATTAATTAAAACTCTTAAAATTCATAAATGAGCAGTTAAAAAGAGAGTAATTTGATATAGAAATAAGTGAAATTTGAAAATTCATTAATTGGTTTATAGTACCATAAATTCCTAAACAGAAAATTAAAATAATATCTATATTTGAGCTATTCCTAATTCTTTGATTCTCCCAAAAAAAAAAAAAGTCTACTATTCTTCAAGCAATTAAAATATTAAACAATTGTTTTAAAATGGAAAAAGAAATTAATGTATTTAAGGATATATGATATTTGTTTTAAACATAAAACATGGTAATCAGATTTTTTTTTTTATTTTTTATTATTTTTTTTATAGAATACTAAGTATTTTTAACACACACACACACACGGAGAGAGGGGAAAATATTTTTTTAAAGAAACTTACAATGGTGTATATCCAAAAGGACCTAACTCTTGGATACAAAACACGGACTTTAAATCTCTTTTACTCACACTTATTTTCCAATGTAAGATTAACCCACTATTTTTTCTTTTGAGAATACTAAGGGTATGTTTGGTAACTATTGTTTCCTCTTATTTTTTTTGTTTTCAAAAACAATTTTTTTTGAAACAAAAAAAAAAAAAATTTGTTTGGCAATCCAAAATAAACAAAAAACAAAAATTGTTTTCAAAACCCAATTTGTGAAGAAAACTAAAAACATAGAAAATGCTGTTTTCAGTTTCTAATTTTCAAAAGTTAATGAAAACATGCATTTAATTTAATGAATCTATCTCATTTAATGAGTTAGCATTAGAATTCAAATCCTAGTAACAACATATTTTAGTATTTTCTATTTTTTTTCTTCAAAAAACTATCTTTTTCATTTCAACTAACCAAATATGTTTTTGATTTCAAAAATACAAGAAATTTGTTTTTTCTTTATATTCCCCAAACCAAGTTTTTGAAAATAGAAAACAAAAAATGTTACAAACATAACCTAAGTATTTTTAACACACACATACATGAGGAGAGGGGAAAAGGTTTTTTAAAGAATCTTAGAGCTGTGTATATCCAAAAGGGCCTAACTCTTGGATACACAGCACAGACTTTAAACTTCTTTTACTCACACTCATTTTCCAATGTGGGATTAACCCACTATTTTTTCTTTTAAGAATACTAAGGTTACGTTTGGTAACAGTTTTTGTTTTCTATTTTCAAAAACTTGGTTTCAGGAATATAAAGGAAAAAAAAATTCTTGTATTTTTGAAATAAAAAACATGTTTATTTAGTTGAAATTAAAAAGATAGTTTTTTAAAGAAAAAAAAATAGAAAATACTAAAATATGTTGTTACTAGGATTTGAACTCTAATACTAACTCATTAAATGAGATAGATTTATTAAATTAAATACATGTTTTCATTAACTTTGAAAATTAGAAACTGAAAATAACATTTTGTATGTTTTCAGTTTCCTTCACAAATTGAGTTTTGAGAACAGTTTTTATTTTCTATCCATTTTGGGTTGCCAAACAAGTTTTTTAGTCTCAAAAATAGATCATTGTTTTTGAAAACAGAAAATAAGAAGAAAAAGCAATTACCAAACATACCCTAAGTATTTTTAACACACAAACACGAGAAGAGGGGAAAATGGTAATCAATTAAAGAGTGGTAAAAATGGCTAGAGTAATTTAATGAGTAATATTGCTCATTTATGGACATATATTTAAGGTTATCTATACTTTATAAGAAGATTCTCCTTTTTAGACTAGACTTTTATGTGGTTTAAAAATACCCCTAAACCTTAGGTTTAACAGGAAAAATATTTTAGGACAGACCGGTAAAATTATATTTCCAACTCCACTTAAAATGCTGACAAAAATATGTCAAGAGGTACTCATCTTTGTATCTATAATCTTCAACACAACATAAAAACTGTTTCATATTGTATTGATTGAAACATTGTTGCCTTTGTGAATTTATTGTATATTGCAGGAAAATAAGGCTTAACTTGTCAGATTATTCAGAGGATGGTGTAGAACTTATTAGGAATTTCTATTCATGCCCTACAACCGAATACTTTGCTGCCTGTATAGTAGAATCGATTTTTGAAGAATGTGTTCCTGGTAATATCATCTTCCCCTAATTTTTCTATATAATAAATTAGCCTTATTTTCTTTTTTTTCTGCAAATTTCTTCATCAATCTTATTCATGTCCTTTTACATCTGTTCCTTTTGTTGGAAACATTTTTTGAGAATGTAAAGATTCTTTGGCATAGAAATTTTTTTTAATCCAAAAATTTAACCATAAAATAGAAACCTAAAGCTAAGTTTAAGAACAATCTCACCAAATTAAATTAAGTTATAAAATAACATAAAAGTGTTGCACTAGAAGGTTAATTTGTGCCACCAAGAGTAGAACTCGGCGTAAAACAGTTCCTTGGCTGAACAACCTCTTAGGATCAAACTATAGCATCAACCTTTGAGTTGGACACACATCCACACACAAAAGTTCAAGAACAACCACAAATATATCCTTTACCTTCCACAGAAAAGAGTATCGATTCTAATGAGTGTATCTTACTGAATGCATCCCTCTTGCTAGCTCAATATCTAATTAAGGAAATTACTGAGGAACCTTTAAATCAATCATGTATTATGATTATGATTTTCCTTCTTTAAGAGTCATTTTGTTTTACTTCCTTTATCTTGTTGCTGAGACTGGATTTACTTTACTATTTCCAAGATGATTAATTGATTATCTTCTAATTGCTTTTTTGAGTAGTTTATGTGTCACTTTGTAGTTGTCTCGTTAGGCAACCTTGATTGACCATTCAAAAATATTCTTGATAGGTTGAAATTTTCTGTAATAGCTCTCGGGGGGAGAATTGTATTCTGTTAAGAACAATTCAGGGGAAAAATTCATCAACTTGCATTACAACTTACTAATAATGGTAAAATAATATTCTGACATCTTCCCCCATTGAAAAAATTATGCTCCCATGTCTTCGTTTGATATAGTTTATATTTAACTAAGTGCTTCATTTTACTCTTTTTTCTTAATTTTTTTATTATTATTCCAGCATGATGTGTTGCTGTGGAAATGTTCATTCCTTGGTTGACAAATTTTGTTTATGGCACAAGAAAGTCTATAAATGAAACATAATTAATATGAATTTTGGGTCATGCATTATGACATTATCTATTTCTTATTTCTCCGATGAACAATTAAAATTTTAAATTACTATTCACAACACTGATTTAATTTCTAGAATGCATTTTAGCGAAAATAATCTTTTATTTTCTTTTTCCACACAACCTGGTAACTTAAAGTAAGTTTACTAATTTATTTAAATTGCTCCCAAAAAGAAAAGGTTACTGGATCAATTATACTATCATAATTAATTTAGAGTAATGTGGTGTGATGGTCACTTTACAAGTACAAATTCTTGTAATGTAGAGAGTAAGAGTTAGAGTTCAAGTCTATAAGAGGGAGTTTCACATACATACACTAAGATTAAGTTAAAGTAGAATTTCTATTTTAGATATATTTTTAAAAGGAAATAAAAAGAAGAAGAAGAAGAGGAGAAGAGAGTAATGTGAGTTTAAGGGTTCATCTCTTGAGGAAGTTTGATTTGGTAAATTCTTCTAAAATTTTCTTTTCTTTGTGAATCAGGTGCAGAAGTACTTTAATGGAATTCACCTCCAATTAAATTCGATACTTTTCATATGGCCATATACGAGCTATGGGTGCGTAGGGATGTCTATATTATTGGAAACTGTTCGAAATTTTGTGAACATATATATCAGCATCAAGTAAAAAGACTAATAAAAGTTACATAAAATTGTGTGAAGCAAAATTATATTTTTAATACCTTTATTTATTTATTTTTAAATCTGACATGAGGAGTCATATTATAACATCACTTGACTGCACATTTTTCACCTCTCAAATTCTTCTCACACACATAAAGTGATATGTACTTTTACTATTGTTCATTGAGATAAAGGTTCGTACATTGACATTGAAGAGGAAGAATTTCACATGAATGAACCCTGGTGTGGACGGACCCTCATATGGATGAACCCCTGTATGTACTGGATGAATCTATACCTGAACGGACTCAGTACAGACGAGTGCAAGATCCAGGAGGGACCTGATCTTGTTATCTCATAATTTCCAAAAACCTTAGATGGGAATACTTGCGGCGCACACCATAAAATGAAATCCTAGCGCAAATAGGACTCTATTAGTTGCACGCATTAATGTGGATTTTTTCTATAAGGAAAAGACTTGTCTATCACGTTTTGGACTCCTCAAGAGGATTTCCACAAGGAAAGACTCCGACTCCAAGTAAAAGAGGTCAACTTTCGACTACTATAAAAGCTCTAATACCCCCACAAATCGAGGTATGCTTAATTGACCCTCTCTAGCACTCTAGAGCTAAAAAAGATTCTAACTTAACCTTTGGAGGGTATTTGGTTGGCACCACATCGGTGCCCTCTGTTAAGGTCTTTTTCCTTACTTGTGTTGTGCAGGTTACGTTCATAGTGTGCGAGTATCGTGTGGCTCATTGGTGATCTTTCGACATCATCAGTTAGTGCTGTCTGTGGGGATTTACGAGTAATCAATCATTGCTTTATCCCTGAGACAAAAGAGTTGCATGGTGCTCACTTGTTCAATGGCAACCACCAACGACATCCAAGGAGAGGAACCACCCACGACTGCCCTTGAGAGACAGGTCCGTACTCTCACCACAGTTGTGGAGCGTCTCACCAAACAAAACCATAACTTGAAAGAGCAGCTGCGCTAGAAGAACTCGACACCGAACAATCAAAGAGAAGACTAAGAAGGTAACAGCGCTGCACGAAAAGATCGAGAGGGGCCTGAAGGCAACAACGCCCTAAGCAGACAGGAGCGAAAACATATGAGCCTCCCATCCCTCATGGATACAGCTCCACCCTCTATGGTCGCGGAGATGCAGGTAATGAAGGAACATATGGAGGTCATGATGAATGCCCTCAAGGGGCGAGTGTCTAGCGATCTGGACAACCTAGTCAACCGAACCGATTCTTCCTTTACCGCCCCTGTCAATTCCTTTCCCCTACCACATAAGTTTCGTATGCCACATATAGAGAGTTACGATGGGGTCAAGGATCCTCTAGACCACCTAGAGACCTTCAAAACCTTGATGCATCTTCAAGGGGTGACAGACGAAATCATGTGTAGGGCTTTCCCTACAATGCTAAAGGGTCCCGCGAGGATATGGTTCAGTCGACTGACACCGAACTCCATCAGTACTTTCAAGGAACTAAGTGCTCAGTTCACTTCACATTTCATAGGGGGACACAGGTACAAGAATTCCACAGCATGCCTAATGAGTATAAGGCAACGAGAGGACGAAATGCTGAGATCCTACATAATCCGCTTCAATAAAGAAGTGCTTTCAATAGACAAAGTTGATGATAAGATATTGGTAGCAGCCTTCACCAACAGGTTGCGAAAGGGTAAATTTTTGTTCTCTCTATACAAAAACGACCCAAAAACCATGTTAGAAGTACTTTATAGAGCCATCAAATACATGAACGTGGAGGACGCACTGTTGGCTCGAGAAGAAAAGCCCAGGAAGAGAGAGTGACAAGAAGATACACGGCAGGACCAAAGATATTAGAAACCAAGGGCAGGAGACAGAAGGGACGAAAAGAGCCCTAAGCCTTCAGGAGGAAAGTTTACAAGCTTCACGTCGTTGAACACCCCATTAGACCGAGTCCTAATGCAGATCAAGGATGAGGAGGCTCTAACGTTTCTAGGAAAGCTGAAGAGTGATCCAAACAGGCGTCCAAGAGACAAATATTGCTGCTTCCACCGGGAACACGGTCATGACACGGCAGATTGCTACGACTTAAAACAACAAATTAAGGCCCTAATCAGGCAAGGTAAGCTGCAGAAGTTCGTTAGCAAGGAGAGAACGGACTCAAATCCTCAAGAACAGGCCCCCCGACGGGATAATGAGCATCCAAGACCCCCAGTAGGAGACATAAGAATGATTGTGGAAGGCATCGCGACTACTAGCTCATCCAAAAAGGCTCGGAAGACCTATCTTAGGGTGGTCCAAAATTCCAGTTGACGAGCTCCATACCTAAGATAGCACGGAGGGAAAGCCCCATCGTTGGGTTCTCGAAAGAAGATGCACGACATCTTCATCATCCACATGACGATGCGCTTGTTGTCAGCATACATGTAGGGGACTACAATGTTCATCGAGTGTTAATTGACAATGGCAGCTCGACAGACGTCCTATACTACCTGACATTCCAGAAAATGGGAATCGATAGGAACAAATTGGTACCAACAAGCCCCCCGTTGGTAGGCTTTGGAGGAACAAGAGTATTCTTAGGCTTAGTCACGATCTCGGTGACACTTGGCGACTATCCTCAGCAGATCACTAGGGATGTTACATTTCTCGTGGTCGACTGTTCGTCCGCTTACAATGCTATCATCGGACGACCCACCTTTAACTCATGGAAGGCGGCAACATCGACATACCACCTAATGATCAAATTCCCCACGAATTATGGGGTCGACGAGTTACGAGGAGATCAAACGGCGGCATGCAAATGCTACATTGCCATGCTGGAGATGGAAGATCATCAACAGACTATGTGCATAGAAGAGCAACGGACCACAACAGAACCGATTGAAGATCTAGAAGAAATAACTCTCGATGAGTTGAGACCCAAACGGATAGCTAGAGTGGGGACATTAGCCAGCCAGCCGATACATCAAGCGCTCGCAACTTTCCTTAGAATGAATCAAGATGTGTTCACTTGGAGCCATGAGGACATGCCTGGGATTGATCCTTTTGTCATAGTCCATAGCTTATATGTGAATCTCGGATCCTCCCCCGTCCGACAGAAGAAGCGAGTATTCGCGCAAGAATGGGACCGGGCCATTGGAGAAGAGGTCAGGAAGCTGCTAGAAGCAGGTTTCATTCGAGAAGTATACTATCTTGACTAGTTGGCGAACGTAGTCATGGTAAAGAAGGCTAACAAGAAATGGCGAATGTGTGTTGACTTTACAGACCTTAACAGGGCATGCCCAAAGGACAGTTACCCACTGCCATGGATAGACACTTTAGTAGACTCGACGGCGAGACACCGGCTACTAAGCTTCATGGACGCCTTTTCGAGCTACAATCAAATCAAGATGAAGGAAGCGGATCAAGAAAAAACCTCATTTGTCACCAACCAAGGAATTTTTTGTTACAGGGTGATGCCGTTTGGGCTCAAGAATGTGAGGGCAACTTACCAGAGGCTGATGAACAAGATGTTCGCACATCAGATTGGGAGAAATGTACAAGTCTATGTTGATGATATGCTAGTAAAGAGCCTGTGCGAAGATGACCACCTAGACGACCTTCGAGAGACATTCGACACCCTTCGTGCGTATAACATGAAGCTAAACCCAAGCAAGTGCGCATTCGGAGTGACGGCAAGGAAATTCTTAGGGTTCATGGTATCCTAAAGGGGTATAGAGGCTAGGTTCGTCTCGAAAGCGCCGGACAAGTGTCTACCATTCTTCCGCACTCTCAGAAAAACATTCGAATGGATGGACGAATGTCAGAAAGTGTTTGAAGACTTAAAGAAGTACCTTTCATCCCCACCATTGCTCAGCCCGTCCGAACGAGGGGAAGAACTCTACCTCTACTTAGCTGTTTTGCAAGTAGTGGTAAGTGTGGCTTTAGTGAGAGAGGAAGGTGGAACCCAGTGGCCCATCTACTTCATAAGCCAGGCATTCCAAGGAGCAAAAGAGAGATGCCCCCAAATGGAGAAAGTGGCCTTCACACTGGTAACCGCGGCACGAAAACTCAACCCCTATTTCCAGGCACATACCATTATAGTCTTAACGGATCAACCCCTAAGAAGAGCAATTAGTAGTTCGGAGGCAGCTGGACGGATGACTTTATGGGAGGTAGAACTAAGTGTGTTTGACATACAATACCGCCCGCGAACCGCGATTAAGGGGCAAGCTGTGGCTAATTTCATTGCCGAATTTACTCAAGCTGAAGGCATGGGGGCAGAGACCACCAAGTAATGGAGCATTCACACGGATGGATCTTCAAATAAACGTGCGGGAGGAGCCGGGGTAATAATTAAAACCCTAGAGGGGGATAGGATAAAATGCATGATTCGACTAGACTTCCTCACAACAAACAATGTGGCCGAATATGAAGCATTGGTGGCAGGACTAGACCTGGCAAAAGCAGTAGGTGCAGAAGACATGGTTGTACATTGCGACTCCCAGGTGATAACAAGACAAGTCAACGACAGCTACGAGTGCAAGAATGAAAGGATGAGGAGATACCTGGAAGAAGTGAAGAGTAGGGTCAGCAACCTCAAAGTTAGTGTCATTCAAATCCCAAGGGAAGAAAACGAATCTGCCGACCGTCTAGCGAAGGCCGCCTCAGTAGAATTTATGATTGCCCCCGAACAAGTATTATCATTTGTTCAAAACTCCTCACTCATCGATGACAGGTCAAATGTGCAGGAAGTAAATTCTGAGAGCAATTGGACTTCGCCATTAACGGCCTACCTGAGAATTGGCACAGTACTGGACGGAAAAGACGCAGCTAGAAAATTAAAAGTCCAAGCCACGCGATTTGTGTTTATCAAGGATGTCTTATATAAAAGGGGATTCTCATGACCGTACCTGAGATGTTTAGATCACGAGGAAGTAGACTACGTGATGAGAGAAGTCCACGAGGGTATCTGTGGAAACCACTCAGGAGCACGGTCCTTGGTACACAAGTTGATCTAAGTAGGGTACTATTGGCCTACAATGCAAAATGATGCACAAGCTTACGTTAAAACCTGCGACAAGTGTCAAAGGTTCAGTAATCTGATTAGGCAACCGGCCGAGGAGCTGACACCCATGACGGCCCCTTGGCCATTTGCCCAATGAGGACTAGACATCATGGGCCCTTTCCCGACGGCGGTAAGGCAGCTAAAGTTTCTAGTAGTTGGTATCGACTACTTCACTAAGTGGGTGGAAGCAGAAGCCCTAGCCACTATCATGGAGAAAAACATCAGAAGCTTTGTGTGGAAGAGTATCATATGCAGGTACGGGATACCTAGAGTGCTTGTCTCCGACAACGGAAAGTAATTGACAATAGTGCATTCAAGGACTTCTGTTCGGTGTTAGGTATTAAGAATCACTACTTGTCACCCGCACACCCACAAGCCAATGGGCAAGTTAAGGTCATGAACCAATGCTTGCTCAAGATCATCAAGACCCAGCTCGAAGGGGAAAAGGGCATCTAGCCCGACGAATTACCAAGCGTCCTATGGGCATACCATACTACAGCAAGAACTCCCACTAGAGAAACACCATTTCGGCTAGCATATGAAGGTGATGCAATCATCCCAGCGGAGGTAGGGCTCACAAGCTATTGGGTGAAAAGCTACAACGAGGATAAGAACGAAGAGGCCTTGTGCCTTCTGCTAGATTTTGTGGACGAGGTTTGGGCAATAGCAAAGCAGAGGTTGACACAGTACCAAAATCTCATGGTGAAATACTACAACTCCAATGTCAAGCATAGAAACTTTCAGGTTGGAGATCTTGTACTATGGAAGGTAATGGACGCTGCTAAAGATCATTTGCAAGGGAAGCTCGGCCCTAACTGGAAAGGACCCTACAAGATCGCGTCATGGCAGAGAAAGGGAACCTACCACCTCGAAACTCTAGATGGACGGAAGCTTCAGCACCCATGGAACACGGAACACCTATGGGAATACTACCAGTAAAAACAACATAAAAATCATCAGCGATTCCTAATTTCCAGTTTATTATTATAGTTTTTGCTATTACTAGTTTTACTTCGAACAATTCTTTCTAAAAGTACATTTTTAAGCCCAAAGAGGCAGGTACCTTTCTGCAAACACATGGTTTTTCTTTTTTAAATTAATAAAGAGGAGTATTCAAACACGACAATTTTTTTACCTACTTAAATTCTCGAGTTCACAAGATGGACAGATCATCCCAAGAGGATGAAAATTCTAAGTCCACAGGCTGGACGGATACAAACTAAGTCCACAAGATGGACGGATCATCCCGAGAGGATGAAAATTCTAAGTCCAAAAATGGACAGATATAAACTGAGTCCACAAGATGGACGGATCATCCCAAGAGGATGAAAATTCAAAGACCACAAGCTGGACAGATATAAAAATTAGTAAGAAACAAGGTAAACAAAAGCGTCAACAAGATTAAATGAAACAAACGGACATATTCCACAAAACAAAACATCAAAAAGGTCGATGGACCTCGCATAGTTTAACATAAATAAGAGCCCTGAAAGGAAAATGTTTACATAGCCCCAAAACATGACGGGGGAATCATGAAATTGTTCTCCACATATTCTTTAAAAAAAAAAAAAAAAAAAAAAAAAAACTCTATTACTGTGTAGCTGGGGCAGGGGATCCATCCTTATCTTTAATTAACACTTTAGATAGGCGACGGTCTTGTTCACCTTCTACTTCAGCATTAGCTCTAGGACTAGTGGACGGGCGCGTGCTTAGCAAATAGCTCATCCGTATTCTCTGAATGGACGGGTTGAACTGACAACTGATCCTGAGTGTTGATATTGACGGCAGAAAGATCAAGCTTGGGATATATGGATTTTACCTGACAGATGGCGTCATTAAAGCCATCCCTATAATAGACTCTAAGCTCCGCCAGAAGGGCGTCGGAGTCACGATACTCTTGTATGGCGACCTCCTTCACACGACGGACGTCATTCTCCCTTTCCTCCAGGACCTTTTTAGTTCCTCCATCCTCTGGTAAAAATCGTCACTTGCTTTCTCCGCCGCTGAGAGTTTTTTCAACTGAGCGACCCTCCCAGCCATTAATTCGTCCAGCTTTTCCTCTATCACCGTCATCTTATCTCTTAGATGGTCCAATGTAGTCTCACGGTTCAGGCACCGTCCCATCAGCCCCTTCATCATAATCATAGCCTGAAGAAATAGGGAGAAAAGATTAGTTCCAAACTAAGGGAAGTGGATGGATAAAAAATAGACAGAGGATTACCTGAGCAATGCTGAATAGACCCGTCTCGCCCATCGCCTCCGTCGAATGGTTGCCTAGGTCTTCATAGTCTTTATTAGTTATAATGGATAACAACCTCTCCAGAGCGTATTTGGAGTCCTCTCGAAGGAGGGGGACGGGTGGATTCTCTGGTTGGGAGGACGGACCCTTCATAAGGCCTTTCCCAGCCCCAGGCTTGGCTGGGGTGACCATTTTCGAACCCCCAGCCATTAACCCTACGACGGGTTCTAGGGGTACTTTTGGCTTTTTAGGGGGACGGTCCCCTTTTGGCAAATATTTCCTTTTCTGAGCCAGATTGCTTGAACCGGGCTTCGTGGGGTCTGCGTCGACTAACTCCTTCTTCTTGGCAGTGTTAGCCTTGATCAGGGCCCTCCTTTTCGCATTGTCCATTTCTATAGAGGTAGACTGACAAAGTTAGATAAGAAATTAGATTTATCAGATCAAAACAGAACCGTCTGAGCATAATTGGCGTGACGGACTTACGTTGAGGAACTCGAGCATCATAATTTTTGGCTGCCGGTGAAGGTTCAGGCTCGTCACAATACCAGTGGATGGTATCAAGTATGACTAATTTCACCCAAGTCCTTTCCTCCGGCTTGGTCTTGTTAAAAATTTTCTCAAGAAAGGTGAATTCCTCGAGATCAATCTGTGGACGACGTCTAACTGCAAAAAAGAAGACAGTTGCAAATTGTTTAAAAAAGAAGGGTTGAGTTAAAACGCTGAAATTAACTAGATGGATGACTAGTTTAAAACACTAGGACGGGCCCATACCGAACGGATGTAACACACCCCAAGTTGTGTTGACGGGCATATATTCCGTGTCCCCTGGACGGCCCATCCACTCATCACCTTCCAGGGAGAAGTAACGACTCTTCCAGTCCCTATTTGAGTCTGGGGTATCGTATATGACCTTTAACAAAGGACTCCTAGCCACAAAACTATACATTCCCCGTGATCTATCGATTTCATCTGGACGATAGCAGTTGAGGAACTCCCACATCGTCAACCTTCTGGCACCATCTGTCATAGCACCATAAAGCACCTCCATAGCTATGAAGACCCTCCAGGCATTTGGAGATATTTGGTTGACGGATAGGCCAAGATACTTAAGAAGCTGACGGTGCAAGGAACTTAATGGGAACCGCAAACCTGCCTTTAGCATCTACTCGTGTACTCCTAAAGCTGCCACCCCTTCGTAGTAGCATCTCTCTGACTCATGGGGTAGACGAATGGGAATATTGTCTGGAATCTGGTAGTTGGCCTAAGAGTATTAAAGTGTTTTTCATTGATGGTTGACATAAATGCATTCACCATCCACTCTAGTAGCATGATGAACTCCCTGGGTCCATCAGCACCTGGGACGGTTGTTGTGGGTTCTTCCCTTCCATCGTCAGAACTCTCCTCTAAATCAGTCATCTCCATATCCTCATTTGTTGAGGACTGGGTAGAGGCAGACAGACTCCTACCTTCCCCCGTACTGTAGTGCTCTTTGTGACTTGACAGGTATACCTCCTCGTAATCTACCCCGTCACGAACGACAGATTGATTACTTAACGCACTAGACATCGCCTACATGGGATGACAAAACCTAAGACTATGACAAAACCTATATATATATATATATATATATATATATATATATATATTTATGTGAATGACAATTAATGTTTTATCACATTAAACCTAAAATTGTATCAAACCGATCTTACTAGTTAACTTTAGCTGGCATAGTTGCTTAATAAAAAGATTGATTGAGAAAGATAATGAGAAGATGAATAACACATGGGGACAAGTAAAAATGGAGTTCAAGAAGCATGATAGAATTTACCTCCAAGTGATCAGCAACTTGAACAAAGAGTACATTGGCAGGGATATTGACATTAAACCATTTTTCGTTATGCTTTACTTGAAGGCCAGAGACGCCATTATTTACCAAAGTGGTTAACAGACCATGGTCATAGTGAGCGGGGATGCCAATTGCTTTCTCTGGCTCTGGATAAGTTGGATAATAGTTAGCAGCGAGCAATTGAAAACCCAACTCGAAATAGGCAGCCTTTTCTACGTAGCTCTCTTCTAACCCCAAGCTCTTTGATATAGCTTTCAATAATATTATTACTACTTCCCTGTTTCTTTTGCTGAACTCCCTTGCAATCTCACTGTGTCAACAAAAATATAAATAAACCATTCATTATGAATTGCATTGGCCATGACCAAATTATTATTATTGAAATTTTAATTGAAAAATAAATTGTCATAATTAAAAGAAAGAAAATTCTTAGTTTAAGTAGATTGAACAAATTGCATATAAAGTTGTATACAAACTTATTGGTAGAACTTACCTTTAAAAACTCTTGCAATGAGAAAGTGTTTAAAAACTTATATACATACATATATTTAAACTAACACTTAAGCAATGTGGGACACTCCAGCCTCTATGTCAACCCTAGTAGTTGGCTTTGATACTAAATATTACAAACTCATGGATGAAACTCACTTTTAAAAACCGACTTACAAGAAAAGTGTGGTAAAAAATTTATGTACATATGTTTAATTAAACTTATACTTAAGCAACGTGGGACATTAGAATCATAACATATTCTTAATGCTTTAGAACTTGATTTTTTTATTCATAACATGTGATATGTGATATGATTTAGGTGGTTAAATCTGAAATGAAAAGAAATGTACATGAACCCAGCTGGTTTGTTGGGTGTATGAAATTCGGGATGGGCGAAGCACTTGAGAAAATCTCTCCAATAGTTTGCTTTATCCATTGAAGGATTAAAGCCTGTACCACACCTGATTGGATCCATGACATGGTTTCCTCGATACTGTTTCTTCTCCTCCTCTGGCAAGTCGAAAAATTCTTGAAACGAAGCTATCATTGCCTTCGTCAGGCTCTCCGTCACATCATGATTAATCACCTAATAAGACTCTCATCAAATCTCAGTAACATGCAAAAACTATAGACACGTAAGAAAAAAAATTTAATAGAAAGCTCAAAATATATAAGATAAACTGTACCATGAAGCAGCCCCAGTCTGAGCAAGCTTTGCTGAGTTGATGGATGATTTCGGTGTTCTTCAGGAGTACAAGAAACAAGAAGAGATATGTCGATAATGGGGACTGAATCTTCTGCATCACCGGCTATTGGTTCATCACGGAGATAAGGGGTGAAGTTGTAAAACGAAGGGATGGAGGAGGAGCCAGTTGATTCAACTAGTGCTTTCACGGTTGTTATATATCTTTGGTGGATGAACAGGTGATGCATTCATGGACATTGCTGTAGCCATTGATGAGGAGAAACTAGAACACTAGTGTAGACAACTAAATTTCTAGTTTGAAATAAATCTAACAAGTAAAATAATTTCACAAATGCGAATTTGTATTAATGATTGTATGGTACAATTCTTTGTGATTACAAAAGAGTGATCCTCTAATTTGAACTCCTTGAAAGCTTTGTTGATTGGAGTTGTGGTAATGTGATTTTGATTTGAACACCAAATATACTTCAATTTGGCTGAGGGTCTCTGACTATGAGCTTGTTAGAAATTCTTTGCTCTTCACATTCTTTGTGTGTTCTTTGTGTTCTTCATGTATTCTTCCTTTTTTAGGGTTTGTGGTGGAAGTTCTTCGGGGTTTTAGAGGCTTGAATCCATAGAGCTTCACTGATTTGTGGTTTATTGAGGTTTTTGGAGGCTTTCAAGCTTGATTCCAATGAACTTTGAGATCTAGGCAGGTAGTTTGGATGATTCTGCTTCGAATGTTCTTTGTATTTGAAAGTTGAAGTTCTTGAAGTTGCTGGAGGTTTCAAGGCTTGATTCCAGTAGAGTTTCTAGACTTATGAACTCAAGTTGTCTTCAAGGTCCTTTCTCAGATCTCTTGGCATCCTCTTAAATGTCTTAGGAAGGCTTCTATTTATAGTAATTTGGTGACACATGTCACAGCCTGATTGGTCCGCTTATTTCATCGCGTACACGTGCTGGACTAATTATGTCATCACTTACATGTGCGAGGCTGCTTATGTCATTGCTTACATGTGTTGATACGTGATTGGTTTTTGCATGACACTTGGCAAATTTTTGTTAGTTTCTGAGTAGTGATAGTAAAACCTAGTAGCAATACGTGGCGCTTTATAATTAGTTGTATTTTGTGGACATGGTAGTGTGACGTGTCAGCTTGTGATAAGTCAGGAATTTTTCCTCTCTACAAAAACACAGAGAGAGAGAGATAGTCGAGTAAGGGTCATCAAATAGCCCATGGCCCACGGGCTGACCCAAAAACCCGGCAGCCCATCGGGCTAATGGGTGGCCCAGCCTGTTGTTATTGAGACCCATGAGTAGCCCACTAGCCCAGTGGGTTAGGCCTTGAACTAGTTTTTATGCCCATAGGCACCCGGTGGGCTAGCTCAGTAGCCTAGCCCGTTGGTCCAACCCGTTGCCCAATCCAATAACTTAGAATTTTTAACAAAAATATATAGGAAGTGTATGAAAGATTGATCTTGAGATATTGTAATAGAATTTCTTAAGAAAACTCTCCCAACTACTGAGATACTTAAAGTAATTGTGCTAAACTTAGTTTACTAAATATATATTTTTCTAGTAGTCTAGCAAATTTGAATTAACCATTTGATTTTTTTTTTTTATTAAAGATAAAAATAAAAAACTATTTGAAGCCTTATTTAAAAAAAATTAAATAGATTTGACGATAAAAAAAATTGTAATTAAGTATTAAATTCTTTGATCCTTTCCTTTTAAAAAAACCAGATTGATTATTCCCTTATTAAAAATTGACTATTTATTTCTAAAAATAATAAAATAATATGCTAACACAATCTCATGGGTAGCCCATTAGGCCCAACTTAGTAACCTAGCCCATTAAAGACAAAATGGGCATTGCCCATGGGCAGGGTCATGGGCTGGGGTTTTCTCTTTCGGCCCAGCCCGACTCAGCCCGTTAACTAGTTAATAGTCCATTATGCCCAGCCCATTATGCTTTTGGGCCAAGTAAAAATGGGCCGGGCCAGCCCGACCCGGCCCATTGACGACCCTTATAGCCGAGTAAATGTGGCTATATTGTTATGTTACCTACAAGCTATAATCACGTAACGTTAATATACACTAGGAAAACATACACCTCGTTTGGGACGTTTCTCCCATTATTTGGTGCGACCTAACATTATTTTTTATTTATTAATAATTAGTCACCAGCAGTTCGTAAATTTGTATCAAAGAAAAAAAAAGAATTTTCTCTAGCATTATTTTAGAGCATTATTATCATATATTAATACCAATAAGATTGACGAGCGGCTGTTGAGAATATAATAATGAAAGCCTAGAAGGGGCGGGGTTACAAGTTCCAACATGTTGCATTATGCTGTTCACATGTCACACTGTACTTCTAAATTTGTATAGGTAATAAAAAATGGGTAGTGTTAAGTTAACAACTTTTTTTGACTTCTGTTTAATAACTTTTTTTTTCTTTTTTACAGCTTTATGTTTATTTTTTAAGCTTTATAAATACTTTAACGTTCTTTTCTTTCATTTATCTCTTTTTTATTATTATTAGTATTATTATTATATATGACTAGCGTTAGGAATCCTTAATAAGCACCACAATTTTGCTTGTTAACATCTCCCATAAAAAATAGTAAAATAAAATGGTAATAACTCCTCTCCAACACAAAGTACAAACAAACATTTAGGTTCCATTTGATTACGGTGTTTAAACAATGAAAACTCTTGTTTATGAAACAAACATAAATTCACACACTTTTCACCCATACGTATTTTCACAAAAATTAGACAACATTATTAGAAATCTCTTACCAAACAATCCCTTACACTTTCTTGAATAGTTAAGATGCTGGTTGCTTTCCCCTGTCAAGTGTCAATCTCAGTCGTCGCACCTTTCTTCACAAAAAACTTGAGAAATCTCACTGTGCTGTTGCTCTGAATTCGTTTCCCTTTCTTCTTCTTTTCTTCAATACAAGAAAGAGATAAAATGAATCAAGTGTTAAGATTTAAATTTTTTATTTTATAATATTTACTAGAAGTATCTTTAGATATTTGGTAGTTTGACCAAGTCTTAATTTAGATATTTTGTTATTTGATCTCAGCCAGATTTCATGCTGAGAAAGTACCTCACGTTGCTATCCTAGTTTGTAGGAGTTGTGGATAGTGCTTTCCTATTTAATAGAAGTTATGGTTAATGCTAGATAAAGCATTCTGATGTATTGCCTATTTATAGGCCCTTTTCCTTATCAATAAAATTCATTCAGCTTTACCATTCAACACGTCTCTTTTGTTTTTTGTTAACTCTGTATCAGTTTGTTTTTTTAACTCTGTATCAGTGGTATCAGAGCTAGTGAGAAAAGCAAGAGAGAGAGAGAGTCCCCAAACAGTATTGATGGCTTCAGATTCAAATTTTGTGCAGGCGGCAATCCCACATTTTGATGGTCACTATGACCATTGGAGTATGCAAATGGAGAATTTCCTACGGTCCAAAGAGTATTGGCCGATTGTTGAATCTGGAATTCAAGCACCAGCACCAAATACAGTCTTGACAGATGCTCAGAAAACAGAGTTAGAAGGGAGAAAGCTCAAAGATTTGAAGGAAAAAAATTATCTTTTCCAAGCAATTGATCGTCCCATCTTGGAAACAATTCTTAGCAAAGAAACTTCCAAAGATATTTGGGATTCCATGAAGAAGAAATATGAAGGCTCTGCTAGAGTGAAGCGTGCACAGCTTCAAGCTTTGAGAAGAGATTTTGAGACACTACAAATGAAGGATGGAGAATCTGTCACAAGCTACTGTGCCAGGACTATGGAGATTAGCAACAAAATGCGCTTTCATGGTGAAAAGATGGAAGATGTCACCGTTGTTGAAAAGATATTGCGTTCCTTGACACCAAAGTTTGATTATGTTGTTTGTTCCATTGAAGAATCGAAAGACATAGATGCATTTTCTCTTGATGAACTGCAGAGCTCCTTGCTAGTCCATGAATAGAAGATGAATCGAAGTTCAACTTCAGAGGAGCAAGCTTTAAAGGCTTATATCTCTACTCATTTCTCAAACTCTAGAGGAAGGGGTAGAGGTAGAGGAAGGGGAGATCGAGGCAATAGAGATGGCAGCAGACATTTCAAAGCCGATGATGGTCAATTTCAAGGCAAAGGCAGAGGACGAGATCAACATTTTGACAAATCCAAGGTAGAGTGCTTTAGATGTCATAAATTTGGGCATTATCGTTCTGAATGTTATACTAGGTTGCCTAAAGACAAAGAAAAGGAACCGCAATCGAATTTTGCTGAAAAGAAGGAAGTGGAAACTTTGTTAATGGCTATTCAAGCTAATTAGGAACCTGAATCTGATGTTTGGTATGTGGATATAGGCTGCAGTAACCACATGTGTGGAAGTAAGTCTTCTTTTTCTTATTTAAATGAATGCTTTTATTCTACAGTACGTTTTGGTGATTGTTCTACTGTGAAGGTGATAGGAAAGGGTGATATAGAGATAAGAACCAAGAATGGTTTTGTAGAAACAATTTCTAATGTCTTTTATGTTCCTGACTTGAAAAGCAATTTGTTAAGTGCTGGT
Organism: Quercus variabilis; assembly: GCA_030445155.1. Lineage (NCBI taxonomy): Eukaryota > Viridiplantae > Streptophyta > Magnoliopsida > Fagales > Fagaceae > Quercus > Quercus variabilis. The sequence goes on along the minus strand of CP129455.1, from coordinate 23,035,374 downwards.
CAATTGCAAGAAAAGGGTTATATAATCATTATTCAAAAAGGTGTTTGTGAGATTTATGATCCTACTAGAGGAGCCATTGCTGTTGTGCAAATGAGTACAAACAGGTTGTTTCCATTGAAGATTACAAGTGTGCAATCTTGTTTGCTAGCTGAAGTAAAAGATTCTTCTTGGTTGTGGCATTTTCGTTATGGCCACTTAAGCTTTGGTGGATTAAAGACCCTCCAACAGAAAAATATGGTGGCAGGTCTTCCTTAGATTAGTATTCCTTCCCAAGTTTGTGAGGAATGTGTTGTTGGCAAACAACATCGTTCCCAATTTCCCCAAGGGAAGTCATGGCGAGCAAAAGTAGCTTTGGAGCTAATTCATTCCGATATATGTGGCCCGATAACATCATGTTCTAATGGAGGTAAAAGATACTTAATTACCTTCATTGATGATTATACTCGAAAAACTTGGGTTTATTTTTTACAGGCAAAATCGGAAGCTTTTTGTGCATTTAAAAGCTTCAAGGCTTGTGTGGAAAATGAAACTGGAAACACCATTAAGACCCTCCGAATAGATCGTGGTGGAGAATATTGCTCAACCGAATTTGAAGTTTTTTGTGAAGATCATGGCATTCGAAGAGCTGACAGCTGCTTATACACCACAACAAAATGGTGTATCAGAGAGGAAAAACAGAACCATCCTTAATATGGTTAGAAGCTTGTTGACAAGAGGGAGAATTCCAAAATCCTTTTGGCCTGAAGCTGTAAATTGGAGTATTCACATTTTGAACAGAAGTCCTTGTGAGAGACCGCGCCCCCGGCCCGTTTTTAATGAATGTTGGGCCAAACCCACGTGAATGGGTGGAGTCGTGTTATTGCCCCTCAAAATGGAGGTTCGACTAGTTATATTTTCCCCTTTAGATTAAGGGTTTTACAATGGAGTCGCCACTTATTTAATTATTGGAAAAATAAGAAAACCATAATTAAAAAAAATTTCTCATTTTATTAATTTGAAATTGAATTTACATTGAACATAGGAAATTACATGGCTTTGGTCCTAGATACAATCTAAGATAAAGTACATGGCTTTGTTTCCTAGTTACAATCTAGAAATTGAAAATTACAAGGATAAGCATTTGATCTACTAACCCTTGATTTAAGTTCGGAGGCTATGTTACAAGGTGGGAAGGTGTTAGGCACCCACCTTGCCCGGTAAAACCGGTCTTCTAGACTATGGTGGCCAACAATCATATCATATCATCCAATATGTCAATCAATTTACGTGTTGAATTTAATGTGTGTGCATGTGATAAACCCTAATTCAATTTATTAAACATTGCATTTGGATTGAAAAATAAAATTCTAGTGAATGTGTGTGGATGGTGATAACCTAGATTCAAGGATTTGAAAGAATTATGAAACAAACATGTTTTTTCATATTTTTGGTGTAAATTTAAGATCAAAACTAGTGATATGCATGAATATGTGATGAACAACCAAGAACATGTAAAGAACGCATAAGAACATTTAAGAACATTCAAACATATTCAAGAGAATTTAAATAATCACTATCATGCTTTAATCCTAAATTCTCATCATGGCAACACAATAAACAAGTTGGAGAAAGGGAATATACCTTCATGCAAGATCCATACGGTGGAGGAGGAGACTCTTGGTAGAGGTCCTAAGGGTGGAGAAAAGAAGAACTAGGAGAGGGAGAGTGAGTCTCACTCAATACCTTGAGTCTTAGGAAGACTAAGATATGACAAGACTACTCAACTTCACTAGAACTCAAGAGGGAAGAAGAGAGGAGGTTTTTTCGTGTCTTGGAATGAAGGAGGGGGAGGGTTTATATAGTGGTAATGGAGGGAATATGAATGAAAGACCATTTAATGAGGGTTGACAAGGATTATGAACCTAGACCTCATTTTAGCCTTAGGGAAAATCTGGTGCATTAAATGGAGAGATTGGTGGGAGTGGGGAGCAAGCCAAAATTCGGTTTTCCCGTAGCTGCTGTAACAGCTTGTAGAGCTAACTTCGAAAAATCATATTTGACCTAATTCTGATCGGAATTGTCTCGTTCTTGTGCTCAAATTGAAGCCCCGGATGTCTAGTTTCTGGGAAAATTAACCTCATTCACAGATTCAAAATATTCTGAGAGATATTGATGAAATGGTGAGCAGAGGTCATTTGTTAGAAAATGGTTTCAGCACAATTAACATTAATAGGTCTCAAATTAGCTCCCAATTAACATTAAATGGCTCCAATCACTCCCATTTCAGAATTAATTGGTTCCAAATTTACTCTAATTAAAAGATAGTTACACAAATTACTCATTGAATAATTAATGTTTAACTATCTAATTAATTAGGTGTATGCAACCTCATCATAAAATGTAGTCCTAACCAATTAAATTATGATACATCATTGATCTCAAATTGATTACACCTATAACCAATTGAAATCACTTGTTTATAATCACATATAGTCGGGCTCAATTTGTGATAGTACATCTTAGCCATTAAAACTTGATTTGATGATAACTTTCAATCTAATGGTTCGATTAGGGCTTATGACCAGTCGATTTGATCGTTACAACATCAAGATCATTTTGATGAAATGAGTCCAATGATCTAATGGTTAGAATCAAGATGCATATTTTTAAAGTGAAAGTATCCTTTTACCCTCCACGTGAGGTTAAATGCGGGTTGCAAAATGGGGTGTCAACAGTCCTACATTTGCTGTTCAAAATATGACACCAGAGGAAGCATGGAGTGGAAGGAAACCTGCTGTAGATCATTTCTGGATTTTTGGGTGTATTGCCTATGCCCATATTCCAGATGAGAAGAGGAGGAAGCTAGATAACAAGGGAGAAAAATGCATTTTTCTTGGTGTTAGTGATAAGTCAAAAGCTTATAAACTATACAATCCTAGCACCATGAAAATTGTCATCAGCCGTGATGTGGTGTTTGATGAAGAAGGCACCTGGTTATGGGATCAAAATGGTGTTAAAGAAAGTATTCCAGCAAATTTTGATGATGAAGAGAAAGGACAGCAGCCTATGGAGAATGAGCAAGAAGAGGAAGCCACTCAAAATGTTCCAATAGCTGATCAAAGCCCACTTGCAGCTGAATCACAAAGGCCTCAATGTGTTCGAAAAAGACCAGCATGGATGTATGATTATGATGTAACTGGAATTGATCAATCTGAAGATCCACTCATTCACTTTGCTCTGTTTTCAGATTGTGATCCTACCAATTTTGAAGCGGCTGTCACAGAATCAAAATGGAGAAAGGCTATGGATGCTGAAATTACAGCCATTGAAAGAAATGATACTTGGGAGTTGACTGATCTTCCAAAAGAGCAGAAAAAAATTGGTGTAAAGTGGGTTTACAAGACAAAACTGAAGGAAAATGGTGAGGTTGACAAGCACAAGGCACGTTTGGTAGCTAAGGGTTACAACCAGGAGTTTGGTGTTGATTAAAAAGAAGTTTTTGCTCCGGTTGCAAGGCATGATACAATCAGATTGGTGATTGCTATGGCAGCTCAAAACTCATGGCCTATCTTCCAGTTGGACGTGAAATCAGCATTCCTCCATGGAGATTTGAAAGAAGAGGTATTTATCGATCAACCTCCTGGTTATGTAAAACTTGACAATGAGCATAAAGTGTATAAGTTAAAAAAAAAGCTCTATATGGATTAAAACAAGCTCCACGGGCTTGGTATAATCGTATAGAAACTTATTTTTTGAATGAAGGATTTCAAAAATGTCCTTATGAATATACACTGTTTACAAAAATTGAAGATGGAGGAAAGATGCTCATTGTTTGCTTATATGTGGATGATCTAATCTATACTGGAAATAATACAGTCATGTTTGAAAGCTTCAAGAAATCTATGATGGTTGAATTTGAAATGTCTGATCTTGGTATGTTGCATTACTTCCTTGGCATAGAAGTAGTGCAATCAGCTAATGGGATCTTTATTGCTCAAAAGAAGTATGTGCAAGATGTTTTGGACAGGTTTTAGATGAAGGATTGCAATCCTATAAGCACTCCAACTGAGTTTGGCTTGAAGCTAAACAAAGATCATGAAGGGAAGAAGGTGGACAGTACACTTTACAAGCAAATTGTTGGCGGTTTGGTGTATTTAAGTGCAACAAGGCCAGACATAATGTATTCTGTGAGTTTAATAAGTAGATATATGGAGAATCCAACAGAAATGCACTTGTTAGCTGCCAAGAGAATCCTTCGTTACTTGCAAGGAACTAGAGATTTTGGGCTATTCTACAAGAAGGCTGAAAAGTTAGAATTGTTTGGGTTTACTGACAATGATTATGCAAGAGATCAAGATGATAGAAGGAGCACTTCGGGCTTTGTTTTTATGTTGGGCACAGGGGCTGTATCGTGGTCCTCTAAGAAGCAACCAATTGTCTCCTTGTCAACTACAGAAGCTGAATTTATTGCTGCAACAGCTTGTGCTTGTCAAGCTATCTGGTTGAGAAGAATTCTTGAAGAGCTACAGTTCAAGCAAGTTGAAGCTACTACAGTTTTTTGTGACAACAACTCAGCAATCAAACTCTCTAAGAATCCTGTACTACACGGAAGAAGCAAACACATTGATGTGAAATATTATTTCTTAAGAGACCTCAGCAATGATGGAACAATCAAAGTGGTTTATTGTCGAAGTGAAGACCAGATTGCAGATATACAGACCAAGCCTCTCAAGTTGGCTGCATTTGTGAAGTTGTGTGGTCTACTTGGAGTGTGTTCACATGCTGCTGCAAAGGAAGACTTTGTAGAGGGTTGATTTTTATTTTAAACTGATTTCTGCAGATTTTAGTTTAAGGGAGAGTGTTAAGATTTAAATGTTTTATTTTATAATATTTATTAGAAGTATCTTTAGATATTTGGTAGTTTGACCAAGTCTTAATTTAGATATTTTGTTATTTGATCTTAGCCAGATTTCATGCTAAGAAAGTACCTCACGTTGCTATCCTAGTTTGTAGGAGTTGTGGATAGTGCTTTCCTATTTAATAGAAGTTATGGTTAATGCTAGATAAAGCATTCTGATGTATTGCCTATTTATAGGCCCTTTTCCTTATCAATAAAATTCATTCAGCTTTACCATTCAACACGTCTCTTTTGTTTTTTGTTAACTTTGTATCAGTTTGTTTTTTTAACTCTGTATCATCAAGGCAGTGGCGTGTTGTTCGTGGAATCATTCGGCCACGGCTGGGGGCTTTAATAAGTGGTGAAAAAAGAAGTAAAAAATAGAGAGAGATATCCTGATGGGAATTTAATTTTTTGCTGAAAAGATCCTAATGGAAAATGGGAATTGGAAAGAGAGAAAAAGGACAAAATGATAAAGCTTGAAACCTAATTGGCTTGAGAAAATCTGGGTGGATGATTTTTTTTTTTTTTTTTTGCATAAGATTCGTTGATTTAATATTGAATAATATGAGAGATAAACTATTTTAATTTTTTAGAAATAGTTGATGTGATAAGCGGTTATTAATAAGTAAAAATGTGATATTAGTGATCGGATTAATTAAAAACTAATAAGAATTTTTTACATCAATATTTTGTAAAAATGTTGTAAAATAGTTTCTGTCTTTAGCATTATTTAATGATCTAATACTACAAGCAGAAACTATTTAACAATATTTTTACAAACTATTATTATAGTCAATCATTATTAGTTCTCATCTAATCTCAATATTAATATAATTTTTTTACTTATCAATAATCACTTTATCACATCAACCTTTTGTAAAAAAAAAAAAAAAAAAAAAACAAAAAAAAAAAAAACAAAAACAAAAACAAAAACAAAAAAAAAAACAAAAAAAGGAATCTCTAGCATTTTTCATACTCTATTTTTTTTTTTTTTTTAATCTTCAACTAGTTTTAAGTTTACCAATTCTAATATATATATATATATATATATATATATATATAACTACATAGGGAAAGTTTGATTAAGTTTTCTGAGATTGTGCTTTTTGAAAAAGTGGTAATTTAAAAAAAAAATCAAATTCAAGTATTTGATAAAAACTTTCAGAAAGTGATTTAAAAAAAAAAAAAAAAAAAAAACTGAGCATTTGCTAATACTTCTAAAAGTTTCTTTTGAGGTGAAAATTACCCCCAAAAAAACCAACAATTTTTTTTTTCAATTTCTCTTTTTCTTTTTTATTCTTATCAATCTTTATATTTTATTGACATCCTCTTTTCTTCAGCTTTATTTATTTATTATTCTTCTACACATATTGTCTAATCCTTTTCTAGGATCTTCATTTCTTCTCAGTTCTCACCTCTCCATCACGGTACCACCACACCTTCTCCATGGTTGGTCTATCATAAGCTTTGTGACTGAGCATATAATCTTTATCTTTTTAATGAAAATGAGAGTTTATGAGTTTATGTTGGAATTGGAAATTGCACATTTATTTTTGAATTTTGCAATCTGTTTGGTTTTAGAATTTGTTGAAAAAAAAAAACCCTCTACTACCACATGTGGAGCCACGTTATGGCTCTCAAATATTTTAAGAAAATTTTAATACAACTTTTATGAAAAGTGAAAAAAAAAAATCAAAATATTAATTGTTTTTTCCTCCAAAATAATTCTTTAGCATTTTCCTGTTTTTAAAAACCTTCTACCAGTAGCTCACTTCAATTTTTATAAAACCCGGCACCACAAGAGCACAGATTGCTCACCTCCTACACATCAGCGAAATTTGACTTGCCCTCCATATTCTCAAACTTTTCACCTAAAAAGCAAAAGGTAATTTTTTAAATAAAAAAAGTGTCTCCCGTCTCACGTGGTATCTACCTTCTAGAATTCTAAGCCACTTTATGGTTGACCCTCCAGCGTGATATCTAACTCTTCTAGAATACTAATTAGCCACAAAAAAAAAAAAAAAAAAAAAAAAAAAAAAAAAAAAATATATAACTCTGTGGTTCTATCCTCAATGTGATATCTAACTCTCTTAGGTTTTATGCCACTTTATAATTTTACTTTCTTTATAAAAACTGATATATACATCTTTTTATATACACATTATTACACATTTAATTATTTTTTAAACTAAAATAGTAAGTTTAATACATGTTTTTAAAACTTGTACCGTCTTAAACTTATTATTTTAACTCAAAAAATGTGTGTAATAGTGAATGTGTATTAGAGTGTGTGTGACAAGCACTACCTTTTTAAGATAACATAAAAAATATATATATTTTTTTCCTTTGTTAGCACTCATTCTCTTTCACAATCCATTCAATGTTACAAAATTCTTCTTTCTTTTTCTTCTTTGTTTTCGATTCTAAAAATGACTTTAAGATGCTCAATTAGGTGTTTAGCTTGTTAGTATTTTTAAGTGTGGATAAAAATTACATTAATAAAATAACAACAATCTTGTGTATTATATATGAGTTACGACTTACTTTGGATTAAAAAATTTTTATTTTAAAACTAATGCACGAAGACATATAATATGTATGTATATATGTATATCATGGTTTGAGTTTTTCTTGAATTTCAAATTAATATGATAGTTTTACTTCAGCCTCGCAACAAAATTTTCTAGATGCGCCATGACTACTACCCATTACTAGGGCAGAGCACAGACCCGACCCAACTCGAAGGGTTTTGGGCGGGTTGGATTGAAACACAAATTGGGTTCCGGTCAACCATATTCGAGTTTTATTTTTTTGGGTTTAGGGTCCAACCCGACTTGCCTGTTATTAAGAAAAAAAAAATAGCATGGATCTTTTAAGCAAATCTAAAAGCTTGAATATTGAGTAATACGTTTTTGAGTTAGAGTTAATCATGGGAGGGAGAGAGATAGAGGGTTGTTAAGGAAAAAAAGCACAAAGTGGAACAAAGGGTCCTTGTACTTCTCCTTCTTCCTTCTCCAATTCCTATGTTTTACTTTGCTTTCTCATGGAAGTTTGATTTTTTTTTTTTTTTTGGTTGAGATAAACCTGAAAGTTTGATTGAGTAAAGCAAATAGATCCTGAGAATGAGTGGGAGATGAAGAGGCAGAATCATGGTATGTAAATGTTTGAAAATAATATTAATTAAAACTCTTAAAATTCATAAATGAGCAATTAAAAAGAGAGTAATTTGATATAGAAATAAGTGAAATTTGAAAATTCATTAATTGGTCTATAGTACCATAAATTCCTAAATAGAAAATTAAAATAATATCTATATTTGAGCTATTCCTTATTCTTTGATTCTCAAAAAAAAAAATGTCTACTATTCTTCAAGCAATTAAAATATTAAACAATTGTTTTAAAATGGAAAAAGAAATTAATGTATTTAAGGATATATGATATTTTTTTTAAACATAAAACATGGTAATTTGTTTTTTTTTTTTTTTTAGAATACTAAATATTTTTAACACACACGGGGAGAGGGGAAAAGGTTTTTTTAAAGAAATTTACAATGATGTATACTAAAAAATGCTTAACTTTTGGATACACAATACATGCTTTACGCCTCTTTTACTCACACTCATTTTTCAATGTGGGATTAACCCACTAATTATTTTTTTTAGAATATTAAATATTTTTAACACACACATGCATGGGGAGAGGGGAAAAGGTTTTTAAAGAATCTTACAGTGGTGTATATCCAAGAAGGCTTAACTTTTGAATACACAGCACAGGCTTTAAACTTCTTTAGCTCACACTAATTTTCCAATGTAGGATTAACCCACTATTTTTTCTTTTGAAAATACTAAGTATTTTTAACACACACACACGGAGAGAAAGGAAAATGATAATCAATTAAAGAGTGGTAAAAATGGCAAGAGCAAGTTAATGAGTAATATTGCTCATTTATGGACATATATATAAGGTTATCTAAACTTTATAAGAGGATTCTCTTTTTTAAACTAGACTTCTATGTAACTCAAAAATACTTCTAAACCTTAGGTTTAACAAGAAAAATATTTTAGGACAGCCTAGTAAAAATATATTTCCAACTCCACTTAAAATGTTGACAAGAGGTACTCATCTTTGTACCTATATAATCTTCAACACAACATAAAAACTGTTTCATATTATGTATCCATTTGGATACAAGTCCACATCCAAGTTTTACAATGTAGCGTGTTTTCAGTTTTTTTTTTTTTTTTTTTTTTTTTTTTTTTTTTTTTTTCAGTCGTAGTTGTTGATCAAGTCTTTCATGAATAGTGCACCCATACACTATTTATAAGACTCACAAACTTCACTTTTTAGCAACATTTTCATTAAAAATGAGTTCCATGGTACTATTCACACATTTAAAATTTATTTTGTTATAATATTTTCAATTTTCAGTTTTCAATTTTAACAAAACAAGTTCTATCCAAACGGATCTTATATTGATGGAAACATTGTTGCCTGTTTGAATTTCTTGTATATTGCAGGAAAATAAGACTTAACTTGTCAGATTATTCAGAGGATGGTGTAGAACTTATTAGGAAGTTCTATTCATGCTGTACAACCGAATACTTTGCTGCCTGTATAGCAGAATCGATTTTTGAAGAATGTGTTCCTGGTAATATCATCTTCCCCTAATTTTTCTATATATAAATTAGCCTTAATTTCTTTTTTTCTGCAAATTTCTTCATCAATCTTATTCATGTCCTTTTACATCTGTTCTTTTTGTTGGAAACATTTTTTGAGAATGCAAAGATTCTTTGGCTTAGAAAATTTTTTTAATCCAAAAATTTAACCTTAAAATAGAAACTTAAAGCTAGGTTCAAGAACAATCTCACCAAAATTAAGTTATAAAATGACATAAAAGTGTTGCACTTGAAAGTTAATTTGTGCCACCTATAGTAGAACTCAGCGTAAGGCAGTTCCTTAGCTGAACAACCTCTTAGGATCAAACTATATCAACATTTGTGTTGGGCGCACCTCCACACACAAAAGTTCAAGAACATCCACAAATATAACCCTTCCTTTCCACATAAAAGAGTATCTGTTCTAATGAGTGTATTTTACTGAATGCATCCCTCTTGCTAGCTCAGTATCTAATTAAGGAAATCACTAAGTAACCTTTATGCATCCCTCTTGCTAGCTCAGTATCTAATTAAGGAAATCACTGCGTAACCTTTAAATCAATCATGTATTATGATTTTGATTTTCCTTCTTTAAGGGTCATTTTGTTTTACATTCTTTATCTTGTTGCTGAGACTGGATTTACTTTACTCTTTCCAAGATGATCAATTGATTATATTCTAATTGTTTTTTTGAGTAGTTTATGTGTCACTTTGTAGTTATCTCGTTAAGCAACCTTGATTTGCCATTCAAAAATATTCTTGATTGGTCGAAATTTTCTGTGATAGCCCTCGAGGGAGAATTGCATTTTGTTAAAAATATTACAGGGGAAAAATTTATCAACTTGCATTACAACTTACTGATGGTAAAATAATATTCTAACTTCTTCCCCCATTGAAAAATTTACGCTCCCATGGGCCATGTCTTCATTTGATATAGTTTATATTTAACCAAGTGCTTCATTTTACTCTTTTTCTTAATTTTTTTTTTTATTCCAGCATGATGTGTTGATAAATTTTGTTTATGGCACAAGAAAGTCTATAAATGAAACATAATTAATATGAATTTTGGGTTATGCATTATGACATTATCTATTTCTTATTTCTCCGATGAACAATTAAATATTTAAATTACTTTTCCCAACATTGATTTAATTTCTAGAATGCATTTTAGCTAAAATAATCTTTTATTTTCCTTTTTCACACAGCCTGGTAACTTAAAGTAAGTTTACTAATTTATTTAATTTGCGCCTTAAAAGAAAAGGTTACTAGATCAATTATACTATCATAATTGATTTAAAGTAATGTGGCAAGATGGTCGCTTCATAAGTACAAGTTTTTATAATGTGGAGAGTAAGAGTAAGAGTTCAAGTCTATAAGAGTGAGTTTCATATATATACACTTAGATTAAGTTAAAGTAGAATTTTTATATCAGATATATACCTAAAAAGAAATAAAAAGAAGAAGAAGAGAAGAAAAGAGTAATGTGAGTTCAAATGTCCATCTCTTGAGGAAGTTTGATCTAGAGAATGCTTCATGACAACGTGGAAAATGATATATTTGCCTAAAAAATGTTTTAGACCTACGATTACAAATTGGCTTTTCTTCTAAATTTTCTTTTCTTTGTGAATCAGGTGCAGAAGTACTTTAAATGGAATTCACCTCCAATTAAATTCGATGCTTTTCATATGGCCATTTACGAGCTATGGGTGCCCAGGGATGTCTATATTATTGGGAACCGTTCGAAATTTTTGTGAACATATATATCAGCATCAAGTAAAAAGACTAATAAAAGTTACCTAAAATTGTGTGAAGCAAAATTATATTTTTAAATCTGGCATGAGGAATCATATTATAACATCACTTGACTGCACATTTTTCACCTGTCAAATTCTTCTTACACACATAAAAGTGATATACTTTTACTATTGTTCATTGAGATAAAGGTCTGTACATTGAAACAATGTTTCTAGTAATGATATATGTAAAACCATAAAGAAGTAGAAAATAAATGATTCTCGCTCTTTTTAAGTCTGTCTTGTTTGTTTTAATTTGTGAACTATCGATTGTGCCTTTTGAACTATTATCCGATAGCAACATTTGCTTAAAAAGTGATCAATGGAAAATGATTGAATACCCTGGGAATATCATAAATGCGTATCCTTCTCTCTCACAATTATGGGTCCTACTATAAGTTTAATTAATGGGACTCATAGTTATGTGAGAGAAAGGAGTACGCATTTATAGTAAACTCGAGAGTACTCAATAATTACCCATGATCAATAGCAATACAACTAAATGAATCACCTAGCTACGCGTACTACCATCGTATCAATTACAATGTCAAATTATTGAGACGGAAAAAAAAGTCTTACTACAATTTACTGAGAATAGCCATGACACAATTATATAGGTCTACATTAATCTTTTTGGTGTGACCTTTAAAAAAAATGTTATTTTTTTTAAAAATTTATTAGATTGATGATAAGGATATACTACCAATTTTATTACATAAATCTTATTAATGGGACGATATCCTCTTACACATTGTTTACAATTACAACCATTATTTTATATCAGGTAATTCTACGATACTGCCCAATAAAAGGGGGATACTGTACTCACTAGTAGGTAACCTGCTATACCAGGTTACTTTTTCTCATATTTGATAGTTCTATCCTCATATTATGTAGTTCTAACATCACGTGTGATAGTTCTTTTTTCACATTTAGTAGTTCTCTTACTTTTTTCTCACATTTGAAGGTTTCATCCTCACATTATGTAGTTCCAACATTACATGTGATAGTTCTTTTGTAATATTTAGTGATTCCCTTACTTTTTCATCACATTTAACGGTTCCATTTTTACATTGTGTAGTTCTAACATCACATGTGACAATTCTTTTTTCACATTTGGTGGTTCCCTCACTTTTTTTCTCACACTTGACAGTTCCATTCCACATTATGCAGTTCCAACATCACATGTGACAGTTCTTTTGTCACATTCGTTGGTTCCCTTATTTTTTTCTCACATTTGACGATTTAATCGTCATATTGTGCTGTTTCAACATCACATGTGACAATTCTTTTGTCACATTTAGTGATTCCCTTTCTTTTTCATCATATTTAACAGTTCCATTTTTACATTGTGTAGTTTTAATATCACATGTCACAATTCTTTTATCATATTTTGGTGGTTTCCTCACTTTTTTTCTCACATTTGACAGTTCCATCCTCACATTGTGTAGTTCCAACATCATGTGTGATAGTTTTTTTCTCACATTTAGTGGTTTCCTTACTTTTTCCTCATATTTGACGGTTCCACCCGATCACATTATGTAGTTTCAACATCACATGTGACAGTTCATTTGTCACATTTAGTGGTTTCCTTACATTTTCATCACATTTAACGGTTCCATTATTACATTGTGTAGTTCTAACATCACATGTGACAATTCTTTTTTCACATTTAGTGGTTCCCTCACTTTTTTTCTCACATTTGACGGTTTCATTCCACATTATGCAGTTCTAACATCACATGTGACAATTCTTTTGTTATATTCGGTGGTTCCCTCATTTTTTTTCTCACATTTGATGATTTAATCGTCACATTGTGCTGTTTCAACATCACATGTCACAATTCTTTTGTCACATTTAGTGATTTCCTTACTTTTTCATTACATTTAACGGTTCTATTTTTACATTATGTAGTTCTAACATCACATGTGACAATTCTTTTCTCACATTTGGTGGTTCCTTTACTTTTTTTTTTCTTACAATTGATAGTTCCATTCCACATTGTGTAGTTTCAACATCACATGTGGCATTTTCTTTTGTCACATTCGGTGGTTCCCTTATTTTTTTTTCTCAAATTTGATGATTTAATTGTCATATTGTGCTGTTTCAACATCACATGCGACAGTTCTTTTGTCACATTTGGTAGTTCCCTTACTTTTTTCTCATATTTGACGGTTCTACTCTCACATTATATAGTTTCAACACTACATGTGACAGTTCTTTTGTCATATTTAGTGGTTTCCTTACTTTTTCATCACATTTAACGGTTCCATTTTTACATTGTGTAGTTCTAACATCACACATGACAATTCTTTTCTCACATTGGGTGGTTCCCTCACTTTTTTTCTCACATTTGACGGTTCCATTCCACATTGTGCAATTCCAACATCACATGTGATAGTTCTTTTGTCACATTTGGTGGTTCCCTTATTTTTTTTCTCACATTTGACAATTTAATTGTCACATTGTGCTGTTCCAACATCACATGTAACAGTTCTTTTCTCACATTTGGTGGTTCCTTCACTTTTTTCTCACATTTGACAATTCCATTCTCACATTGTGCAGTTCCAACATCACATGTGATAGTTCTTTTCTCACATTTGGTGATTCTATTATTATTATTATTTTTCTCACATTTGACGGTTCAATCATCACATTGTGCAATTCCAACATCACATGTAACAGTTCTTTTGTCACATTTAGTAATTCCCTTACTTTTTCATCACATTTAGCGGTTCCATCTTCACATTATGCAGTTCCAACATCACATGTGACAGTTCTTTTCTTACATTTAGTAGTTTCTTAACTTTTTTTCTCACATTTGACGGTTCCATACTCACATTGTGCAGTTCCAACATCACATATGATAATCCTTTTCTCATATTTGGTGGTTCCCTTATTTTTTTCTCACATTTAACAGTTCCGTCATCACATTGTACAGTTTCAACATCACATATGACAATTCTTTTGTCACATTTAGTGGTTCCTTTACTTTTTCGTCACATTTAACAGTTCCATCTTCACATTGTGCAGTTTTAACATCACATGTGACAATTTTTTCCCACATTTGGTGGTTGTCTCACTTTTTTCTTACATTTGATAGTTTCATTCTCACATTGTGCAGTTCCAACATCATATGTGACAGTTCTTTTGTCACATTCAATGGTTCCCATATTTTGTTTCTCACATTTGACAGTTTCATTATCACATTGTGTAGTTCCAACATCACATGTGACAGTTCTTTTGTCACATTTAGTAGTTCCTTTAATTTTTTATCACATTTGATGGTTCCATCTTCACATTATGCAATTCCAACATCACATGTGACAGTTCTTTTCTTAAATTTGGTAGTTCCTTAATTTTTTTCTCACATTTGTCGGTTCTATCCTCACATTGTGCAGTTTTAACACCACATATGATAGCTCTTTTGCCACATTCGGTAGTTCCCCTATTTTGTTTCTCACATTTGATAGTTTCATCCTCATATTGTGTAGTTCTAATATCACATGCGACAATTCTTGTGTCACATTCGGTGGTTTCCCTTTTATTTTTTTTTCATATTTGACAGTTTCATTCTCACATTGTGCAGTTTCAACATTACATGTGATAACTCTTTTCTCACATTTGGGGGTTCTCTTACTTTTTTCTCACATTTGATGCTTCTATCCTCACATTTTACAATTCCTATATCACATTTGATAGTTCTTTTGTCACATTCAATGGTTCCCTTATTTTTTTTTCCACATTTAACGGTTCCATTCTCACATTGTACGATTTGAACATCACGTGTGAGTTTTTTTATTTTATTTTTATTTTTATTTTTTTATTTTTATATTTACATTCAGAGGTTCCTTTATTTGTGTGTAATTATTAAACTATTATTTTACATTAAAATAACTCTTGGTGTGTGGTCATTTGTTCTAATCATAGTTACAAATATAATAAACAATGATTTTGTAGACAAAACTTATATTTCTTTACTTTTATTGTTTCATTTTATAATTTGTGCCTCATTTACTTTTATTTCCCATGTCCTTGTCTTGCATCACCACCTCTTTTTTCAGTTTTTTATTTTATTTTATTTTATTTATATCATTTATATATTTTATTAAAAAGGGATGTTTTTATTGACTAAGAAAACAACCAAAATGCATGGTGAACTCCCAAGCCATAGCAAAACTAAGATTGACATCTATATATTACTAAAAGCTAAACTGTGACATTTATTATTGCTGAGCTCCTATTGCACCACTTCATCGCCACGTCATTCGCCACATAATTATTATTTATTATTTATTCTTTTTTTTAAAAATAGATTATTGACTTTACATATTCATCTTTGTCGGTTTTAACGTCTATATGTATTTCTTATTTATTTCCAATTTCCTATAATTTTTTTTACATTCACTTATTTTTAAATATTTACACTTTCTTCAACCTTTCATCTTTCTTTACCTTTTCATGTCTCTTTACGTTTTCATCTCCCCACTACCCTCTACTTTAATATTACTATTCATCTTTCCCTTTATCTTTATTTGTCTCTTCTTATCCCTTCCCTTTTATTATAAATTTGTCACTTTTTTTTATTCTTTGCATAGTTTTCTCTCACAAAAAGGTCTCTCTCTCTCTCTCTCTCTCTCTCTCTCTCTCTCTTTCTCTCTCAATGTTTTGGTGGATTTTTATTTTTTATTGCATCTTCGCTTTAGGTTGACAAATTTTTGTATTTTTAAGAACTCTAATTTACGTTAATACGATTTAGTTTTGTGTTTATGTTATTATTATTATTATTATTATTTTGCTCTTTGATTATTAAATTTTATCCGATTACATTATAAAAAATTAAATATTGTAGATAAAAATAAAATAGTATTCCATTACATAGTATAATTTGGATAGTTTAGTGTTTATTGTTATATTTTTTAATTTTTCTTTTTTTTTTCTTCTCTTCTATTTTACTAAATATTGAAATTCAACCACATCCTCCTTATCATTAAATTATTTATATTTTCTCTCTCTTTTTGTTTTAAAAAATAAAAAATGTAACATTTTACTTAAATTCAAATAAAAGAAAATAGTGATTATCAAATTGAACTCATTTTTTTAACATTTACACTTTCTCCTTCTCTATACCTTTTCATCTCTCCAAACATTCTACCTTGATATCACTATTCTTGTTTCCTTTTATCTTCCTTTATTTTGTTTCTTTTTATTATCATCATTTTAGTATAAATTTGTCATTCATTCTTTCATTCTTTACATAATTTTCTCTCACAAAAAAGTGGTTATTTTCCACTCTTTCTCCCTCAATTTTTTGGTGGATTTTTTTTTTTCCTTGCATCTTTATTTTAGCTTGATAAAGTTTTGTACTCTTTAGAACTCTATTTTGGTTGATGTGATTTAGTTTTGTGTTTTAAATTTTTTATTTTATTTTATTTTATTTTTTATGACTTTGATTGTTAAATATTATCATATTGCATTGTAAATAATTAAAAATACTATATAAAAATGTACTATTATTATATTATATAGAATTATTTGGATAAGTTAGTGTTTATTGTTATGTACTCCATCCGTCCTACTTTGTTTTTCCTCTATTCCATTTTAAGATGTCCCAAAATATTGTCTTGTTTCTAAAAATAAAAGTCATTAATTTACTAATGTTCCTATTATACTCTTATTAATTTACTAATTCATTTTTTTTATAAATTTATTTAATGATAGTTTTAGAAACTTGTACATTTTAAAAAAATAGACAAAACAATAAATGATATTCTCTTAAAAAGTTTGACTTTTCAACCAAGACAAACAAAGTGGGACGGATGGAGTATTTTATTTTTTTCTCATATCATTTTATTTAACATTTAAATTCAACCACATCCCCCATATATATCATTTAATTATTTATATTTCCACTCTTTTTTATTTTAAAAAATTTTAAATATAATATTTTGCCTAAATTAAATAAATAAAATTGTCCACATTAAATAGAGTAATGCTAAAGAAACACTCATTCTCACACCCAATGCATCAAAGGAAGAATGAAATACAAAACAAATCAAATTAGAAACACTAAATAATAAAAAATAAAAAATAAAAACTAATAATGCATATTTAATGTCATAGAATCATCATCAAATTTTAGAAAACGATAGTAATTTTGGAAATATGCATATTTGATGATGATTACTAAAAAAATGAAAAAAAAAAAAGTTGTAATCAACGATTACTAAAGAGTAGATAAAGAAAAAAAAAAAAAAAAAAAAAACATCAATTAGTAATCATTGATTGGAAAATAAAGAGGTTGTAAGGAGAAGTAAAAAATAAAATAGAGATTCTCATGTGGATAACATTAAAAACTTTATAGTGTAGTAACATAAATCATTAAATTCACTTATAAAATTAAATCAACAATCAACAATTTAATACAATCATAGTACTAAATTTAAATTTAAAACTAATCAAACTCTAACAATAAATACCATATTAATCATAACTATAAAGGAGATGTTATTTGATAGTAGTAGAAATTACATAAGAAATAAAGTTAGAAAATTTAAAAATCCATTTTTTGACATTTTATTTAACCTTATTTATAATATATATATATATATATATATATATATAATTTTCATACACTATTACTTTCGAAAATCTAATGAACAATACGACCTCTCATTTATCGTCTTTATTATGCAAATCATCAATTAGTAAATATATGATAATGATAAGAAGTATTACAAATGAGATCACTAAAAATATATATAAAATTAATTAGCCACTATCATTATGGAATAGTAATCTATAATTTTACGCATCCAAAAAAGTAGAATATATAGAGTTTTCTTAAAAGTATGTGTAAAGATTCACTATATATATGTATGTGTGTGTGTATAAAAGTAAAAAAAGGTATATTTAAGGTTTTTATTAACTTAAAAACTAATGAAAAACCAATGGTTAATAATTAAAATTATAGTATTAATAAAATATTTAATGGGACCATCTTAAAAATATTATCACGCGCATTGCGCGGGTATGCAATTAGTTTGCAAATAAAAGTTTACAACAAACCCACTACAACAAAACAATAGGCTATGATAGCTTACCCCCCTCAACAAAGTGCCATAATCTCAACAAATCAAGCTAAAACTGGCCACTCCTAAAACACAATCTACAGCAAAACTTATACATTAACATCATCAAGCTATCACAATTTCTTAACACAGTAGCAACATGTCACAATTGAGTAATGAAACAACAAATCCACTAGGCTTTGACAATAATAGAGCACCACAAGATATCCAGCAATACGAAGCTTTCAGTTATTCTTCATCATAGGATGCATCAGTCTCTAGCTTGATAATGTAGTATATATTGCAGATTTGAGTCCTTATTTATAGCAAAGGATACAATTAAGCATTGAGTCACAAACTGCATAATTTGCTCTCAAATCTCCCTTGAACGTCCTTCTTTAAAACTAAAAGTAGATATACAATTCCTTTAATCAAACATGTAAAATATAAGCAAACTATACAAACAACAAAACACTAGCAGCTAAAAGCTACAACACCTAAACAGAGCAATCAACAAACTAAAAAGCATTTGAAACCATAAATCAAACTTATTTTCACGATAACAGTAACAAGACTAAATTTGATAGCACCACTATTATCCACTTCTTAAATTGGTCATGGCTGCATACATTGAAGAAGATTAAAGAGGATCATGAGGTGGTCAAATTACAATTTGAGATCATACAATTTTATTGAAAGCCTCAATGAAAACAATTGATTTAAAATGCCTTGATTCCAAATACTAGTTAGCTTAATCCGATGGTTTTTATTTAAGCAAGTTCCATGGACATACATGATTTGTAACCCACATAATAGAAAATCCTTATAAAGATAAATACCAATCCATTAAAATCAATTTCTTTAGATTTACAGTAGGTTGGGTGTGGGGGTCAGGTGACCATCACACACATAGTATAATATTTAGGTTCAAACTTCAAAGGCCACTGCTTGGATTACCATTGAAGACAACCTATAACGTTTACTAACCTATACTAACTTGTCTCTGTTTCATAGGGACACCTGAACTCAAAATCTGTGTACAATTGCTCAAAACCTCAATAAAAAGACTCTTGCATCAAAATACATGGCTCACAGAGGCATTTCATCGAACAATTAATTGCTTTACATGGTTATTTAATACAAAAATTTGCATTTCAGTTAGACCAACCTTGAATCTGAAAAACATAAAATCCAACAATTTCTTAACAAAACTAAACCAGCCCAAGCACCAAACCTCAAATAAAATTGTCACTCCCAGTCTCACCAATAGATATAGAACTGCATGGACAAATCCAAACAAAACAAAATACCCATGAAAATTTTACAATAATCTTTCATTATCCAGGAATGAATAAAATCAACAATCAAAACCAAAATAAGCCAAAGACTTTACATTTTTGAAATACCAAAAGCAAAAATTGATACTACCGGTTGATTGACCAAGGGATAAAATTGATACTTCAAAACTAAAGGTGCAAAGTACAGTGGACTATTTCTAACTCATTCTAGTAATTTAATCACCATTTCTAGCAATACAATTATACAACTGATACAATCTAACCAAAACAATCAAACACAAATGCAAAGAATATATGTACATGTATATGTGTATACCTTGCCTGTATGCAGTGTTCTACAGCAAACCAAATCCGTTGGTTTGAAGCTAACCAAGGGTCCAAGCCTATGACCTAGTGAACCCAGAACCTGTAAAATTTGAGACAAAAACCAACAAGATCTAAGAAACACCCAACAAACACACAAAGGGCAAAGACATTATAAAATAAATAAATAAATAAAATAGAAATTTAGTACCCCTTTCAACCTTAAGATTTTGATAATTTCTTGGTTAAAAAAAAGAAAAAGAAAAAAAAAGGATATTAAAGTCTGTATTTTTAATATTTTTATAGCTACAGCTTTAAAAAATTTTATCACTGACTCATACAAGTAGCTCATGGAATTCCCAACTTATAGAAGAATTTCATCAAACAGTTTGCATTTCCACTAGTCCAACCTTGAACTCCAAAAAAAAAAAAAATTCAACGATTTCTTAACAAAACTGAACCAACCCGTTCTTATCCTTACAGCAGATACAAACCCACAAAAAATCAGAAACAAATCAAACAAAACCCACAGAAAAATCATAAACAAATCAAACAAAATCCACGGACAATTCTAAAACAAATCGAACGAAACCCACAGAGCACAAATAAACCTAGACAATCCTATCAATATTTTGCGATTGAGATTCACAATTGATGAAAGAGACTGAATCCATTGCATCCAAACAGACCACTAGAGTTTTTCCCTAACTTCGACAAATATAGAGGAAAAGGGTTAAGAATCAAAATCCCTAAATGAATGCTATAAGAAATTTAGAGACTCTAGATTGTAAAGACAGAGGATGGAACATCAGCGATGAAGGTTG
Source organism: Quercus variabilis (assembly GCA_030445155.1). NCBI lineage: Eukaryota > Viridiplantae > Streptophyta > Magnoliopsida > Fagales > Fagaceae > Quercus > Quercus variabilis. The sequence continues at coordinate 23,014,552 of CP129455.1, read as the reverse complement.
GAAAGAAGAGATGACAAAAGAGAAGAACCCACAAGAACCTGCTTCAGATTAGATGCGGTGCGAGAGAGAAGAAGAATTGGTTTTTTTTTGGTTTTATACGTAACCTGACTGACCGGTAACTGATATTCTATTAAAATTATAGCTAAGATTAATACAAGTAAATCTAATGGCTAAGACTTGCGTAGGTATCATACCCCCTAAAAAAAAAAAGAGGGGACAGGAGAATAACCCTTTTATATCATATCCGTAATTTAGTGTTGGAATGTTCACATTTTAACATAAAAAAATTGTCATTAAAAGTGTTAGAAATCAGATGATAATTGTTGTAATTTAATTAGTTAAGTTAGTGTGGTGAGCCTTTTTTGGAACTGTAGGCTAGGCTATCTCCTGCCACATTACGACCCAATGATTCTGGGTAGGAGAGTCAAAACTGGCTTGACTACAATACACCCTAAGCTAGCTTGTGCACAAGCTAAAACCCTTTTGTTAAGACCTTAGACACGTGCCCATGGCGGAGGAAACTTTTACAGAAAAGTTATGGTAGGCAGGTGTAATATGACAATAATAAGAAGAATATGTTTATAGTCAAAAAAAAAAAAAAGAAAAAAGAAAAAAAAAAAAAAAAAAAAGCTAAATCATGATCTTAGTAAAGGAAGAGATAATGCACTGATATAAATGTAGCAAAAATGAGTTAACAACAATGATAAAAAGAAAAGGAAATAATATTAATGCTTAATCAACAAAATAAAAGGAAGGATGGTTAGTTTGTTATGCTTGATTTCTCAATAGAGTCAAGTCCAAGAAGGAAACCACCCTCAATGTGGGCAATTTCACTAAGGTGTCCTGCCACAGAAATTGCCCACTTTGAGAGAATAGGCCTAGATGGCGTTTCCTCAAATTCTTTAATCCTCACTAGAGAAGAGGCTTTTAGAGGGAAAGAAAGGAAAAATCTATTGGTGCATGGCTACTATCACACTCTTGCTCACTCTCTATTTTTCCTTTTTGGTACCCTACTTTCCCTCTTATCTTTCACTCCTTTTTTATTTATTATTTATTATTATTATTTTACCTCTTGTGTTTTTCTTCCCATTTTCTCTGTTCTCCTCCATTCTCCCTTGTTCTACCCCCTACTGTGCACAGTTAAGGCCATTTTTTATACTGCCTGTTATGATGGGTATTTACTATTTTGTCCTTTAACTGCTTTTGTCCTGGTATAGCTGTCCTTCCCAGACCACCCATTGATCTGTTAGCTGCCTAACCATCACCACTTACTTATATTGGCTGTGCCACATCCCATTCCCAGACAAAAAAGTTTTATTTTGTTTTCTTACTCATTTTGGCATTCCCATCCGAATAAGGGTGGGCATTCTCTCTTACTATTCCCTATGGCATGCACTTAGTGATTCCAGCTCATCTTTCCCTCTTTTAAGTGGTATGTCATCTTAGCAGGATATTTCCCCTAAAAGAGTTTGAGTAGAAACCCCAGAATAGGCTTTCCCCTTCTCCTTACCACCAAACCATACCCTCTCTTATCTCTGACCCATAGCCCACCACTCCTGTATTGGCTGGGTATAAGTGGGTGGTGCTTGAGTCTTGTACGTGCTCTACTTCTATGTGTGTCCATGACTTGTTTGCTATTCATGCGTTTGCCATGACTTGAGGGCTTATCTGCATGTTATGCTACTTGTTCTTGACCTTTTGTGGCGTGGATGAGTCTCTAAGCTTTCATTCTTTATGTCTTACTTCCTTCCTGGGTTGGGTCTTGCTTGGTCGTGGGCCTTTCCTTATTCAATCCATCCCTTAACCTCTTTGCAGGTTGATTGACACTCTTGCCATGCCACCCTGTTGTTCCTACCATGTTATTATTTAACTTGTGCTTGCTGGGCCTCTTTTGGACCCATTGTATGCTTTCCTTCTGTTCAATTCCAGTAGCCTAGTACTATCATTGGGTTTGTACTCATACTATTTTGGGCTTCCTTGGCCCATTTTATCTTTTGGGCATCCTCGACCTGTTTCATTTACTTGGGCAACCTCTGCCCATTCCAGTCTTTCATTCCCATGGGCTTTTACTAAGTCTTTTGGATTTCCCCAGCCCAAGTTACCATATCCTTTACTTTCGGGGTTTATATGCTTTTCCACCAAACCCTATTTACTTAATTCCTTCCTTTGGCCTCCATCGGCCAATTCTTGCTTTTCTCATAATGCTCATGGGTTTACTATTTCTTTTTTCTAGCTTCTTTGGACCCATTTACTTTCTTTGAGGATTATTCCTGTCATTCGGGGTTAATGGTTTTCTTCTCAATTTGCTAATCCTTCTTCTTTATTCCCTCCCATATTGTTGGGCTTCTTTCTATTACTGGGCCTCCTTGCCAAAGTGGGCATCAACATGTTAGTTACAATTCCAATCATGTTAATCACATTTAACACATGCTGGAATAATTATTAATACACATGTGAAATAATAGAACCATTATGATGAGGTCACGTTGGTCAATAGAATATTTGTATGATTCTATAAATACCTACTTGTAATCACATTTTCATTCATTGAAGAATAAACTAATTGATTTCTTAGTGGTGGGTTCTGGTTAGCTTAATTGATAAAGTCTCTAATAGTTGAATAAGAGATTTAGGGTTCAATTTCTCTGCCTACACTAAAAACCGATTGGTGTTCTGATTTGATGATAAAGAGCAAAAATCACAAAAGCTTGCCATAGGTTGAAACTCTATATTTTCTAAGTTTTTAAAGCAAGTATCTCTTGGTTTACAATAGCCAGAATAACATCAGGACATTCCTAAAGAGATTTCTTATTACAATCTTCCATATGATGTTATGGTAGCCTTGTCATGCCACTTTGGACATGGTTGACGTATGTAGTAGTGAATGTGATTTGTGGCATATCAACAAAATTTATATATATATATATATATATATATATATATATATGTATATCTTAGTGTTTTTTGTGTGTGTGTGTGTGTGTTTATAAATTGATACATCAATCTATAAAGATAATGCAGTAAAATTTATAATATTAATACTATCCTGTCTATAATGTTAGAAAAAGAGATGCTAATATAAGGTTTCGTAGATAAATACGTTAATAAGAATTACGTATGTAGGTTAAAAAAAGGGATTATGTGTTAAATATGACATTTATTACATAGTAATTGTAGCATAGACAGCAACAAGCCAACAAAATTTATTACTAAATATTAAATTCAACAAACATGTGAGCATCTGCTCTTAAAAAAAGAAAAACAAACAAACAAACTAACTAACTAACTAACATGAGAACAACGTGGCTGAAAATCTTAAATTTGGTCTAAGTTAAGTTTTCAACTCCCAAATTTAAAATCAAACCAAATTGTCCAACATTTATTCATTATTATTATCAAGCACTAAATTGAGTAATTGGCTTTGTAAACCAATCAACTATCTCAAACTGCCTTGCTTTGTTCAATATCCGACTGGAATTTAGATCTCAGCCTCCCAGTTTGCTGCAATTCCAAAAATTTCCTATATGTCATTTCAACATATGCAGGTTGATCACTTTCATTGTCAACTAACTCTGGTGCTGGCCTCATAATTGTGTCTAGTGCTGGTCCATGTGCCAGAGCTATGGACATCCTTGTAGCTTTGTTATTCACAAGTGCCCTGTGTGCAATACTCTTGTACTTGCCATTGCTCAAAATCTTGCAGGGAAACATTATATTCAGAAAATTTAGATTTTAATTCAAAAATTTGCTCATTTAGTTAAATATTCATTTGTCAAGAACATGATAAGTGAAAAACATAAAGCCAATGATATTTTAATAAAAATTTATATAATTACACACACACACATATAAAGAAAAATGAAAACGATCAACCCTCATTCGTGTATTCGCTTCACTGTTACGATCATTTACCTATTTTTAATTTTTTTTAATTTATTTATAGGGTTGGTTCTTCATTTTGGCCATTTAGGCTACTTAACACAATTAACACACCTCGGGTATTTAGAAAATTTCTTTATGTCCCAAATGGAAGAAAACCATTTAATTTTAATTTTGTGTATTGTTCTTAGTACTCATAATATATATATATATATATATATATTGTTTCTAGAAAGTAGTTCAGATTTGGCTAGAAATAAAAAAACACACCTCTCTCTCTCTCTCAATAAGTGTTGGGTAATTTCTAATTTCCATTATGAAATTTGGTGTAAGTTTAATCATGTAATCCTTCAAATTTAAAGAGTTTTTATGTAGTCTTTGAAATTATACAAAGTGAAAAATTTTGTTTTTGTTTGTTTGTTTATTTTTTTTTCCTACTTACGTGACTAATGGAATGTTGAAGCAACCCATATTTACGAGACTAAAATCGAACCAACCACATATTTAAGAGTGCACAAATTTAAGTAACAAAATTGAACCAACCTCATAAACGGAAGAACAAAATTACTTCCCCCCACCCCCTCTTTTAAAAAATTCAAGGATAAATATATATATATATATATATATATACATATATTTATGTGAATGAAAATTAATGTTTTATCACCTTAAACCTAAAATTGTATCAAACCGACCTTACTAGTTAACTTTAGCTGGCATAGTTGCTTAATAAAAAGATTAATTGAGAAAGATAATGAGAAGATGAATAACACATGGGGACAAGTAAAAATGGAGTTCAAGAAGCATGATAGAATGTACCTCCAAGTGATCAGCAACTTGAACAAAGAGTACATTGGCAGGGATATTGACATTAAACCATTTTTCGTTATGCTTTACTTGAAGGCCAGAGACGCCATTATTTACCAAAGTGGTTAACAGACCATGGTCATAGTGAGCGGGGATGCCAATTGCTTTCTCTGGCTCTGGACAAGTTGGATAATAGTTAGCAGCGAGCAATTGTAAACCCAACTCGAAATTGGCAGCCTTTTCTACGTAGCTCTCTTCTAACCCCAAGCTCTTTGATATAGCTTTCAGTAATATTATTACTACTTCCCGGTTTCTTTTGCTGAACTCCCTTGCAATCTCACTGTGTGAACAAAAATATAAATAAACCATTCATTATGAATTGCATTGGTTATGACCAAATTATTATTATTGAAATTTTAATTGAAAATAAATTTATCATAATTAAAAAAAGGAAAATTCTTAGTTTAAGTAGATTAAACAAATTGCATATAAAGTTATATACAAACTTATGGGTAGAACATACTTTTGAAAACTCTTGCATTGGAAAAGTGTCCAAAAACTTATATACACATGTTTAAACTTACACTTAAACAATATGGGACATTCCAACCTCTATGTCAACCCTGGTGGTTGGCTTTGATACTAAATATTACAAATTCATGTATCGAACTCACATTTGAAAACTAACTTGCAAGAAAAGTGTGGTAAAAAATTTATGTGCATATGTTTAAACTTACACTTAAAACAACGGGACATTAGCAACATAACATATTCTTAATCCTTTAAAACTTGATTTTTTTTATTAATAATATGTGATATGTGATATGATTTAGGGGGTTAAATCTGAAATGAAAAGAAATGTACCTGAACCCAGCTGGTTTGTTGGGTGTATGAAATTCAGGATGGGCGAAGCACTTGAGAAAATCTCTCCAATAGTTTGCTTTATCCATTGAAGGATTAAAACCTGTACCGCACCTGATTGGATCCATGACATGGTTTCCTTGATACTCTTTCTTCTCCTCCTCTGGCAAGTCGAAAAATTCTTGAAACGAAGCTATCATTGCCTTCGTCAGACTCTCCGTCACATCATGATTAATCACCTAATAAGACCCTCATCAAATCTCAGTAACATGCAAAAACTATAGACACGTAAGAAAAAAATTTAATAGAAAGCTCAAAACAGATAAGATAAACTGTACCATGAAGCAGCCCCAGTCTGAGCAGGCTTTGCTGAGTTGATGGATGATTTGGGACTGTTCTTCAGGAGTACCTGAAACAAGAAGAGAGATGTCGATAATGGGGACTGCATCTTCTGCATCACCAGCTATTGGTGCATCACCGGCTATTGGTTCATCACGGAGATAAGGGGTGAAGTTGTAAAACGAAGGGATGGAGGAGGAGCCAGTTGATTCAACTAGTGCTTTCACGGTTGTTATCTTTGGCGGATGAACAGGTGATGCATTCATGGACACTGCTGAAGCCATTGATGAGGCGAAACTAGAACACTAGAAACAGAGAGAGAGAGAGAGAGAGAGAGAGAGAGAGAGATTGCCTAGTAAATGTGACAATATTGTTATGTTACCTACAAGTTATAATCACGTTAATATATACCAGAAAAACATACACCTCGTTTTGGGAAGAGATAGCCGAGTAAATGTGGACTTTTTCCTCGTTTTGAACGTTTCTGCCATTATTTGGTGGGATCTAACATTATCTTTTATTTATTAATAATAACCCTCTCACGTGATATCTACCTTCTAGAATTCTATGCCCCTTTATAGTTCTACCGTCCATCGTGATATCTAACTCTTCTAGACTTCTTCCATTAAAAAAAAAAAAAAAAAAACTCTTCAAAAATTCTAATTAGACAAAAAAAATTAAAAGTTAAAAAAAGAAAACCAAAAAAAAAAAAAAAAAAAAACCACTTCTAGAATTCTATGCCACTTTATGGTCTACCCTGCAATTTGATATCACTCTCTACGGTTCTATGACACTTTATAGCTCTACTTTCTTTATAAAAACGGTTATACACCTCTTGCTATATACACATTATTACACTTAATTTATTTTTAAACTGAAATAGTAAGTTTAATACACGTTTTTAAAACTTGAATTGTCTTCAACTTAGTATTTTAATTCAAAAAATATGTGTGTATTAGAGTGTGTGTGACAAGCACTACATTAAAAAAAAAAAAAAAAAAAAAAAACTTTTTTCCTTTCTTAGCACTCATTATAGCTCTTTCACAATCCATTTAATGTTACAAAATTCTTCTTCTTTCTTTTTCTTCTTTGTTTTCAGTTCTATTTCAGTTTTAATTTCTATTTATTTATCTTATGATTTATCAATTTATTTATTTTTGCTACAGTTGTCTAATCTAGTTGAATTTAGATTCTATTTATTTTATGGTTTCTTATAGTGATTTTATTATATTTAATTTCTATGAATATTATTTTTTGTAATTGTAAATACATTCTAGTTTTGTTATATATAGATATTTAATTTCTATGAATGTCATGGATTTATAATTTTTACAATAATTAAAGAAACATTGGATAAGAAATGATTTTAAGATGCTCAATCGGGTGTTTAGCTTGTTAGAATTTTTAAGGGTGCATAAAAATTACATTAATAAAATAACAACAATCTTGCGTATTATATATGAGTTATGACCTACTTTGGATTTAAGATTTTTTATTTTAAAACTAATGCATGAAGACATATAATATGTATGTATATAGGTATATCATGGTTTGAGTTTTTTCTTGAATTACAAATCAATATGATAGTTTTACTTCAACCTCGCAAACAAAACCTCCTGGTTGCGCCCTAACTACTACCCATTGCTAGGGCTAAGCACAAACCCAACCCGATCCAAAGGGTTTTGGGTGGTTGGATTGAAACATGGGTCGGATTTGGGTCAACCATTCAGCTTTTTTTTTAGGTTTCGGGTCTAACCTGTCCTACCCGTTATTTAAAAAAAAAAAAATAGCATGAATCTTTTAAGCAAATCTAAAAGCTTGAATATTGAGTAATACGTTCTGGAATTAGAGTTAATCAAGGGAGGGAGAGAGATAGAGAGTTGTAAAGGAAAAAGCTACAAAGTGGAACAACGGGTCCTTGTTCTACTCCTTCTTCCTTCTCCAATTCCTATGTTTTACTTTGCTTTCTCATGAAAGTTTGATTTTTTTTTTTTTTTTAAATAAACTTGAAAGTTTGATTGAGCAAAGCAAGTGGATCTTGAGAATGAATGGGAGATGAAGAGGTCGAATCATGGTATGTAAATGTCAGAAAATAATATTAATTATGACTGTAAAATTCTTAAAATTTATAAACAAGCAATTAAAAAGAGAGTAATTTGATATAAAAATAAGTGAAATTTGAAAAGTCATTAATTAGTTTATAGTAGCATAAATTCCTAAACGGAAAATTAAAAAGAGAGCAATTTGATATAAAAATAAATTAAAATAATATCTATATTTGAGCTCTTCCTTATCGGGTCTACTATTTTTTCCTAATATTGCTCATTTAAATTTAGAGTGTACATATAATATTTTAAAATGAGTTTGGTTTACCTCTGGTACATTTTTAACTGGACATGCCTTTTTTTTTTTTTTTTTTTTTAAATATACAATGGCAAGTAGTAGTAGATTTTAATTTCCATATTTTATTTAGTTAGTAGAAGATGTGGCAGTTTTTCACTAAAACAAAAGGAGATTTGAGTTAAAAAAGTATTAGAAGTAAACCAAACCCTTTTAAAATCATATAAGTTGTAACAAAACAAAATACACCTAAAAATAATGTCAAGTCAAATTACATATTAGAATATGCCAACATCAAATTTTATAGTATAGTATTGTAAAATGACTTTGTACTAATGATCACAAATTTACCTTGCGCACCCTTGGTGTAGTGGTCACTCTACAAATATAAGTGCTTATGAGGTGTGGAGGGTAAGGGCTAGGGTTCAAGTTTCCAAAAGGAATTTTCACACACATATACTCTTATATTAGGTTAGAGTAGAATTTCTATCTTATATATTTATTAAAAAAAAAAAAAAAATTTTAAATGCAAACAACAAAGAGGTTCCCACATGAGAGAGAGAGAGAGAGAGAGAGTGAGCCCCACAAAAATTAACTTTAGAAGATCACCAATGAACATGACACACTCTGCTCCATCTGAGCAATACACGTTAAAGCGAATACTCCCAACATACAAAACAAAATTGTTAAGACATATGTGAATTATGTTAGGAACATATGTCATCTACAACTGACTAATCCTTTGACAAAATGCACTTTACTTATAATTGAGTAGATCTAAGATGTGTTTAATACTTCAAGGAATAAGAGTTCAAGTTTAAGTGTTAAAGCCATACAAATCTGTTCAAGAATCAAGTGAAGAAGTGCTAGATTTTAAAGTTCGATGACTAGCTCGACAAATAGCAACTATCGATGTTTAAAAGGCTTGTTTAGCCTGATACTCGACAGCTATTCAATAGATAACATATCTATTGAGATTTATGAAAATCAATTTTTTCAGATTTGATTTCACACCAATCTGTGTATATTTGTTTAGACTTTCTTTTCTCACAACCCTAAACATATATAAGGATTATTTTAAAAGCTGTCACAGTTGATGCAACTTAATGCAAAAGTTTTTTACAAGCATATTGTGATCGGAGACATATGCTCTAGTTTATCTTTCTCATGAAGAAGTTGCTGCGTTTGTATGCCATAGAGTTTTGTAACAGTTTTGTGATCTTCATCATGTTGATGAACTGAAGAACTTTACAGTCAACGTCCTTCTCAAGTTGGTGGTTAGTCACGTACTTGGATCCGTGCATCGATTGATTAGTAACATATTAGGAGCCATGCATTGAAAATGAGAGATTGTCACCATAGAACAAGTCTAATTGGGTATTGGAATAAGGGTTCAATTATAGGTTGGTATAAAATACTGAGATTTCTTTACTTGTAATTGCTTGTTGTGATAATAGTGGATTTTCGGGAGTGGTGACCTTAAAATCACCTGGTGGGGTTTTTGTTTTGGAGGTTTTCCTCATTCGTAAACAAATCACCGTATCAACTTTATTTTCTGCTGCATATTAACTTAGTTTGGTGATTTGTTTGTTCTACCACACGTATTGCATGTTAATTGAATTAATTAATTAACTTGGCTAATTAATTGGTTAATTTATCACAAGTGGTCAATACATTCTTGGCCTATTAAATGGTATCAGAATAGGCACACTTTGATTAGGTTTAATCTTACTGTGTGATCTATTGACCCCTGTTGTTATGGATAGAGGACAATCCTTGATTATACACCTTTATTTGATGTCACTAACTATGCATACTGGAAAGTACGCTAAGAGCTTTCTTGCAAACATTAGATGAAAAAGTTTGGCAAGTTATGGAGATAGGCTGGACCAAGCCAAAGGAAGCGTCGACCGATTGGGATTGTTGAAAAATTTAGACCCCGGTTGATAGAATTAATAAGTTTTAAATCCAAGTTGTTAATTAAATTTATTATAAATAAAACTTGTCAAAACAAATAAACATTAATATCATGTCAAAATTATGTAGCGGAAAAATAAATAAGACAAGATATGATAACCTAGGAAAACCAACAAAATAAACTAGTTTCATGGTAAAAAACCTAGAAGGAAACATTCTCGAAAAGCAATCTATTATAATAACCCTCTCACGTGATATCTACCTTCTAGAATTCTATGCCCCTTTATAGTTCTACCGTCCATCGTGATATCTAACTCTTCTAGACTTCTTCCATTAAAAAAAAAAAAAAAGAAACTCTTCAAAAATTCTAATTAGACAAAAAAAACCAAAAAAAAAAAAAAAAACCACTTCTAGAATTCTATGCAACTTTATGGTCTACCCTGCAATGTGATATCACTCTCTACGGTTCTATGACACTTTATAGCTCTACTTTCTTTATAAAGACGGTTATACACCTCTTGCTATATAGACATTATTACACTTAATTTATTTTGAAACTGAAATAGTAAGTTTAATACACGTTTTTAAAACTTGAATTGTCTTCAACTTATTATTTTAATTCAAAAAATATGTGTGTAATAGTGTGTGTATTAGAGTGTGTGTGACAAGCACTACATTAAAAAAAAAAAAAAAAAAAAAAAAAAAAAAAAAAAAAAAAAAAAAAAAAAAAAAAACAAAACTTTTTTCCTTTCTTAGCACTCATTATAGCTCTTTCACAATCCATTTAATGTTACAAAATTCTTCTTCTTTCTTTTTCTTCTTTGTTTTCAGTTCTATTTCAGTTTTAATTTCTATTTATTTATCTTATGATTTATCAATTTATTTATTTTTGCTACAGTTGTCTAATCTAGTTGAATTTAGATTCTATTTATTTTATGGTTTCTTATAGTGATTTTATTATATTTAATTTCTATGAATATTATTTTTTGTAATTGTAAATACATTCTACTTTTGTTATATATAGATATTTAATTTCTATGAATGTCATGGATTTATAATTTTTACAATAATTAAAGAAACACTGGATAAGAAATGATTTTAAGATGCTCAATCGGGTGTTTAGCTTGTTAGAATTTTTAAGGGTGCATAAAAATTACATTAATAAAATAACAACAATCTTGCGTATTATATATGAGTTATGACTTACTTTGGATTTAAGATTTTTTATTTTAAAACTAATGCATGAAGACATATAATATGTATGTATATAGGTATATCATGGTTTGAGTTTTTTCTTGAATTACAAATCAATATGATAGTTTTACTTCAACCTCGCAAACAAAACCTCCTGGTTGCGCCCTAACTACTACCCATTGCTAGGGCTAAGCACAACCCCACCCCGATCCAAAGGGTTTTGGGTGGGTTGGATTGAAACATGGGTCGGATTTGGGTCAACCATTCAGCTTTTTTTTTAGGTTTTGGGTCTAACCTGACCTACCCGTTATTTAAAAAAAATAAAAAAAAAAATAGCATGGATCTTTTAAGCAAATCTAAAAGCTTGAATATTGAGTAATACGTTTTGGGGTTAGAGTTAATCAAGGGAGGGAGAGAGATAGAGAGTTGTTAAGGAAAAAGCTACAAAGTGGAACAAAGGGTCCTTGTTCTACTCCTTCTTCCTTCCCTAATTCCTATGTTTTACTTTGCTTTCTCATGAAAGTTTGATTTTTTTTTTTTTTTTTAAATAAACTTGAAAGTTTGATTGAGCAAAGCAAGTGGATCCTGAGAATGAATGGGAGATGAAGAGGTCGAATCATGGTATGTAAATGTCAGAAAATAATATTAATTATGACTGTAAAACTCTTAAAATTTATAAACAAGCAATTAAAAAGAGAGTAATTTGATATAAAAATAAGTGAAATTTGAAAAGTCATTAATTAGTTTATAGTAGCATAAATTCCTAAACGGAAAATTAAAAAGAGAGCAATTTGATATAAAAATAAATTAAAATAATATCTATATTTGAGCTCTTCCTTATCGGGTCTACTATTTTTTCCTAATATTGCTCATTTAAATTTAGAGTGTACATATAATATTTTAAAATGAGTTTGGTTTACCTCTGGTACATTTTTTTTTTAAAATATACAATGGCAAGTAGTAGTAGGTTTTAATTTCCATATTTTATTTAGTTAGTAGAAGATGTGGCAGTTTTTCACTAAAACAAAAGGAGATTTGAGTTAAAAAAGTATTAAAAGTAAACCAAACCCTTTTAAAATCATATAAGTTGTAACAAAACAAAATACACCTAAAAATAATGTCAAGTCAAATTAAATATTAGAATATGTCAACATCAAATTTTATAGTATAGTATTGTAAAATGACTTTGTACCAACGATCACAAATTTACCTTGCGCACCCTTGGTGTAGTGGTCACTCTACAAATATAAGTGCTTATGGAGTGTGGAGGGTAAGGGCTAGGGTTCAAGTTTCCAAAAGGAATTTTCACACACATATACTCTTATATTAGGTTAGAGTAGAATTTCTGTCTTATATATTTATAAAAAAAAAAAAAATTTAAATGCAAACAACAAAGAGGTTCCCACATGAGAGAGAGAGAGAGAGAGAGAGAGAGAGAGAGAGTGAGCCCCACAAAAATTAACTTTAGAAGATCACCAATGAACATGACACACTCTACTCCATCTGAGCAATACACGTTAAAAAGAATACTCCCAACATACAAAACAAAATTGTTAAGACATATGTGAATTATGTTAGGAACATATGTCATCTACAACTGACTAATCCTTTGACAAAATGCACTTTACTTATAATTGAGTAGATCTAAGATGTGTTTAATACTTCAAGGAATAAGAGTTCAAGTTTAAGTGTTAAAGCCATACAAATCTGTTCAAGAATCAAGTGAAGAAGTGCTAGATTTTAAAGTTCGATGACTAGCTCGACAAATAGCAACTATCGATGTTTAAAAGGCTTGTTTAGCCTGATACTCGACAGCTATTCAATAGATAACATATCTATCGAGATTTACGAAAATCAATTTTTTCAGATTTGATTTCACACCAATTTGTGTATATTTGTTTAGACTTTCTTTTCTCACAACCCTAAACATATATAAGGATTATTTTAAAAGTTGTCACAGTTGATGCAACTTAATGCAAAAGTTTTTTACAAGCATATTGTGATCGGAGACATATGCTCTAGTTTATCTTTCTCTTGAAGAAGTTGCTGCGTTTGTATGCCGTAGAGTTTTGTAACAGTTTTGTGATCTTCATCATGTTGATGAACTGAAGAACTTTACAGTCAACATCCTTCTCAAGTTGGTGGTTAGTCACGTACTTGGATCCGTAAATCGATTGGTTAGTAACATACTAGGAGTCATGCATTGAAAATGAGAGATGTCACCATAGAACAAGTCTAATTGGGTTTTGGAATAAGGGTTCAATTATAGGTTGGTATAAAGTACTGAGATTTCTTTACTTGTAATTGCTTGTTGTGATAATAGTGGATTTTCGAGAGTGGTGACCTGAAAATCACCTGGTGGAGTTTTTGCTTTGGAGGTTTTCCTCATTCGTAAACAAATTACCGTATCAACTTTATTTTCTGCTGCATATTAACTTAGTTTGGTGATTTGTTTGTTCTACCACGCGTATTGCATGCTAATTGAATTAATTAATTAACTTGGCTAATTAATTGGTTAATTTATCACAAGTGGTCAATTAAATGGTATCAGAATAGGCACACTTTGATTAGGGTTAATCTTACTTTGTGATCTATTGACCCCTGTTGTTATGGATAGAGGACAATCGTTGATTATACATCTTTATTTGATGTCACTAACTATGCATACTGGAAAGTACGCTAAGAGCTTTCTTGCAAACATTAGATGAAAAAGTTTGGAAAGTTATGGAGATAGGCTGGACCAAGCCAAAGGAAGCGTCGACCGATTGGAATTGTTGGAAAATTTAGACCCTGGTTGATAGAATTAACAAGTTTTAAATCCAAGTTGTTAATGAAATTTATTATAAATAAAACTTGTCAAAACAAATAAACATTAATATCATGTCAAAATCATGTAGCGGAAAAATAAATAAAACAAGATATGATAACCTAGGAAAACCAACGAAGTAAACTAGTTTCATGGTAAAAAACCTATAAGGAAACATTCTCGAAAAGCAATCTATTATAATAAAGAGAAGTTTTAGATCTAATACAAAAATTTTGTCCTGAGACTTTACAATCCTCGTAGATTAACTTACAATAGAAATCTTCTACCACTTCAGAATCTCTGAACTCTTCAATATATGAATGCCACCCTTTTTGCACGAATCCTAGTACGTGACTAACCAATGACGCATGGCTCCCAATACGTGACTAACACACCAACTTGAAGAAGATTATTGGCTGCAAAGTTCTTCACTTCATCAAGAATGAAGATTAAGAAGCACTTGGTTGCAAAACTTTAAGGCGCAAAGATGAAGTAGCTTCCTTCAGAGAGAATAAGGCATCAGTTACCTTTTCATGTGTTCTCCTTATATTATCACATGTGACGGCCTTTAAAATAAGCCTTATATATGTTTAGGGTTATGAGGAAAAAAAGAAAAAAACCTTACACAAATACATATGCATGAGTTGAAAATCATATTTGGAAATCTGAATTTCGTAATTCTCAATAGATAACTCGTTAGATAGTATCTGTCGAGCCTCAATAGATAGCTATCTATTGAGTAACTATTGAGCTTTAATGAATCATCACTTCTTCACTTGTTTCTTGGACAAATTTGCATGGCTTCAATACTAGACTTGAACTCTTATTCTTTGAAGTATTAAACATATCATAAATCTACCAAATTACAAGTAAAGTGCGTTTTGTTAAAGGATTAACTAATTACATAAAATATGTATTTAACAATTTTCCCCTTTGGCAATCCATGACAAAACCACAACAAACAAATGAACATATGAGAGAAGTCATAAATCACTTAACTCATATTTACTTGTTGAATACAATAAAATCTATCCTAACACAAACTCTTGAAAAATTTTGCAAGAAGAGAGTTCATGACAAGAAGACTTTGACAATCTGTATTTCTTAAATACTTTAAACAAAACTCATCACGACATTTTAGTGTGAAACAAAAATACAAATATTGCATACAAGGTATAAGAGACATGTGCATAAAGAGAGAAAAGAAATAACACATGTAGAGGTAGGTGAAGAAGACATACATCATCATATATATATATATATATATATATATTAAAGATAAGCACATTGTATGTAAACATGGTCACAAAACTAGTGTACTAGAAGCTAAAAGAAGTTCCTAAAACAACAAAGAGGTAAACACTCCCCCTTACAAAGGCATGTATTTCTCCTCTTAACATGTAGAATCTTAAAAAGAAACTACATATTCTCCACAATTTCTTCTCCTTTTTGTCATGATTGATAAAGGGTACAAGAAACTAAAAAGATTCACCCAATAAACATAAAGATGATCAAGGATAATCAAGGGGGCATAAGGAATTCATATAAATGCATGAATGTAATGAAACAAGATGCTATGGATGATAATATCAAAGAAAGATGCAAAGCATGTGAAAAACAATGCATGTAAGAGGATCTCAACAGATCGAGAAGCTGTCGAGCAGTTATCAAGTAGAAGCCAACCTCGATTGATCGAAAAGCTATCGAGGATTTATCAAGCAGATATAAAGTTTCTCAATGGATCGAGATTGCGTTAACTTCTATTAAGACAAGAAGAAAAAAGAGCTCGATAGATAGCAATCTGTTGTGAGGAGTCAAGAAGCTGTCGAGATTGCTCAAAAACAGTTTTTCAAAGAAGAGAAAAACACAGATATTAATGCAATCAAGCATGCTACTCAACCAAAGCTCCAAAGAATATGTTAAACTCTCAAAAGCATCTTTCTACAAGAAAAAAGTCAAGCACATAGATCCAAAACACACACGCACATATACTAAATAAGTTTAACCAATTTTATATTTCAAAAACAAGTTAAGACAGTTTAGTGAGTATACATTAATACATGTATTCCTTGTGATGGCTAAATCACATTGTACCTGCACATGTATCAAAAGTAGCAAAGAATTTTGCATGTTGTGTGTGAAAAACATCACAAGATTGCATAAGTGTCTACATGTTATGATGATTTGAGATATGAGAAAAACACTTTAACTCACACAGAATCATAACTATTTGATGGGGACTATTACCTTCGAGGTACATCCTATAACTCTCACATCTCCTAGAATACATGCTTGCAATCATATATAAAGTATTTTGTTCTTTTTGCTTTTATTTTTCTTTGCATATTTTTCTTTTAGGAAAACCATTCAAGAGCATATAAGAGAGAGAAAAGAAATACCAATTATGTTAAACATTTGACATTATACTTTTGCTATGTTGAAGCATACAAATGTCATTTTATGATTGGTGGGCAATAGTGGTGAGATGGTTATTTATGCCTTTCTCTTAAGATTTTCTAGTTCTTCTCGTCAAAAAGAGTGATACGAGTGTTAAGTATAAGAGATTACTTAATCTTACTCATAACAAACACGAGCCACAAAGCTCACTTGCTTAATTTTGCATAAAGATGCTCATCTAAGTTACAAGAGATACAAAATTTAGATAATTTTGTTTCATTAGCCATTCAAGGTATACAAGTACTAATGTACACAAAACACACTTTTTTTGTATTTTTTTGATTTTTCTCCTTTTTTATTTTAAAAACAAAATAAAATAAAAACTAAATAGCCAAAGAAAAACAGGCAAACAACATGAAAGCATGAAAGAAATATGCAAATGCATGATAGAAAGGTGCAGCTACATGAAAGCATGATTCCAAAGCAGATAAGAAATCAAGTAAAAAGAGTCCTACTTTAGATAGAAAGAATTAAAGTAGAGGATAAACAGAAAAAAAAAAAAAAAATTAAGTCTTAGGCTTATTTCTCTCCCACACAGCACGAGTCTTTGGCCGTGAAGATGAAAAGACAAGTCCCTAGTATGTCTACTAAAGGACATAGAAGAATTAAAATTCTCCTGAAATTGAGTTAAAAAGCTCAAAACTTTTAATAACTCTCCAAACAAAGGTGTAGATCCTTGAGAGAAAACCTGTGACCGTTTGGACACTTGCTTTTGAGGATACAACTTAAAGCAATTAGGATGAATGTGTCCAGAAATACCACAATGGTGACAAACACGAGGTCTAACAAAAGATTTAGAATTAGTCAAATCAATTTTGAATTTCATACCTTTAACACTTTTCTCAAATTGAGGCACAATACCTTTAACACTTTTCTCAAATTGAGGCACAAAGACAGTCTTTGATCTAGTATTCGTGAAAAAGGAAGGGTTGGAGGAGACAACATATCCTAAACCAGTCTTGTTAGAACTAGGTTTTTGAGCACTCAATACATCATTAAGCTTTGCACTAGATATCCTCTATATTTGAGTTCTAACTTGACTAAGCTCAACCTCAAGATTCTTGAGCTTCTCTTCTAATGAGGTGTTCTCCACAACAAGAGTCTCAACCAACCTTGTAATCTTATCTAATTTGACCAATAGATCAGCTTTTTCAGTTTTTGCCTCATTAAGCTCTTTTCTACAATGATGAGAAGTCTTATCAGATTTTATGAATTCAGTGCATAGCTAATCATAGGCTTCTTAAGGGTCAACTTTTTGGATACTTCATCATCAGAAGAATTCTCACTGTCACTAGCACTCTCCACAATCACCTTATTGGTTGTGATAGCAAAAACCATCAAATGATCACGTTCATCCCCATACTCATTAGAAGAGTCATTCTCAGTATCACTCCATGTAGCAATCAACCCTTTATCTTTTGACTTCTTGGCATTTTCCTTCATAATGAAGTTTGGGCACTCTATCTTTATATGACCAAAACCTTTGCACTCATGGCACTAAATAAAGGGTTTCTCACTCTTACCCTTCTTAGAGAATTTAGATTTCCTAGGAGGTTTGTCCTTATCTTTTTTCCTAAACTAAAGAAGCTTGATAATCTCATCAGCTATAAAAGTTAAATCCCTATCCTTATCATCATCTTCATCTTCATCTCCATCTTTGTTTTCATCTTCATCTTCATAGTCATCAATCTCTTCCTTTATACCCTTAGAAGCCAAGTTTCTACTCTTTCCACTTTTTCCCATTAAACCTAATCTCATCTTATAGGTTTGAAGGTTCCCTATAAACTTAGTCAAAAGAATTTGATCAATGTCCTTCACTTCTTCAATGACCTTCACTTCTTTAATGGCAGTAATTTTGGCACGGAATCTTATAGGTAAGGACCTAAGGATTTTTCTAACTATTTTGGATTTTGCTATAGATTCTCTAAGGTTGAAGGTAGAATTCACAATATCCTTAAGTTTAGCACAGAATTCATCAAATGTCTCATCCTCCACCATCCTTATTTCTTTATCCCAATCCATCAACGCTTCCTTTAGCTTAATCCAGCCAACTTCAACAGTTTGACATACCTGTTCACCTAGAGCTTGCAAAACAACTTCCATACAAACTTTCTAGTACGCATAATTAGTGCCATCAGGTAAATGAGTAATCAAAAGAGTTTGTCCACGATCCATGACAACGGGGGTCAAGGATCATACTTAGGAAATTAATCCAATCAGAGTGTACCACTCTGATATCTTTTGTTAGGAAATTTAGACACCAGTTGATAGAATTAATAAGTTTAAATCCAAGTTGTTAATTATATTTATAATGAATTAAACTTGTTAAAACAAACAAACAACAATATCATGTCAAAATCATGCGGCAGAAAAACAAATAAGATAAGATATGATAACCTAGGAAAGCTAATGAAACAAACTAGTTTCATAATAAAATACTTAGGGGGAAACCTTCCCAAAAAGCAATTTACTATAATAAAAAGAAGTTTTAGATCTAGTACAAAACCTTTGTCTCTAGATTCTACAATCTCTGTAGATAAACTTACAGTAGAAACCTTCTACCGTTTCAGAACTTCTGAACTCTCCAATATATGAACGCCACCATTTTTGCATGGATCCCATTACATGACTAACTAATGATGCAGGGCTCCTAGTACGTGACTAACATACCAACTTAAAGAAGATTGTTGGCTGCAAAGTTCTTCACTTCATCAATAATGAAGATTAAGAAGTACTTGGTTACAAAAACCTAATGTGTAAAGACATAGTAGCTTCCTTCAGAGAGAATAAGGCATCGGTTACCTTTTGCATGTGTTCTCCTTGTATTCTCATATGTGACGGCCTTTAAAATAAGCCTTATATATGTTTAGTGTTATGAGAAAAGAAACTCTACATAAATACATAAGCATGGGTCAAAAATCAGATCTAGAAATTTGAATTTTGTATAGCAATCCACCGACGCTTCCTTTGGCTTAATATAGCCAACTTCAACAGTTTGCTATACATGTTCACCTAGAGCCTGCAAAACAACTTCCATACGAACTTTCTAGTATGCATAATTAGTGCCATCAAATAAAAGAGTAATCAAAAGAGCTTGTCCACGATCCATGACAAAGGGGGTCAAGGATCATACTTAGGAAATTAATCCAATCAGAGTGTACTCACTGTGATACCTTTTGTTGGGAAATTTAGACACTAGTTGATAGAATTAATAAGTTTTAAATCCAAGTTGTTAATTATATTTATTATGAATAAAACTTGTTAAAACAAACAAACATCAATATCATGTTAAAATTATATAGCAGAAAAATAAATAAGATAAAATATGATGACCCAAGAAAGCTAATGAAACAAACTAGTTTCACTGTAAAATACTTGGGGGGAAACCTTCCCGAAAAGCAATCCACTATAATAAAGAGAAGTTTCAGATCTAGTACAAAACCTTTGTCCCTAGATTCTACAATCCCCGTAGATGAACTTACAGTAGAAACATTCTACGGCTTTAGAACCTCTAAACTCTTCAATATATGAATGCCACTATTTTTGCATGGATCCCAGTACATGACTAACCAATGATGTAGGGTTCCCAGTACGTGACTAACACACCAACTTAAAGAAGATTGTTGGCTGCAAAATTTTTCACTTCATCAAGAATGAAGATTAAGAAGCACTTGGTTACAAAACCCTAACGTGCAAAGACGTAATAGCTCCTTTAGAGAGAATAAGGCATCGGTTACCTTTTGCATGTGTTCTCCTTGTATTATTATATGTGATGGCCTTTAAAATAAGCCTTATATATGTTTAGGGTTGTGAGAAAAGAAACCCTACACAAATACATAAGTATGGGTCGAAAATCAAATCTAGAAATCTAAATTTTGTAATTCTTGATAGATACCTCGATAGATAGCTATCTGTTGAGCCTCGATAGATAGCTATCTGTTGAGCAGCTGTTGAGCTTTAATGAATCAGCACTTTTTCACTTATTTCTTGGACAGATTTGCATGGCTTCAATACTAGATTTGAACTCTTGTTTTTTGAAGTATTAAATACATCCTAGATCTACCAAATTACAAGTAAAATGTGTTTTGTCAAATGATTAGCAATTACATAAAATATGTCCTTAACAGGGATGATGCTAAAATCAAGGTGGCTAACTTCAACAGCAGGGCATTAAATGTTTTATTCAGTGCGGTCACGAATGAGGAGTTTAAGAAGATATCCTCTATCGAAACTACCAAGGAAGCATGGACCATCCTTAAACGACCTATGAAGGAACCGAGACTATCAATGATTCAAAGATTCAGAAGTTTACTACAAGCTTTGAAGAGATCAAGATGGAGGAGGATAAGTCATTTGATAGGTTCTATGCCAAACTCAAGGACATAGTGAACTCAGCCTTTAATTTTAGGGAAACCATTCCCCAACCCAAGATTGTTAGATAGGTACTCAGATCTTTTCTAGAAAGATTCCATACCAAGATCACCGTCGTTGAAGAATTAAAGGACATTGATCAAATTCCTTTGACATAGTTGGTTGGCAATCTGCAGACCTATGAGTTGGGTTTGAGAAGGATTGGGAAATCAAGTAAGGAAAAGAGCATGACACTGAAGGCCAAAAGCAGTGATACAGATAAGTCTTCAAACAATGAAGATTCTAAAATGAAATCCTACATTACAAGGCAGTTCAAAAAGTTTATGAAGAATGCCAATGCTAAAGGATTTGACAAAGACCGTAAGTGGTCTAGTTCGTCTTAGTTCAAGAGCCAAGACAAAGGAAAGAAGGATACTAGGGATGGCAGTCAATACACTGTTCCTTCAGGACTAAAGTGTTTTGGGTGTCAAGGTTTTGGACACATGAAATAAGAGTGCCCTACATATCTCAAGACTATTAGTAAAAGTAAGGCACTTGCAACTACTTTGAGCGACACTAAGCCTGAGGATAACTTGAATAATGAGGATGATGGAATCTTGAATGCCTTCACTACTATAGTTGATCCTACTGATGGGGGTTCAAAAACCATAGATGATGAAGAGAACTTGGTGGATTCTAAGTTTGAGAAAATGGATGATCAAGATGATATCCATACAGCCTATGAAAAACTGTACAAGGTTTTTGAGAAGCATGAGAAACTATATAGGCTGACCACTAAGAAGCTGAATGATGTGGAGCTTGATCGAGAAGAGCTTTCCACAAAGTTTGATGAAACTAATAAGAATATTGGAGCTTGAGGTGGAGCTATTTGAGAATAATTTCTTGGCTGAAAAGACTAAGAAGCTTGAGGTGGAGCTGTTTCAAGTCAGAGCTCAGTTGGAAAGAATTTCAAGTGCAAAGCTTGACGAGATGCTCAACTTTCAGAAATCTGCTTCTAATTGAACTGGTTTAGGGTATGATTTCTCTTTTCCTAGTATTGCTTCTACTAGTACTATTGTTTTTGTTTCGCTTGCTAATAATGTTGAATCTGAGAACAATGATGTCGAAACTGCTTTAGCTATTAAGTACATAGACAAAGGTAAATCTATCTTAAGAGCACCCCTTAAGCTTGAAAATAAAGAGACTAAAAACCCTAGGGCTAAGAAGGGCAATACTAAAAAATCTAAACAAAAGAAGTAACATCTCTGCCATCATTGTGGAGCAACTAGACATACTCGACCAAATTACTATAAGTGGTTAGCCATTCAATAAAGCAACAATATGATCTCATTGGGAAACCAGAATCAATTTCCATCCTCTTTTATACCTCTTAGAGATCTACTCAAAACCCTAATGTTCCTTTCGAACTTGAACGGTTTCTATTCTTCCCCCTCATCGCTGGATCAAAGGTTTGTCAAACGAAAAGGTTCTTCCAAGGTGTGGAAGAAAAAAGGCTCTAAGTGATCTAGTCACTTTTTCTTTATCTTCCTTTCTTGTTTTTGAGTATGAATTACTTGTGTGTTTTGCTTTCTTGTTTTGAGTTAGTCTAGTTTTATGCTTTGCTCTGTTTAACATGTTTTTTTTTTTTTTTTTTTTTTTTTTTCAATTTTGCTTTATTTTGTTTTCATAAAAATAAAAAATAAAAAATAAAAATTGAAAAATTAGAAAGATACAAAAACAGTGTGTGTTTTGTGTACATTGGTACTTGTGTACCTTGGATGGCTATTGAAACAAAATTTTCTCGACTTTGTATCTTTTATAGCTTAAGTGAACATCTCTATGCATAACTAAGCAAGTGAGCTTTGTGGCTTGTGTTTGTGATGAGTAAGATTAAGTAATCTCTTATACTTAACACTCGTATCACTCTTTTTGACGGAAATGACTAAAAAATCCTACGAGAAAGGCATAAATAATCATCTCACCACTATCGCTCACTAATCATGAAATGACATCTGTATGCTTCGGCATAGCAAAAGTTTAATGTCAAAAGTTTAATGTCAAAAGCTTAATATCATTAGGTATTTCTTTTCTCTCTTATATGCCCATACATGATATGCTTAACAACATAAAATATGCAAAGAAATATAAAAAGCAAAAAGAATCAAAATGCTTTATATATGATTGCAAGCGTGTCTTCTAGGAGATATGAGAGTTATAAGACGTACCTTGAAGGTGATAGCTCCCATCAAGCAGTTATGATTGTGTGTGAGTTAAAGTGATTTTCTCATATCTCAAATCGTCAGAACATGTAGACACTTATGCAATCTTGCGATGTTTTTCATACACAACACGCAATATTCTTTGCTACTCTTGACACATGTGTAGGTACAATGTGATTTGGCCATCACAAGAAATACATATGTTAATGCATGCTCACTAAACTGTCTTGAGTTATTTTTGAAATATAAAATTGGTCAGACTTGTTGTGTGTGTGTGTGTGTGTGTGTTTTGGATCTTAATGCTTGACTTTTTCTTGTTGAGAGATGTTTTTGAGAGCTTAAAATAGTTTTTTGGATCTTTGGTTAAGTAGCATGCTTGATTGCTTTCATATTTGGGTTTTTCTCTTCTTTGAAAAATTGTTTTTGAGCAATATCGACAGCTTCTCAATATATCTCGATAGTTAGGCTATCTATTGAGCCTCTTTATCTTCTTTTCTCGATAAATGCTCGATAGCTTCTTGATCTTCACTTTGCTATGGACACCTCTCGATAGCTCCTCTTCAACTCCATCTATCGAAAGTTAAACCTCGCCACCTCTCGACACTTCTCGATCCATCAAGCTTCGTGTTTTTCTATATATAAGCTCAGTGCGATTCTTTTTTTTTTTTTTTTTTCATTTCTCACAATTTCTCTCAACAAAACTCTCTCTTTTCTCTCCCATACTCTTCTCTCTTAACCTCCTTATCTTCCTGACTTGTTTTTTGGCCTAAATCTTGCTTCTTTTCACTAGTATGATCTCATTATCTCTCTTTCTTCATGCATGTCATACTTTTAGACCTAGGTTTTTGGGTTTTTGAAAATTTTTGGGGCTTTTCAAAATTGATGAAGTTTTTGTGAAATTTTTGAGATGGGTTCTGTTTAAATGATCATGTATGCTCATGCATTGCATCACATTTGCATTTTCACAATGTTTAATGCATTTTAGATGTGTGTTTTATATGTTGAAATGATGTGTGTTGATAGGTTTGGATTGGACTGAGCTCATGATGTTTTTAATATTGCATGTCACATGTTTATGCATTTTTCATGCATATGTACCTCTCTTTTCTATCTTTTTTATATTAATTGTGTTTAGTTCTTTTCTGCTTGTCTCTCTCTTTTTTTCTTTCTTTCGGTTAGTTGTTCTATGGCACCTAAATGTAAGTTTACTCCGTTCTAGAACCCTCTTCATTCTAGGGCAACATATTCTTATCACTCTATTGATTTTACTCCCTCTCACATTCGGTTCCGTGGTGAGAAGGTCCGTACGGACTTCTAGAAAGAACTTTTCTCGACACGGCATTCATTCGGAACGCAAAGTCGTCCTATCGGATTTTTCTAACATTGACCTTCCTACTGTCATCTACAGTAGGGGTTGGGAGTCAATTAGTGGCATCTTGGTCACTCGTCCCTTTGTGGTCATACAGGAGTTTTACTCCAATATGCACGAATTTGATTATTCTATACCACATTTCTTCAATCGTGTTCGAGGTACACGCATTGTAGTCACTCCGAATCTTATATCCGAGGTGCTACATGTATCAAGGGTAGCACATCCTGACTATCCTAGCTGTGATTATCCTTGGATTGTGTCTAAAGATGAAATCTCGTCTCTCTTCTGTGAGACACCTTCATCTTGGGGTAATCATCAAAACACCCCTTGCTCGAGCTTTGCAAAAGGTTCGAGGTTCACGTGGCGATGACATTTGTTTTCCATGCATTGTCTAAATATAACTCCATTACTGAGCCATGTGCTCGATTTTTGTTATCCTTACTTAAGGGACTCACTATTGACTTTTCCTCTCACTTCATACTCTCCCTTATAGATGTCTATAAGGATACGACAACCCGTGATAAACTCATTTTCTTTCAGCTATCATGCAGATTCTTCATCATGCATCTATCTCCTATCTTAAGTCTTCACACTTTTCTGTCATGTGTGCCATAGATGCAGCAACCGTTAGACAGAGTGAGGCCTAACTTCAACCGAAGCGGCCACGAACCGAGATGGCAACTCTTCTGGCAACTTCTGCTCCATCCACATTTGCTCCTTCTTTTGCGGGTGGTGTGACATTTGAGGCGGTCATGGCCCAGCTTCAGCATATGGATGCTGACCTTGATACACTCAGTGATGAGTTGTGTCAGGTGAACACCTGTGTCGGTGGTATTGCACGATGGCAAGCTCGCCCTGGTGGCTTTGTGGCATCTCCCTCTCCTTCTCCAAAGGCATTTGAGAACGAGGACGATGATGGTGACTCCAACGATGATGATGAGGATGAGGATGAGGATGCTAGTTCTTTTGGTGACAATGAGATGACTGCTTGAGTTACTTGCCTTTTGTCATTTGTGACAAAAAAAGGGGGAGTAGTTTTGGATATGAGAGTAGTCATGTTCTTAGGAGAAGAGTTAGTGTAGGAGATACTTTTGTTAAGGTGAGTGTTTTCTTTTTGAGGGATGTAATGAGAACTTTTTGTATCTTTCCATTTCTTTTCTTTTTAGATACATTGTTCTTATTTTGTGATAGCAAACCTTGTACTCATTTTGATATGTGTATATATATATATATATATATATTGAGGTTGTTATTACAGCTTCACCTATCTCTTCGTGTGTTGTTTCTTTTCTCTCTTTATGCACATGCTTCTTATTTATTATATGCAATCCTTGATATTTTCGCTTCACACTAAGATGCCATGATGAGTTTTGTTTAAATTGTTTCAGAAATACAGGTTGTCAAAGTTTTTCTTGCCATGAACTCTCTTCTTGTAAAATTTTTCAAGAGTTTGTGTTAGAATAGATTTTATTGTATTCAACAAGTGAGTACGAGTTGAGTGATTTATGATTTCTCTCATGTTTTCATTTTTTTTTTTATTGTGGTTTTGTCACGGATTTCCAAAGGGGGATATTGGTAGGACATATGTGAATTATATTAGGAACGAATGTCATCTAGAATTGACTAAACCTTTGACAAAACGCACTTTACTTGTAATTAGGTAGATCTAGGATGTGTTTAATACTTCAAGAAACAAGAGTACAAGTTTAAGTGTTAAAACATTGCAAATTTGTCCAAGAATCAAGTGAAGAAGTGCTAGATTTTAAAACTCGACAACTAGCTTGATAGATAGCAGCTATCGAGGTTTAAAAGGCTTGTTTAGCCTGATGCTTGATAGTTGTTCGATAGATAACCTATCTATTGAGATTTACAAAAATTAGTTTTTTAGATTTGATTTCACACCAATCCGTGTATATTTGTTTAGGCTTTCTTTTTTCACAATCCTAAATATATATAAAGATTATTTTAAGGGCCATCACAGTAGATGCAATTCAATGCAAAAATTTTTCACAAACATATTGTGACTGGAGATATATGTCCTAGTTCATCTTTCTTTTGAAGGTTTGTACGCCGTAGGGTTTTATAACTAAGGAGTTTCATGCTCTTCATCATGTTGATGAATTAAAAAACTTTGCAGCCAACATCCTTCTCAAATTGGTGGTTAGTCACGTACTTGAATTTGTGCATCGATTAGTTAGTCATGTATTAGGAGCCCTGTATTAAAAAATAGAGATTGCAACTATAGAACAAGTCCAATTGGGTATTAGGGTAAGAGTTCAATTGTAGGTTGGTATAAGGTACTAGGATTCCTTTACTTGTAACCGCTTGTTGTGATAATAGTGGATTTTCAGGAGTGATGATCTTAAAATCATCCGGTGGGGTTTTTGCCTTGGAGGTTTTCTTCATTTGTAAACAAATCATCATGTCAATTTTATTTTCTGTTGCATATTAACTTAGTTGGTGATTTTTTTGTGCTACCAAGCGTATTGCATGCTAATTGAATTAATTACTTAACTTGGCTAAATAATTGGTTAATTCATCACAAGTGGTCAATACATTCTTGACCAATCAAAAACACACCTAAAAATATTAATATTAAAAATCATATATTGTTTGCTTGGCTTAGCTCTTTTGAAATTCAAATCACATAGACACAGCTTAATTATCAACGCTTAGAAGGCAGAAGGTTCCTCTCTTGCTGCCTACAACCACCTGGTTGATGAAGCCAAGTTTCTCGCAAATAATTTTGCTGCTATTAAGTTTCTCCATATTAAACGTTATGGTAATTTTGTTTTTTATAGCATTGCTAGACATGCTAGATATATTATCGAGTTTTCTGTGTGGATGGAGGATGTTTCTTCATATCTTCATAATGAAGTTTTAACCGATGTAGCTATTTTTGTTGAATAATACTACAATTCTCCTTCTCAAAAATAAAATAAAAAAGAAAAGAAAAGAGAGAGAGCTCAGTTTACATCTATTAAGTTTAAATATTAGTATTAAAAATCATATAATCTTTGCTTAGCTCTTTTGAAATTCAAATCACACGTATCTCTTAATTTTATATTATGGGAACAAGTTAACTGATGACCAAAGTGCGTTAGTTTAGAAATATTTTTAAAGACGTACTAAAAAACTTAGGTACAGTACCTTAAGTGCTATAACGTAAGTTCACCTCTTAAGATTTAGTCATGTGGTTAACTAAAAATATATTTTCATTTCATTAAAAAAAAAAAAAAAAAACCCACATTGCATAATCATAAGAAATGAATCTAAGAAACAATTACTTTTTTTTTAATGATTTTTTATGTTTCTTATTAAAGTGATGTCAAAATTTTCTTAAAATAATTTATTAATATTAGTTATGTTACCAAGTACCCTTCAGGCAATTATTAATAAGTTATTTCAAAAAAGTTTTGATATCACTTTTTATGGCTTTCAAAATATTAATTACTTTTTTTTTTCTTTTTCCATAAACACTTTCTAAAAATAGTTCACTTTAAAAACATGCCAATTTAAGTTTCCTTTTTATATATCCATAGCATTATTCTTAATACAATTGCCTTTCTTACTAGTTCGCTGTAAAATTTATTCATTTCTAATATTCTTTTGGAACTGCCGTTAACAATCCTTTTTTATTTATTAAGGTATTACTATCCTTTTGTAGTTAAGAGTTTTTTTTTTTTTCGAATTAATGAGTTAAGCGGTAAAATGTATTGCATAAATATATGGTGATAATAGGGGAAAGCTAATTATATTTTCAGGTCTAGCTAATTTACCCGAATATTCCTGATTGAGGAAATTGATAAATGATAATTTATATAAAAAAATATTAATTATATTTTCATATATCTAACTAATTTTTATTTCCAAATTTAAATTTGAATTGTTAAAGAAAATTTGACTTACTCGCTTGGTCTTCAACAGTAATTCCATATTGGGTAGACAGGCTTGGTCTTCAACAAATAATTTCATATTGGGTAGACATTGATTTGAATGATTGGTATATTAAAAGAGGCTGGGATTCGTAGCAGTTAAAGTCTACTCTTTCCCTTCACAGTATACCAGTGATTAGCGGTAGTCATGGAAATTTCCCTCCAATTTATTCATTTTATTTTTTTTTTACATCAATTACACTTTAATAGTTTCTATATCTTTTATCTTTCCTCAAAAAGTTTTTGAATCTGGGAATTTTTTCAGTTTTTCCACAAAAAGACACCATGAATCAAGTCAGCCAACTACGTAAGTTTAACTATTTTCCTTTTTAATCAAAACAAGTCTACGTAATTTTTTTTTTTCTTGGAGAAAGTGTACATAAAATTAATCGCATTGTAAAATGTGTAAGTTGTATAAAAAAAAAATCCCCAAACAACTTGGGAAAATTTTCCAAGAAACCCAAAACAACGTACAACGTGAGAGGAGAATTTTAACTTATAATTTTAAAATTTGGGGAAAATATTTTCCAACCCGAAACTTGACTCGACTATAGACCCGAATATTTGGGTTGGGTCGGGTCTCTTTCTTGCAAACCTGACTTTTAGTAGGTTGGGACTGTCAAGTTTCGAGTGACTATAAAACCAATCTGACCTAACCCAATTTCGCTTCTACCCATCACACAATTTAATTTCCCTTAAGGTATGTTTGTTTGGAGGTGAAATAGGGTAGATGGAAAATTTTAGAGAGAAAATGGGACGGAAAACTTTTTTGAGTGTGCTTGATTAGGTGGGGAGGAAGGAAAATAAATGGTGAGGTCTAGGTGTTTTCTCTCTAGACCCATCAAAAAGTTTTTTTTTTCTTTTTTTTTTTTTTTTTTTTTTTTCAAAATAAAGAGAAAATTGAAGGGAGAAAATGGAGATGCTTAATGAACAAAAATACCCATGTCTAATTTTTTCCCTTTTTTTTTTCTTTGACGACTGGACTTCGCTTATTTATTTTATTTTATTAATTTTTTACTTTCCTGGGGCTTTGGCTGTGGGTGGGCACATTACCATTTTTTTTTCTTTTCTTTCATGGATGTTGCTTTTTTTTTTTTTTTTTGTGTGATAGTTGTTTTGTTTTGTTTTTTTTTTTTTTTTTTTTTTTTTTGTTTTTTGTTTTTTAAATAGACATGATTTTTTTTTATAAAATAAATTGGGTGATTGCTTTGTTTTAGTTGTTTGTCATTTTTTTTTGTTTTAATTGGTCATCATTTTTTAACAAGGGTATATGAGTAAATTTATACAAACTCATTTTTTCTATCCCTCCATTTTTCCACTTTCAACCAAACAAAAAAGAAAAAAATTAAAATCTTTTCTATTCTTTCACTTTTCTATCCTCTCACTATTTTTTATCCTTTCACATTTTTATCCTTTCAACCAAACGGACCCTTAATTTCTAAACACTTCCCTTGTTCTCTTAAGTAATCCAAAATTACGAATTCTCTCCAAGGTCTTACTTGGGAGGAGAGAATGGGAATGAATGAAAGGAATCATTTTAGAATATTCTTACATCCCCTTGTTTAGGAGTTTTAATGGAGAGAATGGATAGAACATTCCTTTGTTTGGAAGTTTAAGTGAGAGGGAATGGAATGGGTAGGAAGGAATACTCATTCCTCTCTATTCACTTAAAATCTCAAATTTTCATTCCTCCCGAAATTGAGAAGAATGGGAGGAAATGAAATTAAATTTAATGATTTTTTAAACTAAAACTCTCAAAATACCCTTATATATTCAACTCTTTATTTTAAAATAAGGGTCAAATAGTAATATTGTCATAAAATGATTTTATTCTATTCCCTCCATGTTGCTCTCAAATAAGATTACTTACATTCTATTCATTTTCATTCCTTTCCATTCCTTTATTTTAAAACATCCAATTAAGATTACTTAAATCCATTCTATTTCATTCTTTTTCCTTATTTAAATATATTACATTTCATTCCATTCAATTTTCTTATGAACTCTCAAACGGAGCTTAAATGGTCAAGCAAGCGAGAAAAGGCTAACTACCATGGTCATGGGACCACAATAATTAAAAATGTGTACCAATAATTCAGATGAAATCATGGGCCACAATAATTAAAAGTGTCATTGTCAGACAGACGAGAACAATATTAAGCTATTTATTTTTGAAAATATTTTCTTAAAAATTGAAAAAACTATTAATACTTTTTTAATTTTCGAATTTTTTTTAAAAAATAAAAAATAGTATATGCCCTTCAAGCACACATTAACAAAATTCATAAAGAAAGACCATGTCTTATAAAAATAAATAAATAAAATGAAAGGCCATGGCCCATGTGACTTTGTCAGTGGCAAGTATAAGAGATTTTTGTCCGTGTAAAGTGCGAGCATGAGCTGTCATTCTGAGAAATATTGGAGTTATATAAAATATTACAATTTTTGTTACCATCGTATGTGATGAGTTGTAAGGAATAAAAATGTAAACTTTTATTAATTTATTATTTTTTTTTTCAATCACTCACACGAGTTAAAACAATACCACAAAAAATATTAGAACTTCAAATCACGTGACAAGCTTAAGACATTAGTCTTCAACAGATACATTTTGTTGAAAAAGATTAAGAGACATATCAACACTATTATGTTTACGTTGGAAAGGACATCTTTTCTAACAGTGTCTTAAGCTCGTGAAGTAAATGAGCTGTCATCGTTTTCCCTGAAAAACACATGTTAAGTAATAATCTAAAATAAGCCGTGTGACAGTTATAATTCAAAAAATAGACAACTGAAAGTCGTAGAAGCAGACAAGAAGTTTAAGCAAAAATAATATAAGTGAAAAAAGTGAAGAATCATTCTACAGTGCAGAGTAAAACAACCAATTTTAGTAGAATTTTGCAATTTATTTTTGAAATTGCACATTTGTTTTTGGATTTCTTGCAATTGATGAGGAGGGAGCATAGAGTGCATTGAAATTCTTCTCCCCCTGAGAAATTTCTTTTTTAAAGAGATTTGGGTAAATTTGGGATTGCAAACTAGAAATAAAGGTAGTTTAGGAATAATAGTTAAAATTACTAACAGTAACATTACAAACCATATTGCTATTCATATTGCACTTTTAGAGGTGCAATACAAAAATGCAAGAAAACTTTAGGCGAAACTTCAACATTAGTCCCCGAAGTTTAACATATAAATGCAATTAATTCATTAAGTTTTAAATGGGCACTATTAGTCTCTTGAGTTTCAAAAATAAGTGGTGTTAGTTCTTTTATTAACTACCGTTAGTGTTATTACTTATGTCGCTAACGAAATAATGATGTGGTATCTTTTTAACTAATGTGGCAATTCTTTTTATTAAAAAGCCACCAAGCAAAGGATTCAAACACTCTCCACACCCTAGGCTAGTCCTTTCCACCACCATTAACAGCAATAGGAGGCGGACCCTCCAAATCTGGAGCTGGCAAAGGAGCAGTAGACTCCACAACTACATAGAAATGTCCTTGTTGAATTGCTGAACAAATATTTCTTGACAACACATTATCAAACTCCACCGAACCATGTAAATCAAAACTTTGGTGACAACCATCGGGGCCGATTTTCAAACCTGAAACTTTACCAAAATGGCTTATTAGATGCTCTTATATTCAATTTAGGAACGATTGAAGCAAACAAATCAAGAGTATTATAGGCTAGGAGAGTTGGAGACTAAGAATATAAGCTAAGGGTCTGTTTGGGATCCACTTATTTTACTGAAATTTTTTTACTGAAAGTACTATAGATAAAGGTAAAAGTTAATTAAAATAGTATAGTGAAACTCATAAATAGTACCAAAAAGTGCAGTGAAATTCATGTATAGTATCAAAAATAAGCTGAATAGTAAAATAAGTTGACAAAAACAATCTTTGCCAAACGGACACTAAGTGTGTGTTTGGCATGATTAATTTTGCCAACTTAAAGGAGGCTCGAACCCCCGGGAAAAAGCAAATTAGTAGTTATATGCATCAAATTAGATACTCACGTGCAACTTTAGCCCTCCCTTTCTCAAACATTTTGGCCCTTCTTCATTAAAATATAATCTTGCCCCCCCTTCATCAAATCAACCCAAACTTATTACCTTAGTGCCGTAACAAGAATATCCTTTAGATGAAACAAAATTTTAGTCTAAAAGCCAAATTCGTTAGTTGATAGGTTCATCCAGATAGAGCATGACCAAGTGATTCTAGATTCCTACATAAGATCAGAGAGTTGTATTTCTCTCGGAATGGTCACTGGCGTGATGCTAGCCAATGAGCCTCTGATAGTAAAGTCAAACACTGGGAGAGAAAGTGATAAAGGATTAATCAAGTTGTAAACTGTGTTCATACCTTTGCTTGAGGTTTGATGTAGTTTATATAGGACTTTGTCTTTCTAGCCGTTTTAAGCTTTCAATGGTGGCTTAAATGCCTTCTTGTAATGTCTCTAGTGATTTAATGAGGTGATATAAAGATCCCTCCAACGGTCATATCTTTGTGTTTGTCTATATTTAACGGCTCATGCATTAAATGTTCTTTTATGGCGCTTTGGTCATCCAGTGGCTTCCATGGATGATGGGAATTTCTTGGTTCACTACACCATATAATCACAAATCTAAAATAGTTTACAAAACAAAAATCACAAATCCCTAATTTTACCAATTTAAATTTCTCTCCCTTAATTTTACTCTTAGCAGCATAAGCAATGTTGTTTCATGTTCGAATCGCAGAAATCCTCCTCTGTTTTCTTCTTCTTTGGCTTCAATTTCTCCACTAGCTCACTGAAATCCTCCATTATTATTTTCTTCTTTCTTCTGCTTTGATTACTCCACCAGCTTGCTATCTCTTTGTTTTCTCAAGAGGCTCTTTACTTTCACTATATTTATTTTTAAGCTTTTGGTTAAAAAATTGTCACTATTCTGTTTTGTCCATGAGTCATCTACTCTACATGTGGAACTCACTTCTCCACATCTTTCTTTTTACTACCTTTTATCTATTTTGTTCTTTATATTAATGAGGTGTGAGTGTGATAGGAATATAAGAGTAATGCTAGAAATACAAACTATTTTATAAGAAAATTTACAAACATCTGATGTGATGAGTGATTATTAGTAAATGAAAAAGTGATATTAATGGTGGGCCTAAATAAAACTAATAAGAGGCTGGCAACATCAACATTTTACGAAAATGTTGTAAAATAGTTTGTGGCTGTAACATTACTCGGAATTTAAATAGGTCTTGTGCAATATATTATTATGTTTGATATATAAATTAATGGCTTCAAAATAGATATATGAAGTTGCATTTTCTTAAAGCTCATAAAAAAATGAGGTTTTAATATATATATATATATATATATATAGTGATACAATGGGATCGACCAATATTGAAATATATCATTTCTTTAAGACTTTAATTAAATTGAAATAACTCAGTACAAAATTGACACCTTAGCTTTCGGCCCCTTTAAGCTTGAATCCTAATTTTGCCCTATGTAGGTGTAAGGACCAGATTTGAATTCCGAGCCTAAAAGGTAGATGGACTTAGGCCCTAAAAGCCCAAAACAATAAATTTGTAGAGAATAAGTTGAAAAACTGGGTTTTAATAAATCGAACAACAAGTAAAATAAATCTTGATGACAAAGGAATGAAGATAACAAATTTACACTAAGGAAAAATGTTCTCGGCAATGTCCAAGGAGATTGGTTCCTATCTATTTCTTTCAAAGTTTGATTACAAGTTTGATTCCTGATTGCTATAATGTTTCTCCTCTTAATTTTTCGATCCCTATTTCTCCAAGGGTCTCTTACATTATATATCTCCCTTTTAATGATCTTGGCCCTCTATTTATTGATCATCTAAGCCACTACTTGAGTGATTGTCTCATTGGACACCTTCTCTAACCCTCTGTGAGTTGGGATAGCCAAGACAACACTGTTCAGGGGTCTTTTCCACATAAATGCGGCCAAAAAGTTAGTTGCAAAACATTCAATGCGGTGGTAGTAGCTTTTCCTTAGATATTCTGAGCTTCCATCCCTCTTGTATGTTTTTAATACATGTCCCTATCAATAGAACATCTTGGAAGGTCACTTTGAATGATAGTATATATATCTTATTTGTGTTTTGCTTATCCAAGGAGATAACCCTCCTCGGACCACCTTTCCAGTCTTCTCATTTGCATCTTACTCATGAGATTCTGAGCTGAACACCTCCACAACTGTCTATTCACTCTTGGGCCAACGAACATACTCGGCCAAGGCTCAAGGCCCAATATACAATTTTGGGCCCTCATTCCCACAATAGGAAAGAAAGAGTAAATTAAAAATTAATTAACAAGGCTTCATTACTGATCGCTAAAGAGGTACGATGGGGTTGTTGATCACACATACACATAGATGATCATAGCACTTGTGATCTTAACTTTTTGCGATGGTGCTAATTAAAACAGGCATATTTGTGTGTGTGTGTGTTTTTTTTTTTCTCAACCATGTCCTAACCATGTTGTCCAATTAAAAAATTTCCAAATACTTAACAGATTCAGAGTAAAAAATGTTTGAGATGTGTTCAGGACATTTTTCCATGTCTGTGATTCCTAAGTATAATACAAAACTTTGTGCACTCACAATGTGCTCAACAAACTCTATTTTTTCCAATTTTTGGTGACTAAACACTACTTCTTTTTTTTTTTTTTTTTTTTTTCCAAATGGACAAGCTACTTTCTCATCAAAATTTTGCTAAAAGAATTTTTTTATTTTATTTGTTCATGTGAAGAATTTTAGGAAAAGAAAGGTGTAAATGTACTTTTAGTCCCTACATATTGGCTTTTTTTCCATTTTAGTCCATACATTTTGGCTTTTTTCCATTTTAGTCCCTACATTTTAATTTTACCACTTTTAGTCCTTAAACCAATTAACGCATGTTATTTTCGTCCTTTTCGTCAGTCAATCGACGGAAATAGTTGAGGTGGCAGCCAGAGGAATTAAAATAATAATTAAAAATTCTATATTGGCATTAAAAAATGCCACATCAACATCTAAATTAATTTTAATTAAATAAAAAAAGTTAAAAACAAAATGAATAGAGATCTAAGAAGATAAGAACTTGTTCTTCAATGTTCTTTCTAAATCAAGAAATAAACCCAGCAACGACATCAAACCCAGAATCAAAGAGCAAACCCAAGATAAAAGACATGAACATCAAACCTACAGGGAAAAAAAAACATGAACATCACAGAATCAAAGAGCATGAACAAGAGCAAACACAGGAAAACCAACACGAAACCACACCCAAACCAAACCATCCAAAAAATAGAAACTCAGCAAAGCACCCAACTCATCCACTCTCAGACCAAACCATAATCAAAGAAATGTTGAATACCACAACAAGTTAATAACTTAGAAAACAAAAAGAAATTTCAAAATGCGAAATTCCTAGCAAATGCCAAAACCAAATCTCCAACAAACCCCAAACCCCAAATGTCTAGAAACGATCACCAGATTAGACCAACAACAACAACAAACCCTGCAATCCCAACCAACGAACCCAGTCGAACCCAGCACCCACTAACATCTCTTTCTCTAAACCGTTATCTGATTAAACCCAGTCAAACCCACCAACAATCACCGATTAAAGCCGAAGAGAAATCCCAGATCCTAGCAAACCCAATCGAACCCAGCACCTACCATCTCTTTCTCTAAACCCAGATCCAAAGAGAAAGCTAAAGAAGTAAACAAAAATCGAGCTGGCGAGCCAGAGGTTGGGATCATGAAGCAAGGTCTTGCCTTTCACGATCTTCTTGATCGTGAAGGGGATCCAAACCAAGGTCTCGACCATGATGAAGCCCAATTGCCTAGTGGAGAGGAACAAAGGCCGATGAATCGGACTAACATTGAGCTTGGTCTTGGCGAGTCATAAGAAATCGCCCTGGCCCATCTACTTCGATTACTTCGAGGGTTGGTATGGAGCGACAAGGCGGATGTGAGGGAGGACATTGACGCTGAAGAGAGCGAAGCTCTACTGAGACTCTTTGAACTCGATGTTGTGGAAGAAGAGGTTTGGGTTGCTAGGGCTAGGGTTAGGGTTGTTGGCGACGAAGGATTGGGCGAGAAGAGAGAATTCAGAGTGGATGGTTTTAAGCTGGAGCTTCGACTTGTCGTGGAGCTGGGTGGCGTCGAAGAAGATAATGAGGTATTAGGGTATTAGGTTTTTGTGGAGGTGAGGTAGAGATTATGAGTTTTTTTGTGTGTTTGTTTCTGAAGAAAAATTCTGGGTTTTTCGTGTGTTTGATTCAAATCTGATGTATTTTTATGTTTTAAATTTTGTTTTTATGTTTTTTAATTTTGTTAAAATTAATAAATTAATTTTTTAAATTTATATGCTGATGTGTCATGGGTGATTTGACATTTTTATAATATTTTAATTCCTCTGATTGCCACCTTAGCTATTTCCATTGGTTGACTGACGGAAAGGACGAAAATAATACGCGTTAATTGGTTTAGGGACTAAAAGTGGTAAAATTAAAATGTAGGGACTAAAAATAGAAAAAAAGCCAAAATATAAGGACTAAAAGTGCATTTACGCCTAAAAGAAATTATTAGAACTTTGTAGAACTCATCATGAATGCTCTTAGAAGTTAGTTCTCCTCTATCAATATAGCAATAGCCATTATAGCAGTGGTGGAGCCAAAATTTTAGCTTAGGAGAGGCAACATTGAAAGTAAAAAATAATTATGACAAAATGTGACGTGGGACAATTGTGACAAAGTTTACATATTTGTGTGTGGTACTAGTATGCTTGTTTTTCTCTACTGCTCATAATAGATCACTACAACAACAAAAAATTATAAAATTACAATTTTTTTTTACAAAATTTATCACACTAAATGAAAAATGCTATGTTCACAACAATTTTAGAACAAATTATATGGGAAAAAAAGTAATGTCAATGGTAAGTATAACTTAGAATCAATAACATTACCACCTATGGTTTGTTGTGTAAATATTATAAAAATGTAATAGACTAGGGGTGTCAAATGGGTAGGTTTGGGTGGGTTTGGGGTGGACATAATTGGGTTGGGTACATAAAACCCATTTACCCATTTATTGTCTATTTAACTAATTACTCTTAACCCAAACCCAATCCAACCCAATTATTATAGGTAAACTTGAACCCACCTAATTACCCAATAATCAAAATTACCAAAATGCCACTAAAACTTGAAAATGACTAAAGTACTCCTAAAGTCCTCTAAAATTACCAAAGTACCCCTAAATCTAAAAAAAGACCAAATATACTCAAAAAATCACTGAAAATTACCAAAATATCTCTGAAACCTTTAAAAGGACTGAAATACCCCCTAAAACCTAAAAAATGTCTAAAATACCCTAAAACTTGAAAATGATCAAAATACCCTTGAAACCTAAAAAATGACCGAAATACCCTCCAAAACCTAAAAAATGACCAAAATACTCCTGAAATCTTAAAAATGACCAAAATTCCCTTGAAACCTAAAAAGTTACTAAAATACTCTTGAAACCTAAAAATGACTAAAATACTCCCGAAACCTGCCTAAACCTAAAAAATGACCGAAATACCTCCAAAATCTAAAAAATGACCAAAATAACTCTGAAGCCTAAAAATTGACAAAAATAACCTCGAAACCTAAAAATGATGAAAATACCCCCGAACCTAGAAAAAGACCAAAATACCCCTAAAACATAAAAATGACCAAAATGCCCCCGAAACCTAAAAATGACCAAAATGCCCCCTAAACTTAAAAAATGACCAAAATACCCTCAAACCTATAAAATGATGAAAATACCCCTAAATATTTTTTTGAGGTCCAAAATATCACAAGTATTGAAATCTAAAACCCAAAGGGGGCCCCTCAAGAATAGGCAAGGCATAATTTGCTACCCAAGGCCCACTTAAAATGAGCAAGAGCATGCCTAAACCCATGAATAGGCAAGATTTGGGCCTTAGAAAAGAAAAAAAAGGAAAAGGAAGCTCAGCCCAGCCTTTGTAAGGAAACTTTCCTAGGGAGCCCAGAAAGAGACTAGACCAGGATATCTTGGGACTGTTATAACCTTGGGATCCTCAGGAAATGTAGGAAGGGTCAACTGGGATTTGGATAGCTCAAGGAAGCATGCTCATGGACACAAGGAACGGAAATATGCATGTCCTATTAGCCACCTATGGTTCTGTAAAAAGGGTTATGATTTAGGAATTAGCACTTCATGAAAAAAAGCTTGGTATCTCAGGGAATGCATGAAGGTGGACCATGGAGGTAGCTAAGGATCTTTTAGCTTGATAGAGAGGAATCTGCCCATCTAGAGAAAATGACAAAATGAGAAGCAGCCAAAAAGGTGGGTTTGAAAAGGGGCATCTAGAAGCTTTGGGAAGGGGAGATTGAAGATTAGCTCTTAGGACCCCCCAAAAGAGGGAGGTCAGTTGGGGACTTTTAGGGGGGAAGCCTCAAAAAGAGAATATAGTGAGAAAATAAGAAAGGGGCCAGCCACCAATGTTGCTGACACAATATTGGTTCTGGTACCCAAGGGAGCAAATGGAGGAAATCAGAGGTACACCAAAACCCTAGGAAGGTACTATAAAAGGGGGTGAAGCCATCAGCAAAAACCATTAAAAAATAAGGAATCAGAGCAAAAAGATCCTTTGAAAAACTTCTTTAAATCTCAAAAAAATTGAAAATGGGAAAAACACTATGAGGGATCCTAAGATAGGCACTAAAAGATACACTTGGATTTAAGGGGATTTAAACCTTATAAGTCTTGGAAGCCTACAAAGAGCTATCTACGTTTGTGACTTTTGAACTTATTTGAACCTTGTGATACATCCCAGTGAAAAGAAGGGGTCCAATATACTAAAACTTAATATAATGAAATGTCATTCTATTTTCTGAGGATCCCTAACATCCATACCTACTTTTTCTTTATTTCTTTACTGTTCTTCAGCCATTTACTTTACAAAATATATATATATATATATATATATATATATATATGTATGTATGAATATGTATGTGTTGTAGGTTCCATGTTTTGTGCACAACTTGATTCGTAATCAGTCTAATATAGTTGCGGTGAACCAAGCCTAGTATACCAAACAACAAGTATAAAACTCTTTGGGGGCCTAGGATCCTTGATTCCACTTGGGCCTGGGTACTATCCAAAATAAGAACCCACACCTTTAAAATGACCTAAATAAACCCAAAACCTCTAAAATGGCCACAAATAACCCGAAACCTCTAAAATTACCAAAAATACCCTGAAACCTCTAAAACGACCAAAATAGCTCTAAACCTATAAAATGACCAAAATACCCCTCAAAATATCTAAAATTACCAAAATACCACTAATCCTATAATATGAACAAAACACTTGAAGCCTCTAAAATTACCAAAGTAGGGGTTTGGGGTATTTTGGATGTTTTGAGGGTATTTTCGTCAAATTAAAGGTTCTAAGTGCATTTCAATCATTTTGTAGGTTTCGAGGGAATGTCACTAATTTTTTAGGTTTTAAGGATGTTTCGTTAATTTTTAGATTTTGGGGCTATTTCGGTAATTTTCTAGGTTTCAGAGGTCTTTTAGTCATTTTTTAGGTTTTGTGGATATTTTGGTCATTCTTTAGGTTTTGGGGGTATTTTAGTCATTTTTTAGGTTTAGGGGGTATTTTGGTTATTTTTTTATGTTCAGGGAGCATTTTGGTCATTTTTTAGTTTTAGAGGGGATTTTGGTCATTTTTTAGGTTTAGGGTGCAATTTTTTCATCTTATAGGTTTAAGGGGCATTTTTGTCATTTTATAGGTTTCGGGATATTTTAGTCATTTTCTAGGTTTCCGGGGTATTTTGGTTATTTTTTAAGTTTTAAGGGTATTTTGATCATTTTTTAGGTTTAGAGGGTATTTTGGTCGATTTTTAGGTTTAGGGAATAATTTTGTCATTTTTAGATTTATGGGATATTTCGGTCATTTTTTAGGTTTGGGGGGGGGGGATTTTGGACAATTTTTAGGTTTTGGGTTATTTAGGTCATTTTCTAAGTTTCAGGGATATTTTTGTCATTTTTTAGGTTTAGTGGTATTTTGATTAATTTTTATGTTTTGGGGGGTATATTAGTCATTTTTTAGGTTTTGGGTGTATTTTGGTTTTTTTTGTTTTGTTTTGTTTTTTTTTTTTTTTTGTTTTTTAGTTTTGTTTTTGTTTTTGTTTTAGGTGTATTTTTGTCATTTTCAGGTTTAGGGGGTATTTTGGTCATTTTTTAGGTTTCAAGGGTATTTTGGTAATTTTAGGTTTATGGGAATATTTTGGTTATTTTTAGGTTTAGGGGGTATTCTGGTCAATTTTTAGATTTTGGGGGTATTTTGGTCATCTTCTAGGTTTAGTGGTATTTTGTCAATTTTTAGGTTTATGGGATATTTTGGTCTTTTTCAAGGTTTTAGGGATATTTTCGTCATTTTTAGTGGTTTTGGGGTATTTTAGAGTGGGGTGATTTGTAGAAATGATACTTAGATCATAATTGGGTCTAATTGGGTACCCAGTTAAAGCCCAATAAGCACTAATGTTAATTGGATTAATATCTATTTAACCCAATTAATAATTGAGTGGGCTTGGGTCTCATTTAAGTGGGTGAGTTTGGGTGAGCAAATGAGTTTAGGTTAATTTTGCCACCCTATAGACGTAACACTCTTCCACACTAAATTGGCAAGTTGTAAACTATAACAATAAAGTAATGTCAGTAGTAGGCCAAACAACTTAAAAATAAATTATAGGAAAATTTGCTGTGATAAAATACTGTATAATATTTTTTTAACAATTATGAAATTTATTGTGAAAAAGGTTTTGAAAGTAACATTATTTATTGTTTTTTTTTTAATGTAACATTTATTAATTATTGAATTGAGGTAAGAAACACATTTTTTTTTTCTTTTTTAAGAACAGGAACTTTAATATATCAAGGCTGAAAATCAGCTAATACAAAAGTTGTAATGTCTGTTGGATATGATTCCAACCAAACTGAAATAAGGGAACAATTTCTAGCTCTCTGGGCTAGAGCATGAGTAGCAATATTGCCCTGCCTATAGACATGAGTGAAAGAGGCACTCACAAAGGAGTTTACAATACATAGGATATCTCGAATGAGATGACCACTTGGAGCAACATCCCGGCCACCCCATTGAAGGGCCTTCATAACCTGCTCCAAATCTCCTTAAAAAATTACCCTATCAAGGCCAAGTTCTTCTGAGAAGAATGCAGTGTATTTAGCAGCTAGCAACTCTAGCACTTCCACTGTGGGTGGCTTCCTAATCTTCTTTGCCAAAGCATCCTTCACCTCGCCAAAGGAATTTGAAACAACCACCTCGACCCCAGCTTCATCCGATTCACAAAACATAGCTCCGTCAAAGTTAATTTTCCATTCGTTACAGTTAGGTGGACTCCAAACCTTAGGAGCTGCAACACGGATCGTGAGTGCTACTCTTTAGGGACTTAAAATCACGCACATAATCTCGTTCAAAGCCCACTATCTAACCTAACGGTTTAGCATTCTCACCAACTCGGAACTTGTTTCTGTGAAACCACACTAACCATGTAGTCATAGCAAATAGAGGAACCAACTCTGACTTAGTGAAAACCAGCTTTACCAACTCCTTAAAGGAAGACAGGACCACCCTAGACCTGAAAATCCAACCAAAGTTCTTCTCCCAAACCTCCTTGAGACCGTTACAACTCCACAGAGAGTGAAGTGTATCTTCATGAGCACCTGTACAGCGAGAACAAGCTGCATCCAATAAGATTTTGCGTTTCACCAAATTTTCTTTTGTAGCTAGGGAGGCTGTCAAACATGCAAAACTTCGAGTCAGTTAGACCCATTGAATTTTCTTTTAGTTTTAAAATGCCAAAAAAGTAACATGTACTATATCAACATATGGGCTTTTGATTAACAATAGAGAGACTTTCTCATTTTTGTGAGGGATAAAATTGAGATGAAGGAAAATTGAGAGGAGGAAAATTGCTTTTTAGCATTATTTATTGCCCCCCCCCCCCCTCTCACCCTCTTTTCTGGCTCTGCTAGCGCATTAGAGCATCCCATTGGCAGAGCCATAAATTTAGTAATATGGCTCTATAAAAATCTACTTTATTTATTTTACATTCTCATTTTTATAATGCATCCAACATCAATGAATCTATATTTTTAGCTATTTGATTAAAAAAAAAAAAAACTCATTAAAAAATATCCTCCACAAAAACTTTTCAACCAGCCACAACCATCTCCACCACCACTCCACCAGCAACAACCTTAATCATAGCCCATGGTAAGAAAAAAAAAACCACCACCCAACATAGCCATAGTCACTAAAACCACCACAACCACAACCATAACTACCAAACCACCCCCAAACCACTACTAAACCACCATTTTAACCATAACCCACAGTCACAACCAAACCCACAAACAAACAAAAAAGCCAAACCACCACCCTAGCCACCAAACCACCACCACAACCACCACATCCACCGATCCCAGTCATTGATCCAACAACAACCCACACCATCATTAAACCCATTGATGCAAACCACCCAACCACATAAACCCGACCCACACCAGCCCACCATCACAAACCCATTAAGTCGACCCACACCAGCCTACCACCACGAACCCACTACGAACCTACACCAGACCACCACCATGAACCCACACTAGTGATCTCAACAAACCTAGGCGACACCACAAGACACCACAAAGAGAAGAAAGGCTTGGTTCAGTTGAGAGGGAGATAGGGGCAGCGTTGGAGAGAAAGAGAAGTTGAAAAGAATGAGGGAAGCTGGAGAGAGAAAAAAAGAAAAAGAAAAGAAAAGGAGAGAGACTGAATATAATATTATTATTATTATTATTATTATTTTACCTTCAAGCTACAGTGCACAGCCAAAAGTAGCTGTGCACTATAGCTGTGAAGCCAAATTATTTGGTTTTACTTCCACCAATGTAGTCCTATTTTTGTATTTGGTGGTGCTAAAAATAGCAATATAGTTTTTTAGCACCACCAATACTAAAACTCTTACTGTATGTTTGGATAATGTTAAAAAGCACTTTTCAACAGTGTCCCATGTTTTCCACTGGGTCCAAAACTGGATCCCACCATACTATTCACTTATTTAAAAATTATTTTGCTACAGTGTTTTCAATTTTTAGTAGCAATAAGCGGTACCCAAACACATTCTTATAGTATACAATAATTTATATTTGATAGTAAACTATGCTTCACCCACTCAAAAAAATTAAAAGGTTTTTTGTGTTTTTATTTTAGCCATGGTTATTACACATACTTGTTTTTAAGTGAGTTTGGTTCAGCTTTTTGTAATTGTGTTTTTTGAAAAAGTGGTGTTTTTAAAAAAGTTTGGTATAAAATTGAGTTTTATTTATAAAAACAAAAAAGCAGAATTTTTGTTAAAAATTGTTAAAATGTTTTTTTTTTTGGGAAAAAATTGAGTGTTGGACTAACACTTCTCAAAATTGTGCTTTGAGATGTAAATTACCAAAATGGACAATATATATATATATATATATATAATAGTATTTCTTTCATACATATACACTCCTATAATCATTTCGCATAAATATTAAGCACAATTCATTCTTTCATAGTGTATTTGTGATCTATCAGCCTTTTAGTGGTTGATTAAATCTAATAAAATTATTTTTAAAAAATAAAATTAAATTGAGGAATATTATGTTGACAATATTTTTATAATATTTTCGTAACAAATTCTAGCTAGTAAGTTATTATTAATTCTAATTTGAATCTACAGCTGAAATTACTTATTTGCTGTAACAACCCACCATTTAGAATTTGTTGTGAAAATGTAGTG
This sequence comes from Quercus variabilis, assembly GCA_030445155.1. Lineage (NCBI taxonomy): Eukaryota > Viridiplantae > Streptophyta > Magnoliopsida > Fagales > Fagaceae > Quercus > Quercus variabilis. The sequence continues at coordinate 22,970,187 of CP129455.1, read as the reverse complement.
AATATAACATTTTTTTAATTAAATAATGTAAAATTCACAATATTTTCACAACAAATTCTAAATGACAAGCTGCTAGTCCAAATGAAAAGCAATAAAAGTATTTGTTATGAAAATATTGTGAATATAGCATTATTTTACAAAAAATTGATCATGGAACTCGTACAACCTTACAATAATATCATGCTAGTCATTGGTGATATTTTTTGACAATTTCTAATATATTTTTTCCTATCTAGTGTCCTAAGCCTTTAGCCAAACTATTCCTCTCATTGCCTATGAAATTTCCTAAACATTCCATGGATTATCAATTTGGTGAATTAAATCTGGGACCTTCAGATTTAGGTTAGGTCCCAAATCAATTAATCCGCCACTCAGCAAGGGTTTTGCTTATGTGATTCCTTTTATTTTATTTTATTTTTTATTTTGAGATAAAAGATAGAAGTACATATTATTAAGGAAGAAGAAAAAGTATTACAGAGTTATTCTCTTTGGCTCTTATGACCATATACAACCAGACCAAGCCTATTACGTATCTCTCTAGCCCCACGTAGTGGACAACAAACTAAAGCTATACTGAAGCTACACTTTAGAGAATGACACGAGAGGTTCTTATGGTGTATCGAATGCTAGATCGGGAAGAATGCTAGATCTTTTTCTAGGTGGCTAGGAACAATGGCAAGAACACCTGATATGTGCCCAATCAATTACCGCTCATGGCCAAAAATGCCACTACAATACAAGAATCGGTGCTAGGAAGCAATTCAGGTATGAGGAAAAAAGCAATGGTAAAAGAATGACCATGAGTTTCCTTTAAACATACATAATTGCTTGAATAGTCATGATTTTCTTCTTCTTCTTTTTTTTCTTTTCTCTATTGGTTCAAAATAAAATTCAATCTTTCTAAATCAAATTATATAAAGTTATGCAAACTACAATAATAGGTTCTATCTCTCTTTCAAATCCTTTAATTTTTGGGTTTTTTCTCATGGAGAGAAATGAGAGAGGCTAGAAAGGATTTTCTCTCTACCCGTTATAATGAATCAGGAAATAGAATTTTGTATTTGAGAGTGGGTATTTGTAGTAATAAATCAGGGCATTTTTGTATTTGAGGGTATAGCATTGAGGGCGTAGGAGTGAGTGTGTTGGCAGAGTTTGTTAGAGGGGAATGCTCTGGCATGTCATCAAATGGCAATAATTTTTCATTTTTTTTTTGATAAATCTGATTTGTTCGATTGGTGAGAAAGTGGAGGAATGTGACATAAAATTTTGCTTAGTTATTTTGTTTTTAAAAATTTTATTTTGGTCAGGTGAAATTTTAGGGGATAAGATCCGTTCCCATTAAATCCTCTAATTTCATATAATTTTATTTAAATGTAAGAATTATGGCACTTAAAAATCAAATAAATGTGACATATGTCTCACATTGAGTTAAAATCAAAGAGAATTGAAGGATTCTCCATTTGATCCTTCCAACTTCTCCATTTCCCTTCTCTTGAAACATATTTATTGTAACTATGCTTTATGAGATAAATATTAATGTTAATTTGCTGCTTGTTCTGATCATGAAATTCAATCATTTTTGTAGCTTAACAAGTAAGGGATTTTATTTCTTTCATTCCTATTTCATTTGACTCTGTTTGATATTTAAATTTTATTTCATTGCTTTTTTTTTTTTTTTTCCTAATAAGTAAATAAATGGTTTAAAAAATAGCATGTATTATTTGTCGTATATGAAATCACTCGAAAAAGATAAGAAAAAAAAAAAGTGTGCAGGATTCTCAATTGAATGGTTCCAAGATATGAATTCAACCTGCATTATGATTCTAATGATATCAATATCAAAGGACCCCAAGAAAGAAAGAAAAAAAAAAAAAAAAAGGGATTACCTTCATGGACTTGAAATGGTGAAATCTTGTGCAAATTAACTAGCTTACACCACCCCCCCTCCCCCCACCCAAATAATGTTGTATTGAAATGGAGGTAGCTAGTGGCGTGAAAGTGTCATCCCTGTCACATGCGTTACTCTAAGGTGTTTTTTGGTTAAAGAGGGAATTAATTGAGAAAAGCAGAAATTATTGTGAAGAGGCACAAGTTGATGGTTAATAGTAGTGGGAAATAGGTTAGCAAATTCCTTTGTTGGCATAGACTTGCATATCTTAATTTCCATGATAGGACTTTATTTAAAGTTTGAAGTAAATTATCTTTAATTTGGAAACCCCTATTTCTTCATTTGGCCAGTAAGGATTGTTGATAATCTATTTTTGTTGAGTTGCTGGTCATTTAATGTAGGAGACATGTCCTAATTGAGGAGATTTTGTCAAGCCCTAGAAATGATCTTTGTTAATGTATCTTCAAGTTACGAATGTCATTGCTTGTGGAAATATTGTGTGACTTATGGCTTGATAATGGTGTATTGAATCTTTGATAGAACCAGAGTAAGAATTCCATTTGTATACATGTATTTGTAGATATGTGCTTCATTTGGGCTTATTGAGTATTTGAAATGTCTTATAATATTTTCTTTTGCAAAGTACAAGAATAGGTTCTATCTCTCTTTCAAAACTACACCCTTTTGGTATCAGTTCTCTCTCTTTCAAATTCTTCACTCTTTATTACTTGTTTAAAGCTTTATCAAAGTTTGCTATTATGTTAAAAATGTGATATTTTAAAGTTAATTCAACTTTACACATGGTAGGCACGATGGGTAATTCCTACAAACCGCATCCCACTTGCTAAGCAAAGTAAATGGGCACTCTCATGGATTGGGAAGTTGTGGAGGGGCCACAAATCACAGTTGCAGGAGCAGTTGCAACCCGGGCACAACTAAGGAAGAATTACTTCAGCTATCACCGCTAGAGGTTGATGTGATGTCACGGAAGTTTGAAGAGAAAACACACATGATGCTCTTTTGATGGAACAGAAACTAAACTTTTAGTTTCTGGTAGTAAACCTCGAATCCATGAGGGGTTTTCCCTGAATCCAGAAGGAGATAAAACTGGAATCCACCAGAAGAAAATTTGACAAAACGTCTGTGTTTATTGATAATAGTCTGTCTTGCCTCTGATGGCTACAAAACATATAAATACTAAGAAAAAAAAATGTTTAAAACCCTAATTCGCACTAATTAAGTGATTAGGTAACAAATTACCGAATTTTACCAAAAATGGAAAAATTAAGTTAAATGTAGAATCATAAACTACTGACCTTAAGGGTCGTCCCAAAACAAACGAGATCTTATTCTGACTTTTAAACTAAAAGTTATTAAGGAAAGACAAATATTACTATAAATAGTAAAAACATTGTTTTTGGGGCCTTAATAAAAGAATTTGCCTAAATTTTGGCGATGTTCATGATAACATGAATCTGGATCAAAACGCCGTTTCCCTTCAACCTGCCAAATTTCATGCAATTCCGACACTGTTACCCCAATGGCCCCTACTAGCACCCCCCTTTAATCTTGTCTTGTGACTTCTTGCACTCCTACTGCTTCAGAAAGGCATGTGCTGTCTGTTTTACATCATGATGACACTCAATTTCATGGCTTGGTGGAGTCCTGGTTCTCTAGCGATTTTAAGGTAGTAATAGTTACAGTAGTATAGACGTTTTGCTTTTATAGGTTCTATACGCAAGAGTATTATATATTACCTTGTTATTGTAATTGGTAGTGACTTAAGAACTAATAGGAGTGAATGCTTGAAAGAAGGCTGCCTATAATCAATGCTAACATTCATGGGGTAGCCCCATAATATGTGCATGAACTGGCTTCTCAAAAAAAAAAAAAAAAAAAAAAAAAAAAAAAAAAAAAAAGAGGTTGCAGGAATTGTATTGGATTATCACTTGCATTTGCTTATATTATATTGGTGATTGGATGTCTGATTTGTGAAAGACTAGCCTCGTGTTTGTTCTTTGATTTTTGGTTGGGTATTTAGGACTTGATTGCAACTTCAGTTACCATGTGATAGCCGTTACATTGCTGCCTTGCCTCTCTAAGTAGAGGAACTTTGATGTAGAATGCTTATCAGCACTTATGGTTAATGCATCCCCTCAACTCCCAACTACCACCTTCTCAACTCCTTCATTAATGTATACCCTAATCTTTATATCTACCTGTTTAGGGTTCATTGTAACACATAAAATACGTAGAAATATCAAGTAGAAATGTAACCTCTAAGGCTTTACACAATATGTGTAAGTAATCACTTATTGAATTTTTTGCATAAATTGCTCACTAATCACTTTTTGAGAAATTTATTGAGACTAATACCCAATAGATATGCTTAACTGAAATCAGTCATTTTGAGTGTGTTTTAATTGTTAATGTGGCACTTGGTAGTAATACTAGTTGTTTAGTACACTAATCCATTGTGTGTTTCTTAATTTGTAGGATGGTGATGGTGATTCTACAATGGATATCCAGTCTCCTGATGCTCAGCGCTTATCATCTGATGATTTGTGTAGGACATTGTACATAGTTTTTTAGAATTTATTATTTTGTGTAAAAGTTTTTAGACATTTAGTATGTAATTATTGATATGGTTTAATTAAATATATTTAGTTTCTTGGTTTAATGTGGTATGATATTTTCTATTGGAAAATATGAATTGTAGTTCATTACCATTGCTATAAAACAGGTATTGGAAAATATGTATTTTAGGTACATTATAGGTGCTAAAAAAAAAAAAGGACTTATGCCAACACTTTTGAAAGCGCTGGCATATGTCCTTTTAAATTATACTGATCCACGACTTATACCAACGCTTTTATGAATGCTAGAATAGGTACAACCTATGCCAGTGCTTTCAAAAGCGCTGGTATAGGTCTTTTAAATTATATTGATTCATGACCTATACCAGTGCTTTCAAAAGCACTGGTATAGGTCTTAAATCAATATAATTAAAAGGCTTATACTAGCACTTTCGTATAGGGCATATGCATTTCTCAGGGCTTTTGAAAAGCACCGGTACAGGTCCAACGACCCTATACCCACATTCATTGCGCGGCGGTTTGAAGCACCGGGAAAAAAAAAAAAAACATCGGGATAGGAATTTTGACCCTATCCCAGCGTTTTTAAAAACGCTAGGATAGCCCTGTTTTTTTTTTTTTTTTTTTTGGTAGTGATCTTAAGAGGTGTTTTGAGAAGCTGCAAGACGCTGGTAGTCCTCCAGTAGTCCAATGGCATAATCCACAATTGTCCTTGGCTGCATTTGAACCTTCTTAAAGTAGTATTTATTCCGAGCATTTCAGATTGCACATGATGTCATGGCCCATTATTCAAGCTCCGTCTTCGTTAGCTTATCCTTCAGCATTCGAAATAAGTGGAAAAAGTCATGCACTTGGTTGCTACATTTTTGTACCCTTCTTTTCGATATTGCCCACACATTTTGTGCCATTGGACATTCCCATAGTAAGTGAGAGTTTGATTCAGGTTGTTGACAACAGACATCACATCTCGAGTCCACCTTCACCTTTTGGCGGTGTAGATTATCCTTGTGGGGAGAATGTTTAAACACGCTCTCCAAATAAAATTCCCGACCTTTGGTGGTGCCTTTAGGGCTGAAATTGTCTTCCACACCTTACCATCCATACAAGCATCCAAGCGTTCAGCACCGTCTTGATGTATGAGGCAGAGAGCAACTTGGTAAGCTGTTTTAACTGAGAACCTCCTTGCTCTGTTCTCCTTCCATACTAACTTGTCCCTTCTATGTGTTGCATTCAAAGGTATGACCAAGATCTCGCTTCGAGTGTTGGGTGCAAGTAAGTCATGCACCTTTTGTTTGTTCCACTGGCCCATGTCTTCATCAATGAGCTCACTAACTAGCATAGTGGTCTGGTCTTCCCTAATGAATACCGGTTTATGTGTCAGCCATTTATCAACTGCCACTTTTATTCTTCTGCCATCTCCACCTTCCATTGGGACCTTGCCCTTATAATGTCTCTTGCATCTAGTTGGCTATGCCAAACATATGAAGGATTGTGTCCCAACTCAACCTCCATAAACGAACAAGTTGGGAAATACCTTGCTTTGTAAACCCGGTAGAAGAGAGAGTGAGTGTGATGTATCAAATGCCACACCTGTTTTGCTAGCAATGCTATGTTGAAAGCTTGGATGTTTCTAAAGCCCATACCCCCTTTTGCTTTTGGTGAGCATAATTTTTTCCAATTTATCCAATGTATCTTCTTCTCCTCCTTTGTTTGTCCCCACCAATATTTGGCCATGGTGGAGTTTATAGTATCACACAAAGTCTTTTGAATTTTAAAGATGCTCATAGTGTATGTTGGTATTGCTTGCGCTACGATCTTAATTAGGATTTCCCTTCCCACCTTTGAAATAAATTTTTCTTTCCAACCCATTACCTTCCTTGTGATCTTTTCCTGTAGATTTTTGAATGTATGCACTTTAGATTTTCTTTTTTCTAGCCATTGGTAACCCAAGATACTATTCAAAATCCTCCATTATTTTGGCTCCATCATATTCTGTATGTTTTTCTTTACATTTCTTCTTGTATTTCTACTAAAGAACAAGGATGTTTTTTGGCTGTTTATAGCTTGCCCTAAAGCTACCTCATATTTCTCTAAGCTAGGCAAAAGATGAAACTATTATCTGCAAACAAATGGCGGGAAAGGCGAACCCCACCATTACCAAATAGAACACCCTGCAAATTTCAAGCTCCCTCTGGCTTTCTAATCATAGCGGACAAGACTTTAACACAAAACAAGAATAGATAGGGAGACAATAGATTACCTTGTTTTATACCCCTTGTGGGGGTGACAAAACCCTTTGGCTCTCCATTAATGAGGATCGAGTAGGTAGCTGTGCATACTGTTTCCATAGCCAACTGTACCCATTTTTCATCCAATCCCAGTTTGAGCATAAACTTTCAAAGGAAAGCCCATTCTACTCGATCATAGGCTTTGCTAATATCAAGCTTTACTGCCATCTGCCCCCTTTTTCCCCTCCGTTTATTTTGCATCCTATGTAAAACTTCAAAAGCTACAGTAGTGTTATCACTAAAAAGCCAATTAGGAACAAAAGCACTTTAGGCATCAGATATCACATTTGGCAGAATAATTTTTAGTCGGTTTGCAATAACCTTTGATAGAATTCTAGAGACCACATTTTCCAAACTAATAGGGCAGTAATTAGACATATGTTTTGCTTCTTCCACTACAAGAAAATGTATTTTTAGTGACGAAAATTTTCGTCACTAAAAGTCTAGTTTTTCGTCACTAAGAACTTTTAGTGATGAAATTGGACTTTTAGTGACGAAATTCGTTTCGTCATTGTAGCCCCGTCACTAAAAGTCCTGGCAACTTTTAGCGACGAAAAATTTCGTCACTAAAAGTCCAATTTGGTTAAAAAAAAAAAAAACTTTTAGCGACGAAACATTTCGTCACTAAATGTTTTCCTCGCTAAAAACAGTATTTAGTGACGAAAATATTTTGTCACTAAAACCATTTTAGTTTATTAAATCATATTTAGTGACGAAAAATTTCGTTACTAAAACTATTTTTGGGTATATATAGTGACGAAAATATTCGTCACTAAAACTATTTTTAAGAAAATCCATGCACATATAGTGACGAAAATTTTCGTCACTAAAACCATTTCTTACAAAATTCCATTGCATTTAGTGACGAAATATTTCGTCACTAAAATAATTTTTTGTTGTCATATTTGTGACGAAAAAATTCATCACTAAAACATATTTTCTGTTTTTATTATTTTCATGACGTTGATATTAATCTGTAACCTATCATTACATTATTAAAACCTCACATTTGATTAACACATTTATTTCAACAACACATTTATAAAAAATCGATCCATACATTCCACAAGTTAAAATTAAAACAAGTATCAAATTCAAACTTCTTCCATACAATAATTGTTTGCAACACATATAATAACTTAAAATGTTTTATAACAATACAATAAATGTAGCATAATATAATTAGAACCCCCTAAAGCCAAAAGATGTCCTCATATGTCTTCAAATAATGCCAAAAGTAATCCCCTAAAGCCACCAATAAGAAATCTGCACAAATATAAAAACACTATTACATTAAAATCGTAAAGTAAAAACATTAACTATGTTATAAAAAAATTTTTAACAATTAGTTTCAAATGATACATAAAAAATGAAGTGTTACCTATAAGTGATTTAACTTGAAGATGAACCACCCTCATAGTTAAAACTGTCATCATAACCCTTGCTCCTCAAAAAATTAAGAATATTCTTTTGGATCTCATCTTGCTTAGCTCGCGCCTCTTGCTCCTTAGCTCTCGCCTCTTGCTCCTTAGCTCGCTCCTCTTCGTCCCTAACTCTTGCCTCTTTGAGCTCAATTATCTCATTTTCTAACCGATGAATATACTCTACCAAGGCACTAGATGAGGCAATGGTTACTAGAGAAGAAGAAGATGAATATACATGTGTGTGCAATTTATAATTGTTTCTTTTTATGATTAACTCATTACTAACGAAATTCAATAACAATTATGCTATAATATACGTACAATACTCTTTAAAACCATCTTACATAAAATATTATGACATTATCCGTGCATCGCACGGTCGACTTATTTTTATAGATAATTATGGTCTTGCCTTGCGGAAGTCCATCACTAATTTGAGCTTTCAATCATGGGTTTGCCAGTCTTTTTCCTTCTACTCTCTTTGGCATTTTCTTTTCTACTTTTATCTTCAGCATTGGTCGTTATGAGTAAAGGCACAACCCTATCAATAGAGAAACCAGACATTCTAGTATTACCAAATGGCGACTTCTCTACTGGCTTTTATTCCGTGGGTGATAATACCTATTGCTTTGCCATATGGTTTAGCAACTCACGCACCGTAGTTTGGATGGCAAACCTTGGCCAGCCAATTAATGGTAAGCACTCAAAGCTCTCTCTCCTCAAAAATGGCAATCTAATCTTAACTGATGCCAATAAATTAAATGTTTGGACCACAAATACTGTCTCACTCTCCTTTGTCCAATTATTTCTCCACAACACCGATAACCTTGTTCTATGTAACAATGAAGGTCTTATTTTGTGGGAAAGCTTTCACTTCCCTACAGATACCCTTCTCCCTCAACAACTACTCACTGGAAACACAAAGCTTGTCTCTTCAAGGTAGCACTCTAACCTACATCTTATCACATTGCGCATAACAAACAGAGTTTATATTCCATAACCAAGATAGATGGGACATTTGTTATCATGTACTGTACTGTTTAAACTACTTAATAATAGACCCATAAGCGAACAATGAAAAAACCACAAAATTTATTAAAATTGTGAAATATCTCAACACTTAAACAATGTGCAAACCCATAAACCCCTTTATAAATCACACTACAACTATAAATCCTCACATTAACATCCAATCTTTGAGTCAGCTATAAATATTCATTTAATTAATGCATAGCCCTACAACTACAAACAAAAAAACAAGCAAAACTAGTTTTCACATACATTATCAACCTGCAAACTAAAACAGCACACAACAACAGTACACATAGGAAAACATACCGTTGGTTCCAATCCTTGTCTTCCCACCAGTCCTTGATCCTAAACAAATAAACATAAAAGTGAGCACCAAACAAGCACAAAATCACTAATGCATCACAGAGAAATTTAAAATACAAATAATTTGTGTAATTTGCGTTCATACTTGGAACTGTCGGAGGTATTTCAGTAGTAGTGGCCTTATCGGTTGGACGCTCCTCACACTACATGTCCTGACAATTGATTCAATAATTCCAATTTCAATCACATCAAGAGAACACAAATTTTCATAAAATATACATACACATACTGCATATACACAAACAGAGATACATATGTACATAATATATATATATATATATATATATATAATTAAAATTGTTGGATTACTCAACTAAAAGGAAGATGAGCCACTGGGAACAGAGGCACCAAGGCTAGATTGGTTGAGGTTGCGACTGAAACTGATGCTTGAAACCTGAGAATTTAAGCTCCAATCGATATAAACATACATGATCATATTAAAAAAAAAAAATCAAATTCAAGCTAACTTGGACAAAATTGCAATGATTTTGATATTTTTTTAGAGTAATAAATTTTGTCTTTAATAATGATTTCTTCATTTTGCAACATTTTCTCACCAACCAAACGCCTCAACAAAACAAATTAAAAAAAAAAAAAAAAAAAAACTAGTTAAAAGAGAAGTAATGAAATCAAGCTCTAATCAAACTCATTTTCTCTTTATGGTGCATATTTGAAGAGTGCTAATAACCAAAAAAAAAAAACTTACCAATTCCAAACAAAGGCCACGGCTAAGGGAGGCGACAGCAAATGGTCCGAATCGTCAGGAATCAGCGTCGCGAATGGGTTCTCAGATCGTCGCTAGTGAAATCGTCGAGATCATCACCGTTCGAGAATGGCGTCGCGAATGGGTTCTCAGATCATTGCGAACGGCGTCGCGAATGGGTTCGTCAGATCTTCGGATCGTCGCGAATGGCATTGCGAATGGGTTCGTCGGATCTTCAAATCATCGCAAATGGCGTCACGAATGGGTTCGTCAAATCTTCAGATCGTCGCGAAAGGGTTCACAAATCGTCATGAATGGTGTTGGGAATGGGTTCGGCGAATGGGTTCACAGATTGTCACCATTCGCGAATGGCTTCGTCGACGGTTAGCTTCAGCGTCGGCGACGGTTCTTAGCGATGGTTCTTGGCTTCATTGACGATTTGCAACGGTTCTTGGCGACGGTTCGCAACGAATAGCTTCGGCTTCGGCGATGATTCGTGACAAATGGCTTCAGTGACGGTTTGCGACGGCTCTTGGTGACAGTTTGTGACGATTCTCGGCGAATGGCTTCGGCGACGGAACGCTTCGGCTTTGATATCGGCGACGGTAGTTGCTTATCAGCGATGCTTCATCTTCATCGGCGACGGTAGGCTGGGTTTCTCTTTTTTTTTTCTTTTTTTTTTTTCTTTTTTTTTTTTTTTTTTGGGTTTCTGTGGTTTTTTGACTGAAAATTTGAGTGGGTGAGTTTTTTTGTTCTGCTGAGTGGGTGAGCGTAAATTTTGGTTTGGAGTATTTATAGTGGTTTTTAGCAACGAAAACATTTCGTCGCTAAAGACCACTTTTAGTGACGAAACTGAAATTCGTCACTAGAAGTGGGAAATAGCGACGAAATATCAGTTTCGTCACTAAAAATGGTCTTTAGTGACGAAATTTTTTCGTCGCTAAAAACCACTTTTAGTGATGAATTTTTGTTTCGTCACAGAAGACCCAGAATTTGTTACACTTTTAGCGACGAATTTTATTTTTGTCACTAAAGAGACCATATTTTGTTCAGATTTTTAGCGACGAAATTCAACTTTCGTCACTGTAGCATACTTTTAGTGACGAATTATGATTTCGTCACTAAAAACATTTAAGTGCAAAACCATTGTTATTTTTAGTGACGAATAGTTTTCATTACTAATTCTTCCTTATAGCGACGAAATGATTTTCGTCACTAATACTATTACAACAATACCTACAGTGACGAAATATTTCGTCACTAAAAATTTCAACTTTTAGTGACGAAATATTTCGTCACTATAGCTTAATTAAACTTGCGCCAAAATTTCCCTCCACTGGCGCCTATTTTTTAGATCACAATAGCGACGAAATGTATTTTTCGTCGCTAAATGATATAATTTTTTTCACTTTTAGTGACGAAATTCATATTTCGTCACTAAAGCTGTATTTTTAGCGACGAAAAATATTTCCTCACTAATTTTCGTCACTAAAAATACATTTTGTTGTAGTGTTCTTTTTTTTTTTTTTTTTTTTGGGAATCAAAACAATATGGGTAAAATTCATTTTCTGTAAATAGTGACCTAAGTGGAGTACTAATAATACAGCTTCTATCACATCTGGGCCAACAATATGCCAATATTTTTGGAAAAAGAAAGGAGACATACCATTTGGTTCGGGCTATTTTGAGGGTTGCATCTGAAACAAGGCACTCCTAACCTCATCAGGAGTGTATGGTTAAAGAAGCATGTGGTTCATATCTGGGGTGACCACTCTATCTACTGCATTAAGAACAATGTCCATGTTTGAAGGATTTATTGTAGTGAACAAGTCTTGGAAATACTTTTTTGCCACTGTTGCTATTCCCACATCAAATTCCCACCACACCCCATCATTATCAAGAACTCCACCAATATGATTTTCCTCCTCCATTGACTTGCTCTTTGATGAAAAATTTTGGTGTTTTTGTCTCCCGCTTGTAACCAAACGGACCTGGACCTTTGGCACTAATGAAGTTCATCATTGTATAGTTTGGTATTGATTTCCTCCTTTACTCTTTTAATGGCTTCAGCATTCTCTACATTATTTAGCCCCATTAGCTCTTTCAACACCCTATGTTTTTCTTCCAAAAATGCCTTTGAGTTCCCAAACGTACTTCTGCTCCACCTTACCAATGCTACTTGACAACTTTTTATTTTTTCAAAAAGATTTTACATTGGGCTGCCCATGGAAACCACATTAGTCCCTACTACTCTAATAACTATTTCGCACTCTAGATGGGCTACCCATTTCTCTTCAAACCACTTTGGCGCTCTTTTCAATCTTGGTAATTGTCACCCCTGTGTTGTTAGTAGTATGGGTATGTGGTCCGAATATGAATTTGTAAGATGACATACCTATGCTTGAGGGAAGATTTCTCTCCATTCTAGTGTCGCACAAGCCCGGTCTAGCCTTTGTTGTACATATGCATCTCCCTTACAGCCATTATTCCATGTAAATCGGTTCCCCATGAAACCTAAGTCAATCAAACCACAGTGTAGCAGCACACTTCTAAACTCTTACTTAAGGTTTCAGGCTTTCGGTAGTCTGCCTTACTTCTCCTCTGAGACCAAAATTTCATTGTAATCCCTAATACACACCCATGGATAGGAGTGTCTAGTCTATAAGTGCCTATAAACCCCAAGTCTCATGCCTGAGATGTTCCTCTAGTCTACCATAGAAACTTGTAATTCTCCACATCTTTGTTGGGTTAGTGAGTATAAGAGCATCAATATGGTTTTAGGTATAAGTTTGGATATGCAAATCCACTTCTTCTTCTTTCTATAGCATCGCTAAACCCCCCCCCCCCCCCCCTTTCTCCCAAAGCAAGGGACTATTAGCATTGCATCATACTGTAAGCCTGCTTGAATACTTTTCATTTCTTCCACCATTCTTTTTGTCTCCATAAGAAACAATAGTTTGGGAGCTTTTTCCCTCACCAAGTGAAAGAGCACCTTCACTGCACGTTGGTTCCCAAAGCCTCTAGTAGTTCCAACTTAGGATAGTCATTGTGTTTGGTGAGGCTGATTAATAGGCACCACCATTGAGGGTATATCAGTGCTGTCCTCTAGAGCCTTTTGTCTTTTATAAGCCCCATTGATTTCAATTGTGTCATCTTCATCACTTTCTTTGTGCATTTGTTTCATTCCTACACTCTCCCCACCATTTAGCTCTTCATCCATAGGGGTTGTAGTTCGTTCAATCTTTCTCCATGTTTCCCTTTTTTTTATTTTCCAGTGCTTTCAACTTGGGCTTGTGGGTTGTGTTTATTCCTTGCGTTTGTTGCTTTTGTGTTTTTGATACGTGCATAGAGTTTGTCTCTTCCTCCACTACGTACAAGATTGGGACACTGACCAAATTACCCTCAGTTGGTGCCGTGTGGGACATTAACTCTCCATAATTAGTGTGCACATTTTTTGTGGGAGCTATGGTTTCAGAGCCAACATTATTGGGATGAGATACTCCCATATCGTTTATGTCCGTGATACTTGCATGTGACATGCATTTCCATAATGGTCCCTGGAATTTTGAGATTTCTCTTTTGGTGTTGATGACTCAGTTTTGTCGGTGGCTGTTCAGATTTTGCAAAGGTCGTGGACCTTGTTCCTAAGTTTGACTTCGTATTTCATCAAGGTGGGCTGTAGTAATAGTGACTTTCTCCATTATTCTGTTTCCGATAGCCTCCTTTTAGCTAATCCCCATACTGGTTTCCATTCCTTTCCACATCCTTTGATTCTCCACAATGTTTCGCTTGATGGCCCAACCTCCTACAGTTGAAGCATAAGCCAATCAATCTCTCATATTTGAAGGCTATCCACACCGTATTGCCTTCCGGGCCTTGAACTTTGCTACCTCTATGGATGGGTTTATCTAATGGAATCTCAACATGGATTCGGAGAAAATGAGCCTGGTCCAAGGCTATTGCTTTTGAGTCTACGTCAACCACACGACCTAAACCTTTGCCAATATCAATTCCAACCTCTTCACTAAACAGGTTGAAGGGTAATCCCAATACTTGCACCCAAATTGGTATATGCATGAAAGTCACCAAATTTGCTGGCATGCCTCTCTCCCACCTCTGGAGTAGAAGTAGATGGTTATCAAAGCTCCATGATCCATTGTTTACCACCCATAGCAGCTGGCTTTCCATGGCGAATTTGAATTAGAACAGCCCATCACCCACCTCAACAATTTTTAAGTCCTGTCCAAACTTCCCTGCCGATCTTAGGAAAGTCTTCGCTGCCCATTGTTTGAAAGGTTGAGTTGTATAGAATTTCCCCAGAAGACTGAGGAAGTACTCCTCAAGGATCTACTCATGCTAGCTCGGCTGAACTTTGATAACTTCCTTCTCCTCCACTATTTAATTGATATGTTTTAGTCTTTCTATGACTTTTGAGTCCATTGAGTAGAACACAATTGCCACCACGAGGATGGCACGATTTTGCTAGCGAAGGAGTTTTGGCTGTAAAGGTAGATAAGAAAACGCTCACCTTTCGTGAGAAGAAAAGCTCCTAGCAGGAGGAGAAGAAAACAAAGGTTAATTACTTGCTCATGTGATTCCTAATAAGGAACAACTACACATCTTATGAATTATAGAGATGCAAATTCCATGTCACTAGAGTCATTAATTTAATACTTTAATCGCATAAGAAATATTTTTTTGGGGTAAATTCCATTAGGTTTGGGCTAATGCCAACTAGACTTAAAGACTTTTCAAAAATAACAAATTTGTTACCTAAAGTCATCTTAGTCCCTACAATAGTTAAGAAAATGATTTTGCCAATTGAGCATGAACTTGAAGATTTTGCTAATTTGGTTGCAATTGGAGAGAGAGAGAGAGAGAGAGAGAGAGAGAGAGAGAGAGAGAGAGAGAGAGAGAGAGAGAGAGAGAGAGAGATTGGGTTCATTAAACTAATCATTATCAAAAGTGTATTTACTATAGTAAGTGTATTTTAGACAATTTGATTTAAAATGCCTTCATTCCACCATCTTAAGATGTTATACCAAACAAGTGGAATACAGATTTATAATTCTATTCCTATGTGGTTACCAAACAAATAAATAGTAATAATTAATTATTCTATTACATGATCTTGTATTTCTTGTAATACATATTCATATTTCCATGTAATCACTATTACAGTCTACTAAATGTGTCCTAAGGCCTAACAGTGTTTAGAGACTAAGGAGAGGTAGAAAAGTAAGAGGATAGAAAATGGTGGGAGGATGGAAAAGTAGGAGGATAAAAAAGATTTTATTTTCTCTCTTTTTTGTTTGGCTGGGAGTGGAAAAGTGGAAGGATGAAAAGAAAAAGAGTTTGAATAAATTTACTCATATACCCTTGTTAAAGAATGATGTCCAATTAAAACAAAAAAGTGACAAATAACCATACAAAAAAAGAGCAATTACCCAAATTTATTAAAAAATAAAAACCATGTCCCAAAAAAAATCACATCTAGTTAAAAAAAAGAAAAAAAGAAAAAAGAAAAGGTACGCCCAAGCCCTAGAAAAAAAAAAAGAATAGAAAAAAAAAAGAAAAAAGAGGCAATTGCTAAAAAAAAAAAAAGGCAACTTGAATAATGTGCACATTGGCATTTTTGTCAATCAAGAAAAAAATTCATTCCACTCAGTTTTCTCCCCATTTTGAAGAGAAAAAATTTTGGTAAATCCGGAGAAAAAACACTTAGATCCCACCATTTATTTTCATTTCTCTCTACCCAACCAAATATGCTCTAAAACAATTTTCATTCTCATTTTCTCTCCAAAGTTTTCTATTCACCCTATTTCACCTCCAAAAAAACACACCCTAAGTTAGTTTTATGGATCAAATTGGTTAGTTTTGAAAAGTTTTGAATTTGGTTGACATTAGCCTAAACCTCAAGGCATGTTAATGGAATTTATCTATTTTTTGTTTTTTTGTTTTTTGTTTTTTGTTTTTGTTTTTCTTCTATTTGAATCCTATATTATATATATATATATATATATATTTCTTTTTTTTTTATGACAAAATGTAAATCATATCTCAATTGTTTATATCACTTTATCTCGCAAAATTTGTCAAACAGTGCAATTTTTGAAAATTTTAAGTCGGATAGCACGCATTTAAACTTATTTAGTTAGTTAGACTGTTTTTAAAAGTCGAGTTTGGTAAACTCGACTTTGGGCTGGAAAGAAAATACTATAGTGGCGTTTTTTTGTGCCTAAAGCAACGTTTATAGAAAACGCCACTAAAAAAAACGCCACTATAGTATTTTCTTTCCAGCCCGAAGTCGAGTTTGCCAAACTCAACTTTAAAAAAAAAAGTCTAACTAACAAAATAAGTTTGAACGAGTGCTATCCGGCTTAAAAATTTTGAAAATTGCATTGCTTGGCAAATTTTGCCCACTTTATCCAAATACCATATAGGTGTGAACCAGCATCTGCTACTGCGCACGTAAGCCAGCTGAAGCGTGAAGCAAGGAGCCTTACTTAGTTTTAAACTGATTCTACTTCCAAGTTCAATGAATTTTTTTTTATTTTTTATTTTTTTTAAAGATAAAAGGATAGAAATAAATCCAAAAGTTAAAGTTCCAATGAGTTCATATTCATTGATCTGTTCTTTTTTTTTTTTTTTTTTAAAGGACACTGATATGTTCTTAATCAACAACTTCAAACCCATATCTTATAATTTTGAATAAATCTTATAATATTACATGAAATTTAATCCCAAATCTTTTGCGAATCAGTTTTTGGGACTCTCTTTTCTTACCAAATTTTATCCATCATGATCTTGCTTGTTTTTATAAATTTTGAAGACGCTGAATTGGATCTTAAGTTGCTGATTTCACTATCCCGATGGCGGCCATCAAACCTAGAAGAGCTTGGACCTCGAAATGCTCTTAAATGCATGGATAAAAATAAAATAAATAAAAAGGGGCACAGACCACATTTATCGAACATTTTGGCTACGAAGAAGTATATGGCATAACTGGAACATTTGCCTTTTATTTTCGTTAAAGATTTTCATGAATATCTCGAACGTTTTGGTTTTATTTACAGCAAAGAATGTACGAAAGGAACTATAATGATAACTTAGGACAAAATTGGCCTTTGTCCCTTTCTATCAAAATATCCAGCATTTTGCCCCTCTTTTGAAACTAATTAGAAAAATACCCCTCTTTTAAAACTCGATTTTATTAAAATTGAGTTAAGCTCTATAGTGGCATTTTAAGGAACCTATAGTGACGTTTTAAGGAACTATAGTGGCGTTTTGTAACTCGAGCTCCATAAACTCGAGTTATAGGAGAAAAAAAAATTGCCTATAACTTGAGTTCATGGAGCTTAAGTTACAAAACGTCACTATAGGTCCTTAAAACTTTACTATAAACTTTTTAAAATGCCACTATAGGACTCTAGATTTTTTTTTTTTTTTTAACTCAATTTTGAGAAAATCAAGTTTCAAAAAGGGGCATTTCCCTAATTAGTTTCAAAAGTGGGGCAAAATGCTAGATATTTTGATAGAAAGGGATAAAGGCCAATTTTATCCTGATAACCTATGAGTATATGACATATCGTTTAATTCCCATTATAAATGAAATCTACCCTTAGGTTAATAAGCAAGACATTCTTCATTACCAACGTTACCAAAGTTCAAAAGTATAATTTAAGATCAAATTAGGACATTGATTGCCCTAAAAAATGGGATTGGTTAATAAACCTATGGATTTTATTACTAGGGAAAATTATGGGATTTAGGCAATCAACATCCAATTTATGAGAAATTATGGGTGTGAGCTTTGGTTTTTGACAAGGAGATTTACTAGCAGTCATCAGTTCTTTGAAAGAGGAAGATGAGTCTTTGGCTTCCTTTGGTCACCTAATCATCGATAAAAAGATTCTTACAAAAACCTATTCTAGTATTAGCTTTTCCTGTGTTCGAAGGTAAGGTCCTATAACTCATAATTTTGCTAAACATGTTAGAGATTTATCAGTGTGGATGACGAATGTTCCTGCACACCTCAATGATGTAATTATAACTAATTTGGCTGACTCGTCTTCTAAGCTTTCTTCTTAAAAAAAGAAGAAGCACCCCATTCAAATTTAAATCATCATTGACTCTTATGTATTATCTATTGGTGTAGGTGAATGTTCCAAGCACTTTCTCTATTATCATGAGTTCTACATTGGTTTGCTTTCTATTGTATTTATAAGCTATACGGCATGAGACTCCCCCAGGCCCGTTTGGAACTTGCACCTTGAATTCCAGCTTTACAGCGTGGGCCATGGGCCCGACTTATTCGTCTAAAACCAAGCCTCATGTCATTATGCTTAACCCAAAACTTCTCAAGCAAGTCATTATAATACATATACGTCATCGTTCACTGTCTGGGAATTGCACGACAAAGTACACCTTGGGTAGAAACATGATTGGTTGGAGACATTGTACCCTAGTTATTCAGCACTGCGTTGCCGAACATCTCTCCTAAAGTGGGTAACCAGTTCCAATGCCACTCTCACCACACTCCACTCCCAACTAAAATATCCATTTAGCAATAATAATATTGGACCTCTAATACCACTAACCACAAAAGTAATCATGATTCCCCACTAATTATAAGGCTATAAATAAGAAAAGCAAAGGAGGAAAAGAGGTTGTTGAAAGGCGGAGAAGGGAGTTTAGAGCTAAGAACAATAGAGTGTTAAAAGAGTGAGAGGAAAGTAATATAGAGGCCTGAGAGATATCGTTGGGTCTTGAAACTAGAATCACCCAAAGTAGGAAATCCAAAGCCCACATTATAAATATATTGTGAGTCCAAGAGTGAGTTAGCCCTTTGAGCTTGTTTTGGGTGCGCATAATTGGCACCGTCTGTGGGAATCTCCTATAAAGTCGTGGTTTGGTCGAGACTCATGCACAGAAGATGTCCAAGAGACGTTAAAAAGGTTCTATTGAAAGTGGTTCAATGAGATCATCTCGAGGATCCACATGGTGAGAGTGAAGGAAAAAAAAAGGGTGAAGATAGGGAGCGTGAACACGAGGAAGAGTAGTATGGCCTTAGAGAGGGGTCATATTAAACAAACCAGACAATATCGGATGCTTCAGGGCACAGGCAATTGGATGAAAGAGACGAGGAGATTGAATGGTTGCGTAGACTGGTAAGAGACTTAGAGTTGAAGGCAAGGGGTAGACACCAGAGAAAGGACTGAGATAACTAGGCCAGGGGATTCATGAGTGGAGGGGATCGCTATGATGTCGGGTCCAATTGGTTCAGTCCCCATTGACACCAGGACTTACACACTCATGGGAGTCCCGTAGATGCTGGGACTGTTCGCATTCACAAGACTCCCGTTGGCATCGGGAAGGCTCACATTCACGAGAGTATGCAAATTGGGGTTCGTGTTCCCCAGAGGAGCGAGGGACCTGTAATGTCACCATGGATGCTATGAGCCACACCTTATGAAGAGCTGCTCAGTCGCCATTCTCAGATGACATTGAATGGCCCTAATTCCGAACAGGTTTACCCGACCACCATTCAATTCCTATGATGGGAAGACAGACCCAGTGGAGCACGTCAGCCATTATATCTAAATGATGTCTCTGCATATTCATAATGATGCACTAATGTGTAAAGTTTTTCCTTCAAGCCTTGGGCCCATAGTATTGAGATGGTTTAATGGGTTACGGAAGGGATCCATTCACAGTTTTGCCGAGTTGATTCAAGAATTCGGTGTCTCGTTTGTAACTTGCAGCCGGGTACCACAATCGGTGGACGCGTTACTTTCTATGAAAATGAAGGTTGGGGAAACCCTTTGCAATTATGCTAGTAGGTATTGGGAGCTTTATAATGAGATAGATAGAGGCAATGAAAAGATTGTAGCGAGCACCTTTAGGATGGGGCTCCCTAAGGACTCCAAAAAGGCCTCTCGAGAGCATGAGGCAGCTCATGAGGCACATTAAAGAGTATAAATGTCTCGAAGATGATCGACTACAGAGTAAGGCTAAGGCCCTGCTAGTGAATCGCCCTTGGTAACTCAGTTTTCAGCTTCGGCCCCGAAAAGATCTAAGAATACAAGAGTCGAAGGTACAAATAGGAGAGGTGAATGTGACGTTCAAAAAGGTGGTGCACAAGATCGTAGACTGGATTAAGCATGAGCCATATTTCAGATGGTCGAACAAGATAGAGGTGACCTTTATTAAAGGAACCAAAACTTGTATTGCACATATCATAAGGACAAAGGACATGCCACCGAGCAATGTCAGGTGTTGAAAGATCATCTAGGGCAACTAGTAAAGGCGGGATATCTGAAGGAATTCATGGGGGATTCCATAAACAAGGGTACTGGCCAGGGAGATCAACAAAGGGGAAATCCTCTCCCACCGCCATTAGGAGTGAATAAAGTCATCTATGCTGCCCCGAGGGGTACTGTTCTAGCCAAAAAGGGAGTGCCAACCGTAGTGCCCATGGGAAACTGTGCAGGAGAGCAATCACTCGAAAAGAAGATGAAGATTGGTCGAGAGCCTATCGCCTTTGACAATGATGATTTAAAAGGAACAGTCCAACCACATGATGACGCGTTGGTAGTCATGACCCAAATAAGCCACTTTTTAGTCAAAATAGTGATGGTAGACCAGGTAAGTGGGGTTGACATGATGTATCCGGACTTGTTCAGAGGGCTCAGATAAAAGAACAGGGACCTCTCAAAGTATGATACACCGTTGGTCGGGTTTGATAGCAAAGTGGTCATTCCTGAGGGTCAAATTTCCCTTCTTGTAAATACAGAAGGTAAAGAGGTGATGGTGGCATTCATAGTAGTCAATTCGTTTTCTCCATACATGATGATTCTGAGAAGGCTGTGGATCCACGCAATGGGGGCTGTTCCATCCACCTTGCATGTAAAGGTTAAGTTTCCCACCAAATAGGGCGTTGTCATAGTAAGGGGGAGCCAGCAAGTGGCTAGGCAATGCCTGGTGGTCGCAGTTAATCGAAAGAATGAGTAGGCTGAGCAAAAGGAAACTGCTGAGGAAGCTCCTTCATAGAAATTACAGAATCCCCGAAAGGGAATGGGGGCTAGTTATGCCGAGCAATTAATCAAAGTGAAGATACTACTAGATGTTAACTGGTATTTTCAAATAGGAGCAAGTATGAAGGATGAGGATAAAGTAGGAATGCTGTTATTTCTAATACATAATGTAGACGTGTTCACATGGAGCCCGTATGAGGTGCCCGGGGTTGATCCTGAGTTCATCGTTCACAAGCTTAACGTACACCTGTCATTTCCTCCAAAAAAGCAAAGGCTGAAAAGGTCGGCCAAGGAACATGTCGTGGCAGTAAGGCAGGAGGTCGGGAAGTTAAAAAAGGCTGGGGTGATAAGGGAAATCTTCTTCCCAGAATGGCTGGCAAATACCGTGGTGGTTAGGAAGAAAAATGGCAAATGGAGAGTTTGTGTAGACTTCATAGATTTAAACCGAGCATGCCCAAAGGACTTATTCCCTATGCCGAAGATAGATCAATTGGTAGACACTACCTATGGGCACCCGTGAATGAGTTTTCTGGATGTCATTCAGGGCTATTGAAAGTTCAAAATGCGTGTAAAACACCTTTGAACGTTTAGATCCCAAATTACAAAATATCAATTCAAACTTATTATCAAACAATTAATGTGCGGAACATGAACATAAGCCAAACACAGAATTGATAAACAACCTAAGCCAAATATAATCACATCCACAATAGAAAATAAATGGCAAAGATAAAGGAAGAGAGATGCAAATACAAGGACAACACGCGATGTGTTATCGAAAAGGAAACCAAAGCTCTTAGTGTAAAACCTCTCTGCCGGCCTCTAAGCAGTAAATAATCCACTAAAGAATGTAGTTGGGATACATGAACAGTAGAAGATCCTCCAAGCCTAATCTACCCAGTGTACTTAGGCCCTCCAAGCTTCTTGCTTCAACGAGGTTGCGCTGGACCTATTTCTTCTTTAGCTTACCAGATTCTGCTATAACCTATAGCATCAACCAATAACCATTAATCCCTTCCAAACTGCTTCCCTTGAAACTTCTCACAGACGTGGATGTGATGAGAAAAAGATTTGTTCAAGAACCTCTCAAGGATGTATCAATGGAGAGGAAGAGAATAGAGGAATTTGAAGAGTCTATTAGTGAAGATTAGGGATAAGGCAATCTTGTTTTTCTCTAGGGTTTCTCTCAAAAAATTCTCTCTGGAAGCTTTCTTGATTTTGTGGGTATAAGGGTTTATATATAGTGGTGTGTGTCTGGAATACGAAGAGTCAGTTTTTGGCAAACAGGGTAAGTTGGTGGCTTGGCCTCGCGGCTTGTCCAAGTCGCGAGGTAACGGCCTAGCCAACTTGGGACATTTGTCTTGTAGTGCAACAGTTGGTGTGACCTTTCACCTTCCCGTATGCTTCTTACATGCACAGCATTTAACAGCTTGCAAGCCGCGAGTCAATCGCGAGTCCTAACCGTGAGTCTTTACTTCTTCGCACAAGGATGAGCAATTCTTCACACTCTCTTCACACACTACCCTTACAAGAATTCCACCTAAATATAGGGTTACTAAGTGCTAAATTACAAGCAAATTGGCATAGAATAAAGCCAACAAGATGGTCGATAAATTTCAACCTTACATCTATCATCAGATCGCCTTAGTTGCCGAGGATCAGGAGAAGATGACATTCATCTCCCCAAGCACAAACTACCATTATACCGTGATGCCCTTTAGGTTGAAGAATGCCGGGGCAACGTATCAATGAATGATGACTAGAATGTTTCAGGACAACATTGGGTGTATGGTCGAGGTATATATCGACGACATGGTGGTGAAAAGCATATAGAAGGCATGACATATAGAGGATCTCCAAGGGGTATTTGAAGTGCTTCAACAACACAAGCTGTGCCTAAACGCGGACAAGTGTGCCTTTGGGGTGGGAGCGGGCAAGTTCCTCGACTACCTAATCATTTGCCGTGGGATAGAGGTCAACCTTGATCAGATCGATGCCATGTAGTGCCTTAACCTACCGAGCAATCCAAAGGAGGTATAGATATTGACTGGAATGTTAGCTGCCCTTAACCGGTTCATTTCTAAGTTTGCTAATCACTGTCGTCCGTTCTACTAACTTCTGAAGAAATAAAGGGGATTTCAATGAAGTGACGAGTGTGAAAGATCTTTCCAAGACTTAAAGGAATATTTGACGCGGGCATCCATGTTAACAGCCCCAGAGCCCGGGGAGGACTTTATGTATCTCTCGGTGTCTGATCATGCCGTGAGTGCCATGCTTTTAAAGGAATAGGGGATGCAGCAACCTGTGTACTATGTTAGCAAGACTATGGTCGATGCCTAGATAAGATTCTTACCCCTGTAGAAGTTGGTGTTAGCATTAGTGCATGCTACGAGGAAGTTGCCTCACTATTTTCAAGCCCATATTATCTACGTCCTGACTGAGTACCCATTGCAGTCGCTATTGAAGAGATTCAACTTCACGGGTTGGATAGCTAAATAGAGGACCCAGCTAGGGTCTTTTGATATACGATAGAGGCTAAGGAGTTCGGTGAAGGGCCAAGTTCTTGCTAACTTTGTTGTAGAGTTTCAATTGAAGAACGAGGGAAAAATGGTTTGTCATGTAGAATGTCACCCGTGGAAGGTATTTGTGGACTGTGCATCAAGTGCTATGGGGGCTAGCGCCGGGATTGTCATTATCACCCCAAAAGGAGTACGATTGGAGCATTCTTTTAGGTTAGGGTTCAAGGCCTCTAACAATGAAGCTAAGTATAAGGCCTTGCTCATTGGATTGAGAACCGTTTTAGGTATGGGTGCCCAGGATGTAGAGATTTATTCAGATTCTTGGTTGGTTGTTAGCCAGGTGTAGGGCAGTTTTGAAGCTTGGGATTCTCAAATGAAAGAGTACTTACAAGTGGTGAAGCCAGTTGTGAATAAGTTTTGTACTGTAAAGGTAGCTTAAGTTCCCCGGGGACAGAACATGCATGTTGACTTTCTGGCCATGTTGGCATCATCAATGACAAAGGGTGTGCCTCAGCTAATCAAGGTAGAGCTCATAAAAGAGCAGAGGATTGATACCGCGATTGGTATTAGTGTTGCGGTGATTTCGTCACGTCAACCGAACAATGTTGGATGGACCTAATCATTGACTTCTTAGTAGAGGATCGAGTCCCGAATGATGAGAAGGAAGCTAATAGGGTTCACCGAGTAGCTGCTCGGTACTAGTTTTCAGCAGATCATAAGTTATACTGAAGATCTTTTGATGGGCTATACCTTTTGTGTTTGCACCCAGAGAAGGTAAGTGAACTCTTGACCAAGTTGCATGATGGAGTGTGTGGCAATCATGTAGGGGGACATTCGTTGGCACACCAAGCGATGAATCAGGGATTTTGGTGGCCATAGATGCAGAAGGATGTCGTTGAGTATGTACGCAAGTGTGAACAATGTCAAAAGCATGCGCCTTTGATCCATCAGCCAACAGGCCATCTGAATCTGGTTAGCAATTCCCTAGCCCTTTACATAATGAGGGCTGGATATTCTTGACCCATTTCCTCAGGCAACGGGCAACCGAAGGTTTGTGTTGGTGGTCGTCGATTACTTCACCAAGTAGGCGGAGGTAGAAGCTTTAGCTAATATTCAGGATGTGGATGTCAAAAAGTTTGTATGGAGAAACATAGTCACAAGGTTTAGGGTGCTAGACTAGCTGATATTTGATAATGGACTACAATTTAACAGTAGGGCATTTCGTGAGTTTTGTAGTGATCTCGTCATCGAGAATAGGTACTCCACTCTAGTGTATCCTCAGAGCAATGGCGAAGCTAAAGCCACTAACAAAGTAATCGTGAATGGATTAAAGAAAAAGCTAGACGGTGTAAAAGGGAGATGGGCTGAGGAGCTGCCCAACGTTTTATGGGCGTACCAGACAACCCCTAGAAGGTTTATAGGGGAGACTCCATTCTCTCTCACGTACGAGGTAGAAGCTGTAATACCGGCTGAGGTAAATTTATGTAGTGCGCGGGTTGCAGAATTTGCCCCCACCTAGAATGACAAACTACTAGTGACGCATTTGGATTTGCTGGAAGAATACCGAGAAGTGGCAGTTATATGGTTGGCCAAGTACCAACAAATACTTGCCCAATGCTACAACAGAGATGTAAAGACCAGGAAATTCAGTGCTGGAGATCTGGTGTTACCAAAAGTGGTAGGAAACATGCGGGACACCAATGCCAGGAAGTTAGCCCTATCTTGAGAAGGGCCTTATAGAGTAACCACCATTACAGGTGCAGGAGCATATTACTTGGAGGATCTAAATGAAAGGGCACTTCCTCGGCCATGGAATGTCTACAACATAAAAAAGTTTTATCACTGATCGGTTGTACACTGGGGTGCAAGTTTGATGTAATCGTGTATACATGTTTTACTAATGAATATGGTGGTATTTACCTATGCAGGTGCATTTAAATTCCATTATTGATTTGTTAGCACCGATCAACGGATATGGAAAAAGTTAAGGAGACCAAGGCAACGTGTTTTTTACTAAGGATAGAAACCTATCCCCAGTTCGATTCCCATCACTAGACAGGTGGAAACCTTAATCTCAATTACCTAAGGGTAGAATCCTGTCCCTAGTTTGATTCCTATCACCGGACAGGTGGAAACCTTAATTTAGATTACCTAAGGGTAAAAACCAGTCCCAGGCTCGATTCCCATCACCAAACAAGTGGAAATCTTAATCTCAATTACCTAAGGGCAAAAACCTATCCTCGGTTTGATTCCAATCACCAGACAAGTGGAAACCTTAATCTAGATTACCTAAGGGTAGAAACTTGTCCCCGGTTTGATTCCCACCACCGGACAGGTGGAAACCTTAATCTCCATTACCTAAGGGCAGAAAGCTATCCCCAGTTTGATTCCCATCACTGAACGGGTGGAAACTTTAATCTATTACCTAAGGGTAGAGCTTGTCACCGGTTCGATTCCTATCACTGGGCAAGAGGAAACCTTAGTCTAAACTTTCTAAGGACGGAAACCTGTCCCTAAACAGGCAGAAACCTTAATTTAAATTATTTGAGGACCTGTTCCCAGCTCAATTTTCATCACCGGATAGGTGAGAGCCTTGTGCTAAGTATTCCCAATGGTGCCTTAACAAAACCTCTCGCAGCGGAAGGCTTCATGCCCAAGAATTATTTTAGGGCCATTCCGAACCACTACAAAGGTAAAAAAGTACCCACCCCTATATCGCCCGACCAAAAGGCAAAATAATCACCCAAATGTGCTAAAACAAAGCCTATCAACTTTAAGGAAACAATTCATAGTGCTCGGTATCCAAAGCCGAGAAACAAAGTAGTTAATGCAAACAGAAGTAAGTAAAATCAAACCATTTTTCAGTCACCACAGCCCAGTAACCATAGGAAAATAAGCCTAAAATAAATAAAGTTAAAGCCATTGTTCAGTCACCACAGCCTGGTGACCCTGAACAAACCATAAAAAGAAAAGATAAAGTAAAAGCAAACGCAGATAAAACAATTGGTTAAATGTAAGTGTTAAACGGCAGGATCGGCAAACGGGGGTTGGGCTGTGTCGTCGGCTGTCTGATTGAGAATGTCCTCGATCTGTAGCTGCCAGGCTTGCTTATTACCTTCAGCATGGAGGTTACTGGAAACCTCAAGATCAACGTGGGGGCCAATCACTTGGACCAGCTCCCTCATGCTAGTGGTTTCTTCCTCATCCGCGACATTAGCTTAACTCTAGGAGGGGAGTGGGGGAGTCGAGTAGGGGATTTGGCCTGGGTCTCTCAAAGGGGAGTCCTCGGCCACTTCCATCACCTGGAGGGTCGCCAGCCATCCCTCCCTGAACCCATGAAGCTGGGCCTGGTGGACAACAGGCTCCGTAGATTTCTCAGCGTCAGCAAAGCCTTCGTCGTACCATTTGTTTTCGCAGGCTTCAAAGGCAGCTTTAAGGTCAGCTATTTGATCGGCTTGGCCAAACTAAGACTGGCTGCCTCTACTAATTTAAGCTCAACGCCCTCTAGCCGACACTCTACCTCGGCTACTTTCTCCTCAACTAGTAGCTGAACTTTCTACGAGGATTGAGCTTTCTTCTCCATAGCCTCGGCAGCTTTACCCTTCTCCTTGGCTGTAGCATTGGCGACATCCTTCAGTGCCTTATCTCGATCAGCATCCTCGGTGAGTTCTTTCAATCTCTCACTAAGTACATGTGTCATTTGTGCAGACTGGTAACGCAATGATAGTAAAGATTAAAGGATCACTCAAGCATTAAAGCAAACAAGTAAAGAGAGGAAAGGAAATTTACCACCATGGTGTGCCATTGTAACTGCCATACTAGTGATCCCTTATCCCCCTCTATGAAGAACCGCACGTCCTTAGGTAGTAGGAGGTCGTGCACTAAACTTTGGGCCACCCT
Source organism: Quercus variabilis (assembly GCA_030445155.1). Classification (NCBI taxonomy): domain Eukaryota; kingdom Viridiplantae; phylum Streptophyta; class Magnoliopsida; order Fagales; family Fagaceae; genus Quercus; species Quercus variabilis. The sequence continues at coordinate 22,942,440 of CP129455.1, read as the reverse complement.
CCCCCTGTGACCTTTATCCTATGCTACTATGCTCTCGATGGATGGTAAGGGCCCGTCACTTAACTTGAAATAGGGTTGCCAGATGTTCTCAGGCCAAGTTAAAGATGCCACGTCCTTGCGACCTTTGGTAGGTGGTTGGGAATTGCCCATTGGTTCTTGGATCGTAATTCCCCAAGGGAGGGGGGGTCTTTATGGGAACATCACTGGGGACCTTAGTGGGAGGGTCACCAACCTTCTGTTTCTTCTTGGGACGGCTGGCAGTAGGGGGAAAAGGAGCATAGACCCCACCTTGAGGCTGGGTCAAGGGTTGTGCCCTGGGTATGAACCGACCAATAGTTATTTTCCTTCTGGTCACCATGACTTCATCTTGAACAGTCTCAACTTTGCCTTGCTTGACTGCTTGGACTTGGGCCACTTAGGTTTGGCCTTTATTCCTTTCGACTGGAATGTGTTCCTGCTCCCTGAGGGCTTGGGAAACTCGTTCGGCTAACTCGTCCCTGATTGGGGTAAGGTCATCAGTAGTTGTGTAGTGAGGGCCGATATCTCAAGCTTCACCGGTGGTCAATGAGGGGGGGAGGAAATTGGTGTGCTGGATGTCAATGTAAGACAACAGCGGGTTGTCTACTATAAGGGCTTGGCTCAAGGGTTGCCATGTCTTGTACACGAGGGTGTAATCGAGTATGAGGTGTGAAGCTTGGAGTTGCTCATCTGTGTGAAAAAATATTTTGGACCTAAGTACAAAATTCAGGTCCCTTACGTGCACTACTCAGATATTCGGGGTAAATACTTTACCATCTACCACACAAGAATACAATGAGTTAGCATTCGGATAAGCAAAACAACCATACGCAAAGAGAAAGGCAAGTTAACGATCGGTACAAACCAACTTCACGCCACGAGAGAGGGTAAGGGATTTCATCGGCAAACCAATTGTCGCTCACCCGGACGAACTCCCTGGTGGAATTCCTATTGGAATCTAGTAGGCATGAAATTAGCCGTACCCACATATCTTTGACTTTCAAGTAATAATTGGTTTTCTTATTCCCACAAAGACTGTACATGTAGTTTATATCGTGGTGGTTCAATTGCAAACCGTATATCTGATTTAGCCTACTGACACAACTAAGTACCCGGTAAAAGTTAGGAGGAAGTTGGTCCAGATACAAACCATAAAATCTAAGGGTATTGAGTAGAAAGGGATCCACGAGAAATCTAACCCCACCCTCCAAGATTGCCATCAAAGGGAACAACACAGTATTAGACCCCCCTGTGGAGAGCAATTTTGCTTTCGTGGTAGTACGCCACATTCACATTCTCAAGAATGTTGAATGTACACCTAAAGGTGGCTAAGGACGCCTCATTGTCTAGAAGGTGAGCATAACCCATCCTAAACTCTAAAAATTGAAGAAGGAAACTTGAAGTAAGAAACTAAAATAAAAGAAAGAGGAAGAGTACTTACTTTGGGCTCTAGGAAAGAGGGGTATTCTAGGCTAAAGGATACGTGAACAGATGAATGCACAGTAGAGAGGAAATTCAGAGAGTGAAGAATGTAAAAGTGAAAGAATGACTCAAAATGAACTATTTATAAGAGCCAGAAGGGAGGGAATAAATGCTATTTAATAAATGAGGAGGGGAAACCCTACAAATCCCCACCTCAATTGCCACACGCATGTCGCCTCGGTTCACGAACCATCAAGCAATGATGACAGCTTAGCCGATAGTCTATTACAATGTATCTTTTTAGGACGCATTAAAGAGGCCCTTAGCCATCTGGTATTAACTTGTTGAGCTTCCTGGGGTAGTCATTGTCCCTCAGCTTCCTTGATTTGTTCCCGGTGGCTGGGTGCGAATCAAAATGGGGGCTAATGTATTGCACGAGACTCCTTTAAGCTCGTTTGGGCCTTGTGCCTTGAATTCCAGCTTTACAGCGTGGCCCATGGGCCCGACTTACTCATTTAAAACCGGGCCTCATGTCATTATGCTCGACCCAAAACTTGTTAAGCAAGTCATTATAATACATATACGTCATCGTTCATCATTTGGGAATTGCCCAACAAAGTACACCTCAGGCAGAAACATGATTGGTTGGAGACATTGTACCCTAGTTATTTGGCACTACGTTGCCAAACATCTCTCCTGAAGTGGGGAACTAGTTCTAATGCCACTCTCACCACACCTTACTCCTATCTAAAATATCCATTTAGCAATAATAACATTGGACCTCTAATACCACTAACCATAATAGAAATCATGACTCCCCACTAATTATAAGGCTATAAATAAGAAAAGCGAAGGAGGAAAAGAGGTTGTTGAAAGGCAGAGAAGGGAGTTTAGAGCTAAGAACAATAGAGTGTTAAAAGAGTGAGATGAAAGCAATACAAAGGCCTGAGAGATATCGTTGGGTCTCGAAGCTAGAATCACCCAAAGTAAGAAATTCAAAACCCACATTATAAATATATTGTGAGTCTAAGAGTGAGTTAGCCCTTTGAACTCGTTCTAGGCGCACACATAAGCTGTTATTCACATCTAGTAATATCTTAAGATAGTTAGTCTAGTGTGGACTTAGGACTTATTCATATCACATGAGCCCAACCCCACCCCGTCCTGTCACATCTCATCCCAGATGAGATCGAGATTAATTTTATTTTAGGCTTTTATATATTTTTTTTCCTCTCTTTAAAATATCTTGCTAAATAAGAGAGTAATATTTTAATCATGGTGGGTAATTGCCTCCGTGATTTGCTGCTAGAGCTTGAAAATTCACTTTGTGCATGATTTTCTATGTCTTCAACATAATATTCCTCATTACTAATAATGGCTGTTAGCTCTAGTAATCCTTATATATATATTCGAAAATGTTACGACGGAGTAAACCTTTAACTTTTGGAATATCGAATAATTACTTGTTGAATAGATCAAGATCGTTCATAGTAGATTTCACTTTATTTCAACCTTTTATTCTATTAATAAATGGTTCAAATTATGCTATGTCAATGATCTACGAATATAATTCTTAAAATAATGGTGCCACATCATATATTAAAAAAACAAACTGACATGTAAGATTTTATTAATTTATTATTTTTTTTTGAAACTTAAAACAATCACATGCACACGCGCACACACTCATTCTCATATTGTATATGTATACATGCGTGGAAAATGTTAATAAATATTTTTAGGATATTGATTAATAATTTATTTAAAATATTATATATATATATATATATATATATAATATTTTAATAATTCAATAGTAATAAATGATAGAGTAAAGATTTGAATTTTGAATATTTTCATTTAAAATACTAAAAAGTGTCAATTGAACTGCAAAGTTCTTGACAATATATATATACTTTTTTTTTTCTATTTCTAGGATTTGCCAAAATCCTTGTGATTTCACATGTATTAGATCGAGCTACTGTAGCTACTAGCTTCCCTCTTTATCAGTGAAGGATAAAACCATACTCTATAAAAGCCAGCTGGCTTATTTTGTACTTGTCTTTTTTAATTTATGTATGTTTATCTGGTAAAAAAAAAAAAAACATATTGCGTATTTGTATTGCAGGTATTGGAATGTGTGTGTGGCTTTGGGAATGCGAAAAGTATAGGTGAAAGTAATGGTTAAAAAATCTGCTCCTGGAAAAAGCAACGGGTGGATGGAACTGGTAAGATAGAATAAATTAAAAAATAATAAAAGAAAGAAGGTAGCTTTTTTCTTTGGAAAGACAAGAAAGAAGGTAACTTGTGGGAATAAGGGAATGGGGTAAGTGGATGGCCTTAGTATTTTATTTCTTTTTCTTTCTTTTTTTAATAAAATATTAGCGGAGCTTAAGTAGTTTAAACTTTAAACTTTATAAATTATTATTTATAAAAACTTGGGTAGTTAAATAGATCATTTTTTTAATATAAGATATAAAAATTCATATAAAAATTATTTTAAAATTTTAGTTATATTAATTATGATGTCACGAGTTGAATTATCAGTTTGATTTCGATTTGATCAAAGAATTGGAAATCAGCCTCTTTTCGGTTCTTTGACCAAAGCAATTTTTAAAATCATTGCACCCGATGAAATACTAGCCCACTTTAAGTTAGCCTATCAAGTGTGTGTTCAAAAATTTAAGATGATGTGTTGTCTATTAAGAGTAATGCTATGAACACATAAAATGCACAATTTATGAGTTGTAAAATTATGTCCCTACATAGCTCATTATAACACATTCATTAATTATAACTTAGTACGGGATGAATTGTGACACAAAATTACACATAAATTTATGCATCCTAACATTACTTTGTCCATTAAACCTATTTAATGGACGGAGGGCCTAAGTAAGTTGAAAGAAAGGAACAGTCAACAATTGTTGTAGTATTGCCTTGTTGGCGTTAGTCAAGAAAGACAACACAAATGGTTGGGGTTCGTCAAGGAAAAACAACACGAAGGGTCGTGGTTTGTCAAGGACAGACAACACAAACTGACAAAAGCCAGAAGAGTGAAGGGAAAAGAGATTGCAGACATAGTGGACTTCCAATTTTGATTATCACTATCATTTATTATTTTACGCACTTTTTTTTTTTTTTTTAACCTTTATTATATACTAACATGGACTCCTATGCGTTTACATAAATATAATTAAAAGATACTAACTTCGTCAGACGTACACGATAAGACTTTTTTTTAGTAAAAAAAAAACTGTGTTTATATTTTATTCATATAATTTTTATTTTGATAATTTAATTTATAAGTAAATAAAGTAATTTAAAAATTAATAGGAAAGTAGTCCTATCTTTTAGGTAGTGTTTTTAGTAGAAGTTAGAGTTACGTTTTTACCAAATTATCTTCTAGTTTTGTTTTTACTTAAACATAAAGGTATAAGGACATTTTTAAACTAAAAAAATGAGAAATCCAAATAGAAAAAACTCCTTAAATAATAGTATAAATATATTAAAATGTATAATATAATTATTACATTTATAATTTAAATATTATTGATAGCTATTTTTATATTTTTTTTAACTCTTTAAAAAGTTTTATAAGAATAATATTAGGTACAAAATATAAATTATCTACTTTTTTATAAATTTTTTCTATTAATTAATTATATACTCTTTGGTTTTTGTATATAATAACTTACTTGAATGGATATTTATTATATGGTCTTATATTTGACTCAAAAATTAATAAATAAAACTCTTAAAACTCTTTTAAAAGATAAATAATTTAAGACGCATGATGTAAAATTAGACTTCAATTATAGAATCTAATTGAATTTTTTCTAAATTTTTGCCTATTAATATAGGTAAATGTGTTACACAAAACATTGTTTTTATAAACATTTCAGTTTTAAAAACATGTGTATAACATAAGCTTTTATTTATTTATTTAGTTTTTAAATATCCATTTGCAAGCATGTTTAAAAGGTGGACCTTTTAAAAATGAGAGGTGCTATATTCACAATATTAGTTCTAATTTAAATCAAACATTATGATTAATTTTTTTACTCAACTAATAACAATCTACCATTTAAAATTTATTATAAAAATATTATTGACATATTATTTATCTTTACAAATGTGAAAAGTTTCGCACTGTTTGCGGGCATATGTGTGAAATAACGCGCAAATAGGCGTGGCAGAATGTTGCCAAAACAACGAGACCTGTGACCGGGACTTTCTTTTAGTTGGAGAATAGTTAGTTCGCATGCATTAGTAGGGTAGGTGAGCCCTGTAACTAATACCTAGAGGCTAGAGTTGATGGCCGGACGTAGAGAACCCCTTAACTAAAAATAAAATAAGGATTTAAAAAAATAATGGATAATTTCTTTCCTATTTTTTGAGGTTTAGAGAAATAAATCTTAACCTCAAATCTGAAGGAAAAAAAAAAAAAAAAAAAAACTCCTCATTAAAGTTTGAAGAAATTTAATCCTCTTTCCATTTTTGTTTATATTAGTAATAAAATATTTTAAATTTCTATAAGAATGTTTTTTTTTACTGTTGTCGGTAAACAAATAACTGATAAATTTAGAATAAAAATACAAAATTTATTAAACACTAAAACAATTACAAAGGAAAAAGTCTCCATAACCCATTGAAAAAAGAAAATAGAAAAATTCACGCATAATATTTTAAAATATACTTTAATAAAAAATTTAAAACAATGAATTTTAACTATGCAATAAGATAATTTTAGAAACTTGCTCTTAAGAAAATGACAAGTTAGTACACAACATTTCTAATATTAATTTAATAAAACTTGGTTAATTAGATGTCAAGAGGGAAAAATTGTTTTTTCCCTTTATATTTGAGATAGACTGTCATTTTCTTGAATTTCGAGAGAGAAGAGTGTAATTATCCAAAAATAATTTATAAAATATGTAAAGGGAATAATGTAGACCAACGGCTAATATAGTATATAATGGTCAAAATATTGGTTTTATACTGAATATTAAGATCAATTATTATTAAGCCAATTAGTATGTGGACTCTTTTATTTTACCTAAAAGTTAGGTAGGAATAGTAGGAGGAACATGCATTAGAACTGCAATTTCTATGTTTCATAAATTACTATCATTTAGTTTTCTCCCTAGCAATAACAAATCCATAGGTACTACAAAAGCTCTCTCCATTTTTCTCTAATTTTTTTTTTAATAACTGTACTCCAAATAACCACAAAATTGTATCAGAAGTTTTAAGGATATTATAAAACAACCCCTTGGTTTGTTCCATTTATATGTTTGTTAACATCATGGAGCTTTAGTGATTGTGTAATTATTTTGCTATAGGCTATTGACTATTTACTGTTACTATAACTTTTCCACTAAATTTCAGTTTCTCTATGAATAAAAATAAAAACAAAAATGCAAATAAACATCCAACACTCATAAAAATTTTCAATTAATAATGATCAATTTGTCATGTATATTATTGTAGGATTAGGATTTGTGACCCAAGCCCAAAACAATGAATTTGTAGAGAATGGGTGAAAGAGCTAGGTTGATTATAGAATCGACAACAATTAATCACAACCCTCAAGCATAAACCAACATGAATTTACATGTAAAGAATTGGTGTTCGAAGAGGCATATTATTGATTATGTGGTGAATACAGATTTTAGGGTTACAATAAAGCTTTTTTGTTTTCTTCTCTCTCGTTTTCTCCATCCCCTTTTCTCAGGAGCTTCTTTCCTTTATATAACCTCCTCCCCCATCATCCTCATCTTCCACTTGTTCCTCATCTGTGACTCTACTTGAGTATATGTCATGTCAAGTATTTCCTCTGGCTCTATGTGAGTGGTGGTAGGTGAGGTTATACTGTTTAGAGGTCTTCTCCATATAAATGCAGCCAGAGAAGTTGCTGTAGTACCTTAAATGCAGCGGTAGCAGCTTTTCCTTTAAATATTTCCTCATTCTTATCTTCTCCAAATATACCCAGAGCTTATCTTGATTGTTGGGGTTGCTAGGAAAATCATTTGGACCTTCCACACGTTTGATCAATCAATACTGTTCGCGTCCAAGGAATAAAATCTCCTTGGACAGAAGGGGTCTCCTCGAACGGCAACCATTCTTCTTTCTGGGGATCCTTCTTCCAGATGGGCCTTACCCTTACCATCTTCTTCTCTTCGAACACACAGTAATCCTTACATGGGGCTTTATGCCCACTATGTTAGATTGTATCTTTTTCCCTCCATAATAGCCCTCAAAATTTTAATTTTTCCCTCGCATCCGAGGAGAAAGAATAAGATTTTGACCTGCCACGTAAGGAAAGAGAAATAAAAATAAAAAAAATTAAAAGAGAGAACTCGTAAATACCCCAGTTTACACATGCGCGGGCATAAAGACAAGCTCTTCATTATTGCAGCTGTCAGTTCCGTATTCCCAAAGCATTGTATTAATAACTCCAGGCGATGTTTTGTCTTTTGCATCCAATGGTGGATTGTTGATCCAACGGACAGGGTTCTTCTTCGGGATTTGGACGGGATGAATTACACCCTTTCACCTGTCCCCGTATATAAGCCCTCAGAGGAGATTATTTTTCTTTACTTTATGCATCCTCAGAATACCCAGCGAACTCATTCATTCAAAACCCTTCAAGTTTCTTCGATTTTCTGTCTTCTTTCCTTCCAGGATCTACCAAGAGTCCATTTTGAGTTCAGAGATTGTTCTCCACTCTCGTCTGTGTAAGTTTCGGCATCCTTTGGTCCCTTATTTTCTTCTCAATTAGTATTTTTAACCTTCAAAATCCATCTCCTGGTCACTGCCTCAATCATTCTCTAAAAATGGGTAAATTCCAACATCTCGTCGATAGTCCGGCGTTGATTGAGGAATCTACGCGAAATTATGACATATCGCGGGGGGTGAATCTGAGATATTGCCCTCCGGAGCGGATACTAATGGCCCGAAGAGAGGGAGAGGTTGTAATCCCAATGATAGCCTTCATCGAAGGGGGAATGACCCTTCCAATGGGTTCCATCACCTTGAACTACCTTTGCAAGTATAGACTCTCTCCTGAGCAGTGCGCGCCTAACACCTTTAGGATACTAGGAGCTATCGATGCCTTGAACTTACAATTAGGATTAGGGCTGACCTGGCATGACCTGGTATATATGTATGAGTGTCATAGCTAAAAAGGGGTGGGATACTACCTTAAATCCCAATCCGACATCGTTAGATTGTTCTCCTACCTTCCCAAATCAAATAAAGGGATGAAAGACGACTATTTAATCGTCTCGGGCGCATGGCATGACGGTATACACTATCCGACCGAGCCAGGAGAGCCAGGTGTGACTTCTTAGACTTAGGATTTCTAACAATAGTCTTAGGATCTTCATTCTTCATAACCTGTTTTTTATGTCGACATATTTCAATCTTCTAACCGGATTTGTTTGTTTGTTCGTTTTTTTTCTTTCTTTATAGATAAAGCACATACTACTCCTCGGCTTAGCCTTACCAACACCGCCACCCTTAATTATCTACTACGCTCGGAGATATTTGTGAGTGAAGACGGACAGCTCCGGTCCATCCCACTTATACTCGGCTATACACCCAAGAAAACAGATATTCAGCCGGCCGGCAACGCCATTACACAAGGTGATCACCGGCTTTGGCGAATAGATGTCGCTCGGCGACACTTTTTAGCGCCATACGATCTTGAGCCCGTTCCACACCCCAACCCACAGGGTGTTTCATTACTAATCTAACCAGTTCAACAAGTCCCCCTCGAGCCGGTGGTCGTAGGAGAGAGGGTCGGCTCTTCATCCTCTTCGTTAGATGAATAGATAGACAAGTTCAAATTTGAAGGAGAAGCTTTAGAGGGAGTGCGGGTAATACCCTCCTCAGACTCCGAGGAGGAGTCCGATAGACAATCCAGTGTCCACCAACCAGTTCTGCTAACCACTCTCCCAGAGGAATCTTCGGAAGAAGAAGAGATATCCGACTTAAAACTTCTGCTAAAGATGAGAGGCAAGAAAGCTGAGTCCAAAGGGACGGGGACTTCCCAGCTAGTGGTGAATTTACCTCCACCTCCACCCCCACCTCAGGTTCCTGATCCGAGCTTAAAACCAATACCGAACTTAAAGAAAAAGAGACCTCTCGAACTTGAGGAGAGGGAGGTGGTGGTACCACTAAAGACCATAAAGCAACAAAAGGTGATGAGAGACCACCAGAGTAAGAGGGCCTCATCCGTGGAGAGTAGGGAGGAGCCTCCTGTGGCTGTTGTGCGCCGAGGGCAACGCACATGGTCTCCCAGATTAGAACTAGATGACATTCCTTTTTCTTAGGAGACCTCTGTTAGAAACTACGATGGGGGAAGAGCGGGGCTGATAGCTGAAGCCTTGGAGCAATCACTGCTCCTCCCCCGAGACATGGAGTCATACAGGCGCTTCAGCCAGTATGATTTTTTTTTTTTTTTTTTGGTGTGTAATGGACTCATATAAAATTGATCTAAAAAAATATTTTCTTAATTCGATTATAAGTGAATCCATCTTTACTTATTAATGTTAAGGCTATTGCATGATTAATATTATTAGCAATAAACCAATTTTTTTTTTTTTTTGGATGTGAATGACAAATATTTTATCACCTTAAACCTAAAATTGTGTATCAGACCGATCTTACTAGTTAACTTTAGCTGGCACAGTTGCTTAATAGGAAAAAGTAATTGAGAAAGATAATGAAGAGATGAATAACACATGGGGACAAGTAAAAATGGAGTTCCAGAAGCATGACAAAATGTACGTCCAAATGATTAGCAACTTGTACAAAGAGTGCATTGGGATGGATATTGACATTAAACCATTTTTCTTTATGCTTTACTTGAAGGCTAGAGACGCCATTGTTTACCAAAATGGTTAACAGACCATGGTCATAGTGAGAGGGGATGCCAATTGCTTTCTCTGGCTCTGGACAAGCTGGATAATAGTTTGCAGTGAGTAGTTGTAAACCCTGTTCAATATTAGCTTTGATACCATGTTAAATGGACAATATTATCAAACGCAATGTATTATACCATGTTGTGTATGCTAGAGTGGATGCGGAAGGGGAAGCATAGATTAGGAACACTGAGAAAACAAGAGTTATATGGTTCAGCTTTGACGGCCTACCTCCACGGAGGAATCCCTTAAGGGCTACATCTTTATTGTATAAGAGTGTAGTACAATAATCTGTGTTACAATAAACTCTAACATGAGTATATATAGGCAACTAAATCCTAGACTACTAGTACAAGTAGGAATGGGCTTGGGCCTATTACATTGGGTTAATATAACTAACATATATCTCTAACACCTTCCCTTAAACTCAAGGCGGAAGTTCGATGAAGGCTTGAGGTTGGATAAGCATGAGAAGATTACTTGGAGATGTCTTGAAGAATGCCTTTGAAGAAACCACAATGAAGAATGTGCCAATTGACCATGTTAAATGGACAATATTATCAAACGCAATGTGTTATACCATATTGTGTATGCTAGAGTGGATGCGGAAGGGGAAGCATAGATTAGGAACACTGAGAACACGAGAGTTACGTGGTTCAGCCTTGACGGCCTGCCTCTACGGAGGAATCCCTTAAGGGCTACATCTTTATTGTATAAGAGTGTAGTACAATAACCTGTGTTACAATGAACTCTAACATGAGTATATATAGGCGACTAAACCCTAGACTACTAGTACAAGTAGGAATGGGTTTGGGCCTATTACATTGGGCTAATATAACTAATATATATCTCTAACAAACCCAAATCGAAATTGGCGGCCTTGTCTATGTGGCTCTCTTCTAACCCCAAGCTCTATGAAATAGTTTTCAGTAATACTGTTACTACTTCCTGGTTTCTTTTGCTGAACTCTAGTGCATACATTATGAATTGCATGGGCCATGACCTGATTCTTAAAATTGAAATTTTAATTGAAAAATAAATTTATCATAATTAAAAGAAGGAAAATTCTTAGTTTACATTGTATTAAGTAATGTAAGATTTACATTGTAGATTGAACAAATTGCATACAACGTTGTATATATTTGCAAAAAGTTCTTAATACTTTAGAACTGGATTTTTATTCATAATATGTGATATGATTTAGGATGTTAAATCTGAAATGAAAAGAAATGTACCTGAACCCCGCAGGTTTGTTGGGTGAATGAAATTCAGGATGCGCGACGCACTTGAGAAAATCTCTTCATAAGTTTGCTTTATTTATTGAAGGATTAAAGCCTGTACCACACTTGATTGGATCCATGACATGGTTTCCTTGAAACTCTTTCTTCTCCTCCTCTGCCAAGTTGAAAAATTCTTGAAACGACGCTATCATCGCCTTTGTCAGGCTCTCCGACACACCATGATTAATCACCTAAGACCCTCATCAAATCTTAGTTACAAGCAAAAACTGTAAACACGTAAAACAAATTTTAGTTATATGCATAAACTGTACGTACCATGAAGCAGCCCAAGTCTGAGCAGGCTTTGTTGAGTTGATGGATGACTTGGGACTGTTCTTCAGGGGCACTAGAAACAAGAAGAGAGATGTCGATAATGGGGATTGAATCATCTGGATCATCGGATATTGGTTCATCATGGAGATTATGGGCGAAGGTGTAATAAGACGAAGGGAGGGAGCAGAAGTCAGTTGATTCAACTAGTACTCTCACACTTGTTATCTTAGGTGGATGAACAGGTGATGCCTTCAAGGTTTTGGTATCAAGTGAAATTGCTGAAGCCATGGATGAGGAGAACACAAGAAAGAGAGAGAACTATAGCTGAGTAGCTGTGGGCAATATTGTTATGTTACGTATAAGCTATAACCATGTTTGTACATACCTATATGCTTGCCTAGTGGCTGTTGAAAATATAATGATAATCTATTATAACTAGTCGCTAACCCGTGCTATTTACGAGAATCTACCTATTTGTGAGCTAGACTAAAATGATTTTATAAAATCTTAAATTGATTAAGAAACTACACCATTGCATGATTTGCTCTTGTATAACTTCAATTTGTGTTACAATTTGATGAAGAAGCCATTGCTTGAACGTGCAATGGCTTATTCAAAATTTCGGATATTAAAACTTCTGATGAAAGACTAAAAAAATTAAAGAAAAAGATGATAAACCGCTTAGAAACTATTAAAACAAAACAAAATATATATAACTAAATAATAGAGAAATATAAGAAAAAGATAAGTTACATTCAAAAGAATAATCTATAACTATAATTAGAAAGGAATCAAAAGATTTAGAACCTACAAACTAAAGACAATCTATACGTGTGTGTGTGTGTGTGTGTGTCATTACACAATAGAGAAATATAAGAGAAAGATGTGTTACCATTACAAGAATAATTCAAATGTTAAACTTTTGAAAGACTAAAAAATATTAAAGAATCATAAGGTTTACTTCCTATAAATTTTTGAAACAAAACCAAATGCATATGATTACACAATAGAGAAATATAAAAGAAAAAGTGTTTACCTTCAAAAGAATAATATATGGTATAGTCATTGAAATCAGCTAAACATGTTTAAATATTGCAAAATCTAACACAAATTCAGATGTTAAAACTTCCAAAATGCCAAAAAAAAATATATAATTAAAGAATAAGTTATAGAAACAATTCAAAAAATATATGACTATTCAAAAGAGAAATATAAGAAAAAGGAAAAAGTACATGAACCCATAAAACAATTGTAAAGTTGTTATTTACAACTATCTGCTTTGTTGGCTTATATTCCATGCCAAATTTGTTTGTAATCTTATTCAATCGTTTGTACGCTGTATTTACTATGGGATTTCATTGTAAGGATTGTGTGTTAGATAGAGAGAGAGTGTGAAGACTCAAGCAATTGAAGAATGAAGTGTTTTCGTGGGTAGCTCACGACTTAGCATCCCGTGAAGTAACTAATGTGCCCTGCACATGCTGGAGTGTGAAGAGTCAGGCTAGATGGAGATAGTTGTGTCTCGCGAGTATCTCGCAAGTAAGGCCTTCTCGCAAGACACCCGTGAGGCATTTTGTTTTGCTAACCTGTCCAGTCTGATACAGACTTTCTATGTCTACACTATTTATACCCACTTTACTCACAAATGTTAAGGAAAGCTTCTAAGAGAAAATCCTAACCAAACACCTTGAGAGTTAGAGATTGTCATACCCACAATCCTCTACACATTTGTTTCAAGAATTTCCTCATCTCCTACTTCTCCATTTCCATACCATTGAGAGGTTGATAGCATAAATACTTACCACACTCTTTTAGAGTGTCAAGTGAAGTTTTGGTGCTGTTGGGAAGCATTGGAAGAAGTCAAGGATGACAGATGCAACATGGAGCTTGCTGCGGGATTCGGAGAGCTAGACAAGACACAGTTCTGAGAAGGCTTGTTGGAGTAGGAGCTTGGAGGACTTAGGTACATCGGGTAGATTAGGCTTGGAGGTCTTTTGCTAACCCATGTATCTCATCTAATTGTCTAGTAGATCGATTTTTGCTTGAACGGCGGCAGAGTGGTTTTTTATCGAGTTCTTCGGTTTCCTCTTTGATAACACATCTCAGTGTCATCTGTGTTTGCATTTCTCTTCCTTACTCTTGTTCATTTCATTTTAACTACTATGTTTCTTTAAATATCGATTAGAGTAGTTGTCTTGCTTATACGTTTGTGTTTACACTATTCTGCACTTAATATTAAGTTAGTGTAAAATTAACCAAGCCATAACTTTGATTTAGAGGTCTAAACAGCTTTTGTGTTTTCGACACATTTTCGAGCTCTCAATTGGTATCAAAGTTGGTACACTCACTATGGTTTAAATACCTGAGTGTGTTCCTTGACCCCGTTTGAGATGGACCGGTCTCAATCTTTAAATGTTCCACTATTTTTTTATGGTAATAATAATGCATTTTGGAAAGTATGAATGAGGGCATTTTTGTGTTCTATTGATGATGTTGTGTGGGATGCAGTTGAAGTAGGTTGGACTAGACCGGAGGCTACCAAATCCACTTGGGATAAGGCAACTATTGTCGTGGCTAATGTTAATAGTAAAGCCTTGAATGCTATTTTCTGTGGTGTCTTTTCAGAAGAATTTCACAAGATCTCTCACATGACAGTAGCCAAGGAAGCTTGGGAGATATTGGAGACCAGCTATGAAGGAACAAAGAAAGTGAAGGATACAAAACTTTAGATGCTTACCACCAAATTCGAAGAGCTTAAGATGGGAGATGATGAGTCTTTTGATTCATTCTATAGGAAACTCAATGAAATTGTTATTGCTAAGCTCAATCTTAGTGAGAAGATTGAAGATGCTAAGGTGGTAAGAAAAGTTTTAAGGTCCTTACCGGAGAGCTTTCGAGCAAAAGTCATAGCCATAGAGAAAAGCAAAGATTTGGATGAAATTAAGATCCAAGAGCTCATTGTGTCTCTTCAAACGTATGAGCTTGGACTGCCTTCTTATAAGACAAGTAAATCTCTTACTCTTAAAACCATCACCGAACAAATGGATGATTCCTCCAAAGAAGATGGAGTGGAAAAGGATGTAGTATTCCTTGCAAAGAACTTCTAGAAATTTCTGAAGATGAAGAACAATGGGAAACCGTTCAGCAGAGGGAAGATCTCATCCTCCAAAGGTGATCCAAAGGTGATAAGAAAGAGTTTACGAAGAAAGATGGAAAGGATTCCCAGTCTCCTCAAGGCATTGTTTGTTATGAATGCAATGGCCATAGACATCTTAAGAAAGAGTGTCCCAACTATCTAAGAGGAAAGGGCAAGACATATGCTACAACTCTTAGTGATTCGGATTCATCTAACTTTGATTTGGAAGAGAGCTATGATGGAGAAGGAAATTACTTCCCCTTTATGACTATTGCTCATGTTGAGTCCTCAGAGGACTTGAGTTTACTAGTGCAAGAACTTGGGGAGCATAGTGATGAGGAATCCATAGGAATTGTAGAAGAATCAGATGCTGAAGAAGATGAAGATTCAACCGGTTTTCAAGAAAACTACAATTCCCTACTTGAAAAGTTAGGAGAATATACAAGGGTAGTCAAGGCAGCCGTAAAGAAGATGAAAAAGGCAGAGTAGGACTATAAAAGTCTTCTACTGTGTTTTAAAGAGGCCAAGTATGAGATAGAGACGCTCAATGGTGAGTTGACTAAAACTTATTCAAAAATTAGATTTCTTGTGCTAGAGGTAGCGCAAGCAAATGCCAAGATAGAGAGTGTATTCACAAAGAAGTTAGATGATGTTATTTGATCTCAAAAACATTTCTTAGATAAGTCTAGTTTGGAATATACCAGAGGGAGTAGCTCATCTGCCAATGTCACGAGACAAATTTGGCACGGAATATAAGCCAACAAAGCATATAGTTGTATAATTACTTTGTGGGAGGTCATATATGTTCATTTCTATAATTGAGATAGACCACTTGACCTAGTATCAGTTGTTTATAACTTGATTAAATTGATCATTGAAGCTTCACTCTGGTCTAAGGATTATTTCACACTTGATACTCACCCACAACACACAAGACTTTGATTCAATGAATGCTTATCTCATTTGTGTGACTGTACATGTTCAGATGTAATGTGTATGCTCAAATACTTGATGATTAAACCTAAAAAATTTTTTGAGTGTTTTATTTGTTTTTGAAAGTGATTTTATACTTAAGTGTTTTTTGATTTTGTTCAAAATGCATTTTTGTGTTTTTCTTCAAAAACTGGTTCAAAGGATGTTTCACGAGAAGCTCACAACTTGGAGCTTCCCGTGAAATGAGCTTGAGGGAAATAAATGTTTCATCACTTTGCACAGAAACTCTCTCGACTGCCTCGTGACTGTATCACGACCAACAGCTTCTCGCCAAAGGCTGTTTGGCCAAAATTGAATTTTTCCAAAATCAGACAAAAGCTATCGCGACTGTCTCGCTAGTGTTTCGCGACTTAAAACTTCTTGCAAAAGTTTTTGTGCATCAGGTGTTCTTCTCGCGACTATCTCACGACTGTGTCACTACTATCTAATCTGCAAAAAACGCATGTTTTCACTTTTTATGTAGTTGACGTGACAATTTTTCAAATACTTTTCACTTCCCTCACATAAGTCTCTCGAAACATTTTCAACCCAAAATCACATTTTTCTCAAACCCCATAAATCTCAAGCTTATTCTTTGCATTTCCAACAACAAGGTATGTTTTCTAAAACTTTTTCTTCATGTTTTTCTAA
The DNA here is from genome assembly GCA_030445155.1 of Quercus variabilis. Taxonomy (NCBI): domain Eukaryota; kingdom Viridiplantae; phylum Streptophyta; class Magnoliopsida; order Fagales; family Fagaceae; genus Quercus; species Quercus variabilis. The sequence continues at coordinate 22,925,758 of CP129455.1, read as the reverse complement.
GTTTATGCAGAAATTTAAGTTAAGTTTTCAAAATTTGGGGATTTTTGAAAATTGGGTTAGGTATCTATTTTCTATGAAATTTTTTCAAAATCTTTGATTGGGTTGAGTCCCATTTGCTGTTTGTGCATCTATGTTAGCCCCTTGTGGCAATTTTGTCATGTATTGAGGCATTTTTTCATATGTTCATGCATTTTTCATAACTGTTTTGCAATGTTGCATGTCATGTGTTTGACAGATTGTCTAAGTGACATTTTTGTGTTGTTTTGGACTCAACTGAGTTCCAATCTTTGGTGTTGGTTGTGTTTGATCATATGAATCATATTTTGATCAACTTGTGTGTGTTTTACACACTTTTTTTTAGTTTCTGTCTCAATGCCATGCCATGCACACCTTAGGCACCCTCTAGGCACACCCTCATGCACTATCATGCATCAACACACGCACACATATGCGCACACATGCACACCTACTTAACTTCAAGCATTATGTCTTTGTGTTCTTGGTTTGGCTATTTTAGCATGTTGGTTTGAGTTATTTGTGCTCTGTTTTGAGTTAGTTTTGCTCTGTTTTAGGTTATTTCACCTTGTTTTGAACTAACTTGAATCTAATCAAGTTTTTTTGTTTTGTTTTGTGTTTTTGCTCATGTTTTTTATCTGTTCTATGCTCAATTATGTAGATGTCTCCTATCAAACATTCTGTGACCAAGAAAACCACAAAACGTCCTCGCACTGATTCAAACAATTTCAAGTCTACTGATGTTGACATGAAGTACAATGATTGCTACAAAAGAGCAACCATTATCATGGAAAGGGTGGTTCAGCTAGAAACCCTTAAGGACACATTCATCCCTGAGGTGTTCAAAGAAAGGACTTGGACCAAGCTATTGAACTCGATTGGGGTTGTGTACTCAGAGATCATTCAAGAATTTTTCTCAAATGCTACTATGGAAGATAACAATATAGTGTACTGGGTGAGGCACAAGGAGTTCATGATCACAAGGGATAGTATTCAAGAATTTTTAGAGATTCGTCTTCCCTCTCAGCCAATGTCAATCCAATATGAAGAGAGATTGGGGTCTACTGAGGACATGATAAAGATTCTTGGTGGTTCACTAAAGAAATCATCAATGGATACAATCTGATTTTCTCCAGAAATGAGGATATTGAGTTATGTGATGATCCATAACTTGTATCCATTCACCAACCTCACCACATTATCAGCTCCAAGGACGAGGTTTCTCTACGACCTTTTTACTCACAAGGAGATTGATATATGTAGCCACATTTTCCACATTCTGAAGAAGAGCATTGAGAAATAGAATTCAAGGATTGTAATGCCTTTTCTCACATTGATTATAGAACTCATTGCGAAGAAAAAGTTGAAACTTCCGAGTGGTCTCACTGTGGTTCAATGGGACTACCCCATTAGTGCCCATACATTGACTAGGAGCACAGCACACATCAAGGGACCTAAGACCGGTGTGCATACCATACCACAACCATGAGTTGTGCAGGAGGAAGGAGATACAGAGGAGGAGATTGATAGGTTCACTTCTGCTCTAGAAACTTCAGCATAGCCATCATCTTTTGCACCAGCACGAGGTGTAGACAGACTTGATCAACTACTAGCTAAGATAGACCAGATGTCTTCAGTTCTTGACTCCCATGTGCAACACATCACGACCCAATTTGCATACATCCAGGGACAGATCACTGCATTATCTTCCTAGATCAGTGACTTGTCCACTGCGCATGGATCAAATTCAAAGTTTGATCAGTTCTAGCCTCTTTGGCCATTCCGGTCAAAAAGGGGGAGAAAATTTTGAGGGGGAGCTGCGGAAGAGCTTGCACAGTGTTAAGGGGAGCATAGTTTTAGACTTATAAGCATTGGTTATTGGTTCATAGATGGTTCTCTTATGTTTGTTTTTTGTTTTTATAGCTGGTATTTTTTGTTTTTATTGTTTATGTTTAAAGCTTAAATACTCTATTTTTATTTAAGTTTAATTTTAGTAATTTATGTTTATCTCTATGCTTTGTATTTTTTTTTTTTTTTTTGTACTTTTAAGATATTACGATTATGTCTTAAGTACCTTACTCTTGTGCCCTAGTAGGATCTTTTATCCTAGATGCAAGTACTTTGTGTATTTTGCATTGGTTAAGTGTTGGACATGCAATTGATCCTAGGGATTGTTCTTAATTGCATTGCGTGTTCAGATGAGCATTTACTTGCTAAATGTTCGTTGTAGTCATTCTTTAATGATTGTTTTGGTTTGATCAAGATATGCTTATATGTTTTACTGTGTTTACAAACTTGATCTCACTTTACTTGCTCTAGCACGCCTTGTGTTTAACTTGTCATGAGCTTAATGAAAGTTTTGTTTGTGTGCAAGTGTTTCAGGTAATAGGTATATACATGCAAGTGCTTCATAGCTTCTAGATTAGGTATGAGTGAGTTTTGCCACTATTTCCAAACTCACGTTTAAGTCTAGAGTCCGTTTTAGGGATTTTTCATAGAATAGCCAAAGAGGGAGATTGTAAAGTTGTTATTTACAACTATATGCTTTGTTGGCTTATATTTCGTGCCAAACTTGTTTGTAATTTTATTTAATCATTTGTACCCTGTATTTACTATGGGATTTCATTGTAAGGATTGTGTGTTAGAGAGAGAGAGTGTGAAGACTTAAGCAATTGAAGAACGAAGTGTTTTTGCGGGTAGCTCGCGACTTAGCGTCCTGCGAAGTAACTCATGTGCCCTACACATGCTGGAATTCGAAGAGTCAGGCCAGATGGAGACGGCTATGTCTCGTGAGTATCTCATGGGTAAGGCCTTTCCACAAGACACCTGAGAGACATTCTGTTCTGCCAGCCTGTCCAGTCTAATACCCACTTTCTATGCCTACACTATTTATACCCACTTTAGCCACAAATGTTAAGTAGAGCTTCTGAGAGAAAACCCTAGCCAAACACCTTGAGAGTTAGAGATTGTCATACCTACAATCCTCTACACATTTTTTTTTTTTGGGAATTTCCTCATCTTCTACCTCTCCATTTCCATACCATTGAGAGGTTGATAGCCCAAACACTTACCACACCCTTTCAAAGTGTCAAGTGAAGTTTTGGTGCTGCTGGGAAGCATTGGAAGAAGCCAAGGATGGCAGATGCAACATGGAACTTGTTGCGGGATCTGGAGAGCTAGACAAGACACGGTTCCGATAAGTTTTGTTGAAGTAGGAGTTTGGAGGGCTTAGGTACATCGGGTAGATTATGCTTGGAGGGTCTCTTGCTAACCATGTATCCCAACTAATTGTCTAGTGGATCGATTTTCACTTGGAGTGCGGTGGAGAGGCTTTTCCCCGAGTTCTTCAGTTTCCTCTTCAATAGCACGTCTTGGTGTTATTTGTGTTTGCATCTCTCTTCCCTACTCTTGTTCATTTCATTTTTACTGCTATGTTGCTTTAAATATGTATTAGAGTAGTTGTCTTGCTTATATGCTTGTATTTACACTATTTTGCACTTAGTATTAAGTTAGTGTAAAATCAACCAAGTCATAACTTTGATTTAGGGGTTTAAACAGCTCTTGTGTTTTCGACACATTTTTGAGCTTTCAACAATAAGTTTTAAATTTTTACGGGTCCAAATTTTTTCGATGAAAAAAAAAAATCATCAATTCTATAATTATTTAAGCAATAATATTGTAATCTTAAAAGAAAAGAAAAAGGAAAAAAAAATTACAATAATACCTACCAAGCTTCACATGGTCTTTTTTATTCTAATTTTTTTCAACCTGATTTAATTGGCTGGCTTAGTATTTTCAAATAATTCAAATTAAATAAAAACCAAAAAGTGAAAAACAATAAAAGTATTGGAAAAGGAAAAAATCTACGTGGCCAAGAAGCACACCGCTTTTGCTCTTGTGTACATAGTTTATTCATGGAAAAGAGGAAGACAAAACTCCTCTATATATATATGTGTGTGTGTGTGTATGTGTGTGCACATGTGACTACACAACAGAAAAATATAAGAGAAAGAAGTGTTACCATCAAAGGAATAATTCAAATGTTAAAAATTTTGAAAGACTAAAAAATATTAAAGAATCATAAGATTTACTCCCTATAAATTTTTGAAACAAAACCAAATGTATATGATTATAGAATAGAGAAATATATAAGAAAAAGTGATTATCTTCAAAAGAATGATACATGGTATAGTCATTAAAATTAGCTAAACATGTTTAAATATTGCAAAAACTAACACAAATTCAGATGTTAAAACTTCCAAACTGCCAAAAAAAAATATAATTAAAGAATAAGTTATTGAAACAATTCAAAAAATATATGACTATTTAAAAGAGAAATATAAGAAAAAGAAAAAGAAAAAAGTACATGAACCCATGAAACAATAAGTTTTAAATTTTAACGGGTCTAAACTTTAAACAGTGAAAAACAATCATCAGTTCTACTATTATTTAAACAATAAAATTGTAATCTTAAAAGAAAAAAAAAATTACAATAATACGTATCACACTTCACGTGGTTCTTTTTATTTTAATTTTTTTAACCCTATATAATTGGCCGGCTCAGTATTTTCAAATAATTCAAATTAAATAAAAACCAAAAAGTCAAAAACAATAAAATTATTGGAAAAGGAAATACTCTACGTGGCCAGGAAGCACACCGCCTTTCCTCTTGTGTACATAGTTTATTCATGAAAAAGAGGAAGACAAAACTCCTATATGTGTGTGTGTGTGCGCATGTGACTACAAAATAGAGAAATATAAGAGAAAAATGTGTTACCATCAAAAGAATAATTAAAATGTTAAACCTTTTGAAAGACTAAAAAATATTAAAGAATCATAAGATTTTCTCCCTATAAATTTTTGAAACAAAACGAAATGTATATGATTACACAATAAAGAAATATTAAAGAAAAAGTGATTACCTTTAAAAGAATAATACATGGTATAGTCATTGAAATCAGCTAAACATGTTTAAATATTGCAAAAACTAATATGAATTCAGATGTTGAAACTTCCAAAATGCCAAAAAATATATGTAATTAAAGAATAAGTTATAGAAGCAATTCAAAAAATATATGACTATCCAAAAGAGAAATATAAGAAAAAGAAAAAAGTACATGAACCCATAAAACAATAAGTTTTAAATTTTAACTGGTCTAAACTTTAAATGATGTAAAACAATCATCACGTATTTAAACAATAAAATTGTAATCTTGAAAGAAAGAAAGAAAAAAAAAAAAAACCAAATTATAATAATACCTATCATGCTTCATGTGGTCCTTTTTATTTTAATTTTTTTCAACCCTATTTTATTGGCCGGCTCAATATTTTCAAATAATTCAAGTTAAATAATATCCAAAAAGTCAAAAACAATAAAAGTATTGGAAAAGGAAATACTCTACATGGCCAAGAAGCACACCGCCTTTCCTCTTGTGTACATAGTTTATTCATCAAAAAAGAGGAAGACAAAACTCCTACTCCTGATAAGAACTCTATTTTGATTTTGTGCTAACTCTACCATAAAATAATTTTTTTTAACAAAGTAGATGAGAAGAAAATAACATTATAAGAGCTCATACCTCTACTCGGCTTTAAAAAAAAATATTGGGGTTTGCTTTACTTTTAATAGTGTTCGTGATTAATCTCGCAAATTTGGAGATAAATTATCAATGTTTGAGTTTGAGTTTAAGTTGAACTTGTTAGAGAGATAAAGTTTCACTTCTTGTTAAATTTGGATTAAACAAAAATAATTTTTTTTATAAAAAAAATGATAATGATGAGTTTGAGTTTAAGTTGAACTTGTTAGAAAGATAGAGTTTCATTCCTTATTAAGTTTGGACTAAACAAAAAAAAAAAAATTTATTTAAATATCGTGCTGACATGGAAAATTATGGAAGTTCCAGAGATTTCGGTTATATATATATATATATAGTACATAGTTTATTCATCAGAAAAGAGGAAGACAAAACTCCTACTCCTAATAAGAACTCTATTTTGATTATGTGCTGACTTTATCATAAAATAAATTTTTTTTTTTTCTTTTAAGAAAGTAGATGAGAAGAAAATAATATAAGAAGAGCTCATACCTCTACTCGGCTTTAAAAAAAAAAAAAAAATTGGGGTTTGCTTTGCTTTTAATAGTGTTCATGATTAATCTTGCAAATTTGGAGATAAATTATCAATGTTTGAGTTTGAGTTTAAGTAGGATTTGTTAGAGAGATAGAGTTTCACTCATTGTTAAGTTTGGATTAAATAAAAAAAAAAAAATAATGATGAGTTTGAGTTTAAGTTGGACTTGTTAGAAAGATAGAGTTTCATTCCTTATGTAGTTTGGACTAAACAATATTAATTTTATTTAAATATCGTGTTGATGTGGAAAATTGTGGTAGCTCTAGAAGCTTCGGTTTTATATATACTAGCCGATGTTCTCGTGCGATGTACAGGTAAATATAATAAATTATCTTTATGACCATGCATAATACTCGGTATGTGATTTATTGCTTGATGAATTAGTTTCAATTATATTACATTTTATTAAAAATAGAGTAAATATAATTTGTTAAGATTAATATACAAAAGAATATGAACCTAATAATCATTTTTTAAAATATTAAGTTTACTAAAACTAAAATGGCACCTGGGAAGGCTAAAGAAAGAAAATGTTGTTCTTTCAAAATAGAAAGATACTTCTATAAAGATTTAAATATAAATATAAAACGAAAGATACATGGCACAAATTTTGAGTTGCAACATAAGTTCCTGCTTCATTAATTAAGCCTATCAATACCTATCAATGCTCCTATACCTATCAAATATTGATGTGCATGTCGAAAAAAGTCATAGCTGATAGGACTTTAAAACTTTGAATCCCAGTCATTCTATTGAGTTTACAAAGACTATAAGTGTCAACGTAACTTTGACAAAACACCAAAAAGAAAGACACAAATAGGTAATTTAAGAATTTACTTTGATCAAAACTCAGTAAAAAAGAACTTATTGATCAGTATCATGTTTTATGAGTACATTAAGGGTCACATTCAAAAACCCCATATTTGCTTATTTTTAGTATCCTCTTTGTTGGGGGGGCGGGGGGGAGGTGGGGTTATAGCAAATTTTGAGAAACCTGTAATTTTTCAAAATAAATCAGTCAATGCAACATGTATTAGAAGTGTAAATGAACCCAAGTGTTGACAGTAAATTAGCAATCATCTTCCTACCTATTTTCACAATAAATTTATTAGAATGATTACATGCTTAGGGTGCAACATATGGATCGAATCTAATAATTGGAAATTGATATCAACATAAAAACTTCTACAAATGTAATAGCGATCATGAGGGCCCACACTGGAAGTGCATTTGCCCATAGAGGATAAAAGAAAACAAGATAGCAATAATAATATTTAAAAAAAAGAAAGAGTCGAAACAAATGAAATACAAAGTGGAAAACGTAGAATCATATATCAAAACCACCATGGAGTATATGAAGCATAATAAATATGTTTACAATTGAGAAGAAGTTTACAATTGAATTTACCCATATTTATTATGCTCTCTACCAAGAAGAAGTTTACAATTAGAACTAATGAGAAATCACTTCCTCATCAATAGAAAGTGAAACTACTACTCAAATTCCACCCACTAAAAAAAGAAGAAAACCCCAGCACAAAATGATGTTAGTGTTAAGTTAGAGCCTGCTCGGCAGATAATGATGTGTAGAAGTAGAATCTGGGTGCAAAATTGCAAGATTTGTTGACAAAATTGCCTGAATATATTGTAGATTTCTTGACACAATTTAGTGATGATACCCTATTCACACTAAGGAAGCTTGTAAATGACTACATGCAGGAGAAGCAAAAAAACCATAAGCCAAAAGAAAATTATTAGTAATAAATTTGCTATGCACAAAGAAACTCACTAATAATAGACGATAAAACCTTATACAAGAAGTTAAGTAGCTAGGGTTTGTCTTAGGTTTAGTGCTCGAATGTACTAGTTAGATCTAATATGATATGGATACATGTTTAAGATTAATTGCATATATGTTTGTATCATTTCTCATCAAATGGAGTGGAGAATTTGATGGACACTTTGTCCAATTAAGTGCATGTGTTATAGCCATTTATTGTGTCCTTGAGACAAATGCTCTTACTTCACACAATTCAGATGCGTATGCGATCCAAGTTTCCTTTCCCATCAAGACTGTTGCTTTGTTGGCATTGGAAGTATTCTTTATACGTTATCCCATGGTATGCAGGTTGATCAATTCCATTGTTTACTAACTCTGGTGCTGGGTTGACAATCTTATCGAGTGATGGTCCATTTGTCATGACAAGTGATATCCTTGTGACTTTTTTGTTTACTACTGCTCGATGTAGAATACTCTTGTATTTCCCATTACTCAAAATCTGAAATGAAACAACTTGACATTGTGATAATTATAAGAAACCAAGAATTTCACCTAGAAACTAAAAATATCTTTTGTTGACTAAGAAAATACAATTATGATGGGCACAAATTATTTTTTGCCAAAAAAATAAAAGTAATGTTTTCCACCTTCATCCACTTCACAATGTGCATACTCAAAGCCTCCAAAATAACCAAAATACCCTTTAAACCTCTAAAAAAATAGCAACATACCTATAGAATCTCTAAAATGACCAAAATGCTGTGTAAATGCACAAAATACCACATGGAAACTCCAAAATGACTAAAATTCCCCTAAAATCTTTAAAATGGTCAAAATACCTCCACAAAGCTTTTAAATTTACCAAAATACCCCTTGAACTAAAATATCTTTGAAATGCCCAAAATACCATTGGAAACTCCAACATAACTAAAACACCTATGGTACCCCTAAATTAACCAAAAAACCATCCAAATCCTCAAATGACTAAAATATTCTCAAAATCTCTAAAAAAAAAAAAACAATAATATCATGAATCAACAAAATGACCCAAAAAAACCGCTAGAATGTTAAAAATTAGAACAATAACCCCCTAAACCCCCAAATTGACTAAAATGCCCTAAAAACCTAAAAAAAGACCAAAATTCCCTTGAAACGTTCATGTAAAGTTGTTATTTACAAATATGTGTTTTGTTGGCTTTTATTCTTACCAAATTTGGTTGTAATTATTGTTCAATCTTTTGTACCTTGTATTTATTGTGGAATTTGATTGTAAGAGTTGTGTGATAGAAAGAGAGTGTGTGAAGACTCAAGCAATTGAAGACTGAAGAGTTTTCATGGGTAGCTTGTGCCTAAGCATCCCGCGAAATGACTCATGTGTCTTGCACATGCTGGAATGCGAAGAGTCAGGCTAGGATGGAGACAGCTATGTCTCGTGAGTATTTCGCGAGTAAGGCCTTCCCGCGAGACAATCGCGAGACATTTTGTTCTGCCAGCCTGTCCATTCTAATACACACTTTCTGTGCCTACACTATTTATACCCACATTACCCACAAATGTTGAGGTTTGCTTTTGAGAGAAAACCCTAGCCAAACACCTTGAGAGTTAGAGATTGTTATACCTACAATTCTCTACACATTTGCTTGTGAAATTTCCTCAACTCCTACCTCTCCATTGTTATACCATTGAGAGGTTGATAGCCCAAACACTTGCCACAACCTTTTAAAGTGTCAAGTAAAATTTTGGTGCTGCTAGGAAGCATTGGAAGAAGCCAAGGATGGCAGATGCAACATGGAGCTTGTTGCGGGATACGGAGAACTAGACAAGACACGGTTCCGAGAAGCCTTGTTGGAGTAGTATCTTGGAGGGCTTAGGTACATCAGACAGATTAAGCTTGGAGGGTATTTTGCTAACCCATGTATCCTAACTAATTGTCTAGTGATCGATTACCACTAGAAGGGCGCTAGAAAGGTTTTTAGCTGAGTTCTTCAGTTTCCTCTTCGATAACACATTGGCGTGTTATCTTGTGTTTGCATCTTTCTTCCTTACTTTTTTACTTTCCATTTTACTGCTGTGTTACTTTGATTATGGATTAGAGCAGCTTGTTTGTTTATCCGCTCGCTTTTACACTATTCCACACTTAATATTAAGTTAGTGTAAAATCAATTAAGCCGTAACTTTATTTTGGTGGTCTGAACAGCTCTTGTGTTTTCAACACATTTTCAAGCTTTCAATTGGTATCAAAGTGGGTACACTCATTGTGGTTTAACTACATGAGTGTGGTCTTTGACCCTGTTTGAGATGGACCGATCTCAATCTTTAAATGTTCCACCATATTTTGATGGTAGTAATTATGCTTTTTGAAAAGTCCGAATGAGGGCATTCTTATGTTCAATTAATGATACTGTTTGGGATGCAGTAGAAGTAGGATGGACAAGGCTGGAGGCCGTTAAATCCACTTGGGATAAAACTGCACTTGCGGCAGCTAATGCTAACAGTAAAGTTTTGAATGCAGTCTTTTGTGGTGTTTCTCTAGGTTAGTTTCACAAGATTTCTCACATAATATTAGTCAAGGAAGCTTGAGAGATATTGGAAACCACTTATGAAGGAACAAAGAAAGTGAAGGATACAAAGCGTCAGATGCTTACCACTAAATTTGAAGAGCTTAAGATGGGAGATGATGAGTCCTTTGATTCCTTCTATGGGAAGTTCAACAAAATTTTAATTACTAAGCTCAATCTTGGTGAAAAGATTGAAGATGCTAAGGTGGTAAGAAAAATTTTGGGGTCCTTACCAAAGAGCTTCCGAGCAAAAGTCACAACTATAGAGGAAAGCAAAGATTTGAATGAGATTAAAATCCAAGAGCTTATTGGATCTCTCCAAACATATGAGTTGGGACTGCCTTCTCATAAGTCGAGCAAATCTCTTGCTCTTAAAACCATCATCGAAAGAATGGATGATTCCTCAGAAGAAGATGGAGTGGAGAATGAGGTAGCATTTCTTGCAAAGAACTTTCGAAAATTTCTGAAGATGAAGAACAATGGGAAACCATTTAGCAGAGAGAAGTTTTCATCCTCCAAAGGTGATAGGAAAGAGTTTAAGAAGAAAGAAGGGAGGGATACCCAATCTCCTTAAGGCATTCTGTATTATGAATGTAATGACTATAGACATCCCAAAAAGGAGTGTTCTAACTATATAAGAGGGAAGGGCAGGGCATATGCCACAACTCTTAGTGATTTGGATTCATCCAATTCTGATTCAGAAGAAAGCTGTGATGGAGAAGGGAATTACTCCGCCTTTATAACGACTGCTCCTGTTGAGTCCTCGGAGGACTTGAGTTTGCTAGTGCAAGAACTTGGGGAGTATAGTGATAAGGAATTCATGGGAATTGTAGAAGAATCGGATTCTGAAGAAGATGAAGATTCAGCTAGTCTTCTAGAAAACTATAATTCCTTACTTGAGAAGTTAGGAGAATATACAAGGGTGGTCAAGGCAGCTGTTAAAAAGATAAAGAAGGCAGAGGAGGACTATAGAAGCCTCCTAGTGCAATATAAGGAGGCCAAATGTGAAATAAAGATGCTGAATGGAGAGTTGATGGAAGCCTACTCAAAGATAAAATTCCTTGAACTTGAGGTGGTTCAAGCCAATGCAAAAGTAGAGTGAGTCTCCTCCAAGAAGCTTGATAGAGTCCTCTCTCATAAAAAACATTTCTCCAACAAAACCGGAGCGGGATATACTGGAGAGAGTAGTTCAGCTGTCAACGTAACCATGAAAGTGAAGTTTGTGAAAGCCAATGAGCCAACTGTAGCTACCACAAAGGCTAAGAAAGCAAAGCCGGGGAAGAATAAAATTGCAGCTGACAAATAGGTGTTGAATAAGCCTCGTAACCAATCAATGATCAAGCCTAAGGTTCAAGGGAAATCACCTCCAAAGTCACAAAGTGGTCCAAGAATTCAACATTTCTGTCATTACTATGGACTTCAAGGACACATCAGACCAAATTGTCATAAACTAAGGGTATTAAGGAATGCAAGTGATCAAAGGTCAAAAAACCCAAGAAATAACAAATAGAATTGGGCTATTAAGCAATTAAGAGATCGAAATGGTGATTCTGATGTGATGGACATGATGAAGATGATTGGTGCATTCACCACTTGCTTGGAGAGCTTCATTAGATGGTTTGAAAATCCTAACTCTCGTACCCAATCCTATAGGGATATCACCCAAACGTACGTGTCGTGTGGGTGAAAAGGGGTACTCATATATAAGCATTTCAATATGTCCATGCATTAATACTTACGATGTTTAGGGGCATTTGTTCATGCATCATTACATGCATAATTTACTTTGTACCATTTGCTTTTGGTTTTTAGCATGTTTCTTTTACAAACTTTTGTTTTGTTCTTGTTTTTGTTCTATTTTTAAGTGTGTTCAAAAAATTCAAAAACCCATAAAAATTGAAAATCTTCAAAATGTTTGATCACTTATGTTGTGTATATCACATGTGAGTTTAGCCTAGTACCTTCGTACTAATAGCGTAGTAGATTTATGAGCTTAACTTGTTATGTATGCATATTTATCTGTGTGGAAGAAATCTTGATAACTATGTGTGATTGTTGTAAATAGATCTTCAAGCTTGTCATGAATGATTGGTCAAATAGTTTTGATGGTCTTGATACTTACATAAACTTGTGCCTATATCTCTTCACATTTAATTTTTTTTGTTTTTACAAAAGAGCTCACCAAATGTAAATCTCCAAATAAAAAGTGATATTGAGCTACAAAAACCTATCGCACATACTAGTATTTGACTAGGAGAAAGAGAAAACGACTTTTGTTTTGAATTGTATAATGCTCAAAAAGCCAAAGGTTAATTCTAAATGTTAAAATATCAAAAATTTCAGGCACCAATCTCAAAAAGAGATGTATTATCCAAAATGGATCAAATGTATGATTTATGCAAAAGCCAAATGAAATGCTTCTAAGTTTTGTAATCAATTTGTGGGAGGTCATATATGTTCATTTCTATAATTGAGATAGACCACTTGATTTAGTACCAGTTGTGTATGAGTTGATTGAATTGATCATTAAAGATTCACTCTGGTCTAAGGACTATTTCACTTGATACTCACCCATAACACACAAGACTTTGATTCAATTAATGTTTATCTCATTTGTGTGATTGTATATGTTCAAATGTGATGTGTATGCTCAAGTACTTGCTGATCAAATCCAAAAAGATTTTTGAGTGTTTTACATGTTTTTGAAAGTAATCTTATATTTTCGTATCTTTAGTTTTTGTTCAAAATGCATTGCGTTTTTCTTCAAAATCTAGTTCATAGGTTGTTTCACGAGAAGCTTGCGACTTAAAGCTTCCTGTCAAAAGGATTCAAGGGAAATAAATTTTTGGTCATTTCACACAGAGACTCTTGCTATTATCTCGTGAGTATTTTGCGACTAAACACTTCTCGTGAAATGAGTTTTAGGCAAAAACTAGAATTTCTTCAAATTCAGACAGAAACTATTGCGACTGATTCGCGACTTAAAGCTTCTCGAGAAAGTTTTTGTGCTTTAGTGGCTATTCTTGCGACTGTCTCGCTACTGTCTAATTCGTGAAAAACGTGTTTTCAGTTTTATAATGTAGATGTGATAGTTATTCAAAACACTCCCATTTCCCTTGCTAAGCCTCTCTCAAACCATTTTCAACCCAAAATCACATTTTACTCAAACCCCATCATTCTCAAGCTTATTTTCTACATTTTCAACTTCAAGGTATGTTTTCTAAAACATTATCTTCATATTTTTTTCTAAGATTATGTAGTTATTTAAGTTAGGGTTCCAAAATTTGGGGATTTTTCAAAATTGGGTTGGGGTTCTTTATTTTGTGAAATTTTTTCCAAAATCTTTGATTGGGCTGAGTCCCATTTGGTGTTTGTGCATCTGTGTTGACCCCATGAGGTATTTTAGCATGTATTAAGGCAAGTTTTCACCATGTTCATGCATTATTCATAACTATTGTGCATTGTTGCATGTTAGGTGTTTGACAGAATATCCAAATAACAGCTTTGTGTTGAATTGGACTCAACTGAGTTCCAATGTTTGATTTTGATCTTGAATGGTCATGTTTACCATGCTTTGGTCAATGGTTGTGTGTTTTACACACTTTGTCCATTTTGTGCCTCAATGCCATGCCATGCACACACTAGGCACACACCTAGGCACCCTCTAGGCACACCTCATGCATCTCATAATGCATCCTCATGCATCAACACATGCACAACTACTTAATTTCATGCATTGTGTCAATGTTTACTTGTTTTAACTGTTTTAGCATGTTGTTTTGAGTTATTTATGCTTTGTTTTAGGTTATTTTACCTTTGTTTTAGAACTAAATTGAATCTAATCAAGTTTTGTGTTCTATTTTGTGTCTATTTGTGCAGATATATCACCGTTCTTCTCGCAGTAAAGATCCTGTCATTGACCTTTCATCATCACTTGTTTCAAAAAGGACACGACACTCATCTGAATTCTCAAACAGCGAGATATTTAAGACTCCCCTAAACTCTTAGGCCTTCTCTAGCATTTTTAAGGATGCCCCCATTGTGGTGGAGCGTATTGGCCGGTTTGATACATTGGGATCTACATTTATCCCATGGATTGGACGGATTTATTCGAAAACTTTAAAGATCCAATTGATGAATTGATTAAGGAGTTTTATTCAAATGCCAGATTCACTGGAATAGAACAACAATGTTGGGTTTGGGGAAAAGAGTTCATCATCGATCCGGATTATATTGCAAAGCTTCTTAGTATCACCCGACCTGCCAATGTAGATAGAACTCCCTACGATGATAGACTTCCTGCGGTGACAAATATTCTTCGCATTTTGGGAGATGAACATGAAGTTTTAGCAAAAGGCACATCCATCGGAATAGCAAAGTTCAACCCTAAACTAAAAACTCTCACCTTCATCATGTTCTTCAATTTATATCCATTGTCCAACACGGGATTTATCAATCTTGGATGGGCACAGTTCTTATGCGACGTCATCACTGGAACTCTGATTGACATGTGTGCTTATATATTCCAGACTATAGGAAAAACAGCTGCAAGATCAGTAGCAAAAATGTGTCTTCCGTTCTGCAGCCTTCTAATGAAAATCATGTTACATGAAGGAGTTAGTCCACCAAGAGATGGAAAGATTATAGTTTGTTGTCGTCCAATTTCTATGTCATCTCTTGAAAAGAGCAAAAGTCACTCTTCTGTTGAGCGGAAAAAGCAAAATCTGTCCACACCATTAAAAGGTGAATCTGCTCAACATGTCTCTCACTTTGGTCATGGATCAGTTGCTCACACTACCGAGACTACATCCTCTCACATCCTTGAGCCTCCAAATGTTGGCACTTAGCCAAGTTAATCTACCTCTCATGCCAACCGCTCCACTATTTTGGTTGAAGGACTACATGAACGTGTGTCAGGACTTGCAAATGTCATCTACTCCACAAACAACTAGGTTCAAATGCACCTTAATGCCATTGAGACACAGCTAGATGAGATCCAACGCAAGTTAGACGAGAGCCTTTAGCTATTTGTGCCAAAAAGGGGGAGAGCGTACTCCTTGTACTGAATGTACAGATTGGACAATAGCATACAGTAAGGGGGAGAGCATCACAAGAAGGGTAGTGTGCATAGTGAAAAGGGGAGTTTCTGTGAGCTCAAAAGGAAAAGAAAAAGCTAACATAACGTTATGGCTTTTGTTTATAGTTTTTACTGCTTTTGTTTAAAACTTAAATACTCTGCTTTTAATTTTAGTTTATTTTTAGTATTTGTGTTTTATCTCTATGTTTTGTAGCATTTCTTTTTGTACTTTTAAGATATTGCAAATATGTCTTGAGTACCTCAATCTTGTGCCCTAGTAAGACCTTATATCCTGGATGCAAATACTTCGTGTATTTTGCATTGATTGAGTATTGGACATGCAATTGATCTTTTAGATTGTTCTTAATTGCATTGAGTATCCGGATGAGCATTAACTTACTAAATTTTCATTGTAGTCATTCTTTAATGACTGTTTTTGTTTGATCAAGATATGCTTACATGTTTTATAGTGTTTACAAACTTGATTGCACTTTACTTGCTCATGTACGTATCTTGTGTTCAACTTGTCATAAGTTTAATGAAAGTTTTATTTGTGTGCAAGTGTTTCAGGTTACAGGTATATATGTGCAGGTGTTTCACAGCTTCTAGATTAGGTGTGTGTGAGTTTTGCTACTGTTTCCAAATTTATGTTTAAGTCTAAAGTCGGTTTTAGGAGTTTTGTCACAGAATAGCCAAAGGAGGAGATTGTAAAGTTGTTATTGACAACTATGTGTTTTGTTGGCTTTTATTCCATGCCAAATTTGATTGTAATTATTGTTCAATCTTTTGTACCCTGTATTTATTGTGGGATTTGATTGTAAGGGTTATGTGATAGAGAGAGAGAGAGAGTGTGTGTGTGTGTGAAGACTTAAGCAATTGAAGATTGAAGAGTTTTCGCAGGTAGCTCGCAACTAAGCATCCCGCGAAGTGACTCATGTGTCTTGCACATGCTGGAATGCGAAGAGTCAGGTCAAGATGGAGACAACTGCGAGACATTCTGTTTTGCTAGTCTATCCATTCTGATACATACTTTCTGTGTCTACACAATTTATACTCACATTACCCACAAACGTTAAGGTGTGCTTCTGAGAGAAAACCCTAACCAAACACCTTGAGAGTTAGAGATTGTTATACCTACAATCCTCTACACAGTTGCTTATGGAATTTCCTCGACTTCTACCTCTCCATTTCCATACCATTGAGAGGTTGATAGCCCAAACACTTACCACACCCTTTCAGAGTGTCAAGTGAAGTTTTGGTGCTATTGGGAAGTATTGGAAGAAGCCAAGGATGACAGATGCAACATGGAGCTTGTTGCGGGATCCGAAGAACTAGAAAAGATACGATTCTGAGAAGCCTTGTTGGAGTAGGAATTTGGAGGGCTTAGGTACATCGGGTAGATTAGGCCTGGAGGGTCTCTTGCTAACCCATGTATCCCAACTGATTATCTAGTGAATTGATTACCGCTTGGAGGGCGGTTGAGAGATTTTTTGCCGAGTTCTTCAATTTCCTATTCGATAACACATCGGCGTGTTATCTTATGTTTGCATCTTTCTTCCCTACTCTTTTACTTTCCATTTTACTACTGTGTTGTTTTGATTATGGATTAGAGTAGCTTGTTTGTTTATCCGCTCACTTTTACACTATTCCGCACTTAGTATTGAGTTAGTGTAAAATCAATCGAGCTGCAACTTTAATTTAGGGATCTAAACAGTTCTTGTGTTTTCAACACATTTTTAAATTTTCAGTTCAAAATGATCGAAACATTCATAGAATCTCCAAATTGATCAAAATACCTTAGATACTCTAAAATGACCAAAATATTCCTAGATTCTCCAAAATGACTAAATAACCCCCCCACCCCCTAAAAAAAAAAAAAAAAAAACTGCTAGAATCACCAAAATACCTCGTGCTTCTACCTAATATTTCTTTCTAGTGCTAAATAACATACGTAATCTCAACAAAATGCAATAACATCGTAACATAACACTAAACCTAACCTAAGAGGGCATATAGAAATTTGTCTTAGCTTATTGTAAATTGGAAAATTTGAAACATGAGCTCGAATGCTTGTGACCCCAAAATCATACAAGAACCATTGACTTAAAAGGAGATTTAGCAACAGAACAAAAAACTTCATAGAAAAATTAAATCATAAAACAGGTAAAATTGCACATTAAAAGAGTGAGATAGGAATTGAGAATGCGTAATTAAGAAAAAAGGGTTCACCTCAAGTTGATCGGCAATGTTGACTAGAAAGGAGTTGGGAATGGCATTAACATTGACCCACATCCCATTATGTTGTAGTTGGAAGCCACCAATTCCATTGTCTGTGACAAGAGACAAGAGGCCATGGTCCGAATGCGGTGGCAAGCCCATTGCAAGTTCTGGCTGTGGACAGGGTGGGTAAAAGTTTGCAGCAAACATTTGAAAACTTTTATCTAAATTCATGACCTTCTCAATGTAGAAGGGTTCCAACCCTAAGCTCTCTGATATTGCTTTAAGTAATTCCCTTGCCAATCCTCGGGTGCTTTTGCAATACTCCAATGAAAGCTCACTGCGACAATTGCAGCAAAGCCAGGGAACAAACTTGTTAGCCATTTTGATAATTGGATATGGAAATGCAATCAACTCAACATAAGCAATTTATGCATATTTCAAAATTGGTTTTAGACCATCAGAAATTTTTGGTTCGACTTTTTGTATTTTATACTTCACCAATTACAACTTTTTTACGTGTTAGAATTTTTTTTTTTTTTTTTTTTTTTTTTTTTTTTTTTTTTTTTTTTTTTTTCGTTTTAAACTTTAGTGATTTAATAAAAGAAAAAAAGTATATGTAACAAGTTGTGATTGGTGAAGTATAACACTCCATTATTTTTTCCTATAAAATATCTTTAAATGTTTTGTGAAATGTAAAATTTTTCAAGCACAAACCAACAAAATCACTAGTTCAATTATCAATTCGACCTGACCTCCAGCTTTGGTGAACTAGCCACTAGATGGGTTGGAAGATCTGTTGTGTGTTTTTGTGAAATGATTTACCAAGCTTTTAAGGTAAAAACATTTTACAAAGGATTTTACAATTAAAAGAAAAATTTTCAAGTTTGACCATGGTTTTAAAAATTGAACTAGGCCACCTGATTCAACCGGTTCAATTGGGAACCAGACATTAATCCAATCCGATTGCTTTAAAAAACTAGAAATGCCACAAAAAGTAAATTCAACTAGAACCGGATAGTTTGACTTGAGGAACTGTGGATCAAGACGATTCGACTGGTTATGGAGCGGTTTGCTTATAACACAAAAATGCAGTAGCCATGACAATTATTTGCCACTAGTATGAATGATGGGAGTGTAAGATAAAGCTGGAAAAAAAAAAAGTTGAGGAGAGGGATTTAATGGTGGCACCATCCGTGTAGGCAACAAGCATGTCAACTAAGCAGGGATGGACCCAAGTGGGGGCTCGAGCTCCCCCGGGTTGAAATTGTTTTTTATTTATTTATAGTTATAATACATTTCATTTTTGTAGTTGGGCTCCCTCTATCTCCAATAAGCCTAACTAGTCTCACCCAAATAGCAACCATCCAACCCAAAAATTTGACAAAAACAATAAAAACATTCACAATGGTGATTGTATTTTAGCAAAAAAAAAAAAAAAAAAAAATTTTACCACCAAAGAACCAAAAAATCATGTGTTATTGGAGAAGTTAAAAATAATTTTTTTTTCCAACTACAATAAACTGGTATAAATACCAGTTGACTATAGCAAATTGTTAAAAATAAAATACAATATTTTATTAAAATTATATTTATTCATTTAATTAAAAAAACTTAAATTCTCTCACTACCTTTATTATTTTAATGAGTTGATTATATTATTTTAAATGAAGCGATAAAAAAATAGAATATTTGATATTAGATGTACTGTAAAGTGGGATGATAAAATAGAAAAATTAGCTTTTTGAGATGCTAAAAGCTAAAATTGTTAGTGTTACCACTGTGAATGTTCTAACTTCAACAAAAAAAAAATTAAAAAAAATCCTAGCCAGCCTAGGATTAAAAAAACATTATTTTGTTTTTGTTTTTGTCTTTGTTAGTAAATGATTACATCTTAATGTATCAAGAAACAGTGATTTTGAGTATTTATAATTTTTTAATACTATATGAATGCCTATTTAAAGGCTTTTTTTTTTTTTTTTTTTTTTTTACTCCAGCCATCGCTAGCTTAAAATCCTAGGTCTGTCCTTGCAGTGAAGGCATAACTCTATGTGTGTTTGAGACTAACTTATAAGCTAATTTTTTTTTTCTTTTCATTTTTTATGCATAGATTTTTAAAATCTAACTTTTTTTCCTTACTTTTTAAAAATAAGAAAAAGTATATTTAATAAAAAAAAAAACTAAAAATAAGCCGTTTTCAAACTTAAACAAGTTGGGGATGAGTAACGAGGTATTTGGATTAACAAGTGGGGTCGGTGGGAAGTGGCGGCAATAATAACAAGAAGATAAACAACTAAGGCCGGGGGAAGTGGGGTAGGTTGGGTAATGAATAAGTGTCGTTCTTCTAGTTGTGTGTTTTTTGCTTTTGTGCTTTTGGTTAACCATTAGCTTATTGAGTCCAAATCTTCTGTCCTGCTTTTCTTACTCTACTCTATAATCTACCAATAAATATTTGCCAGGTGTTTACCTAATTAATTAAACACTACCCTTAATTAATAACTGTAGTATTAATAAGTCAATAATGATAGTATTTAATTAATTAGGTGAATACGTGATAAGTATTTATTGGTGGAGTATAGAGTGGAGCAGGAAAAGTGAGATAAAAGATATGGACTCTGCCTATCTCTGTATTTCTTGAACTTTGTTATAAAGAAGAAAAAGCTACGTAACATGTTACATGCCACACTTATTGTATTTTTAATTTTCTAAATATAAGATGTGATAACTAAACTCACATTTTTCTCAAAAGAAAATTTTTATGTAGTTAATATGAAAAATTAATGTGTACTCTCAAAATATTATAAATGCATACTCTCTCCTCTCACATGAATGGTGAATCATACTAATTAAATTCATAGTATGACCTAATATTCATGTGAGCAGAGGGACTATGTATTTTTGGTAATTCGAAAGTACCTAATAATTTTTCAATTAATACTAAATATTCTTAGTTTTAAATTTATTATAAAATTTTATAACTTAAAATTAATAATTAATTAATTATGACCCCACCAATTCAATTATTAGTCTAATCTATTATTGCACAAACGTGATAATCACTTCACAAGTATAAATACTTATAAAGTATAAGGGTAAAGGTCAAAATCCAAGTTTTTAAAAAAAGTTTCACACATATATACACTTAAATTAGATTAAAATAGAATTTCTATATTGTAAAAAAAAAAAAAAAAAAAATCAGTTTTTTTCCTCGTTTAACCAAAAAAACCTGAGAACAACTCCTTTGGTGCTTTGATTAGTCCGATTTTTAAAACTATGAATTTTACCAATCTTTACAAAAGCAAAACACGATAAAATGCTAAAAAAGTTTTCCATAAAACATTTTACGGCAATGGGACATGGGTTTTTTATTTGATTTTAGACAATGATTCTAAGTACTGAAAATCGGGTACCTGAATCCTGCAGGTTTGTTGGGGAAGTGAAACTCAGGATGTACAACCACCTTGAGATAATCCCTCCAGTAAAAAACCTGTTCTGTTGATGTATTGAAGCTGGTTCCGCACCTGATTGGGTCCGAAAGGTTTTTCTCTTCGAATTCTCTCTTTTCTTCGTCTGTCAGATTGAAAAATCCTCTAATACCTTCTATCGTTGCCTCCACTAAGCTCTCCGGAACACCATGGTTGATCAACTGAGACTCATCAAAATCAATACTGCGTACCCATGCATATACAATATTGCAGAAGATTACCACTATGTCATATATGTAAATATATGTTTTACCTTGAAGAAGCCCCAGTCCTTGCAGGCTCGGCCAAGCTCTTGGATAAGTTGGGACCGTTGATCAGGAGTACCAGAAGTGAGTAGAGAGAAGTCAATGATCGGAATTGAGTCTTCTGGGTCTTCAGAAACTGCTTGATCATTGGGACTAGGGGTAAAAGCGTAACTGGAAGGAACAGAGGTGAGCCCAGGTGATTCAGCTACTTTCTTAATATATGTCGTCATCTTGGAAATTTGAGTAGGAGATGGCTGAGAGGGTTGGGGAATAGCAGCCATGGATGACTCTGTGACAGAGAGAGCGAGAGAGAGAAAGAGAGAGAGAGAGAGATATAATGGAGAATTTGAGATCAATGATTGTGGATATAAAGTGAAAAGAAAGGCCATTTGTTGATAATGATCGTGGATATTTTTCACTAAAGTGGAAATATCCACAATCCAAAGATAATTTTGATGCAATTGAAAAATTTTCTATCCACTTGAATTGTTAAAATCAAGTCTAAGATTGGAAAATCAATTGAGAAAATTTATCATTCCACTGGGCTAAATGGACTCTGAATTGAGTAGTCGGACTTGGAACTCCATGTATTATTATTATTATTATCACTTTCCCAAAAAATTGTATATTAATATTATTTTATTGTTATTTAGGCTTTAGATGTCCTTTTAAACACTCTTTAAGTTTTAACAAATTGATCTAAAAATGTTTTTAATAAATAATGTAAATTATGATTAATAAGTATGTAAATTATATAGAGAGAGAGAGAGAGAGTGACAACCTTGAAACGTTATACTAGTATTAACTGATATAAAAACATTTCATTTTCTTAACCAAACTAAAACAGTCTATGATAGGGTACTGACTTCTTTAAAGTTAATATATTATTCATTAATATACTAATAAGTCCACTAGACAAACTTATAAGCATATTCTACAATCTTGCCAATGACATTATGGACTAATGACACGCTGATTGCCTTTTGGCCTAATGACACCTCCCTTGCTGGTGGTAGGAAATGTTTAGATTCAATTCTCCACATCTTTCACTAAGTGGAAAAAGGGAAAAAAAAGAATATATGATACGTTTTTTTAACAATCAATAGTAGTGAATCACCCTGTACATTTCTAGTGAAAGGGACAAGTGGTTTATTCCAGTTTCTGAATTAACCCTCTTCAACAAATTAAATTGAGTGTAAGGCTGCTACCAATCGTCTCTCCTAGATACTGTAAATTATTATAAAATTTAATTAAAAAAAAAAAAAAAAAAAAAGGATACTAACTTTATAGTTGTGAATCACCCTATAAATTGCAAGTGGTCTTATGATCACCCCCATGAGTTAGACAACAATTTGTTCTTGGTGCCAAAAGGGCTATAAATAAAACATCTAAGTTTAAACAATAAGCATAACAAACCAAAGTACAGGAAGTTAAGTACACACATGAAATGTAGTCATGCGTGGCCATTGAGTCCCGTAGAGACAATCTCTTATTTCATTCACATCATTCAAACCCGTATACGCGATCCAAGTTGCCTTTTCCATCAAGGTTGTTGCTTCGTAGACATTTCAGGTATTCTTTTTATTTTTTCCCAAGGTATGTAGGTTGATCATTTCCATTGTTTACTAACTTTGGTGCTGGGTTTACAATCGTATCAATTGATGGTCCATTTGTGGTGACTAGAGATATCGTTGTGGCTTTTTTGTTTATCACTGTTCGATGTAGAAAACTATTGTGTTTCCCATTACATATAATCTGTCACAAACACATTGATGTTAAGATGTTTATTTTTTATTTTTATTAAAAAAATTGTTAATTGTTAAAGATACTAAAAGTTTTACCACAAAACACTTATATATTAATGTAGAAATGAATGTTTAAATTACTTTTATAATTGAAGACACATCATTTTGTTAAACATACATAATAAAATTTGTAATGCTACTAACATCGTTGAAAAACACTAAGAATATCAAGAATTTTAGCTAGATAAAAAAAAAAAACTAAATAGAAGATATTAAAATAAGTGACATGAGGGATATTATAATTCTTACTATTGTTTAATTAATGCGTTGCAAAGTACAATGTATAAAATAAAAATTTTATGTCCCATTTGTCTTAGACGTGATGTAAATCCAGAGGTCCTTGGTTGAGTTAGTTTCTTGGGTTTGTTGATTGTTAATTGGTGGTTTTGTAATTGTTAATTGGTGGTGGCAGGTAGTGTGCAATTGATGCAATATTCACTATAAATTTTGATGGTTTGGGTAGGTGGCTGGGCGGTTAGGACGGTGGTGGTGGGCTTGGCCAGTTTTTCTTTTCTTTTCTTTTTTTTTTTTTTTTTTTTTTTTTTTTTTTTTTTTTTTTGAAAAGAGACTGAATTCTCATTAACAGGAGAAAAAACCGGATACATAGAGCAAACAAAACACACCAACAGCAAGCAAAACAATAACAACATAGACCAAAAACAAAGAACCCCGCCTAGACTGACCCCTCTAATTTAAGAAGGTCAAACAAAAAACCTGGGATCTCATTCACAGATTTTTCTCTAGCTTTTTTTGGCATGTTGGGTGAGTTCATGGGCTATTTTGTTGCTGTTCCTGTCAATGTGTCTGACTTTTGCCTCTTGAAAGCTGCTACATACCTACCCAATACCATTTATAATGTGCCCAATAACCTCCCTAACATCCATGGTTTCTACAGTTTGGATAGTCAGGAGGGAGTCACCCTCTATAATAATTTTCTCCAAACCCAGTTCTTTAGCCAAAACTAAGCCTTGTTCAACTACGATTGCCTCAGTTTCCTCAACAGAGAATCTTCCTAGAAGGGGCATAAACACAGCAGCTATCACTCTTCTATTCCAATCTTAAATTAACATTCCCACTTCAGATTGTCCATTGGTCAAAGGGATGGCTCCATCCACATTGATAAGGTAGAAGCCCTCTGGAGGAGGTTCCCATTGTTTCTTCTTGTTCACTTTGTGCTTTGCCTCTAAGCCATTTACATCTTTGTAGTCTTCAATCATACGAACTACAGACCCCCAAATATGAGCTACTGGTACTCCATTTTCCTCATAAATTACTTGGTTCCTATTTAACCAAATCCTCCAAGCCACTCCCAAAAACCCAAAAACTTCTCTAGATCCCTTTGGGTTCCTTGGTGGAGAATTTCAATGGCCAGATTTGAAACATCACTATCGATATCCATCAAGCTAATGGGGTAGTCCTCCCACATCTTCCACACACAAGCTATATCACATTTAAAAATGGCATGCTTAACAGATTCTATATCATCTTTACATAGTGGGCAGATAGGTTCTACTTGGACTCTTCTTTTATTTAAATTTAGCATTGCGGGGATTGCATCCTTACATAGCCTCCAAGCAAAAATTCTTACCTTTGCTGGTATATTTAAGTGCACATCTTTTTCCGTAACGGAGCTCTCATGTCTCCAATAGATGATTCTCCCCTGCTATTTCCTTCAGGGATTTTTCTAGCAACATAGTATTCACTTTTCACTGTGAAAGTTCCATTTTTATTACCCACCCAAATGGATTGATCCTCCTGAGCATGATAGCTGATTGGTATATTTAAGATTGTCTCAACTTCAAAAGGCAGGAATATTCTTTCTTACCTGTCTCGTCTCCATCTCTTTGTATCATGGTCAATCGAAGTCAAAACCATTGGGAAATCACCAAAGTCATTTTGTGGGGAGATAACCTTGTAAGTGGTTGGGGTCGGTAGCCATTTATCATCCCATATGTGAATCATTTTCCCATTTCTCAGTCTCCATCTACTGCCTTGCTTTATCACTTCCAAGCTCTTATGGATACTTGTAAGGTTAAATTTAATCAACCATCTTGGTGGCTTATTCCGTGCCAATTTGCTTGTATTTCAGCACTTAGAAACCCTATATTTAGGTGAGATTCATGTAAGGGTAGTGAGTGAGAGAGTGTGAAGAAATGCTCAAGATTGTGCAAGGATGTAGGGATTCACGGCTGACTTGTGACTGGCAAGCCGCCAAATGCAACACACGAGTGAAGCGTGCAAGAAGATGAACAGTCGTGCCAGCTGAAGCACTACAAGACAAAATGTCCAGCATGGCCATTCTGTTATCTCGTGGCTTGAACTTGCTACACAGCCAAGTCGCGAGACCAAGCTGCCAACCAACTCTGTTTTGAAAAACCTGACTCTTCATATTCCTATCTCACCCTAGTATAAATACCCCTTATACCCATGAAATGTAAAGAGCTTCTAGAGAGAATTTTGAGAGAGGAACCCTGGAGAAAAACAAGATTGTCTCATCCACAATTTTCATAAAAAGACTCTTCAAATTCCTCTACTCTTACCCTCTCCGTTGATACATCCTTGAGAGGTTCTTGACCAAATCATTTTCTCAC
Organism: Quercus variabilis; assembly: GCA_030445155.1. Classification (NCBI taxonomy): domain Eukaryota; kingdom Viridiplantae; phylum Streptophyta; class Magnoliopsida; order Fagales; family Fagaceae; genus Quercus; species Quercus variabilis. The sequence goes on along the minus strand of CP129455.1, from coordinate 22,899,856 downwards.
CATACCTACATCTGTGAGAAGGTCTTTTGGTGCTCAAGGAAGTAGTTTGGAAGAGACCAATGGTTATTGGTTGATGCTATGGTTTATAGTAGAATCCGGCAAGCTAGAAAAGACAAAGGTTTGGTGTAACCTCGTTGGAGCAAGAAGCTTGGAGGGCTTAGGTACCTAAGCAGTTTAGGCTTAGAGGGTCTATCCTGTTCATGTATCCCAACTTCATTTTCTAGTAGATTATTGACTGCTTAGAGGATGGCGGAGAGATTTTATACCGAGGGCTTCAGTTTTCTCTTCGATAACACATCATTGTGTTGTCCTTGAGTTTGCATCTCTCTTCCCTTAATCTTTACCATTTAATTTCTATTGTGGATGTGATTTTAATTGGTTTAGATTGTTTATCAATTCTGATAAAAGCTTGATATCATTTTTCGCACATACATTGTTTGATATAAAGCTTGAATTGGTTTTTTGTTGTTTGGAGGTCTAAACGTTCATAGTTTTTTCAACGCTATTTGAACTTTCAATACTCTTCCACGCATATAAGGGGCAGCTGCCAAGACTAGCATTTAGCACATCACCATTTGGGTAATATCTCGCTTTGTACAGATAAGCCATTAAAGATGAGGGATTGGATAACATTCTCCATCCTTGCTTAGCTAGCATGGCAAGGTTAAACGCTTGAATATCTCTAAAGCCCATACCTCATTCCAGCTTTGATTTGTACATTTTTTACCAACCCCATGCTATTTTTGACTCATTGTTCCGCTACCTTCACTAGAAATTTCTCATTATCCCTTCAATGTCTTCACATAGACTATTTGGGGGAAGAAAGCATCCCATTATGTAAGTGGGCATTGCTTGGGCTATTGCCTTAATCAGAGTTTCTTTTCCTCCAATTGAAAGGAGTTTTTCTTTCCACCCTAACATTTTCTTTCCCACTCTCTCCTTTATCTCGTTGAAGACTTGTTTCTTTGATCTTCCGATTAGCGATGGAAGGCCCAAACATTATTTTGGTTGAGCATCTTGCATATCCCCCAGAATTTCCATGACTTCCTTCTTGGTTTCTTCATCAGTGTTTTTGCTAAAAAAAATAGACGATTTCTTTGTATTTATTTTATGGTCTTCTGCATCTTCATATTGTGAAGGATGGATTAAAGTTCCCTACTTTCCTGCCCATTTGCCTTAGTGTAAATCATACTATCATCCGCAAATAGTAGGTGAGTTATGGCTAGACTTCCCCTGCATATGAATATACCCGAGAGTCTATTGCTTCTAGTTGCCTCCAAAATCAAGCCCGTGAGACCTTCTGGACAAAGAAGAAATAGATAAGGAGAAAGGGGGTCCTTTTGGCATAAACCCCTAGTTGGGATTATGTTACCATGGGTCAACCCATTAATCAGAACGGAGTAAGAGACAGTAGAGATGCAATTCATCATAAGGCTAATCCATTTATTATTGAAGCCCATTTTTACCATAATTTTTTTCAATGGAAACCTATTCCACATGATCATAAGCCTTACTTATGTTAAGTTTTACAGCCATATGGCCCTTTTTTTTGTCTCTTTTTTTCTTCAGGTAGTGCATAATTTCAAAGGCAACAAGAACATTATCAATTATAAGTCGCCCTAGCACAAAGACACTTTGGTTTTCTGAAATGATGGAATCAAGGATTAGCTTTAGTGTATTAGCTAGGACTTTTGAGATAATTTTATATGTTACATTACAGAGGCTAATGGGTCTAAATTCACTCATCTTAGATAGGCCGTTAGTTTTTAGGATAAGGACAATATTTGTTTTGTTTAGATTAGTTAGAGGAGCATTAGAATTGAGGGTATTTAAAATAATATTTCTCACATCTTCCCCTATAATATCCCAGTATTTTTGGTAAAAGATAGATGACATACCGTCGGGGCCTAGTGCTTTTGTCGGATGCAATTGACTGATGACTTGGATGATCTCTTCTTTCTGGAATTCTTTTGTCAACTACTCATTAATCTCTTGAGTAATACATCTTTGCACTGTCTAAGCAACCTCCACAGCTTTTTTTGGAAAGGATGTTGTGAAAAGTTCCAAGAAATAATCAATGGAAATATTTGCTATCTCCCCCATATTTTCACACCACTTCCCTTTTTTGTCCCACAGCCCTCTGATTTCATTTTTCCTCTTTCTTTGTGAAGCCTTGTGGTGAAAGTATTGTGTATTTCTATCCCCCAATTTCAGCCAATCAACTCTTGATCTTTGATTCAATCTAATTTCCTCCTCATCAAGCAACTCATTGATCTCTTTCTTAAAAAATCAATTTCTTCCGTTTTACTTCCATCTTGGTCTACTTGAATAGCTTCTTGAAGTAGCTTCCTTTTTCCTTGAATCTTCTTTGAATAGAACCCTAGGTCATTTTGGCTCCACTTTGTTAATTATCAGCACATTCTTTTAGCCCTCCAATTAACTCAATTTGTGAGTGCACACCCAGCTTGCTTTTCCAGGCTTCTTGTATAATCTCCCAACATTTTTCATTCCTAGTCCAGGCTACTTCAAAGAGAAATCGTTTTTGTCAGTGCCTTTGGGGGTATTGTTGGTTTGATAAGATTAGTGCACTGTGATTCGAGGTTGAGTCCACAACATGAATTACACTGGCTTGGCTGTATTGCTCTTTCCATTCAAGTGTTGCAAATACCTGATCCAGTCTTAACTAGGTTCTTCCTTCTCCCAATCTACGGTTGCACTAAGTGAATTCTGGCCCTTCAAAACCCAAGTCAAGAAAGCCATAGGCATTCACTACTCTTCTGAAGCCATCCATCTGTTGTTGGGGTCTTTCTAGCCCTCAACATTTCTTCAATGCAACAAGATCTCATTAAAATCTCATAAGCAGACCCAAGCCATTTCATAATGATTACTTAAGAATTGGAGGAGATTCCATGATTCCTTTCTTTGGTTTATGTCTGGGTTTCCATAAAAGCCAGTAATTCTCTATTTGAACCTCGATCTCAGGTTAGTGACAATTGTGTCAATATGGTTCCTTGTGCAATTTTTTAGCTCAACATTCAGGTCTTTTTCCCAAAGCAGGGCAATTCCCCCACTTCTTCCATTACTAGGAATAATTATGCCATTTGGGAGTCCAATTCTAGTTCCAACTCTTTCCATTTTTTTGATGCCTACCTTCATCTCCATCAAGAAGGAAATTTTGGGATTCCATTGTTACATTAGCCCGTGCAATGCTCAAGCTGACCGGGGCTTCCCAATTCCCTGACAGTTCCAACTTAAGGAATTCATGACTCTCAACGGTGTTGCCTTACAGCCATTGCCATTAGATCAAAAGGGTTTGACTCACTTGTGCACAGTTTCTTTTGCCTGCTTCATTTGTCGTTTCGTCCTCATTCCATAGTCTTTGTTTTGTGCCTGATAAATTATCTGTTGATTCCATCTCCATGATATTACTATTGGGTTGGGTTCGGGCCAGTTTCTTCAGTCTTCCCTTTCTATTTTGGGCTTTTTCCCGTCCCTTATCTCTACTCATTTCTCTATTATCTTCATTAAGGCATTTTAATGGCCAATTGTGATAGATAAAAAGAAAAAGAAAAATATAACTATAGGAATAGAAAAAAGTATCCAAACACATTCTTTGATTTTTTTTTTTTTTTTTTTCTTTTTGGATGGGGGTTGAAGCGCAAATTTTTTTTTTTTTTTTTGAGAATAAATTCATAAAATATTATATTATATTAATTTGAAAAAAAAAAAAAAAAAAAAAAAAAAAAAAAAAAGGTGGTCGAACAGGCCTGCAACAGTTAAAAATAATAGAAAAGTTGCAGCCATTTAGGAATACAAAGATCTCTATCTAGAACCAAATAAACAGCGGTTCTTGTAATGTTTTTCTTGTAAAGATTCATAAACATATCTAATAATTATTCAAGTTAGGGGTGATGTAAGAAATTTAACTTAGGTTGAGGAGAAAACATGAGAAATTTTTTTTTTTTTTGAATGGAAAATATTTTAAAATTCAAACTAAATTAATACAAAAAATTAAAACTAGAATAAATTAAGTGTTAAAAACCATAAACAAAATAATTTTTCTTGTTTCATTTAAAATTAATCACTTATCGAAATGAAATTCAGTTTTCATTTAAATTCTAAAATAATCTATTATTGATTATGTATGTTGTGTGAGGGGAGAAACTGAGTATGGAGTAGGAACTAAAGGCCCAACCTGAGTAGGAAAAAAGGGCCATACGCACATCAAATCCTCGCTCGACCTGCAAGCCAGAGCCCGAGAAGGAAAGATAAAGAGACTGACCCCCCAAGGAGCCTAAGGAGCAAGTGTTCCTCAGGAATTTTCAAGCAAGCTGACGGTACCAGAAGATAAGAAACCAAGGGAGGCGGATAACTTAGATGGCCGCATTAATGAAGGAATGATCCCTGAACAGTGGCCTTACTACTTGCAACACAATTTACCATCTCTAGAATAGTTCTAATGGGACAAGCATCCGAAGAAAGGCCCCTAGCTATACAAGTAAAGGGTTAGGATGCAATCCAAAGGACCATATAAAGAAAAGGAATCCCACCAAGGAGAGGGATGGAACATTGAAGAAAAGAACAGAAACTCAAGAATAGGACCTTGTATCAAGAACTTGAACTTTTTTATGAACATTTTCTCCTCAGCCAAACTCGAGGAAGTGTTATTTTCCCTATCATTGTGTTTCTTTTGCTATTCTTAAAGCCTTGACTCCACTAACCCTATAACTAGATCATAATAACGCATTAAAGTTGACCTTGCAAGCTTATACTCTAACAAATTTTTTGTTCAGGGCCTAAGGAATCTGATTCCACTATTCTAAGAGGGCTTTGTATTTTTGGGCTCCTACATATGTAATACGCTAATGTACAAAATTAAGATTTTTTTTTTTTAATATTTCCTTTTTTAAGCCTAGTTTTGACATTATTCATAGCTAAAAGTGTTTGTTTCATAGATGCTGTAGGGAAGAAAGAGTAAGCATAAGAGAGAAGATGTTTAGATCTACTATCATACACAAGCCTGTGTGTTAAGAATTTATTTAGGAGGAGATTAACATATAGGGTTAAAGACAAAATTAATTCCAAAAATATTAATTAATATATGTAAGAAGTTTTTAATTAGTTAAACAAAATATTTGATTGATATAGAAAATCTAAGGTAATTATAAGTTGTTATTGGTCATAGGTAATAAAGTGTTATTGATTCTAATTTGAACCTACCACTGAAATTACTCTTTTGCTCACCAATAACAACTTATAATAATCTACTATTTAGGATTTGTTATGAAAATATTGTAGAAATAATATTTCTCTTTTTTTTATTTCATTTTTAAAAGTGATTTTATGATGATTTTATTTTTAAGTTAACTTTATAAAAACTCTGTTTTTTTTTTTTTTTTTTTTTGTCCCATTGGGAATATTCCAACAACATGCAATCTCAACACAGTGCCAAAAAGCAAAAACAAAAATAATAATAGTAATAATAATCGTAAAATAACACTAAAACTAAGAGACTAATTTGAGTTAGTATCAGCTTAATGTAAATTTTGAAAGTGAGCCTGAATACCTGTGAAACCAAAATTGTATAAGCATCCTTTCACTGAAAAAGAAGATTTAGCAATAGAACATAAAAATGAAGAGAGTGATGATCATAGAATTGGGAAAAAATTGCATAATAAAAGAGTGAGAAGGGAATTCAGAAGGCTAGAACTTCAAGTTGATTGGCAATGTTGACTAGAAAGGAGTAAGGCATGGCATTGACATTGGTCCATATCCCATTGTGTTGTAGTTGGAAGCTGCCAATTCCATTCTGTGTGAGGAGAGACAAGAGGCCATGATCAGAATGGGTGGCATACCCATTGAATGCTCTGGCTGTGGACAATTTGGGTTTAAGTTTCCAAATACTTGTAAACCTTTTTCTAAATCCGTGGTCTTCTCAATTTAGCAAGGTTCCAACCCTAGCTCTCTGATATTGCTTTAAGTAATTCCCTTGCTACTCCTCATGTTCTTTTGTGTTAGAGATATATAGAATAGGAATATCAAGAACACGAGAGTTACGTGGTTCAGCCTTGACGGCCTACATCCACGGAGGAATCCCTTAAGGGCTACATCTTTATTGTGTAGGAGTGTAGTACAATAACCTGTGTTACAATGAACCCTAACATGAGTATATATAGGCGACTAAACCCTAGACTATTAGTACAAGCAGGAATGGGCTTGGGCCTATTACATTGGACTAATATATGTTTAATATATATTTCTAACACCCTCCCTCAAACTCAAGGCGGAAGCTCGATGAAGGCTTGAGGTTGGATAAGCATGAGAAGATCACTTGGAGATGCCTTGAAGAATGCCTTTGAAGAAACCACAATGAAGAATGTGCCAATTGACCAATTTCGGAGTTTCAAATGAAGAAACGGAGTCCAAAATTGGAATCTACGCGAAAAACTGAGCAAGATAGGCCCTTTCAGAAATTTTGACTTTTGGTCAAAGGTCAACGCAAAAAGTCAAAGTCAACTGGTCAAAGTCAACAGAACCGGGTCAAAGTCAACGGCTACATGGACCGGGTCGGTTCCGGGTTTTCTGGGTCGGGTCACGGATCGAGCTGCAGAGCGCTGACTCATCCTGATGACGTGGTTCTGACTAGGATTAGGGCTGACATGGCAACAGCCTGCGTGGTGATGACGTGGCACGATGACGTCATCAGATGACGTCATGATGACATCAGCCGAAGTTGTCCGGCGCGTGGATGGCACATGGGAAGTTCACCAGCGCATGGATTACATGCCAGAAATTCTACCCGCGCGTGAGGGCGTGTGTGTGGTCAGATCGTTGCCGGAAACTCAGGTTTCGTAGAGCGGCGGACGAGGATGCCGTAGGGGCGGCGCGTGTACCAAGAAGGTGATCCGAAATTCAGGAATCTGAGGCGGCGCGTGGGAGAGTTTCGGAGCTGTTGGCGGCGCGTGTAGCTTCTTTTGATGGCCGAATTCCAGGGTTTTGGTCGCGGGAGGTCGTGGATCACGTCTGTGGTGTTGGTTTCAACAGGCGAGGCTTGGATTTGCACAGATCTGAGAAGTTGAGTCACGACTTTGCTCGAGGTTGTGAATCTTGGACACAGCACTGAGCCACGGTGGCTGCAAGATGCCATGGAGTCTAGATTCAGCAAAGAAGCATGTGTGACTTCTGATGGTGATGTGCACATTAAAATCTTCTTTGCTTGCTAGAGATTTTGTTTGATGCCAAGAACGAAGTTTGGCTCTGATACCATGTTGAATATTAGCTCTGATACCATGTTAAATGGAGAATATTATCAAACGCAATGTGTTATACCATGTTGTGTATGCTAGAGTGGATGCGGAAGAGGAAGCATAGAATAAGAATATCAAGAACACGAGAGTTACGTGGTTCAGCCTTGACGGCCTACATCCACGAAGGAATCCCTTAAGGGCTACATCTTTATTGTGTAGGAGTGTAGTACAATAACCTGTGTTACAATGAACCCTAACATGAGTATATATAGGCGACTAAACCCTAGACTACTAGTACAAGCAGGAATGGGCTTGGGCCTATTACATTGGGCTAATATATGTTTAATATATATCTCTAACATTTTGCAATACTCCATCGAAAGTTCACCGCAAAAATCACAACCAAACCAGACAAACAGACGCGTTATCAGCCATTTAGTAAATGGTACATAATAAAGGTAATTTCTGCATATTTTGAAAAACACTAGTGTATCCAAGTTCTAAGTAGGTGTAAGTGTATCCAAGTTCTAGCACCTACTAGGAACTAGTTGCACCAACCCATTCTCTTCACTAGCTTGCGATTTCTCAAGTTGAGACGCCAACCTCAAATCCAAATTCTTGGATACTTCAAGGCCTCTTGAAGATTTCTTTTGATTGCTCCTACATTGTGTGTGTTTTTTAGCACCAAGCTTCAATTAATCCATAATTACTGAAGGATATCAAGGTGTTTGGCATGAATCTCCTCTCAATAGATAAGATAATTTGGAGAGGGTGAAGGTATAAAGACTACAATGGGTTTCACTCTAATGAAATAGATAACTTCCTCGCTCTTCACTTCTAATTAAGGTGTGAATTCACAGGTTTTTATGAGATACAAAGAGGGGCAATCAAATAGGAACAATCGAGAATTAAAGCAACTAATTTCTCTCAAGTTTGGAAACTCGTTCACATGAATTTCAAGTGAGTTTCGTGCAAAATTCTCTGCCTTAACTAAGTTTTAAAATTGTCTATTCAGCTTGAAACTTGCATGACATTCCTAACTTGCTGGAGCGAAATTTTGAATCCTGTAGCTACAAAACTATATATATACTCTAATTTGTTTCGACACATTATTCACTATGCAGCTATACTACTTCGCGTTTGTTATCACCATCCTAAAGAGATTGCCATTAACATTTGGGACCAACAAATTGTATTAGAGTTATGGTATTCATTTTTATATATACCATTTTTTACCATATATCCATGGTATTTATATATGGGCAAGACTTAGGTACAGTGTTTAAATACTATTCTTTAGATTCATCTCTTAAGATTTTGCTATGTAGATTTTTTCTCATTAAATAAAAGTGTATTTTTTAGTTATGTAGCCACATGACTAAATCTTAAAAAGAAAACCTAGGTAACAATATCTACAATAATGTACCTGAGTTTTTTCTTTCATATATATACCCTTTTCTTACCCTATACCCTTTTTAAGTTGATACACTATGATGAACAAAACTACACAGTAAAGATAATTGTTTGGGTCTATCCACTGTTTATATAGGTCTCTCGTCTTCCCATACTAGACTAGTGTGAATAATGGTGTTGATACCCGCACTTATCGCCATATAAGTTATAATGTTGTGTTATATGTATGATGTGTAATTTCCTTTCACACAAGAGCCTCTACGCTCAATCCTCCTCTCTCATACATGCCTATATTTGACTCCGTCTTGAGCAAGCAACTAAAACATTGTATTTTTTTTTTTTAAATTTAAATTTTCCCTTTCATTCTTTTACTACTAAAGTAAGATCGCTCATGTAGGTTACAACCTTGTGATTGTCTCCATTAATCCCCGTGAAATGTTGAAATTTACTGCTTTGAACTTGTAACAAAAAAATTTCTTAGCGATCAAGGAGACAGAGAAAAGGGTCGGAATGAGAAATGTGAAATTTCTTTGATGGAATTTTTTGGAATCTTTGCATTGGGTTGTAAATTCAAATGAAGGATGAGGTGGAGCCACAACATGGAATAGGTTTAAGGAAGAGAGAGAGAAAGAGAGATGAGACTTGAGAGATAGAAGGAAAACAAATTAAAGAGAAAACAAAAACAAAAAAAAAAAATCAAATGAATCTTTTTAATTTAAATAACTTTAAAATAAATATTAAGTTTCACCAAAATCTATTTCAGTTCTCTAACTTTTAACTTTATTCAATTAAATATTTTCTATCAACTTGTTATATGTTGCGGTTAATTTTTTAATTTTTCAAACTTTTTAAGTTAAAAACTGCATTAATGATTGAAAAAAAAAAAATTCAAAAGTTAATAAATGATAGGCCAAGAATGTATTGATCTCTTGTGATAAATTAACAAATTAATTAACCAAGTTAATTAATTAATTCAATTAGCATGTAATAGCATGGTAGCACAAATAAATCATCAACTAAGTTAAAGTGCAACAGAAAATAAATTAACACGGTGATTTGTTTACGAATGAGAAAAATCTACTCGGTAAAAACCCTACTGGGTAATTTTAAGGCCACTAATACTGAGAATCTACTATTATCATAACAAGCGGTTACAAGTAAAGGAATCATAGTACCTTATACCAATCTACAATTGAACATTTACCCTAATACCCAGTTGGACTTGTTCTATAATGACAATCTCTCATTTTAATGCACGGCTCTTAGTACGTGACTAACCAATTTAATGCGCGGATCCTAGTACACGACTTACTCACCAACTTGAGAAAGATGTTGGCTACAAAGTTCTTTAGTTTATCACACGATGAAGATCACGAAGCTCTCTGGTTACAAAACTCTACGGTATACAAACACAGCAGCTTCTTCAAGAAAAAGATAAACTAAGGCAAATTCTGTCTACGGTCACAATTTGCATGAAAACAACTTTGCTTCACATTCACACAACTTTTGACGGCCTTTAAAACAATCCCTATATATGTTTATGGTTGTGAAAAAAGAAAGCCCAAACATATATTCATAAATTGAATTGAAATCAGCTTTGAAAAACTGAATTTCATAAATCTCGATAGATAGCTTATTTGTCAAGATAGCTGTCGAGCATCAAGATTCAACAGCTTTTTAAATCTCGATAGACACTAGCTGTCGAGATATAAAATCCAACACTTCTTTGCTTGTTTCTTGGATAGACTTGCATGACTTTAATACTTAATCTTGAAACCTTGTTTCTTGAAGTATTAAACACATCTTAGATCTACCTAATTACAAGTAAAGTGCATTTTGTCAAAGGATTAGCCAATTCTAATTTGACATATGTTCCTAACATTAAATCACATATGTCCTAATAATCTCTCCATTTGGCAATCCATGACAAAACTACAATAAACAAATAAACATATGAGAGAAGTCATAAATCACTCAATTCATACTCACTTGTTGAATACAATAAAATCTATCCTAATACAAACTTTTGAAAAACTTTGTAAGAAGAGAGTTTATGACAAGAAGACTTTGACAACCTATATTTTTGAAACACTTTAAACAAAGCTCATCACAGCATCTTAGTGTGAAACATAAATAATAGATTGCATACACTATATAAGAATCATATGCATAAAGAGAGGAAAAAAAAAACACACATGTAAAGATAGGTGAATAACATACATTAGTAGATATAAACCAAATATAAGTACAATGTATGTCAAATGGTCACAAGATCAATATATATAAGGTAAAAGTAAAAGAAAGAAAAGAAAGTACATAAAAACCTCACTACATCCCTCAAGGTATAAACACTCCCCCTATCTCAAAAATCTCTTATGCTAACCCTCCCCCTATGTATATGACTACTCTCATATCAAAACTACACCCTCTTTTTTATCATGAACGACAAAGGGTAAGTACATCAAGTAGACATCTCATCATCACTAGGCGAGCTAGCACCATTGTCCTCATCAGCATCATCACTGCCGGAGCCGTCATCACTCTCATCCTTGGAAGCTAATGGAGATGGAGAAGAAGCAATAGTGAAACCACCCATGACAGCCTATTGTCGTGCGATACGACCATCATAGGTGTTCACCTAACACAACTCATCACTGAGTGTGTCAAGGCGAGCATCCATAAACACAAGCTATGCCATGATGGCCTCGAGAGTCACTCCACTCGTAGAAGATGAAAGAGTAGAGGTGGATGGTGCGTTAGAAGTTGAAGGAGTCGTCGTCTCTGTCTGGGGCCACCTTGATTTAAGATGTGCCTCGCTTCGTCGAACAGTAGCAACATCTATGGCACTCATAACCAAAAAATGCAAAGACTCTAGAAAGGAGACAGAAAATGGCGAAAAAGCCTCGTGATAGTGGAAGGAAAAATGAGCTTATCACGAGTCATCATATCTCTATATATATCTATGAGGGATAGAATAAAATGAAAATGGAAGTCAATAGAAATGTCCTTTCAGAGGGATAACAAAAAGTGGGCACAAGGCTCTATAATGGAGTTATAGTGAGACAAAGGATGAAGAATGAGTGTCATCACCATGTTAAGGAATTTCAAACCTTTTGTAAAGTCCAAGCAAGGGGTGTTCTAACGGTCACCCCAAGATGAGGGTGTCTCATAAAATAGAGATGAGAGTTTGTCTTCGGACACAGTCCTCAAACGATCACAACCAGGGTAGTCAGGATGCACTACGTTAGGAACGTATAGTACCTCGAATACAATATCCAAAGTAACTATAATGTGTGTACTTCAAACGCGAGAGAAAAAAATAAGGTACAGAAGTATCGAATCCATGCATATTAGATTAAAACTCTTGTATGATCACGGAGGGACAAGTGACTGGGATGTCACATAGTGACCCCCAACCCCGACTATAGATGAGAGTGGGAAGGTCAGTATTGGAAAAATTTGATAGAATGATTTGGCATTCCGAATGAATGCCTTGTTGAGAAAAGTTCTCCAAAAAGTCCTTTTGGGCTTTATGATCACAGAACCGTATGTGAGAAGGAGTAGGGTCAGAAGAAGAAGTTGATGCCCCGAAACAAAAAGGGTTCTGGGATGGAGTGGATTTGCATTTGGGTGCCATAGAGCAAACTAACGCAAGAAGGAGAGAGAGAGAGAGAGAGAGAGAGAGAGAGAGAGAGAGAGAGAGAGAGAGAGAGAGAGATGCAGAAAAGCACCAAACAACAACAATATATAAGAATATAAAGAATTAAAGGCACGTATGCATGAAAATACATGAACATGTGACATACAAACTTAAATACATCATAGGTTCAGCCCAATCCAAACTTACCAGCACACAACAAATTAACATAGTAATCACGCATCTAAAATGCATGAAAATATAGTTAAAATGCAAATGTGATTCAATACATGATGATTTGAAATCATTTTCACAAAAACCAACCAAAAAATTTTGTGAAAAACCCAACAATTTTGAAAAACCTCAAATTTTCAACAAAAACCCAAAACTTAGGTCAAAAATGTGAAATGCATGATGAATGAATGAAAAAGAGACATACCAGAAGTAGAAAATGCTCTTTAAGATTGAAGAACACTTGGCTTTGAGGTTTGGAGTGTGAGAGAGAGCTTTGGGAAGATGAGAAGATGAAAACTATCATGAGAGATCGAGGAGAAATGAAGAAAAATTCATGTGGATCCTATATATAGAAAATCATAATTCTCGATAGATCAAGAGGTGTCGAGAGATATCGAGGATTAAAATGTGTGAATCAACTGTCGAAGAGCTGTCCAGGATTTGTTGAAAGGTGTCCACAGCTAGAAGATCTTGATGGATCGAGAAGCTATCGAAAATCTATCGAGCATCCAGAAAGTCTCTTGATAGATCAAGCAACTATTGAAAAGCTATCGAGAATGTGATAAAAAGAAGTTGAAAGGGCTTGATAGATAGCCTAGCTGTTGAAAGGTGTCTAGCAGCTATCGAGATTGCTTAAAAATAGTTTTTCAACAAGAGAAAAACAGAGATATGAATGCAATTAAGCATGCTATACAACCAAAGATCCAAACAACATTTAAACTCTCAAAATCATCTCTCAACAAGAAAAATGTCAAACACATAGATCCAAAACACACACACACACACACACACACACACACAAACTAAATAAGTCTAACCAATTTTATATTTCAAAAACAAGTTAAGACAGTTTAGTAAGTATACATTAACACATATATTCCTTGTGATGGCTAAATCATATTGTACCTACAAATATATCACTTTTGTTATGCCGAACCATACAAATGTCATTTCATGATTGATGGGCAACAGGGGTAAGATGGTTATTTATACATTTCTCTTTCGATTTTCTAGTCCTTTCCGTCAAAAAGAGTGATACGAGTGCCACAAAACTCACTTGTTTAGTCATGCATAGAGATGCTCATCTAAGCTACAAAAGATACAAAGTTTAGAAAACTTTGTTTCAATGGCCATCTAAGGTACACAAGTACCAATGTACACATGCACACGCTGTTTTTGTATTTTTTTTTTCAATTTTTTTTATGAAAATCAAAATAAAAAAAAAAACTGAAAAATAAAAATAAAAAACAAAAACATGTTAAGCAAAACAATGCATAAAACTAGACTGACTCAAAATATGAAAGAAAAACACACAAGTAATGCAAAAATAAAAACAAGAAGGGAAGTGAGAAAAAAAGCAACTGAATCACTTGGAGCTTTTTTCCTTCCACACCTTGGAAGAACCTTTCCATTTAGCAAACCCTTGATCCGGCGGTAAGGGGGAAGAATTAAAACCATTTAAGTTCGAAAGGAACATAAGGGCTTTGAGTAGATCTCCAAGAGGAGCAAAGGATGATGGAAACTGATTCTAGTTTCCTGATAAGATCATATTGTTGCTTTGTTGAATGGCTAACCACTTATAGCAATTAGGTCGAGTATGTCTAGCTACTCCACAGTGATGATAGAGATGCTGCTTCTTCTATTTAGACTTTTGAGAGTTTCCCTTCTTAGCCTTAGGATTCTTAATCTCTTTCTTATCAAGCTTAGGGGGTGCTCTTAAGATAGATTTACCCTTATCTATGTTCTCGCTAGCTAATTCGTTTTTAGTGTCATTGTTCTCAGTTTTAACATTATTAGCAGAAGCAACAAAAACAATAGAACTAGAAGCAGCAATACTAGGAGAAGTGAGATCATACCCTAAACTGGTTCAATCAAAAGCAGATTTTTGAAGATTAAGTATCTCATCAACCTTTGCACTTGAAGTCCTTTCCAACTGAGCTCTGACTTGGAATAATTCTACCTCAAGCTTATTGGTCTTCTCAGCCAAGAAATTATTCTCAAATCTAGCACTCCAATGGTCTAATCAGCTTCATCAATCTTTGTGAAAAAATTTTCTCGTTCAAGCTCCACTTCACTAAGCTTCTTGGTGGCTAACCTATATAACTTCTCATGCTTTTTTTGAGACCTTGTATAAGTTCGCATAGGCTGTGTGGATGTCATCTTATTCATCCACCTTTTCAAACTTACCCTCCACTAAGTCCTCTTCTTCATCCACATCTTCAACAATCCCGCAATAAGATTTATAGTGGTAGTGAAAGCATTTAGGATTCTATCATCCTCGTTCTTGAAATCATCTTCAGGCTCAATGTCGCTCAATGTAGTAGCAAGTGCCTTACTCTTCTCGATGGTCTTGAGATATGTAGGGCACTCTTGTTTCATGTGTCTGAAGCCTTGACATCCAAAGCATTTTGGTCCTGAGGGAATAGTGTACTGACCACCATCCCTAGCATCTTTCTTTCCTTTGTCCTAGTTCTTGAACTAAGATGAGCTGGACTACTTATGGTCTTTGTCAAATCCTTTAGCATTGGCATTCTTCATAAAATTTTTGAATTGCCGAGTGATATAGGATTTCATCTTAGAATCTTCATTGTCTGAAGACTCATCAGTGTTACTGGTTTTGGCCTTTAATGCCATGCTCTTACCCTTACTAGATTTCTCTATCCTTGTGAAACCCAACTCAGAGGTCTGCAGATTGCTAACCAACTCTATCAAAAGAATTTTGTTAATATCCTTTGATTCCTCAATCGCGGTGAGCTTGGCATGAAATCTTTCGGGTAGAGATCTAAGCACCTTTCTAACAATCTTGGATTCAGGAATGGTTTCCCCAAGATTAAAGGCTGAGTTCACTATATCCTTGATCTTGGCATAGAACTCATTGCATGACTCATCCTCCTCCATATTAATCTCTTCAAAGCTCATAATAAGCCTGTGAAGTTTCGAATCCTTAATAACCTTAGTCCCTTCATAGGTTGTCTGGAGAATGGTTCATGCTTCCTTTACAGTTTCAGTAGAGGATATCTTATTGAACTCCTCATTCATGACTACACTAAATAAAGCATTAAATGCCTTACTATTGAAGTTTGTTGCCTTGATCTTAGCATCATCCCAGTCGGCCAGCGCTTCTATAGGTTTGGTCCAGCCTCTTTCCATAGCTTGCCACACATTTTCATCTAATGACTACAAGAAAACTCTCATGCATACTTTTCAGTATGCATAGTTAATGCCATCAAATAAAGAAGGTATAATAAGAGACTATCCTCTATCCATAACAAACAAGGGTCAATAGATCACACAACAAAGGTTAACCCTAATCAAAGTGTGTCTGCTCTGATACCACTTGATAGGTCAAGAATGAATTGACCCCTTATAATGAATTAACAAATCAATTAGCCAAGTTAATCAATTAATTAAATTAGCATGCAATAGCATGGTAGCACAAACAAATCACCAACTAAGTTAAAGTGCAGCAAAAAATAAATTGATACAATGATTTGTTTACAAATAAGAAAAACCTACACGGCAAAAACCTCACCGGGTGATTTTAAGGTCACCACGCCCAAGAATCCACTATTAACACAATAAGCAATTACAAGTAAAGGAATCGCAATACCTTATACCAACCTACAGTTGAACCCTTACCCCAATACCCAATTGGACTTGTTCTATAGTGACAATCTCTCCTTTTAATGCACGGCTCCCAGTATGTGACTAATCAATTTGATGTGCAGATCCCAGTACATGGCTATTCACCAACTTAAGAAAGATGTTGGTTACAAAATTCTTCATTTCATCCCACGATGAAGATTATGAAGTTTCTTGGTTACAAAACCCTACGGTGTACAAACATAGTAGCTTCTTCAAGAAAAAGATGAACTAAGGCAAATTTCTGTCTCCAGTCACAATTTGCATGAACGCAACTTTGCTTCACACTCGCGCAACCATTAACGGCCCTTAAAACAATCCTTATATATGTTTAGGGTTGTGAGAAAAGAATGCCCAAACATGTATTCACGAATTGGATTGAAATTAGCTCTGAAAAATTGAAGTTCATAAACCTCAATAGAAAGCTTATCTGTCGAGATAACTGTCGAGCATCGGGCTTCAGCAGCATTTTAAACCTCGATAGATTCTAGCTGTCAAGATATAAAATCCAACACCTCTTCACTTGTTTCTTGGACAGACTTGCATGGTTTTAACACTTAATCTTAAAACATTGTTCCTTGAAGCATTAAACACATCCTAATTTGTCAAAGAATTAGTTAATTCTAATTTGACATATATTCCTAACATTAAATCACATATGTCCTAACAATAAAAGTTGAGGGAAAGACCTTCGTTGGGTTATAGAGTGACTTAAGTTAATTAATTCAATTATTTAAGTTGATAAATTACGTTAAAATACATGAAAATTGTGGAGGCACCAAGAAATCACCAAATAAACTAAGTACAGTAGAAATAAAATAGACATAATAATTTGTTGATAAATGGGGAAAACTTCTCACAAGACAAAAAACCCCCACCAGGTGAATTTCAAGTCACCATTCCCAAGAATCCATTAATCAAGAACAAGCAGTTACAATTACAAGGAATCTTACCACTACCAGGTCTATTCCAAAATATTAACCTACAATTGAACTTTTGCTCCAATCCCCAATGGGATTTGATCTTGTAGAAGACTTCTTTCGTTGCACGAATCCTAGTATATGACTAACTCCACAACAACTCTTTGATTGTTGTAGTTGATTTACAACAACTTCACATAGAAACACCAATAAGATTTTGAATGTTGGTGCTAGAAACTTTGCTTGGTTATAGAACCCAAAGGCGTACAAAACGCAATAATATCTTTTTCTTCTATAAGAGGAGGCTAGAGTTTCAAAAGAAAACCTTATGAAACTTTCTAGGGTTAGGGTTTTCTTTCTCCACCTCCTTATTTAAATAGGAGTTTAATGGGCCTTTTGAATGAGCTCTCCTATTCCAATAAGTTTTGCTCCCCTACTCCTATTAGGTTTACACAAACCCATAAACAAAATAGCCAATTAGAATAAAACGTTGCAGGCTATATAAGAAATCCCATAGCTTGATAGATTAAGAGGTATCGAGCCAAGTATCGAGCTTTATTAAATCTCGATAGATTGACAGGTATTGAGGAGGTATCAGGACCTGCAGATTTACCTTTTCTTGAATATTCTTCATGTCTTCAATGTAACCACTTGTAATGATCATCTTGAACCCACTTAGATTTACCCAAATACAGGTAAAATGCGCTTTGTCATAGGATATGCCTATCATATAAAAATATAAACGTAACAGCCTTAATTGAATAAATCTGAAACTAAGAGGACTGGAATGAATGAAAACAATATTAAAAGACTGAAATGAATTTTGAAGAAACTTAGAGGATAGATTTTGCATTTTAGCCTAGAGATTTTTTAGGAATTCTAGAGGATATATTGGTCCCCAATAGATTAGGGAGATAGTTATGAATACAAGAACAATCATAATAATTGTCTATTACTAAGAAAAATTATTATTTCACACCCCCTTGTCCACACGCCATATAAACCACGTGTAAAATATAGACATCATGTTTCTACATAAATTTTACACATAGTATGTACGGAGTGAAAAAATTCTTGATATATACGAGAAAATTGTCATCCTATTAATCACCATTATTATCAAAGTACATACTCAAACTAGTTTTTGAGAGTAGTTCATCAAAAAAAAAAAAAGTTTTAAAGTGCTAGTAAATTTTAGCCGAACTTTTATTATCAAACACTATATTCGGAGATCAGTTACGTTAAAGCAATCAACGAGCACAGGCTCCTTTGCTAATTTGTTCAAAATCCAACTGGAATTTATAACTAAGTTTGCCACTTTGTTGCAATTCCAAAAAATCCTTGTACGTTATTTCAACATATGCAAGTGGATGACCTTCATTGTCAACAAACTCTGGTGCTGGCCTAATAATTGTGTCTAGTGATGGTCAATGTGGCATGACTATGAACATCTTGTTCAATAAACTATGAACATGCATATGAATATGAACATGCGTTGATGTATAAGTGCTGTGATGTCGTGAGATAAGTAAGGTGAGTCATGCATAATTACATAAATATGCATTGATTTGATGAATACCATGATGATGTGCTTGAATATGATGAACATGCTTGTTTGATGCCATGATACTGTGATATTCGGTTTGTGCTTGATGATAATTTAATGCTATTGCCTTGTGATGTACTTGCTGCCCTTAGGTAAATGAATGTGAATGCCATGTTATATACATGGTAGGCTTTTTATGCACTTGTCATGATATGCCATGTTTGGCTGTTAGATGCATGTTAGTGTGTGTGTGTGTGTGTGTGTGAGTTTAGAATAACTTATTAGAAGACCCTTTGATGGGATTAGGATTTGGAATACAATGAGTGAGGCTGACCTACGGATCAAGTGAGGTTGGGTGCCTAATACCTATTTATCCTCATACCTAAACTCCAGACACATGC
Source organism: Quercus variabilis (assembly GCA_030445155.1). Lineage (NCBI taxonomy): Eukaryota > Viridiplantae > Streptophyta > Magnoliopsida > Fagales > Fagaceae > Quercus > Quercus variabilis. Next base: position 22,880,816 of record CP129455.1, on the reverse strand, counting down.
TTTGGTAAGATTAGTCCTTCATATAAAGACGCTATGGATATGATTCCTAGACCTAATCCAGACAATAACTCCATTTTCACCCCTCACCCGGTCCACCCTAGGCCGAGGCGTACTTCTTATAAGGAAACCACATCTACCGCATCCACAATGGGGGGCGCTTTCACCCACAGCTATTAAGAAAAAGTTTATAGTTAGAACTGATGAGAAATCACTGCCTTATCAATAGAAAGTGAAACTACTACTCAAATTCCACCCACTAAAAAGAAGAAAACCCTAGCATAGAATGATGTTAATGTTAAGTCAGAGCCTCTAGGCAGATAATGACTGTTGAGTAGAAGTAGAATCTGGGTGCAAAACTGTAGGACTTGTTGACAGAATTGCCTGAATATATTGTAGATTTATTGACACAAATTAGTGATGATACCCTATTCACACTAAGGAAGCTTGTAAATGACTACATGCAAGAAAGCAGAAAAACCATAAGTCACAAGAACATTATCAGTAATAAGTTTGCTATGCACAAAGAAACTCACTAATAATAGATGATAAAACCTTATACAAGAAGTTAAATAGCTAGGGTTTGTCTTGGGCTTAGTGCTCAAATGTACTAGTTAGATCTAATATGATATGGATACATGTTTAAAATTAATTGCATACATGTTTGTATCGTATCTCATCAAATGGAGTGGAGCATTTGATGGACACTTTTTCCAATTATGTGCACACACGCAGTAGCCATTTATTGTGTCCTCAGGACAAAAGCTCTTACTTCACACAATTTAGATGCGTATGCGATCCAAGTTGCCTTTCCCATGAAGACTGTTGCTATGTCGACATTGCAAGTATTCTTTATACGTTATCCCATGGTATGCAGGTTGATCGATTCCATTCTTGACTAACTCTGGTGCTGGGTTGACAATCTTATTAAGTGATGGTCCATTGGTCATGACAAGTGATATCCTTGTGACTTTTTTGCTTACTACTGCTCGATGTAGAATACTCTTGTATTTCCCATTACTTAAAATCTAAAATGAAACAAATTGACATTGCGATAATTATAAGAAACAAGAACTTGACCTAGAAACTAAAAATATCTTCTGTTGATTAAGAAATTGCAATTATGATGGGCACAAAATAGTTTTTGCCAAAAAAATAAAAGTAATTTTTTCCACCTTCCTCCACTTCCCAATGTACAAACCCAAAGCCTCCAAAATAGCCAAAATACCCTTTAAACCCAAGGGAGTCAATACCGTACCGGAGGCTGTACCGGTTTGCCCAGCGGTACGGTATATTTCGGATACCGGTCAATACCGGTACCGTTTCGGGTTTACCGCGATTTTTTATATTTTTAAATAAATAAATATATATATATATGTATGTGTGTGTATATATATTATAATAAATATAAAAGTTTACCATAAAAAATTTCCTCAATTCAAAACTAATTATTCATAATTTTAGAATTTAGTATCAATTAAAAGGAAAAAAAAAACACACAATATAAAAAATAGAAAGCTTAAAAGTTATCATTGCATACTAAGAAAACAAATAATACTAATAAGTTAATGCAAATAAGTTATCATTCTACTCTAACAAAAATTAAAAAATTACAAAACTTAAAAAAAAAAAAAAAAAAAAAAAAAAAAAAAAACCCTTTTTTCTGTACCGGCCGGTATGCCCGGTACCGGCCGGTATTGCCTGAAATTGGCCGGTATGGCCGGTACGGCCGGTATTTAAACCGGTACGAAACGTTAATGTTTCGATACTGGTATGCAACCGGTACGGCCGGTACCGGTACGGTATCGACTTCCTTGTTTAAACCTCTAAAAAATGCAACATACCTATAGAATCTCCAAAATTACCAAAATACTCTGTAAATGCCCAAAATGAGCAAAATACCCGATGGAAACTCAAAAACAACTTAAATTCCCCTAAAACCTTTAAAATGATCAAAATATCTCCACAAAGCTTTTTAATTTACCAAAATACCCCTTGAACCAAAATATCCTTGAAATGCCCAAAATACCATTGGAAACTTCAACATAACTAAAACACCCATGGTACCTCTAAATTAACCAAAAAACCATCCAAATCCTCAAATGTCAAAAATATTCTCAAAATCTCCAAAAATAACAATAATATCATGAATCAACAAAATGACCAAAAAAAACCCCTAGAATGTTAAAAATTAGAACAATAACCCCCTAAAACCCCAAATTATGTAAAATGCCCTAAAAACCTAAATAAAGACCAAAATTTCATTGAACATTCAAAATGACCGAAACATTCATATAATCTCCTAAATTATCAAAATACCTTAGATAATCTAAAATGACCAAAATATTCCTAGATTCTCCAAAATGACTAGATACCCCCCCCCCCCCCCCCCCCCCCCCCAAAAAAACCACCCAAGAAACAAATAAAATAAAAACTACCAAAATCACCAAAATACCTTGTGCTTCTATCTAATATTTCTTTCTAGTGCTAAATAACATATGCAATCTCAACACAATGCAATAACATCGTAACATAACACTAAACCTAACCTAAGGGGGCATATAGAAATTTGTCTTAGCTTATTGTAAATTTGAAAATTTGAAACATGAGCCCAAATGCTAGTGACTCCAAAGTCATACAAGAACCATTGACTTAAAAGGAGAATTAGCAATAGAACAAAAAACTTCAGAGAAAAAAGAAATCAGAAAACAGATAAAATAGTACATTAAGTGAGTGAGATAGGATTTAAGAATGCGTAATTAAGAAAAAAGGTTGCACCTCAAGTTGATCGGCAATGTTGACTAGAAAGGATTTGGGAATGGCATTAACATTGACCCACATCCCATTGTGTTGTAGTTGGAAGCCACCAATTCCATTGTGTGTGACGAGAGACAAGAGGCCATGGTCCGAATGTGGTGGCAAGCCCATTGCAAATTCTGGCTGTGGGCAGGGTGGGTAAAAGTTTGCATATAACATTTGTAAACCTTTATCTAAATTCATGACCTTCTCAATGTAGAAGGGTTCCAACCCTAAGCTCTCTGATATTGCTTTAAGTAATTCTCTTGCTAGTCCTCGTGTTCTTTCACAATACTCTAATGAAAGCTCACTGCAGCAATTGCAACAAAGCCAGTGAATAAACTTGTTAGCCATTTTGATAATTGGATATGGAAATGCAATCAACTCAGCCTAAGCAATTTATGCATATTTCAAAATTGGTTTTAGACCATTAGGAATTTCTAGTTCAACTTTTTGTATTTTATACTCCACCAATTACAACTTTTCTACGTGTTAGATTTTTTTTTTTTTTTTTCATTTTAAACTTTAGTGATTTAACAAAAGAAAAAAAAGTATACGTAACAAGTTATGATTGGTGAAGCATAACACTCCATTTGTTTTGCTATAAAATGCTTTTAAATGTTTTGTGACATATAAAAATTTTCAAGCACAAACCACCAAAATCAGCAACTCGGTTACCAATTCGACCTAACCTCTAGCATTGGTGAAGTAGACACTAGATGAGTTGGAAGATCCGTTGTGTGCTTTTGTGAAATGATTTACCAAGCTTTTTAAGGTAAAAACATTTTACATAGGGTTTTACAATTAAAAGAAAACATTTTCATGTTTGACCATGGTTTTAAAAATCAAACTAGGCCAACTGATTCGATCGGTTCAATTGGGAACCAGACATTAATCCGATCCTGTTGCTTTAAAAACTAGAAATGCCACAAAAAGTAAATTTAACTAGAACCAGATAGTTAGACTGGAGGAAATGTGGATCGAGACATTTCAACCGGTTATGGAGCAATTTGCTTAAAACACCAAAATGTAGCAGCCATGACAATTGTTTGCCATTGATATGAATGATGGGAGTGTAAGATAAAGCGGAAAAAAAAATAGTTGGGGAGAGGGATTTAATGGTGGCACCATCTAGGTAGGCAATAAGCATGTCAACCAAGCAAGGATGGACCCAAGTGGGGGCCTAAGGGGGCCCGTGCCCCCCTTGGGTCCAAATTGTTTTTTCTTTATTTTTTATAGTTATAATACATTTCATATTTGTAGTTAGGCTCCCCTTCTCCCCAATAAGCCATCGTCTCACCCAAATAGTAACTATCCAACCCAAAAACTTAGCAAAAACAATAAAAACATTCACAATGGTGATCGTATTTTAGCCAAAAAAAAAAAAAAAAGAAAGAAAAAAAGAAAGAAAGAATATTTGATATTGGATGTATTGTAAAGTGTGATAGTAAAATAGATAAATTAGCTTTTTGAGATGCTAAAAGCTAAAATTTTTAGCATTACCACTATGAATTCTTTAATTTTAACCCAAAAAAAAAAAAAAAATCCTAGCTAGCCTAGGATTAAAAAAAAAACCATTATTTTGTTTTTGCTTTTATCTTTGTTGGTAAATGATTACATCTTAATATATTTAGAAATAACAATATTGAGTATTTATAATTTTTTTAATACTATATGAATGCCTATTTAGGGTTTTTTTTTTTTTTTTCTTTATACTTTGACCTCCACTAGCTTAAAATCCTAGGTTCATCCTAGCAACCAAGGCTTAACTCTATGTGTATTTGAGACTAACTTATAAGCTTTTTTTTTTTTTTTTTTTTTTTTTTTTTCATTTTAGTTTTTATGCATAGATTTTTAGAATCTAACCTTTTAAAATAAGTACAAGTATATTTAAAAATAAAAAAATAAAAAAATCTAAAAATAAGCTATTTTCAAACTTATACAAGTTGTGGATGAGCAGCGAGGTATTTGGATAAAGTGCTGGTTTGGATAGCACTTTATCTCACTGAATGTGGTGTTGCGTTTTCATTTTTTTTTTTTTTTTAGCCAGAGTTATTGACTTTTGAGGGAAAAAAAAAATACTGTACATGAATAGTGTGCGCACTGTTCATGCACTATTCACACATTAAAAATATTAAAAATGGGTCCCACGATACTATTCATATATTTAAAAATTATTTTGCTACAATGTTTTCAGAAACAATAAGTTATATCCAAACGGACCCAAACAAGTGGGGTTGGTGGGAAGTGGTGGCGATAATAAGAAGAAGATAAACAACTAGGGTCGGGGGAAGTGGGGTAGGTTGGACCATGAATGAGTGTTGTTCTTCTAGTTGTGATTTTTGTTTTTGTGCTTTTGTTCAACCATTGGCTTATCTTTGTATTTCTTGAACTTTGATATAAAGAAGAAAAAGCTACGTAACATGTTACACGCCATACTTATTATATTTTTAATTCTCTAAATATAAGATGTGATAACTAAACTCACATTTTTCTTAAAAGAAAATTTTTATGTAGTTAATACTAAATATTCTTAGTTTTAAATTTATTATATATTTTTATAATTTAAAATTAATAATTAATTAATTATGACCTCAACTATTCAATTATCAATCTGATCCATTGATATCACTGTGTACTAATTACGCGATAATCACTCTACAAGTATAAGTATTTGCGAAGTGTAAGAGATAAGGTTGTGATTTAAGTTTCCAGGAGAACATTTAGATACATATATATTTAGATTATATTATAATAGAATTTTTATATTGTATGTTTTTTTTATATCATGTTAAAAATTAATTTTATAAAAAAAAAAAAAAAAAAAAAAAAAAAAGGAGCAACTCCTCGTTTAACAAAATAGAACAGCTCCTCTTTTTTGTCCTTTGATTAGTCCGATTTTTAAAATTATGAATTTGAGCAAATTTTACAAAAGCAAAACACGATAAAATGCTAAAAAAGTTTTCTATAAAACATTTTACGGCAAAAATAAACGGAGCTTAAATTGCAACACAACAAATGGAAATGGGACATAGGTTTTTTATTTGATTTAGACAATGATTCTAACTATTGAAACCCGAGTACCTGAATCCTGCAGGTTTGTTGGGGAAGTGAAACTCAGGATGTACAAAGACCTTGAGATAATCCCTCCAGTAAAAAACCTTTTCCATTGACGTATTGACACTGGTTCCGCAGCTGATTGGGTCCAAAAGGTTTTTCCCTTCGAATTCTCTCTTTTCTTCGTCTGTCAGATTGAAAAATCCTCCAGTGCCTTCTATCATTGCCTCCATTAAGCTCTCCGGAACACCATGGTTGATCAACTGAGACTCATCAAAATCAGATACACATGCATATACAATATTGCAGAAGATTACTACTATGTCATACATGTAAATATATGTTTTACCTTGAAGAATCCCCAGTCCTTGCAGGCTTGGCCAAGCTCTTGGATAAGTTGGGACCGTTGATCAGGAGTACCAGAAGTGAGTAAAGAGAAGTCAATGATTGGAATTGAGTCTTCTGGGTCTTCAGAAACTGCTTGATCATTGGGAGTAGGGGTAAAAGCGTAACTGGAAGGAACAGAGGTGAGCCCAGGTGATTCAGCTAATTTCTTAATATATGTCATTTTAGAAATTTGAGTAGGAGATGGCTGAGAGGGTTGGGGAATAGCAGCCATGGATGACTCTCAGAGAGAGAGAGAGAGAGAGGAGAATTGGAGATCAATGATTGTGGATATAATAAAGTGAAAAGAAAGGCCATTAGTTGATAATGATTGTGAATATTTTTCACTAAAGTGGAAATATCTCTCTTTTTTTCCTTTTCCTTTTTAAAGGACAAAGTCCTTCATTCCAAATATAATTTTGGTGGAATTGAAAATTTTTCTATCCGCTAGAATTGTTAAAATCAAGTCTAAGATTGGAAAATCAATTGAGAAAATTTATCATTCCACTGGGCTAAATGGACTCTGAATTAAGTAGTTGGACTTCGAACTCCTTGTATTATTATTATTATTATTATCACTTTCCCAAAAAAATTGTATATTAATATTATTATTATTATTTAGGCTTTAGATATCCTTTTAAAGACTCTTTAAGTTTTAACAAATTGATCTAAAAATGTTTTTAATAAATAATATAGATTTTGATTAATAAGTATGTAAATTATATATATATATATATATATAGTGACAACCTTAAAATGTTATACTAGTATTAACTGATATAGAAACATTTTGTTTCTTGGGCCAAACTCAAACAGTCTATGATATATGGTATTGACTTCTTTAAAGTTAATAGATTATTCATTAAAATTCTAATAAGTCCACTAGTAGACAAACTTATAACCATATTCTACAATCTTGCCAATGACATTATGGACTAATGACACGCTGATTGCCTTTTGGCCTAATGACACCTCCCCTGCTGGTGGTAGGAAATGTTGCAAAGTATGCTGTATAAAATACAAATTTTATGTCCCACTGGTCTTAGACGCGATGTAAATCTAGAGGTCCTTGGTTGAATTAGTTGTTTCTTGGATTCGTTGATTGTTAATTGGTGGCTTTGTAATTGTTAATTGGTGGCAGGTAGTGTGCAACTGATGCAATATTCACTATAAATTTTGATGGTTTGGGTGGGTGGCTGCGTGCTTAGGACGGTGGGGGTGGGCTTGGCCAGTTGTGATATATAGGCAAAAAGAAAAAGAAAAATATAACTCTAGGAATAGAAAAAAGTATCCAAACAGATTCATTGATCTTTTTTTTTTCTTTTCTTTTCTTTTTGGAGGGGGGGTTGAAGCACTAAAAAAAATTGTTTTGAGAATAAATTCATAAACTATTATATCATTTTATTAAAAAAAAAAAAAAAAAAAAAAAAGGCCAAATAAAAAAGTTGCAGCCAATGGGAAAGTTGCAGCCAATGGGAATGCAAAGGTCTCTATCCAGAGCCAAATAAACTGAGGTTCTTGTAATGTTTTTCTTGTAAAGATTCATAAACATATCTAATAATTATTCGAGTTAGGGGTGATGTAAGAAATTTAACTTTGGTTGAGGAGAAATTATGAGAATTTTTTTTTGAATGGAAAATATTTTGAAATTCAAATAAAATTAATACAAAATTATAAAACTAGTATAAATTAAGTGTTAAAAAATATAAACAAAATAATTGTTTCTTTTTTTGTTTAAAATTAATCACTTATCAAAATGAAATTCAGCTTTCATTTAAATTCTGAAATAATCTATTATTGATGATGTATGTAATCGCTAATGTACAAAATTAAGATTGTTTTTTTTTTTTTTTTTTTAAGATTTCCTTTTTGAAGACTAGCTAGTTTTGACATTATTCATGTTTAAAATTTTTTGTTTCATAGTTGCTGTAAAGAAGAAAGAGTAAGCATAAGCGGAGAAGATGTTTAGATCTACTGTCATACACAAGCGTGTGTTAAGAATTTATTTAGGAGGAGATTAACATATAGGGTTAAAGACAAAATTAATTCCAAAAATATTAATTAATATAAGTAAGAAGTTTTTAATTAGTTAAACAAAATATTTGATTGGTATAGAAAAAATAACGTAATTATAAGTTGTTATTGGTCATAGGTAATAATAAGTTGTTATTAGTTTTAATTTGAATCTATTGCTAAAATTATTTTTTTACTTACCAATAACAAGTTATAACTATTATAAAAGTATTGTAATAATAATAATAATAATAATAAAATAACACTAAAACTAAGAGGCGAATTTAAGTTTGTATCAGCTTAATGTAATTTTTGAAAGCGAGCCTGAATGCCTGTGAAACCAAAAATCGTATAAGCATCCTTTCACTTAAAAGAAGATTTAGCAATAGAACATAAAAATGAAAGAGTGGCGATCATAGAATGGGAAAAAAATTGCACAATAAAGAGTGAGAAGGGAATTCAGAAGGCTAGAACCTCGAGTTGATCGGCTATGTTGACTAGAAAGGAGTTAGGCATGGCATTGACATTGATCGATATCCCATTGTGTTGTTGTTGGAAGCTGCCAATTCCATTCTGTGTGAGGAGAGACCAGAGGCCATGATCAGAATGAGGTGGCTTATCCATTGCAAGCTCTGGTTGTGGACATTTTGGGTATAAATTTCCAACGAACGCTTGTAAACCTTTTTCTAAATCCATGGCCTTCTCGATATAGCAAGGTTCCAACCCTAGCTCTCTGATATTGCTTTAAGTAATTCCCTTGCTACTCCTCGGGTTCTTTTGCAATACTCAATCAAAAGTTTAGTGTAAAAATTGCAACCAAACCAGTCAAACAGACGTGTTAGCCATTTAGTATACAGGACATGATAAAGGTAATTTCCGCATATTTTGAAAAACACTAGTTTAGACCCTAATATACTTACAAACCCTCCAAGTTCTAAGTAGGTGTAAGTGTATCCAAGTTCTAGCTCCTACTAGCAACTAGTTGCACCAACCCATTCTCTTCACTAGCTTCCAATTCCTCAAGTTGAGACGCCAACCACAAATCCAAATTCTTGGATATTACATTGTGTGTGTTTTCTAGCACCAAGCTTCAATTAATCCATAATTAGGGTATTCGAGGTGTTTGGCTTGAATCTCCTCTCAATAGATAAGGCAATTCGGAGAGGGTGAAGGTATAAAGACTACAATGGGTTTCACAAGACTACAATGGGTCTAACTCTAATGGGACAAAATTGGGAAATGCCCCATTTGGGTAAAAATAGCAGCATAATGCCCTTTTCTCCAAACTATATAGAGAAATGCCCCTCTTTTGTAACTCGATTTTCTCAAAATCGAGTTATTAAAAAAAAAAATTCTGGAGCCCTATAGCGGTGTTTTTAAGGACCTATAGTGACATTTTCAGGATCTATAGTGACGTTTTGTAACTCGATTTCCATAAAATTGAGTTATAGGCAACTTTTTTAATTTTTTTTACCTATAACTCGATTTCTTATAAATCGAGTTAAAAAACGCCACTATAGGTCCTAAAAACGTCACTATAGGCTCCTAAAAAACGCCGCTATAGGGCTTAACTCGATTTTGAGAAAATCGAGTTACAAAAGAGGGGAATTTCCCTATATAGTTTGGAGAAAAGGGCATTATGCTGCTATTTTTACCCAAACAGGGCATTTCCCAATTTTGTCCAACTCTAATGAAATAGATAACTTTCTCACTCTTCACTTCTAATTAAGGTGTGAATCCACAGGTTTTTATGAGATACAAGGAGGGGTAATCAAATAGGAACAATAGAGAATTAAAGCAACCAATATATCTCATGTCTGGAAACTCGCTCAATCGAATTTCTAGTGAGTTTCGTGCAAAATTCTTTGCCTTAACTAAGTTTTAAACTTGTCTATTCAGCCCAAACCTTGCATGACATTCCTAACTTTCTGGAGTGAAATTTTGAATCCTGTAGCTACAAAAATATATATATACCTAATTTGTTTCGACACATTATCCAGTATGCAGATATACTACTTTGCATTTGTTATCACCATTCTAAAGAGATTGCCATTAACATTTAGGACCAACAAATCGTATTAGAGTTATGGTATTCATTTTATGTATACCCTTTTTTACCATATTCCCATGGTATTCCGCGCGCGCGCGCGCGCGGGGGGGGGGGGGTGGTGGAGATCGAGGGGGGATAAGTGCCCCCTTGAACTCACATAAAGTTCTAAAGTAATATTAATAAAAGATCTTATTTTCCCCTCCTAGCACAAATGATAAATAACTTTCTATTTATTGTACTATACATGACTACATGCAGTAGCTTGGGGATAAGTGCCCCCTTGAACTCACAAAAAATTCTAAAGTAATATTAATAAAAGATCTTATTTTCCCCTCCTGGCACAAATGATAAATAACTTTCTATTTATTGTACTATACATGACTACATGCAGTAGCTTCTCACACATTAAACAACTTTTACATTTCTCTTTTTTCCAATTCCCATGGTAAACTAAGCTTTAAAACTGTAAAAGGCAATTTTAAATCTCAATCATTGGATAAAAAAATTAAATTTAAAAAGTAAAACTAGTAAAAAAATTGTTTTAAGAGGGAGAGAGGTTAATTGCACCTTGCATCGGATCCTAATCTTCTTTTCTGCAACTTTTAAGCACACCTACCATCAATTTTTTTTTTTTTTTTTCCTTTTGGTTTTAGCCTCTTTTAGTCTGAAACTTAGAGTTTTTGTTAGGTTTATAAAATCATTCAAGCCGTTGAGTCACTTGCAAATATTTAGGTGTATATTGTCATACTCTTAATACTTTTATATTGATTTATTTTATTTATTTTGAAGAATCAAATTATATGTTTAATCTTGCCCCTCCTAACTTAAATTCCTGGCTCCGCTACTGATGGTATTTATATATGGGCAAGATTTAGGTACTATTCCATAGGTTCACCCCTTAAACACAAACAAATTAACCTAGTTATTTAGCCAAGTAATTAACTTAGGTAAATTATTCAGATCCAGGTTAATCTGTTTGTGTTTAAGGGGTCTAAAAACATACAAGTGGTATCAAAGCGGGTTCGCTTAGTATTTAGATCCTTTAATCTAAGAGTTGATCCTTGACCCTTGTTGTCATGAAACACAATCACTCTCTTGTGATCTCACCTCACTTTGATGTGAACAACTGTGCCTACTGGAAAGTAAGAATGAAAGCATTCCTAAAATCTATTGATGAGAGAGTTTAGAATTCCGTTGAATAGGGATGAGGGAAGCCAACTACTCCAGTTAGTGAGTGGCAAACTTCTCAGAAGAATTCAAGAGAATCTCAAATCCATGGCAAAGCCATGAATGCTATTTTTAATGTTGAATGCTATTTTTAATGTTGTTTTCAATAGCAAAGTCATGAATGCTATTTTTAATACTGTTTCTATGGAAGAATTCAAGAGAATCTCAAATCTCGAGGTTGCTTATACTACTTGGAATATTCTTCAAACTGTGCATGAAGGCACAAAGGCAGTTAAGATTAACAAACTGCAGTAGTTAATTACTAAATTTGAAAGTATTAGATTATCTGATAATGAATGTTTTGATGAATTCTATGCTAAATTGAATGATATTATTGTTAACTCTACTTATAATTTGGGTGAAATCTATGATCAACCTAAAATTGTTAGAAAGATACTTAGATCTTTGACTTAGGACTTTAGACCTAAAGTGACTGTCATAACTAAAAGCAAGGATGTGGACTCCATCCTTATTGATGAACTTGTAGGATCTCTCCAGTCCTATGAGTTAGACCTACCCAAGACAATCAAATCTAAATTAATGGCTTTTAAGTCGGTTGATGATGTTGATGGGAATGGATTTGATGATGAAATCTTTGCTACAAAGATTGCTTACCTTGCCAAGAATTTTAGAAATTTTCTTAGGAACAATAACAAAAGAGCAAGAGGTAAAAACAATGCTGAACCTATAAATTTTAGGAGAAATGAACCCACTAAGGTGAACAATAATGAAAAACCTAAAGAGAAAGTAGGTCAAACCTCTAATAATTCTATAGGTCAACAATGTTTTAGTTGTCAAAGATATGGTTATGTGAAATCAAAATGTCTTACATTCTTGAGATCAAAGGATAAGGCTATGGCTGTAACCCTTAGTGATGATGAAGTTTCTGATAATGAGTCTAGTAGTGATGAGGATGGAAACTTCATTGCTTTCACAACTACTGCTATAATTAATGAAAGTGTTGTGGTTGATGAGAACCCTTCTGATGGGAAACTTTCTGAGAATGCTGATTTGCAAGAAGCCTATAATAAGCTTTGCAAGGAGGCTACAAAAGGATGCTATGAATGTTGATTTAGGCTTACAGAAAATTGCTTCACTTGAACTTGTTAAGAATAATTTGCTCTTGAAATTGTTTGATGCTTATGAATTGCTTGATAAGGTGAAGATTGAAAACATGTTATTGCTTGATAATGTTAAAAATTTGGAACTTGAATTATTTGTTACTAAAGAACAAACAAATAGGTCTACTAGTTCTAAACTTGAACACATGTTGAGTATTCAGAAGTCTCTCTTAAACAAAACTGGTCTAGGTTTTGAAGATAGCATCTCTATGACTAAGAATCATTTCACAAACTTTGTTTCTTCTTCTGAGCCTCCCATGAGTGAGACTGTCAAACCAACACAAGTTACTCCTCCTAGAAAGATTAGGGTTGATCTTCAAGAGTCTAAACCTAAGACTCCTAAACCTCCTAAAGACAAATTGCATGATAGACCTACATGGGTTTGTCATTTTTGTGGAAAGTTTGGGCACATTCGTCCAAACTATTTCAAGTTGCAAGCTGCTAAGCGAGCAAATAAGCCAAAAGTATCTATGCCTCAAGCACAAGATCCCATGGTACTTATTGGAGAATTAGTAAAAGTTTTAAACCTTTATTCCCATCCTGGAGTTGCTCAGCATTCTAATATGAATAATAACTTTATTGAAAGAGTTACATCTAAAAAGTTTTGGATGTAAAAGGTTCGATTTAATTGAGTCTTTCAGACATGGTCCTTGTGCTTCATCTCTATATTCTTTGTGACCATTCCTCTTTGTTATTTTGTTTTCTTTGTTTTTTTAGGATTTGCATTGCATAACATTCATGCATTCCATATTAGGTTGTTTTTGTTATTATTATTATATTTTTTTTAAAGGGAAAAGGGAAGAAAAATGTATTTTGCATTATTTTTTCTTGGATTTGAAATCAAGGTTGGCCATATTATCTTTACATAACATGTTTATGTACCTTATTTAGTTTGGATGAGCTTATTTTATTGCACTTTATTAGTTAAACTTTGTAGTACATGTTGTATGAGAGTTGTTTATAGTTTTTGATCACATAATCTTGATGTTAAAGTCACATGCCTTTGATTGTTGGACATGAACATAATGAGAAATGCATAAATAATCATCTCACCATTGTTTACTAGCCAATTATGAATATCTTAGTACATATAATAAGATTTTGTGCTCGAGAAAGTGTAGCACATGCACAAAAAGAACATAAAGTGTAGCCTTGAATTAAATACTAAAATTGGTGTGTACATTATCTTGGTTATTTTAATAAGTTTCAAATCAAATAAAATTGGTGTGTGCATTATGAGGTAAATCAAGAAATTTACATGATTGCAAACTTTTATTCTAGGAGATATGAGAATTATCTGGTGTAACATTTTAGGTGACAGTCTCTTTCAAACTAATGTGATGAATTTTGTAGAAATTGTGATTGATCACTATTTATTTATCACCTCACACGTATCTCAAGTTTTTGATAGTTGTACACACTACACAAATTACTCTTTGCTAAACTTGGTACATTATATTGTGTGTGATCATGTTGTGGTAATTCAATACTAAAAGTTCATTGATTTTAATGCAAAATATGTTTAAAGTTTGTAAATTGGGGACAAATTGATTGCAAATCTTGTTTTTGGAAGATCTGGATTAAATTCAAAGGTTTTTGAAAAACTTTTCATCTCATACTCATGCGTTTTATTCATAAAATATTGTGATTTGAGGAGTTTCTGCATTAAAATGCTCTGTTTTTCAAATTTTTGATTTTTTCCAGATTTTTGATCGATCGAACCTATTGCTCGACCAATCGAAATTGTGATTAAAAATTTGGTTTGAATCTGCCTAGCTCGATCACTGCTCGATTGATACTAGATCGATCGAATGTGATTTTTGATCGATCAAACCTATTTTCTAACCAATCAAAAATCGTTCAGAGATTTTTTAAAAACATAACCTTTTCACTTATTCTACACTATTTCAAAACTTTTCAAAAAGCTTTTTGGCTCTCTCTCTTTGATCGATCAAACTCAAGCAAATTTTTATCGTTTTTCCCTTAATTTTTTCTTAAGGTTTTTGTCATCTAGCACCAGTATGACCTTTTTACCCTTTCCCTTTTAGTTTAATCTTATTTTTCATGCATTTAAGGGAAAATTTCAAACCTACAAGAATTTGGGGTTTTTGATCTTTGGGATGTTTTTTATCCAATTTGATCAATGGGTTTTTGTTCTAAGATGATGTAAACAGGTTCTTTATGGTTTAATTTGATCAATTTGATGAATTGGGAAGGTTTTGAAATTCTAGGGCTTGAAACAACCCGAATTGGTGATTTTGTTCAATTACGCTTAATCTGGTGAAATTGGCTTATGTTATTGATTCACTTTGTCATTATATACTATTATTTGACTTGTTTAATGATAAATTGATTGATTTGGTTGGTTTTTTTAAATTGAGTTTTTCAAAGTTTGGGTTTGTGTTCTTAAACTCTATATTCAAGCCAATTCTATGTTTCTATGGTGTAATTGGACTATCCTCAATGCATTAGAGCATGCATCATGTGGTTATTCTGTTCATGCATCATATAGATTGTTCTTTTTTTCTTTTTCTTTTTTAATGCTCTAACCATGTTTGATGCAATCTACCCTTGGGTTTTTCTTGTGTTTTACCAAGAGACTTATGAGAAGTTGAACCTTCTTAGATCTGTGTGGGCTAAGAGAAAGGTTGTTTTAGATGAGCTTAACCTGGAAATTAGGAGAAATTTTGAGAGTAGGGCCTGGTTGCCTTTGATGGACATAAATCATCCTCCTCTGGCTACCTTGATCAGAGAGTTCTACTGAAACCTCTTTGTCCACTCCAATAATTCCAACACTCAGTTTGTGAAGAGTTGGATACAAGGTGAAGAGTATGTCATTACTCCTTCAGTAGTGGCCTTTGCTCTTGGGTTGCCTAAGGTCTAGCTTCCTGTCTATCCTTATGATGAGTCTCCTCCACTCAATGACGTTATGACATATCTGACTGGTACTTCCATTTGATGGGGTACTAATCCTCAGATCACTTCTCATGAGTTGACCAACATTTATTATCTATTTTTTCGGATTTCTTGCATTCTATCTGGCCCATCTCTCATTTGCACACTATTTCTATCTAGAGATGTGCATTTTTGTATGCTCTTGTGACAGATGTTCCTATGAGTTTTTCTCATCTTTTCATTCGATCTTTGGTTAAGGTTCATAGAAGCAGTTCATTTGCTCATGCTTTGTTTTTCCCGTTTTTATTCGTTGAATTTTATTGCATTTAGGTTTAGATGAATTTCCTGCTTCTAAGCTCGTACATATTATAGCTCCCATAGGTGCCACCTTCCTTAGGTAGAGAGCTTCTCATATGTGAGCTAGTTCTAAACACCCTAGAGTTGAGTCTTCTTCGAGTGTTGCTCTTCCTCCTCCTTCTCCTTCTTTAGATGATCCAGTTGTTAATGAGTTTATTGATCCGACTCCTGCTGCTATTCCTCCACCTTCTACTTCGAATGATTCTAGCATTCATCGTATGTTGGACATTATCATGACCATTCAAGCGGCTCATGGTCAGCTTTTGGTGGACATTCTAATGGAGCTTTAGGCTTTGCATGCAGATTTAGCAAGTTTTAGACAGTCACCTCTGCCACCTCCTTTTGATTATAAGTCTTGATTGCCCTTTGGCAATTCGTCACAAAAAGGGGAAGTACATATGGATAGAGATAAGGGGAGTTTTTTTTTTTTTTTTTTTGGAGTTTTAGAACTTTAGATTGTATCTAGGTGCTTTACATTGTACTTATTTTTTTGGTTATGATGTATTTATTTTGATGTCTTTATTCCTTTATGAGTTGTATATGATAAGGGGAGACATAGTGTTTTTATTTCTGTTAATTGTTTCACATTATGCTACATTGATTATTGATTTATATTATGAGGTTATTCATGATATATGTTTTTTATTTTTTATTTTGTGAAATCAAGAATTTATTTTGTTTTTACTTATATTTTTCACACATGCGTTTATGTGTTTATTAAGTGTTACGAGAATATATAGGTTCATTAAATCATGCTACTGTCTACACTTGCAACTGATAGATAGTAGTTAAGGTGAATTATTTTTGTTGGGAAATTTTTTATTGTAATGGGCTGTTTTTGTAATTTTGAGCATTTTGTTTTATTATGTGTTTTGTCACGAATTGCCAAGGGGAAGTTTGTTAGGTTCTAAGGATTTAGGATCTAAATGTATTAGAACTTCAATGTGTAATGTTGGCAAACCATGATCAAAACTTAGAGTCTAGAATTAGGCTGCTCAAAGTATATTTATTGTAAAGTTGGAATCAAGTAATTGCAGAAAATTACTATTCACTTTCTGCAAGGCTTGATCAATCGAAAATTAGACTCGATCAATTGAAGCTCGTGTAAATTTTTTTTTTTTGTAGATTTTTCCAACTCAACCGAAGCCTGTATGAGGTGTAGGGTTTTATGTTTTGTCTAAAGTATAAATGGAAAAACCCAAGCAACATTTTATTATTGTTGTTTATGCTGTGTGAATGAATTTCTTGTAAGATCTAAAGGTGTTTGTCTTCATACATACTTAGGGTTATCAAGATCAAGATTGATGTCGAAAGCTTGGTGATCGTTTCAATTGCTGCATAAAGAGCTTAAAGAAAACATAAGTGGGAGTACTTATGGTTGTTGTGAATCCAAGAAAGAATTAGTCTGTGGATTCAGAGCTGTCACGTAGTCATGATAATAAGTTTTTTACTCGAGGTAGCAATAGGATGTTAATGGTCTAATTTGCTATTGTAGAACTTCAATTCTTTCATAGTGGATTTATTTTACCTTGAGGATAGTTAGGTTAAATTCTCCCCAAGTTTTTCACCGATTTGGTTTTCTTGGGTTATCATATCGTTGTGTTATTTATTTTCCGCACTGTTTCCATGATACAATTTACTTGTGTTAACCTAGATCTGAATAATTTACCTAATTAATTATTTGGCTAAATAATTAGGTTAATCTGTTTATATTTAAGGGGTCTAAAAACTTACAGGATAAAAGTTTTTTTTTTTAGTAATGTGGCCACATGGCTAAATCTTAAAAGAGAAACTTAGGGAACAACATTTAAAATATTGTACTTAAATTTTGTTTTTCATGTATATACCCTTCTTTTACCCTATACCCTTTTTAAGTTGATACAGTACGATGAAAAAAACTGTTAGGACATATGTGATTCATTTGTTTCACTATTTTATGTAGTTGGTTAATCCTTTGATAAAACGCATTTTGCTTGTAATTGGGTAGATCTAAGATGTGTTTAATACTTCAAGAAACATGTTGTTCAAATCTAGTATTAAAGCCATGAAGATTGGACCAAGAAACAAGTGAAGAAAAATTGTTCAATAAAGCTGGACAGATAGCTCAACACCTACGGACAAATAGCTCGATAGCCACTCGACACCTCTCAACAGCTAGGCTATCTATCGAGATTTTCAACTTATTCTTATCGCAATTTTGATAGCTTCTCGACAGCTGGTGGATCGATCGAGAAAGCTCCTGTCTCCTCGACAGCTCCTCGATAGCTTCTCGATAGTTGTATCTGTCAAAATTTAAAGCTTAACACCTCTCGATCGATCGAGGTTACGGGAATTCAGATTTTCAAATATGATTTTCGACCTATGATGACATGTATGTGTAGGGTTTCTTTTCTCACAACCCTAGACCTATATAAGACTTATTTTAGAGGTCGTCACATAAGAGAATACAAGAGGAACATATGCAAAAGGTGATTGATGCCTTATTCTCTCAAAAAGAAGCTACTCCATCTTTGCACCTTAGAGTTTTGTAGCCAAGTGCTTTTTGATCTTCATTATTAATGAAGTGAAGAATTTTACAGCCAACATCTTCTTCTAGTTGGTGATTAAGTAATGTATTAGGATCCGCATAATTGGATAGTCATCTACTGGAATTTGTGCATCATCAAAAGGGTGACGTTCATATATTGAAGAGTTTAGAGGTTCTGAAATGGTAGAAGGTTTCTGTTGTGAGTTTATCTACAGGAATTGTAGAATCTAAGGATAAAAGTTTTGTACTAGATCTAAAATTTCTCTTTACTATAGTGGATTGCTTTTCGAGAAGGTTTCCCCCTAGGTTTTTTATTGTGAAACTAGTTTGTTTTATTGGTTTTCCTGAGTTATCATATCTTGTCTTATTTACTTTTCCGCTGCATTCATTATTGACATGATATTAATATTTGTTTGTTTTAACAAGTTTTATTCATAATACATCTAATTAACAACTTGAATTTAAAACTTGTTAATTTTATCAACCAGGGTCTAAATTTGCCAACATGTGGTATCAGAGTGAGTTCACTCTAATTGGATTAATTTCCTGAGTGTGATCCTTGACCCCTGTTGTCATGGATCATGGTCAATCTCTTTTGATTGCTCCTTTATTTGATGAAACTAATTATGCGTACTAGAAAGTTCGTATGAAAGACTTTTTGCAGGCTCTTAGTGAACAGGTATGGCAAGCTGTTGAAGTTGGCTAGATTAAGCCAAAGAAAGCGTCAATGGATTGGGATGATGCAACAATCATAGTGGCAAATTTTAATAATAGGGCCTTGAATGCTTTGTTTTATGGGATGACCAATAAGGAATTCAAGAGAATATCATCCATGGAAGTTGTCAAGGAAGCATGGACCATTCTTGAGATAACCTATAAAGGTACTAAGGTAGTAAAGACTATGAAGTTTCAAAGACTCACTAGTAGTTTTGAAGAAATAAGGATGGAGGAGGTTGAGACCTTTGATGAGTTCTATGCTAAACTCAAAGATATTGTGAATTCTGCCTTCAACTTTGGAGAATCTATAGCAAAATCCAAAATTGTTAGGAAAATCCTTAGGTCCTTACCTAAAAGATTTCATGCCAAGATCACTATCATTGAAGAAGTAAAGGACATTGATCAAATTCCTTTGACTGAGCTTGTAGGGAACCTTTAAACCTATGCGATGGGATTAGGCTCAATGGGAAAAGGTGAAAAAAGTAAAAACTTGGCTCTTAAGGGTATAGAGGAAGAGATTGAGGACTCTGAAGATGAAGATGAAGATGAAATTGAAGATGAGGATGAGGATCTAACTTTCATAACTGATAAGATTATTAAGCTTCTTCATTTTAGAAAACCTAAATCCTCAAGAAATGACGAGAATGAGAAAACCCCTCATCCAATGCCATGAGGGCAAAGGTTTTGGTCGTATGAGGATAGAGTGTCCAAATTACCTTATAAAGGAAAAGATCAAGAAGTCAAAAGATAAAGGGTTGGTTACTACCTGGAGTGATACTGAGAATGACTCTTCCGATGAGTATATGAATGAATGTCATCACGTTATGGCCTTTACTGCCTCAACTGATAAGGTGATTATGGAGAGTGCTAGTGACAGTGAGGATTCTTCTGATAATAAAGTACCTAAGAAGATGACCCTTCAAGAAGCCTATGATAAGCTATGCACTAAATTCATAAAATCTTAAAAGACTTCTCATCTTTGTAGAAAAGAGCTTAATGAAGTAAAAACTGAAAAAGCTGGTCTGTTAGTCAAACTAGATGAGACTACAAGGTTAGTTGAAACTCTTATTGTGGAGAACACCTCATTAGAAGAGAAGGTCAAAAATCTTAAGGCTGTGCTTAGTCAAGTTAGAACTCAAATAGAGAAGATGTTTAGTGCAAAACTTGAAAATGTATTGAGTACTTAAAAGCCTAGTTCTAATAAGACTGGATTAGGATATGTTGTTTCTTTCGACCCTTCCTCTTTCATGGCTTCTGGATCAAAAACTGTCTTTATGCCCCAATTTGAGAAAGGAGATAAAGGTATGAAATCTAAAACTGATTTGTCTAATTCAAAATCCTTTATTAGACTTCATGTTTGTCACCACTGTGGTGTTTCTAAACACATTCATCCTAATTGCTTTAAGTTGTATTCTCATAAGCAATTGTCCAAATGGTCACAGGTTTCCTCTCAAGAACCTACACCTTGGTTTGGAGAGTTATTAAAAACTTTAAGCTTTTTAACTCATTTTTAGGAGAATTTTAATTCTTCTATGTCCTTTAGTAGACATACTAGGACACGTGTCTTTTCATCTTTGCAGCCAAAGACTCGTGCTAGATGGGTGAGAAAAGAGCCTAAGACTTAATTGTCTTTTCTGTTTGTCCTCTACTTTAATTCTTTCTATCTAAAGTAGGACTCTCTTTTTTTGATTTCTTATCTGTTTTTGAAATCATACTTTCATGCATTTGCACCTTTTTATCATGCCTTCATGCATTTGCATCTTTCTTTCATACTTTTATGTTGTTTGTCTGTTTTTGTTTGGCTGTCTAGTTTTTATTTTGTATTGTTTTCAACATAAAAATAAAAAGAAATATAAAAAAAAAATACAAAAATAGTGTGTATTTTGTGTACATTGGTACTTACGTACCTTGGATGGCCATTAAAACAAAATTTTCTAAACTTTGTATCTTTTGTAACTTATATGAACATCTCTATGCACAACTAAATATGTGAGTTTTACGGCTTTTGTTTGTGATAAGTAAGATTAAGTTATCTCTTGTATTTGACACTCGTATCACTCTTTTTGATGTGTAGTACTAGAAAATCCTAAGAGAAATGTATAAAAAACCATCTCACTATTGTTGCCTGCCAATCATGATAAGACATCTGTATGCTTCAGTATAGCAAATATGTGATGTCAATGATATTTGTGTGCTTCGGCATAGCAAAATTGGAATGTCAAATATCATTGGGTATTTCTTTTCTTTCTCTTATATTCCCATGCATGATATGCTCAATAAAAGAAAAATATGCAAAGAAAAATAAAAAACAAAAAGATAAAAAAAAATTTTTAAATATGATTGCAAGAGTGTATTTTAAAAGATATGGGAGTTGTAAAATGTACCTCGAAGGTGATAGTCTTCATCAAACGGTTATGATTGTATGTGAGTTAAAGAGATTTTCTCATATCTCAAATTGTCATAACATATATACACTTATGCAATCTTGCAATGTTTTTCATACACAACACGCAACATTCTTTGCTACTCTTGATACATGTGCAGGTACAATATGATTTGGTTATCATAAGGTTTTACATGTGTTAATGTATGCTCACTAAATTGTCTTAACTTGTTTTTGAAATATAAAATTGGTTAAACTTGTTTAGTATGTGTGTGTGTGTTTTAGGATCTATATGCTTAACATTTTTCTTGTTGATAAATTTGTTTTTCACATGTTTTGCATTTTTTCTATTATCTTGTCATCCATAGCATCTTGTTTCATTACATTCATGCATTTATGGATTTCTTGTACCCCCTTGATCATCCCTGATCATCTTTATGTTTCTCGGGTGAAGTTTTTTAGCTTCTTGTACCCTTTGTCAATCATGACAAAAAGGGAAAGAAATTGTGGAGAATATGTGATTTCTTTTTAAGATTCTACATGTTATGGGGAGAAATACATGTCTTTGTAACGGGGAGATGTGTTTCATGTTGTTAGGGGGAGTACCTATCTCCTTCTTCTTGTACATCGGTCTTGTGACCATATTTACATACATTGTGCTTATCTTTAATATATATATATATATATATGATGATGTATGTCTTCTTCACCTCCCTCTACATGTGTTGTTTCTTTTCTATCTCCATACACATGTTTCTTATTACTTGTACGCAATCTATTATTTCTATTTCACACAAAAATGCCTTGATGAATTTTGTTTAAAGTATTTCAGAAATACAAGTTATCAAAGTCTACTTGCCATAAACTCTCTTCTTATAAAGTTTTCAAGAGTTTGTGTTAGGATAGATTTTATTGTATTCAACAAGTGAATATGAGTTAAGTGATTTATGACTTCTCTCATATGTTCATTTGTTTGTTGTGGTTTTGTCACAGATTGTCAAAAGGGAAGATTGTTATGACAAATGTGATTCATTTGTTAAAAACATATGTCACTATTTTATGTAGTTGGCTAATTATTTGACAAAACACACTTTACTTATAATTGGGTAGATCTAGGACGTGTTTAATACTTTAATAAACATGTTGTTCAAATCTAATATTAAAGCCATAAAGATTGGACCAAGAAATAAGTGAAAAAAAGCTATTCAATAAAGCTGGATAGATAGCTCGACACTTGCGGGCAGATAGCTCGATAGCTGCTCGACACCTGTCAACAACTAGGCTATCTATCATGATTTTCAACTTCTTCTTATCGCAATCTCGATAGCTTCTCGATAGCTCGTGAATCAATCGAGAAAGCTCCTGTCTCCTCGACAGCTCCTCAATAGCTTCTCGATAGCTGTATCTGTCGAAGTTTAAAGCTCAATACCTCCTCGACACCTCTCGATCGATTGAGGTTACAGGAATTCAGACTTTCAGATATGATTTTCGACCCATGATGACATGTATGTGTAAAGTTTCTTTTCTCACAACCTTAAACCTATATAAGGCTTATTTTAGAAACCGTCACACAAGAGAATACAAGGAGAACATATGCAAAAGGTGACCGATACCTTATTCTCTAAAAAAGAAGCTACTGGTCTTTACGCCTTAGGGTTTTGTAACCAAATGCTTATTGATCTTCATTGTTGATGAAGTGAAGAACTTTACAGTTAAAATCTTCTTCTAGTTGGTAATTAAGTCGCGTACTGGAATCCGCGCAATTGGTTAGTCACCTACTGGGATTCATGCATCATCAAAAGGGTAGCGTTCATATATTGAAGAATTCAGAAGTTCTAAAGCGATAGAAGGTTTCTACTGTAAATTCATCTGCGGAGATTGTAGAGTCTAGGGATAAAGGTTTTGTACTAGATTTGAAACTTCTCTTTACTATAGTGAATTGCTTTTCGGGAAGGTTTCTCCCTTGGTTTTTTACTATGAAACTAGTTTGTTTCATTAGCTTTCCTAGGTCATCATATCTTGTCTTATTTACTTTTCCACTGCATTTATTATTGACATGATATTGATGTTTGTTTGTTTAACAAGTTTTATTCATAATAAATCTAATTAATAACTTTGATTTAAAACTTGTTAATTTTATCAATCGAGGTCTAAATTTCCCAACAAAAACTACATAGTAAAGATATAGTAATTGTTTGGGACTATCCGTTATTTATATAGGTCTCTTGTCTTCCCTTACTAGACTAGTGTGAATAATGGTGTTGGTACCCACACTTCTTGCTATATAAGTTATAATGTTGTGTTATATGTATATTATGTAATTTATTTTCATACAAGTCTCTACGCTTCTACTCTCTTATACATACCTATATTTCACCCACTCTCGTCTCGAGCAAGCAACTAAAACCTTGTTTATTTTTTGTTTTTTAATTTTTAAATTTTAAATTTTAAATTTTCCTTTTCATTCTTTTATTAATAAAGTAAGATCACTCATATAGATTATAACCTTCATCATCGTCTCCATTAATCTCGTGAAATGTTGAAGGTTATTGCTTTGAACATGTATTTTTTTTTTTTTTTTTTCTTAGCAATCAAGGAGACAAAAAGAGAGGTCGGAATGAGAAATGTGAAATTTCTTTGATGGAATTTTTTGGAATCTTTTCATCAGGTTATGAATTCAAATGAAGGATGAGGTGGAGCCACAACATGGAGTAGGTTTAAGGAAGAAAGAGAGAGAGAAAGAGAGATGAGACTTGAGAGTGAGAAGGAAGATAAATTAAAAAGAAAACCAAAATAAATAAATGAATTTTTTAATCTAAATATCTTTAAAACAAATATTAGGCTTGACCAAAATTTATTTTAGTTATCTAACTTTGCTTTCATTCATTTCAGTCCTTTAACTTCTAATTTTATTCAATTAAATATTTTCTACCAACTTTTGTTATATGTTATGGTTAATTTTCTAATTTTTAAAAATTTTCTTCCAATTTTTTAAATTAAAAAATGCAATTAATTATTGAAATTTTTTTTTCCAATTTTTTTTTTCAAAAAAATTTAATAAAAGTTGATGGAAAGGCCTTTGTTGGGTTATAGATTGACCTCAGTTGATTAATTCAATTACTCAAGTTGATTAATTATGTCAAATTATATGCAAATCGTGAAGGCACCAACAAATCACCAAATAAACTAAGTGCAGTAGAAATAAAATAGACACATTTATTTGTTGATAAATGGGGAAAACCTTTCACAAGGAAAAAAAAATCCACAAAATGAATTTCATGTCACCACTCCCAAGAATCCATTAATAAAAAACAAGCAGTTACAAGTATAAGGAATCTTATCACTGTCAGATCTATCCAAAAACACCAACCTACAGTTGAATTTTTTCTCCAATCTGCAATTGGTCATGATCTTGTAGAATACTTCTTCCTTTGCATGGATCTGGCCAGTACGTAACTAACTCCACCGCAACCATTTGATTGTTGTAGTTGATTTGCAATAGCTTCACATATAAATACCAATAAGATCTTCAATGTTGGTGCTAGAGATTTTGCTTGGTTATAGAACCCAAAGATGTAAAAGAAATGCAGTAATATCTCTTTCTTCTGTAAAAGGAGGCTAGGATTTCAAAAAGAAAACCTTATGAAGTTTTCTAGGGTTTGGGTTTTCTTTATCCTCTTTGTTAGGACATATGTGTTTTCACTTGTTAAAACATATGTCGCTTATTTATGTAAATTGACTAATCCTTTGACAAAACGCACTTTACTTGTAATTGGGTAGTTCTAGGTGTTTTTAATACTTCAAGAAATAAGATTTCAAGTTCAAGTGCTGAAGTCATCAAGTTTGTCCAAGAAAAAGCAAGCTAAAGTGCAATTTCATTAAAACTCGACTCCTGCTCGATAGCTACCTCGACACCTGCTATTTATTGAGATTTAAAAATTCAGATTTTCTGATTTGATTTTCTTAGGATCCGTGAATATGTTTTTGGGGCTTCTTTTCTCCAAACCTTAAACATATAAAAGAATTGTTTTAAAAGCCATCAAGTGTGACACAAGTTGCAAATTCATTGAGCAATCTCTGTTCAAGCAAATTGTGATCAAAAGACGAAGTTCTTAACCTAGTTCATCTTCCTTCAAGAAGTTGCTATGTATTTGCACCATAGGGTTTTGTGACCAAGCATCTTCCTGATCTTCATCGTGTAGGATGAACTGAAGAACTTTGCAGCCAACCTTTCTTCCTTAAGTTGGTGTTCTGAAGTCGCGTACTGGGATTCGCGCATTGGTTAGTCATGTACTTGAGAGCCGTGCATCAAAGGTGGGAACTGTTGCTACAAATCAAGTCCAATGGGTATTAGGGTAAGGGTTCAACTATAGGCTGGTAAGGTATTTGGGATTCCTTTACTTGTAACCGCTTGATTTGATAATAGTGGAGTTTCTAGAGTGGTGACTTGAAAATCACCCGGTGGGGTTTTTGCCGCGAGGTTTTTCCCCATTTGTAAACAAATCACCGTGTCATTTAATTTCCGTTGCATATTTAGTTTTTGATGATTTGTTTGTGCTTCCACGCAATTGCATGATTAATTGATTAATTAACAACTTTGGCTAATTAATTAATTTGGATTAATCACAAGGGTCATTCAGATTGTGGCCTATCACTCTTCCTTATTTCAATAGGAGTTTAATAGGCCTTTTGAATTGGCTCTCCTATTCCAATGAGGTTTGCTCTCCTAGTTCTATTAGGTTTACACAAACCCATAAACAAAATGGCCTATTAGAATAAAATGTTGTAGGCTATATCAGAAATCCTATAGCTTGATATATTAAATCTTGATATATCGACAGGTATCAAGGCCTGCAGATTCAGCTTTTCTTGAGTATTCTTCATGTTTTCAATACAACCACTTGTAATGATCATCTTGAACCTACTTAGATTTATCCAAATACAAGTAAAATGCGTTTTGTTATAGGATATGTCAATCACATTAAAAAAGAAAAAAAAAGAACCTAATAGCCTTTTGAATAAATTTTGAAACTCAGAGGACTGGAATGAATGAAGACAAAGTTAAAAGACTGAAATTACTAGAGGTAAACCAAACTCATATATGAGACCATTATCATCCTATTAATTACCACTATTATCAAAGTACATATTCAAACCGGTTTTTGAGAGTGGAAGTAAATTTTAGCCGAACTTTTATTATCAAACACTAAATTCGGAGACCAGTTACGTTAAAGGAATCAACGAGCACAGGCTCCTTTGCTAATTTGTTCAAAATCTAACTGGAATTTATAACTAAGCTTTCCACTTTGTTGCAATTCCAGAAAATCCTTGTACGTTATTTCAACATATGAAGGCTTTATTGTCAACAAACTCCGGTGCTGGCCTTATAATTGTGTCTAGTGATGGTCAATGTGGCATGGCTATGGACATCTTGTGCTCTCTTTACCATTTTGTATACTCAATATTTGAAATTGTGAATTCATATGAGATTTCATCTTTTGATAAATAATTATTGTAGTATCGTAATAGCTCAGTTGTTTTATATAAAAACATATAACAATATGATATAAAATAAATAAATAATAAAATATTACAAAACTTATTTAAAATATCATCACCATTGACATAAAAATTTGGTCGTAAATAATTAACTTCATAGTGATAACAGCATCCCTTGCAATCTGAAAAATAGCGAGTCACTTAACCCCTTGCAAAAATGTTTTATGTGACAACTTATTGTTGTCACCATTGTTCCTAATAAGTTGCCAATAATTATTTTCAAGGGCCAAATAATTTCAAAAATACCATTATTTGTTGCTAAAAATTAAGTCCTCAATTTAAAATTTACAAAAAAAAACTAATTAATTGCAAGATCATACAGGCCCTCACAAATAGTTGTTCATGATAACTACATCCTCTTGATAAAAATAAATCGTCGACTTTTCTTTTAGTTTGATAATATATTTGTGATGGTAGATTTGTTTAGTAAAGACCATGAATTGTCCTTATAAATTAACTATTAGCAATGGTATAGTTGCAAAATCTTTTTTGCAATAAGAGCAAATATGATGACCTTTGACGGTCATATACCTTCACTAATAACATTTTGTAATGACATTTGACATTTTTTTAAGGGAGTTTGACCCTTGCCAATAGACTGTTTTCATGGAGTTAAAAGTTTATAAAAATAATTTAGTAAAATTTGTAATATCAATATTATCCGGTCTATAATGTTAGAAAAAAGAGGCTAATATTAGGTATCATATATAGATAAATACATTTATAAGAAGCATGTATGGAGGTTTCAAGTCAAGGGCCTTGCAGCTGAATTGACACATTTTTATGGACAAAATTCTTGGGGATCTAGGGAGGAAATGATTCGAACTGCGGGATTAATAACATATTTTAATTATTTCTTAAAAAAAAAAAAGTGTATGGAGGCTTTTAAAAAAAAAAAAAAAAAAAAAGGAATATATGTGTAAATATGAAATTTATTACATAGTAAATGTAGAATATATTGCAACATTTATTACCAAATATTAAATTCAACAAACATGAGAACAAATATCCTTCTCAAAAAGGAAAAAAAAAAAAATGAAAACAACATGGCAGTTTATTTATTATTATTATCAAACACTAAATTGCGAAATTGGCTTTGTAAACCAATCAACTAGCTCAGACTATTTTGCTTTATTGACTATCCAAATTTAGATCTCAGCCTGCCAGTTTGCTGCAATTCCAAAAATTCCCTATACGTCATTTCAACATATGCAGGTGGATGACTTTCCTTGTCAACTAACTCTGGTGCTGGCCTAATAACTGTGTCTAGTGATGGTCCATGTGGCAAAGCTATGGACATCCTTGTAGCTTTGTCATTTACAAGTGCCCGGTGTTCAATACTCTTGCACTTGCCGTTGCTCAAAATCTTGCAGGGAAACATTATGTTCATAAAATTTTGATTAATTCATAGAATTATTCATTTAGTTAAATATTCATTAGGCTTGAATGCAAAGAGCATGATAAGTGAAGTAATTAAAGACAATGGTGTGATAAGTGAAATAATTAAAGACATCGGAATTTAAATAAAAATTTATACAATTAAACACACACACATAAGAAAAAAAGAAATAAAATCAACCCATATTTGTATATCCTCTTCATTGTTACAATCACCTACCCTCTTTTTAATTTTGTTATTTTTATAGGGTTAGTTCCTTCATTTTGGCCATTTAGGCAATTATGAAATTTCCATAATTTTTGTTTTAATTGGGAAGAAAATGTCAACCCTAATATCAATATGTATGTTTGGTACGTACCTTGTTCCGTGAACTGGGTTGACTCTTCCTTTGGGGTATTTAGACAATTGCTTTTCGTCTTATATCGTAGAAAACCATATGAACTCTCTCTCTCTCTCTCTCTCTCTCTCTCTCTCTCTCTCTCTCTCAAAGTTACTCTTGCAATGGGTCACTATAAACCACTTACACACAATTTCTCTCTATTTCTAAAAGCAAAATATGTTTAAAAAATCACTTGGAAGGCACTATTATTCTCTCTTCCCTCAAACTTATTCGCCCGTGTCACATGTAACATAAATAAGTTTACGGTAATTTATACCTTTCGTTGTGAAACTTGGTGTAGGTTTGATTTTGTTCCTTCAAATTTAAAAGGGTTTTAATTAGTCCTTGAAATTATAAAATATAAACAATTTTGTGTCTCCATTTATTTTTTTGTTTATGTGATTAATGGAATGTTAAGTCACCCCATATAATTTACCCATATAACCAAAATTGAATTTATCCTAAATTTTATTTAGATCAAAAATATAATTTACTCATAAGTTTATTTCTTTTTTTTTTTCTTTTTTCTTTTTGTGTGTATATATAATGGACTTATATAAAATTGATCTGAAAAATTCTTTTATTAATTTGATTATAAGTGAATTAATCTTCACTTATTAATGTTAAGGCTATTGCGTGATTAATGTTAATGTTAAATTTTTTATTAGCAATAAACAAAATATAACAAAATTTATTTGAATGACAAATGTTTTATCACCTTAAACCAAAAATTGTATCAGACCGACCTTTCTAGTTTACTTTAGTTGGCATAGTTGCTTATCAAAAAAAAAACGAAAGTGAGAAAGATAATGTGGAGATGAATAATACATGGAGACAATAATAAAAATGGAGTTCAAGATG
Source organism: Quercus variabilis (assembly GCA_030445155.1). Taxonomy (NCBI): domain Eukaryota; kingdom Viridiplantae; phylum Streptophyta; class Magnoliopsida; order Fagales; family Fagaceae; genus Quercus; species Quercus variabilis. Next base: position 22,851,094 of record CP129455.1, on the reverse strand, counting down.
CAAGATAGAATGTACCTCCAAGTGATCGGCAATGTGAACAAAGAGTGCATTGGGTAAGAGATTGACATTGATCCATTTTTCTTTATGCAGTATTTGAAGTCCAGAGATTCCATTATCCACCAAAAGGGTTAACAGACCATGGTCCGTGTGAGAGGGGATGCCAATTGCTCTATCTGGCTCTGGACAAGCTGGATAATAGTTAGCAGCAAGAATTTGTAAACCCAACTCGATATTGGTGGCCTTGTCTATGTAGCTCTCTTCCAAACCCAAGCTCTTTGATATAGCTTTTAGTAATACTGTTACTACTTCCCGATTTTTTTTGCTGAACTCCAATGCAATCTCACTGTGTCAACAAAAACATAAATAAACCATTTATTATGAATTGCATATGGCCCATGACATGATTCTTGATATATTGAAAGTTTTAATCGAATAAGAATTTTATCAGAATTAATACACTTGGCCTCTTTGTTCATATGGGGAAACGTTATTGTCTTGGGTTCATGATTAGAAGTTCAATCTCTAAAACAAAGCATTAGAGTATTAGTATCAGATGTTCTAAAAATTATTTTGACACATCAAAAACTTATTTTATCTATTTTAACACACCATTTAATAATACACTTCACGTCACACCTTTTAATTTAACACATAGCTTATTAAAATAATATAAATACATATGAAAATAATATAAATGTGATGGCTGAGCGAGAGAAGACTAAAAGGAGAGAAGAGAGCTTGACATGAGGAGAGAGGAGAGAGAAGAGTGGAATAAAATAAAATAAAATTCAACTTGTTACAGGGTATTATAGCATGTTGTAAAATATATATATATATATATTGGGATTTGACAAATCTCATAGAACATGGATTTTGGTGTTTGATGTGCTAAATGCTAAAAATTTAGCATTTATCACATTTAATGCTAGTGCTCTAGGTTGTAGAAGTTCTTAAGTTATAAACTTGAGTCAGAAAGCACTAAAAAAATCACGAATTCAAATCCTCTAGATTTTCTAAAGTACTCTACCAGTAGATTTTCTTAAATTCTAACCACTCTTTAATAATTTAATAGTCAAGATTCTGCCATGTCAGCATTCCACAAACAATATTCTTAAAATAATAAAATAGTGTTGCAAACAAAATAATTAATATTACTGTTAGTGGAATGTTGACATGGCAGAATTTAGACCATTAAATCAATAACGAATGGTTAAGATTTAAGGAAATCTATTTAATAGAATACCCAAGGAAATCTAGAGGAACTGAATCCAAAAATTACATACTCACTCTTATATTTTGTGTTGTGAAGTCATGAAAAGCTAAATTACATACTCACTCTTATATTTTGTGTTATGAAGTCATGAAAAGCTATTGCGAGAGTGTGTATGATTATTCGGTGGTTCTTTTGGTTAATTACCGTAGTCCCACTCTTTTTTATTAATTTTAAAAAAAATTAAAAAATCTAAATTAGTATTCAAATTGACTTTTTAATTAAAATTTTTATTTTAACAAATGAAATTAATACCTTGCTTATTGTTGTGATTACTAATCTGTATGCTGATTTTTTAGATACTTAATTCTTTTTAATATATTCATTTTAGTTCACGAAGTATTGCATAAATTTGCTTAGATATTAAGACCAATAAAAATTACTTTTTATTAAATATGAAAATGACAAGATTTTAAAATATTCCAAAATAAAATAGAACAACAAAAAAGAGAAATAATGTCAATTTATTTTATTTATTTATATTACTAAATAATTAATACTTATTTATGTATTTATTACGTCACTAGTCTAACTGCCGTTCAAATCCAGTTGCACAAACCTTTTTTTTTTTTTTTCATCTTCTTGATGTGTTTCGCTGATTCTCTTTTAATTCGACACGTGTTTCTACACTTGGCAATATTGGACTTGGACCACATAACTTGGCCATACCTAACCCTAAACTTTGTTTTCAAGCACTGGAATTTTTTTTCTCGGAGTGCTTTTCTTAGGGCAATTTGTTCTTTGAATGAGGTATTCCCACATAATAATAATAATAATAATAATAATAATAAAAAAAAAAGGACCTTGTATATCAGACTAAACCTCAGCGTTCCCTAATCTTTTTCTCATCTACTTTAACTTTTTCACAATTTCAATTTTGAAACACTTTATTTTTACTATAGAACCAAATTTTAACTACTTACTACTTAAATAATAGAGTAAAAAATATTGAATTTTGCATAACTTTTTTAGAGCATTCATGGCATGAAAATACAACTTTATAATTCTTTTATATTGATTTATTTTCTCAATTTATTTTAAGGAATCAAATTACATGTTTAAATTCTATATATTTAGAATAATATCTTAATTTGATTGTAATTAACTATGATTTTTTTTTTATTTTAATAATATGAAATATATACTTAGAATCAATTGAGATTATGGAGAAGCCAATTATAATAATGATTTAGATTCAAATTCTAAACAAACTCATATTGAGGTGTATTTTGCTAATCTTCCAATTGAACAAATTTAACTATGTATGAAAAAATAAATTAGAGTTTTTATTATATTAGATTTTGTACGACAATTGCATTAATAGTATATAATTGTTTATCTAATTTGTTATTAACATTGATCAATAATATTTAGATTAATTTTACTTTCAATCTTGTCTTTTAATTTTGTCCCCCTAAATTGAAATCTTGACTCCATCAATATAAAAATATATATATTTATATATTGTATGAGTTTGAATTAGTTTCTTTTTTTCTTTTAATATTTAGCTTGTTAGAATATGTACAACTTTTTAAAAGCCTCAATTTTTTTAAAAGTACAACTATAATTTTAACAACTTTCATCAAATAAACAAATTAATAAGCTTTTAAAAATAGATAATACAAAAGCACATTTAGTTTATAGCTGATCTAACTTTATTTTATGTTTCATGTATACGCAATTTCTTTTCATATTTTGTAGAATTAGTTGATTATTATAATTTATTATCAAACTATAAACTTATAGATTTCTATATTATACAACATTTATTTTTCGTGTGTTTTTGTTTTTTGTTCTTTTATTTGTATTGAAAGAAATATGAAAAAGAGGTTAGAAAGTATGTTAAAAGTGTTGGTTTAATTACACGTTAGAATGGTGGCTTCATGACAAAAACTTTTAATAATACGCTTTCAAAATGTTAGGGATCTTTTGGACATAAACTTAATTTGAAGGAATAAAATGAAACATTTTGGAGAATATGGACCCTTTTTTAGGCAAATGTTAAGGATTAAACATGTAATAAAACCTAAATTTATTCTATGACCGAATAAGAGTTATAAAATATTAATCTAGTTTAATCCAATAAGTTTGAAAAAAAAAATAAATAAATAACAACCTTAAATAGCTCTGGAGCGCGCAATGCTCTAGACTCTCATATGAGAGTGGTCCCCATAATGGGTCCCACATGTAGGGTTCACCTTCTATGTGAAGAATTTGGAGCACTGCCTCGAGAATACTTAAGAATTGCCCAAAAACTTTATGGTGCAAATTAACTAGACCGGATCGAACTTGAATCCAATCAACCTGACCTGGCATACACCTTATAGGTCTAAGACTTGTTTCCTATTACATATGTGGTCATACCACTACACTATTACTGAACATTTAATGGATGGAGGGCCTACTAAAGTTGAAAGAAAGCAATAGTGGTTGGAGCACGTTGTTACCCTATTGTGGTTAGTTTGGACCCGTTTGGTATATGTGTTTAAACACATGTTTTCAGTTTTTAAAATATTACACGAATTTTTACACACTTTTTCACTTACACGTATTTTCAAAAAATACAAACAACATTACTAAAACAAAATTACCCAATGGCCCTTCAATATTTGGGGTGGTGATATTATTAGAGGAAGGAAAGACAAACAGAATGACAAAAGAATGAAGGGAAAAGAAAAATCACTCACAGGGGATTGGGTTTTGATTTTCACACATTTGCTATTTTACATCTCATTGTTATGAAAAATTCTTAGTTTACATTATACTAACAATTTAAATTTACATTATAAATGCAAAAAAAGAGTATAAAAAATGTATAATATTATTCACATTTGCAAAAATATTATACATTTTTTTGTGTGTCAGACAGACTAGCATGTAAGTTTACATTAGTGGACAAACCTATAAAAGTAGCAATAGTATTAGTGGCACTAAAAAACTATATTACTATTTTTAGTATCACTAAATACAAAATTATAAATACATAAGTAAAATTAAAGTAAAGTAATTTGACTCCACAATTACAGCACACAACTACGTACGTTTGACTATATACCGTCGCTCATAAGTAAAAAAAAAATATATATATATATATATATATATATTTATTCCCGTGTGTTGTCTTTTTCTCCTGCCCGTTCACACCGACAGCTACTTTTTATTCACGTGTTCTATTAAAAGGGAAGACCCTGGTCCTGGAGAGCGCATGCAGAAAGTTGCCAAAGCAACGAGACTTATGACCAAGACTTGTTTTTCAGTCCAATCGATAATTTGGTCGAGAACTCTAACTACGTACTTTAGAGCTGGATTTTTATTCATAATATATATGATATGATTTAGGAGCTAGGTTAAGTCTGAAATGAAAAGAAATGTACCTGAACCCAGCAGGTTTGTCGGGTGAATGAAATTCAGGATAAGTGAAGCACTTGAGATAATCTCTCCATAAGTTTACTTTATCCATCGAAGGATTAAAGCCTGTACCACACCTGATTGGATCCATGACATGATTTCCATGAAACTCTTGCTTCTCCTCCTCTGGCAGGTTGAAAAATTCTTGAAACGACTCTATCATTGCTTTTGTGAGGCTCTCAGGCACACCATGATTAATCACCTAATTAAGACTCATCAAATTAATCCCACTAGTACCATACATATCCACTACCGACACATAACAAAATTTAATAGAAAGCTAAAGTTTAATAGATAACTAAACTGTACCATGAAGCAACCCCAGTCTGAGCAGGCTTTGTTGAGTTGATGGACGACTTGGGACCGTTCTTCAGGAGTACCAGACACAAGAAGAGAGACATCGATAATGGGGACTGAATCTTCTGCATCATCGGATATTATTGGTTCATCATGGGGATTATGGGTGAAGGAGTAAATTGAAGGGAGGGAGGAGAGACTAGCTGATTCAGCTAGTGCTTTGACGCTTTTCATCTTAGGTGAATGAAGTGTTGATGCCTTCAAGGTATCAAGTGGAATTGTTGAAGCCATGGATAATTAGAAACGAGGAGAACAGAAGAGACAGAGTGAGTAGCTGAGTAGCCTTATGTTACTGATAAGCTATATATAACAAAAAATAATAGCTGTATGATATAATTTTGAATATATATTAAATATATATTTAATAATTTAATAATATGTTACATATAAGTAGGAGGGCCTACTAAAGTTGAAAGAAAGCAACAATCAACAATTGTTGTAGCACGTTGTTGACTTGTTGGGGTTATTCAAGGAAAGACAACACAAATGGCTGGGGTTTGTGGAAAAACAACACAAAGGGCTGTGGTTTGTCAAGGAAAGACAACACAAACGTCAGAAGAATGAAGGGAAAAGAAATAGCAGTCATAGTGGACTTCCGATTTTGATTATCACTCATTTACGTACTATTTTATACACAAAAGATTATTTTTATAAACTGTTTCAGTTGTAAAAAGATGTGTATAATACAAGATTTTATTTATTTATTTGTTTTTTAAATATCCACATGCAAGTTGCAAGTGTTTAAAAGGTGGACCTTTTAAAAATGTGCAAATTCTCACATTATTTGTGGATATGTGTGAAGTAACATGCAAATAGGTGTGAAAGAATGCTGCCAAAGCAACAGGATCTATGACCTGGTCTTTTTTTTAGTTGGAGAATAATTAATTGGCATGCAATAGTAGGGTAGGTGAGGCCTGTAACAAACCTAGAGTTGATGGTCGTACGTGGGAGCCTTTTAACTAAAAATGATAATAGAACTTGCAAAATAAGGTTTTTTTTTTTTTTTAATTAAAACATATGTAGAGGGAATAATGTAGAAGAAGAGCTAATTAATAGAGTATATAATGGTCAAAATATTGGTTTTATACTGAATATTAAGATCAATTACTATTAATTTAATTAATACATGGACTATTTTATCTTCTCAAGCTATGTTTGGTTGAGTGGATTTTTAGGATGTTGGATTTGTGTCCTAAAATCTAATTTATTGGCATGTTATAAATAATTAGATTATTTAATTATATGAGTCTATCTATAAATGAACTAATGAGGCATTATCTTAGTCCATGAGATGCATAGTATGTGATTTATGTGAAAAGTCACAGAAGATATAAATTACAAGTTCTTTGTAAACTCAGAATTTTAGTTCGTAGTCGATGATGAAATTGGGCATTTCGTCTACGAAGACTATAACATATCAGCTAAGATGATTTGTCTTGATTATGAAAGTGGAGACTGCTAGTTGGTATGTTGATATGTTTTAAGAGTTAAGACATATTGAACTGGACCGCTGTAAGATTTATTATTCTCTTAACAACTGTCAAATGAATAATAAATCTCACGACTTCTATTTACATCAATTCTAAATCCTGAGAGAATAATGGACCTGATCATGAGATGCAGGTTGCTTTGATATATCAGGAGTGAGATCTATAAGTTACGGTCAAAACCTCAGTATGTTGGGCAATCGCATTTAATGTTGATGGAACATATATTCTCAAGATGGAATTCATAATCTCTTAATAGAGATATAAAATATTCCCTTGAGATAAGTTTAATGGGTTTGGTTATTCAAAGTGTTGGACTCAACCACTTTAGTAAGTAGTTACTAAAGTATATATTTATGGAATTGGATTTCATAAATATATGATGAATAACATAAATGATTAAACCAGGTACTCAAAGATTAAGATGTAGTAATATTCAAAATGGCAGTCTACATTCATGACTTTGTATTACTACGAATATTTTAATGAAGGAGTTGAATGTATAATAAAGTCTTGGGATATAATTTACTAATAAAGCCTAGAGTACAATTATATTCTTATAGTGATATTGAATATAATTAATGGTAATTTTGGATTTGTCAAGAGTTGATAGAAAAGCCCAAGGCCCATTGGAGCTAGAGCCTTATTTGTTCCCTTTGGTCCCATCTCAAGCCACAAACTAAAGCCCAATTGGGTAGGCCCAAAAGACTAACCCAATTAGATAATCAATCATTATTTAATAAGAGTTATTAAATAAAGAAACTACTAGAATAGTTTAACGTACGTATGATGAAAAGAAAAGAAATTAGTTTTTCTCCACAAGGAGAAAATGAAGGTTTTTCTTTGAGAGTCTATGTACAAAAGACTGATTGAGAGACCACACATCTTGGGTATTATGTGGAATTGAGATGAAGATTGCAGGTATTCTCAAGTCATGTTTTGAAATTCACTGCATCAAGGTACGCTTTCTGTTCTTTATTCTAGAATTCATGGTTGCATGTTATCTTTCATGATTGAAGTAGATTTGTGGTTGTTACTTCCGCTGTATGTTTTGTATGAAATACAAAACCAAATTTTCCACCAAAGGAGAATGGAAAAAAGAAAAGAGAAAATAGGTGGGAGTGTTCGGTTAAGAGGGAAGAGGGGGGGGAAATAGCGACGCCCAACTATTTTTTCTCCAGGCCTGCCAAAAATTGATTTCTCCAAAATGGAGAGAAAAGTGAAGAGAAAGTTGGAACAAAAAACATGATTGTTTTGGATTAAAAGGTCCTCCTCCAATGTTCAAAGTGTGTTTTTATTTTTTTCATTTTCTATTCGATATTTGTTTTTTTCTCCTCTCCTCTGTTACTTCTTCTGCTCTCCTTCTACTCTTCAATTCTTCTTTTTTCCTCAACCAAAAGCACTGGTTTTTTTTTTTTCATCATTTTTCCTCATTTGTTTTGGGTTCTTGTGCTCATCTTTTATTTTTAATGAAGTGTCTACCTATATACAATTTTTTAATAAAAATATAATGTGCAAATTGTTTTATCTAATAAAGGCATGATAGTAAATTTATACAAACTCTATTTTTTTGCTCCCACTTTTTTTCCTCAACCAAACAAAAGAGTTTTTTATTTCCTAAACACACATGCAAAAGAAAACTAATTTTTTCTATCCTCCTACTTTTCTATCTCTCGAACCAAATGGACTCTAAAAATTAGATAGGGATCATAGGAGGAACATTGATTAGAACTACAATTTCTATGTTTCATAAATTACTATCATTTGGTTTTCTCACTAACAATTAACAAATGCATAAGTACCATAAAAGCTCTTTGTATTTCTCTCTATCTTTTTCTTTTCTTTTTTTTTTTCATTTTTTTTAAATAACTGTACTCCAAATAACCATAAAATTGCATCAGAAGTTTTTAGGATATTATAAACAACCCCTAGGTTTCTTCTATGTATATGTTTGTTAACATCATGAAGCTTTTTTAAGTCATTGTATAATTATTTTGATATATGCTATTGACTATAACTTTCCCACTAAATTTCAGTTTCTCTATGAATAAAAATAAAAACAAAATGCAAATAAACATCCAACACTCATAAAAGTTTTCAATTAATAATGATCTATATATTTTTCATGTAAATTGTAAATTTTTACTAAATGCCTAGCTGTAGTTTCTACCTTTTGGATTGACTTGGTGTGATGTGAAAGTCTGAAAGAGTCGGGGGAAAACTTTAAATATCTTGTTAATCTATTTGTAAAATAATAGAATTAAAATTAATTATTAATTTCAATTCAAACCTTTCTAAAAAAAATCAATTCAAACGAAATGCTTGTTTTGGGAACAAAGTTTAGATTCTTTAGAGTCAATTGTATTTTTGTGTTAATCATATGAATTTATCAAGCAATAGCAAATGAAGAAGACATTTGACCACCGTGCACCTTGGGTGCGGTGGTCATTCCACAAGTATAAGTGCTTGTGAGATTTGGGGAGTAAGGGCCAGGGTTCAATTTTCCAGAAAGGAGTTTCACACATATATACACTTAGATTAAGTTAGAGTAGAATTTCTATCTTGTTAAAATAAATAAATAAATAAATAAAAAAACAATAGACGTTTGATTTAAAAATAAAAGTGCGAGAGAAGGGAAACATTTGGGGTATTTGACCTTTGAAGTTTGAACTTGCTTTGGTGACTTTTCTGGTAGAAATTGCAGTACACTAATACTTTCTTCTTGAGTAACTGTTATTCCAAATAAGCCAAAACTTGTTTCTATAATTTTTTTCGGAGTTTTTGTAGAAAATAAGTTACCGATAGATGAAAAAGAATGAGAAGAAACGGAAATCATTGTAACTACCCATGTAAGCGAAAGGATGCAGCTCAAGTTGATTCAAAATGACTATATATGATTTTTCAATTTTCATTTTTTGGAGTTAACCTCATAACACTCTTGATTGTATTAGTAATTCTAAATACATAATATTAATGAGTAAACATATAAACCTCAAATTGGAATGAATGAAAAATTATAATACTAAAAAAAAAGCCTCATCACATGCGTGAAACGCATGTGATGAGGCTAGTATATAATATATTTTTTTTTTTGAGAATCTAATTTATAAACGGAAAAAGTAATTTGAAAATTAACAAGAGAGTGAGTGACTCTATTTTGTAGGCAATGTTTAATTTATACATGGATAAAGTAATTTGAAAATTAACAGGTTAGTGAGTGACTTTATTTTATAGGCAATGTTTTAGTGAGAGTTAGAGTTATATTTTTACCGGATTATTCTTTAGTTTTGTCTCTACTTAAACATAGGGGTGTAGGGGCATTTTTGAACAAAAAACAAATGAGGATCCCAAATAGGAGAAGCCTCTTAAATAGTAGTATAGATATATTTTTTAACAGACATAAGTAAAATGTAATTTAATTTAAATTTGGGCAAAATTCTATTTTGGTCCCTAAACTTTATCAAAAATTTGTTTTTCATCCCTAAAATTTAAGAATTTCTTTTTTGTCCCTAAACTATTGAAAAGTTCATCTTTCGTCCTTAAACTTTACCAAAAGTTTGTTTTTCATCCCTAAACTATTAAGCGAGTTCTTTTTTCATCCCTATTTTTGTCTCTAAACTATTGAAAAAACTCTTTATAAAGTTTGGGGATGAAAAAAATAACTTTTTAAAGTTTAGGGACTAAAAATAAATTTTTTGTAAAGTTTAAGGACCAAAATAGTATTTTACCCATTATAAAATTTTGTGTATTATTAAAAAGTATATAAAATTTGGAAATTATTTTTTTAGTTTTAAACAAACTTTTTCAAATGTCCATATTAATTTATTTGGTGCCCTCATCATTTGTTGACCATTTAGATACATGGAATGCATGGTGGCTAATAACACTATAATCTTGATTAAGGCATAACTAGGTTGGTGAATAAGAATTATGCAGCACAAATCAATCCAAATCAAGACATCCCAATAGTGATACACTTTATGGAGTAGAACATTAAACGTAAGTTACAATGATAATATATATGCAATACTACAAGATTTGGCCTTTATAGTGAAGGGTATATGAAAGGCTTCTATTCACTAAAAAAACAACGAAAAAAAATTTGCTAATAACTTAAGATTAAAGGATAAAGAAGCTACGTAAACATCCATTCAAACTTACAAACATGAAGATATATTTCTGTACTTATATATTTGTCTTATCAGTAACAATTTGGGGCTTTGGGCAGCTTATTAAACATCATTTACAATTGAAATATATATTCAATACTATAAGATTTTGGTTTTATAGTATAGGGTATATGAAGGGCTTCTATTAAGTAAATAAACAATGAAAAATAATTGCTAATAACTTAAACAATCACTAATCCTTAAAACAATTAAAACACTATAAATTACAATCATAAACAACTTCAAAATTACAAACCAAAAACATCATACAACTATTCTCTCCACAATCACAAAATCAGCATGCAACATGAAATACCTACAAAATTATTGCTCGAAATATTCTTCAAAACATTTCAAACGTGATGTGATCAAGCCAAATATCCAATTTATAATCAAACTCAAAATTTTTATTAAGGTTTTGAATTAATACAATATAAATATGTCACTATTCCCAAGAAAAAATGTTGGTTATAGCTTTATACATAATAATTGTAACTCTTTTTTCTTAATTAAAAAATTTTAAAAAAAAAAAAAAAAAAAACTGAGAGTACAAAGGGGAAAACGGTAGAGAAAATTTTTTTGAAAAGAGAAGAAGTATTGTGTAAATACTGTCATAATATAATCTAATATCTAATCCAAAATGTGAAAATTATAAAGATAAATAAATAACTTAAAAATCTCAAAGAATAAACTAATGAGATAAGAAAGATGAGCAATAAAAAATATTCATAAATGCTTAAAACAATTACTCAAGTATCTAAAAACATCATCTAATAAAGACATAATAATTTGGTGCTAATTGTTAAACAAAATATTTACAAACAGTGAAATGAAACTACACAATGACCATCTTCTTCAATTGCACTAACTATTTTTCATCATATTGTTCAAACTATCCTGCTGTTTTCCAAATAAACTAAAACCTGACAACAACACAAATTATGGACATATTATAATATTATTTTTCACCAAATATGGTCAACAACATTAAAAGTATTTAGTGTTGTAAATAAAATGATAAAAAAATACTTGCATCAAGGAAAACATATGAATTAGTCAATAATAAGACAATGGGATTACAAACCTCATAAAAAATCAAACAAAATGAAAAAAAAAAAAAAAAAAAATGAGAGAGAGAGAGAGAGATAACCTTCTTGTGTGGAAAAAAAATATGCATAAAATGGGAGAGAGTGACAAATTTATAGTAAGATGATGAGAATAAGAACAACATAAATAAATGAAGATAAAGGGGCAAAATTCGTTAAGAAATTAAAACCCTGGTTGATAGAATTAACAAGTTTTAAACCCAAGTTGTTAATTAGATTTATTATTAATAAAACTTGTTAAAACAAACAAACATCAATATCATGTCAAAATCATGCAGCGGAAATAATAAATAAGATAAGATATGATAACCCAGGAAATCCAATGAAACCAACCAGTTTCACAGTAAAAAACCTGGGGGGAAACCTTCCCGAAAAGCAATGCACTATAGTAAAGAGAAGTTTCAAATCTAGTACAAAACCTTTGTCCCTAGATTCTACAATCCCCGTAGACAAACTCACAGCAAAAACTTTCTATTGCTTCAAAACCTCTGAACTCTTCAATATATGAACGCCACCATTTTATGATGCACGAATCCCAGTACGTGACTAACTCCTTTGCACAAATCCCAGTACGTGACTTACTCACCAGCTTAAGGAAGAAGAATGTTGGCTGCAAAGTTCTTCACTTCATCAACAATGAAGATCAAGAAGCACTTGGTTACAAAACCCTAAGGCGCAAAGACGCAGTAGCTTCTTTCAGAGAGAATAAGGTATTAGTCACCTTTTGCATATGTTCTCCTTGTATTCTCTCATGTGACAGCCTCTAAAATAAGCTTTATATAGGTTTAGGGTTGTGAGAAAAAAAACCCTACTCAAATACATAAGCATGGCCCAAAAATAGAAATCTGAATTTCCGTAACCTCGACAGATAGCAGCTATCGAGGAGGTGTCAAAAAGGTATCGAGGGAACAAAAACTTTCTCGATCGATCGACTAGCTATAGAGAAGCTATCGAGATTGTGATAAGAATCAGCTGAAGAGCTCGACAGATAGCCAGGTGTCAAAGAGGTGTCGAGAAGCTATCGAGCTTTAAAATTCAGCACTTTCTCACTTGATTCTTGGACAAACTTGCATGGTTTTAATACTTGAACTTGAAACAAGATTTCTTGAAGTATTAAACACATCCTAGATCTACCTAATTACAAGTAAAGTGCGTTTTGTCAAAAAATTAGCCAACTACATAAAATATATTGACATATGTTCTTAACAAGTGAACCACATATGTCCTAACAAAATTATATGCAAAATTAAAACCGTCTAAGAGGAATATGTATAGACAATACTTAGTTATAACATTAAAGTTAAAGTAGATGAATATGTAAAGTTAAAACCTCTTATGATGAATTTGTAAAGCCAATGCATTTCTATATTTATTATTGTCAAAAAAATTAACGGTAAAAAATAAATATGAAAAAAATAATAATGTGGCGATGACGTGGATGATGAGGTGGCTTAATAGGAGTGTAGTAACAATAAATGCTACGTTTCAGCTTTTCGATATATATAGATAAAAAGGCAAACATATAACATCAATCTTACTATTGCTAGACTTTTCTCCTAGTTTTCTAGGGTTTTGAATGTTGGGGATATTATATAAAATAATAATGAAAGAACAAGATTACCACAAAAGAAAATTAGAAAATAGATAACTTGGAGACACAATATTATTTTCCTTAGACAATATTTGTCCCCCCCCCCCCCCAACACTATTGTTGCTAAAGAGTTATCGCAAATTTGTCCCCAGGATACAGCCAAGATGTTGGGTTCTACAAATAGCAATTCTGAAGAATAACTACAGGATTTCTTATGTTTTTCAAGTGAATATAAGCCTCTATTTATACCTATAGGGTTATATTTCATCAAAAGGCAAGTAGAGAGAGTTAAAAATTTTCATAAAACCATTCACAAGGTTTGAAACCTCTTCAACCTTTCCAAATAGTCACTAGAAAAATCCTGCAGAAAATTCAACTTTCAAGTTTCAATTGATCGAGAGGTTCTTTCGATCAATCGAATGCACTTTTCGATCGAATGAACATGAATCGAATAGCGATCGAACCAGGCAGAAGCTCTAGGATTTTTTCTTTACCATTTCGATCGATCGAGCCAAAGCTTTGACCGATCGAAAATGCTTGATTTAGAATTTTCACTTATAAAATTCCAAAATCTGAATTTTCACTTTATAAAACAATATTCTCTAAACTCAAACAACATTATTACAACCTATCCTTGTATATACCTATATATACAACAATCCCCCACTACGTTGTAATAATATATGTCTCACTTGATTGATATTCTATCATGCATAATGGAAGGTGTCTTTCAACTTAAACCTCCCCTTAGTGTAATTGCTCAAGAAATCAACAGGGTTAATGGTGGCTTGGTGCTTAAACCAAAACTCTTATGTGTTGAAATTAGAAACAACACACACATGAGAACATTCACAACACATTTAGAAATCCATTGTTGTTAGCACTATTATGGCCTTGTGCTCTTCTCGGTTTAGTGAACATTTACAAGAGAAAACCCTTTACTCTTGCTAGAAGCGGCACCACTTCTATGTTCACAAATGTGAAGTTCCTTCTTATGTCCCTATTACGTAGACATTTACACTTTATAAACTTCAATAAGAGTGTAAAACTCATCCCCAATTTCATCATAACAGCCTGCACTAATCCATCCTGAAAAAGACACAAAATTAGTGCTCTTACTAACCACGTATCAATAGCTTTTTGTTACCCTCTAAACCTCTTTAGATTAAATCAATTCGAGGTTGGGTTCCCACTATTGGTGATTCTCTTAAAAGAAGGGTTTTAGTCTCATTCCAATGGATATTACCCCAACCATATCTTGAGACACTGCTTTAATTAAAAGGTTTGCCAAATTACTATTTGACCTTCCATAGACAATTGAAATGGTACCAGATTCTATTAATTGTCTTATGTAATCATGTCTTAGACCTATATGTCTAGACTTACCATTATACATTTTACTATATGCTCTGCCCAAGGTGACATCATTATTACAATACATTGAAATGGCTGGTATTGGTTGTGGCCACAACTTTTTGTCTAACAACATATTTCTTAGTCATTCCGCTTCCTTGCCTGCTACCGCCAAGGTTATAAATTTTGATTCCATGGTGAAATGAGAAATACACGTTTGTTTCTTTGATATCCAAGAGATGGCACCCCCACCAAGAGTGAATATCCAACCAGACATGGATTTGTTATCACTCACACTAATAATCCAACTAGGATTCGAATAACCTTCCAATACAGCTGGAAATTCGGAATAAAAGAGTCCTAAACTTATGGTATTCTTTAAATAACCAAGAACTCTACCAATTGCTTTCTAGTGATCCACACTTAGATTACTTGTAAATTTAGAAAGTTTTCCCACTGAAAACGATATGTCTGGTCTTATACAATGCATAGCATACATTATGCTACCAATAACACTAGCATACTCAAGCTATGCAATTGCTCTTCCAGTGTTTTTACTCAACTTTATGCTCCGATCGAAAGTTGTATTTGCTTCCTTTATATTAAGATGTTCAAATCTTTGAAGCACTTTCTCAACATAATGAGAATGACACAATGAAAATCCTTCACTATGTCTTTTAATTTTGATTTCTAAAATAGTATCCACTTCGTTTAAATCTTTCATTCTCAACACAGAAGATAGATACTTTTTAGTTTCACATACACCTTTCATATTTGTACCAAATATGAGCATATCATCCACATAAAGGCATAAAATGACTCCATATTCCTTTGTGAATTTGGAATACATACATTTGTCGGAACTATTGTGCACAAAGCCATCTGACAAAATTGCTGAGTCAAACTTTTCATGCCATTGTTTTGGAGTTTGTTTCAAGCCATACAAAGACTTGACTAACTTGCATACTTTCTTTTCATTTCTAGGAAGTACAAAACCCTCAGGTTGTTCCATGTAAGCTTCCTCATCTTGATCACTGTCAACTTGTATATAAATGCAAGAGCTAACAACACATGAATAGACATGATCCTAGCCACTAGTGCATAGGTATCAAAATAGTCTACTCCTTCCCTTTGAAGCCTTTTGCCACTAACCTTGCTTTAAAGGTTTGTATTGATCTATTAGTATTATACTTTCTTCTAAATACCCATTTACAACCAATTGGTTTTGAACCAATAGGTAGATCCACTAGAACCCAGGTATTATTGGATAATATTAAGTCCATCTCATCATTTACAGCTTCTTTCTAGAAAGCTGAATCTCTAGAAGCCATAGCTTCCTTATATGATTTAGGATCATCCTCGTGTTAAACACAATGGGTATTTTATTTAGGACAACTTGTCTATTTTCTTCAACAAGAAACAATTGAGCTTGATAAGAAATGAAGTCTGGACCAAAGTCCTTTACTTTTCTTTTCCTTTAACTCTTTCTTTGTTCACTTGGTGAATTACTTTCAATCCTCTTAGTACCACCCAAAGTAGTATTAGGATTAAAGTCACCTTGTTGTGTTTGAGTAGGTGTCAAGCATCCATGGAATCTTTACTGAATTTATCCTCAATAAATTCAACATCTCTTGATCTCACCACTATATTAGAGCTTAAGTCTAATAATCTATATGCTTTTGAATTTTCAGCATAACCTACAAACACATTTTTCATAGCTCTTAGTCCTAACTTTGTTCTTTTTGGATCAACCACTCTATAAAAGGCTAAACACCCCCACATTTTGATATAATCAAGGTTTGGATTCTTTCCATTCCATAACTCATATGGAGATACTTTAATTTTCTTGGAAAGTACTCTATTGTGCACATGACATGCTATAAGCAATGTCTCTCCCCATAAATTAAATGGGAGCTTTGCACTTAAGATCATGGCATTTACCATATCTACAAGAGTCTTATTTTTCCTTTCAGCCAAAAAATTTTGTTGGGGTGTATAAAGGGCTGAACTTTGGTGTATTATACCATGTTCCTCACAAAACGTAGAAAAATCATTAGGAAAATATTCACCACCTCTACCACTTCGTAGGATCTTTATTTTCCTATCCTTTTGATTTTCTACTTTGGTTTTATAACGTTTGAACATGTCAAAAGATTCATATTTATTTCTCATTAAATACATATATGTAAATCTAGAGAAATCATCAATGAATGTAATGAAGTATCTTTTACCTCCTCTAGTTAATACACCATTCAATTCACATACATCAACATGTACAAGTTCAAGCATAATAGAATTTCTATCCGACTTAGAAAAGGTTTCTTTGTCATCTTTGCTTGAATACAAATTTCACATTTCTTTTCATCATCATGCTTATATGAAATCATACCATGCTTTGACATAAACTTCAAGTATTTGAAATTTAAATGTCCTAATCTAGCATGCCACAAATATGAAGAATCAACAATATAAGCATAACTAGAAACTTCTTTATTAATAATACTTAGTTTGTACATGTCATCAGTAGCATAACCCTTTCCTACAAATATCCCATTCTTGGACAAGATTAACTTGTCCGATTCAAGTACAGCTTTTACACCACTCTTACATAACAAATTGGCAAACACAAGACTCTTCTTGATATCAGGTACATGAAAAACATTAGTCAAGATCAGCATCTTACCGGAACTCATTTTCACATCAACGGTGCCCTTTCCAAGAACCTTTACTTTATTGTGGTTGCCCATCAGCACTTGTTGTTCTATGGAAGACTTATCATAAGTCCTGAATTGCTCTTTGTTGTTGCACACATGCATCGTTGTTCCCGAATTGAACCACCAATCAAAAGGATTTGCAATCACAGCCATATTAACTTCAGTGATCATATCAATATGTATGCCACTCACCATAGCAACAATGTCCTCAATGACATTCGTTTCAATGGCATTGCCTTCTTCATTCTTTTTCTTATTCTTTAAGAGTTTACATTCGTGAATGTAATGGCCTTTCTTTCCACAATGGAAACATACCCGATTCTTCTTGTCCTTGTTGGGATTATTGGAGTTGTTCTTCTTGAAACCACTCCCACTTTTGTTCACTTTCAAGTGCTTATTGGTCTTACTCGAACTCCCACATTGAACATTGCTCACATTGTTCACATTCACTTTAGAATCGGTGTTGGTCGCATTTGTTCTAAAGTGAGATCTTTTAACATATGCAGAAGCTTCTTCCTAAAATTATTCTAACTTGGTGGGAGTTTTGCAATTGTTGCACCCACTTGGAATGATTCAGGAATATTGATTGACAAATCATAGAGTTTATTGACCAAAATCTGTAACTCATGCACTTGATCCAAAACTGAGATATTATTAAGCATTTTATAATCAAAATACTTTTGAATAATAAACTTATTCATTCCTATTTTCTCAATTTTGTACTTAGCCTCCAAAGCATTCCAAAGCATTCCAAATCATAGAGACGATCCGAAAGAGCACTGAGAATATGCCCTCTACAAATCAGTTCATCTTCCTCCTGTTTCTTTCTTTGCGCCTTAATCTCATTAGTATCTTCATCACTTGCAGTATGAAAAGGCATCAAATTCGAGTCCAAGACATAGAAGAGTTTGAGTGCAATAAGTAGGAATTTCATCTTGTCTTTCCATCGAGAGAAATTGCTTCCATCAAAGTGATCCAATTTCACCAATTCATGATTCAACATCTTCAACGCTAAAACATCACTTGTTTCTTCCATCATAGGAAATATTGTCTAAGATTGTTAGGGATATTATACAAAGTAATAATGGAAGAACAAGATTAACACAAAAGAAAAATAGAAAATAGATAACTTAGAGGCACAATTTCCTTAGACAATATTTGCCTCCCACACTATTGTTGCTAAAGGGTAATTGCAAATTTGTCTCTAAGATACAGCCAAGATGTTGGATTCTACAGATAACAATTCTGGAGAATAACCACAGGATTTCTTGTGTTTCTTTCGATCGATCGAATGCTCTTTTCAATCGATTGAACAAGAATCGAATAGCAATCGAACTAGGCAGAAGCTCCATGATTTTTTCTTTACCATTTCAATCGATCGAGCCAAAGCTTCAACCGATCAAAAATGCTTAATTCAGAATTTTCACTTAGAAAATTTCAGAATCTGAATTTTCAATTTATGAAACAATATTCTCTAAACTCAAATAACATTATTACAACCAATCCTTGTATATACCTATATATCTCTTTACCATTTTGTATACTCAATATTTGAAATTATGAACTTATATGAAATTTCATTAAAATTGATCAATATTTAATAATTATTGTACTATTGTAATTGAAAGCTTGGAAATGTGTTGAAAACACTAAAGCTGTTTAGACCCCCAAATTAAAGTTACGGCTCGATTGATTTTACACTAACTTAATACTAAGTACGGAATAGTGTAAATACAAGTGGATAAACAAACAAGCCACCCTAATCCATAATCATAACAACATAGCAGTAAAATGAAATGTAAAAGAGTAGGGAAGAGAGATGCAAATACAATATAACACGCCAATGTGTTATCAAAGAGGAAACCGAAGAACCCGACGAAAAACTTCTCTGCCGCCCTTTAAGCGGTAATCAATCCACTAGACAATCAGTTGGGATGCATGGGTTAGCAAGAGACCCTCCAAGCTTAATCTACCCGATGTACCTAAACATTCCAAGCTCTTACTCCAACAAGGCTTCTCAGACCCGTGTCTTGTCTAACTCTCTGGATCCTGCAACAAGCTTCATGTTACATCTGCCATCTAAACCTCAAAAAATTTCTCATTAAAATCATAACACTTTTCTATTAGGTCTTGTTATAATCTAAATCAAACATAAAATAAGCTCTACATTGCCTAACAAAAATGTTCTCTAGAATTTCCTGAGAAATTTACAATATATAGAGGTCTTTTAATTTTGACCTGTAATTTTATATAGATGATTTTATATCATGTCATTAATCCATTAACAAAATCTTTAAAATAATAGTGCAACAACCGTTATTAAAAAATTGTCAATTGGCATGTCATATTTTATTAATTCATTTTAGTTTTTAAACATTTAAAAAATAAAAAAACCTTGAAAAAACCCATAATTTTCAATCTTGGTGCCTCTCTCCTCCTCTATTCTTATCAAGTCATACTTTTCTTGCATGTAGTGCTATATTTATTCTAGCCAATTGGAGATTGTTGAGTCATACTCTTTTGTACTTAATATTAGACATGACAAAATGAGTCAGAATTTTTTGACCCAACCTGACTCGACTTGAAAAATACTTGACCTGAACTGATTTTTTTTTACCCGAAGCAAAAACGGGTTTACCTATGACCCAACCCGTGTTTTTTGCGGGTTAACCTGACCCGTCCTGCAACCCAACCCCAAACCATTTTTAAATTTTTTTTTTTTGGTAAAAAATAAAATAAAATTAAGACAATATTGGTTTAATTGTTTTTTATGAGCTTTAAGAAAACAATTGAGACATTTACATAACTGTATGCAAATTAATTGAAAGATAAATTATTGAGCATTCTGTAATGAGTAAAGATTTTTAGATATCAAATAGAAAAATATATGCCAAGATAATTTGGTTACAGTACAGTTAAATATATAGATTTAAAATTATAGACATGTGTGAGAAACATTCACAAGTGTGAAAATAGTGAAGCCAAAGAATCAAATTAACATAAATTATGAATGCTTAGATCTATTTTTTAACAATTTATGTCCAAAATAAACGGTTTTTCAAAATAAATTATGATATTTCCTAGAGTATGTATTACTTAACAATGATATGATATTCATAAAAGAGATCACGTATAAATAAGTAAATAATCAAACTTTAATATATATCTACATGAGGAAAATTCTACATGAGGATACTAACCCACATGAGGAAAATTCTTGTATGAGACGATCTCATGAGACTTATGTCCAAATAACATGTGGGTCTCACAAGACCATCTCATACAAGAGACTCACATGTCATTAAGACATAGGTCTCATAATACCGTCTCATACAATACTTACTCTCCACGTGAACTTGATAATTCAAAGTTTTAAAAACTTTTATTTTTTTAATAATTTTTTTTTTAAAACCTTAGAAGTTTCCAACGGCAAGTAAGAAAAGACATTAATAATAATAATAATAATAATATTATTATTATTATCAACTAAATAGTAAATACTAAATACTAAATACATTAATGGCCTAATATTACTAATTAGCTCACACTTTAGCTAAAGGTTAACATATTAAGTGAATTTTTTATTTCTAAATTTAAATTTCTTTTACAAATTATAGGGATTTGACTTAACATATATATATATATATATATATCAAATTAGCGGTAATCTCGAAATGGTACACCGATATTAATTGGTACCAAAATGTTTGGTTTTCCTAACCAAAGCAAAACACCTTCCGATATGGTATTGACTCCCTTGGTCCTAACCATAGTATGAGAATTGTGGACACCGGTAATGCCAAATTCATTGAAAATGGTGAAATCAGTGGGAGTGATAATCTATGAAATGTGGATGTTCAAGAAGTTAGGGTACAAGATCTACTACCTATAATTTCAAATGAAATTATTGTTCCAACAATTGTTAAACAGTCAAACAATGTTGAACAACAAATTAATGAACCATTACTCCATAATGAGATGCTCACCAACGAACAAGTGATAGAAGAACCACAAGAAGTAGCATTAAGAAGATCTCAAAGAGAAAGAAAGTCTGATATTTCTAATGATTATATGGTTTATCTATATGAATTTGATATTGATATATGAACAAGCAAGGATTCGGTTTCATTTTCACAAGCCATAAAAGGTGTTGATTCTATTAAATGGATAAATGCCTAGAAAGATGAAATGAAATCAATGGACCAAAATAAAGTCTGAGATCTCGTCAAATTGCCCAAAGTAAGTTGGACTTTAAGACCAAGCATGACTCTAAGGGCAATATTGAACAATTTAAAGCTAGACTTGTGGCCAAATGTTTTACTCAAAAAGAAGGCATTGATTACCAAGAGGCCTTCTCCCCCTGTATCAAGAAAGACTCACTTAGAATCATTTTGGCATTGGTAGCTCATTATGATTTAGAGTTGCACCAAATGGATGTGAAAACTACTTTCCTGAATGGGATTTTAGAAGAGGATGTCTATATGGATGAACCTGAAGTTTACTCCATTAAGGGTAAGGAACAATTAGCTTGCAAACTTTAGAAGTCAATATAAGGACTTAAACAAGCTTTCTGACAATGGTATCTTAAGTTTAATGATACCATTACATATTTTGGATTTAAGGAAAACATTGTTGATTGATATATCTATTTGAAGGTTAGTGGGAGTAAGTTTATATTTTTAATTTTGTAT
The DNA here is from genome assembly GCA_030445155.1 of Quercus variabilis. Lineage (NCBI taxonomy): Eukaryota > Viridiplantae > Streptophyta > Magnoliopsida > Fagales > Fagaceae > Quercus > Quercus variabilis. The sequence continues at coordinate 22,828,948 of CP129455.1, read as the reverse complement.
GTTGATGATATTTTGCTTGCTAGTAGTGATCTTGGCTTATTGCATGAAACAAAGAAGCTTCTCTCTAAGAACTTTGAAATGAAAAATATGGGTGAGGCAACTTATGTGATAGGAATTGAAATATTCCAAGATAGATCACATGGACTGTTAGGGTTGTCTCAAAAACCATCTATTGAAAGAGTTCTAGAGAGATTTAATATGGAGAAATGTTTTGCTGGGGATGCCTTAATTCAAAAAGGGGACAAATTCAGTCTTATGTAATACCCACAAAATGAATGGGAACAGAAACAAATGGAAGGAATTCCTTATACTTCTACAGTAGGAAGTTTAATATATGCCCAAACATGTACAAGGCCCGACATCAGTTTTGTAGTTGGTATGCTAGGAAGATACCAAAGTAATCCAAGATTGGATCATTGGAAAGCTGCAAAGAAAGTTGAACGGTTTTAGACCCCTTAAAATAACAAGATTAACCTAGTTAATTGGCCAAGTGATTAACTTAGTCAATTTCAGCAATTCTAGGTTATCACAAACATACAATCATATCAAAAGTATGAAGCAGTGGAAATATAAAAGACACAATGATATAATCACCCAGGAAACCACACGGTAAAAACCTAGAGAGAATTTGATCTAACTATCCTCAAGGTAAACCTAAATCCACTATACGAAAGAATCGAAGTTCATACAAAATGACTTACATGCTCCCCACTTGACTTCCTAATACTACCCACTAGTAGAACTTACTGACACAACCATGTGCAAGCTCCGAATCCACGAATTCCTTCTTTCTTGGATTCTCCAATCAGCTACAAGCGCCCACGCTTGATATTCTTTAAGTTTCAATAGTAGCAACCGAGTTGATCATCAAGATGTCGAAGTAATCTCTACCTTGAAAAGCCTAAGCTTTGTGTAAAGGAAAGCTCCTCTAGATCTCACAAGAGATTTACACAAAACAGCAAAGTATGAGCAACAATACAACTGGAGCAACTCTAAAAACGTTGCTAGGGTTTTTCTTTATATACCTAGGGTAAAAACAGAAAACCCAAAACGTTTAATGAGTTAGGGCTGAGTTGGAAAATTCTGCAGAAAAACATTTTGCCCGAGATTCGATCAATCGAGCCTTTCCTTCGAACGATCGAGCCAGGCCGAAATGCACAAATGCATCTGCAGCCTCTCGATTCCAACTTTACATGAAAGACCCAACTTTAAGCAAGCCTAAACAAGACTAAACAACATGTTTTGATCATGGTTTGCCAACAATACAAATTAGAGTTCTAAATACATAAAATCCTAAATCTTTAGAACCTAACAAACTCCCCCTTTGGCAATCCGTGACAAAACACAAACACTAAGCTCAAAGTTTACAATTAAAAAGCCCTTTACAAAAATAATGCTCATAAAACCAAAATTCAATCCTAACTACTATCCATCTGTTGCAAGTGTAGACAACAGCTCAATCGAATCAACCTGTATATTCCTGAAATACTCAACAAACGCATAAACGCATGTGTGACAGAAAATAGTATATAAACAGGTATAACATTCTTGTATAATTCACACAACACATAATAAAGACATTTATCAAATGAATAACTCATAGAATATAAATCAATAAATGGTGAATCCAAAGAAACAAGAATCAAATGGAAAACATGTATATCAATCAATGTTACTCCCCCTAACATGAATATCCCAAAAAAATAATAATAATAATAATATACAAGGTGAAGCGCCTAAATACAATCTAATATCTCCACTAGCTCCTTAAAAAAAAAACAAAAACAAAAAAACAAAAAACAAAAACAAAAAAACTCTCCCTAACTACAAAACTCCTCTACAAACTCTACTCCCCCTTTTTGTGATGGAATGCCAAAAGGCAATCACAATCCATCATCAAAAGGAGGTGGTGAGGGTGAACGAAGATGTGCCAGATCAGCTCGCAACGCACGGATGTCATCAAAAAGTTCCACCAAAAGCTGACCATGAGCCGCCTGAACAGTCATAACAGTCTCCAAAGTACGACGGATATCAAAGTCATCCGATGGAGGTAGAGGAACAGCAGCAGCAGCAGCAGAATCAGGATCAGGAACATCCTCACCAGTAGGACCTGTAGAAGAAGAGGGAGGAGGTACGGACCAAGAAAGTGTAAACCTAGGGTGTTTAGAGCTAGCTCGAAGGTGAGCAGCCCTCTGTCTAATAAAAGACGCACCTATAGGACCAATGACATGCATAGGCTTTAAGGAAGAGAAATCACTAAGATCAAGATAAAGAAGAATCCTATGGATAAAAATAGGATGAAGAAGGGTATGAGAAGAAGATGACTCCTATACATTTCATTCAAAGAACGAAGGAACAAATGGGAAAAACTGATAGGAGCATCAGTAACTAGAGCGTACAAAAATACACACCTCTCGAGAGGAATGGTGTGCAAATGAGAAATGGGCCAAAAACAGTGACACGCTATCCTAAAGAAAAGATAGTGTAGCTCAGAAAGTTCAGCAGTGGTGATCCTAGGACCAAAACCCCACTGGATAGATGACCCAGTGATGTAAGACATGACATCACTCAAAACTGGAGACTCATCATAAGGGTAGACAGGGTGCTAGACCAAGGGTACCCCTAGAGCATCAGCCACTACTGTAGGAGTAATGGTGTACTCTACACCTTGAATCCAACTCTTTACTAAAGTGTTGCAATCATAGATGCGGATCGAGATGTTCGAGTAGAACTCTCGAATCAAGGTAGTAGGTGGAGGAGAATCAGAAATATCCACCGAGGGTAACCAGCCCCTACGCTCTAAGTTTGCCCTAATGGCAGGATCTAACTCATCTAGAATGACAGACCGCTCAGACCATATTTTACGCCTAAGGTTTAGCTTCTTAAAGATTTCCTGGTTTTTCTCACTAGGAAATTTCTCTCGGTCAAAAGATGGAGGGGAAGGAGTAGGTGCAGGGACAGACCTACGAGCCCTAGTTGTCCTAGGCATGATGCTAAGGAAAGGACAGAGACACAAGAGAAAACCAAAAGATAAACAATAAAAACCAATGGCAGACTGCAAGTTAGCACCAAAAAATATAGAACAAAAAACTATATGATGCATGAACAGTTAAAATGTCATAATGCATGTACTAATGCAATAAACAAAGTCCAATTTTAAGTTCAATTGCACAAAATTGGCTCGAGCATAGAGTTTCTAACCAAAAACCCCCAAAATTTGAAAACCACTTGCAAAATTTTGAAGCACATTGATGAATTAAGCATTACAAAATACAATACATAGATTATAATGCCTAATTACATCCAATCAACAAGCCAATTTCATTAATTTCAACCTAATTGAACAAAATCCCCAATTTGGAACAATTATAAACCCTAGAAATTTCAATTCTCCACAAAACCCAAAATTTATCAAATTAAACTATCAAGATCATGTTTATAACTTGTCCCCATAAAAACCCATTGATCAATTTCACAAAATTGGACTTGAAACATCAAAAAACCCAAAAAGAGAGAGGTCCAAAAATATGAGGAAAAATGCATGAAAAATGCAAGAAAAATGCAAATAAACTCAAAAATGAGGGGCAAAAGAGACTTACCGACTTGAGGAAAGAGAAATCTTGCAAAAATTTTGGAGAAAAACAACAAAAAATCGTTGTAGATCCTTGCCTAGTCGGAGAGAGAAAAGACAGTTTGAAAAAACTTTTGAAAAAGTAAGTTGAATCAGTTAAAGAGTACTGTTTAAAAAAACCTGATTCACGACTTTTGATTGATCAAAAATTACTTTCGATCAATCGAATCACTCCGAAATTTTTAAAAGGAATTTAAAATATTTTCGATCGATCGAAAATCAGAATGGATCGATCAAAACAGGCAGCGGATCACAATATTTTGAGAAAAATTACAGTTTTGAAAAACTCAAACCAATTTAAAAAAATAAAAATAAAAATAAAATAAAATAAAATAAAAAAAAAAACTCCTCAAAGCATTAAAATCAATGAAACACAATGCATGAGTATGAGATGAAATGGAATGCTTTTTCAAAAACTTAAATTTGTAATCCCAGCTTCTCCAAATTTGTAATCCCAGTTTCTCCAAGGAAAGTTTCAGCCAGTTCTTCCTTTAAATTTACAAGCAAAAAAAAAAAAAATTTGCATAATACTCAAGGTATTTTCAAACTTGGTTGTTCAGATCAAAAACACACACAATAACATGTACAGTGTTTAGTAAAGAGTAACTTGTGTAGTGTGTGCAAACTAGCAAAAGCTTGAGATACATATGAGGTGATATGTGAATAGAAATCAATCACAAAGTCTACAAAATTCATCACACAGAATTTAAAAGAGACTATCACCTAAAGAGTTACATCATATAACTCCCACATCTCCTAGAACATAAGTTTGCAATCATGTAAGTTTATTGAATTTTTGCCTCATAGTTATGTGAAATGGCATCAAGTCTAATAGTACACACCAATTTTAAGCATTAAGCAATTAAGCCGAGACTTCACCTTATGTTCTTTTTGTGCATGTGTAACAAGTACACAAAATCTTATGATATGCACTAAAGTGTTCTTGATTGGCTAATGAACAGTGGTGAGATGGTTATTTATGCCTTTCTCAAAAGAATCAAGTCCGACAGTCAAATAACATGTGACTTTAATATTAAGACAAAAAGATCAAAAACCATAAACATATTTCCCACACAACATGCACTACAAAGTTTCAACTAATCAAGTGCAATAAATAAGCTCATCAACGCTAAACAAGGTACATAAGACATGTTATGTGTAAATAAATTGACCAACCTTGTTTTCAAAAACCAAGAAACATAGTGCCATAACATATTTTGCTTTTCTCCTTTTTTTTATTAAAAGAGTAAGCAAATAAATCCTAGAATGAAATGCATGAATGTAATGCAATGCAAGTCCTAGAACAAAAAAAAAATACAAAAAAACACAAAAAACCAAAGAACAATGGTCACAAAGGAATGAGCAATGAAGCATAAGGACCATGTTAGAAAGGCTCAATTAGATCGAGTCTTTTGCATCCAAAACCTTTTAGATGCACCACGAGCATTGGAGTTCTTATTCACATTCAAGTGATTTTCAACTCCAGAATTGGAATAAAGGTTCAACGCCTTTACCAATTCACCAATGAGTGCCATAGGATCTTGTACTTGAGATACAGACACCTTTGGTTTGTTTGCTTTCTTAGCAGCTTGAAGCTTGTAACATTTAGGACGAATGTGTCCAGACTTTCCATAATAGTGACAAACCTAAGCAAGTTTACTATGTATCTTGTCCTTAGAAAAGGTAGAATCCTTAGGTTTAGACTCTCCTAGATCAACCCTAATCTTCCTTGGTGGTGAAACTTCTATGGGTTTAACCACCTCACTCACAGGGGGCTTAACAGTTTCACTCACATCCTCACTCGTAGAAGGTTCAGAAGAAGATGAAGGAACAAAGTTTGTGGAATGTGGTGCAGAATCAAAGATACTTTCAACATATCCTAAACTAGATTTATCAAAAGGATACTTTTAAACATTCAACATTTGATCAAGTTTAAAACTAGCAGATCTAGCAACAGATAAATCATGTTCCAAAGTTTTAACGTTATCAAGTAAGAGCATGTTCTCAGATTTAACATTATTCAAAAAATCATTAGCATCAAACAAATTAACAAGAAAATTCTTCTTTTCAAGCTCAAGAGATTCAATTTTCTTCAGGCTAAGTTCAACATTCATAGCATCCTTTATAGCAATTTTACAAAGTTTATTGTAGGCCTCTTGAAGATCTGCATCCTCAGAGAGTTCCCCATCAGAAGGGTTCTCTTCAATAGATATACTTTTATTTACTACAGCAGTAGCAGTGAAAGTAATGAAGTTTTCATCCTCGTCACATCCAGACTCATCATCAGAAACCTCATTATCACTAAGGGTTACAGCCATAGCTTTACCCTTAGATCTCAAGAATGTAGGATATTCAGATTTCACATGACCATACCCTTGACAGCCAAAACACTGAGCACCCAAAGGATTGTTTGAAAATTGACCAACTTTTTCTCTAAGTTTTTCAAAATTATTAACCTTAGTGGGATCATTCTTCCTAAAGTTTCTAGGTTCAACAGTGTTTGTACCTCTTGCCTTTCTGTTATTATTCCTAAGAAAGTTTCTAAAGTTCTTGGCAAGGTATACAATCTCTGTAGCAGAGAGCTCATCATCAAATCCACCAACATCAACATCATCAACTAACTTAAGAGCCATTGATTTGGATTTGTTCACTTTGGGTAGGTCAGACTCATAGGACTGAAGAGATCCTACAAGCTCATCAACAAGGATGGTATCCACATCCTTGCTCTCAGTAATGGCAGTTACTTTTGGTCTAAAGTCTTCAGTTAAAGATCTAAGTATCTTCCTAACAATTTTAGATTGATCATAGATTTCACCCAAATTAAAAGCAAAATTAACAATATCATTTAATTTAGCATAGAATTCATCAAAAAATTATCATTAAACATTCTAATGCTTTCAAATTTAGAAGTCAATTGCTGCAGTTTATTAATCTTGACTACCTTTGGGCCTTCATGCACAGTTCGGAGGATTTTCCAAGCAGTGTGAGCAACCTCAACATTAGAGATTCTCTTAAATTTCTCCATAGAAACAGCATTGAAGATGGCATTCATAGCTTTGCTATTGAAGCCTGCTGCTTCTTTTGCAGAAGTTTGCCACTTACTCACAGGAGTAGTGGGCTTCTGCCATCCGTATTCAACAGAATTCCAAACCCTCTCATCAATAGATTTTAGGAATGTTTTCATTCTTACTTTCCAATAAGCATAGTTATTCCCATCAAAGTGAGGAGGAACAACAAGAGAGTGTCCATGCTCCACGACAACATGGGTCAAGGATCAACTCAGAGATCAAAAAATCTCTAACAAGAGAGCTACCTGTTCTGATACCACTTGAACAGTTTTAGACCCCTTAAAACAACAAGATTAACCTAGTTAATTAACCAAGTGATTAACTTAGTCAATTTCAGCAATTTTAGGTTATCACAAACATACAATCATATCAAAAGTATAAAGCAACGAAAATATAAAAGATACAATGATATGATCACCCAGGAAACCACACGGTAAAAACCTGGAAAGGATTTGACCTAGCTATCCTCAAGGTAAACCTAAATCCACTATACGAAAGAATCGAAGTTTATACAAAAGGACTTACAAGCTCTCCGCTTGACTTCCTAATGCTACCCACCAGTAGAACTTACTGACACGACCATGTGCAAACTTCGAATCCACGGACTCATTTTTTCTTGGATTCTCCAATCAGCTATAAGCACCCACGCTTGATATTCTTTAAGTTTCAATGGTAGCAACCGAATTAATCATCAAGATGTTGAAGTAATCTCTACCATGAAAACCCTAAGCTTTGTGTAAAGGAAAACTTCTCTAGATCTCACAAGAGATTTACACAAAATAGCAAAGTATGAGCAACAATACAACTGGAGCAACTCTAAAAATGTGGCTAGGGTTTTTCTTTATATACCTAGGGTAAAAACAGAAAACCCAAAACATTTAATGAGTTAGGGCTGAGCTAGAAAATTTTGCAGAAAAACATTCTGCCCGAGATTCGATCGATCGAGCTTTTCCTTCGATCGATCGAGCCAGGCCGAAATGCACAAATGCATCTGCAACCTCTCGATTCCAACTTTACATGAAAGACCCAACTTTGAGCAAGCCTAAACAAGACTAAACAACCTATTTTGATCATGGTTTGCCAACAATACAAATTAGAGTTCTAAATACATAAAATCCTAAAACTTTAGAACCTAACAAAAGTGATGAGGTACTTGTAAGGCACAAAGGATTACATGCTCACATTTAAGAGATCTGATAATCTTGAGATCATAGGTTACTCAGATTTAGATTTTGTTGGATGCATTGATAGTAGAAAGTCCACTTTTGGTTATTTGTTCATGTTAGCTGGAAGAGCAATATCATGGAAAAGTTCAAAGCAAACTATCACTGCTACATCCACTATGGAAGCTGAATTTGTGGCATGCTTTGAGGCCACAGTTCATGGATTGTGGTTGTAGAATTTTATCTTAGGACTAGGAATTGTTAACTCTATTTCCAAGCCACTAAGAATTTATTGTGATAATTCTGAAGCTGTGTTTTTCTCTAAAAACGATAAGTATTCTAATGGTTCGAAACACATGGAATTGAAATATCTTACTGTTAAGGAAGAATTTTAAAAACAACGAGTGTCAATAGAACACATAAACACATAGCTTATGATTGCGAATCCATTGACAAAGGGGTTACCTCCTAAGACATTTAAGGAACATGTTGATCGAATGGGTCTTGAATGTAGAACATGATGGCTGTTATTTTAAAGTTACTTTATGCTTTTGACACTTGGAGATCTCATTAAATGTGTTTCTGATTGTTTCTATTTTATTTTATGTACATACATATATGATAATGAATGGATAATAATAGGAATAGTCTCTAACAAGAGAGATATTATTGTTGGACCTTTTAAGTCACTTCTCAATGATAGCCACATTAAGCAAGTTGCTAGTGTTGTAGTATATGGAAGGAACTATGTCGTATAATTGATATGGAACCACCATGACTCGCATTAGTGGGTTGTTTAATTATATTATTATGATGACCAATTTAAAGTAAGAGAATATATACCATTCTGTGCCTAATAGTTAATCTTATTAAGCCTTGACGTAAGTTATCATATGGGCCAAGTGAAGAATGTAAGAATAAATTGTGTTATTTGATAAATTGTTATGGTTTAACAAGATGTTACCTGTCCTTAAAACATTAGTTAATGGAGAAGTAAGTTTCTTAAGTAACTCCAACTTTGATGGGTAAGTGGAGGTTATAGATACAAGGAATTTGGTCATCTTTCTGCTTATAAAAGAGACATTCGACTACCCCCATCACACACACTGAATAATTAAAGAGAAAAGAGGGTCAAGAGAGAGAAACTAATTCTATAAGAATTAAGTGCCTTATTATACTAAGATCTGATCTTAAGAAAATTTCAGCAATGGATCAAGGTAAGTTTTATAATTAATTTGTATAGTTGTGAATATTGGAAAAACATAGTTTGTATCACATATAGAACATACGCAGCGGAAAAATAACAAATCTACTTTATTCGCAATTGATAACATATACTATGTAAATTTCAGAATTTAAGAACAAGAGAACATATCTTGGTGCAGTGAAATTCAAAACCAAATATTAGAAGTACTTAGTAAAACTTTTAATCTTCAGTCCAATTCCACTTACGCTCAAGAAGTGTGGTCTCTCAATCTGTTTACACGTATGTGTTCAAAGGAGAATAAGAGAATGGCTTACAATCACATACACACCATTTTCATGCATTTCAAATTTTGTATGTTTTTTTCCTTATATATAATTGATAATCTAATTGGGCTAGCCTTTTGAGCCATTTCAATTGGGCTTTAATATGTGGCTTGGAGCGGGACCAAAATGGACAAATAAGACACTAGTTCCAATGGATTTTAGGCCTTTCTGTCAACTTTTGACAAACCCAAAATTACCATTAATTATATTTAATACCACTATATAAATATAATTGCACTCTAAGACTTATTAATAAATTATATCCCAAGACTTTATTATACATTCAATCCTTTCATTAAAATAATTGTAGTAACACAAAGTCATGAATGTTGATTGCCATTTTGAAGATTACTACATCTTAATCCTTGAGTACCCGGTTTAATCCTTTAAGTTATTCATTATATATTTATGAAATCCAATTTCATAAGTATATACTTTAGTAACTTTTTACTAAAGTAGTTAAGCCTAACATTCTGAATAACCAAACCCATTAAACTTATCTCAAGGGAATATTTTATATCTCCATTAAAAGATTATGAATTTCATCTTGAGAATATATGTTCCTTCAACATTAAATGTAGTTGCCCAACATACTGAGATTTTAAACGTGACTTTAGATCTCACTTTTAATATATCAAAGCAATCTACACTTCATGATTAGGTTCATTATTCTCTCAGGATTGAGAGTTAATGTAAATAGAAGTCGTGAGATTTATTATTCATTTGACAGTTGTTAGTAGAATAATAAATCTCATAGCAGTCCAATTCAATATGTCTTAACACTTAAAACATATCAACATATCAACTAGAAGTCTCCACTTTCATAATCAAGACAAATCATCTTCATTGATATGTTATAGTCTTCGCAAATGAAATGTCTAATTTCATCATCGACTACGAACTAAAATTCTGAGTTTAAAATGAACTTGTGATTTATATCTTCTAAATCACATTCATCTCATGGACTATCTGATAATGTCCAAATATTCATGTTACTATTATTTTATATAATAATAAAATAACTTTATTAATCACAACATAATATCATACATAATGTCATACATGGCATACAATAAGATTTTAGAGCACTAATCCTAACAGTGAAATTATAATAATTTGTTAGGACATATGTGAATCATGTTAGAAACATTTGTCAATATAAAATTGGCTAATCCTTTGACAAAATACACTTTACTTGTAATTTGGTAGATCTAAGATGTGTTTAATGTTTCAAGGAATAAGGTTTCAAGTTTAAGTGTTAAAGTCATGCAAATCTGTCCAAGAATCAAGTGAAGAAGTGCTGAATTTTAAAACTCGACAGCTAATTTGACAACTAGTATCTATTGAGGTTTAAAGTGTTGTTTAAGCTTGATACTCAACAGCTGCTCAATAGATAGGGTATCTATCGAGATTTAAGAAAATCAGTTTTTCAGATCTAATTTCACTCCAATCCGTGTATAAAAGTTTGGGTTTTCTTTTCTCACAACTCTAAACATATATAAGGATTGTTTTAAGGGTCGTCATAGTTGATGCACCTCAATGTAAAAAATTTTCACAAGCACATTATGAACCAGAGACATATATCCTAGTTTATCTTCCTCTTCAAGAAGTTATTGTGTTTGTACGCCTTAGGGTTTTGTAACTAAGAAGTTTTGTGATCTTCATCGTGTTGATGAACTGAAGAACTTTACAACCAACATCCTTCTCAAGTTGGTGTAAGCCGTGTACTAGGATCCACACATCGAATTGGTTAGTCATGTATTGGGAGCCGTGCATTGAAAAGAGAGATTGTCACTACAGAACAAGTCCAATTGGGTATTGAGGTAAGGGTTCAACTGTAGGTTGGTATAAGGTACTAAGATTCCTTTACTTGTAACCGCTTGTTGTGATAATAATGGATTCTCGGGAGTGATGACCTTAAAATCATTCGGTAAGGTTTTTGTCGTGTAGGTTTTCCCTATTCGTAAACAAATCACTGTGTCAATTTATTTTTCACTGCATATTAACTTACTTGGTGATTTGTTTGTATTACCACGCTTATTGCATGCTAATTGAATTAATTAATTAACTTGGCTAATTAATTGGTTAATTCATCACAAGGAGTCAATACATTCTTGGCCTATCAAATGGAATCAGAGCAAGCACACTCTAATTAGGGTTAATCTTTGTTATGTGATCCATTGACCCCAGTTTGTCATGGATAGAGAATAGTCTCTTATTATACCTCATTTATTTGATGACACTAACTATGCATACTAGAAAGTACGTATGACAGCTTTCTTGCAGTCATTAGATGAGAAAGTGTGGCAAGCTGTGGAGATAGGCTAGACCAAGCTAAAGGAAGCGTCAGCCGATTAGGATGATACGAAGATCAAGGCGACAAATTTCAACTACAGGGCATTGAATGTGTTATTCATTGCGGTCACGAATAAGGAGTTCAAGAAGATATCCTCTACTAAAACTGCATAGGAAGCATGAACCATCCTCCAGACAAGTTATAAAGGAACTAAGACTGCCAAGGATTCAAAGTTTCAAAGGCTTACCACGAGCTTTGAAGAGATTAAGATGAAGGAGGATAATTCAGTCAATGAGTTCTATACCAAACTCAATGACATAGTGAACTCAACCTTTAATCTTGGTGAAACCATTTCCAAACCCAAGATTGTTAGAAATATGCTCAAATCTCTACCTGAGAGATTTCATACCAAGATCACCATGATTGAGGAATCAAAGGATATTGACAAAATTCCTTTGACACAGCTGGTTGGCAATCTGAGATGAGCAAAACCTAGGTACACTACTTAGATGTTGTTCTTTAGATTTCCTCTCTTAAGATTCAGCCATGTTGTTATTTTCTTATAAGATAGAAGTGTATTTTTAGTTAAGTACAGTCACATAGCTAAATCTTAAAAGAAGAGTCTAATAAATAGCACATAAGAGCATCTCCAATAGTTGAGGTAAAAGCAAAATAATCTTTATAATAGAGAATGAAACCGAAAAAATAGTCCTTTAACAGCTTCTTTAGAACTCAAAAAGTTTTTTGCTAATGAACAGTCATTCTCCAAACCTGATGTACTACTGTTCATTAGCAAAAGGATAAAACATAATAAAAAAATTAGCAAAAAAAGGAGTGTGAATGGGGTATGGGGATACGTCTATTAAAATATGAATAAATAATGAATGAAGAAATAATATTTAAATGAAATAGAGAAATGATAGAGAATCTAATGGAAGATGTATTTGATGGAAATAAGCATGTACGCAGCAGAAAATTAACGAATCTACTTCATTCTCAATCTATAGCATGCACTATGTAAATTTCAGAATTCGAGCTTCACTCCAATTCCACTAACGCCCAAGAAGTGTGAACTCTTAATCAGTTACAAAATGAGAATTAAAGAATGACTCACACTTACATACACACCATTTTACAATGATGTTTTTCTCTATATAAAAATTTTGTATGTTTCTCCTTTTGTATCTAACCAATTATCTAATTGGGCTGGCCTTTTGGGCCTTTCCAATTAGGTTTAAGGGGGTGGCTTGGAGTGGGACCAAAAGAGACCAATAAGACACTAGCTCCAATGGACATTGGGCTTTTCTGTCAACTCTTGACAAGTCCAAAATTACCATTAATTATATTTAATATCACTATATAAATATAGTTGCACTCTAGGCCTTATCTATAAACTATATCCCAAAACTTTATTGTACATGCAAACCCCTTCATAAAATATTCGTAGTTAATACAAAGTCATAAATGTAAACTGCTACTTTGTAGATTACTACATCTTAATCCTTGAGTACCCGGTTTAATCATTTTAAGTTATTCATCATATATTTATGAAACCCAATTTCATAAATACATACTTTAGTAATTTCTTACCAAAGTAGTTAGACCTAACTCTCTGAATAACAAACTCATTAAACTTATATCAATGGAATATTTTATATCTCCGTTAAGAGACTATAAATTCCATCTTGAGAATATATGTTCCATCAACACTAAATGTGGCTGCCCAACATACCGAGATTTTGACCGTTACTTTAAATCTCACTCTTGATATATCAAAGTGACATATACTTCTTGATCAAGTTTATTATTCTCTCAGGATTAAGAGTTCATGCAAATATAAGTCGTGAGATTTATTATTCATTTGACAGTCCTTAGAAGAATAATAAATATCACAGCGGTCCAGTTCAATATGTCTTAACTCTTAAAATATATCAACACATTAACTAGAAGTCTCCACTTCTATGATCAAGACAAATCATCGTAGTTGATATGTTATAATCTTTGCAAATGAAATGTCCAATTTCATCACCGACTACGAACTATAGTTTTGAGTTTACAAAGAACTTGTGATTTATATCTTCTGTGAGTAAATCATATAAATCACATAAATCACATACTATACATCTCATGGACTATGTGATAATGTCTGAATATTCATGTTACAATTATTTCAGATAATAATAATAAAACAACTTTATTTAACACAATATTAAGTCATACATAATGTCATACACAATGTCACACTTAATATCATACATAACATCATACAATAGGATTTAAGGGCACTAATCCTAACAATATTTGAAAAAGTAGATAGATAAAAGATAAATGTCACTGTTCATTATTCACTATTCAAACAGTACAAAATTATAGAGAAGTTGCTAGAAATGCCCTAAGTATTGTATATAAGTTTTGCCAATAATCCATCTATAGGATGACTTTAAACATTTTTGTGAATTTTGTGTATTGTGCAGCAAGCTATCAGCCAACCTTTTCCTCGATTCTTTCATCTAAAAGAGCTCCTCGTTATTTCCACTCATTCACACCTTTCATATCCTTTTTTTTTTTTTGGTAAAAAAAAATGGGGGCCTTTATGGTTATATTATACCCCCCGGGCAGGACGCCGGTCTGACTTAAGCTCCAGTTGCTTTCACCAGACCATGCAGGGAATCAACCCCACTAAGGATGCCCACCAACAATTGGCTATGGAGGTGACTCGAACCCCAAACCTAACAAGTAGGGGACAAGCTCCTTACCATTGAACCAACCAACGTGTTGGCCTTTCATATCTTTTTAAATATTAGAATATTTAGATAGATTGGTTCAATGACTTATTAAAAGGCAAAATCCTAATAAATCAATTATACAGAAGAATTAAACATTAGAAAATTAACATATTGACCAAACCATACGATATAATAAATAAACTTCTTTCGCGTGCTAAGTTAATAAAGCTATTTCGTTTAGCAAAAAAAAAAAAAAAAAGTTAATAAAGCTATTTCCGTGGATGCCTTTGATTTTTTTTTTTTTAATATATAAAATATTTTTTGGTTAGATCATGCCTCGGACTTAATGGACAAGTTTCTGTCCTTTCTTATATAATTTATTTATTTTTATCATTAATTTTTTTTACTTTATTGGGGCCGTTAGTTGGCAAAGGTTATTGATGGGGGTTGGTATGGTTGACCTCAGAGCACAATATTTTTTTTTGGGTAATATATCGCACAATTTGACAACTTGTTGGGGGGTTTTATACTTTTATTCCCTTTTTTTTATTTACCTTCTTTAAAAATTAAAAATATAGTTTTAACTTTTAATTTATTGGGGACGTTAGTTGGCAAAGGTTATTGATGGGGGTTGGTATGGTTGACCTCACCGCACAATTTTTTTTTTTTTTTTTTTTTTTGGAGGGGTAATATATCGCACAATTTGACAACTTGTTGGGGGGTTTTATACTTTTATTTCCTTTTTTTATTTACCTTCTTTATTAATTAAAAATATAGTTTTAACTCGAGCCGGGGCTGAAATGGTTTGTTTCGGTTGGGTTTTGATTACCTCAATTTAATTAGGTTTAAAAATATTTTTTTAAAAAAAAAAAATTATAAAGAATATGAGTGTTTTATTCCAAACTAAAGAAAATTTGAACGGTAAGTTCTAATTAACTAAACTGGTAAAATTTCTGATAATTAAATAAAAAATTTGAAATTCAATCTCCGCCCTACATCAAAATTCAATTGGTGTATTATCTTATTGGAAAGTCTTTATCAACTACCCTTCGAATTTTAAAAAGTATAGTCTACAGAAGTTCCTCTTAGAGGCGATGGCATCCTAACTCTGTTTCTATATTCTAGTTAATGAAGTTCCTCTGTTAAAAAAAAAAAAAAGTATAATCTACAGATTAAATCATTGGGAAAGGTCATGAATCATCAAAAAAATTCCCCTATATATAAACTTAGGATTCACTTGTTTTATTTTTTATTAAAAAAGAGAACCTAATGTTTATCACGATCTTGTTTCTATCATCAGTGAAACCAAAGAGTCGAAATTAATTGTTGTTAGAGTCACGTACTTGGCATCTCGTACAAAAGACTTTAAATCCATACAATTGCATGAAGACGATTTCATGTGTACATTTTAATGTGTATTAAAACTCAGGTTGTGTGCGGCAAAGGTGGTGACGGCAGTGAAGGAACTACCTTAGGGCTGAGGGGGCCATGCCCACAAGTATATATATTAACACCCAAAAAATTTAAAAATTTAAAAAAAATTATAAATTACTTTTGGCTCTAAAGTAGATAACAAAAAAAATTTACAAGCTGACCCATGAAATCCCAAAATTAGATAACAAGAAAAATCTTTAAAAGAAGTGCAGATATATTTTTGAACAAATCATAAATCTAGTCTAAGCAAAAATAATAACAACAAATCAATTACAAATCCTAGCAAAATAAATCACAAATACCTAATAACATTTACCCAATTTCTCCCTCTCATTTGAGAGCTCTATTCCTCTCTCAAATAACTCCACCCTTATAACCACAAAGACAACTCCTATGCCACTAATTGTTTTATCCACACACCAATTAATATCACCACTAGCTTGGGTCAATTTGTGTTTTTAACTGAACCGGCGAATTTTTTTTTTTTTTTTTTTTTTTTGAATGATAGAATTTTATTGATTTTTAATATTTTATTAACTTTGGGACACCCTAGGCATGCATGCATAAATAGTAATACATGTGTGAAAAAACAACAATTTATTATTTTGTGCCTAACCTAAATGCCACCAAATCATATGTGTGATTAGTCTATTGGTAATAAACTTTGTGCCATAGCTAAATTAATGTTATGATGGGAACTCTCTCAAAAAAAAAAAAAAAAATGTAGTGATGGAGAAAACTTTATTATTTACTTAGTTAAAGACTCAAACTTATTGTCCATTATCAAGTGATTGTTTAATAGATCTTCTTTTTTTTTTTTTTTTTTAAATACCACTTTTTCAAACTTTCATTTTTTTTTAAAGGAAAAAAAAAAAATCTCAACCTTACCGAGACACCAATAATTGTCTGACCTTTTTTTCGCGGAATATTAATGCATGATATTTATTAACCATTATTTTAGCTTTTTTTTTTTTTTTTTTTATACAAGATAAAAATGTTACTCTAACATAATCTAAGTGCATATATGTGTGAAGCCCCCTCCTGAAGATTTGAACCTCAGCCCTTATTCCCCACACCTCACAAGCACTTATACTTGTAAAATGACAATCACACCAAGGGTGTGCGGTAGTTTTAGCTGTATTATTAATATAATGCTTGACATGGATTTAACCTTTTAACTATAGTTTTTTGTTTTTTTTTTTTTAGAATCTTTTAACTATATATATATATATATATATATATCATGGCATTATGAAGTTATTAGTTATAGAATTATGTGAAAAGAATAAATAATTTTTTTTATTATTTATAATGTAGATAGAATAAATAATCAGTCTAACATTTGTCAGACCTTGAAAACTATTGATTAAAATTCCTATTATTTATTTTTTTTTTTCAAAAGAAAAAAATACAAATAATTAAAAAATTAATGCTAATAATGCATCATTGCCAACCTCTAGTATTAATTCTCCAATTTTTTAAAATCTTTGAATAAATAACTTTGACCCTCCTAAGTTTGAATCCGGCTATAAGTTGGATCATGCTTCATTTAGTGGGAGCTTCTCACACGTGCCAACATAACCAAAATCCTTAATCGTGGGTCCACAAGAATTTCACAATGTAAACGGTGACTTAAGCCAACTTGATACAGAATGTTAAATTTTTTTTATCTTTTTATTTCTTTGAAGCCGAATATTGAAGTTCTTATACAGCTCTTTTCCATAAACAAAGCATAGGTTGTAAGTTTCCAATGGCTTCCGGGAGCACTCAAGAGACTTCTTCTTCACCATCTACTTCTTCAACACCCAATTGGTCATACGATGTTTTCCTCAGTTTCTATGGTTCTGACACCCGCAAGACTTTTGCAGATCAGCTATATACTGCTATGAAAGACAGAGGCATTTCTGTCTATAGGGATAGCGAAGAACTAAAACAAGGGACATTCATTGGTCCAAAGCTCATGAAAGCCATAGAGGAATCCAGGTATGCAATCACAATTCTCTCAAGAAACTATGCTTTCTCAAGTTGGTGTTTGGATGAACTTATTGAGATTGTCAAATGCAAGAAAGAGACGCAGTTGACAATTTTGCCCATTTTCTACTATGTAAAACCATCTCACGTTCGAAATCAAACAAGAACTTTTAAAAAAGCCTTCTCTAAGCATGAAAATGTCACTGAGGTCAATAAAGAGAAGATACAAACATGGAGAGCTACTTTAAGGAAAGTAAGAGATATTGCTGGATGGCATATACATGATAGGTAACATTGCACCTTTCCTTCTTTCAATGAGAATAGATGATATTCCAAAATGTTGGATGTATTTTTTCTCTTTTGGGGTTTCAAATGGTCTATAGCATCATTATTATCATCCATACTCATACCTAACAGCTCTCCCATGACTATAATCATCATGACATTTATTTTAGTACGTTTCAAGTCAAAACTGAACCAAAGAAAACTTTCAATTAGGTTTTAGAGCATTTATATCCGTTTATCTAAAATTTTCTTCTGCTATACATTAAAGAACTTACTTTTTCTATTTTATTTAATGTTTTTTTTTTTAAAACGCTCACATCAGATTATTAATTGTATTTTCTATTTCATCATAGTATTAATTCTTCTTTTTTTAAAAAAAAAAAAAATACTTCTCTCAACTATCTCCTTGTCTCACCAACCCCTTCAATTTCAAATCTCATCACCTTCGCAACAATCAGATCATTTCTCCAACCCTTTCACCTTCAGATCATATCCACTACAACAATCAGTCCGCACATTTTAAGAGAGAGAGAGAGAGAGAGAGTAATGCCTTTATGTTGTGATGAAGAGAGTGAGCAACTGAGAGAACAAGAAGCGAAAAGAAGAGAGTTGGTCATTGAGAAACAAGAGAAGAAACGAAGAGAGAGAGAGAGAGAGAGAATAATAGAAAAATGAAGAAATGAATAAAATAATAAAATGTATGAACTAGCTTGAGTGCCTCCTAAAATTTGGACAAGTAGTGTGGTGACATCTTATTTTTCCTGATGAAAACATAAATTGATGTGGGTATTTCAAGAATTCGTTGAGCAAATTTTGGACATTATGCTATTTTAGCATGTTTAATGTGAATGCTCTTATACAATTACCAAAATTGTTGCAATTGAACCATTGTAAGAAAAGAGTTTCAACCTTTGGCGTCTGTTCCTAATGATAACTTTTTATCATCAGACTAAAATACCAAATTAGTTTTTTATTGAAAGCAGGAATTGAAACTCTCTCAAAAAAAAAAAAAAAAAAAAAAAAAAACATTGTAAGAAGTGTTTTATGGTTCATCTATTGCAACAGATTTTGTGACTACTTGTAATTGTTTCTCATTATATATTTATTATTTGTTAGTTTGTACAATTGATGTAAACAAAATAATTTACTATCGTAAGACATTTATTGTTTATCATTTACTAACTAAACTTCATTATTGATACACATTCAATAACTAACCATTTAGAAATGGAGACAAATAGAGAGCTAGAAAGCATGGATAAGATCAAGAACACGGACACAAATACAACACACTGATACAACAATTTAAAAAAATTTAGGACATAACATGTCAGAGATACATATATTAATTAATTATTGTTCATATAATCTTAGAAATATATCAATTTAAGACTAATAATGAATAATACTTTAACAAATTCTAAAATTCAAAATATACCCCTATTGTGTCCCATCATATATATATATATATATATATGAAGGGTTGGGACCCTCATGTAGCCATGTCTTAGAGGTGTTAGCGTGTCCAAAAGGTGTCTGGCGTCTAACACATGTTGGACACGGACACAAAGCCCAAATAAGGTTTCCATGCTTCCTGAAGCTTGTGGGTTTTTAATATTTTTTCTTTTAAATAGAGAGAAATTATATTCAATTTATAATAAACGCATATATGTATCATACATGTGTGTGTATATGTATATACCTTTTTACAAACTAAGGTAAACTAAGACCCCCCAAAATAAAATTGTTGGCTACATCACTAATCATTTAATCATTTTTATAGGTATGAATCAGAAGTTGTTCAGGAAATCATTGACATGATACTTCATGAATTAAATCGTGAATTCCCAAATGCTTGTGAGCACCTTGTTGGAATGGACTCCGATGTCGAGAAAGTGATGAACCTATGTGGCACTAAACTAGATGGTGTTCGTTTTATAGGGATTTGGGGGATGGGCAGCATTGGTAAGACCACTCTGGCATATTTCATTTATAAAAGAATTTGCCGTCAATTTGAAGCTAGTAGCTTTATTTATAATGTTAGAGAAACGGTTGAAAAACATGGTATTGTTTATTTACAAAAACAACTTCTTTCTGAGGCCTTTATGGAAAAAGAAGCAAACATTTGGAATCATCATGTGGGAATCGGATTGATAAAGAAGAGACTACCCACCAAAAAGGTTCTTCTTATTGTTGATGATGTTGATAAATATGAACAACTACAAGCATTAGCAGGGAATCATGATTGGTTCAGTCAGGGAAGTAGGATCATTGTAACAACTAAGGATAAGCACTTGTTGGAAATGTGTAGGGTGGATTATATATATAAAGTAGAGGGGTACTGGCCAACGATAAATCCCTTGAGCTCTTTAGTTTAACAATGTTTAATAAAACCACTCCTAGAAAAGAATTTTTGGATTTGTCCAAAGGTTTTGTGAAGTATGCTAAAGGCCTTCCTTTAGCTCTTAAAATTTTGGGTTCCTCCTTGATTGGTAAAACAAGAAGTGTGTGGGAAAATTACGTAAATCAACTAAAAGAAAATCATGATGGAGAAATTCTGGATACACTTGAAATAGGTTATGAGGGATTGAAGGATACTGTCAAAAATCTATTTCTAGATATTGCATGTTTCTTCAAAGGGGAGGACAAAGATCGAGTGTTAGATATAGAAGGTTCTAGTTGCTACATGGATTTGGAAACTCTCAATGACAAATCTCTCATTACCATTTTAGGGAGAAAATTGTGGATGCATGATTTGCTACAAGAAATGGGTTCGAGAATCGTTTGTCGTGAATCATTTCAAGAGCCTGGAAGACGCAGTAGGTTATGGCTTTGTGAGGATATATTCCATGTACTAAAGAACAATACAGTAAGTGGAATGGTACGTACGTAGATATAAATGTAGAAAAGCATATGTTTTTATATGGCTCATAATTATTTGTTGGATCTTGCCCTACACTAATTTCATTGTTTGTAAATATCAGGGAACAAAAATTGTTGAATGCATGGTGCTAAACTCGCCTCTACATAAAGAAGACTTGAATGCCAAAGCCTTCTCAAATATGAAAAGACTAAGGATGATTAAAATTTGCAATGTGCACCTTCCACAAGGCTTTAGTTTTCTTTCTAATGAGTTGCGAGTGATGGAATGGCACGATTACCCTTTGAAATTGATGCCAAGGCATTTTCAACCGAACAATCTTGTTGAAGTCATTATGCCTCATAGCCACATTAAGCAACTACCAAAGGAATTTAGTGTAAGTATTTTACTAATGCAACGGCCTTTTTTTTAGCTTAGATCGACTAAATTCCTGACTACTTCATTTTTCTTATCTATTTATTATTTTATCGCAGAACTTAGACAAGTTAAAACTCATGGATCTTAGTAACTCCCAAAACTTAATCAAGACTCCTAATTTTAATGGACTCCAAAGTCTTGAGAGGCTAATTCTTCGAGGTTGCATAAGATTGCATAAGCTTCACCCATCCGTTGGATCTCTCAAACGCTTGTTAGAGCTTAATTTGGATGGAACTGCTATAGAAGAACTACCTTTAACAATTGAGGATTTGACCAGTCTGACTTTGTTAAGTCTTCAAAATTGCAAAAAAAATTTGAGCTTTCCAAGTGTGTGTTTGCCATCTCTTAAAATTCTCATTCTGAAAGGATGTAATGAGGTTCAACCACCTAAATCATGGCTTCTGCAAGGACTCTCCCGCATCTGTGCTCCACATGATTTATTGAAAGATTGCTTCTTCCCTACCCAAGATCCCACCAACTTGTTATTGCCAAGGTCATCTGGGTTAAGCTTCATGGTATCTTTGGATCTAAGTGACTGCAATTTATTAGACGGAGCACTCCCCAATGACCTTAGTTGCTTATCCTTGTTGCGGTCTCTGAATTTGAGCAACAACAATTTTACACACTTGCCTAGTAGCATTTCTCAGCTTTCTAGTCTTAAAATTTTTGAGTTGAAAGATTGCAGTAGGCTTCAATCATTGCCAGATCTTCCCTTAAGTACACTATATGTAACGGCACAAGGATGTCCACTGGAAAATTATTCGAATCAAGTTATGTGGACGTCGGGTGAAACAGGATTCACTACTGTTGGTTTTTATGGGAATAAAGGAGAAATTACTTACTCAGGTTTGTTTACGCCAGTAGATCAGTTAGAGCTACTGTGGGAAAGACGTGAAGGTAACTCTCTCTCTCTTTCAAACACACAACGCATGCATTGTACATCATTATACTTACTATTTTAAATATGAAATAGGCGGCAATTAACCAAGATGTTGAACTTGGCATCTATTCACTTGTAACTGAAATTCCCAAGTGGTTCATCCGTCAGGGCCCTCCATCATCTGTAACAATCTCTTCTTCTGATCTATGCACAAATAGTTATTGGAGAGGAATTGCTCTATCTGTTGTTTGTGTAGTCTCTGAAAATTTTAATGACCTTTCTTCTGGGCTGGATTTACAATTTCTTGCAGAGTTCAATTTTCGTTCCAATGTGAATAGAGTTCGTGTAGAATATTATCCTCTAGTCCTAAAGCTCAATGGATTCCTCGATGCTAGTTCATTTACATTTCATGTATACATACCAGCTGCCAGACTTGGAGACCACTTAGATGACTGTGATTGCATTGGTGCTTCGATTGCAATTGAACACCCTTTTATCGAGCCTACAATGTGTGGTGTGCGTATAGTGTTCAGTCAAGATGTGGAAGGATTTGCACAAGCTATATTCCCAGATGGTGTCCAGAGCTATCCACGTCCTGGAAGTTCCATATCCAAATGCCAGGTTGATATGGTGGAATCTAGTATGTCCAAAGGCCAAAATGACTCAAACATCATGCAAGAAAAAAAGTTCAAGTGTTTGCTTTCGACATTGTATCAGGTTTCCTGTGATCTTCCCAAAACACCATATTTCGGTATCTCATTTTATCTCACTCACTGAACTTAAATTTATGTAAAGTGTCCATACTCTTTTATATCATGTGTAAAGTGTAGATATTCTTGAAAAATGTGGATGTTGTGTGAAGTAGTATACACTCAGGGTGTCAAACGATAATTTCCCATTTTATTGTTTGACAAATTAAGACAAGCTTGTGACAAAACTCAGGACTGCCGCAGGTAACACTACTTGGATAAAACTTCAAATCAGAAGTTAATTTACAAATTAAGGCAAAAGTAGAAAAGCTTATTAGTGCTAGCTTTGTCAAACCTTGCCATTATCCCAATTGGCTTTCCAATATTTTTCTCATGTTGAAGAAAAATGGTTCGATCAGCTACTGCGTGGATTTCAGAGATTTTCCTCTAACCAACATATATGCTCTCATGAACGCCTCCAATAACAATAAAATGTTCTTTATCATGAATGGTTTTTCTGGATACAACCAAATCAAGATGCAACCAATAGTGCGTAGAAAACTTCCTTCAAAATGCCTATGGGGATTTTTTACTACAAGTTTATGCCATTTGGATTGGAGAACATCCGGGAAACCATGGTTGTGAAATCCAAAGCAGCTTACGATTACATTTCCCATTTAAAGACTTATCTTTGAAAGATGCAGACTATATCCATCTCAAAGTTTTTAGGGAATTTAAAAGCTTCTAAAAGCTTAGCAGCATCTCCTTCAAAAATGATGTAAGTTAATTCTAAAACTAGCCTAACACATCAAACAAATAACCAAAGCTTCTGCCCAAATTACATCCTCTGACCGTTCACGCTTGGCCCATCATCGTAAATTGCTCCCTACTCATTTTGGCGCAGCAGTATCCCTCCTTTACAGTAACACCAAAAGTATTTTTCATTTTAGTTGGAGGGGACTTCACTTCGTTGGAGAATGATTATTAAGGTTCTTTTGGATTTATGGTGTTATTTGGAAACGATTTTTTTTTCCTCTGAATATGAGAAACGATTTCTTACGTTCATGAATTGTTTTGATTCTTGCTAGCACACGCATAACGTTGCCCCCAAAAAAAGAGTAAACTCTTTGGCCCTATCCACAATCCAAGTTGAAAGAAAGAGTTTGGCTGATAATGACTTCTCACATTGGTAAGTAGAAGAAATGGAGATTAGGATGGATAGGCCATAAAGAGGTTGCCCATAATTGTAGAACAAAAATGGTCTTTCGTGAAAATATGAATGGTTGTTTCAGTTGGGATCCCACAGAAGACGCATTTGTCAACTAAAGCCCCATTTTAATCTCCCATCCATCTTAAGGCAAGGTCGCTGTAAGATTTGGGGCTACATTCGGCATCCTAAATTTTGAGACAAAAGCATCGGTTTAGAATTTTGAAGATCAGACTAAAATCTTCTGAACATGAAGTCCAAGTAGGAGGTGACTCTCATCGGGTAACACAAAGAAGGACATTAAATAGGATGGCATAGCAAATGCCACAAATCTAATTAACATGGCTTGAGCAGCCTAGGATAATCATTTTTGCTTTCACCCTTGTAATTTGTATTGAAATTTTGCACCGCACCTTCAAAGGCTTTGGATTTAATGGCACTAATTTTGAGTGGCAAGCCTAGATAGTTGGCTTTAGCATCTTCAATTGTAAACCCCATGATTGAGGATAAACGAGCTCTTTCAGCTATACTAATGCTCCTGCTGAAGATCTGAGACTTTAGTAGGAAAATATTGACTGCTTTACCTGACCAGGCCGTGTAAATGATATTAGAAATGAATGCAGTTGACAGATGGCTAGCGAAAGCTCTGCTCACTTTTACCTCTTTCGGTTAGCCCCAAATAGTCTGTCCATTGAAAGTTTGTAACTACACCCTTCAAAGAACCTCGACAACAAAGATTAATAAGAAAGGGGAATCATTGAGGTTTGAAGAATCATGGTAACTGTCAGTGATTAAGATAGAGAGAGCATCATTGAGATGCATTGCTCTATCCACTACACCCATTGCTCTGAGAATCCAAAACACCTGAGCTGTTGGAGAATGAAAGACCATTCAAGCCTAACATAGGCTTTCTCCATATCTACCTTCAAGCCAATCAATCCTTGTCTACTTTGCTTCAAGCTCACAGAACGAAATGATTTACTGGGCTAAGATACTATTATCCCAGATTCTTCTTCCATGAACAAATTTACATGCCAATTAGATATCTAGGAAGAAGAGGCTTTAACACCAATCAAAAAAAAAAAGAGGCTTGAACAAATTTGCAAGAATTTTGGAATTTGCATTGTTAATAACATTGCAAAGAGATATTTGTTGGAATTGACTTACAGTGGCTGCATTCTCTATTTTTAGGATGAGAGTGATGACATTATGAATAAATTGCAGAAGAATGAACTCTTCCTCAAAGAAGCAGGTGATGGAAACTTAAGGCATTGCCCGTTTTCCCTTGAGAAAATCTATGGTATGATTTATCCTATAGATTATTCTCACAGAAATTATTATCATCTCAGGGCAAGGAAATCTTCCTCAAACCTTAAGGGAGGAGGATAGTATAATTCATGCATTTTTTAATTATTGAGTTTTCTTTCTTTAATAATTTATCCCTCCCTCTGTTAGACAAGCTAGGCTGAGAGATATTCTTGCCTCTTCTCCCCAATGAAAACTTACCATTTAGCAAAAGAAAAAAGAAAAAGAGGTTTTGGCCCTATGGAAAGGGAGAAGGGAGATTAAATTAGTGACCTTTGTTCCATGAGACGGGATTTCTATCTGGTTGTGTTACTGTTTAGAATTCCAAGTAATTAACACATGGTTTGGTCATAATCCATCAAATAAAATCCATGAAGAAAACAGGTGGCATCCTATGTGAGGAGCCAAAGAAAAATAGCTTCATTATATGAAAAAAAAAAAAAAAAAAAAAAAAAAAAAAAAAAAAAAACCAAAAGTGAACAAATTTTGAAATGTAACAGAATAAAATATATAGATTGGATGATCAAATTGAGCATAACGTAGTTGGCTTTGATTGTTTAGCA
Organism: Quercus variabilis; assembly: GCA_030445155.1. Lineage (NCBI taxonomy): Eukaryota > Viridiplantae > Streptophyta > Magnoliopsida > Fagales > Fagaceae > Quercus > Quercus variabilis. The sequence goes on along the minus strand of CP129455.1, from coordinate 22,802,902 downwards.
CCTAAATGAATATAGATAGCATTGTAATTGCAGCAGTTTGTGCAAAATCCCACACTACCATCATGATTACTCCGCCATGGTAAATTGAAAATAAGTTACAAATGTTAAGCTCCCTTTGAAAACTTGAAAGTTGACAAATACAGAAATGATCATCTGAGATTAATCCCACTTTTGGATCAATCTCAATTTCCTCTTGTCACTATACACTTTGGGACCTTATGACTATGACTTTATTATATAGTATCAGATACATAAAATGAAAATTCTGTAACATCTCAGCTTAGCAAGTACTTGTGAGACATCAATTTTTCAGAAAACTTACTTGACAACATGAGCAAGATCAAAAGCTTCGCAAAACCAAGTTTCGGCTCTGGCTATAGTTGCCTAACTTGAATTTCCCACTCCAGGAAACAGATCTCTTCATGAAAATAGGCCTACTTGGCAGCAATCTCGCTTTTGAAGAACTACCCAATAATCTCAACAAATTCCTATTCCCATCACCTCTATTTCCAACAATTCTTGTGTTTTCATTCAATTTTACCAATTGGGTCTCTGAATTCCCAGCAGACTCTACTGGAACAATATTTGCAACAGCAAGACTGATCCTTGAAGCTGACAAAGAGTCCATAGAAACTGATCTTCTCAATGGTTGTATGTCATTCACTTCCACATTTGAATTCCCACATCTTTTCGCATCATTCTCAGACACTGATCCACCTTCTTCCTCTACACCAATCCTTAACTCACAAACCTCTTCTTCAATGTCCCGATTGGATTCACTACTACTATGTGAAATCTCCACTTGGGCTTCTTCCCCTGCATCTAAATTCTCGACATCAGGCTCTGGCACCGGCGTCATGGACGTGCTATTGATGATAGGCGCACGGCACATGGGGCAATTGGTGTGTGATCGAAGCCAAGTATCAATACAAGGGATGTGAAAGGCATGACTACACTTGGGTAACAGTCTAAGACTCTCATCTTCTTCAAACTCGCCCAAGCAAACAGAGCACTCTGTTCCTTCAACAAGACCATCACCTCTCTTATACTTGCAAACCCTGATTGAATTTATAACTGATGGTTGTAGACCAACGGTGCGTATGTACCAGACGGGATGGTCAATGATAGGTCCTTCTTCTTCATCAAAAAACTCATCCTGGGTCTCCTCAGTTTGTGGCTGTGTGCTCCTCCTTGAGTTGCGCCGGCGTAAATAGTAGCGTGAATAGATAGCCAAAAAGCAAACGATAATAAAAGTAGCGGCGACAACTGTGCCTATGGAGATCACATAAGTAGGGATCTTATGGGTTTTGGGGGGAGGACTTGTTGGGGGACAGAAAATCGGACAGAGATTTTGACATTCTTCTGGACATTTGCCTGAAAAATAATAACTATAACATGCTGATGAACAGTCTGGATCGTCACTACTCAGCTTTCTATGAAGAAACCCCATTTCAAGAGACAGGGATTTGGTTATGCAGACAAAGAAAACACCAAAGCAAAACCATCAGAGAGAGAGAGAAAGGTTCAAGGTTAGGTGGGGATTAAACAAAGAGAGAAGAATTGTAGGTAGGAATTGGGAGCAGGTTTGATTCAAAGACGGCTTCTTTCGTTAAAGGGTGACGTTTGAATTTGGAGACTAATGGAGAGCAGAGAATGGACATTGGAGATTAGCTGAGCTGTGTGACCTTTCCTTTTGATTGTTTATGCGTTGCTTGTTTGACTTTCTAACTCTGCTTTCGTATTTTATCATTTTATGGGGCAGGCTTTTCTGGACTTTTTGGTTCTAGCCAGGCCAGATAAACTCGAATCATTTTTTTTTTTTTTAATCCATTTCCCAATCGGAGAGATTTACCATTAAAAAAATTAATGGGAAATAAAATATTAATTACGTCAAGACAATTTTGAGAGTTCATTCTTCATTTTTAGAGCACTCACAGCAGTGGTGCTATATAGGTATAATACTATATTTTTAGCTCAAAATCACAAAAAACATCACACAGCATTGGAGTTAAATCTAAAAAATTTAGCTCCACAGCTACAGTATACATCTATATTTAGATGTGTACTGTAGCTCACAGGTAAAAAAAAGAAAATTATTTTTTTATTACATTTCTCTCTCATCTCTCATTAAATAATCTTTTCCTATTCTCTCTCTCTCCAGCTTCTCTCTTTCTTCTTTCTTCCTCAATATTTTTCTCTCTAGCAAGCTAGCCACTCCCTCATCTCCCTCATCCCTCAGCTCGTTGGCCACTCCTCATCGCCCGATCTGTTCCGCCAACCAAGCTCGCCGACCCACCCTAAGCCCCATCGCCCAATCCGTGTCTCTCTCTCTCTCTCTCTCTCTCTCTCTCTCTCTCTCAGTCACTCTCACCTCTCTCGACCAACCCAGCTCGCCGACCAAGCTGCCGCGCCCATCTCTCTTTTCTCTTTGCTGTGATTGAGTTTTTTTTTTTTTTTATATGGGTTTGGTGGCTGTGGTGGTGGTAGTTGATTTTGGCTATGGTAGTGGTGGTGGATGATTTTATCAGTGGATTTGAGGATTTTGGTTATGGTAGTGGAGGATGATTTTGACTTTGACAGTAGATTTTTGGCTTTGGCAGTAGTTTGATCCTTGGTTTTTTTTTTTTTTTTTTTGTTCTATGTTGTGCTGTGGTTGCCAAAGTAGAGGGTGGTTGTGGCCGGTGGTGGTGGTGGTGGTGGTGGTGGGTGTGGCTTTGGCTGTGACTGATGGTAGAGTGGATTTTTTTTTTTTATAGTAGGATATATTATTTTATTGTAGTTGTTATATTATTTTATTGTAATGTGTATATTATTTTATTATGTTAAAAACTAAAATAGATCCACTGTTGTAGCATGTGTGGAGGTAAAATAGAAAAAGTGACTTTTGTGTAGCTAAATAACTAAAATTTTGCCTCCACTGCTGCGAATGCTCTTATAGGATTAAAAAAAAAAAAAAAAAATTGTTTCCCTATCATTCAAAAGTACAAGAAAAGGCATGAATGATGCAAAATTACATGTTGACAAAAATTTTAGTGAACTTAAACATTTTAATTTTTTTTTTTTTTTTTGAAGCCTTAAATAAAATCTTTTAGAGAAAGTTTAAGAACATATTTTTTGTATGCCACAGTTTTTATTACAACCCTGATATGATCGATATTGAATAGCGAAGAAAAAAGCTGCATTTGTAGCACAAAACTTGTAGACGTAGAAGAATTGTTTATTTTTATCATTTTCTAACATTCAAGCAGAGAATGTTGCTCACAAAGTTTGCAAAGTACTATAGTTCAATTAATTTAACTATTAAAATTTTTGAAAATTAATTAAGGAATTTGAAATTCAATTTTCACCTACACCAAAAACCAACTAATGTCTTAATCTGATAATAAATAACATAATCATTAGAAACAAATGTCATAGCTTAAAACTCTATCAAAAAAAAAAATGCACATAAAAATATATAAGCATAATAGTGTGTTGTTTTGTGCATTCTTAATAGTTTAAAATACATATTATAACATGATAAATGTTATTTCCACAATATATGCACAACAAATTTTAAGTGGTAAGTTGTTACTAGCTGTTGTTAATAGGTAAAAAAGTAATTTCGGTGATGAATTTAAATTAGAACTAATAACAACTTAACCTCAAAGATTTGTTGAGAAAGTGTGATGAAAATAATGTAGACATAACACTTTTATTATTATTATTATTATTATATTGTTGAAAACTAATCTTAATTCAAATGCTAGACTTAAAATAACTAGTGACAAGACTTTATTAATCCAATGTTCCACTCCAGATGCTAGGATTCAAATTCCAAAATTGATTCGTTGGAAAGATATTACTATTCCTAATGAATGGTTGTTGGAATGAGAAACTCAGCCTCCTAAATTTGCTTCATATGAGATTAATCTTGATTATATCCAATAGTATCTTGATGGAATTGTTAAAATAAGTTTTGGTAATAATAACAACAAACCTTTAATGATCAATGAAAGAAGACATTCCTTGGCTTACCCCCCCTATTTAGGCAGTCATGCCTCACCCTACTACACTTGCTACTACATCTACTACCACACCTGTTAAGTCTTCTGCTAAGTCCAAAAAAGAAGAAGTTTGCCTTCGATGGTCTCAACAGATTTGCCATAATTGCACTGTTAAAACAACGATGGAAGGATGAAGACAAAGTTGCAAATGCCAACTCAAAAGAAGAGGAAGATAACCAAGAATCTGAGGCATCCTCAGAAGCCTCTATTGCTAATAGTGACTATAGGGCCAAAGAATTTGGCAACCTCGACCCATTTCATACTGAGCCCAAGGCCCACGCAGAGGAAGAAGGAATGTGAACAAGGAAGACCCAAATTGCCAAGGAACATCGCCGAGGACGATCCTATCCTCAGTCAACCAAGATCATAGAAGGGAAGAGCGGTACGCCACCTAAGGCAACCTCCCAAAGCACTCCAAAAAAAAGGGCGAGTACAATGGACCAGTCATGGGAGCATGGTGGAGGAGCAATTCACGGAGAAAACTGTCAACTCCACATTAAATGCCCACAACTAACGTTCTGGCTACATTGATGAGGAAATGACTCCTGAATAGTGCTACCTCAGTTACCACAACTCACAAAACGCTAGAGAGAACGCCTGATGGGACAGGCACTCAAGCATAGGCTTAGATGATCAACGGGTGGAAAGTTAAGATCGTTTAAAGAGGACTATATAAGAGAAGAAAGCCATCGTAGAAGGGGGTTGAAAAAGGGGGAGAAGGCATTATGGCGATCTTAAGAACTCCTATAATCATTGTCGCCCCACATATATACAGGAGTAAAGCTCCTCGGATTGTGCCGAGGACAAACTTCCTCTAATAAACTTAGCCCATTTCTGTTTGATCAACATAAAAACTCATTTTAACTGTTATCCCTCACTAAAGCCTAGCTCTTCGATCCACTCGCTACAAATTCATTGTATTGGGTTCACTAGGCCTAGATCCCATTCATTTTTGGGCTTAGTCTGAAAATTGCAACCCTACAATTGGCGCCGTCTTTGGAAAGAGATTGTGTGATAGTGAGTGCAATGGTTAGTTAAGATGGAATTAGGGCCCCATCAGCAAGAGCCCCTAAGAAAGCCATTATGGTCTATAACTTGAAGTGCGGGTTATACAGGGAGGATTGCTGAATGGGGGTCAGTTCTAGGGGCTTTTGACATCAAGTACATGCCCCACATCCCCGTCAAGGGTTAGGTCCTCGCAAATCTGGTGGCCGAGTTTGCCGGACCTTCATTCGAAGAAATGGCAACAGCACGGAGCAATTCAAGAAGGCTCCGCAGTGGGGCTAGTTTTGGAAAGTATACATTGATATCTTCTAATCCATTGAAGAGGGTAAAACGGAACCTTGGCTATGACGGGTCCTCAGACCTCCGGCTTTAGGGGAATTAACACACACTGGTAATCATCTAAGTGTTAGACAAAACCAAGGTCTTGCATGGCTTCTCAAACCACAAACTTATGGGGAAACTAATAACTTTTGGTAATTATCTAAGTGTTAGACAGAACCAAGGTCCTGCATTGCTCCTCGGACCATAACCCTATGGAGAAACTAATAACTTTTGACAATTATCTAAGTGTTGGACAAAACCAAGGTCTTGCATGGTCCTCAGACTCAAACCTATAGGGAAATTAATAACTTTTAACAACTACCTAAGGGTTAAACGGAATCAGGGCATTGTACAGACCCTTGAACCACAGCCCTTGAAGAGATTGACTACTTCAAACATCTATCTGAGTGATGCGCAAAATCTAAAAGGAGTCCTGCTCCTCGGATCACCTCCCCTTTCCCCATTCAACAAAGATGTGAGCGAAGGTCTTGCAAGGTCCTCAAACTCAAACCTATGAAAAAATTGGTCACTTCAAGAAAAATCTAAGTACTAGACAGAACCAAGGTCTTGCATGGTCCTCGAACTCAAACCTATGGGAAAACTAGCTATTTCAAGGAAAATCTAAGTACTAGACAGGACTAAGGTCATGCATGGTTTTCAGACTCAAACCTATGGGGAAACTAACAACTTTTGACAACTATCTAAGTGTTAGATAGAACCAAGGTCTTGCATGGTACTCAGACTCAAACTTATGGGAAAACTAACAACTTTTGACAACTACCTAAGTGTTGGATAGAACCAAGGTCTTGCATGGCTCCTCGGACCACAAACCTATGGGAAACTATTAACTTTCGACAAGCACCTAAAGGTTGAATAGAATCAGGATGTCGTACAGATCCTCAGACCACATGCTTTAGGAAAATTAATGCTATAGCATCTCTTTACAAGTGCTTAAACAGAACCTAAGGCATGCCTGGATCCTCGGACCAGACACTTGGGGAAAACTGACGCCATAACGTCATTATAAATGCTGAACAGAGCCTTAATGCACGAGGGTCCCCTTAGATGACCTACTTTAAATCCAACATCCTTTCATGGTTGCACAATTTGTGGTATAGAGTACATGATTATGTTCCTGATTATTCCTACATGGTTAGCTTATTTAGGGTTAGCAGGCGGTTGCTATTGTTGGTTTTGCTAAAGTCAGGGTGACAACTCTTTGTTACCGTCAACACCAGTTCCAAGCCCCATTGGAGGGAAAAATAATAACACTACACTAAATAGTTACTGCAGAGAAATGAAAAATTAAAATTTATAAAGTAAAGAGTGTAGCCCTTTTTATTCAATAAAGGAAAGCTACATCATGCACCAAAGAGAAACTAAGGCGGGCTTGTTTTAAAGCCAACTATACAAAGAAAGGCTGAGGCAAGCTTGTTTTAAAGCTAACTTTAAAATAAATAAATAAATAAAGGAGAGGCTGAGGCAGGCTTGTTTTAAAGCTAGCTATAAAAAGAGAAAGCCCATAGGAATGGTAGATTCGCCGTCTCGTCCCAGCAGTAATCGAGCCAGTATGGATAGTACCGGCGATTAGAAAGAAGAAGAGGCGGAAGCGCCTGATGGCCCTATCCTAGGATGTTCCCTTGATTCTCTCCCAATTTCATGATAATTAAGCATTAGAGATGGCAACACTCAGGCATCAACCATTCGGCAATCTTACAAACCTCCATCGATGTCCTACCATCAAGGTGAGACCCAAACTTTGTCGCACCGAAAGTCTAATGCGATCTACGCCTGCTTCAGTTCTTGGCTGAAGGAGGAGGGTCTTCTTTCTGGCTCGATTGAAAGGTGGGAATGTCTCTGGCCTCTACTTCCTTTGCCTCAACTGCGTCGTCCAGGATCTGGGCAGCATTCTTGGTTACTGAAAGAGGCTTAGCTTCCTTGCCCTTACCTTTACCAAGGCCATCTCATTCCCCAAGCCTTGATCACGATCTTGGCAAGGCCCTTGGAAGGGCCTAGAGGGTTGAGAACTTGAAGTTCTTGCTGAACTCAAAGGTTTGTAAATATGAAAGAACAATTCCCCCAGAGCGCCTTATATAGAAGGTGAAATCTAGCGAAAATTAATTCGCGTGGAATCCAAAGAAAGAGTTACAAGCGAAATAACTTCTGCCCAATTTCTGAAGAAATTCTCAACCGTTAGATCTACGTCACTTCGTAAAGATATTAATGAAGGTGTGCTCCGTATATCGAAGCGCCAGGAACGTGCCTTGGGCAGGTGAAGAGACTCAAGAGCTTACGTAAGACAAGACTTGATAAGCCGTGACAAAGACCCAAGGACATCAAAATCTTCCTCTCCATCCGAGGAGCCGGACAACAAGATTTTGAGGGGCTATTATGGGGTCAAAGAATTTGACAACCCCGACCCATTTCATACTGAGCCCAAGGCCTACGCCAAGAAAGAAGGAATGTTCGAGGATGAACAAGAAAGGCCCAAATTGCTAAGGAACATCGTCGAGGACGATCCTGTCCTCGATCAACCAAGATCATAGAAGGAAAGAGCGGCACGTCACCTAAGGCAGTCTCCCAGAGCACTCCAAAAATAATGGTAAGTACAATGGACCAGCCATGGGAACATGGTAAAGGAGCAATTCACAGAGAAAACTGTCACCTCCATAATAAATGCCCACAACTAAGGTTCTAGCCACATTGATGAGGAAATGACTCCTGAACAGTGCTACATCGGTTACCGCAACTCACAGAACGCCAGAGAGGACGCCTGATAAGACAGGCACTCAAGTATAGGCTTGGATGATCAACGGGTGGAAGGTCAAGATCGTTTAATGAGAACTATATAAGAGGAGAAACCCATCGTAGAAGGGGGGCTGGAAAAAGGGGGAGAAGGCATTATAGCAATCTCAAGAACTCCTGTAACCATTGTCGCCCCACATATATACAGGAGTAAAGCTCCTCGGATTGTGTCGAGGACAAACTTCCTCTAATAAACTTAGCCCAATTTTGTTTGATCAACATAAAAACCCATTTTAACTGTTATCCCTCATTAAAGCTTAGCTTTTCGACTCACTCTTTACAAATTCATTATATTGGGTTCACTGGGCCTAGATCTCATTCATTTTTAGGCTTAGTCCGAAAATCGTGACCCTACAATGACAATCCTTATTATCCCTATAATCAAGAATTATTTGGACATGATGAAGCTTCCACACCAGACTTAGGTAAGAATTAACTATGTCGGCACAAATAGCCAAAACAATTAAACCTGCTACCAAAAAAAAAAAAAAAAACCCTCATTCAGTCCAATTGTCAAACCGCTCCAATGTCAAAAGGAATGACTTTTTTTTTTTTTATTCAACCGACTTTAGTGATTTATCACATCCGCTTCTAGCTTCTCAATGGTTTTTTTTTTTTTTTTTTTTTTTTATTTGTATGGCTTCGTTTTCGATTTTTCGGCCTATAGTTTGAGTCTTGCGACCTTATTCCTCTATTTCTCACATGGGTTTTCATGTTTTAGATGCATCAAAGCATGGCAAGGTTTTCCATGATATGATTTGACCGGCCTAATTGGAAGCAACTCCTCATTTGCTCTTCTAGATTCTTCATAGGCTATATCGGTAATAGCCCTTGTGACTTGTAAGGTATGTTCATTCAAAATTGACTTTTCTTTAAGAAAAAATAATAATATTCAAAGTTCTCATGTTTATTGTTGGGGCAAATGTAGACCCCAGGCTGTGCCAAATTACCAATTTTAAGTCTTACAGTAATAATTAACCAATTATGCTTGGAGATTCAGTTTCTATTAGTCATTCACACGCCATATCGCAAAACAATAACAACGAAAGATAAAGAACATTGTGATATAGTGACGAAGAGAAAACTCGAGTCAGGAAAACAAATTTTTCAATATAGAGTGAAAGTTTTACGATAGATTCAACCCTTAAAATTTAATGTTTGTCATGTGATACTTACTAATATGACCCCATAGAGCTTCATATTCTTGAGCTCTTCTTTCTATGAATCTTATGGAATGTGCTTACGACTTCAAGAACCCTCTTGAAGATTCCTTCTGTTAGGGACATATTTTATTTAATTGGCTAATCTTTTAACAAAATACATTTTACTTGTAATTTGGTAGATCTACGATGGGTTTAAGACTTCAAGAAACATGTTGTTCAAGTCAAGTGTTAAAACCATGAAAATCTGACCAAGAAACAAGTGAAGAAGAGTTGTTCATTAAAACTTGATAGAAGTCTCGACAGAATCCTTTTTATCAAAATTTAATGATGAAACTCGACAGATTCTCGACACAAACTGTATCTGTCGAGAATTACAAAATCAGACTTTTCAGATCTGATTACATGCATATTTCTATGTATTTATGTAGGGTTTTTTTTTTTTTTTTTCTTACAACCCTAGACATATATAATGATTATTTTAAGAGCTATCATGGTGTGATGCAAAAAACAATACATGCATTGTGTGACCAAATGCAAAAAGTGGTCTAGTTCATTATTCTCTCTATGGAAGCTACTGTGTTTTTACACCAAGGGTTTTGTGACCAAGGAACTTCCAAATCTTTATTGTTGATGAACTGAAAAACTTTGCAGCCAACAATCTTCTTCAAGTTGGTGGAGTTAGTCACGTACTAGGATCCATGTATCATTGGTTAGTCACGTACTGGAATTCGTGCATGAAACGGAGAGATTGTCACTACAATACAAGTCCAATTGGGTATTGGGGTAAGAGTTTAACTGTAGGTTGGTATTTCGGGATACTTATAACTGCTTGTGATTAATAATAGTGGATTCTCGGAAGTGGTGACCTTAAATTCAACCAGTGGGGTTTTGCCTCGAAAGTTTTCCCCATTCATAAACAAATCACCGTGTCAAATTTATTTTTTACTACATTTAATTTAGTTGGTAATTTGTTTGTACTACCATACTATTGCATGTAATTTGACTAATTAATTCATTTTTAAGAGGTCAATTTATTTTAACCCAACAAGTGATATCAAAGCAGGCACACTCTGATTAGGTTTAGTCATTGTTATGTGATCCATTAACCCCTGTTTGTCATGGATAGATGACGGTCTCTTATTATACCTCCTTTATTTTACGGCACAAATTATGCATACTGAAAAGTACGCATGAGAGCTTTCTTACAGTCTTTAGATAAAAAAGTATGACAAGCTGTGGAGATTGGCTGGACTAATACAAAGGAAGCACCGGCTGATTGGGATGATGCAAAGATCAAAGCAGCAACTACAACAGCAAAGCATTGAACACCATTTTCAATGCGATCATGAATGAGGAGTTTAAGAAAATATCCTCGACTGAAACTGCAAAAGAAGCATAGACCATTCTCCAGACAACCTATGAAGGAACTAAGGCCATTAAAGATTCCAAGCTTCAAAGGCTTACTACAAGCTTTGAGGAGATCAAGATGGAGGAAGATGAGTCATTCAATGAGTTCTATGCCAAACTCAATGACATAATCAACTCAACCTTTAATCTTAGGGAAACTATTTCGGAACCCAAGGTTGTGAAAAAGGTGCTCGAATCTCTCCCTGAGATTTCATGCCAAGATAACAGCGATTGAAGAATCAAAGGACATTGACTCCATTCCTTTGATGGAGCTGATTGGAAACTTGCAAACCTATGATAACTATACACACTCATGTTACAAATCCATTTGCAACGTAGGCATTTTCTGTTAGTGAGTTAACAATAGAGACCAAATTGATTGAAGTTGATAATGGTAGGGACCAAATTGACTGCTATCAAAATGAATGGACCAAATTGACTGTGACCCCAAAACGTAGGAACTAAAATGGTATTTTCGTCAAAATTATTTCACTTAAAAACACATAATACTCATCACATCCCTAAGTGCTAAGTTTTTTTGTGATTGTCTCCATCGCCATCTTGGTCTTCATGGCCTTCCCACTTTGACACTTCATACCCTTCATAGTAGTGATACCCATTTCAAAAAAAATAAAAAAAGATAAAAATGAGATTTTTTTTTTTTAGGGGCAGCTTAGTAATTTTGATATTGGGGTTAGAAATATATAAATACGTTATGTCAAAAACACTAGCCACCGTTAAAAAAAAACACACACACACTCACACATTTGTCGTCTTACGTATTAGAAGTGGAAGTCTTATAGATTAGAAAGGCCAGGGAGCAGGCTGCGTGGGTTTATAAAACAAAACAAAAAACAAAAAAGACCTGATTTTCTATTTGTTTAAGAAGTAGAAATCATATTGGTCAAGCTTTACCACTTTAGGGTGTGGGTGGAAATATTGTACAATTAGAGATAAAATTTTAGAGGAAAGTTTTCAGTCCTTATAAGCGTGTAAGGTAAGTAACCTTTCTCCTAATTGGTTTTATTTTGCTTATACTACTTTATTTTAACTACTGAATATTGTCTTACAATTGTTTTCAATTTTATTTTAATTGTTTTAGTTACATTGATTTAAAGTAAAGAATAACGAATCATCATAAATATATTTAATAACTATATATATGGTTTTATATATTTATTTGAATGAATTTTTTTTTTTTTTTGAACTGTGATTTGATATATATAATTTTGGACAATTTGACTATGTTTTGACTCTGATACCCACCCAATGGGGGTTATTCATTAGTATCGAAACTAGTTCTATCTGGGGCATCATGAGCATATCGTGTTTCTGGACCCAGCTAATGGGGGGATATACATTAACATGGAATTAGTTTCATCTAAATCCGATGCTCAATCGTGAGAATATAGCGTGACCATAGTCATAAAAGATTGTTAAGAATATGAATTATGTTTGAATATATGAAATATTTTAAGTCTATGAAACTTCTTATGTTTATTTTGAAACTCATTGTATATTATAATTTTTGATATATGTGAAATATTTGATCCTATGTAAAATGTATTATTTTGTCAATATATATATATATGCTCATCTCAACTAGTTAGGATTTGGTTACTTATTGAGTTGTCAACTCACCCCTCTTTTTCATTCCAGTTTCATATTGTGAAAAATAGCTGGTTTTGGGAGTTTTGATGTTATGTTGTGAGCAGGGAAAGAAGTTTAGTGATTTTAGGAATAGATGGTCTTGTAATAGTCTTATATCTATTGGCCAATTAGCATTATGTACATAAGGTTTAGATTTTGTTCCTTTTGAATTATTGGAGATCTATTCATAAAGAAATTGTTGAGATATTTTGGATTTATTTGATGTAATTTTTTAGGGTAAATTTTAGTTTCTAAGAGCTTTTTGCACACTTATAGGGTGCTTAGTTTATAAGCATGTGGTCGTTGTCACATACCTATCTTTTGCTTGGGTTTAGGGCGTGACAATTTAATGGTATCAAAGCTCTAGGTTTGATCTATAGGAATTCTCACAAGTCTAATTATTGAATGATAGTTAGGGTATGTTCTATTCAGAATTTGGAGTGCTTGATCATTATTAGAGAATTAGAAATTGCAGAACAATTTAGGGGGTTAAGGTTTGATGTTAAAGCTATGATTCCTCGATTTTAGTTTATATGGAGTTAAGAAATTTTCAGAAAATTCATAGTGTGAAGGAAAATCAATTTGCAGTCATTATAGTTCAAGTTATATTATATGTTATGGATATAAATTTTGAGGGCATTTAAAGAATTTATTTATAATATCAGTGGGTTTCTTTGGATTCTGATTTAAGGACTAGCTTTCTTTTGGTCGAATCATTGTTCTTGTTATTATTGACCTACATGGATTACCATAGCCTAATTTATGAGTGAGGTAGTCCTCAAATGTTTTTCAGACATGTTCTGTTACATAGAAGTTTGAGGTCCTCAATTTCTTTTCTATGGACTTGAAAGATTGTTTAATATCCTGGGGAATAAGTTTTGATGCCAGAAATGTAATTCTTTGATTTTAACTAATAAGAGTTAATGGATTGACTCAATAGAACATGAAGTGTGTAGGAAGCAATGTTTGTGGAATTATAAAATTGGATTAGTGAACCATATTTTGATTGGATATTGATAGATTTGGGTGGCAAGAGAGTTTATTTTGAAAGACTATTACAATTTGAATTATAGTCAATTGTGGTACCTTTTGTTTTATTTTGGCAAATAGTTAATAATTGTAAAGTCGAATTATACTCTAAGTTCTAGGCTGTTGGGATAATATTATCTGCAAGGTGAAAAAAAGAGGGGGGGGGGGGGGGGGGGGGGCTTGAGATAATTTCATGGAATTCCCTCCTAGCCAATGTACACTTATAGATTATGATTTCATAATAAGCCATATATTTATGAGGAACTCAACTCTTCAATGAGTTCAAAACAAGCATCATCCAGAGGTTAAAGGTGAATAAAATTTTGCTTAATCGTGAAGATAATTTATAAGATTAAGATAGACATTCTATGACAAACACTATATCAATACTCAATTGATTTTTATAGACTTTGGAAATTTCTATCTTGCAATTTTGAGGACGGAAATGTCTACGCATCTGTTGTGAAATAGTTTTGAACTTATATTTAAGTAGAGTAATATACCACTAAGTGGGATGTCAGAGCATAATGATTACATTAAACTTTGATCATGTGGATTTTCCTTTATCATAATCTTGGAGGTTCTTTCACTGGTTAGAATTATTGGAGATTATTTATTGAAGAAATATCATTTTTAATGGGTTTACTTGAACATGTAGGTTTTGAAAGTATTATTCGCTATGGAGGTAGTTTGTAGAGCAGTTTGGGTCATAGTGATAGGTATCTGACAAGAGTTCAAAAACTATCACCAAATTTCTTAATGCGGTTAGCCATCAGTGTTATTTGGCTTGGTGTCGAGTTCCAAACTTGATCCCTAACAATAGAAAAGGGTGTGGCAAGGTTAACACTCTAGCAATTGACAAGTGACCACACAAAAAATATGCTCCAACACAAAGCAAAGTATTTTTTTTGTTGGAAAGTGGAAGAGAAAGAACACAGAGAACATGAATTATTTATTTGCGTATATTTGGAAGTGTTCTATATTGTCACGACTCACGTACCATCTCTCACAAACAAAAATATTGATAAGACTGGCAGTCTGGCACAGTGGTATTTGATACAAAAACTAATTAATCATCTAAGACTAATGTTTGGTGTCATATTTATAGACACACAATCTTTGCCAAAATTTGTAACCCATTACTAACGATCAAACATATTTATTAAGTCACATCCTTCAAGTAAGAGTTACAACTCTTTGTTGTGGGCTGAACCTGACCCACTAGGGACAATTCATTGGGTTCAACTCGGCCCAATATTTTTAACACCTTATTTTCTCATAGACATACACGGTACATGCCATGTGCCCAGTACAAAACAAATACTCTGTTTTTATCTCTTTTCTATATAAGTAATTAATGTTACATCTACAATATTTTTACAATAATTTTATAACAAATTATAAATTGACAAGTTTTTATGAATCGATAAAACAGTAATATTAGTGATGAAGTCATATTAGAACCCATAATAACTTGTCATCTACAATTTGTCGTAAAAATATTGTAAACTAATTATTACTCCTTGCATATTACTTGAAGCAAAATGAAGACCATGCCAAGCAACAAAAAAAGTGTTCTCTTTTTTTCTTTTTTCTTTTTTCTTTTTTCTTTTTTCTTTTTAGGAAAGAAAAAGGGATCTTTGAAGCTCCTGAACAGAGTACGAAGTTTTTACTTGCAAGGAACACAAGTGACAGGTTAGCCTTATTTTAGGTACAAACCTTTAGCTTGGAGTGACAAAACATGCAAAATTAGCATTATCCCTTAGCGTGTTCTTTCCAAGCACTTTGTTAGTCCCGCAAGCACTCCCTCACGCAAACCCCATTGGAAAAGTATAATAATACTATACTAATCTTTATCCTCCTTCGTCACAATTTGAAACATAATCTATATATATATATATATATGCATATTCTTCTGTTGATTGAAATTTCATTGTGCTTGAATTTTCTTACATATAGTCATTTTCAGAGATAAGAAAGAAAACCGTTCAATATGTCTAGAACAGGTTCAGGGCATTCCTGCAAGTTGCGAAGCATTCTTGAAACAATTCACCGTGACAAGTCTTGCTCCAGCTATATATCTCAGGGACACCGGCCGGTTTTTTCTGTAAATAAGCTTGGAAATGGTTATGGAATGAACGGAGGGTCAAAGTTTTTCAGCATCAATAGCAAAACGTGGAAAAAACATGATGCTAATACGTAATCTTCTCTTGCTTGATCATTCATTCATCTCTCTCCAAATAATCTTCAGGTTTTTCAAGAACAATTTTTTAATAGATTCTTTGCTTTTAAGTTTAGGGTCAATCAAGAAAAGGGCAAGGTTCAACCACCTGCACCAACCCCTCCAAAGTTCAACCTCCCTTCTTGGTATGTATTCCCATTAATATTTGTTTTTTAAGGAATTATAAAAACATGATAAATTATTCAATACTTCTAGACCAATATTTTTTCCTCTCAATCACCTAGGATGCATGGACACGTGTACAGATACGTTATAGATACGATACTACGACACGAGCAATTTTTAAAAAATTATAACATGATATGGCAAATTGAACACTGTTACGACACAAATACAATACGGATACGACATAGATACAACACGAGTACAGCACTCTAAATGAAGTGCCCGTACATCCTAGTCAATCACATGATGATAATAAGTCCTGTGAATTAAATTTTCAATTAAACCTATAATTAATATGAAATGAGACAGTATTAATTGTTGCCCGAGTATTTGAATAATTTTTTTATAAAAAAAATGTGGGGCATTCAAAGGTATTAATATAGAAATTTTAGGTTTTTTTTTTTTTTGGGTCATAGTGGCTCCTGTGCACTAAATTCAGCTTTCTGACTTGTTCCTATATTAATAATCTAATAGAAGTCGTACAACCTATCCAAAAGAGAGAGAGAGAGAGAGAGAGTCGTGCTATATAACAATGTGGCATATATTCTTTCAAAAAAAAAATGTGGTATAAAGGAATTATTCCAGAATTATCCCATAGTGCGTGGAATAGCATATGATTCTTAGGAAAACTGGAAAATCATCAGGTTCCATTAGTTTAATTAGATATTAATTATATATGTTAGAAAATTTTGAAAATAATTATAGAATTTGGTTAGTATGATCACCATTTCGCATGAGAGTGGGGCAGTGTCAACATGCGGGCAATTTGATGAATTACCAAACCATACAGGGCAAAATGGATTTTGGGCTCTAGCTTTGCTTTCTCGCTACCATTGTGGAACTGGAAGCAGGATTGGAGGACACTACAAAGAATCGAAGGTAATTTCAGCTGTGCAATTTGTTAAACTTGAATTTTCTATCAAGCTTTCTTATGTTATGTCTCTTAATCTGCTTAATTAGAATTTAGAAAATAAATAAACATACCTGTAAATTGTAACTATTCTTTTTGGATTCAAAACAAATTCCAATATTGGCATGATCAAACTTGGGAAAAGAATTATGTCCCAAATTAAGGGTATAATTGGGGAAAAAAATTGAACTTCAAGCAAAACACAACTACAAACTTGGCCTAGAAGAGTAAAAAGTAAAGACACTTCCACTTCTATCTATAAGGTAATACAAAAAATATAGTACCATTTTCTCCCAATATTATTACTAAAAGGTTTTAATTCATTTATGGAATTATTTGGATGTTATAGGAGAGGCAGAAATAGTGGCTAAAGAGGTTGAAATTGTAGCAGAAGTAGTAGAAAAGGTGGGCACTGCAGCAGAGAAGGTATCAGCAAAAGCTGCAGATAAGCTTCCTGAAAATGGTAATCTGAAGAAAGCAGCTTTGTTGGTTGAACGTATTTCAAAAGAGGTTGTTCACGATGCTCAACTAACAGAAGATTTTATCCACAAGGTATTGCAATATAAAAGTACTCCCTTTGAACCATTGTTAATTCGCAAGGTATTGCATCCATTTGCTAATACCTTCTCTTCCTTTACTTTATTAGTATTTTCTTCATTGACCAAGCATCAGTTATTGGCAATATACATAATCATTCACTATCAAAACAACACAATTTTGTTTGATTCAACATAGTGCATTAAAACACCACTCGAGGAGGTGGCCTGATGTCCTTGTGGCTCATCACCTTGCAAGTATGAGGTTATGGATTTGGAATACTGGTACGTCCCATCTAGTATTGAGGTGGTCCCGCATCATAAATGATAAGTTTTAAGTGGGTGAGGGACATTGAGCACACCTACAAATCCCCTTTCTATAATTCCAAAAAAACTATATATATATATATATATAACAATTTTAAAGCATTACTTAGGCATCTCCCAAGGCTGTGCAAACATCATAAACATGCAGTACGCGAGTAGTACATACATGTATTTCCATAGTGTAGAGGTATTGAATGATTTCTGTTTGATCAAAACATAGGTGGATACATTGAAGGAAGACGTGGAGACTCTGGTTGAACCCGTTATTGATCATATTGCGAAGCAAGAATCCAAAGCGAAGTAATTTTAGAATTTGTGGACACTCTAGAAAACTTCATGTTACCTTGTAATGTATATGTGACACTCCCAAACAAAGAAAAGCACCACAATTTGACTTCTTATAACCATTCTAAAAATATGTCTGCATGATGTGATGTTGAATGTCATAAAAGATTTGAATATATCTTTCTTATTACTAATTGATTTTGAGGTGGAATGGCACATCTCACGGTCCGAAAAATGGTATCAGAGTCAATATCATGGGTTCAAGTTACGGGAGTGTCATTGTGAGGGAGGGATTATTGGAGGGACCACAATTTGACTCCTTACAATCATTCTAAAAATAGGCTCATGTGGTGTGATTTTGAAGGCCATAAAAGATTTGAATGTGCCTTCCTCATTACCAATTGGTTATAAGATAGAATGGCACAGCTCACAGTCCGACAAATGGTATCACTTGTTTGTTTGTTTAAACCCCTTGGAAACAGATTAGTTTAACATAATTAATTAGTCAAGTAGTTACTTAGGTTAATTATTCAATTCTAAGTTAAACACATACAATTATATCATATAATGCGAAAAAATAAAGAAAACAACGATATAATTACCCAAGAAAACCAATAAAATCAACAATTTTAAGGTAAAAACCTGTAAAGGATTTAACCTAACTATCTTCAAAGTAAACAAATCCACTATGATAGAATGGAAGATTACAATAGATTTAAACCCTAAATCTAAAGCTAACTCAAATAAAACTTACAAACACGACCACGTGCTGCTCAGACTCCACAAACTCTTCTATTTTGGATTTGTTGAACACAAACTCCCCATTTGTGACTTTGAGATCCCACTCAAAGGTTTCAAATCACCATCAATAGTAAATCTTTATGCAACAACTTGTTTCCACTAGTTCTTGATTGTAGATCTCGTTCCAATAGACACTTGTAGAGTTAGACGGTACAGAAACCTCTCAAATCTCATAGGAGTAACTCACAAGTCTTCCAAGGGCCTCTAAAACATAATTAGGGTTTTTCTTTTATACTTTGTAGTGTTGGACTGAAACCCTAAACGTTTTCATGGGCTTGGACCTAATTTAAATTCTGCAGAATTAACTTATCTGCGATTTTCAATCAGTTGAGTGTAATTTTCGATCGGTCAAGCTTCACAGAACTTGAACTCTCCTTTCTACAACTTGAATGTTTTTGAATCTTGATTTGTACAATCTTTAGCAATGTCTAACACCTAATCTAGACATGTTTTTGTGTTCTTAGTTTGCCAGCATACACAAAATAAGAATCTAAACATTTAATCCTAAATATTTAGAACCTAGCAATTCCCGTTAGAAAAGATTGTAATCTTTCTAAGAGAAATTATTTAGTACTTCAAAACCAATTTTTTTTTCCACTTATAAGAGAAATGCGCACAACATTTTCATAACACTTTCGTAACAAATTCTAAGTAGAAGGTTGTTACTGGCTATTATGGGTGAACAAAAAGGTTTTAAGTTGTGGATTCAAATTATAACCAATAACAACTTGTCACTTAAAATTTATTATGAAAATATTGTAAAAACGTTATGGATGTAGTACTTCTCATTAATTAATGCATAAGAGCATTCACATCAAGAATTCGATAATGCTAAAAATGCTATTAATAACAAACAACACACAAAAAACACACTCCATCAAACATGTTATATGCTATAATTTTTGACACTCTGCTACAGTGTGATCTCATTTTTGACAACTTACTGTAGCTAAAATCTTATAATAAAAACTATTATTTTATTTCTTCTCTCTTCTTTTCCTTAAAAAAAATAATTTTCTTTTTTCTCTCTTTCTTTTCTTTCCTGTTCAGTCCTGTTTGTCAGTCTCTTTCTTCTCTATTCAATCCCATTTCTCTCTTCTTCTTCTTTTCTTCTCTTCTCATCGGGAGATTGTGGATCGTTGTCTTCGAATCTCCGTGGTGGTGGATCGTGAACCATTCTCTCTCCTTTTCTAGGTTTCAGTGGTTTTAGTCGTGGATCTCATGGGTTGACTTCACAAGCTGAGTGGTGGGCATTCTTGGTGTTGGTGGTTTTAGGTCGGTTGGGATTGAGATTGGCTTTTTTGGGTTGCCTAGGGTTGAGATCGGCATTTTTGGGTCGGTTGTGGTGAGGTATTGAAGGTTAGGAAGATTTATGGGCTGTTGTTTAAACCTAGGTTGGTAGTGCTTTGGTTAATACCTATATGAATTTAGGTTGATTGTAGATGTACAAGAGGTGTTTGAGATAGGGGTTTTGTTGCTGGGGTCGTTTTTTTTTTTTTTCGATTTTATTAATGCTTGTGGGTTTGTTTGGTTGCTAAGAAAATCAAGAAAAATGAATGAAGGGTTTCATTGATCGTTGTTGCTTAAATTTAATCTAAAATAAAGGGTTGTGGCAAGGAGTTTGACAGATTGTGGGTGTTGGTTGTGGGTTTGTGGAGTGGTGAATGGTTGCTGCACATCATATCAGACGAAGAGAGAGAGAGAGAGAGAGAGAGAGAATGACAGAAAGGGGGAAAGACTGGCTGAGACACAACGCTACGTTGGATAGGGCTACTTTGCCCCATCACCCCCCATGGCAAGTCTATTTCCCTTTCACTTGTTGGAAACTTTGGTTAGCATGCAATGAAAGAATATTCCAGAATCAATCTCGTTCCCAACATAGCCTTATCTACTCCTCGGCTCAAGCAGCGGCAGAATTTCATTTCCTCGCCGGTCCCACTAGACAAACCTTGATTTGGGTTCCTCAGCTTATTCGATGGCAAGCGCCCCCATACCCCTATATTAAACTCAACACTGATGGTAGTGCCCTAAACAACCCAGGAACAACTGGTGCAGGGGGAGTGTTGCGAGACCACCAAGGCCGGTGGATCACAGGATTCTCACTTCATATGGGACTTGCAACAAATAATATGGCTGAGTTGGCCGCAGTCAGACAGGGTCTGGCGATGGCATGGAATTCAGGCTCGAAGTTCCTTCAGCTTGAGCTAGATTCAAAGGTGGTTATCACCTGGCTGACAAAAAACAATATGAGCTATCCTACTAATATGATGTCTTTGATTTGTGACTGCAAGAACCTTTTGGATCAAGAATGGGAGGTGCACGTGCTTCACATGTACTGTGAGGCAAATGGATGTGCTGATGCACTGGCGAAGCGGGGGACTCGCCAACAAAATCTGATGGATGTATATAGTCAATATCCCACTTTTGTTGATGTATCATATGTTAGGGACTTGACTGGCCTGGGGGACACTAGACTATGTGTTCCAGGCACAGGTGTTGGTATTGTATGAACTCAGTTTTATTTAAATAAAACCTCCCACTTTCCACCAAAAAAAAAATAATAATATTCCTCATTCAATTTATGTATTTGAAATGTTAAAAATCAACTAGTAAAGAGCCATATAGTTATGTGCTTTAAATTCTTAACTCATCATATGCTTATGTGCTTTAAATTCTTAAAATGCATGTAACATGTGTTTACATGCAGAAACATTCAATAGTTATGATAATGAGATGATCTTACCCATATATGTCAAAACATGAATCGTATCATGAGTCTTTTTTTTTTTTTTTTTTTTTTGTATCATGTATCTTATCATATCATATATTGTAAGATACAATTACACTTAATAAAATTTATATTTAAAAAATATAAATATACATATAAAATGTATATTCATTATAAATTTGAAATGTGAAGGTGAACTAAAAATCAGACCATCTCCAGTTCATCCATAGAGTCGTCCAGGACCAAAAAGGTGAACCCAACATAAGAAGGTCATTCACCATCAGGAGGTCGTCCGTGGGTATGAAGGTCGTCCATCAAGAAAGCACTTGGACGACCTTTCAACACTTAGAAAATTTTCAAAATGGATTTATGTACAAAAGCTTATAATTCGAACCACGTTCTACTATTTTGAAGTATGAGCAAAATCCTTATTCATTGTTATAACTTCCCACTAAATACTTGACGAATATAAGATTGAACCTTCTAACTTCTATAGCAGTTGTGGAAGTTAAGTATGAACCTTCTAACTTCCGTACAAGTTGAGGAAGTTATTAAACAAGTAACCACTCCAAGGCTCACTATATAAGGACTTATCCACATCAAATGAAAGTAAGTTTCCACCACTCCTAAAGTTGGAATCTAACTTAAGCATCAAAGATGTCTTGGCCAGTTCATCCCAATCACCTTTGATCTTTTGTTTCTTTCTTTTCAGGCCTTTGAAGCAACTTCTAGCCCATTGAAGCCCAGAGCATTTAGCCTACTGATTTTCTATGCATTATCAAAATATATTCAACTAATAACAAAGAAAATTTAATAAATCAAATTAAAATATGTTTATAAAATACACATTCAAATTTATTGAACTAAAAAGTGATAATATATGACATATGAGCCAAAATAATAATAAAAAAAAAAATCTTCATTATCTTGCCAAATAAACTACATTCAATGTCAATGTTATCATCATGCTCATCATCTTGCAAAATTATTTATTTCATCGTGATTTTTTACATCAACATCAACATCAACATTCTAGGCTTCTAGCTTCTTTGAGTTATAACATATATTGTTATTTAATACCCTATTCATAACATAGAAAATAAATTTACAAATATTAAAGGGGCATGTCAAGTGTATAGTTCAAATTATTAAGGGGCAAAAAAACTTATGGATACACACCTATGTATTATTCGATTCATGAACACTTCCAACAAACCTTTACAATACTGAACTTTTTGTACACGATATGATACATATCGTACCATTCGTATCACATATTTTACTATACTGACAACTATGGTCTTACATAAATGAGTAAGGTGGTCATCTTAGTTTTTGAGATGGGTATTATGAACGGGTCACTTGACACCAAATTTTTTTTTATAAATAAATTCAATTAAATTAAATTGGAGACCTTGAACAAAGTTAAACTACAATTGAAAACTAATTTAAATTTAATTTGTTCTTCGACTTTCATATAAATATATGATGGTTTTAAGATTCATCTAATCAAATTATAATAATAGATGCCTTGGGCTCAGAGTTGCCATGATAGAGCTGCCATGTTGAGCTTGATTATTTAAAAGAAAAAAAAAAAAAAAAAAAAAGTTAGCGAAAATATTTATTTATTCACCCTCACCCTTTACCAAAATGTATGATACTTCTCTTCCGCAACAATTCTCCATTCTCATTACATAATAGTTCTAAAATCATAAATTACTTTACAATTTTTTTTTTCATAAACTATGAATAGTTAACTATCACTTACACATAAATTTATTATTTTTTCTTCACTAATCACACTGCCGCATCACAATTATAACAAAAAAAAAAGGTGAAAAATTTTATGGTCCTATATTTTTTCCCTCACTACCAATTCTTTTCGATACCCTTTCGTCAAGAGACAATTGACCACCCGTGACAACAAGAAGTGGAAATTGGAGTGAAGGAAGGCAACAAGGACCTCAATGACTCAATCCCCTCCCCTACTCTCTTCTGGCGGAAAAAAAAGGGCATGTGAGACGAGTGTGTGAATCCATGAAGACATGTGACTGATGAGATGGCATAAACATAATATTTTAATTTCATCGTTGTCATTTCATATTTTTCCATCTACTACTTAAGGGTTGATACTTGATTCTATCTTAACATGACATATTTGAAAGGTTAGAAACCATTTTGACGTATGGAGTAGACATTAGGGACAAAATGGTAATTGACTATAATTAAAATCATCAATATATATTATAATGAATAAAAAAAAATAAGCACAGTTTAGGAAACAGAAAAGGATCAGTCCATATTCTGATAAAAATATGATCAATACGAAATGATATTAAAAGCAAGACATCATATAATCAAATTATCTACAGAAGAGCAGTGCAGCGCAAGAGCAATCAAAAGGCTCTAAATGACCAAAACAGCAGCGAGGAGACCGACAGCCAGGGACCCAGAGACGGCAAATCTGTTCGAAACAGCAGCGTTAGGTGAAGGTGGAGCAGACGCATCAGCTGGTGGAGTTGCAATCGATGAGGGAGGAGTGGCACTGGCCGATGACGGAGCAGAAGGTTTTGAAGGAGAAGGAGAAGGAGAGTGAGAGTGTGGAGGTGGCGGAGGAGTGGCCTTTGGAGACGGCGATTGGGCCGGTGGCAATGCTTTTGGAGACGCAGTTGGTGGCGGAGTTGGAGCAGAATGAGGCACGGTTGGTGGTAGAGTTGGTGCAGAATGAGGCACAGTTGGTGGCTTAGCAGGAGACAATGATGGGGAGGGAGTTGGAGAGTTTGCCAAAGTGGAGACAAGAGACAATGCCAAAACCAAAACCACAAAGCTTAGGTGCGCCATTGCTCACAGGTCACAGCCTCACACACACAGAGAAAGAGAGAAAAGTTCGAGGCTTTTGTTAGTCGTCTGAGAAAGAAAGGAGAATGGAGGGTTAGTATAAATAGAAGGGGAAGAGTTTAACGTAGGGAATTGTCAACCATAGACGTGGGTTCTCCTTTGTGAATTGACTGAGGGAGTTGGAGCTGGTTGAGGTTTATGGGAGTTTGAAGGTCGTGCTGCACCACTAAGGGTACAGTTGGCATTGAATCTGGCGTGCATACTTGGGATTGATCTTTGAATCTGATTGTTCCAAGAATTGGGACCTTGGGATGTGTTAGATTGTATACTAGTTTGACCCTTGCTTTGCCCAAATTTATACTTAGGCTCCGTTTGTTTTAGCTTCAAACTGATTTCGAGAATGATTTCTCAGAAAAGTGAGTGTTTGATTGTTACTTCAAATTTGGTTAAACTAAAAAGCATTTCTGGATTGACCAAAAATATAACCAAAACGGTGGAAAATGATTTCCGTTTTTACTTCAAATGATTTCTGGCCTTGGAAAATAAGAGAGAGAGAGAGAGAGAAAGAGCAAGAAGATCGCTGTCGGAGCAAGAATACAACCAGATCGAATCGGAGCAAGACGTTCGCACCGCTCCGGTCGTTCAAATCCACCCTCGTCGAACCCAGTCACTGATCATCGAGATCGTCTCGCCATTTCCGGACCACATGCAAAGAGAGCGACAAAGAGAGAAAGAAGAGAGAGTAGAGAGATCGTCGCACCACCGGGGAGATCGTTCTCAAACCCACTCGCACTAGATAGCCAACGAATCCACTCGCACTGCGCCGATCGCACCGCGCCGACAAACCCACCACTCCGACGAATGGGTTTTCTTTCACTCAGATCGCACCATTGATGAATTTTTTTTTTTGGGTTGGGTTTTGTTTGGAAGCTGAGAAAATGTGAGCATTAAGGAGAAAATGTGTTTTCTCTATTATTTTCAAGAATATAACCAAACACCAGAAAATATTTTCCAAAATATTTTTTAGAATGCAACCAAACACTTGAAAATATTTTCCTTTCCCGAAAATAGCATTTTTGGAAAATATTTATTTTCCGAAAAATATTTTACTGGAACCAAACACAGCCTTAATTGCATTTATCATACACAAACAGACAAACTCTTGTGCATAATTGTACATTCCATTTTTGAACTAAAACCAAATGTGTGTAAAACTATGTGTAACAAGTATTACTATTAAGTTATTTTATAATGAAATGATTTTTTTTTTCTTTTTTGAAAATTATACAGTTTGAGGGGAGGATTTGAGGTTTGAACATTAGACAACTATATTAATATATATATATATATATATATATATATATATAAAATAATTTTACCAATTTAATTTACCATTTAAAATTTTTTTGCACACCCGGATTACAAACTATTTTTTTTCTTCTTAAATCACAAACTTTATAACAAAATATTATTATAACATGATAACATTACACACACGTGTAATAAACCCTCTAAATTTCCTAATTATTAAATTGTATAAAGTTATATTATATTTATACTATATACATTCACACACATCACAATTCACACAAATAACATTATAACATAATAATAATCACAACAACACATATCACTCACACTCACACACACCTATATAATATAAATTTATAATAAAGAGAAAGATGCTCACAATTTACAAATACTTACTATTTACTCTTAGAGTCGGAGATATCGAAATAGTCCGATAAAGAAGAGATATGAGATGAAATTCATCAAAGAGATACAAGCATTTAATTGGTTAAGTAGATATTTAGTGTATTATTAACGTATGGATGAATATGGTTGTGTAAGTCAAAAATTATTCCTGTGAAAATTGGTTGATTTTATCATTTAGTTTAAAATATTTTTATAAAAACAATGACAAATAAATAATAGCAACTACATAAAAAAATAAATAAAAATAAATAAATAAATAAACAATATACAAGCTTAGCAAAATAAAATAGTCATATCTACCCACATTGACAATAGATAATGATAATTAATAATAAACTATCATATAACAATTTCAAAATTAAAAATTCGTAAAAGAAAATTGTAAAATTTCATGTATTTGAGAGTTTTTTTTTTTTTCTTTTTGTCGATAACTCGATATATTCAAGTTTTTTTTTAATTAAATTATGTTTAATTCAAATTTCTTAATGACTCTCATAAAAATAAAAATAAAAATAAAAGTTTAGTAGCCACCACTGGCTAAATTAGGTAGAAACTTTGGCACAAACTAATGTGATTGCTCAAGTTAGTATTTTATAATGAAATGATTGTGTGTGTGTGTGTATGATTGTGTGTGTGTGTGTGTGTGTGTGTGTGTGTGTGTGTGTGTGTGTCTGTGTGTGTGTGACAATTATATAGTTTGAGAAGAGGGTTTGAACATTAGACGCCTACATTAAAAACACAAGAAAGAGTCTGATTGAACTTACGAGGTTCTTCACAAAATATTTTATAATGATATTTCATCAAAAGCCTTCTAACTCAATTAATAATTTCTTTTCATTGTAACTTAGATGTTCAAAATTCAAATCTCATTTTCCCAACTATCAAATTATATAATTTTTTAAAAAATAAAATGAAACCCTCTCTTGGCATGAAAACATTTAAAAGTGAGTTTTATTGTTTATATTTTAGTTTAATAGTTTTTTAAAACCACATTTAAAATATATATATATATATATATAACTACGATTTCATCCTTTCAAAAAAAAAAAAAACTACGATTTCATCAACATTTTAGCAAATAAATTTTCATCAAATAAACTAATTCAAACGCAAGTATGTAAATCCCTAATTTATTTTAATTTGCATAATAATACTGATGATGTGAAGGCAAACTCGGAGTGATACCAATGTAGTGTAAGCCAATATTTCTCCCATGCTTAAGTTAGCATTCAATATCCCCATAATACAAATACTAAAGGAGCATTTGAGATTTTGTCTCATGCTGGCATGATGATTGATGACCACCGGGGGGGTTTATTATTATTATTATTATTATATAAACTCTTTAACCTTTTACTCCATGATTCTCGCCATTTCCCCCAATTTTAGGCGTGGAATGCGTCATGCCTTAAGTCATGCAGTGCAGGGTGCAAATCATGTTGCTCATTCCTAATGTAATTGTTCACTGAAAAGACACAGTTTGAAATGCCGGAGAGTGACTGAAATTTGGACCGTTTGGTAACATTATTTATATTTTTTGGAAGAGCAAGACTAAGTGCTGTTCTTTAGATTCTCTTTTTAAGATTTTGTCATTTTTCCTCATGAGATGAAAGTGTATTTTTTAGTTAAATAATCACATGATTAAATCTTAAAAAAATAATCTAAGGAGTAAGATAATGTACTTAAATTTTTTCATTTTTAGAAATACGTATAGATGAAAAAATGTGTGAAGATACATGTAATGTAGTTTAAAAACTAAAAATTGTTGCTCAATCCCATTCGTGTAATGTTTTTTGTTTTGTTTTGTTTTGGGGATTATTTGAGGTTATTTTAGCTACTGTACCGTTGCACATTTTTTGCATTATATAGTCACACTATATTTGAGGTTGTTTCAGCCTGAAATTCTACCGTGTTTTGGGGATTATTTGAGGTTATATTTCAGCCTAAAATTCTATTGAGTTCAAAATGTGTCAAAATGTGTCAAAATGGGATTTTAGCTACAGTACCGTTGCGCATTTTTTGCATTATAGTCCCTCTATATGTTAAGTGTTTTTTTTTTTTTTTTTTTTTTTTTTTTTTTTTTTTTTTTTTTTTTTTGAGAAAGCTCTATATGTTAAGTTTATTTATATTAAGGGAAAAAGTTAATATTTTAGTGTCCATAAAAGAACTTCACATTTTTATCTCAATAAAAAAGAATTACTGTGTATAATTTGTTATATTTTTCTTTTAAAAAAATTTTGAAAAAAATATCAGTCATAAAATCTAAAGGAAATTTCGAAAATTAAAAACGTAAAAAGAACTGCAAGCTTGCAATGAATCTGTAATTTAAAATCGAGTTTGCAATACAAAGTCCAATCAATATCCAACCTCTCTCTCTCTCTCTCGTCAAACAATCTCAAATAAACAGCCGAAACAAATAAAATTAATTACACAAATAAATAACAAATAATACTTAACAATCCATAAACCCCATTCTTCTACATCACTAAAAACCCAGCAAACGCCACAACAGCCACAGATCCAGCGAGAGCGAAACTGTTCGAAACGGCACCGTTCTGTGTGGGTGCAGGTGCTTCAGATGGTGGCCCGGAGATCGATGAAGGAGTAGTCACCGGAGAAGGCGATGGAGGAGACTTCACGGTGGCCGGAGAAGGTGCAGAGGCATGAGGAGACAACGCCGGAGATTTCTTGGGAGAAGCCACCGGAGAAGTCGCCGGAGATTGAGCTATGGCGGAGACCACCAACATTGCTAGAAAAAGAATCACAATGCTTGAGGAGTGAGCCATTTTCAAAAACAAAAAGCTTAATAAATTACGAGAATACCACTATGGAAAGAAAAGAGAGTTTGGTACTTTAGTTTAGTAAAGTTTACTACTTTGTGTTTGTTTTGAAGAAGCACCAACGTTGGAGTTGTATTTATAGGAGGGGAATTAAAAGTGAAAGTACGAGAATGCCACTACGTAAATCACGGACAACTCATCCCAGAAACACGTTTTGATGCTTTGACACTAAGGGTACAGTTGTCATCGAATCACTGGCGAACATGTTAGTTGGGGTGTTTTCTTTTTTGAAATATGTAAGCAATGTGAACCGTTGGATTGGGTTGCTTTACGTGCAACGGTCGAAAATGTGACGGTGCAGATGTCACAAATCATTCACACATGGGTACCAGATCGATAATACAAGGTGGGACCATTTCGGGGACCATAATTGAAACGGTCCAGCTGGTTTAGTAATCAATCATTATTAATCTAATATTTTAATTCCTAAAATAAAGTTGTTCTTGAACTTTTTTCTTCCAAACACCAAATAGTACACGTTAAAGAAGTTGTCAGTCTTGGCTAGATATAATAAGATATTATTACCTTTCGGTTTTTCTATATTTCAAAAATGAGACAGAAAGTGAGTTCAAAAAAAAAAAAAAAAAAAAAGAGATAGAAGTGATTTTTTTTTTTTTTGAAAAATTGTAAGACCATATAATTTGTGTCATAATTGTTTCATGTGATAGATTATAAGTGATGAAGAGAAAACAGCAAATTCATGTGAAAATATCACACTCTGACTCATTAAGATAATTACAACAAAAATTGTATTAGAACTAATCTTTTTTATTAAAAAAAATTAACATCAGAGCAAACTGCAAAGGCATGGTTTGATATTTTTTATTGGATTAGTCAGTGTTGTCTAATTGGAGTGATGCAATTGCATGGTGTATTATAAATTTTTATTATTTAACTAATCATTAGTAATGGTATTATGTGAATGAATAATCCATCAAATTGTTGGGTAACTCTTTTTTTATATCTATTTTATTTGAAACACATATTTATATTTTGTGAATTTCAATTAATTCAACGGGTAAAATATTTTGTTATCAAATTAAAAACATAAAATTCATAAAAATTTAAAAAATATATAATCTGAATGTTAGATTTTCAAATTTCAAATTTCTATACCTTGATAAGCATCTTTCAAATAAGGGAATGACAATATACACTATTTATTTTCATTTCATTCCTCTCAAATTCCTTCAATTCAAACGGTAAGCAACATAATTTACATCCTAGATAGTGATTATGACACATCAGGCAAACCAAACGAAATTTTCTACAGTAGCTTATATTGTCTTTTCCTTTAACAGTTTCCTTTTTCTTTTTACATATTTTTACAACTTTTAATTTGAGTCAAAAACTTAGAGCATCTTGCTAGGCAAAGGAGTCAGAGAGGCACTAAATAAAGAGTAAAGTAGTCACCCTCTAGCAAAGGTTTACTTTACTTTAATTGCCTAATCTAAAGGTTTCACTCTCTTTAGTGTTTTTTTTCTTTTCAATTTTATTAGGAGCTTTATAACTTTTTTTTTCTATTTTAATTAGGCTTTGGACTTTAATCTTTATTCGTCAGTACATAAGATTAAAATACTGTGAGAGGATGTTCTTACTTTTCTTAATTGAAAATTCCATCTTTCTTGGTAATCAAACTTAAGCAAATAATCCAATTTATCTTCTTTTTTTTTTTCTTTGAATTAAAATTTTTCGATATGTTGCAGATGAGATATTAGTAAAAATTATAATTTTGTAACAGTGCCTACTAATTATATTATTTAGAAAACAGGATTAATTCCCAATTTTAACCCGGATTTTTGCAATGTAATATTTTTGAAAAAAGTATACTTCTAAAATGGAGAAATGGAAAATTCTCTTAAGACTTCCTTTGGTTCTATCAGAGTGCAAAATTAATTTAAATCATTTCACCTAGCTAGCTTTTCTTGGCATTTGCATTCGCATTTCAAGCAAAACTTTTTTCTTTTGCATTTTTGTAACTTTTGTATTCGTAAAGTCTTAAAACAATTGCTGCGATTTTGTTTGAGCAACAGCTACAAATACCCAAGTTTATTGAACTCAAGCACCAATTGATTTCCGTGTAACCGCAATTCAAACCCATAAAGTTGGTTTCCTTAGACTTCCAAAAATAAAATTTCACAAAATTTAACATCAATTGCGGAATTAAAAGAATAAAGAAGAAATTATATTAATGGTTATAGTAAATACCATGATAAAACATCACATGTAATACGACCAAATCCTCTGTGAATGAATGAATAAATACAAAAAAACACACAAAAAAAAAAAAAAAAAGAACACTTGTAATTTCTAAAAAACGAAAACGGCAGAGAATACTACTACAGCCACAGATCCAGCAGCGAACCCAACTCTGTTCAAAACGGCACCGCTCTGAGCCGGTACAGGAGCTTCAGCAGGTGGAGTACTAACGGAAGATGGAGGACTCACCGGAGCCTCAGAAGAAGCCGGAGGAGGAGATGGTGGAGAGGTCACCACTGCCGGAGACGGAGCAGGCACTGGAGTCTTTCTAACTGTAGGCGACGGCGCTGAAGCTTTAGGAGCGGGTGCTTGTGTTGGCGACTTTGATGGAGATTGTGAAGGAGATTGGGCTAAAGAGGAGCCCACAAGCACTGCCATTAGAACCAAAGCCACAAAGCTAAAGCGAGCCATTGTAGAAAAAAAGCTAAGACTCTGAAAGAGAGAAAGTTTTAAAGACTGAAACAGAGAGAGAGAGAAAGAGAGAAAGTTCGAGTGTTTGGGTTTGGGATATGAAGAAGAGAGACTGAGCAGGGTTTATATAGTGATTTCTTAACGTCTATATCACGTATCTCGAGAAGGATTGGACGGTGGAGATTGTTTCTTTATAAAAGGCAAGAATAAAAAAACACGGCTAAGTAGTAGGTGCTTTTTTGGTGACCAGTATGACTATGAGCGTATGAGTAGGGAACAGTCTTGGCTGGATATAATAAGATATGATATTATTATTACCTTTTGGTTTTTCTATATTTAAAAAATGAGATAGAAGTGATTTTTTTTTTTTTGGTTGAAAATTTTAAGTCCATATAAAATAGTACAATTTATCCCACAATTGTTCACGTAATTGGATTAGATAAAAAAAAAATGATAAATTTATATTAAAGTGACAAACATTCAATCACAGTCTAAAACATTAAAATAGTTATAACAAAAATGGTAGTAATTTATATAGTATTAGAAATACTCTTTTTTATTAAAAAAATTAACAATCAGTGCAAACTGCAAAGACACGGTTTGATTTTTTTATTGGATTAGTCAGTGCTGTCTAATTGGAGTGATGCAATTGCAAGCTGTATAATAAATTTTTATTATTTAATTAGTATCTTTTTTCTTGTTAGGAATTAGTATCTAACCATTAATAATGGTGTTAAGTGAATGAATAATCGATCAGATTGAGTAACTCCTTTTTTATATCTATTTAATGTGAAACACAAATTTAAATTTTGTAGGTTTTAATTAGTTCAACGGGTAAAATATCTTGTTGTAAAATAATAAAAAAAATCATAAATTTTTTTTTGAAAAAAATACAAATTTGAAGGTCGGATTTTGATCACATTTCAAATTTCTATATCTTGATAAGGGAATGACACTATTTATTTTCATTTCATTCCTCTCAGATTCCTTCAATTCAAACGATAAGCAACATGTTTTACATCTCAGATAGTCATTATGACGTATCAGGCAAACCAAACGAAATTTTCTACAGTAGTTTACTTTTCCTAACTGTTTCCTTTTTCTTTTTACATATTTTTACAACTTTTAATTTGAGTCAAAAGAGTAGCAAAGGAGTCAAAAGTTTCACTCTCTTTAGTTTTTTTTTTTTTTTTTTTTCAATTTTATTAGGAGCTTATTATATAACTTCTTTTATTTTTTTTCTATTTTAATTAGGCTTTGGGTTTTTAATCTTATTTGTCAGGACATAAAAATACTGTGAGAGTTCTTACTTTTCTTCCTATCAGCAATTGAAAATTGCATCTTTCTGCGGATTTTGGGAAAAAGTACTCTCCTCTTAATGAAAAATGGAAAATCAATTTGGAGTTCCTTTGGTGAGGGTGCTAAAATGGAATTTTAGGTGAAATGCTAAAAAAAATGGAAAATATCTCTTTTTGACTTCCTTTGGTTCTATCAGAGTGCAAAACTAATTTGAATCATTTCACCTGGCTAACATTTCTTGGCAATCGCATTTTTAGTGGAACTTTTGTATTCGTAAAGTCTTAAAACAATTGCTGCGATTTTTTTTGAGCAACATAACTACCCAAGTTTACTGATTGATTTCCGTTTAATCCCAATTAAAAACCCATAAAAATTTCACAATATTTAACAACAACTGAAGAATTAAAAGAATAAAGAAGAAATTATATTAATGGGTATAGTAAATATAACATGATAAAATACGACCAAATCCACTGTAAATGAATGAATAATGAATAATTAAATACAATAAAACGAACACTTGCAATTTTCTAAAACACCAAAACGGCAGCGAATACTGCTACAGCCACAGATCCAGCAGCGAACCCAACTCTGTTCAAAACGGCGCCACTCTGAGGAGCTTCAGCAGGTGGAGTACTAATCGAAGATGGAGGACTCACCGGAGTCTCAGAAGAAGCCGGAGGAGGAGATGGTGGAGAGTTCACCACTGCCGGAGACGGTGCAGGCACTGGAGTCTTTCTAACTGTAGGCGACGGCGCTGAAGCTTTAGGAGCAGGTGCTTGTGTTGGCGACTTTGAAGGAGATTGTGAAGGAGATTGGGCTAAAGCGGAGCCCACAAGCACTGCCATTAGAACCAAAGCCACAAAGCTAGAGCGAGCCATTGTAGAAAAAAAGCTAAGACTCTGAAAGAGAGACAGAGAGAGAGAGAGAGAGAGAGAGAGAGTTTTAAAGACTGAAACCTAAAGAGAAAGAGAGTTTTGATTGAGTGTTTGGGTTTGAGATATGAAGAAGAGAGACTGAGTAGGGTTTATATAGAGATTTCTTAACGTCTATATCACGTATCTCGAGAAGGATTGGACGGTGGAGATTGTTTCTTTATTAAAAGGAAAGGAAAAAAAAACACGGCTAAGTCATAGGTGCTTTTTTGGTGACTAGTGTGTATGAGTAAGGAACAGTTGGCTATGAAATGAATCGTGGACGTACACGTGGGGGGTTGGTAGCGAAAAATGCGGAGCCGTAAGGATGAATAGTAAAAGTGTGGTGTTTGTAACGGTCGGAAAACGGTAAGTTGTGTAGGGTGTTGTGCGGAGCAGTTCACAACGTGGGTACGCGGTACGACCGTATCTGGGAACATCGAAGTTGAACACGTCTGTTTGAAATGGTAATCTGGACTATTGACCTTTTGAGATGCATAGACTTAAAAGAAAGAAAGAACAAATAAATAAATAAAAATTTGTTACACATTTTGCGTTTACTATTTTTTTCACATTATATTTTATGTTTATAATATTTTTATAATAATTTTATTAAAAATTTTAAATAGCAAACTGTTATTGGTGGGTAAAAGAAATGATGTTAATAATGAGTTCAATTTAGAATGAATAATAATATGTCATTTAGGATTTGTTGTGAAATTATTATAAAAAATGTTGTTGGTATAATATTACTCTTTAAAAATTGAAAAATGAGAGAATCAAAACTCTTTTCTCACATTAGACTCCAAATTAATGTAAAAGATTTATATTGAGTGTCCTAAAAGTAATGGTTAAGGTGGAATTTTTAACCCTATTTCTGGGCAATCTCAATAAAATAGTCCAAATTTTTATTAACCATTTAAATTTAGAGTAAATTTGTTTAACACATGAGGTTTTAAAGTTTATATTTTACTAGTCACTAACATGTGCATTGTACAGGAATGTTTAATAAATTATGATTTTATCTCAAAAGAAAATGATTTTCACACTCCTTTATATAATTATGAAAATTGATAATTAGTAATGGACATTTATTATGATTATATTTGTATATGAAACATTAAATATGAAAATTTAATAATTTTAATAATTATGATAGTTATGAATGAGTACTATTTATTATAATTGAGTTTTTATGATAATTATTAATAGATATTTATTATAACTATTTTTTTATATTTAAAGAAAGAAAATATAATTTGACAAAATTTTAATAAGGGGTTTAAATATATAATAAAATTTGAAAATAGATTCATGATTTGTTACATTTACCCTTCCTGTGATTTTTGAATCAATGGACCCCATTATTGAGTTATGGAAACTCCTTTTTTTTTTTTTTTAAGTAAAAATAATTGTATTGAATCCATTTTTGGAAGAGAGGAGTTTGGATTTTGGATTTCCAAATCAACGGACCCCATTATCGTTTGGATGTAAGTGAGTTGATGTTAGAAATTAACTTAACAGAAAGTTAAAAAATAATATAAATCAAATTGACCGCTGAGAAAAAGTATGAACAAAATTGAAAATGACTTCAAAATATAAGGATCAAAATAGTAACCACAATAAAATAAAATAAAATAAATGTATGGTCTTTCATCCAAAGTATCCTCACAATGCAATTACAATTGGGACGTTGTATCTCTTTGTTCATTTCCAGCTAAAATTTGAATTCTGTCATGGAGAAACAAGGGAAACAAATTTTTTTTTTTTTTTTTTTTTTGCTCAAGGGAAACAAATTTCCCGCCGCCAACAATACTAAGTAGATAGCTCTAGCTCGCTGCATTAATTATCAATAAAATACGTTTAAAGTACCACATTTAGCCTTGGTAGAACCTTGAAATCTTAAAGAGAAATCACTCAGTTGTCACATCTTCATGAACAATAATTCAGAAATTCACCTAGCCATTAGACAATCTAAATTTTACAAAAAATGGGATTCATTTCCTTTGTTATAATTACAACATTTAAGATGATAGAATGAATGACAATACAGTATTGTCAGTACAATTAATTGCCAAAATTTGTAAGAGAGTTTTTGGCTAGACATGTAGCAATGCCTTGGATTCAGGCTGAGTAATTTTAAATCAATTGACAAATTTAAATGTATTGTCTGATTGATAACACTTTCCTCTATCAATCACTTTCCTCAAATTCAAGATAATATGTATTTCACACTTGAATTGTGTGAGTCCCATTTCTGCTGCATAAACTAGTGTACCATTTTAGGGGCATGCATCATGACTTATGTCTCAGATGCAGCATCAGAAGGACGACTGACACTCGGTTTACCATTGCCACTGATAAGATTGCTTAAGTGGCCATTAAATTCTAATCCATAGACATGACCCATTTTAGAACGCTTCGTCTCCAAATATCTCTTGTTTTCAGTTGTGATGGGTGTTAATAGAGGGACCCTGCCCACAACTGCCAAACCATAACCCTTGAGCCCAACATACTTGGCAGGATTGTTCGTCATCAGCTTCATTGTTCGAACACCCAAATCCCTAAGTATCTGCAGTAACAAAGGCAATAAAATTCATGTCAAAAAGAAGGCAACTTAAAAACATGGTTCAAGTATTTCAGGTTGGAATTTCTGTTTTCAGCCTTTTGTTTTAACAAAGCATCATTATATGTTTTTTAGGATTGTACTGTCTACAATTTAATTAGTTGTTATTGTATATAAGTTTTTGTTCGAATTGAGCATTTAAACAAGGGAAAGATGCATTTTATATTTTAAATCCTGATTAAAAAATTTGAAATACAATTATTAGCATATTAAATAAGTTGTAATTATTTCTATTGAATCAACATTGCTATAATCTTTAAGTGTCTGCTTTATTTATAACCCATTAAGGTAATAATTCAATGCACAATTGTTGCATTGAACAGTGAAAACCAACTTTTTATACCCAGTAAGTTGTTCTAAGAGCTGAAATCTTGTGCATTTGGAGTCCACACCGAAAGATGTCATTTCATCTTGTTATCAAAGTATGTCCAAAAGTAAATCTTGTTTCCAAGAGCATTTGACAGGGTCATGATTAAAAATAAGTAAAATGCTTTGTTAAACCGTATTTCAACATGTCCAAAAAAGGTATCACGTGCATCCGACATATGCATTCTTTACAACATGTGGATCCCGCAATTGTGTGAAGCCCATGTGTTGTGAGACAGATGATGCATAAGCCAGATGCAGGAGATAAATATTAGTTTGTCCAACTTGCAACGTAGAAATCTAACTCTAGAGTACCTGAGCACCAATGCCATATTCTCGGGAGTCAACGGGCAATCCCAACTCCTCATTGGCTTCCACTGTATCACGGCCATCATCCTGTAGATTATAAGCGCGAAGTTTGTGGCCCAAACCAATGCCTCTCCCTTCATGTCCACGGAGGTACACAAGTACACCCCTGCCAGCAGCCTCAATCTGCTGCATGGCAAGTGCCAATTGATTCCCACAGTCACATCTGGCTGATCCAAATATATCACCTGTGAGACATTCCGAGTGTACTCTCACCAGAATATCTTGCCCATCCCCAATGTCACCCTGTTTCCATGTTTACATGATTAAAATCAATATGACAAATAATAATGGGAAAAAAATCCTTATACCTATAAAAATGTAATTTTAAATTTTATTTGTCATGCTAGTGGCAACCGTAAGAGTTCTGACTCTATTGAAGGAGCTTACCCAAGTGGATGTACATAACAGCTCTCCCTTTGGTTTTAACTTTTCGTAGAGACCAGAGGATTTTTAATGCATATACTCAATAACATATATATATATATAGAGATGAGTTTAAGTTACACATTTTTTACATCGTAAATTTCTAAGAGATCTAACGGTTAAAAAAAAAACATTATTAAATGTTATAATTTGATTTCTCTCCTTATTTAATGATTTTCACTTGATTAAAGGGCACATGCCATTTTCAACAACCTGCTTTTTAAATGATTCATCCTAAAAAGAGTATTTGATGATGAAATAAATTATTTGAAATAAAATTTATACGATTATGTATATAATTGAAGTATTGAACTCAAAAGTAATCTACTGCTTTTTAAAAGTTTTCGCATTGCAAATGCAACGATAGTGAAAAATTATTATCCTTGTTCATGCTTTGGTCATCCATATAATATAAAAATCTTTTCTTATAAAGGATAAACAAATCATTTGAAAATGGAAACTGTACACCCCTCTTATATAAGAATGATTTTTTATGCAATGATTTTCTTATAAAGGATATACAAGACGGTCTCTTAAATTAAATTGATATTTTGTTTAGCTTATGATGGGCTCACATTTGAAGTTTTGGATCAAGTGGAAAGCAATAATAAATAGAGAGAGAGAGAGAGAGAGAGAGAGAGAGAGAGTGTTAGTATTAATTAGGTAATACTATTAATAAGGTAAAAAGCAATACATTTAATGATTTTTTTTTTAACCGTTAGATCTCTTAGAAATCTACGATATAAAAAATGTGTAACTTTACAGAAGTTACACCATGTATAAGTTGAACCTATCTCATATATATATATATATATATATCTCCCTCCCCTTTTGCATGCACGCACACACACGACATAACAGATCGAGACAAATTGTGGTACATTCTAGAAACAACAATACCAAAAGAATTTGAGTAGCCTATTAATGGCACCCTCTATTAATTTTTATTTTTTTATTTTTATTTTCTTGATAGGTAAATACAACTCAGACACCAATATGACAGTGAAACCACCATTGGGCCTTCAAGCAATTTTATTTGTGTTTGCTGTGAGATTAAGAAAAATAAAAATCACAGTCTTGACTATCAAAATTACAAGCATCACTTACCTTAACCATTGCAATGTGCTCAATCCCATCTATGATGGATCTATAGCAGTAGGACATAAATGGGCCCCACATGGTAGGTATCCTGGCAGCAGCAGAGCGATCTATTAATTTATCTCTCTTCCTTCTATACCTGACAAGGATTATCGATGTTAGAACAATGATCTCTTTTATGTTCCAATGAAAAAGCACCAAAACTACAAATAAATTGGGTATCAAACACCTCAATAGAAGTTACTACTTGACATAAGAAAACTTGCCACTCTCCCATCCTCCCTTCCAAACACAAAAAACACACACAACCCAAACCCCACATGCACACACACAAATCAGTGTTTCAGGGACGCTGGCCAGTTTAACACCCTAAAATGAAACAGATTTTGAGTTGACAGCCTGCCCTATTTACCATTTTGTGTTGGCCTAAGGTCCCAGTCTAGCCTGAAGCTTGATAATACTCATCCAAGTTGTGCATATCTTAAGCAACCAAATAGGGCAACCAAAGAGGGTTGACTTTCCAACTATTGCTTGAAAATTTATAAAATTCAACATTGAGTAGTATGAAAAAAAGCTTGACATTAAAATTCAAGTAAAAAAACATTAATTTGCAGCTATGATGTATATAATCATTCATATATAACTCGCCACATTCTGATGGTGTTAAGGCAATTTGCAATATAATAATCAGCTGGCGCTTAAAGGGGGTTGGATTCAATCAATAAATTTGATCTCCTTACATTTTAACTGAAGATGAACATATAGACATTAATAAATAAAATCAACCATATGTTTTTGTAAAAGGCGTATAATTAAGAATCTTCAAAACAATATTTACCTAATCAGATCAGCAATAGATATAATTTTCAACTTCTCCTGCTCTACAAATTGACGAAGCCTTGGTAATCTAGCCATGGAACCATCATCATCCACAACCTCACATAGAACTCCAACAGGATCCAACCCAGCAAGCATGGCAAGATCAACAGAAGCTTCTGTATGCCCAGCTCTTTTCAAAACACCACCTTCTCTGTATTTCAGGGGAAAAATATGGCCTGGGCGGTTGAAATCATCAGGTTTTGAATCTTTGGATGCAAGAGCCAATACTGTTGTTGCCCTATCACGAGCTGATACCCCTGTGGTTGTACCATTTTTGGCATCCTATAAAAATAATTAACAAGGATGAAATCAACTATAGTTATCGAAAAGATAATTTATTTAAATACTAAAAAAGCCAATTCTATACTAAAAGTAGAGCAAAATACTCATCCTATATCAAAATTCACTATCAAATTCAACTTCTTTGAGACAGTAGACGTTTAATAGGTTTTATTATTATTTCCATAATCACAAGCACCAAAATCCTTTAAAAACGTAGTGAATAAATATATTAAAAATCTGAAATGAGGACAAAAAATCAAGGAAAAAGTCCTATTTCTCTCTTTCCATAAAGTTCACATGAGACATGATAGGACTATAGTCCACTCTATATCTCAAAGGATTAGGTCTCCTTCTTCAACACTGAAGCAACATATTTCACTGATTTAGGCATCATCCATCATATGCAGAACAATACAAAGTCAAAAGCCCATCTTCACAGAAATTGGACAATGGATAGCAAATGATCTGTGTTCTCATCCATTGATTGCACATACAATACAACAATCACTAATATCCCTCAAATACATAATTAATAATACATTTAGAATTTGTTGAAATGGCCTAGTTTGTGAACATACAATGCATTATATAACTGCAATTTCAGACAAAACCCTTAAATTTCAAAAGTTCGAAGGACTCGACTCTTGATGGGATAATAGTTTGTCTAAATTCAAATCTACATGATACCCAAGACAAAAATATTAAGATGACAAAAAAGCCTCAAAATTTATAGATGTCAACTAGGAAAAGTACATACCACTGTCACAGTGAATGCAGTACAAAGCTTCTCCTCATTTTCCTTCTGGGTTACCATCAATGGGATTTGTAATCTCTCCAGATCTTCTTCTTTCATGCTCACGCAAACTATCCCAGTTCCATGCTTCACTATAAAAGCCATAGCCTCAGGTGTTGCTAATTGTGCAGCCATTATTAAATCTCCTTCATTTTCTCTGTCCTCATCATCCACAACCACTACCATCTGCAGCACTGTACAAAATAAGTGATGGAATAACAACTACTAAAATATAGTGGAAAATCAAAAGTTTATTGCTAATAGATTTCATAACAAGACAAAACTCAGGAAACAGGCTACCTTTCCCTGGCGAATGTCTTCAATGGCCTCTGGGATGGAAGAAAAACCTTTGGTAGGGCAATCCAAATCAAATTCATCATTTTCAATGGGAAAAGCACCACTTGTAGGAGCAGTATCAGCTGCAAGTGTTCCAAACGCAACTCTATCAGGCTGTATCTCAATCCCAACCGATTGATCTCCAATGAGAGTGTTATTTTCCTCAACATTATTTTCATTGGCATAAGACAGAAGGTCACCTTCTCCAGATATCACTGTAGCTCTAGTTCTACCAACACCTTCAATACTTAAGGATTTGCCACCCAGCTGGATCAAGGGCAAATTGGAAGCATACCCTTTTGCCAGAGAAAGATTAACTCCGTGCAATCCATTGAACAATTTGAAGTTTTTGCATACTCTAAATTCAAGAGAAGGTTAATAAGTACCAAGATGTAATGGCAGAAGCAGCAGAAAGGAAGCACAACAAGCTTGGCATTAAAATACCATATTCACTTGGAATGTGTCTATAAAAGAATGTTCATGATGCAAATCTCAACATAACAAATCAAGGACCATAGATTTTTTTTTTTTTTTTTGCCAGAATGTGGAAACTATCCAGTTTAAGTACCCCTCAAGGCCCAGAAGAAGAGATCACGTTTTCAAAAAGTTGATATAGCATAGGAACCTTTATACATACTTTTTACCAACGTGAAGCTAAAAAAATTTCATTATTTTGGAGAGGAAAGGTTATGGAAATGAAAATCCATGCCCGTGATTAAATAAAACATTGCAAAGTAGTGGATAAAAAATCATGACCAACTCCGAGTTGGATCAAGACATGTAGGGCTTTCATGTTTTTTTTTTTTTTTTAATATGTTTATAAGAATAAGGCTTTTATGGTATTGGTTGGGCCAATGGTAGTCTAGCTGGGTAATTTGCAGTAGAATTTAGTTGACTTGGGGATCTCTCAATCTAAAAAATGTAAACAAAGTGAATTGCAAGATGAGGCACCATGAGCTTTGCCAGCTTGTTATGCAAGAGATGCTTTTAGTGTTCATAAGAGTAGAGAATTAATAGTATCTGCTAAAAAGAGGTAAACAAAATAGATGTGCAACAGCCATGTCAATGCAAAGCACTTAATGCAAGGAGTTTAAACTAATCACAATTTTATAAGGACCAGCCAATTACTTAGCATAGAAATATCCGCTTCATTTTGCTACCAGGCAAATGTAGAAATATAACGGCAAATCAAGGACCTGTTTGGTTCTGGCCAACACTGAAACTTATCAGTTTCTAAAGACACAAAAGAACAAAAACAGAACCAAGGTGCATTCAGTAACCTACTTTTCAAGATCTTTTTATTTTTAATGCAGTCTATGGAGAGAACATTATTTGATATTCATCACTTCATGCTCTTTGTTATCAAAAAAGAAAACACTTAAATCAGCATGTTTGAAAACTTCATTATCATCCTTTAAGAACTCTTTAAAAAAAAAAAAAAGGTTTCTGAAACACAATTACAGAACCAAACAGATGCAAGAATTTGAATCACTGATATATATATTATTTAAGACTAGCTAAAAAAAAGCCGACACTCGACTTTGCCCTGTGGAATTTAGTGGCTTGGTAGAGATGTGTTTCGACTAAACCAAATTATAGAAACAAGTGAAAACAGAAATTGCCTTTTCTTCAACCTCATTTTTTGTTATTGGCAAGTTAGACACGCACCCAATGAGTCTTGAACCCACATCCTCACCCTCCATCTAGTACTTATAAGGGGAGGAGGCGCCAACTGAGCTACAGCTCATTGGTTTTTATCAACCACCATGTTACTCAGCAATTAAACAGAAAAGTAGCTTTCTACTTAACATAATATCATCATGTCATTCTTATACCCTATCTTTAATACTAAAAATTGCATATCCTTAAAAAAAGTTGGATCAGATCAGGATAAGGGAGAAAACCCACATCCCCATATACAATACCAATAATAAACAAGTGCCACAATAAATAAACAACATAAAAAATAGTTAACATAATGGTATTTCCCATCACAAAGATGATGAATTTGAATATATGATATGACACAATTGACCATTAAAAAAAACCCAAGTTTGGTCAACAAATCACATTCAACTATAAAGTTTTAGAAGATTTAAGAAAAAAACCAAAAACACCCAGATGGAGTTTTAACTCAAACAATCAAAAAGTAAATTGGAAAGGTGATAAAAATTTCAAAATATAAGCATTAGAAAGGAAAATGAAGAGAAAAGAAGAAGCTTACTGCAGGTGAGAGAGAGATGTATTTGAAGAACAAGAGATGTTGATGGAAGCCATTGTTTATTGCTTGAAGCCACCAACAGCTCAAAAATTAAAATAGCTTTTTGATTCCTCAAAAACCAAAATGGGGTCTCTTTATATATAGTGGGGGAAAAGAAAACAAATTGGAAAAGGTAGGAAGACGAAAGAGATGACGAGCCAACGGCGAATTGTATGAGGAAGAGAGAAATTTCAGTCAAACGCACGTGACATTGTTCTGTCCCCAACCAATAAATCACTTAACTGTTTTTTTCTTTTTCTTTTTCTTTTTCTTTTTTAAGGAAAATTTTGGTGAATTTCCCATTTGTGAGCTGCCTTGAATTGTTTTATAATTTTTGTTTGGTAAACTACGTATTTGGCCCTATCATTTACATCAAATATCAATTAAGTCTTTAACTTTTCGGTGTTGTGTTAATTTAGTCTCCTACGTTGTTATTTAGATAGAAATTGATAATGTTAACATTTTGAATGGTTGACAATGTTAACATTTTGAATGGTTGACGTAACTAACAGCCAAAATTAAAAATAAAATAAAATAGTTTCAATCGACTAATTATTTATTTTGACTATTGTCACATTAGCAATTTTCATTCAAGAGATAACAGTAAGGACTAAACTGACACAACATTGAAAGGTTATAAACCAAATTAACACAATTAAAATGTTAGAGATCAAATTGAATTATGGTGTAAAAAATAGGGACTAAATACATAGTTTACCATATAAGAAATTGATTTTTTAGTTTTATATATATATATATATATATATTCTCCCTATCAACCAAGTGAGGTGAAATTCAAATGGCACAATTTATTA
Organism: Quercus variabilis; assembly: GCA_030445155.1. Classification (NCBI taxonomy): domain Eukaryota; kingdom Viridiplantae; phylum Streptophyta; class Magnoliopsida; order Fagales; family Fagaceae; genus Quercus; species Quercus variabilis. The sequence continues at coordinate 22,758,958 of CP129455.1, read as the reverse complement.
GTGAAAATATAAAGATATAGTATTGTTCCTAAGATGGCATTTACTTTATGCTAGAGGTGACTAATTTTTCAATAACTTTGTTTAGGTAATTGTAATATAAGAAATTGAATTTTTAGTTTAATTTATTTGTTTATATATATATACACACACACATACTAACCTCTAAGCACGCACGATGCGTGTGCTCAAAAACTCTTTTAATTATTTATTTATTTTTGGTAAAGATTAATAATTTGCATTTATTATAAATAACTAAATTTTAAGGAATAAAAAGATGAACATGAAGGGAAAAAAATTCTAAATTTTAGAAGCTTTCTTTTTGAATTCAGAATAAAATTTGTTATTTGACACTTATGATTCTATTTCTAAATGAAGATACCCTTCATTAATGAGGGTATTTTTTATCCTTATAAAAGTCTAGTTCAAATGGCACAATTTATTAATGAAAAGGTAAAAATATAGAAGTTTTCCTAAAATAACATTTACCTTATACTGGCATTACTTTTTTAATAATTTTTTTTTTAGGTAAGACTGGTAAGTGTAATATAAGAAATTGAAGAGAGAGAGAGTTATGTACTCTATATCTCCTGAAATTCAAATGGAACAATTTATTAATAAAAAAATAAAGATATAGTTGTGTTCCGAAAATGTCATTTACTTTAAACGAGAGGTGATACTACTTTTTTAATATATATATATATTTTTTTAAGGTAAGTGTAATACAAGAAATTGAATTTTTATAGTTTTGCAAAATTTCATTTATTTTAGAATAGCTAAAAGTATTTTGGCAAAAAAAAAAAAAAAAATATATATATATATATAACTTCTTCTTGTGTGGGTTAGTGGGGGTACCTTATTAAATAAATAAAGGGCTTTTAAGTGTTAAAAAAAAAAAAATTACTACGTACAAAACAAGTAAGGCAAGTTAGAACTCACAAATAAGAAATTTACCAAAATTTTCAAATTAATTTTTTTTACAATATATAAAAATGATTTTTACCTCTTCGAATAAGAATGCTCTAATAAATCAAATAAATTATTTTTAAGCTTAAACAAAAATGGGTAAACTACATATTTGGTCTCTATTTTTTTACACCATATTTTGATTTGGTCCTTAACTTTTTAATTGTATTAATTTGGTTCTTGACATTTCAGTGTCGTGTTAATTTAGTATCTACAGTTATCTTTTGGTGTTGTGTTAATTTAGTCTCTATCGTGTCAATTTAGTCATGTTAGCAATTTTCATATAAAAAATAACAGCAGGGACTAAGTTGACACGACACCAAAATGTTTGGGAACAAATTAATACAATTAAAAATTTAGGGACTAAATTGAAATATGATATAGGAACCAAATATGTAGTTTACCATTTCTTATATTACACTTACCTTAAAAAATTATTAAAAAAAAGTAGTGCCACCTCTCGTATAAAGTAAATTCCATTTATAGGGGAAAAAAAAAGTAAATGCCATTTATATACTTCATATCTCCCAAGATTAGGGGAATCCAAATGGTACAATTTATTAATGAAATGATAAAGATATAGTAATATTTCTAAAATGGAATTTATTTTATGTTTAAATTTTACACCTTGAAGTTTTAAAATTTAGATTTTACTCTTTGAAGTTCTATTCCGTTTACATTAGCAACTTTCTATCCACATTTTTCGTTAAGTGCAACATAAACTTGCCACACATATTTAATTCATCCAATAAAATGATGTCATGCTATTTTTAATTATTTAATTTTTTTTTAGGCTGCAAAAATAATGTGGCATCATATTATTGGATAAATTAAACATGTGTAGCAAGTTTATGTGGCATTTAAAGGAAACTATGGATGGAGGGATTGCTAATGCAAACAAAATAAAACTTCAGGAGGTAAAATCTAAATTCTGAAACTTCAAGAAGTCAAATTCAAACACTCCCAAACTTTAGAAGTATAGTTTGTAATTTAGCATTTTATTTAAATATTATTTTATTATTGTTATTGCTTTCACTTTTCAAAATACTAACTTTTCTTTATTTCAATTAATAAGAAACAAGATTAAAAAAAAAAAAAAAAAATCAGATTTGGAAAAACAACCATGCTTAGATTTTTTTTTTTTGGTGGTTGTAAAAACAGAAAAACAACAATGAGTGTGATGTAAAAGTATTATGGACTTTTCTCCTTAAATTGGGGTCTAACCCTAAAATAGATAAATAAATAATAATAAGAAAAAAATCTAGGATCACACTCTTTTGTGCCACAACTCTAAATGTTAGACTATGACTGGTGGAGAAAAAATAATGAGTCAAAGTAGTGTATGTGTGTATATATATTATTACTTTCATTTTTCAAAATACTGATTTTTCTTTATCTCAATTAATAATAAACAAGATTCAAAACAAAAATCAGAGTTGGAAAATCAACCATGCTTAGATTTAAAAAAAAAAAAAAAAAAAAAAGAAGAAGAAGAAAACCAGCAATGAGTATGATGTAAAAGTATTATGGACTTTTCTCCTTAAATTGGGGTCTTACCCTAAAATAGTTAACCCAATAATACTAAGAAAAAAAATGCTAGGATCACACTTTTTTGTACCACAACTCTAACATGATAGAATATGACTGGCGAAGAAAAAGTAGTGGGTCAAAGTAATAGGTAATTAGTTAGAGTCTATCACATAACTAAAAAACAAAAAAAAGGTGATAAAAGGTGTGGTCCTAAAATTCCTAATAAAAAAAATCTAGTACCGCAACGTTCTTTGCCACAATTTTGATGTGGAAAACTGTGAGCGGTGAAATGAAAAACAGTGAGCTCGTGTAAAAGTGACAGACTAGACATGAATCTAATGGGTTAGAAGTACACGTTTTAATGGATCAAAAAAGGAGTTTAAGAAGAGTAAATTGGCCTAAATGGCTCCTCCTCCTTTCACTTTTCCCATGTGCTTGTATCTAATCTAATATGTGCTCTAATACATTTCTACCTATTAATCTCCACACTAAAAAAAAAAAACAATAACATAGTCTCTTTTTTTAAATGTGGGATTAAATATTTTGACTAGCTCATTATCTTTTATATTAACTTCCAAATCTTTACATTTAGTTTTCTAATTTTATTCATTTTAACTATTTAATATTAAAATGCTACAAAAAAAAATTGCAAAAAAAAAATCTGATAAAAGTGACAAATAACTATTCATAACACAAAATAAATGCAAAAAAAAAAAAAAAAAAAAAAAAATTGTAATACTAAAATTACTTTACTCGTTCCTACTACTGAAGTAGGTAATGTTCCTATCTTGCATGACAAAAACGAGATACGGTCAAGAAGAGTGAAAGAGGATGGGCCACAGAAAAGATTAGATGTAGGACGGTGTTTGAGTATTCATTAATCAAAAGGCTGTAAATTGAAATGGGCATTCAACCAGAAAAGGACAAAAACAAATGCTGAAATGACCGAAGATACAATGTAACTTCCTCCGAAGTTACGAAATTGATTTTCCCCGCATGCAGCCTCGCACCACGTCATTGACTTTGACCAGACTTTAAAAAAAAAAAAAAAAGAACTTGACCAATGCAATATATATCAAAATTGAAAAAGTTATCATCATGCTCGAGATGAGTTGGCGGCAGGCATATACATCTAGAGAAATTATATTATATTGCCACCTAAAAAGTCATCTTTTTTGTCACAATGGTTGTACGTAAGTCGTGACAGATTGTTTTTCTATCATTTGCTGTCTGTGGCGTATAGAATTATAGCAAAAATTGTGATTTTTTATTTGGTCTTAGAATTTTTTATACCGTTATTTTTAACAATTTCAAAAATAAAATATTTACAGATCTGTAATCATTTCAAAAAAATATATAAAAATATATGAGCTCACAAGAGGGCAATTTGATGACACTTAGTATACGTTTGGATTGCGTTTCCTTTTTTTTTTTTTTTTTGAGAAGCTGCCTTTCACATGGAAATGTGTCTGTTAGTGGGCTATGTGCATTGTACACGTGACACACTAATTCTTTGAACATCCAAAATTTTCACTAGAATGTGACTATTCAGTGGGTCTCATGCACTGCTCACGGGACCCACAAATCTCCATTTTTAACAAAACTTTCATTAAAAATAGGTCACATGACACATGATACTTTTTACATATTTAAGAATGATTTTACTATAGTATTTTTAGTTTTTAACAAAATATTATTATGAGTTTTGTCTTCTCATACCCTCGTATTAAGATTTAATATGGTGGGTCCTGCATATGTGTAGACATGGCAAACGGTCGGGTTGGGTTCGCGTTCGAGTCAGGTTGTGGGCCAAAAACAAGCCATTTTTAAACGGGTTGAAAATGGGTTGGGTCAATCGAGTTGGCCCATATTTTTCAAATTAAAAAAAAAAAAAAATTGCTAACTTTTTAGAGAGAATGAATCAAATCAAATAGTTAGACTATTTGTTACTAATTTACTATTTACTTTTGAGCATAACTAAAATTCTTTACATATTTCAAATTCAGAGTTTACTAATGATATCATTCCCACAAAAGAACCAAAAGAAAAAAAAAATTACAAAACTAAATGTTATGGTCCATGGTAGAAGGACTTAAAAAAAAAAAAAAAAAAAAAAAAGAGAGAAAAAAAGAAAAGAAAAGGAGGTGGAGAATAGAAGTTGTTGAGTTGAAAGTGAGAGACAGATTCACAAAGACAATAGAGTTAATGACTTAGGTTTTTTTTTTATTTATTTATTTTATTTTTTTTGCTTTTTGGCCTTTTGATTTGAGTCACTATTGAATTATTTTGTTTTGTTTACTGTTTGTCACCTTGTCACTAACTCATTGTGGCTAGGTTTGTGGCTTTGTGCTAGTTAGATACATAGATTGGATAGATATTAGTATATTACATTATTACTATTAATACTATATTAAATAGATAAGCTTGGATAATAAAAAATTCGGACATGTTGTTAGATACTTTGATAGATATTAGTATATTACTACTTCTTTTTTATATATATTTTTTCTTTTCATTTAACTATTTATTTATTTTTTTAGTAAATAGGGGGTAGAACTGTCAAAATACACAAGTTCATTGTGCATTTTATAATAATGTTATGTACCTATGAGTAGTCTAGCACACCTTGCCATGATGCCATTTAGTTTTTAAATATTTTCTAGGGAAAAAAAAAAAGTTAAAAAAAGGGGCAAGCAGCGGTTTAGGCCGAGTTGGCTCACAAAAAACGGGTGGGCCACGGGTTGGCCCACATTTATTTCTACAAAAAATGGGCGGGTTCGGGTCGGGCTAGCAAATTTCAACCCGTTTTGCCATATCTACATATGTAGATATCACAAGTGGTTTCATTTTCATAAAACTTCTCATCAGATTATTTACTATCTATGTGTTGATAATATGTAACATCACTTAACTCTATATGATAGGATTGTTTCATAATTGTTTTATGGCGGAAATCACATTTTCGTCCCTACATTTTCAGGCGATTCTCGTTTTGATCCCTAGATTTTATTTTTACCGCTTTTAGTTTCTATCCTAAAAAACGCTTCATGTTTTGGTCCCTACTATTACATCAGAAACGGAAAATGTACACGTGGCAAACAGCAGAAAAAAAAAATTTAAATTATTGTCCATGTGGCCTATCTACCCTAATTAGTTCCATTCTTGCCCTTAAATAGTCACCTGGCTCTCACGTGACATTCCCTACACCACAAAACTCCAAATCAATTCACATCAAAAACAAAATAAAAAGACCAAATCTGCGGCCACATTCCCTAATCTCTTACCCGTTGCTCATCACATGACCATAGACTTGCACAAAAAAACCACAAATCAGCAAGCACAATCCCAGATAGCATCAGAGTATTTATGCTAAGCAGATTGCGAAGGTTCTCTCTCTCTCTCTCTCTCTCTCTTGAATGCCATTTTTAAGTGCTAGGTCTAAATCTCATCTTTTGGGTTTTGTAGTGGACATAATATTGACTTTGATAGAGGAAAATTTTGAGATTTGCATTGTTTGGCTGTTGTGTGTTACTTTTGTTTATAGCTTTTGGTATTTGTAGCTCTGTTTGTTTTGCTTTTGTTTATCAAGGACCACAATACTGACTGTGATAAACAATGGGATATTTTTGTTGGTAATTGCATTGTTTGTCTATATTGTGTCTTGCTTTTCAAGAAGTGGTTGGGTCCATGTGTTCCCTTTGTCTGTGTTGTATGTTTTTTTTATTTGCTTATTAGTTTATTAGCCTAAAAATGTATTATTAATTTCAAAAAGTGGATATATGTTTTCATTATGTTTTCTTTCCATGACTTGCATGTAGGATGGATAAGCTTTTTACTCTGCATGTCCACCATAGTGGGCATTTCATGTGGGACCCTCAAATGTATGTGGGAGGGACAATTGATATAATGGATAATTGTGATCCAGATAAGTGGTCAGTTGAGAGTATCTGTAGGGTGTTTAGGTACACTACAGTAGATAAGCTATGGTTTAAAATGCCTGGTATGAACCCAAATCAGGCAAATTTCCATTAGGTGGTTGATGATGATGCTACTATGTTCATGACTGACTTGGTAAAGGGATATGAGGAGATTCATGTTTTTATGGAGCATCCAGTGCATGAACCACTTGAGTTACCAGTGGAGGATTTTGAGCCTTTAGCTGTTAGACAACCTGGTAGTGAACCAAAACGTGTAGATGTTAAGGCCTTAGAAAATTTTGTTAGTGACAGTAAGCTTCAGAGTGAATACTATTATGAGTATGCTAAGTATGATGATGAAGAGTACATACCTGATTTTTCACAATTTGGAGGCCATGATAATGTTGAATTTACTAATGTTGACCATGGTGAGCCACATGAGGTAGATGCTAAGCAGGTTTGTGCTAGGAGGGCTGGCAAAGCACTAGTTATTGATGACCAAGTTGAGGAAAGTAGTGAGGATGAGAGGAGTGACTAAGAAGAAGAGCAAAAAATGCAACCAATGAACATTGGTGAAGATAGTGCTGATAGTTAGGACAATTAAGCTGAAGATAATAAGGTTGAACCAGGACAAATGGGTGGTGGTGTCATAAATTCTAACTATGAGAGTGAGGAGCTGCTCAGCCTTGATGAATCATCATCAAGCAGTGAGCATGGTGATGATTCAAGTGATGATGACATCCCTATTGCTGAGGTTGACAATTCTATTAAAAGAAGTGAATACCCAATCTTTAGGCCAGTAGCCAAAACTGAGCACCTCAGGTTTGAGAAGGATATGTTGTTCATCTCAAATAAACAATTTAAAAATGTTATAACTGATTATGCAATCCACAATGGGTAGGGCATAAAATTAGTGAAAAATGACTTGGTGAGAGTGAGAGCCTAATGCCAGCCAGGGTACAAGTTTGTTGCCTACCTTGCAAAGGTGCCAAGAGAGAAGAGTTTTAAATTGAAAACACTAAACATGGAACACACATGCAGCAAAAGTTATAGAAATCCAAGGTGCACAACATCATACATTGGGAAGAAGTTAGCGAAGAGGGTTAGAAGACAACCTGGCCTAAAACTCAAGAACATTCAGGATGTTGTGCATGAGAAGCATATGGTTGACATAAGTGTAGGCAAGGCAAGTAGGGCTAGAGAGAAAGCTCAATATGCTGTTGATGCGGCCCACACTGTACAGTTCAACCAGCTGTGGGAATATTGTGATGAGTTGAGAAGGTGCAGTCCTGGGAGCATAGTATTGATGAAGGTGCATACTTATAATAATGGTGATTTGGTAGTTAAGTATGCTTTGGCAATTGGGCTGCCATATTTTGAAAGAATCTACATCTACTTAGAAGGTTACAAGAAGGGTTTCTTGGCAGGGTGCAGGCCAATCATTGGTCTAGATGCATGACATCTGAAGACCAAGACAAGTGGTTAGTTGATGTGTGTTGTTGGCAAAGATCCCAATGATGAATACTTCCTCTTCGCATATGCAGTAGTCCAAGTTAAATGAAGGACACTTGGACTTGGTTTCTTAATTTATTGCTTGTTGACATAGGAGATGACAACAAATAGGTGTTCATATTTGATCAACAGAAGGTCAGATGGTAGCTTTATTGCTTGCTGAATTAATTGTGGTTGATGGTAGCCTCATTGCTCGCTGAATTAAATGATTGTGCTTTGCGGGGGTTGGTGAACACCTTTGTTGACAATTGGCCATAGTATGAGCACAAGATCTGTTGCAGACATTTATACAATAACTTAAGGAAAAATCATCCTGGTGTCCTTATTAGAGACCTTTTTTGGAAAACAGCCAAGGCTACCTATCAGCAAGCACATGAGAGGGCAATGAATGAGCTAAAGGAGGCGGATGAAGATGCATTCAAATGGCTACAGTCTCACTCAACAACTATCTGGGTTAGGCACATGTTCAAAAGTGATGGCAAGAGTGACACAGTCCTGAACAACATGTGTGAAAATTTCAACAGAAAGATAGTTAAGTTCAAGAGCAAACCTATAATCACCATGGTAGGCTATATCTATGCATTATGATCCATAGACCTGTGTGATTCATGAATGATTAATTCTCCCTTTCTCTCCATGTGCTTGCAGCTTGAGTGTATTAGGCTATATCTGATGACTAGATTTCAACTAAACAGACAAATGATTATAAAGGTGGAATCTGAGTTGTGTCCTAAGATAAGGAAGAGACTGTACAAGGAGAAGTTGGCATGCAACAAGTGGCTAGCATGTTGGGCTAGTCGTACCAAGTTTGAAGTGAAGAATGGGCTGGAGAGTTTCATTGTGGACTTGGAAAAGAAGAAGTGCAGCTGTAGGAAGTGGGACATAACTAGCATACCATGTTGCCATGCCATTTACTGTATCTTTTTCAACAAGGATGATGCTGAAGAATATGTCAATACTTGCTATTGATTGCTATAACCCCATTATAGAGCCCATCAATGGCCAAAATATGTGGATACCTAGTGGACTACCACTTATGAAACCTCTTGGCAGGCCTAAGAAGAAAAGGACACTACAGCCTGATGAACCTAGAAGTCATAGAAAAAATAGAGGTCTAGGCATCTCAAAATAATGCAAGTCATGTGAGAAATTAGTACACAATAGGAGGAGCTGCAAGGGAGAAGTAGGAGGGAACTCCTCCCTACCTGGGAGTGCATCCTAAGTTAGCAAGACCACTAGGAGGGTAAATATACTACTTTGACTTAGATATCTCCATTGTTTTGTTTTCAATTGGCAGATTATTAATTGTTATTGTGCTTGTGCTTGTAGGCAGCCAAGGATATTCATGCAAACAACCCAACTAATAACCAGTCCAATCCAAGACCAAAAAGATAGAGGAAGAGAAGTGCAGTCACCACTGAGACCTTGAATGCAACTGGGAATATAATAAGGTATATGGCAGCAATGAGATCTACTGGAAGATAGCAAGCTAAAGCAAGACCTTTTTTTTGGTGTGCTATATGTTGAAAGCACTCTTCATATATTCATGTAACTACCAAGACAATTGGCATTTTGGTATACTTATATAATGGCTGACCAAGTCCTTTTTTTGTATGAATGTGCTGGGTAGACTTTGTCCCATATTTGTAATTATTGTGGTACACCAAAAACTGTCATTGGTGTTAATTAGCGATAATTAATATTTACAAGTGATGTTGTGTTTCTGTGTTCATTAGTATTTAACCTTTCTCCCATTGTTGTGATGATTCTGCTTCCATTATTCAGATTTGCTGGCTTTTAGCTTTGGTTTTTAAAAGGCTTAAACTCATATCTTTTGGATCAAGTTTGAGTGTATTATATAGTCACCTTGTATACAGGTAATATTCAGCTTGAGTGTATTATATAGTCAACCTGTGCAGATTGTACCATCTCTTTTAGATCAAGCTTCTTTTATTTTTGAGTGTATTATATAGTCAACCTGCATATTCAGTTTAAGTGTATTAATGGTTTAGGTTCTATTTTGCTGCTTGGCAGACACACATGATGTTTCTGTAGTCTCAAATTGCTGTCTAAAACAGGACATTTAAACCATTCACATTTTACAGGTTGTAGAACAAGTTGAATTAATTGTTTGTGATATTATTGCAACATGCTGACTAGCTCTCTTATGAGGAGTTATGGCATTGAATACTGCTGCATTGGTGGTTCAAATAATATTAGACTGCACATTGTTTGGGTACAGTGGAACACCATTTAAAAGTCCATTTACTTGAACATTGTTTGATTTTTTATGCTATATGAATACATCTGAGGAGTTAATCTGCTTCTTTCTTATGGTTCCCAATAATATCACAAACAAGCCTTTTAAGGTACTGTTCAAACTACTTTGATGTTGAGTGCATACAAGGCACAAACACTTCACAACAATGCAATAAATTGGTACACAAGTCATAGATTAATTAAAAAGATCATGTTCCATTGCTAAAGTCTTGGATTACAAAGAGAATTACATCAAAGTTCAGGCCTTTTCCCACTAATACATACCAACACAAATTCAAGCCAACACGTACCAACACAAACATTCTACCAAAACCTACCAACATACACCAAAATTATGCCCTTTTCCCACTAAAACCTACCCACCTAATGACCCATTCCCCCCCCCCCCCCCAACCTATTTAGCTAACCGAAAGAAACATCAAGCAGAGTAACATCCCACTTATCACCAGAGACAGCCCTAGGCAGATAAGCAGCATCTTCTCACTCTTCCTGTAGCCTCTGCTCCGTTGCCTCTTCAACCAAAATCATGAAAAACAACAACAAATAGAATTAGCAAAATTTAGTCATAGCCAATCCAATACTTGTATTAGCAAAATACTAAAATCCTTGAAACTAAAAAAGACCCACTAAAGAAAATAGCTATAAAATAAAAACACTTGTGCTCTTTGATCTTCCAAAACTAAAAAGCATTTGCACCCTTGTGCTATCACATAAACAAGATACATTGAAGAAAAACCAATTGCACTTCATAGATCAATTTCCTCTTGAATCTATATAACAAGCAAAAACACAAGAACCAAAAGTAAAAAACAAACATCTCTAATAAAGGTAGACTTGTGTACTCAAACCACTCTTCGGCCCCTTGAAATGCTTATGATTCCAACCACAACACATGTTACAAAAGAAGCACCACCTAGTACTGTATTAAGGCCAACGTCAAATGTACCTTCACCCATAAACAAGACAATGCTTGAAAAGAAATCAGGAGCACCATTGCCAAGAGAAAGCAGAGTATCCCAGCAATTGTAGGAGACAATTTTAGTAAACTTGATAAGCTTTCAAGTGAAGAAAAAAAATACTCAGAAACCCAGAAACTAAAAAGAAATTTAAAAACTTTACAAAGAAATTTAAAAACCCAAAAACTTACCCAAAAATTTGGAAACCCGTAGTGTGAGGTGAGCTAGGAGCTAAGTTCATGGGTTAGGGATTGAGCTTGAATCTAGTGTGTATGACTCATGAGCTTGAATCCATGAGAGTAAGGAGTTGAGTTCATTCAATCTATGTGGTGAGCAAGGAACTGAGTGGGGAGCTGAGTTAATTTGGGGGTTAGGGATTTCAATTTGGCGAGCAGTTGAATTTAAAATGTTAGGGAATGTCACGTGAGGGCCACGTGACTATTTAAGGACAAGAATGGAACTAATTAGGGCAGATAAGCCACATAGACAATATATATATATATATATATATATATTTTTTTTTTTTTTTTTGCTGTTTGCCACGTGTACATTTTCCGTTTCTAATGTAATGGTAGAGACCAAAACGGGAAGTATTTTTCAGGATAGGGACTAAAAGCGGTAAAAATAAAATCTAGGAATCAAAGTGGGAATTACCTGAAAATGTAAGGACGAAAATGTGATTTTCGCCTTGTTTTATATGACTAGCTTGCACGTGCAAAACACTGTCTAACTTCAAATAAATATTTTATGATATGATTAGAATAGTAAAAACTAAGTCATTTTCGGAATAGTAATTAAGTTTTTTTTTTATATATATATAATTATTGATAAGTTAGAGGTGCCCTTTCTTAAAGGGAGAAGTAACGCTTAAGCTATAGTGTTCATTGGCTTAAACTATTATATTTTGAAAGAATAAACGATGCCCACAAAAAGAAAAACAAAAACAAAAACTAGGTTAGAAATTATATTAGGCAACATAAACAACTCTACCTAATTTGCTAATAGAGAATGCAAGATAGCATTCATCAATTCATGCCAATTTTTTATTCTTTTTTATTAGTTGAATGTCTGAGCCCCACAATAGCTCATCCTTTATAGCTAACTAACCTCTGGCCTTATTGAAACAAAGTTAGATTAAAAAATCGAGACACATTGCAATCAAATCCCACTTTCACTTAAAAGAATTTTAGTTGATTTAGCTAGAAAGCAACGTTAAGTTAGATTCTTCATGAGATGAGATGAAATGTCCATGACAGCTCAAGTATGTTGTTGTGAATTCCCATATGCAATAACCCTATGCTATCCTTAATGTCTAAAATTTGAAGATCACTTACAAATAGACCACCGCATTCTAGCAATATTTTATGTTTTTCCAAGATGGGAGAAATAGAGTTATGTGACTTGCCTAGGAGAAACACAGGCAGAGCCTAAGCCCATTCCTTCATTAACATCCCTATAAACACAAGCAAAGCCTAGGCCCATTTTCTCCTATTTCAAGATAGGCGAAATAGAATTATGGTTTCAAAATAGAAGATGTGGGTGTAAAGCAAAAGTGGGAATTATAATTACCAGCTAGATCAACCAGCTACCACTATTAACATTTTTGCTGCATATCAAATTTAAAATTCTAAAGACATGCTCCTATATCCATTTTCTTCTTTGCAAGAAAACAAAAGTTTTTATCACAAAACATTTGTAAAGCTATCTTCTATATATAATACCAAAAATGTAGGAACTTTTTTTTATTTATTAACTTGGCCGAGAATTACTATCATCATTATTATCCAGAATAAGTTTGACTCCATTGTTCCTAAGAGAATTGACAATGGCCCAGATCTTAGTGCGGTTATTAAAGCCTTTCTTCCCTACTTCCTTGTTTAAATCGACATGAATCCCTCTGCCCTGCCCCTATTCAAGACCCTCCACCCTGAGTTGCATAGCGCCAACAACAACAGCTTCCTTTGCATTGCAAGATCAACCACACTCAAGTGAATCCTTAAGTAGCTGAACAAAATGACAAGGAAGACACAAACAGTAATATTCAAGAAGCATCTACATTCTAGAGTTAATAGACAAAAAGACAAAAAGGCCCTCATATACTTTTAGCCTACCCATGTACTTAGGAGTCAAGATTGTAATTTCATTAAAAAAAAAAAAGCAACACATATGGCAGCACTGTAAAGTTGAACGTCTGGCAGCACCATAAAGTTGACATTAAAAAGACAAAAAAGCCCCCACTTTTTCTTTAGCTAACAAATGAAGTTAGGAGCAATAAAGTAATTTCAACCAAATGTGTCAGCAAAAAATTATAGAAGAAAAGACCAAAAAGGACTCCAAGATCCAACATTTTTTTTAGCTCACATATATCTTTAGGAGCAACAATGTAATTTTACCAATCTGTTGAGCCTCTACCATTTTAAGTTTTTTAGTGTCATTTTGCCAAACACAAGCAACTCAACTATCATTTTTTATATAGAGTATAGATACCACCTTTAGGTGATAACCTTTCCTACAAGACAACCAAAGAGAATGTTGAAAAGTATAGTTGTACATTCAACCAACCAACCTAATTGACATGATCCAATCTAATTTACTGGTTTATGATAAATTAGACAGCAATCTTTTCAAACTAAGTGATATTTCTTCATGAAACACTAAGTGAAATATTAGTAATAGTTCACTTGCAGCAATCACATTCTAGCAACCTCTTACCTCTGCGAATCTTAATAGCTAATCTGAAGGAAAAAAAAAAAAAAAGAGGAATGTCATGGATAAGCTAAAAGCTTAGTAAATGGTAGTTCACATACTACTATCAAGGGTAACAAAAGGTAATAAGTTCACATGAAGCAAGAAAAGGTAATAAGTTCAGATGAAGCAAGAAGCCAAGAAGTAAATGAAAGGATAAATTGCAAACTACACCCCTAAAGTTTACGGATGTTTGGATTTTACACCCTGAAGTTTCAAAATTTAAATTTTACCCCCTAAAATACTATTCTGTTTGCATTAGTAGCCCTTCTATCCATATTTTTTGTGGCCAAGTATTACACGGGTAAAAGTTTAGAGGGCTAAGTGTGCATTCTCATAGTTTAGGGGATAAGTGTAAAAGAGTTATATTTTAAGGGGGTAAAATGTAAATTCCCCTAACTTCTAAAGAATACATAAACAATTCTATACCTAACTTATTATATGCTAAAATTTACACTTAGGTATATTAATATAATATTTCACCTTCAGTTTGGCATGAAAACAACTTATCCCCCTAAAAAAATGGTTTGAAAGCATTAAGAGCATCAAAATTCCAATTTAATTACAATTTTTAATACTCTGTTCACAACCACTTCCACCTTAATCTACATAAATTGTCCTCAAACTTATTGGTTCTCGTTTAAATTATCAATACCTAGTATTAAGGAGATACACCACAACAAAAATGTTGCCATACTGTTAGCTGGGATACTATTACATCTTCGAAAGACGCAGTAGGGCTAGGATTAAAAATGAGTCGCCACATGAATCTAGCCATGCTTATGAACCAGGTTTGGAGACTTCACCAATAGCCAAATATGTTGTGGGTGCAAGTTTTGAAAGCTAAATATTTTTCCCACACAAACCTTTTTGACAGTTTTAGGACTCCTTGTGGAACCCACATTTGGAAAGCCTTCCAGGATAGCATACAATGGTTACGGCAAGGAATGAGATGGATCCTAGGGGATGGTTAAACTATTTGGGTTTAGGCAAACCATTGGATTCCGTGGGGCACACTGAGGAGTCGTATTGCAAGACCTATAATGCCACATGAGGAGCAACAAGTTGTGTGCTCGTTGCGTAACAATCATGATTAGGCCTTAGATGTCCTTCAAGTCCCCCTCCCTGTGTAACTTATTAAAGGTATCCCCGTGGCATAAATTACTAGACTACCGAATTCCTTTGTGTGGCCCCACAATAACGGCATTTGCTTGGTTAAGTCCGCCTCAAAATATTTATACCAACAAGCTTAAGTCAGTACAAATAAGCAATTGTGGAAGTGGATTTAGCGGCTCCGATCTCCCACTAAAATCCAAATTTTCATTTGGAAAGCTATGTGCAATTGAGTTCCCACAAGGCAGTATTTAGCCTTCTCTCGCCCACATGTGAATATCATATGTCTACGATGCAACTTTCCAGAAACCACAATACATCTCTTACGAGATTGCCCTTGGGCTAAGGAAGTATAGGGTAATTCCCCAGGCATCCTGCCACTATCTTTTTTTTCAGCTACCCCTTCAAGCCTTGGCTCGAACCAATGCCATTTCCGATCGAGTCATTTTGTACCAACAGTAGCCTTGGAATATATATTTTTCATTCCTATGTTGGCATTTATGGTTAGCTAGAAACGAGTGTATCTTTAAAAACCACTCTTTTTCCGAGCATAGAATAGTCCACAAAATGATTCAAGCTGCCATCAAATTCTTTTACTTGGCTAGCCTTGCCAAACCTGTTCATCATGGTATTCCTCAACTTATCAAATGGCTTGCCCCCACTGACCCATTTACTAAACTAAACATGGATAGAAGTGCTATAGACAACCCGAGGAAGGCTGGGGCAGGAGGGCTTCTACAAGATAGTTCAAGTTCATGGATTTTCGAATTTTCTCTAAGTATGGGTATTGCTACAAATAATATGGCAGAATTGGGAGTGGTGCATTAGGGTCTCACGCTGGCGTGGAATTTGGGTTTCAAATTTATCCACTAGAGATTGATTCTGTGATAGTATTATCCTGGTTAACTGCTTTAACTAACAATTTCCCTCCTGATGTACCTCCCTTAATCTATGATTGCAGGAGCCTTATGGAGTGGGCTTGGGTGGTTCAGGTGCGCCACATCTACTGTGAGGCCAATACATTCATAGATGCATTAGCGAAATGGGGAAACCACCACCAGCAACTTTTGACTATCTATGATATTTGTCCCAATTTTGTATACCACTATTTTATAAGGGATAAGGCAGGCCTAGGGATTAGTAGGGTATGTCCCATCAGGGCAAATGGAACTGCTTATGTATAAACTGTATTATATTTAAATAAGACTTCCCCATTTCTACCCAAAAAAAAAACCTAGTATTGTTTTTTTTTTTTTTTTTTTTTTTTTTTTGGAGAATGCTCAATACCTAGTATTCTGAGTGTTCTCAAATGATAACATTGTTATTATTATTATTTCTTTACGTTTGTTTCCTATTTTTTATTAGATTATCAACTTCTCACTTTTATAGGCTATCTCTAGAATATCACCTAAAGTATTTTTGAAGTCCACCTCCCTTGCTAAAGTACCTCCCCCATTGACTGTATTGTGATAAACTCATGTGCGACCAATCGATAAGAGAAACAGTGAGCCTCAAAGAATTTTAAATACCTAGAGAATTCTAATTCTAATTGGGGTGGAGGGACTGATATTGGTTGCAGCACTCTAGTCTAGTAGAAGGTATTTGGTATCAAATGATACCATATTAGCGGTATCAAAATCTATTAAGTGTGAGACCTGTCAGAAAAAAATAACTAATCTACTAACAAATGAAAGACATGTATTAGTGAGTAGTTATTTTTGCACACATGTCTCTCGTTTATTGGATTTTGATACAAATGACATGGTATCATTTGATATAAAATACATTTTCCTATTATAGAGAAAGATAAGGAAATATAAGAGAGCTGGGAAAGGACAAATAAAAAGACTAGGGTTCTAGGCCCATTTACAAAAATTAGTCCAACATATATTCTTATTGTCTAACAACCCACCAATTTTTATTTTTATTTTTTAGGAAACAACCCACTAAATTAATTCATGATTCTCAACCAAAATAAAAAATAAAAAAAAATAAAAAAGGATTTTTTTTTTTTGGGGAAAAAAATAGGAATTATTTATTCTAATTTTTATTTTTGCATAATTTTGAAATTACTCTTGAAAAAATAAATAGTTTTAGATAATAATTAATTAATTATTGAACCATCTTTATAGGGGATGTTGAACTGTATCCTAAGGGTAGGGCATTTAAATTTAATCAAACATCGCCAAGGGGGTTGAAGTGTGTCCTAGGGGTAGGGCATTTATTCAACTATTTTGAGGGAGGTTGAAGTGTGTCCTTAGGGTATGACATTTGTTCAACTGTTTTCAAGAAGGTTGAAATACGTCTTAAGGATATGTTGAAGAGTATTTTGGAATTATTAACCAACTTTAGGAAATTCGAATGAAAATTTTGAAAATTTATAGAACCTTGGTATTTTGAAAATTTAATTTCTAGAGGATAAAAAGTTTCCAAAATCAAATCTTGAGCACATGCTTAAATATCCTGATAAAATCTTTTAACTTTCTTAGTTGAAAGAAGGGTAATTTGGAATTTTTATGCTTCCGAACATAATTTTAGTAAAATCTAGATTTTTGATGAATGATTGATTCCTTTGAATAGAATTTTTTTGGGCTTAATTCTTTGAGACTTAATCCCAAGTTTTTTTTTTTTTTTTTTTTGAGAAAGAAACTGATGTATTTTATTAATAAAATTCAACTACATCCAATTGTAAAATCAAACCAATAAGAGATGGATATCTTTCATCCATACTTGAAAATCTGGTATGCATAATGCATTTTTAGCCAGATTATGAGCAACCCTATCGTCGTTTCTCTTAATGTGAGAATACAACAATCCTTTTCTATAAATATGTAAAAACCTAATACAATGAAATAAACTTGCAAAACATTTGACATCACGACTAAGTAAACCAAAGGATTCCAAAGACTGCAAATCTGCATTCAAAGCGTTCATTGCAATCTCTGAAACTCCCTCTGGGGTGACATCTTCCAAACTCAAATCAGCATCAAACTGTAAAGCCTTCGATGTAGCCAAAGTTTCAAGCTCTATGACAGTTAGGGGGAGAGGGATGATTCCGACCATGTGTGCCAAGACTTTTCCTTGGCATTCTCGGATAATCACTCCAATTCCAATCCTATCTTCTTCTTGAAACATTGTATCTATATAATTTGTGCCTGAACCCTCCACAATTACATCAATAGTCGATCTCCAAAACAATACTAATCCACCTCCCATATCCAAAACAACATCCATAGAATTTTTTTCCTGAAAAATCGCATCATTAGAGGTCATCTTCAGGATCGGCCATCGAGGTGGTTTCCAAATGGCACGGTGTGGAGGCTGGTCGGACTGATCTAGCTCATTACCCTTCATTGTTGTTGTTGTGCTTTTTTCCTCGTCTGGAATATTGACCATATTAACCGACCCAAACTCATAAGTCATCACTAATCCACCTGGCAGATCCTAAATATGCTCTTCTGACTTATTACCAAACAATTCCTTGTTGCTGTCCATAACGGAATTCCCTGAAACACGCTGCAATTGTAACGTAATTGATATGCCATTATCAACATTAGAGATTTTCTCCATATTATTTGCTGCCCCATTTATTTCGGGAGCCGTTTCCACGAGTTTAACTGTCGCCCCATCATGATTCAAATTTGTCATTAATGCCTCCCCAATCTCTTCCATTTCCATATTTGAATTTTCCTCTCTTTGCGCCATCGTATCATTGTTGTCTAACACCACTGGTTTACCGTGACCCCCCTTCCCCGGCCTTTTGTCATTCTCCAACCCCAATTTATCATAAAAACTAGGGACAAAGATCACCTTTGCAGCAACCATAAACTCATTTTTCCTCTGAACCTTTGGAAGTACATACCCTTTCTCTTCCTTATCGGATAAGGATAATTTTCCCCAATCTTTGGATGAACCCTCCATGCTGTAGCAGATGAGAAGAAACTCCCTCCCACCCTATTCTGTTTCCCGTACCCCGAAAAAATAACCCACAAGCTCTACAAGCAACCTTGGCACAAGAGAGGACCCATGAAGAAAAAAACCCACAAGCTCTAGAGGTAAACTTGCTACCTTTAGAGAACAAAACTCTCCTTCAAAAAGAAGGGACTAAAACTTCTACTACCTAAGAGAAGAGAGAAAACTCACTTTCTTAGCAACAGAGAGACTTGTTTCTCCCCCAAGTTGAGGGGTTGGTAAAGAGAAGGTGTTAACCATTCAAGTCCGTCCTAACTATTGAGCCTTTACAAACTCATTTTCAACTTAATCCCAAGTTGAAATCTACTTTCTTAAATAATAATAATAATAATAATAATAATAATAATAATAATAATAATTAAGTGGTTTTTAAGTCCAAAGTATTGTTTACAAATGTTGACGATTCTTTTTGATGGACATTTGGGATTTTGGATGACTTACGGGTTCTAGGGCCATGGGCCTTTCAAATTTTGAAAGTTCTTCCTTAAGCCAATATTTTTTATAAAAATCTCTATGGGCCAATGGGCCTTAAACTTTTAAGTCAAATTCTTGAAAAACTTTGTGGTCCTTTAGGATTTAAGCCCTTAAGCTAGGGATTCTTTTGAAAAGTTTTGAGAGTTTTTTCAAGGCTCTGAACCCTTAAAACAAAAATATTGGATCCAAATAAATTGGGCCCATTTAAAAAAAATTTCTCATCTATAAACCTGGAATTAAGGCTCAAAGGGAAGATGCTGTTTCTTTCATGGTTCTTAGAACCGAACCGAGTTGAGAGGTTGGACTATGAAAACCAGAAACCGGGATGAAAATCGATTTTTTAAGCCTAAAGAACTAGATTTTTTGTTAATTCCGTGAACCCCTAAAACCAGGGTTGGACCGCACGAACCGGTGAGAACTATGCGGTCCAACCCCTTAGCAATTTTTTTTGGTTTATTTATAGACGAGGTGAAGGGTTTATCCTCACAACATGTTAAATTTCTTTATTCTCATACAATGTGAGAAGGTAATTCTGTAGCTCATGGTCTAGTTAGATATGTCATTGGCATACCAGATTTTTTAGTGTGAATGGAGGATGTTCCACCACATCTTCATTCAGCTGTACAAGCCAATTCTAGAGGCGTTTTTAATAAAATTTCAATGTTTTCCCTCAAAAAAAAAAAAAAACAAAAAAAAAACAAAAACAAAAACAAAAACAAAAACAAAACAAAACAAAACATTGATGGCCTTGCCTTTTGTCACAACTCACAAAGTGCTTCATCACTGGCGGCTCCACATGTTGCTAAAAATATATTATATATTAAACTAACCTATTGTGATCACCCTAATAAAAATATTGAACACTCTAATTTGAGAATTACAAAAATTTGGGTTCAATAAAAATAAGAGTAATGCATTTACAATATCTTCACAATAATTTCACAACAAATCCAATGTGATAAACTGTTAGTGGTTCTAATTTAGGTCCAATATTGATATTATTTTTTTAAACTATATCAATATTGGACCTATTATATATTGATATATCAATTTTTTTAAACTATATCAATTTTTAAAAAAATATATTATATATTAAACTAACCTATTGTGATCACCCTAATAAAAATATTGAACACTCTAATTTGAGAATTACAAAAATTTGGGTTCAATAAAAATAAGAGTAATGCATTTACAATATTTTCACAATAATTTCACAACAAATCCAATGTGATAAACTGTTAGTGGTTCTAATTTAGGTCCAATATTGATATTATTTTTTTACCCATCAATAATAGCTTTTTGTATAAGATTTATTGTAAAAATATTGTGAATGTAGCAATATTCCAAAATTAGTTATGTCCCTCAAACATAATCCTTAATCACTTTTATAAAATTAAAAAAAAAAACTTAAATAATAACAATAAATATTAGCCCAAATAATAACTGTGGGGCCCAAGGGCCCAGAATCCCCGGCCCACCTTTGGGCGGGTCCAGGGCCCAAGCCGAGGAAGGAGATCTCCCCGGATGGTCGGCCTAAAGGTTTCAGCCCTTCCGAGGCCCGAGCCGAGGATACTCCTATCCTCGGCGCACCTAGCCTAATCTGGTTAGGGGGGCAGGCTTACTGCAAGTGGTCACCTCCACACTTAACTATTCTGCCAGGCCCTCCAGGTTCCATCAATGCTGACAAGACCCTTCACTGAAAAGCCTTGGGGGCAGCAACCCCCGGGAGGGGAAAGAACCTGTCTGATGGGACAAGTCCTGAGCCATTAGCCCGGATGGCCAACAGCTGTAAGGCCAGGATCAAGCCAGAGAGAGTATATAAGTCAAGGAACCCCCCTAGTGAAGGGGGGGCCTCCTCGGACCCCAGCCGAGGAGCAACCCCAGACGGAGAGCAAACGAACGAGAAGTCCAAAGAAGACCGGCCGGAGCCAAACCCTTTGGCCCACTCTCTACAAATTCATTGTCAGGAGGCCCACCTCCGAAAAAGGAGCCCCTACAATTGGTGCCGTCTGTGGGAAGGGTTAGTGTGCCGGCCGGCGCAACCGGCGATCGTTCTAAGGCAATTATTACTCAGAAGTGGGCGGTGCAAAAAAAAAAAAAAAAGAGGGAAGGCAAAAAAGAAAAGAAGAAGAGAAGAATGGCAGTGCGAAAAGAAAACTCAGCAACAAGTAAAAGGAAGGTCTTTTATTAATTCAGAAGAGATTACAAGAGATTACAACCACAATTCTCATTATTTCAAAAAAAAACTAAGCTACAAATACAATCAGAGGCTCAGACAGGCGTGTTTTACAAGAACTCCTACCAGCTAATCCTACAATCGGAGGCTCAGGCGGACCGGTCTCGGGACTGGCTGGGCAAGAGACTCGCAAAGAATTGCTGCCAGGAATGAAGGAAGTGTCAAGCTGTGCTTTTATTGGCGTTAAGAGAATGGGAGAACTTGACGGTAAAAGCACGGCAAGGGGGTCTAGGGGCTGGCTCACCTTCAAACCAAAGCTTGAACAAAGTGAGGAGCCCCCAGACCCCGGGACACCCTCCCTCGTGATGCTTCCTCGACCCCCTCCGGACTACACAAGTATTGACCGTCGGAGACGGCAATACTCGGGCACCGGCCATGACGAGAGTTCGCGTGCTCCCTCCGTCGGAGGTGCACTCTGGGGGAGGACGTTAGGTATTTCAACGACGTCCCCCCTGGCCGCCGTGAGAGACTCGGCCAGTGTTACGCCTGAACTCTGCCGCGCCGACAGCCCAGTGGGGACTGCGGCCACGACGGCACTTGGCCCCAGGTCTCCTAACTGCGGTCACAACCCTGGTGATGGTATCAAGAGGACTCAAAAGGGCAAAAGTGTTTACGCTTGTTTGTGGGGGAGAATTCATGGAATGAGGAGAAACGCTCCCCCCAGAACGCCTTTTATGGAGGGCGAAAACCAGCGGGGGCTGAACCGCGCGGAATTCGAAGGGGATTGTCAAGGGAAATTAATTCCCACCCAGTTCCAAGGGGATTGCCAGCTGCCTGCTGCGTGTTGATTTACGAGGGCATTAATGGAGGCGCGTTACGGACACCGAAGCGTCAAACAGGAAGCGCGGAAGGCCAAGCGACGCCTCGTAAACCAGAAAGATGAGGAGCACGAACCAGAAGCAAGATCAGCCCCACGTGCGAAGTCACAAGCCGACCTGAGGAAAGACAGCTCACGGAAAAGACCCGAGGATAACGCCCCGCCAAAAACGAAGTCCTCGGATCCGAGGACAAAATCCTATTGGAGGCGACAGCGTAATCGTTGTACAATAGCTCTTGCTCCAGCTTCCTGCAAGGGGCTAGGGGGATGGACCCCTAACCGACGTGAGACTGAGTTGCCCAGAGAGGTGAACACTGTGTCCTCACGCTCGGGAGCCACATGGAAACGATGGCAGCAATTGTACCTAAGTCTTGCATGGTCCTCGGACTCAAGCCTACGGGGAGCTGGCCACTCGTACTTAAAGGCAGCAACTGTACCTAGGTCTTGCATGGTCTACGGACTCAAGCCTATGGGGAGCTAGCCAATGGAAACGATGGCAGCAATTGTACCTAGGTCTTGCATGGTCCTCGGACTCAAGCCTACGGGAAGCTGGCCACTCGTACTTAAAGGCAGCAACTGTACCTAGGTCTTGCATGGTCTACGGACTCAAGCCTATGGGGAGCTAGCCAATGGAAACGATGGCAGCAACTGTACCTAGGTCTTGCATGGTCTACGGACTCAAGCCTACGGGGAGCTGAACACTCGTAGTTAAAAGGGAGCGACTGCACACGAGGAGCTACCTATTTTTCGACAGGGTCAAAGTACCGTTTGGTCCGAGAATCCGTTCCCGTGAAGAAATTAACTACCTAAATGAAAGGCCTAATGGTCGATCCGACCACTCAAGAAAGGACCAGCCGAACCAACGGCCTTCCGGACCATAGGGGCCGAGGTTTGCAAAACCCTCCTCCCCGTCTGAGGGTACGTGCAGCAGGGTTTTTGAGGGGCTATTGTGGGGCCCAAGGGCCCAGAATCCCTGGCCCACCTTTGGGCGGGCCCAGGGCCCAAGCCGAGGAAGGAGATCTCCCCGGATGGTCGGCCTAAAGGTTTCAGCCCTTCCGAGGCCCGAGCCGAGGATACTCCTATCCTCGGCGCACCTAGCCTAATCTGGTTAGGGGGGCAGGCTTACTGCAGGTGGTCACCTCCACACTTAACTATTCTGCCAGGCCCTCCAGGTTCCATCAATGCTGACAAGACCCTTCACTGAAAAGTCTTGGGGGCAGCAACCCCCGGCAGGGGAAAGAACCTGTCTGATGGGACAAGTCCTGAGCCATTAGCCCGGATGGCCAACAGCTGTAAGGCCAGGATCAAGCCAGAGAGAGTATATAAGTCAAGGAACCCCCCTAGTGAAGGGGGGGCCTCCTCGGACCCCAGCCGAGGAGCAACCCCAGACGGAGAGCAAACGAACGAGAAGTCCAAAGAAGACCGGCGAGAGGCCGGCCGGAGCCAAACCCTTTGGCCCACTCTCTACAAATTCATTGTCAGGGGGCCCACCTCCGAAAAAGGAGCCCCTACAATAACAAACATAAACTAAATAAAAACAAGATAAGATCAAACAACAACAAGTGAACATATTATTCAACAAAAAGATAAAAATCGCTAACTATTCAAATTTGTAGCTCATTCAACCTATTCAATAAAAATAATTTCTAATTTCATTTTTCTTTAAAAAATGGTATAAAAAAAATACTGTGGTTGTGAGTTCTTCTTGATAATGATGTTATACTCTTTATTTTTGATTTTACGGTTACAATAATTTTGCTCTCTTTAACAACTTGACTTGAAATTGTATCAAATATTCAAGTTATATCTTTATTAAATTTTGTATAAATTAAATTTATTAGTCCTTTAAAAAAAATTCCTAAAGTAGTTACCGTGCTTCATGAAGATGAGGTATGGAGAATGGTCAAGTGAAATGACTTTTGAGAACCTGCAAAAGACAACAAACAAAACTTCCTTTTCTTTCAATTTTCCATTGGGTAAATGGTCCTCTGATATAGGACAAGTGAAATAGCTTTTGACAACCTGCAAAAGACAACGAACAAAACTTCCTTCACTTTCAATTATCTATTGGGTAAATGCCCCGCTGATGTAGGACCTTTTGTGAACCTATGGGCCGATGCCCCTAGTTTAAGAATTTCTTTATAACACATTCTCCGCATACAAAATTTTGCAAGTATAAAAAATTTGCACATACAAAATTCTGTATGTTCAAAAAGAAAAAAAATGTGCTCATGTAAATAAATTCCTATGTGTTTGTATGCAATTTTTTTTTTTTTTGGCAAGACTGAATAAAATTTTGTATGTTGTAAATATTATATGCTAGGAGTTCCCTTTTGACAAGAAAATTCGTCATGATCAAGATTCTCATCTATACAAAAAACTACAAGAAAGCTTTAAAATCTACAATTTTGCTCAAGGCGCAATCGTCATCATTTAAGAAACTTAAATTTAAAAAAGTTTGAATTGCAAGAATTTTAGAAAGCTACCCTTTCATAGCTTGAAAAACATTTATAGTGGGTAGGATGTTAGAGCAAACCTTGATCCTTAATCATGGGAAGAGTGACATACCTTTCGAACTATTGTTTGCAAATGGAGTGAGAGGAATTCATGGGAAATTGATTCAAAGAAGAAGAAAACAAAAAGTGCAAGAAATTAAGAAGGAAAAACTCAAACTTTCAAAAGAACTAAAGAGAAAAGAAGAAAAGATGCACAAAGAGGACTATATTATGTCCTCAAAATTTCAACCACCTTGAAATTCTAGAGGGAGAGTTCAACTTTAATTCTTCCCTTTCGGCCGAAACATGCTAAGGAATATAAACTTTTCATTGCCTTCCAAGATTCTTCAAAAGAAAATTGTTAAAAAGATTCAAAGACAATTGAGTTCAAATCACACAGATAAATTTGTTAGATTTTCTCTATCACTATGAAGAGACTTAATATTACCTACATTGAATTTATTTGAATCATTTAATTATTATAAATTCGGATTTATGTTATTTCATTGACAGAGAAAAGTTAACGAAAGTCCTAAGGGTATTGGTTTAAGAAATATTTTTAGAAAATTTTTATGGAAAAAGAAAATTTCAAAAAAGAAATTGATTTTTTTTTTAGCTTTTTATATTTCTTATGAAAGTGGTATTAAAACTTTCCTAAAATGATCTATTAACAAATGCATTAAGGGCAATCATTAACTAGACTTATTGATAATATAAGTGACATATAAAAACTCATCCTATTAGGAGTCTTTATGAATAAACACTAATAATATTATTTTGTAAAGTGAACAAACCTTAAAATTAAAAGGGTCCCTAATCTAGCCTTTGTATAAAAAAATAAAAAAAAATAAAAAAAAAAGGAAAAAAAGAAGAAGAAGTAGGGGTGTTTTCCATCAAATGGTTTTCTAGGAGAAGGCTATAGACTAGAATAATTCCTTCATTTGTAGTAATTTCTTCTTTGTAATTTTTCATTTTACTAAATATTTTCTCTACAAAACACTTAAAAACATATGGTAAGAATTCAATAGTCTTCCAATGTTGTAGATTTTTTGGTAGGTATTTCATGTATGGGTTAGTCTCATAAGACCATCCTCTTACAACATGAGAAACTTACACATATAAAATCTACAAGTATCTTGAGAGAGAAGCCTCATAAGATCATTTTATAAGATTATTATTAGTTTTAGATTTTATATTTTGTTCTTGTCTTCTGCTTTCTCTCTCTAATCATGAACATGATTGTACTAACTAGAATGGTAGGGAGGGAGGTTTCAAATGTCCAAAATGATCCATAAGTTTGAATTTTGACTTTAAATTTATAATTTTGTTTGCAATGTAATTCTTATATCCATCATCTATACTTACTATTGTTTAAGGGGCTTCCTCTGTTTGGAATCCTCAATTTTAATGCCCAAAATACTCTCAAATTTACTAGTTTACAAAGTATAAATAATAGGGTTATATATGTAAAATTGCTAATTTAAAAACTCCTAAATTTTAGCTAAATTTAAAATATTAAAAAAACAGTTTTTTTTCTCACACCTCTACATTTCTCTCTCACGTTAGTTGTCAAGTACTAATACAACTTTTTCTTTTTTTTGGTACAATTTTTTTATTATCACTAAACTGTTTTTTTTTTTTCCCACCTTCATATTTCTCTTTCACATTAATAGTCAAGTACTAATACAATTTCTTCTTAAAATAAAAAATAAAATAATACTATCATAAGTAAAAAGCATAAACCCAAAATATAAAAAATAAAAGCCTCATTGCATGCACAAAGTACATGCAATGAGGCTAGTACTAAATTACTAATTACACAATAACAAAAATTGATAAACGTAGCTCGTCTTAATATTTTATCCAACAAAAAAAGTAACTCATCTTAATATTTGTCACATCAACAAAGTCAACAATTTGGATAAGCTGACCAGATTCTCTAATTTGAAAATTTTAATAAGGTTATATATATTTTTTTGTTTTATCAGAAAACTCTAAAATATAAGGACTAAATTAACATAGTATGATAGTAACATATATAAGTATAGTTTGACTATCTAGCCTTGTCACTTAAATGATTGACTTCTTTTAATAATTTCTATTTCAAGACATCTAGAATTCAAATTCTCTCTCTTTCTATTGTAATTATTAAAAAAAAAAAATGTATAATTTGACCTTACATTAAAAATAAATAAATAAATAAAAGAGAGTATAATTTGACCATTTAATTCTTTTGTTTTGCATTCAGGCTATCTTCAAGCTCAATTCCATTTCCTTAACTTAAAAGCCTAAACTAGCCCACTTATCAATTAAATTGACCAGGCAAATCAGCTCAGCTGACAGATGAGTCGACTCAATTTTGCAGCCTACTAAAAAATTAAAAATCACTTCACACTTGGCGGCTCCAAAATGATTAGTTATTTTCTTTAATTTTTTTAAAAAAAAAAAAAATCTGAAATTGTGAAATGAAGTGAATGACTTTTTTTAAAGAAAATAAATAGTAAGTAAATTTTTTAATTAAATTTTTTTCTAACATAATCCTTTTTCTTCCTTTTTAGGATGAAGTCTTAAATCTTAACTCATAATCACAAGAGCGAAATGTATCTTGAGGATTATTTTATAATTTGTGAAATAAGAGCTATTTAAAAAAAAAAAAAAACTAAAATTGAAATATTTTGCTATGAGGTCAAGTAACCAAATTGCCAAGGTCTTTTTTTTTTTTTTTTTTTTTTTTTTGAGAAATTGCCAAGGTCTTCTTATGTGGCATTTAAAACACATTTTTACAATTGATGAATTTTCTGTATGTAATTTGGCTACTTGACCATACCCACTTACGTATAAAACAAGCATTTAAAATATTTAGTCTAACAAAGTAACAGTCCATGAGCTTACCATTAATTAAAAAAGAATTAATCATTCAAACACATAGGAAATAAAATATTAGGTGATTTGCTTCTATAGAGTATAGGATAGGAAAAGGCATGGCATACTCTAGCAGAGAAAGAAAGTATCCAGAAACTTACCATTAAATCAAGAAAATTGTCAATCAAACAAAAAAGATTATAAAAAAAAAGGTTTTATGTGGTGTTGGTTTGGTCCTTCAAAATGATCTTTAGGTGATTTGCAACTATAGTGTAGGAAGACACAGCAATATCTGGGCTAAAGGGGACCATCTCTCTACCATCTATATATATTATTTATTAAAATTTAAATTTTAGGAGTTTGACTCCCTTAAAAATAAATAAAATATTACAATGATATTATATAAATTTTATAAAAACCTCACTCAAATTTATCATTTTTATGAAACTTAATAATACATGACAACTCTTTGGTGGTCCTTATGCAATTATATATAAGGCATGCGACTAAAAAAATTCATTGCCAAATTCAAAATAAATTACATATTTGGTATGAGTAATAAAATGTAGTTTAAACTCTAAAGAGTTTTTGGTTTAGTTGTAAGCGTTTGATATGCTTGTTTTTTGTAGTTATTTTGAGCACTCAAATACTTCTTTTCTTCAATTTATACTTTTTGTCTTCTTTTTTCTACTATTTGGATTACACTTTTTCATTTGTTCTTACACTTGCTCCTATTGTCAAAAACACGCCTTTAATAGAAACTATTAAGTACTGCAATACGATAAAAGTTACATAATATATAACTTTGTCCCAAACAATTTGGATTTTATTTATATTAAAGGAATTTTAATTATTTACAGAAATATGTTTATGCATTAAATTCATCATTTCTCTTATTGTAACTATCAAATTATTAAAAAAAAAAAAATAAACAAGCATATTTAGAAAAATGATTTAGAAGAAATAATTTCCATAGCTATTTTTAGGTGTTTACAAAAAGCTGTAATATTACAAAATCTAATAAAAACTTATGTAAGCAGTAAAAAGGTCCTAAAAATAATGTTTTTCATTTGATATATTTTTAGACCAATCCTGACATGTTTAATGTTCAATTATTGGCTATCGTTGTATTACAACTGGGAATGAAGAATAATTAATCAAACTATGTAGTTTTTCAAATATTTATTCACACCACTTTTTTTTTTTTTTTGAGATAGTTTCATCCAATGGAGTCCGCTCTTAATAATAGTTTTTTTATTATCAGACCAAGACACTTATTTGAACTCTTATTGGTGTTGACAAATTAAAGACTTTACCAGTTAAGCTAACTGGAACCCACTTGATTAAGAATCACATTAGTATGTGTATGTGTATTAGTGTATGTGTATAAGTGAATAGTTTTGTTTGAATTTTTCCAAAGAAATATTCACTGTAAGCAATTCACCTTCTTTACTCCATGTTTCATAAAATAATAAGTGAGTGAAAATTGAAAGCTTCTATAATACCATACATGTTTAATTAATGACGCCTATCGTTGTATTACAACTGGAAATGAAGAATAATTAATCAAACTAAGTAGTTTTTCAAATATTTATTCACCACTCGGTTGAGAATTACATTACTGTATGTGTATAAGCTTATTGTTTTGTTTGAATTTTTTCCAAAAAAAATTCAATTATTAGCAAGTCACCTTCATTACTCCATGTCTCACAAAAACCATGAGGTGGAAGTTGAGCTATAAACTAATGGCGATTGGGGGCATAATTAACTTATATTTTCTTGAAAAAAAAACCTTTAGGGTTAATTACATATTGGTTCTCAACCTTTATCTCATATTTCAAAATGATCCTCAGGGCTTGTTTTATAGACTATAATAGACATTGTAATGTAATAACTATCCATATAATTTAGTTATTTTCTAGTTTGATTACGTTTTTATTACAAAAACTAATCATTTATTATTAAAATGAGGAAGAACTTTCATTTCTAAAATGATTGTAATAATTATTCTTTAGTAGGTGTAATAATTTTTAATATTAATAATATTTCCAAATAAACAAACTTTCCATATGCAACATAACAATTATGAAAAAAAAAATTCATAAAAAGTAACTTATCTCTTTCTCAAATTAAAAAAAAAATATATTTTATAGAAAATATAATTGTATCAATAAGATATTTTCTAAAATAGATCTTAAGTTTCTCTCTCAACAAAAAAAAAAAAAAAAAAGATCTTAAGTTTATATATATATATATATATATATATATGAAGATATTAAGTTTTATTATAATGTTTTAACTCACGGCCAAACTTATAAATAAGTTTAGTTTATAGTTTTCTTTTTTTTTTTTTTGAGAAGAATAAATAAGTTTAGTTATTCCATTATAGTACATTTTATTGCTAGTAATAAATATTATCATTCTTATCATAATCCACATTCACTGTATCAAACATATCCGTATTTTGTCAAAATGTTTAATTTTAATCTTAATACTTTTAAGTTTGTGTCAAAAAAGTATTTATTGTTAACGGTTGCTTTGATTTTTTTTTTCTATCTCAAATCAAACATAATAGAAGCAAACAAAACATTTAAATAATCTTCTCTTGTTTGTTGCTATCAAAATCTTTGAGATTTCTTTGAACAATCTTATCTTAAAACCAAAGCAAGAATTAATTGTAGGGTTTAAAGTAAAAGAGAAGTGCTATGTCCACAACTTTTTCACAACACATTCACAACAAAGCATAAGTGATAAATTGTTGTTGGTTGTTATGAGTGGACAAAATAGTAATTTAAGTTATATATTCAAATGAGAACCAATAACAATTTGTCACCTATACTTTTATTGCGAAACATTTGAAAGGATATTAATCATTTCCATAAGTGATAAATTGTTGTTGGTTGTTATGAGTGGACAAAATAGTAATTTAAGTTATATATTCAAATGAGAACCAATAACAATTTATCACCTATACTTTTATTAAGAAACATTTGAAAGGATATTAATCATTTCAAAACAATGGACAAAAGTTTTTTTTTTTTGGTTTCCCATAGTGTTCGTGGGTGGCTTTACATTAAGGCTGGGGGGTTCAAATGAACCCCCTGACCTAGCTCAAACAAAATTTTTATATATAAAATTTTAAAAATTTTTTCATTTTGACCTCTTAAAATAAAAATTGAACACCCTAATCCTAAACTTTGTTTGAACTCAATTGAAATAAGCTTGAAGCTTGAATACGATCATCTTAATTTTAATTTCACAATATTTTTACAATAATATGAGGCAAGTTGTAACTGCTTTTTATCTGGACCCACAACTAACAATATTTTTTTTATCTACCTTTATCAATTGGCCACCTAGATTTTGTTGTGGAATTTTTTTTGAAAGTATTGTGTCAATTCCAAAAATTTTGCTCATTCATTAACAAAAATATGAATATTCTTTTTAGGATTTTGGCTTACTTTGCAATTGACAATGAAATGAAGTTGTTTTTCCTTACACTTTTCTTCTTCATTAACAAAAAAATTATATCACTGCTACAACCAACACAGTTGTACAAATTTGTATCTATATCTTTAATTTTTTCCTCATTCTCTCTATCTCGCTTTCTCCCTTCTATTTTTTTTCTTAGTTTTTCTTTTTATCTCCAATTCTAAGAGAGTGATTATGTTTATGTGTATGATTATGAAGTCATCCACTTCAAACGTAAAAACTTATATTAGTTAATAATTTATTTTCTTAGTTTCACATTTACTCCTAGTTCTACTCCTAAGTGTGTTACTAGTCTTCTCCTTCTTTATCATATATTTTTATATAATTGATATTACATATAAATATAATAAGTTATTACTGTATTAATTTGATAAAAATGTATGATTAGTAATTTAATTATATTAGTTTATGGATTTAATAGTTGTTGACTTACCTATTTTATAATAGTTTTAGACTATTGTATAATATAGTTGTATTGTATATTAAATTGTATTTAGAATATTATTTTAGATTATTGTATATAATATGAAAGTTTATCTATAGAAAAAAAAAAGATTAATCATTTAATTTTTTACTCGCCCTTCATGACAAATGACAAATTTCTAGTTTTGCCATTACTGACCCCCTAAAATAAATCCTAGAGCCGCTACTGGCAGTGTTTTCTTAAAACTTTCAACCAGAAACTAATCATTATTCGCGACAAGTGGGTTTATAGCGAGGTAAATCGTTGTTCTATAAAATTTTTTCAAAGTGCTGATGTCCAGACTTGAAGTAGAGAGCACTTAGTCAAATTCAAGACAATCACTTTAAGTCTAAATGGCAAGTGACCAACCACTCACCAAGCCCCCTAGGCTACAATGGACACAAGTTGATGACTAATAAACAACGTGTAATTCATCCAAAATTCTTATCTTTCATTTTACTTTACCCTTTGCAAAACTCTTCTACTATAGTACTGTGTCCAATGCACATGAGCCGTTTGAGAGGTTGGGAGAAAGTAAAGAGAAAAAGACAAAAAAGCTTTTGGTTAACAAGCAAACAGACGTCAACATCAAGAAGTACTATTTTCCACAAATTTCCCTCCTCACAAACCAAACTCCCAAAACAATTTATTTATTTATTTGTTTCCTTTTCACCTTTTGGAACTTTGGAAGGTCCGTTCTCACTTCACACACTTTGATATCAACAACAAAAACAGAACAAACTCAAGAACCCAATCTCTGTACTCTCCATCTCCAAACTCTTTCTTCACTTCCAAAACTCTCAACAAAAAATGGAGAGTTTTGCTCTTTCTTCTCTCTCCACTTCCTTCTCTCTCCCCACTCGCTCTTCTTTCCTTCACCACCGTTTCCACCACCACCACCACCCCATCTCCAAATCCTCACCGTCCATCTCCACTCCTCACTCCATCCCCACCCTCCGATCCTCCTCTCTCTTCTCTCCAATCAAGCCCACCCCAAACTCCTCCCTCTTCAAACCCCGTTTCCTCCCTCCAATCCACTCCTCCTCCACAAAGTCCCCAAACCACCCTCCCCCATCTCCTCAAATTACACAATCAGCCAAACCAATCCCACTATTTCTCTCAATCTCAATTGGCTTAATCGTCCGATTCCTCATTCCCAAGCCCCCCGAAGTGACCCCACAAGCCTGGCAACTCCTCTCCATCTTCGTCTCCACCATCGCCGGCCTCGTCCTCAGCCCATTACCCGTCGGCGCGTGGGCTTTCTTGGGCCTCACAGTCACCGTCCTCACCAAAACTCTCTCCTTCGCCACCGCCTTCTCCGCCTTCACCAACGAAGTCATCTGGCTCATTGTCATCTCATTCTTCTTCGCCCGCGGCTTCGTCAAGACCGGGTTAGGCAACAGGATCGCCACCTATTTCGTCAAGTGGCTGGGCCGCAGCACCTTAGGACTGTCCTACGGATTGACCATAAGCGAAGCCCTCATCGCCCCGGCTATGCCCAGCACCACCGCGAGGGCCGGCGGTGTCTTTTTGCCCATAATTCAGTCGCTGGCGCTCTCTGCCGGGAGCAAACCCGGCGACCCATCTGCCAAAAAGCTTGGTTCTTATCTTGTTCAGTCTCAATTTCAGGTTTTGATATGTTGCACATTTGATTTCATTTGTTTTTTTTTTTTTTGAGTTTTAATTATGATAATTTCGAAACATTGGTATTCGGTTTTGTGTGTTTCTCATTATTAAATGAGATCGTGTATGTATGATATGAGGGTCGTTGAAGTTATAGCTTTTTTTTTTTTTTTTAATTATCTAGTTGATGCTCTGTTTTTTTTTTTTTTTTTTTTTAATATATATTTTAAAATCTTGATTAAGTTTAACGATGCTATTGGGATTTTTATATAGTTGATATAGACCATTTTTTTAATATTAAATCTGCTTATCTATGGTGTTAGTCCAATTGCACATTTGATAATGTTTACCAGCTATTATTTTATTTGATATGTCAATGAAAACTTACTAGATATAGGAGAACTTTTGGATATCCATTGGGTTATGTTGTGCAATGGCTTGTTAAATTCGGTTGTATATAGTTATTTATTTATTGATAAAGAATACCGTCATTTTTTTACCCCTTTTCCGATGACTGCCTTTTGAGTTTCTGTTCAATGCAGTTTTTCCATTGGCCATTTCGTAGTCTAAATTGGTCAACTTTATAACAAAAGCTATGGTCTTCCGGCTTCCTCATCTCTTTCTTTAGTGTACTAGGAACATGTCTAATGGTTGTTGTGTTGGACACATATCCCTCATCAATACCTGGATCATCTTTTATGATTTTGTTACTTAAAACATTTTGAAATGCCCCCTTCACATGGGTATGAAGAAATCATCTGCCCATTTGGATGTATGCTCCACATGTTTGTTTTGGTTCAATTGATCAAGAAAAGTGGGAGTAATTAGAATAAAAAATGGTCATTTTCTGATGATCTTTTTAGACATTCAGAGTATTATAATATATGGGTTTAAAGAGGAAAATGCAGCACTAATTGAATTGCTTGTTTTTAAGTTATTTTACAGAGCCTAGTAGAAATGATTCTAGGTAATAGCGCTTGGACAATAAAAGGAAGGTGTGTTCATTTTCATGAAAGAAAACTGCAGATAGAGTTTGCTTCTTGGGTTGATTTTAGTTCAGGGGATTGATAATGAGTTTTTTTAGTTATTAGAGACTTTTAATTTTTTTGATTTATCTCATGTTGATAACTACCCCCAAGTTTTGGTACTAATGCTTTGTTGTTGCTGTACCTCATGTTGATAACTAGATATACTTTTCCATTTTTTTTTCCCAGGACAAATAGATGTGTTAGCTACATTAGATGGTATCTACAATTCCTTTTTCAGCATCGATGCATATTGTACTCTGTCCTTGTTAAATTTATGACTCTATGTTATTCCATGATCGATGCTGTTTAATTTTGTCATCATGTGATACCTAGGCAACTGATGCATTGCTCATTTGTGATGTGTTGACAGTCTTCTAGTAACTCTAGTGCTCTTTTCCTAACTGCTGCTGCTCAAAACCTGCTCTGCCTCAAATTGGCTGAGGAGCTTGGGGTGATAGTTTCAAGCCCTTGGGTTAGTTGGTTCAAAGCTGCTAGTTTACCAGCAATTGCCTGTCTTTTAGCTACTCCTCTAGTCTTATACAAGTTATATCCTCCTGAAACCAAAGACACACCAGATGCCCCTGCCATGGCTGTAAAGAAATTGGAGCATATGGGTCCTGTTACAAGAAATGAGTGGGTGATGGTCAGTACAATGCTCCTTGCAGTCTCTTTGTGGGTCTTTGGGTATGTAGTATGCCTTACTTTGTGATAGCTATTATTAAATTACCATCTCATACACACACACACACACACACACACACACATATCACCAAATTGTTCCTTTTTTTTCCCTGCTGATAATTAGTTGCACAAAAGTCAATTGTTTTAAAAAAAAAAAAAAAAAAAAAAACTACTGGGAGAGTTGAATTCTCCATTTATTTTTTTGTATCCCTTGATTTGTTAACACTTTTTTTGGCAATTGAACAAGACTCAAAACATAAAATAATAATCTTGGGTGCCTAGAACAACTCACTACAGCATATTCTAAAAAATAAGAAAATTACCAAACTACCCCTATTTTTAGTAAAACTTTATTAAAACTGAACCAACAACTTTCTAAAGTAAAGAAACTAAATACTTAGATTCAATAATAACTAAAGTAGCCTTCAAAAAGTGCCAAAAAGCCCCCCACATCAAAAACTGAACTGACAACTTTCTAGGATCATTTAGTATTTAATCTTGTTTCTCCTTGAACACTTTACTTTTTGCATCATTAAGCCTAATGTATAAGTTATCATTTTAGGACCTTATAAAACCCCAAAAAGAGGAAACAAAATTGGTGAAATAATTTCAAAAATTGTAAATGGACGATTAAAAAGTCTTCCCATGGTAAAGATAGAGCCCTATATCTTGTCCTACGTTAGTCCTCTCCACTTGGAAAAAAAAAAATCACCAGGGATTTGTTGAATTCAAAATTGAAATTTCCTTGCCATGTAAAGGGATATTTTAAATATATCAAAATCTTGAATCTCTTAACATAGAAATTCCCAAATATGTATAACCCAAATTTCTTTTCCTCATTCTTTAATAGATTGACAGTATAGACCAAATTACTATCTAAAATAATATAAAATTTTCCCACACTAATAAAATCAACTTGTTGGATTCATTAGAATTGTAATCAACTCACTAGCTTGATCTTTGAATTCACGAGATATGTGATAAGACTTAACGAAGTTCTACTGTTTTAATAAATTTGTGATCACTCTCCACATTACACTCCGTGACTTCTTTATGATTTTTTTGCCAAAGTTTTCTTCAACTTCTAATTGTTTAACTTGCAAGGATGTCTGATCTTGTTCTTCGACTTTTTTTTTTTTTTGATAAGTAAGAAGAGAATATTATTAATGAAAGAAAAGCAAGAAAAATACAAGGAGTTCACGGTAGTGAATGAAGGAAAAAAAGGAACAAAAAGACAAAAGCAGCCCCTAACCTATTCTAATAGACGAAAGAAAATCCATAAGGGTAGAACAATTTGAGAAACCCCAACAACGAGACCAATCAAAGAGGGTCTGTTGGCAAAGCTCTAATAACCGAACCACAGTTTTCCCCTCATCCTCAAAAGACTGCCGATTCCGTTCAGTCCAAATGTTCCACAATAAACAGCCTGTACCAAATTCCAAATATCAAAACTATGTTTCCCAAGCCAATTATACCAACAAAATAAAAAGTCCGCAATTGAACCTAACATGACCCAATCGATCCCAAACAGCCGAAGCATATATATCCACAAAGAATGAGCTATCGGACAAAAAAGTAACAGGTGATCCACAGATTCTACATTGCAACAACACATATAACAATGATTTGCCAAAGGGCGACCACGAAGCATAAGGTTATCCAAGGTAAGAATCTAACTATGAGCTGCTGTCCACATGAAAAAAGCCACCATTTTAGGAATCTTAAATTTCCAAATGCCCTTCCAAGAGAAAGTGGAAGGAGCTGCATTTTGGATCTTATGATAAAAAGACTGAATATCGAACTTCCCACTTCCATTAAGATCCCAACAAAGGTTGTCACACTCTCCACCCCTAGGAATTCGGGTTTGGATGAAATGAAGTAGAGAGTAGGTGGCCGCAAACTTCCAATCATTGAATTCCCTATAAAATCTTAAACTCCATACTCTGTCATTATCACCCACTGGAGGGCTTAACACTTCATAAATACAAGCCTCCTTATTGGCTAAGCATAAAAATAACTGAGGATAAAAAATTTTAAGAGGAACATCCCAGTCCACTTATCATGCCAAAAAAGAATACGAGAACCATCTCCCACCACAAAAGAGAAATGCTTAGCGAAAGTATCCCATCCTTCACTAATACTCCATCGTAACCCACAACCATGAGCCCTTCTACTTTCCCTCCCCATATTTCATGGCTATGACCCTTCGCCATAGATGAGTGGTTTCATGGCCATACCTCCAATGTCATTTCCCTAGTAGGGCCTAATTAAAAGACGCCAAATTCTGAATACCCAAACCACCCAACTCACGTGGTAGGCAAATGTTTTCCCAAGCCACCGAAACGCTCAACTGACGAACCCCACAAGAAGTTCCTTTGAATGCGTTCCAATTCAGTCGCCACAACTTTAGGGATAGTATAAAGGGAAAGGTAATAAGTCGGAAGGCTTGAAAAGGTGCTTTTCAGCAAAGTGAGTCTACCACCCTTTGACAAATAAAGCCGCTTCCAGCCTGAAAGCTTCTTTTTCATCCTCTCAAGGATCGGATTCCAAATAGAGGCTATTTTATACAAGGTTCCCAATGGCATTAGGAATGGCAACGGGTCGGGTTCGGGCCGGGTTTTTCCATATCAAGACCCGACTCACGGGTCAGGACCCGTGGCTTGGACCCGGCCCGTTTATTAAACGGATTTTTTTGCCGGGGCCCAGACCCGCCCCGTGGGCCCCGCCCAGCCAGGCCACTTTAGGGCCCAATCTTCAGCCCCTAACAGTGGCCCAATCCGTGGCCCAATCAATTAGAAAAAAAAAAAAAGTTTTCCTGAGAAAAAAAATCACAGCAGTGTAGCACAAACAACCAATCCAAATGAATCTCAAATCAAATCCACCATAACCATTCAAATTTCCTATTCACAGAAACCAAATACATTTGAAATCAAACTATTCACAGAAACCAAATCAAATCTCAACAACAAAATCTAAATCCCCAAACCCACAGGTTAAACAAAAGAATCTAAAATCCCCAAACCCACTAATCAAATAAAGAAAAAATGGAAGAAGAACATCAAAAACCATTGCCGTATATCACCATGGTTGTTCGTCTTCGTCTTCGTCTTCGTGGGTGAGATCGCAGAGGCTTTGCGGCGAGAATCTTAGATTTTCGTCTTCGTCTTCTTTGGCAAAGAGAGTGAGACCGAGAGGCTGAGGGCATGAGAGAGGCGCGGTTGATAGTTGGTGGCTGACGGCATGAGACATGAGAGGAGAGTGAGTGGGAGTGAGGGCGTGTGAGGGAGGCGTGACTGAGGGAGTGAGGGCTGTGAGGTTGAGGACTGAGTGAGGGAGGCGTGAGTTCTGCGCTGAAGAATGAGGGATTAGATTTAGGGTTAGCTTATAGGTATATATATATAGAGGGGGTATTTTTGTAATTTTTGTGTATCGGGTTTTTATCCGGGCTGGGTTTCGGGTCGGGTCTCGGATTTTTTGATAAAACCCGGACCCGCTTCGGGTTTTTTTTTTTTTTTTTTTTTTTTTTTTTTAAAACCCATACCCGACCCTATTTCTAATCGGACCGGGTAAAACCCAGCCCATTAGGGTCGGGCCGGACCGGGTACCTGCGGGTCGGGCAAAAATTGCCATCCCTAAATGGCATACCCAAGTAAATTATAGGCAAATTGCCCACCCTGCATTGAAGAATATTAACCAAAGTCTAAATGTTACTCACCTCCCCAATAGGGACAATTTCACTTTTCCTCACATTCACCTTCAAACCAATAAAAGCTTGAAAACAAGTCAAAACCAGCCTAATAGAAAGAATCTGCTCTCTAGAGGCATCACAAAAAAGAATGGTATCATTAGCAAATAATAGGTGAGAAATACGGATACCAGTAGAATTAATAGGACCTGAAACCTCCTTCCTCAGTTTTCTTCAGGATATGGCTTAAAACCTCCATGATCAAAAGAAAGAGAAGGGGAGACAAAGGATCACCTTGTCTAAGACCTCTAGAGCTACCAAAGAAACCAATAGGAGATCCATTAACTAGAACTGAGAAGTGAACGGTAGTGACACAAGTCTTTAGCCATCTTCTCCATCTACCCCTGAAGCCCATCCTCTCCACAGATAAAACAAAGTGTCCCAATTCACATGCTCATGTGCTTTCTCAATGTCTAACTTACACACTACCCCTGGAGTACGACATTTCAGTCTAATGTCTAAGCATTCATTAGCAACAAGTACTGAATCCAAAATCTGTCTGCCACAAAAAAAAGAATTATGTGACTCCGAAATAAGTTTATTAAACACCTGCCTCAATCTATTTGCCAAAACCTTAGATAATAGCTTATACACATTGCCCATTAAGCTGATAGGCCTAAAATCTTTGATATTCAATGCATTATTTTTCTTGGGAGTCAAAGATAGAAAAGAAGCATTCAGAGACCATTCAAACTTTGAGCTTCTATGGAAATGATCAAAAAAGGCCATGATGTCTTTTTCCACAACATTTTAGCATTTTTGAAAAAATGCCATAGTGAAACCATCAGAACTTGGGGCTTTATCACCTTCCATCTCTTTAAGAACCTTTACCACTTCCTCCTTAGAAAAATCCCTCTCTAATTCAAGCCGCTCTAGCAAACTCTAATCCATCCATAGAAGGGTGCCAAGTATTTGATTCAGTGTACAAACTCTGATAAAAATAGACCACCTTATCCCGCACCTCTTCCTCATCATCATAGAAGACACCATCTATCTCTATACCCCGAATATGATTAGTTATTCTATGGGAGTTAGCTACTCGATGGAAGAAGCGAGTATTATTGTCCCCCTCCTTCACAAATAAGATCCGGGACTTTTGTCTTTAAGAAATCTCCTCCAAAGAGGCAAGATGTGCAATCTCGCCTTTAATTTGAATATGACAAGTTTGATCCTCCTGTGAAAGTAGCATCCAAACCCAACAATTTAGATAAAAGGCATTTCTTCCTAAAGGCCAGATCCCCAAATTCCTCCTTATTCCACATTTTCAAGTCATCTTTACAAGCTTTTAATTTACGAGCCAAAATAAAGCTTGGAGAACTCGAAAAGCAATACCCATTCCACCATTGCTGAACCCATTCTACAAAACCCTCTTCTTTCAACCACATATTCTCAAACTTAAAGGCACTCTGACCTTTATTAACACTACCTGCCACCACCGAAGTGGGCAATGATTAGAAACTACACGAGGGAGTACTCTTTGAGACACGTTTCCAAAGTGATCTACCCAATCAACCGATGCCAAGGTTCTATCTATTCTTGACATACAATCCCTCCCCGAATCTCTAAACCAAGTAAATGAAGCCCCTTCAAGAGGTAAGTCAACAAGGTAATTAGCCTCAATGAAGTCTGAAAAAGCAAACATAGCCGGACTAAAAGCCTCACAACCAAATCTCTCACTCAAAAAACGAATAGTATTGATATCCCCAAACACACACCATGTCGCATTCCACCTGGAGTGCATCCTTGTAAGCTCTTCCCATAGAGCACCCCATTGACTATCATCATTAGGCCCAAACACTCTTGAACAAGCCCATACAAAGTCTAACTTTGGCTTCTCCTCTTTCAAAAGCTACATGAAAATTTTTGTCCTTCACCATAAAAGTCGGACCCACTGCATAAAGCCCTCACCTTTTGTCTTTACCCCCAATTTTTATTTGGAAAGCTTGATTCCCGGACTCAAAACTGCAATCTGCACTACCTCTATAAGCATCAATCAAATTGCCAAGATTTACCCAACAATTTCTATGCCTACTACATTGCAAACCATCACATCTCTATATGTTCTTCTAATAGAAATAGGCACATCACAGATTTCACTTACCTCTAATTCTAGATCTTCAACTTTCCTGGCCCAACTATTTTTATATGGTGTAGAATGCTCCTTGAACTTCTTTGTAACAAAATTCTCACTACTACCACTATCCATAATTATGTTACAAACCTTCTTTCTGATAGTGCCCTGTGATTAAAACATATTATGGTGTTGCATTGGATCTTGCAAGCTGCACCATAAAATTTATGTGCTCAAGACCATGTTCAACAAATGCTTGGCCCTCAAAAAGCCCGATTTTCTCCAACCCTAGGTTTTGATGACTAGGGTTTTGGTTTATCAGTGACAAACCAATACCAATTGTCAGTAACCTTTAACTGACAAACCAAAACCAATTGTCAGTAACCTTTAAAAAACGGTTAGGATTTCTTGCACCATTCATTGGTTATCTTCCTTGAACAGATCAAATTTGACCTTTGGAATAGGCTTTTTACCATGGTCCTCTGGTGTAGAATTGTCTGTATTTCTTCTGCCAGTTGCCATTATGCCAGAGTATTCCCTCTTCTGAGACTGACCAATTAATGCAGCGGAAATGATAAAGTCCTGAGTCCACAGGGTTTTGAAATCCACCAAAAATAAACTCTATAGATTTTATTGATTGAAAACTGAATTAATTATCTTGGTTTACAACTTGTAGGCCAATTTATAGGCTCTACAATTCTTTTTCTCTAAATAATAATCTTATTAAACTAATCCTAACCTATATGGTATGTACTAGGACTCTATTTTGACTAATATAACCCCTAAAACCCCTAAAATAAAGAGCTAAAAATCAAAATTAAACAATGTCTAAATTTACAAAAAATAATTATGTCTTCCGATAATAGAGATTGATACCTATATCTTGTTCTAGTTTACCAGTGTTGCATGAAAATATGTCCTAGATTTTATCCGTGTGTGTTTATATTTTTTCCTCGAATAGAGCTTTCGTTTGAATGTAAATATATTTCTAAAAGCAATCGTTATGTCGTTTTAGTAATACCTGCAGCTCAATATATTTGATGTTCTCATCATTGTTAGCTGAAAGTTGCAAACTCATTATATCTTCGGTATGTGGTTTCTATTCCAATGTGTTTTTGTCCTATTAGGTTTTTGAATAATTAATATTTCTTTGTCCACTTGCAGTGATGCTCTTGGTATAGCAAGTGTTGTAGCTGCAATGACAGGCTTATCCATTCTCCTTTTGTTGGGAGTCCTTGATTGGGATGACTGCTTAAGCGAAAAATCCGCATGGGATACCTTGGCTTGGTTTGCTGTTCTAGTGGGTATGGCAGGCCAATTGACGAACCTTGGTATTGTGACCTGGATGTCTGATTGTGTCGCCAAGTTGCTTCAATATTTCTCTTTGAGTTGGCCAGCTGCATTTGGTGTTCTTCAGGCTTCTTACTTCCTCATCCACTACCTCTTTGCAAGTCAAACAGGTCATGTTGGAGCTTTGTACTCTGCATTCCTTGCTATGCAGTTGGCTGCTGGGGTTCCTGGCTTGTTAGCAGCTATGGCTTTAGCATACAATACAAATCTTTTCGGTGCCATAACACATTATAGCAGTGGTCAGGCTGCTGTATACTTTGGAGGTGTGACTCTTACACATATCATGCATAACTTTCTGTTGATTCATCTTTTTGTCCTTGTTTTTAGATGACAAGTGATTTAGCTCTAATTATTCTTCTGATCTATTGTTTCTGTTTCTTATGACTTCCATTTTTTGGACGGTTTTAATTTTCGGCAGTTCATTGATACTGATGTAAAAGAAAATATTTTGTTTTGAATTTTAACATGGGCATTTATCATAGAAGAAATTCAAGATGTCTATATCCGTCCGTTCTTCTTGATTTTAACGACTAACAATGAAGTATCTCTTTATGGAAAGCCTTCAGAAGTTAATTTTATGATTTTACCCCTTTTAAGATCTGTTGCTGCATGGTGTCTAATTTTTTTTTTTTTTTTTGTTGTTCTTACTCAACAGCTGGTTATGTAGACCTTCCCGATGTATTCAAAGTGGGATTCATAATGGCTGTTATCAATACTATCATCTGGGGAGTAGTTGGAGCTTTTTGGTGGAAATTTTTGGGCCTCTATTGATTTTCAATTTCAATGTAAGTAATGGCCTTCCCTGTTGTACGTTTTCCTCTTTGAGGACATTGTTGAGCTCATAATTTTATCTCAGCAAATTTTCATTTTTAGCTGTTATCTTTAATATGTTAGCTCTGTTTTACCACAGCAAATTTTCATTTTTAGCTGTTATCTTTAATAGCTTTAGCTCTGTTTTACCATTGCAGTAGTGAAACAAAGCTCATTGAAATATGATTCTTTTTAGGGTGGAAATCTAAATTAACGATTTGTATCAATCCTGTTTTCTTCCTTGTTCAATTTTGCATGGAACCTTAGGTCATGCAGTTTTTGGTTATTCATTTTTCTGTTTTGTACTCTACCATGAA
The DNA here is from genome assembly GCA_030445155.1 of Quercus variabilis. Classification (NCBI taxonomy): domain Eukaryota; kingdom Viridiplantae; phylum Streptophyta; class Magnoliopsida; order Fagales; family Fagaceae; genus Quercus; species Quercus variabilis. Next base: position 22,715,506 of record CP129455.1, on the reverse strand, counting down.
CAAAAGAACTTTTGTCATTTTTGCTGTGCCAAGCATGCTTCACTTAGGGTGCATTTGGTTGGAGGGGTGGAAAAGTAGGAGAATATAAAATGGTAGGAGGAAGGAAAAGTGGGTTAATTTCTCTCTTTTTTGTTTAGTTGGGAGTGGAAAAATGGAGAGATAGAAACAATTAGTTTGTATAAATTTACTAATATACCTTTTGTTAAAAAATGATGCTCAATTAAAACAAAAAAAAGTGACAAACAACCACACAAAAAAAGCAATCACCCAAATTTATTTTTAAAAAAACTTACGTCTAGTTAAACAAAATAAAAAATAAAAAGGAGAAAGACAAAACAACAATCACGCTTAGGCCTTAGGTAAAAAAAAAAAGAATAAAAGAAGAAGAGGAAGCAACGTCCAGGAAGGCAAAAGAAAAAAAAAAAGAGAAAAAAAAAAGGACGTAGATTTTTGTCAATCAAGAAAAAATGCATCCTCATCCAGTTTTCTCCCTATTTTTGGGAGAAAACATTTTGGTGGAGCTAGTGAGAAAACACTCAGGCTTCACCAATTTTTTCTCTCACCTCCTTCCAACCAAACACCCACAAAAAATGTTTTACTAAACAACTTTGTGCTTAATGTTTTTCAGTGAACAACTTTGGGATTATAATGTTTGTGTAGTGAACTATGATTATATTTTTTTGTTGGGTGTGGAATTTTTTTAGAACCCTACCTTAATATGATAATTGAAATGAAGAATAAATATAATTGAGAAGCCTGGGAAAAAGAAAAAAAAAAAAAAAAAAATCTTCTGCCCATGTATTTGCAACATTTCCTGTGAATACCATTAGATGGCATGAATGTTTAATTGGTAAATGATGTTTTGGTTAGTGGGTTCCTGATCAAATCATAATTTCAAATATGCAAAGCGCTGATTGTCTTACGCCACAGGTGTATGCAACAAACGCTTCACATGTACTTGGGATCTGCACATGTGGACCTCACATGTATATGAGAGATGTTGCATGCACCCGTTGACATAACATATCACCTCGTGCTGGACACCTATCCTAGGTAAGGAATCTGTTTGGAATTTTCTTTCTTTTTTTTTTTTTTTTTTTGATCGGTAAAAAAAACTTCATTGAAAATAAGAGAGAGAAGAAAAAAAAAAGAAGAAAATTTTTCTTGGAATTTTATCTACTATTTCTTAATGCATTCACATAAAGAGCTAAATTCTTCTAAATAGATCATTGGAGTTCAAAATTTGTATAGATTTGCATATTGGAATTCCTATTGGAGCAGCGTTGACAAATTATTAGCAGTTTGAAATAAACTTTGATGTACGTAATTTCTGTGTCGAGCTAGATCAAATCAATACACCTTGACCCTTCCCTAAAGTCATGAATGGTAGGCAGATATGGAACTTTGTAAATTGGCTGAGGTCTTCAAGAATCAGCCTTACTTGGTTGGCATCAAAAGTATATGCTGTTGAGACGAGGGAACTATAAAACATTTAACTGAAGCAAAATTAAGTTACCCATCTAGATTAAAAATTCTAATATTGCCAAAACATAGTCAAATGGTTCACATCACAGTAAGTAAATACAGTTCTTAGGGATAACAACTTGCTTCCTCTGCTCACAACGGTAAAATTAATGGTACAAGCAAAAGCCAAAAGCAACTATTCCGAATGGAGGGCATCCTAATTTTTCTATTCCCACTTTGTTGCAATTTTTTTTCCCCAATTATATATAAGGAAGTGGTGTCTTTTGGTTAAATTATTCCACCCCTTATTTATGAGACACCCCGAAAATCTCATGGACCGATAGTGTGATGGATGGAACTTGAGCCTTTGGGTTTACGGCACATCCTTCAAACCTATTGAATCTAGTGGTTCACTACTTGATTGTTTCAAAAGGGACTGTTACACTTCTTTTCTCCTCATGTAGTGATTTTTGGTAAATGTTGCTGCTAGCAAATTCTTGGTATACTAATCCGTCAGTTCATGGACTAATTCAATTGCACAGAAGAATGGTTTTTTCTCTGTACTATAATCTCTTCAAACTCGTCAGACTTGCATGATTGTAAGGATTGTGTTCCGTGGAAAAAAAAAATTTGTATATTCTTATTAAAAAAATAGACTACAAAATATGTTACCTTTCCTCAGTTTGAGAAATACTTGGAGGAAATAGACACAATAAACGCCCACAACACGAGCATTTAGCCCCCTATTTATCCACACGAAGGAGCTGGAGATCAGATCTTTACCTAGCAATGGTAATCTGTAAGCCTCCAGTTTCATTTTCTCCTCCCATGGGATATTTAGTTATAGCATGCTATTGCATCTTCCAGTTTAATTTTATGGTAAATTCTTTTTCCCCATAACCTTTCATCCGAGTTACAATGTTCCTCCTACAATTTCAGATTGGCCAATTAACCCCTAATCTGAATGAATTGCCACAATGTCAATCCTGCCATCTATGTTGGAGTTATCTTGGACGAAATAGTTAGTCATATACAAAACATGTGACAACTAAAATACTTGTCATTTGGTTTTAAAAAGAATGGATGTTATGCATGTGTATATGCGATAAAAGGAAGCAAACATATCCTAAGATGACATGTGAGCATGTAGATATGTGCAAAATACATTTTTATGTCATTTTTTCTAGAAAGCTAGATAAAAAAGACATGGCCAAGCACTTGCTCACATGGCATTGACTAGGAAGGTAAATTGCAAAAGGAATAAGTAAAACTCACTTAGCTCCACAGCATAGCCTAAGTGCCTAACAAATGCAATCTTGCAATTCTTTTTGGCAAAGTATTTTATCTCATGCAAAAGGGCAAAAAAATAACAAGAACACAAATGTTAAATTCCTATAAAGTTGATAACAAAATCTTTTAATAATTTTACTATTTCCAAATGAAAAATAATTTTATTTTGGCACAAAAAGAGATTGAAAAGGGATATTTCATTTTTGTGACCTCAAGGGCATTTGTGCAATTTTTGAAATTTTAGGGGTCATTTTATGATTTCATGAAAGTTTTGGGTAAAAAATTTTATTTAAAAAGTTTGGGGGTCAAAGATGCAAATGTATTAAAATTTGAAGGATCAAAGTTTAATTTTTTGAAAAAATTAGGGGTCGAAATGTAAACTATGAAAAGATTTAAAGTCCGTTTAGTAGAGGAGTTTGAGTAATGTTGTTTGTAGTTTTTTGAAATATGTGTGGGTGAAAATGTGTGTGCAAATGTGTGTAATATTGTTTAAAAACTAAAAATGAGTATTTAAAATGCTCTACTAAACAGGCCCTTAATGTTAAAAATGTAATTTTGTGAAAGTTTGAAGTTGAAAATATAATTTTGAAAAGTTCAATGGCATTTTTGTGGTTTCAGCTAGGCTGATGGTTGATGGGTTTTGTTTTTAAAATGGGAAGCGGCCTGATTGGTTTTATTTGTTGGGTTTGGGTTGATTTTGAAGTGGGCCGAAGGTTTAGTTTAAGGGGATTGGAGGATTTGAGAATTGGGCTTGAATTTTGGATTGGGTTTGGTTTGGGATTGAATTATAATAAATCCCTCTTCTCTGCTCCGTTCTCTCAATTCTACTAGCCGTTGGTTAGTTTTAGAGTTAGGGTTTTGAATTAGGATTCACATAAGTCCCAATACCTAATCAATCAATGGCTGAGATTGAAAGTTGAAAAAACATATTTCAATCTCAGCTATTAAATAAAATATATTAAAAAGAGTTAAAAAGTTTATAAAGTTAAAAAAAATTGTAAGAGAAGTGGAGGCATTGCACCTGATGTGAATCTTTTGAATTATAGATCCTTCGCTCTTAGACTCAAAGACTCACTCTCTGTTTTGTTCTCTCCGAACTCTCAATCGAGAGACTGAATTAAATCCAACACAATCCCAACTCTCAACTAGCCGTTAGTTATTTTAAGGATTTGGGTTTTTTGAATTATAAAACCTACATTCTCAGACTCAGAGGAAGACTTCTTGAATTACTTTCCATTCTCCTTTCCAACAGGAAACCTTTCTCTCTCTCTCTCTCTCTCTCTCTCTCTCTGTTATTTGTTGTGCTTTCTTTATTGTATTTCTATCTCTGAAATTCACAGAGAAGAGAATCATTTGATTTTACAATGATGGAGACTTGTTCCGACTCTCATTCATCTCCTAAAAGATTACTTTGTGATGTTGGGTCATTTGATTTGGATGTACTGCTGAAATATTTCATGCCAGAGAAAGGAAAAGATGCAATGGACTTGCCTAGTCAAAGGGTTTTGATGAAACTCTTTCTATTTCACTGCCTCGCCAACACATCAGATCAAACTCCTTTGCCACTGCCACTGGTCACAGAAAACGACGACACTCCTTTGGAAGAGAAGAAGCTCCAATATCGTTTCAGACCCACCTGGGGCGCCCACCAAAAAAAATCGAATCTTGGTTCTTCTAAACCTCATTCCAATTCCCAATTGCCAACTTTAAACATCAAAAGGAAGAAGTTTTCTCAACCCACTGCCACTGCAAATCTGGAATTGAAAGATTCTCTACTACAAGAAGAACTAGAACCAGAGGCTTCTGCTGCACCCAAGATAGTCCCACGGCTCAAAATCATTCCACCAAAGAAACCCCACCATTTGGGAAGCTCTTCTGCTTCACCCATTGCCATTCCTAACTACTCTGCATCAGTGCTATCTAAAGAAAAGTCTTCCCTACCCAAACCCAAGAGGCAGAGGATCAACCCCACACCTACATCCAGAGTCATTCAGCAAGCGGGTCCCGACTCACCACCCGTCTTGTCCATCCAATTCAAACACAAAGTCAATAACTCAAAGGTCAGGATTTGAAGCTTGTTATACTGAAGCAGTTGTCCCTAGCCGACATGGACTCTTCCTCTGCTCGGCTTTCCATTCCAAAGGGTCAGATGAGGGCTGACTTACTCACACAGGAGGACCAAGAGCAAAGAGAACCAAATAGCACCAGTTGCAAAGGAATGCAAGTCCCCTTGATCGAGCCCAGCCTTGCAGATTCAACCATCATATTGAAGAAGTGGAAGTTGGGTAGCGGCATCTCCTACATCTTTGGCTTTGGGTGGCAAACAGTGGCGAAGAAGAATTGACTCAAGGCTGACGATATCATACAACTTTGGTCCTTCATAGTCAACCAAAGACCCTGCTTGGCCCTTGTTAAGCTTTAGATTTCTTACTTAAAATTTTTTTTCATCTCATTTTTCCACTTATCATGTACTTAGACTTGGTACAGTTTTTTTTTTTTTTGGTACTGCCTTCAAACTTTTCGTTTGAATACGGCATTTTTATCCTCAAGTTACAAAATTTGAGGTATGATATTTACTAAGTACTTTCGTAATTCCCTTTTAGATATAGTGTTATGCTAATAGAATAGTCAAGTATGTTCTTCTTCTGTTCATTAGTTGTGCTTATTGAGTTGGAACATGGGATGTGAACACATTGTATCAATAGTAATTCAATGTTTTTCTTGTATTCCCCACTCCCATTTCCACTGGCTAGCACCTGCAAGTTACACAATATAATTTTGCCACTTAAATTGGGTACAATTTGATGCAAGCATTTACCTCTAATAACTTGTTTATTTATCAGGCCCAAACAATATAAATACAAAACCATCACTTGCATTTTACTAGGATGTTTGAAATGTTAGTGGAAGCTTATTACTCTTGTGTAAACTAAGTTTAGAAAGGAAGAGGAAATAGGTAATACTTATTGCAGACTTTGCCTTTTCTACTTTATGGAAGGTGTTTTTGCCTTTAACCCAAAGTTAGAAGCCTGGAAACTATTGTACCACTTGTCTTTATGGGTTATGGTTACAAGATTTTGGACAATTTCCAACAAATAACTGATATTTCTTCGCTTGACTAGCAATGAGGCTGTAGTTTACATCTACTTCTTCAATTCGTTCTCTAGTTAGCTGGTACAGTTGCATCAGTCAAATGATGCGCCGATTGACAAGAGACAGATGCCTAGACAAACTGCACCATAGTTCCAATTACCAACCTCGTTAGCACTTTTCTAATATCAGATTTTCTCAAGACAATTGTACTATTCCTCTTGGTAAATTATACCTTATAACTATTTTTCACTACTTTTGCGTTTACTAATGTTAATTAATTAAAAATCGTAGTTGATGTCATTTTTTCATGTTATGTAGGTGAAAGTTGTAGTGGGCTTTTTTGTTATTTTGGGTTGGGCTGCCTCCTGTGGTACTCGACCCAAATATTCTGAGTAAACGAGTTGGGACCGGTCCAACTGCAACTCAATTTGGTCTAGCTTATGCGCAAACGTTGAGTCCAAGTCCAAGGGAAGACGCTGCAAAGTAGGCTTATCTTCTATCTCTGTCGCAAAAGGAACTTTTCTCAAATTTTTGCCGCAAGGTTGATTTTTTTGTTTCTGCTACTACTAGTTTCTGCCACAGGATTGGCGTTTTTGCCACATAAGGAACTTTTCTCTAGTTTCTGCACAGGTCTGACTTTTCTGTTGTGTAGTAAAACTTTTTGCCATGTAGTAAAACCATCAACCATGCAATAAAAATTTTTGCTATGTAGTGAAGCTATCCGCTGTACAATAAAGCTTTCTGCTGTGCAGTAAAGCTTCTTGCCATAAAGCTTTCTGCTGTGCAATAAACCTGTCTGCTATGCATTAAAGTTGTCTGCTGTGCTTTAAAGCCTTCTGCCGTGTGAATGACTACTCTTCATTTTTATTACAAAAATAATTTTCCACTTCTTGCACATAAACAAATCTAAAACCTAAAGAAAATACCCATCAAACAAATGTTAGTTTAAATGGGTTAGCATATTCTCAAATATATACACATATTCGTAAATAAAGATATATGTATATATATACTTATGGCAGGATAGTAATTAATTTGTGTCAAAAGTAAAACACGTAATAACAACTAAAGAAGAAAGTTTCGGCAGAAAAGGTTTAGTTGGTAAAATAGCTAACACGGTAAATATGATGAAAAGGTGCTACAGCAGAATAACTAGTACAGCAAGAAAAGACACCACAACAGGACAATTGATGCGGCAGATGTGATAAAAACGTGCTACAGCAGTATGACTAAATACAACATATATAAGTTATAATGAGAGAAATAAAATATATTTGCAATTGAAATCAAGTATTGAATCTTCCCATAGAATAAGTAAACCAAGAAGGAACCCAAACTCCAACTTAAACAATCTTGTCATAGGCTCCTGCCATAAAAGTTGTACATTTTGGAGAATAAACCTAAATGGCTACTAGCTATTACTTTTGGAGACTTCAAAGAGTGGGTTTGCTAAGAGGGAGGGAAAAGATGGTCTATTGATGCATACCCCTATTCCTGCCACGTTTTCTCTCTTCTTTTTCTTTCTTTTTGTTCCATTTTTACTCTTACTACTCTCTTGCCATGGGTTGTTCCCTTTTTTGGTCTTTCCTTTTCCTGGGTTCCTCTCTCTGAGTACTTACTATTCTCTTACAATGGGTTTCCTTCCTTAGGTGCTTCCCTATTCGGTCCTCCTCTTCATCCATGGCTAGCTCCTCTTTTTACAGTGAATTGATTCAATGAAATTTTTCCCTTTTACCCCTAGGGCTTCACCAACTGTTTTTGGTTTGCTGTGGGCATCCTTTCAAGACTACCCACTAACTTATTAGTTGCTCTGACCACTACCATTGCTCCAGTACATGTTTGCTACACCACTACTCATTTCACGACAAAGTTCCCTTTTATTTGTTCTTGTCGTATACCTCTACCTCTAGGCTACCTCACTATCTAGCTCTATGACATGCATCAGATGGTCCCAACCATCTATTACTTCTTTTGGGTAAGATACCATTCTAGTAAGGTATATTCCCAAGTCATGGTAGGAAACCAAATATAGACCCCCTTTTCCCTCTACCACCAAACAACACCCTCTGAATCCCTTTGACCATGGGCCCACCTCCCTTGTACTGGCTGGGTATAGGTTGGTAGTGCTCCAGCCCTTTTGTTTTTGTCTTCTTTCGTTCCCACACTATTTCTGCTGTAGCAGATTTGTTTTGTTTTGTTCTGCTACGTATCTCTATCTTATTTCTTCACACGTTTCCTGTTGTGTTTGTCATTTCCTTTAACTTGGCTTTTCTCTCCTTCACGCATTTCCTATTGCCGACACTTTCTATTGCTCCTTGTTTCTTTTCATCGTGCTTCTTCATATCAGTTTTCACGCCTATCTTTTTTATGCAAAAGGATTTAGGCCTTTATGGGCCAAATAATGTTAACTAGATCAAAAGGGTATTGGGCCCAATTTATCTTCATCTGCCGAAGCTATTTTACTAGAGAATTGTATTTTGCGGCAGATCTATATTCTGTGGCAGTAAAGCCTTTTGCTGAAGAATAGGGTCGTATGTCATCATTTGCCAAAGCCATTCTGCCAGAGAACTGTATTCTGTGGTAAAGCTATATTCTGCGGCAGATTTGTATTCTGCAGTAGATTTGTGGACCAAATAATGTTGGCTAGATCAAAAGGGTCTTGGGCCCAATTTATCTTCATCTGCTGAAACCATTCTGCCAGAGAATTGTATTCTGCAGTAAAGCTGTATTTTGCGCAAGATTTGTATTCTGCAGCAGATTTGTGTTTTACTGTAGATTGCTTTCATTTGCACTTCTTTCTTTGGACATTTCTTACTATTCAGTCTTCTTGGTGGGTCTTTGGGCCTTGCTTTTCATTGGGCTTTCTTCCTCATAGGCCTTTAGGTACAGATTTGCAAAAATGGGCATTAACATTTAGCCATCTAGGCATATGGATTGATCTTGCAATTTATGCGAAAACTTATGCAATTTTCTTTCGTGGATTGTTTCACAACTCACATGCAAATGCTTCTCTTCTTTTCTTCACGGGTTTGCTATTTCAATATTTACTCTCCTTAGGCAAATCGTTCTCTTTTTTTCTATAAATTTACAACCCTCCAAGGGTAGCCACATAGTTGATTTTCATAAGGGTGGTGGTTTTGTTGCTGTCACCCCAAAGCAAGTTTGCTGAAAACTTTGCCTCTTTTTAGCTCAATTGTTTCTGTTGATTGCCTACTTGTTATCATTTAACTTGTGCCTGCTGGACCTCTATTGGGCTTGCTGTATGCTTTCCTTTTGCAAAATTCCAGTAGCCTAGTACTATCATTGGGCTTGTACTATGCTGTTTTGGGCTTTCTTGGCTCATCTCATTGCTTTCGGGCTCCTTTGTCCCATTTGGGTTCCTTTGTCCCATTTTATTCTTTTGGGCATCCTCAGTCCATTCCAATTCTTTACTCCCGTGGGCTTTTACTAAATTCATTGGGCTTCCCCGGCTCAATTACCTTATACTCATCCTTGGGGCTTATGGGCTTGCCATCAACTCCTTACTTTCTTACTTCGGGCCTGCTGTGGCTCATTTTTACTTTTCTACATCATATACTGCCCATGAGTTTGTTACTTCTCTCTTTTCGGGCTCTTTTAAGTTCATTTGCTTTCTCATGGCCCATTTGTTTATTTCATGGACTTGTGATCCATTATTACTGCCATTCGGGTTTAATGGTTTTCTTCTCACTTTACTAACTCTTTTCTTCCCATATTGTTGGGATTCTTCTTGCTATTGGGCCTCTTTGCCAAAGTGGGCATCAACATTACCCTTATTCAAAGGGATTGTCGATGATGATGATGTGTGCATCCTTCTCTTCTTCATCATTCCTTTGCTTGTTTCTTGGTTTGCTTCTTAGAAATTTCTTATGATCTTGGACTTCTACAATGGTAATCCATTCTTTATGTCTGCGGTAATTTGTATACTTATTTTTTTACGTTTCTGCAGTAGTACGTACTCATTTCTTTGCTTTTGTAGGGATAAATACTCATTTTTCTGCTTCCACAGAATATGTAGACACTTTCTGCTGCAATACATGCATTTATTTCTCTGTGTCAGTACACCTCTTACTCTGCTTCTGCTAGAGCAGTATCTATACTGTAGGAAGTGAAGGTTGTAGTAGATTCTGCGGCAAAAGAATTAGGCTTGACTGCTTACTTTCCCCATGTATTCCTTAGTATCATCTCTTCATTCTTCCATAAGTATAGTTGCTCTCGAAGAATGGTCGGAAGACACAGATGTCGTGGAATCCTTCCTTGTTGGGTTCTTCTTCATTATGATGTTTTACATTTTCTCATCTCTGCAGAATGCTCAAAATTGGCCATTTGGATTCTTTAACTCTTCTTTCTGCCAACTTTGAGAACAACACTTTTGCAGAGTAAGGATCCTTCTTACAGTCTTCATTTTTCTTTTCTTTTAGCCACTTAAGGTTGATTCACTTCGGACTTCATTCATTTTCTAAAAATAGAGAAAGTATTGTCTTCTACTATCTTCGCATCTAAGTCGACGACTAAAAAGAGTTTCATCAAAATAGCTCTGCCACTTCACTTTCTTCAAGTAGAGTTCTTTCACAAGAGGAAAGCTTTCTCTAAGTGTGTAGTTCAAAAGGTGGCTTCACTCCCTTTTCTTGTGCCTTCTTCTTCTCTGCATCTTCATTTCTTTTGCTCAAAACAAAACGTTGAGCTAACATTGCAAGCCCTCATCATAGTAGAGTACTCTTTCATTTGTTGATAATACTTTCTACTGTGTTGAAAAAACATGTGTATTCCTTGCTAGGATGAAGTTTCTATGGAGAAAGATGTTGGGCCTTGTGGAAAGGCAAATTTCTTTCAGTGATGATGTATTTATGGAAGGCCTCCTTATTTGGAGCTGCTACTAACATGGGCATATGTATTGTTGCAATAGTAGAAGCCATTTTAGCCCCCAAGATCATCAATACTCTTATACCTTTGTTGTTTGCATTTGTGGGCTGTTTTTTATTCTGCCATAAATTATGGTTTTGCTACAAAATTGATCTTTCTGCAGAAGCGACTGAGTTTGCCACTCATTTTAAGGCGCCTGCAAGTGGTGCCACTATAGATGTTCTTTTTTCAAGGGGTAATGAGGATGCTTCATAAGAAATCTTCACTTTCTTTTCATTCTAAACATATCCTTTATCATTCTGCCATAGCAACTATTGATTCCTTCGTGTTTGCTTTTTTTCCTTCTTTAACATATTTTTCTTGTCATTTTGCCATAGGCTTTAGTCGTCTTTTGTCTATATCTGCGGCTACGCTCTTAGGCCTTTTCCCTCCTTTCATCAAGCCCCTCTAGGTCTTCACACCTTTTTGCCGCAAAGAATTCATTTTCTTTTTCTTTCTATTGCATTTGCATAACTCTTAAGGAGGAAGTCATTACTTTTGCCAGGCTCATTACCTTTGTCTCGCAGACCAAGGAAAAAGGTGAAAACCCTGTGGCTAACTTTGGTGAATTTCTATAAGCCCAAAGAGCGTTCGGCAAGTGTATTTTTTTCACAAATTCTGCTATATCTTTCTTCATGGTAGGCCAGTAGTAGCCCATTTGTAGCAGACATCTGTAAAGCTTTTTCTTCCCCTGGTGTTCGCCACACTCTCCTGAGTGTACTTCTTTTATCATCTCCTTTGCTTCCTTAGGGCCCAAACATCTTAAGGGGTCCACATCGTACTCTTTTTTGAAAATGATTGTATTTTGCAAGAAGTAACGTGTTGCCAACCTCTTAAGCTTGTATCTTTCACTGTGCTTTTGTGGCAAGATACCTTCTGTCAAGTACTTTGTGAATGGGCTTCTCCAGTCTTCGCTAGTGAACACAGCGTAACTTTCTTCTCTGTCTGCCGCAAGCTGGTAGGTCCTACACTGGGTTTGAACTTGGTCTGCATCTTTATCCATGCTTGGCCAATAGAAGCCTGCCCTTTGAAGCCTGCGGTAAAGGCTGACCTCCCCGCAGGATCCACAAGTCTTATCATATATATCTTTCAATTTTCTCTGGACCTCCTCCTGCCCCACACATCTGGACAAGACCCCGCCTAGCATCCTGCGGTACAATTCTCCTCTTTTCAGGGCGTAGTCTTTTAGCACCTTTAGTTCTGTGGCGTTTTCTTCCTTCATCAAGGCCTCTTTTATAGGGATCTGCCAATCTCCTTCACACTGTTCCTGCTGGAACCTTTCCTTCAACATCTCAATAATAGCCTCTTTCCTCTTGCTGACTTCTATCCTGGTGCTATCCCCATCAAAAATTATTTGTGAGCCTAATGCGGCCAACGCATCCTCAAACCGGTTTTCGTTCCTTGGAGTATGCTCTATTTCAAAGGTTGAAAACTTTTCCCCCATCTTTTGGGCCATTACTCTGTACGGGACTAAGCTGAGTTTGATAAGAATCAACAAGCATTCAAGGATCCATTGCATGTTCTAGTTAGGCCTTTTACTAAAACAAGATCCAAGAAGATTAAAGAAGCACTTAATGGGCTGATTCAAGAGATTTGGACTGATTCTAACGCAGGACATTCCAAGCCTGGCCTAAAGGAAGATGAATGTGTAATTAATTTAATCCAAGTTATTGAGGGCTAATTTGGCTTGATTGGGCATGATTTATGGTGAGGATTAATGGCTGATTGACTTTCAGCTCCATATCAGTTAATAGACATTTTTCCTACTCTGGATCTTATAATTTCGGACCAAATCTATCTTAATTTAGGGCTTTTATTATTTAGAACGTTTTTAGCTATTTTCCTATTTTGGATTTGCTAATTTTAGACCAAAATAAAATTTTATTTAGGGTTTTATTATTTAGTACATTTTTTTTTTTTTTTATATTTTCTATTTTCAGTCATGTCTTATATATAGCATGCACTCATTGTAATAGGGAGATTATTGAATAAAAATCAAAAAAGGTGAGGATTTGCTCTTCTTTTGGTTCTTCAAGAACTGTGAACTTATCAGAGATTCTTCCTTGTGGCGTCAAACTTTATACCTTTGATTCGTGATTCAATTATAATCATTGGGTCAAGGTGTTATACATATACATTTGGTTTGCATTTCGATTATAAACTTTGGGTCAGAGTTTCTATCAAAATTCTAAATTTTTGCTTTCTTAGGCAAGTATTCCAATATTTTTGTTGGGTCTCAAAACGTGTCGATTGAGGTTCATATCATTTGGTATCAGAACACAGGTTATAAAATCAGTTTTCTTTCCCTTTATCTTTTGTTTCCTGTTATCATCATGTCTTATTCCTTTTGTGATCTTTATTCCTCGTTCTTATTTTGTGACGTGCACTAGGTTAAAATCGTGCACCAAGCTCCCAGATAAAAAAAAAAAAAAAAAAAGACTTCAGAAAAGAAATAGAAAAAAAAAAATTGATTGTAGTTTCAATTCTCTCAAACCAAATATTATTTTCTTTTTTCCTCTTCTTTTGATTTAGTGTTTCTGTCATATTTTCTTACTATTGGTATTAGTTTAAATAATGCAAGTTGAATTTCTTGATCAAGTTTATTAGTTTAAGCAGAACTGAAAAGGGGAAGCTACGAGTGGAAAAAAGCAAGAGAGTGTGAGACTAATATCGGGAAAAAGCCAATTTAAGAGTGAAACACGAGTGTGAGTGACATAATTTGAGTGTAAACACATGAGAGTGTTGTGAGGAATTATTTCTAACATTTTTTTTGTAGTTTCAAAATTATGTCTTCTAGGGGTGAAGCATCAAACAGAGGAGGGGAGGAGTCATCCATCATGTTGTAGGCTATGCAACAATAATTTGAACGTATGAACGTGGTGTTTAATGATATTCGGGATCGGATGGATAGGCAAGACGCTGTTATTACTTCTTTGCATGAGGAGCGTCCCTAAAGAGCCCCTAATGCTAGAAGGCAAGGAAGGCGTACGTGCATGGATGATTCCGATGACTACCATGAGGATGAGTTTGAAGATGAAGAGGATCAAGCTTCATTAAACAATGAGGGCAGGTTTGTGCCAAGGGGAGAAAGGCGTGGTAGAGGTTTCCGAAGAGATCCAAGATGGCAAGATGGGACTGACCGAAACCTGGGAAACATCAAAATAAAGATACCATCGTTTCAAGGAAAAAATGATCTAGAAGTGTACTTGGAGTGGGAGAAGAAGGTGGAGTTCATCTTTGAGTGCCACAAATACTCCGAAGAGAAAAAGGTAAAACTAGCTATAATTGAGTTTATTGACTATGCTATTATATGGTGGGATCAACTTATGATGAACAGAAGGAAAAACTATGAGAGGCCTATTGAGACATGGGAGGAAATGAAGGCCACCATGAGGAGGCGGTTTGTCCCTAGTCACTACTATAGGGACTTGTATTTGAAATTACAGAGTCTTACTCAAGGCTATAGAAGCGTGGACGACTATCACAAGGAGATGGAGATTGCCATGATTCAGGCTAATGTAGAGCAGGATAGAATAGCTACTATGGCAAGATTTCTAAATGGGCTGAATTGGGACATTGCAAACGTGGTGGAGCTACAGCACTACGTGAAGTTGGAGGACATGGTGCACATGGCAATAAAGGTGGAACGACAGCTTAAAAAGAAAGAAACTCGGTCATTTTAAAATTCGGGCTCCTCTACTTCATGGAGGTCAAATGGGAGGAAAGACGAAGGGGCTGTTTTCAAGTCCAAAATCGAACTACCAAAAAGGAGAGATGAAGCTCTCAATGTCAACAAAGGTAAAAATGAATCCCAAACTTGTAATCGTGATATTAAGTGTTTTCGTTGTTTGGGAGTAGGTCATATAGCTTCACAATGCCTAAACAAGAGGACCATGATCACACGTATTGATGGAGAGGTGGAAACTGAAAGTGAGGGAGATGATGACCAGATTCCATCACTTGAGAATGCTTGTGACGATAATGTGGAGCATCTAGTGGAGGGTGAGTCACTTGTAGCTAGGCGTGCTTTAAGTGCCCAAGTCAAAGAGGATGATATGGAACAACAAAGGGAGAATATTTTTCATACTAGATGCCACATCAACAATAAGGTATGTAGTATGATCATTGACAGGGGGAGTTGTACTAATGTGGCTAGCACTACTTTAGTGAAAAAATTGAATTCACCTACCTTGAAACACCCTAGACTATATAAGTTGCAGTGGTTGAATGATTGTGGAGAGGTTAAGATAAATAGGCAAGTACTGGTTTCTTTTTCAATTGGGAGGTACAAGGATGAAGTACTTTGTAATATTGTTCCAATGCATGCAAGTCACATTTTATTAGGCAGGCCTTGGCAGTTTGACAGAAAGGTCAATCATGACGGGTTTAAGAATATGCATTCTTTTGTAAAGGACAATAAAACCATTACTATTGTACCGTTGACTCCAAAACAAATGTATGAAGATCAAATGAAATTAAAAAGAGAGATTGATTTGGAAAAAAATTGTGACATTGAGAGTTCAAAAAAATATGATGAGAAAGAAAGTGAAAGAAAAAAAGAGAGTGAAAACAAAAAAGATAGTGAAAAGAAAATAGAGAGTGGAAAAAATGAGAGAAAAAAAAAAAAAAAAAAAACAAGGGAGTTTTTTTGCTAAGGCGAGTGATGTCAAGAGTGCTTTTTATACAAACCAGCCTATATTTGTACCCTTGTACAAAGAGGTATGTTTTAGTACTAAAGA